>CM034411.1:8817500-10235000 GCA_019925095.2 Dendrolimus kikuchii | reverse complement strand
TGCCTACCCCGCAAGGGAACTGGCGTGAAGTTATGTATGTATGTATGTAATATAAAAATGAAGTTTTAATGATTTTTACACTTCATTAAAATCTAAATACCCAATCAAGATATCTTTTATTGAATAATATATATATTATATAATAAATAATATAGTATCGCTTATCAACCTTTACAGCACATGTTTTACTAGCCGGACGGGCACGTACATGCCGCTTTGGGCTTACCGCTCGCTAGCCGTGCCGTGGCGACTTATTGTAATTTATGAGTGTCCGCGGCGCACCGCTCTGCGAATGCTAACTCGATCGATAAAAGGATTAGCCGCTTTTGGTGTACGGCTGGGTTAAGTTACAGGTAATGAATCAATTTTCAAACTTCTGTTGGCGACTGTATAACGGGTAGTATTTCAAGGAACTGTTCAGAATGTTGCCTGCGTTTGCTATTTATAACTACACAGCTTTACGAACCTCAACTGGGCATTAATCGTCACTTCCCTGATCCATTCCAATTGCGTTCTTTAGGAATTTGTGATGAGCTTCTTCTTGCTAAATGTTTCATTAGTACATTTCTTCGAAGCTCACAGCACGTTGGTAACTCCTCTAATTTTGCATGGACGCAATGATGATGGGAGCTCAATCCCGCAGTTTTCCCAAAGCGCTACAAAATGGGGCTCTTCAAAAATGGCGTAAATAGATATGTAAAATCTCAAAGAGGTAGGCAACGCATCGGCTCTCTTAATACTGCAAATATTTATGATCCATGCTAATTTGCCTACAAACAAACATAAGAAAACCACTTTCCATCAGGTGAGTTTTTAGCCTCTCTTTTGATCTCGAGAATACAGAGAAAGAATACACTTGCCTTAGTCGGACGGCCTGTGGTAAGAGGAGATTAAACAACCCACAGCCAGGTAGTAGGGTATTTGCCCATCTGCATGGCAGCCAGCCCTGGTCTAGAGCAGTGTTCCGTAAAGTATATATCGCGGCACACTGGTGTACCGTGGTCATTAATCGGTGTGCCTCGGAAAAATAAGTTATGCTGCCATTTAAACTTTAGGTTTGTTGATAAATAATAAATAAATGTTGATTAATATTATTTAAAAAATGATTTTTATTTGTGGTGTACCTCCAAAAAATTTCGTTTTCCTAGATGTACCTTGAACACAAAAAGTTTGCGGAACACTGGTCTAGAGTATGCCGCCATAATAAAATAACTTTAGATTGTATTCCGGCATTAGTGGCCAGGTTCCAGTTAACATTTACAGAGCGGCAGCACATTGGTAGCACCTTTGGTGTTATTAATGTCCATAGGCGATGGTAACCGCTTTCCATCAGTTCCATCGTCCATCGTCTGCCTGTCTTCTCCTGACCTCATGAATATTAAGGAGACCTAAGCCCGGCAGTGTAACATGCTTCTGGAACTATCATTGTTTTTTAAGCCTCCATTTTTTTAAGAATATCTTCGATTCAAGCGCCTAAGCTTGTACTGGATAAAATTCAAAAGACAAGAAGTATGTTAAGCTGAAAAATCGGCAGATACAAATGTAAAGGTAGACCAAAAGAGAGATAAATAAATAAATAATAAATCGGCAGACAAACACACACTGTATATCCCCAAAATTAAGCGAGTTACGCTTGTGTTATGGGTAATATAGAACGGACCACTCTGGGGCCGATCCCAGACACCCAGACCATAGTAAATAACGGAGAAAATTCGTTTCCGAAATTTACCATACCAGGAATCGAACCCGGTGGGATGGATGGATTCTGTGAAGGATGACAGGATAGTTTATGGTGTGATAACAAACTTATGCTAAAATATAAGAGTATGGAAGGAAAAAACATTGTGCCGACACCAAACGATTGGGGCAGTATGAAACAAGAAAACGCGATAATATATAATATTTGAACAGATAAAAAAAATATTCCGACGAATTGAGAACCTCCTCCTTTTTTTGAAGTCGGTTAATTAGAATAATTAACTTTAAGATAAGGTACACCTCAATATATATAAATAAGTCGTGATAGCGTAATGGCTAACGTACGCGTCCCAAAATCAAAGGGCGCGCGGGTTCGAATCCTGGACGGAACGCATGCACCTCTTAGGCAGTTTTTTGACCTAATGTGTGTGCATGTTGTTACAATTACCACGTGCTAACAACGGTGAAGAAAAACATCCTGAAAACCGATGTGTGAAACTTGCCAAGCCGTTCCCCTATAGTGGGAGGCCCGAGCCCAACAGTGGAACGTAAATGAGCTATTATTATATACACCTTTACATACAAACACCCAAAATATATCACACATATAAACAAAAGTCAAAGTGTGTAATTTTCAATACTCCCCAAATTAAATTTAAACTTAAAACAGTCGGAACGGAACGGAATAAGAGTACATAGAAATTGTTGAAACAAAATTTGAACTACACGAATCTCTTGAAGTTGTGTGCCTGTAAGTAAAGGAGTTTAACTTAATAGCTTATAGATAGATAGATAGATAACACTACTTATTACTTACCAAAATAAACAAATACAAAAACAAAATGTATAATTAGAATACTTCTTGGTAAAACAACAGGCGGCCTTATCGCTAAAGCAGGCAACCTAGCTTAATTTTTTTTTAACTACTCTGGCGATGTAAGAAAAAAGATAAGACTGTACAATTTAAATATACATACTTACACTAATTTATAACTTTAATACATACATAAATATAATAGTAATATATATATATATACGTATATCCAAAATAATGTAAATAAATATATTTGTTAACATTACATGTGACAAGCATTTTATATTAACATATATTACAACAGTTAAATAAGTAAATGTTCAATATATTAGACATATTTATTTCAAGACAGATAGTACTTACAATTACTTATAATTACAGACCTAATAGCTATTTTGTGTTACTATGTTTAATACGCCTAAATAACTAAGTATTTAATAACTTAATGCACTTATGTATGAACTCTTTAAATTGTCCAACTAATTTTATTACGTATGATTCATAAATGAATTTCTTGTATGCTGGCAATCGTCCAAGAATAAATACTACAGAATAGAATTTATATTGAACATGAATAATTTTATTACTTATCGTTTTATTTTCCTATATAGTATTATAGACACTTGAAGAATTCTTGATCGGTTGTAACATTATCATAGAATTTAAAACCTCTGATTCACTACCTGATAGAAAATTTTGAAACACTTGGCGACTATTTATATACTAATATTATAAAGAGGTAGAGTTTGTGAGTTTGTGACGTTGTAGGGGGTAATCTCCGACACTACTGAACCGATTTAAAAAATTCTTTCACTGTTGGCAAGCTACGCTATCCCCGGTTGACATAGGCTATATTATATTTAAAAAAGAATAGGGATCCTTACTAAAACTCCAATAGTGTAACCCAAGGTGTAAAAAATACCTAAAATCGCGTGCTCTGCGAAAACTATTGATGATAGAATAAAATAATGTACTACGAATTTGCAGAACATATCATTATTTACGAAAAGTGTCGCGACGGCATATGTCTAACTATTATAGTTATGCCACTATAAGTGTTCTTCTATTTTAAAAATTTAATTACAATGCCGCTGCTAGAAAAAGCTCTTTATTTGTAGCTTGGTATTCATCTTTATCAAAATAAATTACTTCATATTCAAGACTACTTCAATACCTTTATATAACTTTTTGAATTATTCAATTCCAGGCCAGCAGCTTGGGCCAAATAGCGTAAGTGGACAGGTGTCATTTGTGACCCCAAAATGCCGGTTAAATTGAAAGGACAGGTCTATAAATCCATAATTAAACTTATCCTTTTCTATGGCAGTGAAGTGTGGTCTGTACTTGAGCGACACAAGCAAGAACTGCCTGTCACGGAGATGAATATGCTGCGATAGATGTGTGGAGTAACGCGGAAAGACCGTGTCAGGAACTCCCGCATCCGCGGCAGTCTTCATGTCCGTGACATAGCAGCCAAACTGCAAGAGTGTCGCTTACGCTGGTACAGCCACGTTTTATGGAGACCGGCTAATTATGTGGGGAACAAATGTCTAGACATGCCGCCTCCGCCAGGTCCCGGTCGAAGGGGAAGGCCCAAGAAATGTTGGCTTGACGTTGTAAAGGATGACATGCGTACCAGTGGTTTTAAACGGGGGATGCTGAAGACGGCGCGAAGTGGAGTAGAAAAAGTAGGAAAGCGGACCCTGGGCGTCGGAGCGAAAGCACCGAACGCAACTGGGATGTAACGCTCGGATGATGATGATGATGGGGAAAGCAGTACACATTTATTTGTCATTAATTATTTTATATTTAATTTGTTTCATTAAGAAATTTTTCATGTGTATTTATTACTATTTTTTGTTTTGGCCAGCAAGGATCTATTATTTTTAAAATAATCATGAGAATCTTTACAAAAAGCACGACAATTGAATTAGTGATGAAAATATAGTACATTTCGTATTATATTATTTTTTTACAATATATAGTACAATTGGGAACCCTAGCCTTAAGAGCTATAATAAAGATGACGATTCCATCTTAGCTCTGCCACGTCTGAAAGGTCTATCAAGTAATTGTAATATCATTCAATTAATTAATTTAAGTTCATTAAAATAATGATATATGTCTAAAGAAATCTTGACTACACAATTGTCACATTATAATTTTTTTCCAAACAGTATTAGCACCAAAGAAATATTCAACATACATACTGTCCACGCCTGTTTTCCGGTGGGGTAGGGGTAATTTCCACCTGCTACGATCCTGACAAACACTTTTCGCTTCATCAACTTTCATTAATCTCTTCATACATACACGCTTATTTAAAGTGCTGTTCATATGATCTTTCTTCAAAATATCTTCAATTTGATCATGGTACGTACGTCGCGGTCGATCGGCACCGACTCTACCACTCACATTGCTGTCATATACTTGTTTTGTGATTCGGCTTTCATACATTCTCTCTACGTGCCCAAACCACTTTAATATTCCTTTTTCAACTCGTGTTACTACATCCTCTTTCAATCGAAATATTCAAGAGTCGTCCTCAATTCGGGCAAGTTAAAAATACTTAATTTATAGTTCCAAAAAAAGCACCATGAATCCAATAAACCACATCGTTGGAACACCAATAAATCCAGAAAATGACTACCAATCAACCTTATAAAAATAAATTATAAAGTAAATAAATAGATTCACCAAAAACACTTTATTGTCCAAGGTTTATCGCGTCTGTTATTTTATACATCACTTCCTTTGCCCGTGTTTGGAATAAGCTAGCTTGAAAACAAACATCCGAAATGCATCTCAAATTATCATACTCAAGCAATATCACCTTTAATTCTTAGATAATTAAGGTCATAATATGTCTAAGATAAGTAACGTTACCTTGGTCTAAACAGAGGCGTCAAGTCATTAAGTAGTCGACGCCAAAAAGTAATAAAAGTAGAAAACATAAATAAAAGTTTTACTGTGAATGGGCCTAGTACCTAAATACGCGTCTTCAATAATAGATTTGTGTGTTAATCATTGGTCTACACGGATTGGTTACGCTTTTGAATAGGGTCCAAATATTTCATTTAATTGGCTAACAAATAAACACATTATGTATATACAAATACAAGCTTAAAAGTTGACGCTTGTGCTATAGGTTATATATACACAACAGACCAGTCTGGAGCCTATCACAGACGTCCAGACCATAATAAATAACAGAAAGTTTGTTTACGAAATTTATCATGCTAGGAATCGAACTCAGGACGTTTGTGTTCCAGTGAACTAACCAGGTGAACTTAGATTAACCAGCCATAGAAGCCGTTAATAAATATAACGTAAGATTTGGGAACGAATTGTAGTCATTATGAATAAACGTCGATTTCCAGACAAAGTTCTTACATTAAAATATCGGAATTTCAAAAGTGGGATAACATAATATTGTTTTAATATTTTATTTGTTCAGGAAACGACGAAAAAACTTTAAAATTAATGTCACAATACCTTAAAAAGGTATATACCAGTACATCGTATTATGTTGTAAAATAAAATGATGCTGTAAACAGTATAGTAAACGTAGAGGACCAATCTGGACTCAACGTTTGCCATAATTTAATATTAGCACGATGCTTTCTGAGATCCACTTACATAGTATTATATTGAAATGTGTTTGTCTATTTGTCATGCTAAAGGCACGCTATGCGCTATTGGTATTTAGAATATAGTTCGCAATTTGCGTAACATAACCAATGCGCTTCCTTTGCTCGTCACAAAGTCCTATCTTTCTCAACTATTACGAAAAGTCATTAGAACGCTGGAGGTGATTTATTTATAAACCAAATACGTCTCCACTCAACCAAAATGGGAATGTTGAGATGGATGTATGGTGTTACAAGAATGGATATGTGAGAAACGAGTATGTGAAGTGGTTTTTGAAACTTGCACCCGTGGCTATAAGATTTAGGACCAGATTATTAAGATGGTATAGACATAATATTATTGGGTAATAAAAATTATGTCTTGTGTCAAAAATAATGTTAAATATTAGCATTGATGATAGAGTAAAGGTAGACAAAAAAGGTGGATCGATTGTGTTAAGAATTACACGATGATTTGTAGTGTAACAGAGGACGTGTGCCAGAATAGAGGAATATGGAATAAAAATGCATATTGTGCCAACCTGAAATTATATAAAATATTATATTATGGAATTTAGCAATGTTAACACGAGACTTGTGACGCAAGTGAAATTAAATATTCCTGTGCCTTCTCTGGATCTCTTCGGAAGGAACAGTATTTTTTAATTTTTTATTGCAGGAGATCAGCAGACAGGCAGACGGCCCACTTGATGGAAAGCGGTTACCATCGCCTATGGACGTTTGCAACACCAAGTTGCTGCAAATGCGCTGCTGCTCTCTTAAGGGAAACTGGAACCTGGTCACTAATGCCGGAACACAACTCAAGGTTGTTATGGCGACATACTTTAGATCAGGGGTGGTAGCCATCCAGTCGGGCAAATGCCCTACCACCTGACTGTGGGTTTGTTAAGTCGCCTCTTACGACAGGCCGCCCGGCCGCAGGAAATTGTATTATTTCTCCGTTCCTGCACGGATAAAATTTATATGGCTCCTCTGATCTATAACTCTTTGCTGATATTATAAACGTACCCTGAAGAAAATTCACTGTAGTCTTAAAAAAGTGGCTAATCAAGGAGTGTTTCTATACTGTAGATGAATTTCTCAAAAAATGTGCTTGTCTTTATTATCTGTATGGAAAATCTTAGTGATCTATTTGTTATTTTTTCTTTTGAAATTAATTGCTTATTTATTACCAAAGCTTAATTGTTTATTCTAAATTAGAATATTTATGTAAACTTAATTTTAATTTGACAGTTTTATTTTCAAAGAATATACCTATAATAAATGTTAAACTCCTTATTCATAATTCGATGCTAATATAAATTATATTATATCAAATTACATATAATCGAATACAATGCAAGAAAACTTAACTTATTTGTATTGTATTCTACTCATAGTCCCTCAAGACTATAAGTAGAATACTGAGCCTAGATCACCGTCTTCTATGGGTAAGGTGCCCAGAAGGCTGGCTACGTTTCCTCGCTGGATCGCCATACTGATCCGTTGGCCGAGGTAAGCACCAGCCCTCTGATCACCCGAAAAGTCAATGAGTTGTTTCGATAAATTTTGGTAGAGGCTCATGGCCTCAGGACCCCACGGTCCAAGCGTCTGGACAGCAAACGGCACAAACATTTAACTCTCACTGAGGGTTGCATATTTGTGCCGCTTGAGTGATTCGGCTGTTTCCGCCGCTGAACCGGCTGATTTAGACGTGTTTGGTAAATGGGATGCGGCCAATTTTTAATTCATTTTGAACACCACTATGTGGTAGAATGTACTGTGCATCTACAATTGTACAACACCTGTATAAATTACATTCTTGCAAATAAAAATATTGATTGATTGTTAGGGAGAAATCAAATGATAAAATAGAAACACTCAAATTTTGCTAAATGCTTACGTTTTGGAATGATATTCAGATGTGAATGAAGGCTTATGATAATAACAATAGAAATAAAACTTATCAATCTAATGTGTCGTTATATATGTAAAAAGATTTCCATAAAATTTGAATAGCTGCTTAGAAATTGTGTAAAATTTTCCTTACATTTTCAAACCAAGATTATATCCACTAGCAGTTTGCATAAGAATATTACTTTAACATAACAAAAAAAACAAACATCAATTGATGGAATGGTGCCAGTTCGATGTACATACAGATGTTCATGATCCACTTCAATATTATGGCGATAAAATATTTATATCTTTGCATTTTATTTGTTTCAGATATAGAGCGAATAATTCTGTCTTCATACAGAAGGGCATTTACATAAAAGTGATTGAATGACGTAGTAAATTCAAGAATACAAATAAAAATATTTGTGTTTAGTGCTGATGTGAGTCATTGTCTGATTGGTAAGCTTTTCATACTACAGCTAACGTTATGGAACAATTTATATGCGCAAACTGGCCTTGTGATGATAACCCTTCCAGATTTAAGTGTTTTCGTATACATGGGAGCTTATAAAGGATACATAATATTCCGTCGTCTTCGTAAAACATTCGTAGTTCATTATTGGACGTTAGCCTCTCGAAGTCTGCATCAGTCGTCTGCTGTCCTCAATCAGTTGGAATAATTATTTTAATTACAGCTCGATAGGTATAATACCACGCTATCACGGAATATCGACGTTACACGGTTAGCCTTGCGCTAAATGTGTTTCGTACGATGACTGATGGTTCTGATAGCCCACTTCTTCGTTCCCCTATCCTATCCCTCCTATCCCGACCTCTTGTTCCATTTTCCTGGATAGGGATAAGGGGATAGGACCATCCCTTTATCCCTTTCCTCCCGCCTGATCCATCTATCTCATCCTCCTGTCCCATCTTTTTTATCCTATCCTGACGACTGGTACCATGTTTGCTTCAACGCTAGTGTTGCAAACGTATATAAGCGACGGTGATCACTTTCCATTAGATTGGCCGGCGGCCTATTTGCTAGATTCGTAATAAAAAAACGTTTGATTACTAATTCGATCTATTAATTAGAACCCCTAACGTCACTAACAGAGTTTAATGAACATTAAGGTTGTAGGGCACTTGCCCGACTGGATGGCTACCACCCCTGGTCTAAAGTATGTCGCCATAACAACCTTCGAGTTGTGTTCCGGCATTAGTGACCAGGTTCCAGTTTCCCTTAAGAGAGCAGCAGCGCATTTGTAGCACCTTTGGTGTTGCAAATGTCCATAGGCGATGGTAACCGCTTTCCATCAAGTGGGCCATTTGCCTGTCTGCTGATCTTCTGCAATAAAAAAAAAAAAAAAAAAAGGTTAAACGAAATTAAAATTAATAGAGTATTTCAAATATTTTTTTTTTCAATAATCGGCAGTCAATGATATATTGTATATCCCCAAATTAAGCAAGTTATGCTTGTGTTACGGGTAATATACAACTGACAACTCTGGAGTCGATCCCAAACACCCAGATCATAGTAAATAACCATAGGAATCGAACCCGGAGCCCCTGCGTTGCAGTGAGGTAGGCCGGTAAAGGCTTAACTATAGAGGCCGTCAAATGTGGTCACAATTCTATAACTTTATCAGCAACATAACAAGAAAAAATGTCTTCAAAACTTTGCGTTGTCTCGGAAATTAGTTGCGGCTGTTTAAAAACGTAACTAATTAGTTATTTTGAAAATAGTCTCATGACAAAAGACATAATTATGCAGTGAACCCGCAATCAACATAACAACTAAGATAACTACTTTAAAGTGAACGCACAGTAGCAATAGGATAAAGTTAGTTTTCCATAAATGCGTAAGTGCGAATGCTACGTTGAAATATTATATAGATTCTATTCAGGTATATCTCAAATAACACAAATAAAACAAATTAAATTAAATTATAAATACAAAGTACATCTAAACAGTATTGTAACTTAACTGTTGTATTTATATTTATATCCGTGCAGGAACAGAGAAAGAATACAATTTCCTGCGGCCGGGCGGTCTGTCGTAAGAGGCGACTTAACAACCCACAACCAGGTGGTAGGGCATTTTCCCGACTGGATGGCTACCACCCCTGGTCTAAAGTATGTCGCCATAACAACCTTGAGTTGTGTTCCGGCATTAGTAACCAGGTTCCAGTCTCCCTTAAGAGAGCAGCAGCGCATTTGTAGCAACTTTGGTGTTGCAAATGTCCATAGGCGATGGTAACCGCTTTGCATCAAGTGGGCTGTCTGCCTGTCTGCTGATCTACTGCAATAAAAAAAATTAAAAAAAATTTAAAGCCAAAAGTCTGGTTTATATGTGCGTAAATCACTTCATGCATTTAAATGATGGTTTTAGTAATAATTTATACGTATAATTTAGTTACTTATATAAATTAAAGAGGCTAAATTCTAACTACTACTTCTCACTTTAAATTTACTGATCTACTTATGTATTTAATATGTATAAATGGCGCATAAAAGGTGCTAGTTATTTAATTATCTACGGAACAACTATAATTGTTATCTATTTAATTAATTATAACCACTAATTTGGATATCAATAACAGTAACATTATGATACATTTCATTATTGTATATATAAAAACCTGTACGAGTATATCAAACCTATACGTAGTTATATATAGATTGTAAAAACAAATATGAATATATTGTGTGAAGTATGAATTTCATCTTTTTTTAAATAGATTTTCAGAATGTATTTATCTAGCTATTTTCCAGTTATTATGGATATTTAATCATTTATTTGATAGTAAGTAATAATAAACGTTTTTTTTTATTGCATGAGTTTAGCGCACAAGTCGACAGCCCACCTGAAAGCGGCTACCATCGCCCACGGATATCTGCAACACCAAAGGTGCTAGAAATGCGCTACTGCTCTCATTATGGAGACTGGGACCTGGTCACTACTGCCGGAACACAAATCTTGGTTGTTATGGCGGAATACTCTAGACCAGGAATGGTAACCATCCAGACGTTCAAATTCCCTATCACCTGCCTGTGGGTGATTTTGTCGCCTCTTACAATAGACCGGCCAGCCGTCATAAATTGTATTCTTTCTCCGTTTCTGCACGGATAGAATAATCATTAAAATCTTTTAGTAAATAGGCTAGTCTAACGCTAGATTCACACAATCTCCCATGCCAGCCTTAAATAATTTGTAGATCTTTAATTTGAGCTAATCTACTGAGCTCTTGTAGAAAATCAAAACGTCACATTTGCAATTTTCTACCCAAATACATAATTATTAAATAAAAGTAAATATGTCTTCTCTTTAAATAACCTTTTGAAAAAAAACCTGTACATCATACAGACATCATCGCCCATCAACATTCCGCCAAAAATTCCCATGCATTTAAATACATTTAATGTTTAATTTAATGATTACGAATACAATCAATACCTATATTATAATGTAACTAAGAACAATAGCACGTTAGATACATCAAGATTCTTGCATAACATGTAAGATTCAAATTTACGACCTCAAATTAATATGCGCCAAACAATGTCACAATTCGCAGACAATAGAAGATTTACTACAACAAAATGCAAATACCATTTATTTTTTGAAAAATTAATACGCACTGCGTGTACTTGTCTAATTTGTGACCGCGAGGCTCAAATAATTTAACATACAAAACGGCTTAATTGTTTCAATTGTCAATGCAGTCTGGCGCCTACTGCATTTCCTGCAAGCTAATCGATTTTTTCGACAACTGATTTATATCGATTGCTGTCACTTAGTTCGCCGATCTGTCGTCTGAGTATGCGGCGATTTTCGATTTAAAACATCCATCTTTTTTGCTACAGGGTTGTAAAAATATTCCCTTAGATAATACACAAGTTCCCCTTAAGTATCTAAGTATTCTAACTGAAGATGAACGAGAAAAAATATGACAGTTATACGTCAGATCAGTATTAAAACAAATCTGTCTTGCATAAAAGGGACTTTCTCAGTAAAATATTTAAGTACACTTCCTATACTCTTGAAAGTGGGCAAAAGCCGTTATTTAACCACCAATACTTTTATTTTAACGGCTAAAACTCAAATTATGCACCTACTAAAACGAACCGATAGTCGTGGTAGCGTAATGGTTAGCATACGCATCCCAAACTCAAAGGGCGCGGGTTTGAGTCGTGGTCGAAACGCATGCACCACTTAAGCAGTTTCCTGACCTGATGTGCATATTGTTACAACTACCACGTGCTAATAACGGTGAAGGAAATCATCGTGATGAAACCTGCTCATCGAGATATCCGATGTGTCAAACCTGCCAAGTCGCCTTGGACAAGCATGTCAGGTATACTGCCTGTTCCCCTATCGTAGGAGGCCCGAGCCCAGCAGTGGGACGATAATGGGCTGTTCTTATTATAAAGCGAATTGTTTAAGTTTATCTTAATGGTCGAAGTAACCACAAATTTTTTATACGAAATTATACTTAGATTTAAGTTTGTTAATTGTAAAATATTTAATATAACATTTTATTAAATATCTTTGCTAGTATCAAGAGTAAAATATCGTTATAACATATTTTTAAATGAAAGTAATTTATTAGAATTTTTGGTACCGTATTATCTCTTCAACTACAACCCCAACTGATTATTAAATATAACAACAAACATTTATTTACTGCGTACGAGTTCGCACCGTTTACGGGATTAATTGTCCTAAATACTGGTTTGTAATATTTGTTCTTTCACATTTAAATTATTTTCATAGTACCTAAGCAACTTTTGTTACCTGTCTTTACAAAAAACTTCATTACAACACTTATATGAAGATTTCTTTTTTTTTATTTTCATCACCAATCGAAATCGGCTGTATCAGCTTTTATGACTTCAACGACCAACTAATGCATATCAAAGCCTCTATGTATCCAATATTCGAAAAACTGTAATACAAAAAAAATATTGAAAAAGTTATAAAAGTATTGTGCAATAAAAATATCTCGAGATTTTTTTTCATAATTTTTGCTATTGTTAAGTAGGAAAATCTAAAAAAAAAAGGCATACATAGATCCCAAGTCACAGATCTGTGACTTGGGGTCGTTATATATTATTTCAAATATACCATCTATGCTAAATTTGATATGACATATTTTTTTCAGTAATAGTAGGTACATTATTGGGCTATTGCACGGAATCAATATCATATTTCAAAGTATCATTTTAAACTGCTTAAAATGTTATTAAATTATTTAAAGTACAACCCTACTTGTGTTCAGCGATTAAGCAACCGACACATAAATCGCGTGACGTGTTATCGTGAATGCTAAGTCGCGCGATAATGCCTTAATTGGCATGGCCGTGGTGTAGCGCAAGCTTAATTTGGCTGAACGTGTTTTTTCTGTTTAGGTATTAACAATTGAATAAATTAAGACGGTAAAAGACTTGAGGGCTACCGTAATGAAGCAGTGTATTTTTGAATTTGAAACGGACAAGCGTCTACAATTTGCGTTGTTGATATAAAAAAAATATCTTCAACAGAAGAGAAAGATCAAAACTAGAAGAATGATAGAGGTTATAATTTTAAATAAAAGCATAATTATGACGCTTCGACCGTGGGGTCCTAAGGCCTCTACCCAAAATTTATTAAAACGACTCTTCAGGTGATCAGAGGGCTGGTGCCCACCTCGAACACCGGATCTGTATGGCAACCCAGCGAGGAAAAAATGTAAATATTCTCAAGGGGGCTAATTCGGACTAGCAGATTCCGAAAATACAATTTTTAGAATTTTAGTCTGTCTTAAGAGGCGACAAAACAACCCACAGCACAGACGATAGGGTATTCGTCGTCCGGGGTCCGTCGCCTGGATGACTGCCACCTCTGATCTGGAGTATGCCGCCATAACATTGTTGAGTTGCGTTCCGGCATTATCATAAAACTGCGTTGTAACGGTTTTAGGCGCGGTAATTTGTTTGGTTTTTTGTTATTCTGACATTTCGGCCACTTTTCAGTGGCCGTGAGTACAGAAGACAAAGATGTCAAGTGTCAACGATTATTGTTAAAGTTTTATTTAGCCTACCGCCAACTTGTTCATTTTAATTATTTAGTTTTAATTTTGTTCATGTTTATTATTTACTGTATGGGAGCCTAATCTAATTTACCACCGCTTCGTAACACGTTATGGCTTGAAGAGAAGAAGCGGCGCAAGAAACTCTTCAACAAACATACCTAGCCTAATAATTTTATAAACTTATAATATTAAAATGGGTGGAAAGAAAACTAAAAGAAATTATCAGTCAAGTTGGTTTGTGTTCCGGTGCAAGCAAAAAGAGCTCACAGTGTTTTGAGGTATGGCAGTTGGTTTCTGCTGGGTTTGGGTCTTAATAGTTTGGATGATCGGATTCCAAACAATATTAATTATTTGACAAATGTAGAGTTTGTCCCCTCAAATCGTACTCCACTATTATACTACAAGATATTTCTTGAAGTAATTTTTATAAAAAGTGTATTCATTATCATTTCTTTGAAATAACAACTTTAAATTAGGAATTCCTAGTTCACACCGAGCGGTATGTGTTACAAAATTTACAAACCTATAAAAACGATCGATCATGTTTGAACGTGTATTGAAGTTTAAGGGCTCCGTGGAAGGAAATTTAACGAGACGTAAGGTCGTTTATGAATTGTTTACATTCGGCACACCTCCTAAGCAATTATATTATTACTAGCTAACCCCGCAAACTTCGTACCGCCTCAGAATCAATAAATAAAAAATCTCAATGATAATTGCAGAATACGTTTGACATTCAAAACCAAAAATCGAAAAAAAAAACTTCTTTTAAATTTAATTTGATTTCTAAACGACGGGACGAACGTCAAATGTTTGACAGGTAGGAATAGTTTCTAAGGGAAAGCAAAATTGTTGTTTTTTTTATATTCCAAGCATTTTTTTCATATTTACTCACTTTTTAAACCTTCCCTGGACTTCCACAAATAATTCAAAATCAAAATTAGCCAAATCAGTCCAGCCGTTCTCGAGTTTTAGCGAGACTAACGAACAGCATAATTATATTATATATATATAAATAATATATTATAAAGAAGTGACGAGGTAAGAAGGCAGCGTGAGAATGTAAACACAACAGTCGTCCTGCTACTGCTACTGCCGCTGGCATTGACATGCGTTCCCTTAGTTGTTGTTTTTTCGTACGAAAGTCAAAGAAGATCGTTCGCCAGGTGCATTTTCCGCGTTTGGATGGCGAGCAAACTTGAGCTGTGTTCCGGCATTAGCACCCAGGTTTTAGTTGCCCTCTTCGAGGTCAACAGCACATTGGCAGCACATTTAATGTCACAAGTGTTCATAGGAGACGGTAACCACTTACCATCAGGTGAGCGGCCAGCATGTCTGCCGTAGTCTATTTTATCCGTGCAGGAACGGAGAAAGAATACAATTTCCTGCGGCCTGGCGGCCTGTCGTAAGAGGCGACTAAACAACCCACAGCCAGGTGGTAGGGTATTTGCTCGACTGGATGGCGACCACCGCTGGTCTAAAGTATGTCGCAATAAGAACCTTGTGTTGTGTTCCGGCATTAGTGACCAGGTTCCAGTCTCCTTTAAGAGAGCAGCCGCGCATTTGTAGCACCTTTGGTGTTGCAAATGTGCATAGGCGATGGTAACCGCTTTCCATCAAGTGGGCCGTCTGCCTGTCTGCTGATTTCTTGCAATAAAAAAAGTCAGAAATTAAAAAATGAATTGATAGCGTGAGATTGATTACGTTTAATTGTTATTAAATTGGACCATATTTGATAAAACTACGTTTTAATGGTTTTAAGCGCGGTAATTTATTTGTTTTTATTATTCCGACGTTTCGGCACTTTTCATTAGCTGTGATCACGGAAGACAAAGATGTCAAGTATCAATGAGTATTGTTAAAGTTTTATTTAACCTACCGCCAACTCATTCCTTTGGCGGTAATCAAATGAAGTTAAATAAATTACTGCGCTTAAAACCGTTAAAAACTACGTATTATGTAAGTAGCGAAAGTTTAAGAAAATATTAGTCGGACCATTTTGTTTAAGTATTAAAATATTGTTCAAATGAATGTGTAGCTAATTAAAATAAAACATTATGTTGATTTTTTGGCGGAAACTAAAAGTACTGTGCATGCAGTTTTATTTTCTAAAATGTGTAAAATTAATTTAAAATGATGGTTAAATTCACTCACTCTCAACAAAGTTGCGCTTATTGAGCTAGTGAGGTGAAAATTTTTACACGCGCCGTTATCCTGCATCTGGTATAGCATCAGTTAGTAAACAATCATGCCATAGAAGAATTTTATCCTTCACGTAACCTAAAACGTTTTATTATCGATGTAATATCAACCGCGATACAATTTAAGCTGCGCGGGCGCACGCTTAGCTTTGCGGTTACGACGCTTATTCTATTTAGGCCTTTTTGTACCAGTACTCAAAGTAGACGTGAAAAGTGACCGCAAATTGTTAAATTGGACAAATCATATTTTATAAGAGCAGTTAATCTTATTACGTATTTACCAGACCACGGCAAAGCACAAAAGAAGGGCAGTAGTTTTAGTGGTATTTCTGTAATAAAGGTGATTTCCTACATACTGTTACGAGTCCGAGACTCGAATTAAAATCGTTGGAATTATTATAGAGTTTATTAGAACTATACAAACACGTATAACACAGGTACAAATATAACTGAACACAACCAGTCCAAACGTAATGCACGATTGAATAACACGCGCAAAGTCCGTCACTAAATAGATTACCGAATGTACACAAGTCTTGCTTCGCTCGTGGTTATCGCTTGACTGCCGATCTCTTCATTGGGCCATTGCTTTATACTGCACAGATACAATATGTCTGCCCAACCGCGTGGACCGAATTTCTTAGAATCAGTCCTACACACCTGACTAACAACTGCCAGCAAAGATTACAATACACAAGGCGCTGTAAACAAAAGAAGTCCAAATGCCGAAAGGTAATAAAGTGTAATTTTTTACGGTATGCAGGTGTTAATCAACTTTTGTTGGCGCGTAGTTCGTAACAATACGATAGATACGGAATCGGTAAAGTGAGAATAATGCAACATACCACTGTTCTTACCAAACTTCTTGTCCATTCGAAGATTGTCTGTAAGAAATCGCTAATAGAATTAAGACCGCCTATTGTATTGTTTTTTTATTTATGTTAGTTGTATCTTTTAATACATAATAAAGCGAATTCAATCATTCGTTATTCATAGGACCTTGGTGATAGATATTTACGTGTAAATCGTTTATTGATAGATAGTTAATTGACTTAATGGTTGTGCAAAAGATCAGTAGCGAGTACGGTGCTGAACAAGTACTAATTTGAGTGTAATATGTAGTATAGTCCCCGGCACGATTCTTGAGCTGTATTTTTTCCTGCGAACAGTGAAATTTTGATCCTTTTTCGAAATATGAGGTATTGTCCCTTGCGAATAAAGAGACAAAAACATAATATTGTCGATAAATCTCATTACATTGGCTACGATCAATGCGCAAAGCGATCTCTACTGGTTTAAGGACCGCTCAAGATTCGCGCCGGGAATCAACTATAATAATAGATATATAATAATAGCAGCCCATAAATGTCCCACTGCTGGGCTCGGGCCTCCCACTATAGGGGAACGGACAGTATACCCGCCACGCTTGTCCAAGGCGGCTTGGCAGGTTTGACACATCGGTTATCTCGATGTGCAGGTTGCATCACGATGTTTTCCTTCACCGTTATTAGCACGTGTTAATCGTAACAATATGCACATTAGGTCAGAAAACTGCCTAAGCGGTGCATGCGTTCCGGCCAGGATCGAACCCGCGCCCTTTGGGTCTGGGACGAGTGCGCTAGCCATTACGCTACCACGAACCAACTATACGTATGTTAAAATGAACGTGTCGGCATAAACCGCTGACGTGGCAATGAACAACTATTGCTAGCCCGTACAATGTTTGCAGTTATGTATGTTGAACCATAACACCTTACTGGGTACTGCTCTCGAGTCTCAAACTTGCGTTTCAAAAGAGACGTGGGTTCAAATCCAATCCTGGTCAGGAAGCATGCACCATTTAGGCAGTTTTCTGTCAAAATTTCCATATTCTTATAATTACCAAGTGCTGACGGAAACCGCCGTGAAGAAACCTGCACAACGAGGTAACTTAACAGGACCAAACCAGGGGTACCGGTGCCTGAGCAAGTGTAGCAGGTATACTGTCCATTCCCTTATAATTAGGAGGCCTGAGCCCAACAGTGGGTCGTTTATGGGCTAAGGTATATTAATATGTTGCGTAAAAAATACAATTCTATTATTTTAAATTTAAATAAATTTAATTTCAAAACTAATAATTTACAGCATTTAAACAAATAAAACTGTGCCTTATTAGTTATTTTAATGTATTCTCTGTTTTCAATAAGTATTATTCAGAAACCATTCAGAGTTCCAATGCATTCCCTTTGATTATCGTAATCTTTGATTTGATTTAAAAATGTTATAGCTTATCTCTACTAATACATTTATTCAACGTCATACAAATGTCAATTTCATTGAATTAATCCTATAATATACGCCGTAGTAAGATATTTCAAATTATACAATATTTACTCAAGTCAATGTTAAGGAATGGCTTAAATTATTCCAAAATACACGACAAAGTGTGTGTCGCCGGCGGTTTTTATCTCGTTTCTTAGAAACGCTCGTTGGGATAGTACTATGCATACGGAACAATAGATGGTTTAAGGCCAAGTTTATCATAGTGAAATAATAATAGCAGTCCGTAAACATCCGAAACGAATGGACTGTTATAAGTAAAATACTTTAATTTTTGATCGTGTACTAGCAGAAGGTGATGTTAGGAGCCTTAAGAACAGACGAGCGTGCATAACAAGAGTTATGAATGTCAAAGAAGCAAGTGAGGTGTGTAAGAATAAGCCTGAATGGCGCTCTGTTGTTCGTGCCTACCCCGCAAGGGAACTGGCATGAAGTTATGTATGTATGTATGTATGTATGTATGTACTTTAATTTTTTTTTTAAATACACTGTTCTTATATTTTTAAAGTAAGTAATTTCTAAAAGTAACCGCTCACACCCGAGATCGAATACAGACTGACTTTCGAGCCCTGTAATGGCGTATACGAAGTAGTAAGGCTGCTGAGTTATCTCAGCAGTCTTGCAGGAAAGCATTAACTCTTACAGTGGATGGGTATATAATAGCAGCCCATACTTGTCCCACTGCTGGGCTCGAGCCTCCCATTATAGGGGGGTACGGACAGTATACCCGCCACGCTTGTCCAAGGCGGCTTGGCAGGTTTGACATATCGGTTATCTCGATGTGCAGGTTGCATCACGATGTTTTCCTTCACCGTTTTTAGGACGTAGTAATTGTAACAATATGCACATTAGGTCAGAAAACTGCCTAAGTGGTGCATGCGTTCCGGCCAGGATCGAACCCGCGCCCTTTGAGTTTGGGACGCGTGCGCTAGCCATTACGCTACCACGACATATACGGATGGGTATAACAGGACAATATGATAAACGCTCCTCTAATTCCAGGATTCTAAATCTTCTTACTAAACAAATGCAAACGTTCATAAATTCAAGCGAATTATTAACGCAATTAACGTTTCTAGCACTTACTGATCACGATTCCTTATTTTTATAATTGATTCTAATTTATAAAATGGTTTTTATAATTTGAAAACATTCCTGTATCACAATCTATTATCATAGGTTTTTAATTTAGTCATAATGTATTGTATTTTGATTGTAATCTTAACACATATAAATTACGTGTCACGTTGTTTGTCCGCGATGGACTCCCTAAACTACTTGACCGACTCAAATTTGCACACCGTATGCAGTTTGATCCGACTTGAAAGATAGGATAGCTTACATTTGGACCCGGTAGGTGGCGCTGGAATCGGGTTCTAAATTATATTTCTTCAGGGTAGAACAACGTCTGCCGGGAAAGCTAGTATACTAGTATATGGACTAAATAAATAGGTAAAATAAAATAATTTTTTTAAGTAAAATAATAGTTAATGAAAGATAAGAAATCTCGCATAGAGCGTGTTCGATTCCTACCTAGAATAAAGTAGGAAGAAAATCGCTCCATTGATATTGTTATATACTGTTACATTTACTTAGTTGCATAGTCGTTCTTTCCATGTTTTCTTTTTAAAATTAATAATTATTTTCTTTATGTACACTCTTATTTCTAAACGATATGATCGGCCATTTCCTTAATTGAATAATAATGTTATATTTTTATTTATTCTGTGATTAGCGCCTGTTTTGTATAGAGTATATACAAAACTCCATAATTTATCATAATTTTATGTAACAGTGTGTGTCTCTAATATGATGTAGTAATTGTGTAGATTATAGTTCAAAAACTCTCAATTGTATATAGACGGTATTCACTACATTTTATTTTCATGTTGGCAGACGCGATAGATTTTTACTGTGTTCGAATTATTTTATTACATGTAAAACTTTAAATATAATATTTTCTATAATATCTTATCTAAAGTTTCAAACAATAATGTATTAAATTCTTGTAATTCATAACTTTTTTAATTAAAATAGTTTATCAATGAATTAATCTGCTATCGTTTGTGTCAATTTACTAAGTTTCTGATACTGTAAAAACTGTTGGAGGGATGGCGAGGTGTTCTAAAAATGTTTGTGTACCTGTACGGTTTTACGATATTTTATACACTGACTCGTGTATAAAATATGTTAAAACCATAAGGTTCTCTGATTATAAATAAAGTGACAAGTTGCTATTCTTTTATTACCATAAACCCTTCTCAGTTGTTACAAGTATTACACTACCCGCTCTCCCGGCCAATGGGCAGCAGGAAAAAGTAGTTGTTTTCAACAAACAAACCTGTCAAAATTTTACCTGGTCCATATAGGTATACACTGCGCCATGTGCTTATAACCTCAAATATTATTTTCAACAAATCGTCACTTAATGATAAAGACACTTTAATCATATTTCAATGACATGGGTTCATATCCGGACAGTAGAACATGCATTTATGTATTACCTTTAACTGTCTTAATGTTCATATTATTACAATTATCACGTGGTCACTCTGAAAGAAAATATCATGAAGAACTCGTTTTTCTCTCTACGCTATCAATATTTGTATCCCACTAACCAACGGTAAAGAGAATGCGCAGAAAAATAAAAGCTACATATATGACAACGCTTCAGTTTGAACTCTGTACATTTTTTTCAACGATTAACTTCGCCTTAACTACGCTTACACGGCTAACACGGTTTGAATGCAACATGTATCGTGAATCATTTATTATTGGTTCATAATACCACTATAACGCACCTGTATCGGACTCCATTCGAAGTTAGTATAAAATGAATAAACCTATAACTAATACAATTAAAGTGTCTGTTTGTGGTATGAAACAAATACCAGTTCACGTGAAAACTGCTATTTCCATAAATGGCCGTTTAATATTTTTATCTGTCATTCTATCAGGAAGGTACACCGCTGATATAGAAAGAAGAGTGAATTTGGGGAATAGTTTGAATGGAGCGTTAGGTAAACTTCTAGGCGCTAAGAACCTCAGCCAGAAGGCCCAGCTCGCCATACACAACGCGGTGCTGGTACCTACGCTCACGTATGGATGCGAGAGTTGGGTTTGGAAGAGAGAGCATGAAAGTAGAGTAAACGCGGTCGAGATGCGAGCACTGCGCAAAATCTGCGGAGTGACGCTCGCGGACCGCGTTCGTAATACCGAAGTAAGAAAGAGAGTTGGTCTGAAAGAGAGTGTCGGGGTGAAGGTAAGGAAAGGAATGCTCCGGTGGTTCGGGCATGTGGAAAGAATGACTAAACAGATATACAATGCAAAAGTGGATGGATGCAGAAGTCGTGGAAGGCCACGACACACCTTCCATGATCAAATTGATCGTGTACTAGCAGAAGGTGATGTCAGGAGCCTTAAGAACAGACGAGCTTGCATGACAAGAGTTATGAATGTCAAAGAGGCAAGTGAGGTGTGTAAGAATAAGCCTAAATGGCACTCTGTTGTCCGTGCCTACCCCGCAAGGGAACTGGCGTGAAGTTGTGTATGTATGTATGTATGTATTCTATCTGAAAGATTTTCTCAAATGAGATCTTTTTTATTTTATCATGAACAACTCTACGCACTCGAGTTCCGTACCCTTTTTTACAACTTAATTTCTAGATTTTTTTTTTTTAATTTAACACGCTTATTAGTTATTTTGGTTCTTGTGTGTGACATTAATTTATTGATTTTTGTGTTGAGGTGTATGTATCTTACGAATAACTTATTATATTAATTTATTCTAGTTTTGATACTAAACTTATACTAATGTAGAGTGTATCTGTTACATGCTGGTGTTGTGAGGAAGTGCATGTGCAGTGTGGGCCTTATATCTATACTTATATATATTGTCCTATCTAGTGCCATGTGTCTTGTTTTTTTCTTTTCTGTGCCTGGGTTATTAATTTTTAGGCTCTTTGTGTGTCTTGGTTTGTTTGTGACGTGTGCGTGTAATGCAATGCGGTGGTAGTGTGCGTTGGTTGCAGTATGTGTATAAGTTTTGTTGTTAGTTATGTGTTTGTGACTTTGTGTGGTGTTATGTGAATGTGCTTTTAAAAAACCCAACAGTTTTCGAAGAAAATTTTAGGAATAATAGTGGACAGGTATTTCTTATTAATAGAAAATTTCAAATTCATTATCGAAGATTGTCTGCTGCAGACCGTGCATGCAACACTAAAGCAATTCCGGAAAGCCTCACCTGAAAACTGAGCACCTCTCCGTGCCGCTGAACCTGTCCCAAACGTCCACGTCTGGGGATCGTTTGGCCAACTCCAACCCAATTGTTTTCAGTAATGTGCAACGATGTTATGCAGTTTACAAATAAATTTTATTGAAAATGTTGTTCAATTGTCAGATAAAGTATATAAGTATATATACATTAATGTAGCTACGCGCTAACGGCGTTATTTTTTAACGCTTTAAATAAGACTTATTCCGTCACAGCCTAAATCTTTAACATAAACGCAGATGAAGCCCCAGCATTACAAGCTACCCAATAGATTGGTGTAATATTATACCACGCGTGTTATTTTTCCAAAATCAGCGGTTCAGATTCCTGGCTAGGGTTAGCCTAATGATACCGTTGTAGTTTTTATCAAATTCGACCCCGAAACTCTTTTTACTACAATAGTAGTATAGGAATAGTACTCATACTTCTCATTATATTTTGTAGTTTCGAATTCGGCTATAAAGGCGCATTTGAAAAATTTACTTGGATATAAAGCAGTTAAATACATAACTTAAAGGCAATTAGGTATTTAAATAACTACGTACCTACGTATTCCACGTAAGTCCTAAACAATATAAAGCAATAAACTCCTATACTCACATCAAACAATACCAAATTAACTTATATTAAAAGCTCCTAACAATACAAAAAGGAAATGGGTTTGCATAAAAACTAATAACAAAAATGTAAACAAACATAATGCATCCTGACTTTGCTCGACGTTGTTGCGTTCATTGCTCATACATTTGTTTGTTAAGGGAGAAATGAACTGGGCATTGGTACAAATGTTTGAGCCAATGTTGAAATGATTTGACCACTCAAGAAAACGCTTGCTAAAAATACTATATATCGTGGCTTTGGGACAAGGATAACATGGAGTTGGAAAAATGTTGTTGGCCCAATTATTTAAAAAAAAATTAACATGCATAGTATAAAGTCGTCTACAGACTTTCAGTCTGTTTGTTTGTAAGTTTAGGGCATTTATCTAAGGAACTATTAAAGATAATTTTATTTAGATTGCCTTAAAATTCACTTTCTAGTAGAAGATCTAGTGACAGTGAAGAAATATGGTAACAGAGAGGATGCCACGAGATGGAAAAAGAAGAGCAGAAAGACAGTTTAAAAGATGAGATGAAGATACTGAAGAAGTTGCAGGTTCCTTATGGCTAAGAGCAGCGAGGGACAGGGATACATGGAGTGAGCTGGAAGTGGTCTATGTATCAAAAAGATAAGCTAATCTTTAATTAGGTATTTACGAAACTTAATTGTTAGAATTGTTATTATTAATAAAAGCTATTATGATTTTGATTAACAATCCCCGTAATTTTCAGACTATGTAAAATCATGCTAATATGCATGCAGACAAGCAGTCGAGCCACCCGATGAAAAGCGGTTACCATCGCCTATGGACATTTGGAGCACCAAAGGTGCTACCAATGTTCTGTTGGTTTCTAAAGGGAGACTGAAACCTGGCCACTGATGCCGGAACACAACTCAAAGGTTATTATGGCGACATGCTCTAGACCAAGAGTGATAGCCATCCAGACGAGCTAATACCCTACCACCTGCAGTTTACTTTGATACGATTTTATTTAATAAAAATATTGTTTTTACTATTTGTATAACGGACAACGGTCTTGACCGGCCGAACTCGCTGGAACACAGAGGCTTTGGATTCGATTCCTGGCATGATAAATTTCGGAAACGAACTTTCTGTTATTTACTATAGTCTAGTGGTCTGGACCGTATACACAATGTGTGGGTTTGTCTGCCAATTATTTAAAAAATACAGGCAAACATTCAGTTTACGTAATAGATACCTTCTTTAAGTTTATAGATTTTTAAAAGCATACCTAATCTACATGGCGAACATTACGCAGTCACAAACCGACTCCATTGTAGTTCCGTCTTATACATTAGGTTTTTGTTATACTAACGAAACATTTGAAACCAACACATCAAATCCCATAACCAACATAAATAAACAACGTGACTTATTCCATCAACATCTTTTGTCGATCTGTCCAGCATTTGTTGTTTTAAATTTACGTTGCTTCAAAAGCACCTTTTTATTCAAATTCTACTCGTTTCTACTAGAATTATAATAAACAGGTATAAAGTTTTATTGTGATTTTATAGAATTTTTATTCTAACTTCAACTTTTGAATAAACATCGTGAATCGAAAATGTTACTTTGAACTAATGATGACTTTGTATATTTTATATAAAGTATAAACCAACAGTAAAACTAGTCATTGTAGCCTAACGTCTAGGGCTTGTGTTTCATTCTAAAGACCTGTGCTAGCAGTTCGATCACGGAGTTTGCACCGTTTAAGCGATTTTATTGATTGAAGTACAAATATCAGCACATACATGACCCAGTGCAGGATTTGAGTCTCCCTATATTTAGACAACGGACAGTATACACGCCAAAGTCCAACGTTAGCACTTAATCGACGACTTATTACTTAACTGGCGAATTTCTCCAAAAGATGATAAGGACTTAACTCGCCCATTTCGGAAGTTAACTGGCTTCTTATGTAATGCAAATTGAAATCAGGCTCTAGATAATATACGTTTATCTTTTATTTACAATTAATTGGGTTCAGGATAATATGTAATTACTTATACTCCCCTATTCTGGCATAGATTCTTTATCACACCACAAATCATCATATCATCCGTCACACAATCCGTCCATCTCTTTTTTGGTCTGCCTTTTAATTTTTAGCTCTCGACCTTCCAGTTTAACATTCCTTTTGTCACGTGACTTGCATCCCTCTTCGTTACATGCACATAACACTTTGATTTTCTTCATCTCAATTTTTCTGTCATGGGAACAACTTTTAAGGATCCCTTTATGTACTGTATTAATTTCACATTATCCATTCTTGTCTGCAGGAATGGCAAAAGAATACTAATACCTGCTTTGGGGTTGCCTGTCGTAAGAGGCGACAAAACAAATCACAGCCAGGTGGTAGGGCATTTGCCCAACTGGATGGCTACCACCCCTGATCTAGAGTATGCCGCCATAACAACTTTGAGTTGTGTTCCGGCATCAGTGGCCAGGTTGCAGTTTCTCTTTCAAGGCTGGCAGCAAATTGGCAGCACCTCTGATACTGCTAATGTCCTTAGGGGATGGTAATCACTTTCCATCACAGTTAAGGCTTGATTACACGTAACGAGTACAATGGCGAGAAAGTGCCCTGGGCCGAATACTCGATACATATAGACACTTTGACGAATACACGGCCGAGCGCTCGGCCCAGTAGTGTAGTGAGAGACTAACTAGATCCACGATTTGTTTGTTAGACCGAGTACCCTGCTTCCCGCCTCATTCTTTAGCCCCCGCATTGACTCGGTATCCGGCTGACACTCGCCTGCCGTTCGGTCGCCACGCCAGCGGTAATTTGATTTTTGTTTTCTAATGAATTTATTTTTGCTAGTACATCGAATTTGTGTTCAAAATGTCCAAAAATAATAAATGGACCTTAGATACTACTTGAAAAAGGAATTCACCTATAAATATTTTCAAAAGCGGTCTAAATTCCTTGGGATCTATCTGTAGTTTCCTTACAATCCATTTTCTCATCTAATCACTTCTACTTTCTTTGTCTACTAAATTGCACAAGTTTTAAATTATTTGTCGTAGATCCATCTTGTTGATGCAGTCAAAACTAAACTGACTCATCATACAAGCAAAATACGTATGAACTTCTGTTCGCCCGCCCAACTCTCTCGGCCTAGTATCATTTTACTGTCTCGCCACTGTACTAGTTACGTGTGATCAAGGCTTTAGGCCGTCAGCCTGTCTGCTGTGCTTCAGCAATGAAAAAAACTTTGACCTCATAAACAATATGGAAACTGAAACAAAAGAACTTATGATTTAGTAAACACGGCAATAATTCTGTATGTTCGTGCCTTAAGCCCACTTTCACTCAATTACTTTGTATGTTATAGGCTTAAAAATAAGTTTAAACTCGAGCACAGCTTAAATTAAGCACAGCAAGTTTAGAATAATTCAGGGAACTTTACAATGTAAGAATGGAAACAATGAATAATTTTATGAGGTTGCATTGTTTTGTTGAAAATTTACTTTTTACGTATGACAAGTTGGTTTTGTGTTATTTTTTAATCTTGGCTTTATTTTTGGTTTCTTAATATGTTTTTCAAAGTATACATTTTTTAATGAGTGCATCTAAAATAAAACTCGATTATAAATTTAACTAAACTATATAGACATTAAAATTAAACTAAAATATTTAGTGCAAGACCGGGTGGATTTATATTTTAATTTTATACTTTCGCAGCGCGTGTAGGCTGTGTGACCGCGCTGTCGCCGCTCCGCCATCGCACTTTTGCAGAATAGCAGCGAGGTGGCAGCGCGGTGGCAGCGTGTCGGCAGTGCCGTCTACAGAAGTACATACAGTTTCGTAGTCAAATGGAAAACATGTCGGTGTGTCTGCCACTGTATGATACAGCGATTTTTCTCTCTTATTTATAATTAGATATGTCTCAAATATCAAAACGATGTTGACTCTTTTTTATTTAAGTCAAGTATAATGATAAAGTATTCACTTTCAAATTATTAAAAATCACCCCCATCCTTGCTCAAAACTAACTTTTAAAATCAACCGCTGAAGAAGTTTTTTCTGAATAAGTACAAAGTTAAGATACATATATAGGTGACGGTAACCACTTTCTCTTAGGTAGACATTCAACTTGTCTGCTGTAATTCAGCAATAAAAATATAAAATTAAAGATTTGCAGAAAACAAAGAAAATAATGTCAATAATCATGTATCAAAAATATCAATAAATTCGAGGTTTACTAACGCACTAAGGCTTTATAGAGACGTCGCCAACCGTCCTATAGACGTATCACGAGACCAAAATCCTGGCGTTAATATTGCTATATAATGTGGCAATGCCTCCAGCCTTTACGAACATTCCCGATAAGTGACAGTGGTTTGTGTCTATACCCAACTATTTTTGAGAAAATAACGTATTACATTTTTTAAGTAGGGAAAAAGTAAATTATTTGGAAGAAAAAAAATGTATTTTTCAATTTTATTTATTTTTTCTCTCGGAGACACTATTTTTGTATGCTTCCAGCACACACTAATAATATTCATTATCCTTAAATTTTTGGAAGCTATCTTTACATTCCCAATTTAAATTTAAATAAACAAACAATTCATTTTTTATTAAATTTATAGATGTCCTGTTCCTTTCTTCTCGCCATTTTAGATTCATTACTGAATAAACTCTTTCCGTGAAAGCTGAATCGATAATAGTTCAGTAATTATCCATATAAGTATTTCATTTTACGCATCAGAGTAAATATTGGAAATAGAGTATTTTCACATACTTTTTTTTTATGTACGATACGTATTATAAAGTATGATTGGCAACCCTATTTGGGTACCAATATTTTGTCTAAAATTATTCCTTTTTTTATTTAGTTCTAGTTTTTAATATTGTTACAACTTAGGCCCCGATAAAGACAAATTCCACTTACAGATCTATAAAAGCACATTTTATTACCTGTCGGTATTTGAACTGCTTGTAATCCTTTCTTTTATGATCGTCCTCTTTTGTTCACTTATTTATTGGCATACGTTTCTAGTTATTGTGGAGAACAGCCTATTGTTCTATTGTACTCGTTTACGGCTGCTTTCAGGCTGCATAATTAGCCAGGTGTTGCGGATTACAATTACAAGCTAATTCTAGGAAATTGTGTCGACGTTTAAAGGCGAGCACATTTGCATTTGTGAAGTATAAAACGACGGCCTAATGGAGAGTTGTCAGTTGTTGAGCTACAACAGGGGTGGTCGCCATCCAGTCGAGCAAATACCCTACCACCTGGCTGTGGGTTGTTTAGTCGCCTCTTACGACAGGCCGCCAAGCCGCAGGAAATTGTATTCTTTCTCCATTCCTGCACGGATGAAATATTATGTATATGATATGTATATGATGTACTAATATTACGGAATAATAACTTAGTTTGTAATTTACTTATAACTTTATATTGTAGTTTTAAGTTAAAGAAGCAAACTCACATTTAAACGTTATCAACTGCTATTAAAGTGAACAACTCCACAGCCAATTTGCATTTGTCTTAACAAATTACTATTTACCTACACTGCAATCAAAAATAGTAGATTGCAATTAAAAAATGCTTAATGCGTGCAAGCCCTTATTAACTATAGATTATTCACATCACCTGTGTCGATACATCGCAATAATTATTTACTTTATTTTACGAGATATAAAGTTGCTTAATTGGAATTTAATTCGTTTACCCGTAATCTGACATTTTTGATACTTGATAGTTGACATTATCTTCTCTGCTTATTGCAGTTAAAGGTAGTAATCAATGTCCGTTAAATTACTAGATATAATTAAAACCAATTATTACTTAGTCCTTTAGTTAGTTGTTCATGGATCAAAACCTTTCGAGTGAGCATCATATTGAATTAATGGTTAGACCGCACAAGAGATTTTGGCGGTCTAGGAAGGTTTTGGAGAGCAGTTTTATTTTCCAGCGTCTATTTTTAAATAGAATAGAATAGAACAGATTAGAAAACACTTTATTGTTCACCACATACACATAGAATAAACAATTTACAGTAGTCACATTAAAAAGTAAAAGTAGGAGCAATGGGCAGCCTTATCGCTTTAGAGCGATCTCTTCCAGACAACCCGGGCTATGGATTTTATGAACAGATTCCCAAGTGTATAACGGTGGTGTGCAAATTAAATACATATATAAATAGGATATATAAATATCACACAATACACATACTTACCTAAAATGAATAAAAAAAATAGAGAATAGACAATAACACATATTAATATTATATACATACATACATAACTTCACGCTAGTTCCCTTGCGGGGTAGGCACGAACAACAGAGCGCCATTTAGGCTTGTTCTTACACACCTCACTTGCTTCTTTGACATTCATAACTCTTGTCATGCACGCTCGTCTGTTCTTAAAGCTCCTGACATCACCTTCTGCTAGTACACGATCAATTTGATCATGGAAGGTGTGTCGTGGCCTTCCACGACTTCTGCATCCATCCACTTTTGCATTGTATATCTGTTTAGTCATTTTTTCATCATGTATTCTTTCCACATGCCCGAACCACCGGAGCATTCCTTTCCTTACCTTCACCCCGACACTCTCTTTCAGACATTATATATATACTAATATATACATCATTAATATGTGTATAGCAACAGCAATAGCTATACAATATTAATAATAGTAATAATATATAATATATTAATATTATATATACTAATATTAAATGTTCAACATTTGTATTTGCAGGATATTGATTTGTAAGACTTGTTAGTTTATGTGTACCTATAATACATTTATTTATAATATAATTCATTGTACACAACTTAGAAATAAAACTACATATAATCTATAATTAGATATATTCATAACTATTTAATGAAATTGGCTTTTCGAATTGTCACATAAACTTGTTCCACGTTTGACGTTTAATTTGGCTGTGTTTAGATCTGGATTTTGCCTGGCGCATTCGCTTTGAAGATTGTTCAAAAATGTTAATATTCATAAAAACTAAATACTCGTTGAATTAAAAATCGTGTAAAAATTATATTTAGGAGAAGAAGATTTTTTGCAGTAATTTGCGAAATTTAAAAATAGAACAAAAAATTGAGTTTTGACATTTCACATGAGTTACATAATATTTTTCCTCAGAATGGCGTGAAGTTGTCGCAAATGTCAAGACAATTTTTTGGTATCGTATAGATGCTCTAGCGCGTGCGTTATTTTTAAGTACAATACAGAGGGCGCCGCTTCCTATCGAAAAATAATTACGCCGGAAGTATGATACAAGCGGAAAAACAAGTGTTAAGTGTCAAGATGGATTCCGGCTTTCCAAACGAACAAATAATTAATGTGAGTTTATATATTACCAGCTTATATCCATCTAATTGAGCTAGACTCAATTACGCAGCGGTTCTTTAGAACGTTTATCCACAAGCAATAATGACTTGTAGGGTAGTTCCTGTCGAAATTTTCCTTCTGCGGTACGAAATAAGGTCATTCATAAAAATACTCCAAGGTTGGCAACGCGTCAGCAACACCCCTGGTATTGCAAACATCCATAGACGGCATTGACCACTTTCCATCAGGTGGGTCGTTTGCCTGATTTTGCCAATAAAATAAAACTTAGTGAAAATGGACTAATAAATATCAAATAAAATACCGCCATTAAAACAGTTAAAACCTAGTATTGCTCGTGAAAATGTTTATTAATTAACGACCGTTTAATTTGTCTTACTATCGTTTAAAAGTTGACCTAAGATTCATACAATTAATGTCAAAATTCAACCGATGATAGGTCGAGATGAATGAAAATTAAGATATAGGAACCGAACATTAGTGTCTTTAATATTGTTACGAGATACGGGACTCGAGTTAAAATGCCGTTGGAATTATTATAGAGTTTATTAGAACTATAACACAGGTACAAATATAACTGAACACAACAAATCCATAGATAGATTCCCGAATGTATACACGTCTCGTCTTGATCGTGGTTCTCGCTCGACTGCCCCTCTCCCTCAGTCAGCCCATCGTTTTATACTGTACAAGTGCAATGTGCCCGCCCGGCAACGTGAACCGAATTTCCTAGAATCAGCTTGTACTTTATATCCGTAACACCTGGCTCATGACTACAGCCGCAAGCGGCCGTAAACAACAGAACAATAGGTTGTTCTCTAGAAACGTATGCCAATAAATAAGTAAACAAAAGAAGACGATCATAAAAGAATTACAATACTTTCAATGTTATTAGTTCAACTGCCGACAGGTAATAACTGTGCTTCTACAAATCTGTACGTGGAATTTGTCTTTGTCGGCGCCTAGGTTGTAACAATATGAAAATGACGTATGATAAATAGGTAAAACAACCCGTACCTGTCCAATACAGGCTATTATAAATATAAATTAACTAGCGTGAAAGACATGCGCATACGCATCAAGTTTTCGCACTAGCAGTCAATCGATGAATTATACATGATGGGTTCGCGTTAAAATAACAGTTTAGTATATTGGCCAGAAGGTGTAGTTAAAGTTAAACGATTAAAGATCATGTTGCGCTATTTTCCCCCATGAATATTTATAAGGCATACATACATTTATTCGTAAGACACTGAAAATAAAATACATCGGTTGTTTTATTTAAGATATTTGTGGTTGAAGCAGATAGTAATTAAGATTTTGTTAATATGAAAAATATTAATAAAGTCTGGTTTTGTTCTAGTTCCAGGTTCAATAAAAATGTACTTTTATGCTGTTTACAGCTAATTAACAAGACAACCACGAAGAACTAAGAAGTCATATCTGCCTAAGAATCTGAAAGGCACGAGGAACACTTACTGCAAACTTCATACAAAATGACATATGTATGTATAATATTTTATCAGTCCACAAGTATCCCATTACTGGGCTCAGGCTTCAAAAATTTACTGGTAACGCACTTGCCCACACTTACTACACAGACAAGTAGGCGCATTAATTATGTCAATATGCCTATAAGATTAGAACAAGTGCCTAAGTGATGCGTGCTCTTTAACCTGTGCTTTACATAATGCTGATATTAAACGGATCAACCAGATTGAATCAATTTGGTTGAAAGGCATAGAACTGAATGGATACGATGCCGGTATTCAATGACATTGAATTTTTCAATATGTTTATATGTATCAGTGGCGTGGACTTCATACAATTCGATTCCCCATAGCCTATCTTTAAAAAACTAGCGACTACCGACCAAAAGGTCAAAAACGCTATAAATTTTTAGCGCATATATTTTTTATTCGTGCATTTATATTCTTACTGTATTAGTATCTATTATGCTCGGCGGCTTTCCACACGTATAGAATGAAGTAGCAACTCATAACCCGATAGGGCACCGGCTTTTGTTTCAAAATATACGGTAAGATTGCAAAATTAAAAATACAAATTGTAATAACAAAATACATTGCGATTTGGACTTTTTTTCAACAGTTGTGCAGTCGACGCTTGCATCATACGGTATGCTTTTTCAGCCGGCTTCCCCTAGTCGAAATACCATCCCGCGCCATTGATATGTATTACTTTGGTTGATTCATCCGAATTGAAATAAGTTTTAGTCACTTGAACAGTAATAAAAGCACTTACTGTAAATCGTAGTTTCAAAAATAATGGTAAACTAGTTTGTATTAATTAAGTTACGTGGTGTGGTAAACATTAAACTTTTGCGAATAAATATGACGATGCCCTAAATTAACACTTTATAAAAATGATACATAATGAATTTATGGTACATTTTCTGTCATTTTATAATGTTCTATAACAGAACGTGTTGTTTATGGTGTCATAACAATTAGGTATATGACACCTGCTTCGTCTTTAATCATAATTTATGGTCATCACATTTTGTTTTTTTTTTGTAATAAAGGCAGGCCAATTACTTGACGAGCTTACGAAGCGTTCGTTAAGTCTAAAGTTTAATTGCATCGGTAATTATTAAGAAATTTTAAGGTTAGCGGAAAAGGAAATGAGTCTACGTTGGATTGTAGTGACTTTTGTGGGAATAGAATGTTGGACTTTCATATTCATAAACTTGATCAAAAAACTCCAGAGATAAAAATTTATAAAATGACAGATTGAGATGAGATGAATGACAGATAAACATGAAGAAGGAGCAACAAAAAAAAATTCATATCGAAATACGTAAACTAAATGTATATCTTGATACATAATAAATAATACAGCCGTGGTAGCTTAATAGTACTTAGTTACTCTCGAGCCTCAAACTCTAGTTTTAAAAGAAACGGGGGTTCATCATTCATACTACTCGTAAAAAATGCACCGTTTATCAAATTTTCTGGCATATACTTATAAAAAAACACGTAGTGACGATGTAGGAAAACATCGTGTTGAAACCACATCGATATGACCGATGTGTCAGACCCACCAACCCGCCTTGGACAAGCGTGGTGAGTATATTGTTCCCCGAAAGTTTTTTTTTAAAACCTCGCCCTGCAGTGGTATACCGTAGGCATTACTTCACTACAGCGGGGAAGAGAGGGATATTTTTTTCCTTTCAATTTCGTCACGAGCCTTTTTGGACATAATCTCGGTTATCATGTTGTTGACGTTGTGCCAATTTTCTTCGTTTTGTAGCATTATATCCAAAATTGTATTTGCTGTTATTTTGGAACCTAAATTTGTCTGGGCTGTTCTTCGCGCCTCTTCCCATCTTCCCCGAAAGCTAGATGTTTATAAATTGGCTATAGAATAGAATAGAATAGAAAAAACTTTATTGTTCACCAAATAAACAATTACAATTACAGAATGAGTAATTAGAATAATTTAACGGCAAAACAAAAGGCGGCATTATCGCTTAAAACAATCTCTTCCAGGCAACCTTACTGAGAAGATACTTTTGACAACTTATGTCTAGGTATAATTAAATTAAAAAGAAGCAAAATAAAGAAAAGAAAGAAAAGAAAAGTACAATGTGGACAGTAAACAGAAAAGTTAAAGAGAATATAAAAATATATATTTTATTATAAACTAAGGTAATATTTTATTATAAATTAACTTATATAGTCAAAATATGCACGAATAAAGCCACAACATAAAACATATTTTATTAAACAGCGGCAGGTGAACTATCAAAGAACTAGTTGTTAAAATTACTACTAGCACTTTTTGCAAAAATACCTTAAAATGCTTTTTATTGTTCTATTGTGCTATTATTAAGCCATTATAATAATTCAATGATTAAAAAACTAGTTATGTGACATTAACACAATGATAAGTATTTCCTTTGTTTTTATTGTTATTTTATTGTTACGAGTTAGCGGGACTCGAATTAAAATGACGTTAGAATTATTATAGAATTTATTAGAACTATACAAACACGTATAACACAGGTACAAATATAAGCGAAAACGAAAAATCCAAACGTAATGCAGAAGGTCATAATTCAATAAAACGCGCCAAGTCCGTCACTATTAGATTCCCGAATGTATACACGTCACGCCCGTATCGTAGTTGTAGCTCAACTGCCCCCTCTCTCCATCAGGCCGTCGTTTTATACTTTACAAATGCGAATGTGCCCGCCCGGCAACGTCCACTCAATTTCCTAGTAATCGTAACCCGCACATCTGACTAATGATGCAGCCGCAAACCGCCGTAAACGAGTACAATAGAAGAATAGGCTGTTCTCCACAATAACTAGAAATGTATGCCAATAAATAAGTGAACAAAAGAGGACGATCGACGACGAAAGGATTACAATTAGTTCAAATGCCGACAGGTAATAAAATGTATTTATAGATCTGTACGTGGAATTTGTCTTTGTCAGGGTCTAAGTCGTAACATTATATTTACACGGACATTTTGATACCTTATGGGTTAGGTCAGACGATTTGTTTCTGTCGTTCAATTTGGATTAATTATTGAAAGTGATCCATGTAAACTAGAGTTGACAACCGTCCTATTTTCTCAGGACATTTCCTAGTTTTTCTAGTGTCCTGGGATGACCTTTGTGTTTTTAAAGCGCCCTCATAAGATCACGTATTTTAAAATTCGGCACCACTTTTACAATTCTTCAGTTACAGGCGGCCTCACAACTCGTGAGTGTCGAACTTTCAACTCGTATAATGTCATTCAAATACTTTTACTATTTAAAAAATATTTTTTAACATTACATACATACATACATAACTTCACACCAGTTCCCTTGCGGGGTAGGCACGAACAACAGAACGCCATTCAGGCTTATTCTTACACACCTCACTTGCTTCTTTGACTTTGATAACTCTTGTCATGCACGCTCGTCTGTTCTTAAGGCTCCTGACATCACCTTCTGCTAGTACACGATCAATTTGATCATGGAAGGTGTGTCGTGGCCTTCCACGACTTCCGCATCCATCCACTTTTGCATTGTATATCTGTTTAGTCATTCTTTCATCATGCATTCTTTCCACATGCCCGAACCACCGGAGCATTCCTTTCCTTACCTTCACCCCGACACTCTCTTTCAGACCAACTCTCTTTTATCATTACTTGAATTTAATTTGACTATTACAACTCTATTACTGCGTCCTGTTTTTAAACTGAATCGTTCTGGCTTTTCCAACTTCAAATCCTATTTTTTAAAATTGGAATTGGCAACCCTAAAGTAAACACAAAATTGAGTCTTTCAATGTCACCGTTTCCTTTCATCTCTGCGCCTTTCAACCAATTTTAAGCAATTTGGTAAATTCGTTTAATCAATCAGCATTACAGTTTAGATTTTGAATTAAGAACACTGGTAGTTAGTTCGTCTTGTATATAATTTCATAAACATTTCAGAGAAAGTTTTTCACGCCATTCTCGTACGATGAGATAAGTTGTAGTGTGCCAAATTTGATGACAGTGTAGGCTATATTTTTCTTGATAAATATTATTCTATATTCATTTAATGGTTAGGGGCCATTCATAAATTACGTAACACGTTAAGGGAGGGGGGAGGGGGGGGGGTTGCCTTAAATTTCGTGAAGTCACATTTCATAATCTAATACATTTAAGCTAATTACGGAATTCTGTTTTAATTTAATAATTTCTTGATGTAACTAAGGAGGGAGGAGTCACGAATTTTACCAGGTTTGACAAGGACGGGGGAGGAGTTAAAAGTTATGAAATTCGTATGACGTAATTTGGATGGCCCCTTATGGGTTTTCGACGTAAAAATGCTATAGAAAAGAACACATTTTCAAATTAGAAAAGTATGATTATATAACAATCGGTACATAAGGAAAGGGAAGGAGGCATATTCTGGCAGAAAGTAGACTATACTTAAAACTTACCAATTTTGGTGCCTATGTATTCTGAATTCACTTTCCATATTTACCTGCAAAATGAAAATAATTACAATAAGTATAGGTAAACTATAATTTATAGACATACAGACATACATGTAATTCGCCCCTGTTTATATTTTAACCACTTAGTATCGCAAGCAGTTGGTCACGACAAAAAAGCTCTCACGAGTTCTCATCAAGTCAGTATCTGCCGATTATTCATGCGCTACGCTGTCGCAGCACTGGTTTGAAATATATTGAGATGATAATACCATTTTCCATTTCTCATCTAGCGTGGAAACTGACTCTTAACCTATGTAATCTCATGAGTGGGGGCTGAATGAGGAATACGGGAGACCAGCATGTGTGCCACAAACTTGGGAAAGCCCACTCCATTATCATATTACTACATGTAGTTCAGTGTAATTACTTTAAGAAAATTCAAACGTGTTATGTTCAGTATCTAATTATTTATTTATTTCAGGGCTTGATTTTTACAATTTTTAATTAGTCTCAAATTAATTTGTCGAATATAAACTGATTTATCTATATTTGTAAATATTTATATTATATTAATTTTAGCCACTACATAATAAAAACTGTGTTATTTTATTCACTTTTACACCACAAATTAGTAATTTTTATTTTAAATGAAATAATATATTTTTTATTATTATAGATTTACACGCTATAATTATATTTACTTATTTATAAGTCATCATTTTTTGGGTGTTAATTGTATGTTGAAGTGTACCATAAGATTAATTGTGCTATTGTTTTATTAGTAATTTATTTATATAGTCCTTATTCTGGTGTAGAGTGTTATTGTTACAATGGTGTGAGAGTGGTGCCTGTGGGGTGTGCTACTTAAGTCTATGATATATGTTGCCAATAAATAAACTTTTTTGTTTTTTGACATAATTATATACCTAATTACTTATATTAACTAAATTAGTGTCATTGTTATAAATAAGTATTTAAAGAGTTTACTCTGGCCTTAGACCACTCAAAAGTGAAACCGGTTAAAGGATGCCGATCTTAGAACAGGACGCCGATTGCGAAGCAGTCTGTTCGAGAATTCAATATTAAATCAAATGAGTATGGATAAAGGTGAATGAATGAAAAAATGAAGCATTTTTAAACTTCATTTGACTTTTTTTCACGTAAGCTCCGTCGATACTTTTATTTCGTCATAGAGAGGTATGGATTTTTATTTAAATACTCATGGCTTCAACGACTTCGTAATGGAGTATTACTTAGTGTTCTCTTCAATTTACTCAGTTATTAATACTCTCGCTCCTTCATTATTCATTTCAACATTTGGTATATTCCTTAATTCGTTATTGAACACATATGAATCAAGTATTTTTATAGGTGCGTTGTATCAGCCCTATATCGATCCAACAAGGTAATCGAGTGACGGCTGATAGAGTTGGTCGAGATAATGACATCTGCTGTAAAAAGTCGGACACAGTTATTTATCATCGCTGGACTCTTTAATTACCGGCCCACACCACCTTACTTTGTGTTTGGTCCATTTTCAACTAACGAAAAGCCTGTTTTGTTTTTGAGAGCCGTGAGTTTCTTTCTCTATCTAATTTTGAAAGCCTGATGACGATCTAATCTAATGTATTAAGTAGTTTTAAAGTCGTTGTATTCTTGTAAGGGAATGATTTTGAAATTCTTTTCTCAGTTTTGCTATCAACCATATCAAATTGCCTTACTAGCGGTTAAAATTTGAAATAAGCTACATACATTTGTGAAAATTTAACCTATGGTAGCGCAAGTAAGGTATAGGAACTCGCGGCAAGTCTGTCATAGTTCCATCGTAGTCTTAGCAATTGTTAAGTGATATTATATTACATACATTACAATAAGCTGTGGTAGCTTAATGATCAACGCACGCGTCCCAAACACAAATGGCGTGGATTCCAATCCTGGTCAAAAAGCGTACACCACCTAAGCGATTTTCTAACCTAATTTGCATATTGTTATAATCACTACATACTAACGAAGCCCGAGATGGCCACCGGACGCCCACGAATAGCCAACTAAGCCGCGGAAGTAGCCAGCGGGAAGCCCGCGAAGGCCACCGAACGCCGCAAATTGACCAACGAGAGCTGCGGCGAAGCTATCGCCATGCGGAGAAGACTCCAGCAGCTCCAAACCCAGTTACCAATGGGTAATTGCTCACTGAGTTGTAGCCGGGGATTATTTGAAAGAAATTGTTTTTGGTAAAACCTCGAGGCCCCAACCTCCTCATTTTTATCTGTGCAGGAACGGAGAAAGAATACAATTTCCTGCAGCCGGGCGGCCTGTCGTAAGAGGCGACAAAACAACCCACAAGCCAGGTGGTAGGGCATTTGCCCGACTGGATGGCTACCACCCCTGGTCTAAAGTATGTCGCCATAACAACCTTGAGTTGTGTTCCGGCATTAGTGACCAGGTTCCAGTTTCCCTTAAGAGAGCAGCAGCGCATTTGTAGCACCTTTGGTGTTGCAAATGTCCATAGGCGATGGTAACCGCTTTCCATCAAGCGGGCCGTCTGACTGTCTGCTGATCTCCTGCAATAAAAAAAAAAAAAAAAAAAAAAAAAACAAATTACGGATAACGAGGAAGAAGACCCTAGACGACAAAAAGACCGAGGACGACGACGAAAAAGATCGTGATGCAATCTGCACATCGAGATAACCGATGTGTCAAACTTGCCAAGCCGCTTTAGACGAGCGTGGCGCGTATACTGTCTGTTCCCTCTGTAAAATGAGAAGTCCGAACCCAGCAATGGGACGTTTCTGTGCTATTATTATAAATTATATTATTCAAATTTAACTGAAACATACAGAGCAATCAACTTATTTTCTTGGCAATAACTTTAACAAAACACATAGCATAATTCCAGGTACAGTGAACATAAACCTTTTTAAATAAACAGATTTTCAATCAACCTACATTTCAATTAACCTTAAAAACAAAATCGATTTTGAGAAGGCCTCGGGTCTTTTATACACAGTATTGCCAGGTGTCGTAATTTTTACGGGAATTTCCGATATTACCTACGTTCTAATTGACGCCACAATTTGAGTTAATGACACTCGAAATTAAATAATATGTATTCATTTTATTAAGCCAATAGCAATGAGTATTAAGAAGTACTTTTTTGTTTCAGTACCTAAGTAAAATATTATATTTAGTGTTTTTTATTCACTAAAAACATCACACACATACTAAGTGCTTAAATTTAGGATTACTAATATTTTGTGGTAAATATAGGTATTTACGATATTGGCTCTGGCAACATATTTTATAACCCCCACCATGCTGTATAATACATTATCTCGAGTGACACGCGCTGTAGTGACTGCGATAAATCTCACAAGGGTTAATTAACTGCCAGCACAATGGTTTATAAGTGTTTAAGGACGATGTAGCGGTTAGAGCGGAGCTTAAGTCTTAAGACGTCGCGTTTTTATTTCGACCATCTAAAAGAAAGAAAGAAAGAAAGAATTTATTTGCTAGGAAAGCGACAATACAAGGGTGTAGAAATATTTATACATACATTTTTATGATTAAATTCTAATACACATATAACCATTAAAACAGAGAGTAGTAAAAAATAATAACAAATTGTGTGTGTGTGTGTGCAATTCACACGCAGTAGAAGTGAAATAAAGTGTGATAAGGGGTGGGAGGGATTCTAAATTTCATGACGTCACATTTCATATATATTATATCATTATTAGATATTTAAGCTCCAAACACGAAATGTGAAGTATTAACGAAAAACCTCAAAACATTTCCAACTTTTTCTGTACGAATATAGTGTTTAAATTATTAAATATAATGTATTCTATCTCGTTCTCTCGCAGGCTTAGTCCTATAGATTTATGTGTTTATCTCTTTTTAGTGTCGCTTTTTCGTTTCACCGAGTTTCAAATCACAATGATTCTAAAGAACTTTCACTTCAATAAATGCGCAGAATTTTTGACACTTTCCATATACCCCGAACATTGTGACGTGTAGACACCATAGTCCTAGTAATCCTATATTCCTAGTTCCACTAACAGTTCATCCCAATAGCCGGGTACCTTTTTTTCTCATTTCTTACAATAGTCTTACACTGAAGGGTTTTTTCTCGAGTGTATTATTTTTATATGTTTCAGGCAAGGATAATCGCCGGTCAGAAATGTTGAATGTGCTTCTACGTGTTAGCCTTCCCATGGGCCCACGCAAGCCCTGCAAAAGTCCGGGCCATTTTTATGGGCCGTGGTTGCTGGCTCGAGACTTATAATCAGAATCAAAACCAAACTTAAAATACACACAATATTAAACGCTCTATCTTCTGCCTTGAATGGCTATATCAAGGCGCTAATACATCTGCCGATTGAGATCTTAACAGGAACAGTATTAGAGCAACATCGGACGACATCTAGCTGCGCCTACGCATCAAAGTTCTCTGAGGGTAACAGTGGTAAATTCAAATTGAGAGCTTCGAAAAGATATATTTTTAAGTACTAGCTGCTCGATTGTATTCAGAAATTTCCACCACACGGTTGACTGCCACTGTTTACAATTTTGGAAACGAATATTACCCTACCTATTTATTGACCTGTTTATATATTTGTTGACATAGGTTAAAAAATATATTAAAAACATAATAATTATTTTTAAAACCTATATACACTGATGACACAATAATTCACATGCCTATATACACTGACACAAAAATCCTTTATTGTTACATGTATGGCAGCCATATTAATTTTCAGTATATAAAGAATGTTACTACATCATTATGTAGCAGTATATAAGATACATATTCCTCCATTTCATACATATAGACCTAGTAGATCCTAACAAAAATGAGGGTAATATTGTACATAGACAGACAGACGAGATGATTTTAACAGATTTCTTTTTTTTTCAAAATGAATACAGAACCCTAAAAACAAATTTATTGCTAGGTTACATGTGTACATTGTAATATATTTGTCAAGAATGATATTTATTTGTCAAAGAAATAAAGGGAAACAAGCTGTTGCAACGCTTGGAGCGTCGGGTTCTGAGGCCATGTGCCTCTACAAAGATCTTTTAAAACGACTCATTGATTCTTCTGGTGATCACAGTGCTGGTTTCTACTTCGGCAATTCGGCAGTATGGCGATTCAACAAGGTAACGAAGCCAGCCTTCTGGGAATTTACCCATTGACTTCGATGGCGTAGGCTCAGTATTCTACTTTAGAATCTTAAGGGATTATAGATATAATGTAATATAAGTTAAGTTGCCTTCATTGTATTAGTTTCAAAGATTTACATTTAGATTTAAGCTTTATTACTTTTAAATATAAAATATTATGTTATAAACTTATAGTACATTCTAATTAGGGAAACATAACAAAAGAGTCACTTTCTAAAGTAAATTCACCATACTGCAGGGTCAATAATTGGTAGATTAAATCAACTAACCACAAAACGTCTATCGGTCAGCGTGAAATAATAGATAGTGACGTAAAGTAATATAAGGCGACGTGAAGTGACTAGACCAGACCTAGGGCTGAGAGCAATCAGCCGCTTTATCGAGAAACCGATCGCTGCAATCGCGACACGCGGCTATGCGGCCATTAACACGATCGATTATATGTCGCGAGACAGAAGTGAGTAGACCCTGTCTTAAGCCACAGTCACACACAACAAATATTCGCTGCAATGTATCTGCTGAGAATACTACGCGCAGCGATGATTCTCTGCCTGCATGTCACATAGCGAGTTCTACAGGAGATATTTCGAGTCTGTTCATGCCTCGAATACAAATACGTCGACTATTAGTCTAAAACGTCTAAAACAGTGTATTCAGTTGGCATGTGTAGAGTTAGCAAACGAAATCTCACAACTCACAAGAAGCGAAAATGAAATTCGTAAATGGATTGAACGCAGAAAACAGTTTGGGGCTTCTAATACCCTTTTAAAATAATTAGTTGCAGAGAAACCAGGAGATTAAAGAAACATTCTACGTACATATTATAAAAGAAGCTGAGCGGAATGGCAACTCGCAGCTAGTTTGGCACACGCGGCGAATTGTTGCGGCGACTGCGGCGCATTCGCAGAGAGTAAAATTGTATATACTCAATTGAAATAGCGGCAAATTCAACTTGCGCCGAATGAATCTATTCGCAGCGAATAACCTGTCACACACAGCGACTTACCGCTGCGAGTGGCCAATCGCAGCGAGTATTTGCTGTGTGACCGAGGCTTTAGGGCTAAGAGCAATCAGCCGCGTTATCGAGAAATCGATCGATTCCATCGCGACACGGGGCTATGCGATCATTGTCGCGATCGATTATGTGTCGCGAATGGTGTACATCGGTTATTTTAAAGCAGAAACTAGATTTTCCTGTTAACTATCACACACTATGTCAACGTCTATAATATCACTATCCATAAACTACTTAGGGTCTAGTGCTCTGGGTGTTAACCTGACTGCTTCGCTGAAACTATGAGATATATAACATATTTTGAAATGTCTCATATACTGATATGAGACATTTCAAAAAATACCTATTTAGAGTTCCGTGGCCATGTTGGCAAAAAAGGACGCCTTATACACATCAGACAGAAGGGTTGTCCTTATATGTATGTGATTGTGATATCGATTTTTCAAAAAGCTGCTGAATCTACACGAATGGTATTTGACAGGAGAGGTGCATTCTCTATATGCTGCTAAGGAATAAAGTAGTGAAATGTAAGAAAAAATAAAAATTAGAGGTGGTCATCATATTATGTTGTTGGGGTGTACATGTCATAACAATGTTACTTAGTGACTTTTGTGATTTAAGCCATTAGGTGTTATTCTCTTCAAAGATCGTAAAAAATGTGTGTGTTATCTCCCCTTCTACTTTTGAACTATGGTGTGAAAATTTTAACGAAATTTTTTTAAATAAATTTAGTAATTTTTGAGAAACGTTAAATTGTTTATCATACGTACTTCATAGTGCCGTAGTCAAATGACAAAGACCTTTAAGAAATCTTGAATTTTTCAGTTGGGCCTTCAAGGCCAAATTCTACACAAAATACTGAAAAATACTCTAAGAAGTCTGGAAACCGATTTTGATTAAAACGTAAGCAGTTTTAGTATATTTCTGAAAAATCAATTACCCTACTAAGGAATCGAATTGGCTGATTTTGGAAAAAACACATACTTACAAAACATCCATCATAGTGTAGCTTATAAGAATCAATTTCTGTGAAACAATGTTAAACGGCAAATTAAGGGAGAAGATATTTCATATAGTTTAGGATATGGACCTGCAGGCCCCGTTGAAAAATTCACTCTGTATAACAAGGAGTATGTATAACAATAATGGATATTGTAACTAGCGAAGTAACAACAAAAATCAAATTATTCTGAACTAACATCGATAGATAATATTGACATGAACAGTTAACAAATATTTGTACATAAAATGACTCTAACTGATACCTCGTTAAACAACAATCTATCCATCAAACATACAACCGACTTGCGTGAATTCAAATTAACTAGAAATACGTTTCATAATAGTGTCTGTATTATAAGATCGATTAACAATCAAGCGTAATCAACTTATTGGGTTTCTAAACCACACTTCAAAACATCGGTAAAATAGTGATGGGAACGCAGCAAAAAGCAGCGACGAGTTATCGATAAAGCTATGTATTCACTAGGCGACTTATCGCAGAGACAAATCGCGCAACGTTAATGTAATATATCTTTGCAACTTTGTAGAACAAAGTCGCTCGATATTTGCATTATCCAGACTACCCTGTTTCGCTTCAGATATCCCTTGGAAGTAATGTTTATAGGTATCGCTGGAATATAGTCTGACACGCGTTCTTTTTAAGAAGTCTGTCTGGTTGAGGAAATCTCACGATAGTCGCCCCAAGTCGACCATTTCAATGCTTGTAGACGTCGACTTGCGACATATCCCGCAATATGTAGATACTGTCCCTGACGTTGGGAGAACTCACTTTACATGAAATGTCGATCTATAAAGAGCATTAGGTAAATTAAGTCTGTTATAACCTTTAGCAACTCACTAGCACTGCCGGTTTCCCCACTCAACCAATCTTTAAGATGTTGAGGAGTGAGATGATCCAGCCCTACGAATTGAATTGATCAGTCGGAACTGAGCCACTTTTGAGGGACAAATTAAAATGGGGTTTTATGTTTGATAAGTGCTACTGGAACATAGTGCTACACGCGTTATGCATACTCATAAAGGCACTACACATACTCATAATAAAGCTTACTCATAACCATGCTTTCCATCCGTACCTCAAGTAGCATGCTCGACAGTCAAACGACTGGTGATTTTTCAGTATGCCCGAAATAAACATGATCATTACTAGCAATGCTTTGACATCACGCCATTAAGTAGTAACTGCTCAATAATTACAATATACTTTCGTGCTTGTGTATCAGTACCTTTAAACAAATCTATCTCGTGACTATTGGGGATCTACACGAATTTACAAAATTCGCGACAAGTTGCGCTGACACACAGACATCTTCAGCGGTCTCAGGCGACATCATCGGACACGAAATATATGTTACAGGCGACAAATTTGCAAGACAAAGTGTCGCATAGTGAACAACGGGCTTTACAATCAAGCGGTAGGCCTCACAGCGAGATCGCAAAGTCGGCTGATTAAGTAGTCTACGTTTCAACTGCAAGACACGAGGTTACCATATTTATTGTCCCTTTTCAATGCTTGAATAGAGATAAACACTGCATTGCGTTTAGATTAATGTAGTTTTTCTGATGCTATTATTGCACGTCTTATTCGTTCGCATTCGCGTTCAAAATCTTTTATTATTGTATTAAAAAAAATTGTTTACATAGTTTTATCATAGTAAAAATTAGAAATATTGTTGGAAATATCCAAATTAATTTTTAAACATTGGGTCCGTGAGGTCCATCGGCATTAGAGTGTCTTTAAAGACATTTCTAGAAACTCGTTTGACACTACCCGTGATCAGGAGACTGGCTCATGTTTTGCACAGAGAATTAACATTGCTATACATACTGTTACGATCTACACGCCGACAAAAGTGGATTCACACCTGCATACCATAAAAACACACTTTATTACCTTTAGGCATATGGACTTCTTTTATTTACTTTGTCTTTAAAATTTGTGATTAGAAAACAGCCCATTGTGTATTGTAATCTTTTATGGCAGTCATTAGCCAGGTGTGTCAGACTGATTCTAAGAAATTCGGTCCACGCGGTCGGGCAGACATATTGCATCTGTGCAATATAAAGCAATGGGCCAATGCAAAGATCGGCAGTCTAGCGATAACCACGAGCGAAGCAAGACGTGTGTACTACATTCGGTAATCTATTTAGTGATGGACTTTGCACGTTTTATGGAATTACGATCTTCTGCATTACGTTTGGTTTTGTTGTGTTCGGTTATATTTGTACCTGTGTTATACGTGTTTGTATAATTCTAATAAACTCTATAATAATTCCAACGGCATTTTAATTCGAGTCCTGCAACTCGTAACAATACTATACAGCGTGGCAATGCCGCCAGCCTGCTAAGCACGCTTCCCGCTGGTAGCAATCTGGTACATGATTTATAAGTTTAGATTTATTGAATTGAAATGCCACTATTTTCGCGGGCTTTTGGTGACGTCATAGTTCATTCTCAGTGTCAGACTAATCGATGTTGTAATGAATCAAACTGTGAAAACAACATTAAAAGTACACCCAATAAAAGTTTCTTTTCTTTGTTCCTAAATATTCGAACGTGCGACGAGAATGGTGTAAAGAGATAAAATATGTTCAACAATATTTCTCGAAACTACACTAATAAACTACGATAAACGCAATCTCAAAAATAAAAGCACTATGCAGTAAGTTCACCTTCATTGACAATCTGAAAATGTCATAAAGAAAAATGACGTGCGTTTCCATTTGATCAATAACGTTGCGTTTTTAAATATCCCGCACATTATTAACACTGTTTATTAATTAAAGTCTGTAAATAAAAGGAAGTAAATAACATAATAACATTATACGTATAATTCTACAGCAATAAAGACATCATATAAAAAGATTACTCGTATTTCAATTACATGCATATTCCCCATTTTGAATCTGCCTTTACTGAAAACACCATATTCATAATGTTACAACTCAGGTTCCGACAAACACAAAATCCAACTGCATATCTGAAACAAAGCACATTTGTTACCCGTCGGCATTTGAACTAATAACATTGAAATTCTTTTATGGTCGTCTTCTTTTGTTTATTTAGTGGCATATGGCCTATTGTTGTATTATAATCATTAGCCAGGTGTTACGGATTTAAAGTACAAGCTGATTCTAGGAAATTCGGTGCACGCTGCCGGGTGGACATATTGCATTTTTGCAGTATAAGCCAATGGCTCGATTGAGGGAGGAGTGAGTCAAGCTCGAATCACCAGCAAAGTGAGATGTGTGTACTACAATCAGGAATCTAATAAGTGACGGACTTTACGCGTTTTATTGAATTACAACCTTCTGCATTACGTTTGGTATTTGTTGTGTTCGGTTATATTTGTACCTGTGTTATACGTGTTTGTATAGTTCTAATAAACTCTATAGTAATTCTAACGGCATTTTAATTCGAGTCTCGCGACTCGTAACAATTATAATTATCGTAACAACAATAATAACCCCAATAGTCCGGTACTTTTTGTCCTTATTTCCCACAACAGTCCTACACTGGCCGGGGTTTATCCTTGGGTGCATTGTTATATGGTGTAGACAGGGATAATCGCCGGGCAGTATCACGCCACATTTAGATTAAATTTGTCAAGGGGCCTCTACGTGTTGGCCTTCCCATGGCCCACGCAAGCCCTCCAAAAGTCCGGGCCATTGTATGGCCCGTGGTCTGCAGAGACCTACATGAATAATATTCAAATTCAAAAGTTTTTATTCAAAATAAGTTCCACTGGAGAACACTTTTTGAAGGACATACATGTAAGTTAACTTCCTATTCCATGTACACCGCTTCGCAACGTGTTGATGCTGTAAAGGAGAAGAAGCGGCAAGAAACTCCCCAGTAACACGTCTAGCTAAATCTCAAATTCTTTTTTTTTTATAAGTTTTGTACAGAAGCATGTTACAGAATTACTTTTTGAAGAATTAATGGAGTTGTAGCAAACAATATAAATAATTATTTTATAACGATATATAATCTAAAACAATAAAGAAAATGTATATTTATTCTAAAATAGTATATTTTAGGCACTTCTAAGGGTAAGGTGCATAGAAGACTGAGGATTTAACCTTAAGGGATCACCATACTGATCTACTGCCCAAGACAACTCCAGCCTTCCGAGTAACTGAAGTATCAAAGAGGAGCTATAAAAGCTTTTCATACTGTAACACCACATTTATTAAACAAACTACTAGTTAGATAATTATTTTAATAAGTTATTCTTAGCTGTACATATAGAAAATGTTTTCAAGAAACTTAAGTATTATAGCTTGCAGCTAAAAACTTAAGTAATAAGCTTCATAAATTAAGTAATTAAGTCTTAAAACTTCTGACAAGTTATTTGCGTATGTCGTTTCCAACATCATAATAACCGTAGTGTTTCCGTAATAACAAATTATTGGTTCTTGGAATTGAAAAAAAAAATTACAGCGCTCGAAACAGCACACCTAATTACAAGGCGCAAAATAAAACGATGCGGGCTTCAAGCGAATAAAAGGAAATAAACCAGCCAAGTGCGTGTTGGACCACACACGTTGAAGGGTACTGTAGAGACCAAGAAAGTTTTATGAGATTAGTCTACTACAAGAAAAGAATTTATCAAAATTATCTCAAAAGTGGAAAACTAAACTGATCATGTTCAAAGCGTTTCTTTGAAAGAATTTTTTAAGATTTGCTATCGCTTGAATTTTTTTTTTTCATAGTTAAAGTTCAAAGGTTAGAGGGTGGGGCAATATGACTAATTTGGAAACAAATAGCCATGTGGTAAGATATTTGCCCATCTGGATAGCTACCACCTCTGGTCTAGAGCTTGCCGCCATAACAACCTTGAGTTCCGGCATTAGTGGCCAGGTTATGTGACTCATGAAATGAGTTCATCAGATTTAGATATGGATTTAACGCTTGATATCATTAGAGAAGTGGTTGTTAGTTTAACTATTTTGTTTACTTTTATCATATTCGAAATGAAAAGTAGAGTGTTAGCCTCGAGTGAAAAACCTATTTAGGCACTCGTACTATTAGCGCCCTCGCTACGCTCGTGCGCCAAACCATTTCGTGCCTATATAGGTCACATTCATGCCTCGAGGAACAATCTACTATTAATCATTATTTACTAGTGTTGCAGCTATCCATAATATTATTTTTTCCACGACTTTACTACTTTACTGTGTACCAACATATAGATTACATACTCCTACTAAAAGATTTAGTAGGCAGTTTCCAAAAATAACTGACATAAAAGAGGGACTGACGGAACATGAAGATTTTTGTCAAAATCAACGAAACCCTAATATACCACGTATGACGCCAATTCTTCATCGAATTTACGAGGTAGCCTGTTATTACTGGTACTCCGATTGAAGACCCCCATGACGGGAAATTGCCACTTAACCAATAAACAAAGGCATTTTACGTTGATTGATAAAAAAAACTAAATAACTTTCAATGTTTACATTACAATTATGTAACAAACATAAGTTTCACACAACGCCATCTAAAAGAAATCAATCAAAGTTAAACATGTCAGAAAAAATGCAACCGGATTTAAAAATCGAATTACCGTCACGGAAACACCGAATACCCACAATATTCTAAAGATTTCATGCTACTGGCCGAAACAATTGGAACTGTATGCATAATTGCGTAATAACTCAGAAAGATTATTGTAACAATTTTGAATTTCGATCGGGTATTCCTTGAAGGTTTAAACGTATGCGAAATTTGTATACATTTCGCCCCAGACTCGTAAGAGCGGCCAGTTTTTGCGGACGTCCCCTGATTAGGGTTGCCATAAATTCAGATATTTCCTATTAATGTCGTAACGTATCGCACGCTTAATCTAATACTGACGCTATCCAAAATTTCGTCAAATGGACTTTTGAATGCCATCTATCGTAAAACATGGAGATAAGTGTAATAGCGTGAATCCTGGTTTCAAAGTAACAGAAATATCTACTAGGAAGGCATTTTAATAGTACTGCTATTCATGCTTTAAAAAATGTTTTTTGGCTCTCCTGTAAAGTTCACTTTTTTGCATAGTGTCAGTATTGGATTAAGCTTGCGATATGTACTATATAAGGAATGCATAATTTTATCCTTTCCAAAATTTGTAAATTGTAAATAAAAAAACAAGATAAAAATTCAAACATTTATTAGTTTTTATTCAAAATTAAACTAACACACAATTTTTATTCATAAAATATTATACGTAAGAAAATGAGCACCATGATTATGTTGTTAATATAGGTACTATCAAAGGCAAGACTGTGGTACTTAGTTTTTTTTTACTCTGGCAACCCTACCCTCAAGCTTCTTTCCGAGATTCCGAATGGTATAATGAAGCCATTACCCGCAAGAACAAGCTCGGCCGAATGCAACTCGTACGAAAGAAAAAAAATGCCCAAATCGCCTAAAGGAACTCTCGTGCGCCGACATGCTGTCTTGCCAACGTAGAAAAAGAATTAAAAAAGGATATTTTAAGTTCGTTAGGACTCGTTTCGCGGTCTCGCTTTCGAAATTCGAATTTAAATGTTCGAATATTTTTATTTTTAGAACGGAGTGAGTTAACCGGCCCTTGTCAAAAGTCGATTTTAACTAGCGTACCTTCGATTGGAGTGTGATCTCGATACGGAATTTTAATGATATAATAATCGACGTTCTAAAATATTAATTAATTACTTCTCAACGAATAAAAAGAACTTCACATGATCATTAGAACCCATGTGGCTAGGAGTAAATTAAAAAGCAGAAAATGACAAGGCGTTTTTAGTGTCCGTAAAATACAATGTCTATATGAACATTTCCAACTTTAATATTTTTGTGTATTGTATACTAGCCATAATCGAGACGTCAAATTATCAACAGTATTTCAAACAACAATTGGTATATTTAAAGTTTTTTTTAGCGAATTTCAGGTTTTACTTTTTCAAGTATCTGCCACCTCTGTCCCGTTAGGAACAGAGTCACTTTTTATTTGTCGGTTTTTGTTCTTTTTATCCTTTCTAGAAGTAGGTTATTTTAATTTACATATGTTAAAACTTTTTGTTGAATACTAATCAAGATTATTTTTCACTTCTCATATTCTGAAAGTACGCTTGGAGTTGCCTGATCATAGGGATAAAAAACAGTACTTTTCGTCCCTGGAAAACGATTTACCCTGCTGTCAAAAAAATTAAAAACTATGCGAACCATAGATTTTTATTTAATTTACATACATTTTAGCTAAATATTTACTATCATCAATAACAAAAAAAAAAACAGAACACAGACAATAAAAAAGACATAGAAATAGGCAACACTTTATTGTTCACTAAAACAAAAATGCACAACAAGACAGTTACATGGTAAAACAAAAATTACTTAGTTTTATATGTGGCTCATTATATGAATTCATACGATTTAGATATGGATTTAAGGCTTGATTTCATAGAGAAGTAGTTGTTTCTTTAACTAATCAGTTTTTATTACTTTCTTCATATTCGAAATGAAATGCAGAGTGTTAACCTTGGGTGAAATGCCTATTTAGGCACTCTAACTATTAGTGCCCTCGCTATTCTCGTGCGCCAAACTATCTCATGCTTAAACATGTCACTTTCACCTGTCGTGTAACAATCTACTATAATATCATTAGAAAATAGAACTAGTTTTGTGGTCAAGACGCAACTGAGATTTAATTCCAAAATACATATATAAGTATAATAAACATATAACATTTACATTTGTGCCAATCTTCACATCGCCAGTGATCTGGCCGATTGCCAGATTTCAAGGGTGCAAGGGTAAGAGGGAATGGAGATAAATGGACTCACCCGTAATAATATGAGCTGAGTAACCGGAGCGTCTGCGATACAGGAGCAGCAGTGCGTGTTCTCTTGTTATATATCTCCCGCTTCACAACTAGATTCACTTGCCACTTATCACCAAGCTCTTGGATTCGTTACGCGTGGCGTGAACATCCTGGGGCCCGGGGAAAAGGTGACGGCTCCCATTTATAGTGCTGACTAAGTGCTGTTGTCGTCGAGGGGAAGACGAGCAATCTTTGTGACTGGTCTCGTTAAGCTGCCATCCTTGGTGCTGAGTTCTACGACTCGGACGACGTCATCCTTTCCGGGCAGAATCTTCTTTATTCTTCCCATCTTCCACTGGAGTCTGGGAAGATTATCCTCCTTTATGAGTACCAGCTCACCAATCTTGGGTCGACTGGTTTCCGTAGTCCATTTAGATCGGGATTGGAGAGTGTGCAGGTAGGATTTCGACCACAAGGTCCAAAATCGCTGAGCCAACGCTTGCACTAAGCGAAAACGTCGTAGGGTTGATGGAGGAGAGGATTCATGGGAATGTTCGGGTAATGCGGTAAGTGGGCGACCTATAAGGAAATGACCAGCGGTTAGGACTTCGAAGTCTGTAGGGTCTGAAGACAGAGGGCAGAGTGGTCGAGAGTTGAGAACGGCCTCAATACGGGCTAAGAGTGTAGAAAATTCTTCAAAGGTCAGATGCTGCTCACCTAATACGCGATAGAGTAATTGCTTAGTAGATTTCACGGCTGCCTCGTGCAGACCGCCAAAAGAAGGAGCTGAGGGCGGATTGAGCAACCATGTGATCTGCTGTGTGGCTAGCTTGTGCGTAATTCTATCATCATTGGCCTTTAAGAAGTTTTGTACTTCTATGAGCTGATTTCTTGCGCCGACATAGTTTGTACCGCAATCAGAGCGAATTAGGGTAGGGATTCCGCGCCGACTAACGAACCTTTGCAATGCCGCAAAAAAGGCGTCCGTAGAAAGTTCCGAGACAGCCTCTAAGTGCACTGCCTTGGTGGCGAGACAAACGAAAACACAAAAGTAGCCTTTGAGAAGTTTGGCATTGCGTAGAGTACTTGATTTAATTAGGAATGGTCCGGCAAAATCCGTGGACACTTGACTAAACACCGGTTGTGGGCTGACTCGATCAGCCGGTAGGTCGGCCATAAAAGGGGGATTCGGCTGAGCTCGATGCCTAAAACAGCGTACACATTTAAAGACACGGTGACGAATGACTCGCCTTCCAGATAAAATCCAGTATTGTTGACGGAGTAGTGTGTGTAGTGTATCTGCGCCCGGGTGGCAGTGTATAGTGTGGAAATGATCTATAATTAGGTCCACAAGGGGGCTTGAACTGGGTAAGATGAGGGGATGTTGTGTGTCATATCTAAGGGCTGAGTTGGACAAGCGCCCTCCTACTCTAAGAAGATCATCCTTGAGAAAGGGCGAGAGGCGTTGTATTCGCACTGTACATAATTTGTTAGTTTGCAGTCGGTGGATGTCTTCAGCGAACATATTTTGTTGGACTGAGCGTACCCAGTGTAAGAGCGCTTTCTTACGTTCGTCTACGGTAATGGGACCAACGATGCGAGAGTGAGAAGATACCAAGCAATTGTGTGCAAAACGTTTAATACATGCGGTTACGCCTACAAGTGTGTCTAAGGAGCTGAATCTCGTGAGTAAATCCGTGTCTAGATCAGGAACCGCGATGTGAGCTACCATTTTTCTTGGTTTTAGACCAGGCAGTACGTGATGACCCAAAGCAGGGGGCATCGTGGGCCAGGTATCAGGTGGGGCCTTGAGCCAAGTAGGCGACCACCATAGGTCATAGGCTAAGAGTTCCTGTGCTGATATTCCCCTGCTAGCACAGTCGGCAGGGTTAAGAGCTGAGGGTACATGTCTCCAAGTAGGGTTACATGGATTGGCTGCAATGGCAGAGACTCGATTGGCCTCAAAGACCTGTAGGGATTGAGAAGGAGTTTTAAGCCAGGCGAGTACGATAGTACTGTCTGACCAACAAAAGTGTTGCTGAATGGTAATGTGGGCAGAAAGTTGAACAGAGACGCGAGAAATGAGCAGCGAAGTGAGGTGTGCAGCTGAAAGTTCCAGCTTTGGTATAGTCTGTCGGGTTTTAATGGGGGCTACCTTGGATTTAGAAACAAGTAGTCTGACGTGTACCTGACCCGTGATATTCGTTTCATGAAGATAGACTGCGGCTGCATATCCGGATTCGGATGCATCGGCAAAACCGTGTAGGGTGTAGGTGGAATCTTTGCTGGTGCAAATTGTTCTGGGGAGTCGAAGAGCAGAGAGTAGAGGTAAGTCTTCAAAAATGTGCTGAAATTGAAATGTGACATCATTGGGAGCCGATTCATCCCAGTCTAACTTTAGAGTCCATAGGTGCTGAATGAGCAGTTTTGCGCGGAAAATAACTGGGCTGATCCATCCACTAGGATCGTATAAACGAGCGATGGTACTGAGTATTGACCTTTTGGTAAATTTTTCCAGTGTAGGTACCGAAATGTGATATGTAAATTCGTCCGTTTGGGGTATCCATTGCATACCAAGTACCTTGATTGCATTGGAGTCGGGTACAACATCAAAATCCTTGGGTATGTCACATTGATCATCCGGGAAGCGTTCTAACAGCTGACGAGAGTTTGAGGTCCACTTTCGCAAATGAAATCCCCCTAGGGCTAGTAACTCAATGAGTTCAGTCTGCAGAGCTATTGCCTTGTCAACTGAATCATGCCCAGTCAGAATGTCATCCACGAATATGGAGTGCGTAAGAACCTGTGCAGCCTGGGGAAAACGGTGACCTTCATCAGTGACCAGCTGTATAATAGATCGATTGGCGAGGAAGGGGCTGGGTCGTAGGCCATACGTGACAGTGGACAGGGCGTAAGTGAGCAGAGGTTGATCTGGAGAAGAGCGCCATAGAATGAGTTGGAACCGTCTGTGGTCTGGGTGAACTAGTATATTTCTAAACATCATCTGGATGTCTGTACTAAAGACCACTTTGTGAGTACGAAAATTTAGAATGATGTCAGTAATATCACGTTGGAGCGGTGGGCCAGTGTGCAGACAGTCATTAAGACTGACACCATTAGAGCTCTTACAGCTGCCATCAAAAACCGTGCGAAGTTTTTCAGAGTTGGCTTTGAAGATGCCATGATGCGGGACGTAAAAATGGTCTTTTCCTTTGAATGTGCTGGGGTGACAAAGAGCCATGTGGCCCATGTCAATGTATTCCTTCATGAAGTCGATATATTTTGAGCGGAGGGTAGGATCTCTTTGGAGTTTGCGCTCCAAATTAAGGAATCGTCGTAGTGCAATAGCGTGGGTTGCACCGAGCTTAGGTGCCTTTGTAAGAAAGGGAAGGGATACTATGTATCGCCCTGTGGGATCACGTGTGGTGGTAGAACGAAAGTTCTCCTCACACTCGTCAGAGGTTGAGTTGTCCTTTGATTGCACTTCTTCGACTTCCCAGAATCTCTCCAGAGCGGAGTGTATTTCTTTATTTGAGTGTTGGGGTTGTAAACAGTCAATATTTACTAGTGCTGAATTAACTTGAGGCTCAGGCTTTGTGTAGTTTGGATTGATAGGACCTAAAAGAGCGAAATTGAAGATCGTGCCGAAGGCTATTGGCCTGCCGGGGCCCAAAAAAATTTTGTTACCATCCAAAATTTGGCCCAAGACATCAGAACCCATAATCAAGTCAATAGCGGCTGGAAAACGATAAGACGAGTCTGCTAGGGGAAGCTGTGTCGAGTCGAGGAGTGGAACAACGTCAGGTAACATTGTTAATGGTAAAAGACCTGTCAAATCTGGTAGAATGTATGCCTTTGCGCTAATTACTGGGACTTCGGTGTGAATAGGGCGGAATGTGATGGTAGTTGAAGAACTAGAGTTTTGAGTCTGCTGATTACCGACTCCTGTAATTTTTAGTTCTGTGTGCTCGACAGGCAAACGTAATTTTTGTGTCATAGTTTTAGTTAACAAGGTTAGCATGGAACCGCTGTCTAATAATGCTCTTGCCTTATGAAATACTCCAGGAGTATGTGCTGAAATATGACTGTCATTTTGGTTAGCTTTATCAGAGGAAGTAACAGGGCTGCCGGGCAAGTGATTATTATGATAAACTTTATTATCATAGTGCTGAGTATGAAACTGGGATTTATTTTGTTTACGTGATGTAGTGGATGGTGTATATTGTAGCGATGGTATGGGTGGGTGTAGTGTAGTATTGTGTAAGTGAGTAACAGGTAGTCATTGTTGTGAATTAATAGGTGAATTACGACGAGAAGAGTTTCTTGATTCCGTGGTTGGGCGGGTGTGTTCTTGTCCTCTTAGTTGTGGGGGCAAGAGGTGAGAATTGTCATATGTGGGTGATTCAAAGCCACTGCGATGTAAGGTGGTATGGTGTTTCTCGCTATCACATTCTCTACACCGTCCTGTGGATCTGCACTCGTCAGAGTAATGGGGTCCTAGACACTTACGGCACCGTTCATGAGCTTGGATAAAATCCCAGCGCCCTTGCGTAGGCTGTCTTAGGTATTCACCGCAGTTCAGCAACCTGTGTCCTCTAACGTGACACCAAGGGCAGTAATAATTATTGGTCGGTGCTGGTGGGTGGGCGGAATCTTGTGCTATGGGCTCGAAATATTGTGTAGACTGTGGGTATCCTTGAGCGTACTGTACAGGGTACGCTTGACTTTGTAGAGGATATGCAGGGCGCGTTAAAGGTGGGCGGACGGAAGTAGTGGGCTGAAAACGAACGTGCCGAATTTCTGGTCTGGGTGCAGAAGCGCGTGGTTGGTACCGTGCTGAGGGAGAAGCACGTTCAGTTTGTCTGTATGTCGGGCTGAGGGGAGGGGGGGGTGGGTTATATGTCTCAGTTTCTGTGCAACGTGCATGGTCTTCTAAGAATGTGATTACATCCTTTAAGGTGGGCAGAGTGTCTGAAGACCCATGCGTTCGTTCAAATAATGTGCGAAGCTCGCCCTTTAACTTCCGCACTACTATTGACACTAGGACGTAGTCTGAGTCATGTAGTGGTAAGTTTAGGTTTTTAAGCGCCGATTGGGTTGAAATAAGAGGGGCTAAAAATAACTGTCTGATTTGTGAGCGGGTGGTGATGTGGGGTAACTCTAGTATCATATCTATAAACCTATCAATGAGAACTCGGCGATTTTCGTAGCGATTGGCAAGTGTTGTCATCGCTACATCGTAGTTCTCATCGGTAACCTTGAGGTGTGATACCATACTGAGAGCTTCTCCGGAGAGGCAAGAAAATAAATAGTGTAATTTAACTGCACCTGACAAATTACCGGCAGTGTCCGTAAGGCTTTTGAAAATAGTTATGAAAGATGGCCAATCCTCAAGCTTGGAAGAAAATTTGGGTAGATCTATTTTGGGCAGAACAGTAGACGTGGAGAATGTGGGCGAGCTTGGTTTGATGCTTGAGCTGATGGTGATGTTTGCCACCAAAATTTTTTCATATGCTTCTATAGCCGAGGTGTAGTAGTCAAAGTACCATTTTTCCACTTTGTCGTTATCCGGCTCGAAGGACCATATGATCTGGCCGATTGCCAGATTTCAAGGGTGCAAGGGTAAGAGGGAATGGAGATAAATGGACTCACCCGTAATAATATGAGCTGAGTAACCGGAGCGTCTGCGATACAGGAGCAGCAGTGCGTGTTCTCTTGTTATATATCTCCCGCTTCACAACTAGATTCACTTGCCACTTATCACCAAGCTCTTGGAACCCGATTAGTATTGCAATTGGGTGGATATCTCAAATGCGCGCGCGATGCGTGAATGTCTTTACGGCTACAAATACGCTGCTGCTCGCTTAAGAGACACTGGAACCTGGTCACTAATGCCGGAACACAACTCAAGGTTGTTATGGTGACATACTTTAGACCAGGGGTGGTAGCCATCCAGTCGGGCATATGCCCTACCACCTGACTGTGGGTTGTTAAGTCGTCTCTGTATGTATCGCCTTATGTATGTATGTATGTATTATAACTTAAAACCCATCACCTCTATCTCATCTTATAAACTGGCAACGCGTTGGCATCACCCTTGGTGTTACAAAAGTCTATAAGCGAAGGTAATTTTACCATTAGGTGGTTTCTTTTCCAGTTTGCTTGCATCAAGCAATTAAAAAAAACAGGTGCTTCAAGCAATTATTAAAATAATAATCAGCTGCTTCAAGCAATTATAAAAATAATAATCAGCTGCTTCAAGCAATCAAAGAATATACGGCTTTCTTTTTAACGCAGAACTGAAGGAACCGACAATTTCAGTAACATTGAAAGACTCAGCTTTACGTTTACATGGATCACTGGTTACTTTATCACATTCTAATGTCAGCATTAAATAACAGAACCCTAAAAACCAATTTTAGATTTCGGCTCCGTCATCACACACTATCACGTCGATCCGGACATGTTAATATAGATCATTAACCGCGATAAAGACATGCAGTGATTACCCTACAATGCGAGACAAAAAATACCTTAATCAATTCGAGAGGGGCACAAGAAAGCGACAAACCTACGCCCACGGTACGGCCGCAAGTAACAAAACAATAATAAGGTAATTTGTATAAGAAAAAGCCACAACACTTAATTAAGTCAATTGTCTGGGCCATATTTATGAGGCTGGTGACGGCTCCAGTCGTAAAATGAAGAAATTGGCTATTTATTACTTTATTATATCATAAAACAGTCATACATAGTTATTATAGTTTAAATTGTTAATTACATTATTTAATTTTTACACTTATCAAATAATTAAAAACCACGTAACTTATTTATGACTTGGGTGTCTAGAATCGGCCCCAGAGTGGTTCGTTGTGTATATATAATCCATATCACAAGTGTAACTTACTTATTTTTTATTTGTATTTTTATTTCAGGAATCGTCATGATTGCACATATATTAGGATAATTACAATTATAAATAGTTAGACATATAGATATGAGTATTGTACGTATGTGTGTAAATATGAGTGTTCATATTCACATACATACAGCAGTTATAACTTCATAATACTGTTATAACCTTGGAGATATAGAATAATACATACATAACCTCACGCCAGCCCCACTGCGGGGTACGCACGAACAACAGAGTGCCATTTAGGCCTATTCTTACACACCTCACTTGCCTCTTTGACATTCATAATAATATAGAATAATTATCTGTCGATTATTTATTTAGCTAAAGAAGTCCCATACTTATCACTATACCAAATTTTATCAAGATCAGGGGACCTAAATAGGTCGCTTTCACAGATACGTATTAAGAAAACGATAAGTATCAAAATAAGGTGGAACTTTTTGCCATGTCTTACAGGTACCAGTATATATAGACATGTGTCAATTTCACTATGTTATTCTTCAAAAACGGCTGCTTTAGGGTCTTATTTCATTAGTCTCAGGTTGACGGATAAACTACCAGACAGTTGTATAACTATAAATATCGCTTGTAGCACCACCAGAAAGGGGCCATCAACAAACTACGTCACATGGACTTCATGATTTTTTGATCCCTCCTCCATCTTTGTCACATTCGTGAGACTTCTCCCTCCTTTCCTAACGTGACAAATGTATGTGAAAAATGGTTGGATGCAGAAGCCGTGGAAGGCCACGACACACCTTCCATGATCAAATTGATCGTGTACTAGCAGAATGTGATGTCAGGAGCCTTAAGAACAGACGAGCGTGCATGACAAGAGTTATGAATGTCAAAAAAGCAAGTGAGGTGTGTAAGAATAAGCCTGAATGGTGCTCTGTCGTTCGTGCCTACCCCGCAAGGGAACTGGTGTGAAGTTATGTATGTATGTATTTATATCAAGAGATTATTAAATTAAAACAGCAGTTCCGTAATTAGTTTTATTTCCATTTAAATTATGTTTTAATACTTTAAACACTATGCTAATACAGATAGAGTTGGAATATTTTGAAGTTTCTAGTTAATAGTTCTAATTTCGTGTTTTAATGATAAAATATATTATATTCTGAAATGTGACGTCACGGAATTTAGGACCCGTCTCACCCCTTGTCACACAATGTCACACTTACTCGACAGTTGATATTTTGAAGCAAGTGTCCACGAACTATAAAAGTTCCGTAGAGGTGACAAACAAAAAGGTCTTTTGAAATAAAAAAAATAAAGTACAAGAAGATAGACGGACAGAAATGACAAAAACAAGGATTCCGTTTTTATGAAAATAGCTACGGAACCTAAAATAATTTTTTACACATTACAAATATAAATCCCGTTACCTCTGATTAAGCTATTGGAATTTATCAACAAAGTGATGAAAACAAATTGTAATTTATAGACCTTTTCGTTGTATCTCTATATAAAAATTATTAACTGATTAATAAAACCATAGAAAAGTCATTAGATTTCATCACGGAGGCCATACGTAAAACGTCTTAATTGACCCAAGCCCAATCTGGAAATGCCCGATTCAAGTTCAACACTCGCCGTATCAAAATAACATTAAAATGTCGGTACACATCCAAAAAGCTCGATAGGGCTGTCGCCTTAGCGCTTTAGGAGCTTGATCTAGCGCTTTTTAGGCTACCTGAGTCTCCCATTTTTATATTAAAAATATTCCCAGTGCTAAGTCTTTTTTATAATAAGCAAATATGTAATTGTTGATTTTTTTATTCGACTTTATCCAAAAAACACACACTGCACATAGTGCTCGTTGTATTAATCGTGTAAAATCGTACCTACAATTGAATGAATGCTTTGATATTTCAAAATTCATTTGAAAGTTGAATATAAAACTGTTTTATAAAATTTGACGCGTAATCTAGTGCTTTCTTTTTTTATTAAGGCTTGAAGAAGGCAAACAATAAAATGGCCTATCTGACAAGTGGTGTACGACATAAACATCACTAACACCAGGAGCCTAATTCTTCTATATCAATATTTTGGCGTTGCGACAAGATTCAAAATACGTTTCCATTGCAATAGTATAAAAAATCCTATTCTATTAAATCCACAATGTCTTCTCGATATCGTCGCGACGGAATAACAGTAGATAAAATTGGTATCACTATTAGCATAAATTGCGTTAACGAAAATGAAATATTGAAAGGCTACCAAACATTTTAAACATTTATTTCGCGAGTTTGTACATATTTATGAAGATAGAGGCAGGCCATTGGAATTAACAGAATACCGAAATCAGTCAAACCTACGATTGAGACAACAGTGTCCGACAATTTTGATGAGATAGTAATTGTAGAATCGGCCCTCAGGGGGGATGCCAAAGCGTTGTCGGCTTTTGAGAAGTTAGATATATAAAGTTTTTATTAAACAATCCCCATATTGTAACGCAGAGCGAAAACATCTAGGAGAAGTTCACTCCAGATCATTGTTGTACGCGGAATAAACGGCTAGTATAACGTACACTCATAGTAATGTGGCAGCCCTAAAGTTGGGGCATTAATGCACTCGTTCCTATCTCGGCACTCGGTACTAATAACTCAATCCTTGGTAAATTATATAGAGCCGTGAGCCCCGCGCCGCATCACTATCATTAAACCACATTCACGGCGATACAGTGCCCGTTTTGTGGTACCAGGAAATCATAATTAGAGGAAGTTGACAAGAATATTTGGTCGTGAAATCGTTTACGTTTTCTTATTTTTACAATATCTTTGTATAGTTTATAACTACCCAGCGTCAAGTAGTCATAATTATTTAAGGATTAGAATAATCTCAAAGCAAATATTTACTAGATGAATTGGGAAACTATGAAAAAAGTAAAGGCGGTAAGTAAGGTTCAAACTTTTTGTTTTTTTGGTAATTTTTATTGAATAAGATCTATTTAGTATTTTTTGAGATATGGAGTATTTTCAATACAACGCCGTTTTATAATTCTATAATCATAGGCAAACAGTGACTTTCGACAACTTTACGAAACCCTCCATTGTATGTGAACTATCGTGCACTGATCGGATTTATCCCAAATAAACCCCGCAAAAGATATATGATAGGTCTTTGACAGACATCAAACAACGTAGTGCTTGTGGTACCTGGAAGAAACAAGCGCATAATTCTTGTATAATATCAATATTTTTCCAAGCTTTTATTTAACTTGCAATGGATGTACCTATGTATGTATAATATGTAAGTTCGGGTGGAATCTTGCAAGTTAAATTTGACCAGCTTCCCGGTTTCCGATTGAGCTGATATTTTGCACGCTTATGTATATCGCGTGACAATGCAATAATATGCTACCATGGAGCTGATCTGATGATGGAGTCGGAAGGTGGCCATAGGAACTCCTGTACTAAACAAGATAGACCCGTCGTGTTTAGGCTCGTTTTACTTGTCTTGGCTAGCACTCTGTTGCTACATGACACCCAGGATGTCAAAAGCTTGTATTTAAAAACCTTTTTAAAAAACATTTTTTTTATAAATTATACAATAAACAACAAACAGTAAACAAACCGTGACTCTTATAGATTCCGCCAGAAACATACTACGTCTTGAATTATATACTTTATATAGACGTGTAAAATTAACAAGTATAATTTTCTCAATTCGCAGAATACGCTTTGGAGTGTTTATTTCAATCTTCACTCAGAAGATGAAAAATTCAAATATAATTTTCAGAATAATGTGTGAACTTTTTTTAAGAAACTAAAAATAAATTCGATGAATGAATTAGCGCGATTTATCGTTGCAATTCGTATACATCTAAATATAAAAATGTTTTTTATTTGAACGTTTTGAGGCTTAGTGTAATATGTTAAAATAAATTTTTAATTTGGTTTTTTTTATTTAATAGCAGATGTTATTTATAGCAGATCCGGGAGATTCAGGAACATGAAATAGGGCGAATCCGCATGGAATAGCCTAGTTTATTCAATCGCTGCAGCTTTTAGAATTTTCCATGAATATATCATGTTATTTTACAGCTACGTTTGATTACCATAACTGTAAGATTAACTACTAACTTAACTGCCGTAATTTAAACTCGATTTGAATGTTATAATTTACCACGAGTGAGATGTCGCTATGATTATCATTTTGAATATAAATTAACCCTCACATGGGAAGTAATACATTTATCAACGACTTTAAATGAAAATTTAACTATTCTAGAAATATTATGTTCGCTATATTTATAGATTAAACATTAGCCAAATGCGTAGCAGTCCGTAAATGACGAAGAATTGCATAGTAATAAATAAATAATTAAAAAGGAGTGTGAAACTTCTTGATGTGCTTATCCGATGCATTGAAGATGTCGAGCTCGTGGCAGATATTATTGTAGGCAGTACGAAGACGGTAGAGTGGTGAGTGTTGACAGTACACAGTGCGACAGGTTGGTATAGCGAATATTTTACGATTATGTAAACGGCATCCAGCTATGGTACAGCGAATTTTAGTTTGTCGAGAAAATAGAGAGATAAGCTTTTTTTAAAAAGGTTTTTAAATACAAGCTTTTGAGGTCCTGGATATCTTGTAACAGCAGAGTGCTAGCCAAGACAAGTAAAACGAGCCCAAACACGACGGGTCTATCTTATTTAGCACAGGAGTTTCTATGGCCACCTTCCGACTCCATCATCAGATCAACTGCATAGTACCATATTATTGCATTGTCACATGATATACATATGCGTGCAAAATTTCAGCTCAATCGAAATCCGGGAAGTTGGTCAAATTTAACTTGCAAGATTACACCCGAACTTACATACATACATACATAGGTACATCAATTGCAAATTAAATAAGAGCTTGTAAAAATGACGAAGGTCATTGAAAATCCCTCACGAATTTTATTCAAACCAATTTTCGTTGTAAGTATATTCTGTTAGATTGGTCTATGAATATTGTCTATTATATATTCTTGTCTATGATGCTTTATTGTTTTTGAATAGTAAGCCCATCGAAATGTATTCCGTATTCCATATAATAAGTAAATATATATAATTCAATCGTTTGTTGTTGGTTGCTTCCGCTGCGTGCCCATAACTTTATCATATTTATTAAGCTCTACCATCTCGATTACATTCAGAATTTTTCACTTTATTCAAAAACTTAGTGGGAACATACATTTATCTCAACTTTGGAAGCTAACATATCTCAAAATAATGACTTCAATAAAAGTCATGAAGAAACATCATTACGATGCGGCACCAAAAAAGAAATACGACTGCATTTCCAACTTTTTGGTTATATTCGTCTATTCCACGGAAGTAACGTCATTAATTGGTATAAAAATTATCCTAAGTGTTAACCAGAGATATGTTATATATATAAGCTAGCTCCGTGTTGAGTCTCATTTAAATCCGTTCAGTAGATTCACAGACAGACAAATGTGTTGGTCCGAATTAGACCCTAGATTATTTTCTCATTTTTAAATTCATTGTACTGCTATAAAGACAAATTCCACCTACAGATCTGTAAAAGCACATTATATTATCTGTCGGCATTTGAACTAATTGTAATTAATCCTTTTATGATCGTCTTCTTTTGTTCACTTATTTATTGGTATACGTTTCTAATTATTGTGGAAAATAGTCTATTGTATTCGCTTATTAGCATCATTAGCCAGGTATTGCGGATTCTTTGGCATTTGTGAAGTATAAAACGACAGCCTGATGGAGAAAGGGGTCAGTTAAGCTACAACTACGACACGGGCGTGACGTGTGTACATTCGGGAATCTAATAGTGACGGACTTTGCACGTTTTATTCAATTACGACCTTCTGCATTACGTTTGGATTTGTTGTGTTCGGTTATATTTGTACCTATGTTATACATGTTTGTAAAGTCCTAATACACTCTATAATAATTCCAACGGCATTTTAATTCGAGTCCCGCAAACTCGTAATAATATTATAGACGTAAGTATTACATTTACATGGGTAGGTATTACATTATATTTACATTTACATGTTTCGATATAGTTTTATGAAAATATTAACTTTATTTTAAACTATAATTTGTTTTCTTACTTTTTAATCTTAAATACATTGGCATTGGAGTAACATCATAATATTCTGCAATTACCTTCAACCTGTTGAAATTAATACGTAGAAAATAGCATATGCAGTGCGTCTGTGATGTCAGTAATTAACTGACCAAGGAACGCAATTATCGCCTCGATCTGAACAGAGGTGGTATTTAAAAGTATTGCCTGTCTCAGAAGAGACCTCCACAGCGACTGCTCAATCAATTCAAGTAGCCGCACTTAGGTCTCAACTAAGGGCACCTATCAATTTGCGCACTCGAATCGTGCGTGCGGTTATTACGCATATTCGTCACGTAGTAATAACAATATACATATACCAGTTTCTCGCTTGGTTTTCGTTTTGTGTGCGGCTCGTTGCACCACGCCCCGGCTATTATTGCTGGAAGAAAGCTCCGGGCCGTGGATTATCGATAATGTTTGATGTACAACACTATTTTATGTTTATCGAACGTTTTTATTGCTGTGCACTATTTCGTGCCTTGTTTGGATTTCTGTTTTATTCTGTCACTGTAGGTTTTCAACCGACATCGCTTGCGTTTTTAAATCTTATTTAGAGGATGAAAATATCACATTAAGCAGTTATTAGCTGATTCATTTCTATCTATTCTCTATATATCTGTTATTGAATGCCGTCGTGTTCTTTCAGTTATGAGCCTTTCGCTCACATTAATTCTATTTCATTGATCCGTTAAATATTAGCATTATTAACCCCTTATAAAACTAGACATAGCAAAATTCATGGCAATCTTATACATCTAAAATTTTTCGTGAAATTTGAATCCACACACACTCATGTATACATCTCCAAATACATTACAGATTCAAAACAAAAAGTAATCTTGTAATTTCTGACCCTAAATAAGCTTTAAAATAATTTTCTTTACTAAAATGTTTAATAATCGAATTGTTTGGATGCGGGTGCTAACAACTGCAACAGATATATAATATACTATGAGTAATAACTACAGGAGTTGTTTGCGATACCATATTGTTTACTGTACATACATACATACATACATGACTTCACGCCAGTTCCCTTGCGGGGTAGGCACGAACAACAGAGCGCCATTTAGGCTTATTCTTACACACCTCACTTGCTTCTTTCACATTCATAACTCTTGTCATGCACGCTCGTCTGTTCTTAAGGCTCCTGACATCACCTTCTGCTAGTACATGATCAATTTGGTCATGGAAGGTGTGTCGTGGCCTTCCACGACTGCTGCATCTATCCACTTTTGCATTGTATATCTGTTTAGTCATTCTTTCATCATGCATGTTTACTGTACACTATGTTAATAGTCTTTGAATAAATTCTGCTGCAAAAAAACTGAGTATACCTTCGAAGTTAAGACGGTACTTCACTGCAGAACAGCTGCTTAATATTTACTGCGCTCATGTAAGATCTTGCTTGAAGTACTCGTCTCACCTTTGGGACAGATTACCTAATAACAGCTTAGAGCGTTTGAGTCAATTGAGTAAAGAGCCAAGAGGTTGATTGGTAGCAACCAGCTTGTCAATACAAGACTTGCTTAGAGCATCAAAGCCGGGTTGCCGGTGTATCGGTAGTCTATAGAATTCATTATGAAAAATGTGCGGTGGAACTGTTCGACCTGGTTCCCCCTACACCATTCCTTCTTATAACGACAAGGCGTTCTGGTCTAAGTCATCGCTTCACAGTGGAAACACCACCATCGCGAACGAAACTTTTTGCTTCAGCGTTCCTGTGTGAGGCAGAGTTGTGGAATCCACTCGTATGAATAGGTATTTTCTAGATAAGCATGTTCCATCTTTAACAACATCGTCTGATATTAGACGTGATTGTGGTCAAACGCGAACCTATTTATCATTACAACAAAAAAAACTTTCAATTCTTAACGTGGAAGTCCCAGTCCGGTAGTAAGATATCTATATGCTGATATTATATTATGGATGGAAAAGTAAGGCCAATAAAATGTATGTAGTTCACATTAAATGTCACTTAATTATATCTATGGATAGAGCTATGAATGTAACCTATGTTATACTACGTATATGATTAAATTACATGTGCAAATGGCAATGCCAATTTCTATAATCTATATTAAAATTGTAATCAAAAATTATTGCAGGAAGTAATCATTACTTTGCAAATGATGGTTATGGTTATGATCATATGATTATAGGATTATATACGTATTTTATGTCAGTAAGACATCAAATTAAGATCGATAATAATCTGACTAAATTGTAGATAGGTGCAGAATTTAAACAAGTCTGCACTTTTAATACAATGAAAAAGACTCACCAAACCAAATTAATTAGAACATACTACTATTACTATATTTTACCAATACTACTTAAGACTTTGAATACAATACTAAACGTAGATCTAGGTGCAAAGTACCCAAACTTCCTACATTACCTTATTATTGATTTTAATTAAGCACGTGTTGATGCTTTTTTCACCGTTACATTTGAACAGTAAGTAAATAACGTTATATTTTTCAAGACATGTTATTCAACGAAATTATTCAAGATCTTATAAATAATTTATGTATTATTGATGTGCCATTTAAATAATTATTCACATTTCAGTATGTAAAATTACTTATGAATTGTTATTTGATATCTAGCAAACAAAGTGCAAATAAATGTCAAGGTAACACAGAATTAAAATTGTAAAATTTTACTGTACTTATTATTTTTAACTACGGTTAGGTAAATTATACGTCCAATAGAGAAAATATATAAAGCATTGCATTATTAGGAGCTGGGGTGCGCGCGCGCAACGCAAACACTCAAATATTGACTATGTGCGAGTTTGCTGTGACGCGTCACTGCAGCTTACTGCTTCATTCAATATTGACTCGCCGAAGCGCAATGGATGTAGGGTTGGCACTTTCGGGTTGGTAGTAATCAGGGCCGTCTTAAGCGTAATTTGGCGCCAGGGTGCCAAAATCCGTTGCCCCCTCCCCCGTTCCTTTACCACAATAATAAAAAATATCATTTCACATGTTCCATTTTGATGAATCCTTGCTGTTTGGCAAAAATGGACCCTTGAAAATCAGATCAGCCTGTCCACCTGTCAGTATGTGACACTCATTTTTCTTAAGAAAATAATAATGATTTATGCGGCCTGGCGACCTGTCGTAAGAGGCTAGGTGGCAGAGCATTTGCCCGACTGGTTGGCATCACCTTTGGTGTTGCTAATGTCCTTAGGCACATCAGTGCAGATTATTTAAGTGTCCTCAGGCGAATCTTGAATAATCATGACGTCCTGTAACGTTGTTTTTTAATGAAGTTAATCGGCTTGCACTTCTTAGGTCCCTGCACCCGGGTGCCTCGTACCCCTTACATATCTAGGTCAAGACAGCCCTGGTTGTAATGCCAGATTATCCTTACACTAAATATGTTTAAAATGTTACTTTTCAATTACCCTTAGAAATAAAACCCTTTGCCTTAGTTTCACTTTTGACATTTCTTCATAGAAATTGATCTTTACAAGCTATACTACGATTTTTTATGTCGGCGCACGATTTACTAACGGAGGTACACTTCGGGTCACCGGGCATGGAATCAGTACGCTCGCGCTATGTATACGTAATATTAACAATTACCTATGAAAAGCTCATAGTCTACGACCAACCGCCGATATTCAAAATCCACGACTGAACGCAAAACCGCCCATTGTATATGCAAACAAAATTTATTGTAAATTAGTTAAAACGCATTAGTGTGAGCAAAAGGTGCTTCATTGAAGACTTCCTACGCTACTTCTTTTTTTGATGAGGGTAATTTTTTTTTATCCAATAATATAATACTACTGTAGTTTTCATACAAACCAACCCCAGGACTCCTTTGAGTATTTGTCGCTATTTCGTAGGATAGTTTAGGATTTGGCCCAGAAGGCTCACTTGAAAAATTAATTCTAATAAGTGACACCCCTATCATAACTCGCATGAGTAGAGCATTTCTAGAGCAAACTTTATCAAGAGAGCTCATATCGTAAATTTATTTTACATCGCTACTTTGCTACAAGCTTTACGACCTTGCTTGCATATAAAGCCACCATTGGATAAGCTTACAAAATATAACCTTTTACACTTTGGGATCTATTTGTCGCTTTTGTGTTGACACTAATTTCGTTGACTATTTATGTAGGTGTAGACATTGTATGGAGTTCACTTTCAAATTGATATTTACTTTATTATATTGTATGTCTGCAGTTAAATTTACCTGATTAATTATCTCAGTAACACTCATAATAAATAACATTACTAATGCTTTCCATTCGACATTCGTGACTTAAACTTCAACTATACATCCTGCGGCAAATATCCTTATTAGAGATAAATTATGGATCGTAGGTTCGCAGTTCTGGATTTTTTTTACTTTTTACTTTAAAAACATTACAAGAAAAATCTCATTGGTGAGGGTTACTCTGAATAGCCTTAGAATTTCTTCCCCTCCTCCAATAATATCCGCTCCGGGCGGTTGTCGCTTAGGCTGCCCCCTATGTTCATTCTCTAAAGTACGTACAACTAGACTTTGATTTATGATCCAAATCGAAAACTGTGAAAATTTGAAACTCAAACTTTCATCTAGTTACGTAATAAATTCAATCAAATTTATTTGACGTATTCCTATAGACTATTGTGGGATAGAAAAACTCTATTTATATTCTGAACTTTCACTTTTTACCTAGTCAGTGTCGGTGTCAGTTATCTGGAGGATTTGGACAAAGTACGATATCATATTGTATAATAAATCCTTTACACGATATAAACCAGGAGATATATTTAGCTATAACATGAATATATTAATAATCCTTTAATACATAAAATTAAACATAATCTTGAGAAGTCATAACAATACAATATCTCTACTACCAGAGCTCACATAGATATATGTAACTTCAACATGACTATTGACGTTCGAAAACTGGTTAAAACCAATATTTACCGGGCACCAGAATCCAAAATACCAATAAGCTACTGTACGCCTCCCGGCTTCACTCAGTCAATATTGGATATACTTAAAACATTTTCCAAGAAACTGTTTTAGTGTTACACTGAGATATTATGGACAAAGTTGTCTATTTAGTGGCGGAGTTATTGACTTCTGACTTCACAGCCATTGTAAATTGATCGCTTGTATTTAGAAATGTATATGGTAAAGAGGGTCAGGTTAAGCTGGGTTTTGGATGTACAGACCTACTCTAATTGAGGAGTAGGTGTGTCTACGTTGAAATGTATTAGCTATCTCTATTTACGTTCAGGAAGTCACATGTGAACGCTTGAAGGGAATGGCCGAATTCCTAAAATTGATATTAATAAATTATATAGTGCTTTCATAGCTTGGACGTCGTTATGAACAGATTTAAAGTCATTTAACACCACTGTAGCAGATATATATTCAGTTGTACGAAAAGCGTTTCAAAATTTGTTTAAAGACATGTCAGCTTGTCGTCAAAGTCAACCAACGAATGTCCAATACTAGATATAAGCCGCATAAGATTTCGCCATATATTTCGACTCTTTTCTAATCCAGTTCTTACTGGTAAGATCTTTGCCGTGACGCAGTTGTCACTTCAGAGCTCGTCTGCTTCATCAGTCAAGCAATAGACATGACCGGCTCATAAAGCTTCAACTTACATATTTTTCGATCTTTCGGTTACGTAAGTAATCTCTGTTTCGAATTACTCACATTCAGATTCATCCAAGTAAGGCTGCGAGTACGTATACGTCGCTCGATAGTTTTTTGGATGACTTAGAATTTGCGGACCAATTTTGCTTTAAACGTTCACTCTTCTATTTATTTTACTACTCTTAAGAAACATCTTATTCATATTTAGTTCATATCGTCAGTCAATCACCGTCCACTGCTGGACGTAGGCCTCCCTTAGTCGGCGCCACTCATCACGGTCCTCTGCCTTTGTCATCCAGCGCCTACCGAAGACCTTGCGCAGGTCGTTAGTCCATTGGGCTGGAGGGAGTCCCACACAACGTTACCGAGACGCGGTCACCACCGCATAGTCCAGAGTCGCCAGAATCATATTAATACACATTAAAGATAATTTCTTTAATTCTTGAAGGATGCGATGAAACTTGCTTAAGGCCCACAAAACGTTGTCAAAGCCTCTGGTTTTAGGGAGTATGGATAGGCCATGATAATCACATACATTCAGACGGGCTACTTACCAATTTGCCTGTATCTGGCAAAAAAATGTATTATACTTAACATAACGTAATATATAATAAACTACAATTTGAGGCAAAGTACAGTTTTGGATCCATACATAAATCTTTACCTTATACGTATAACACACTTGTATAGTGCTCAAAAAGAGACATGAACAACCAAACCACACAAGCAACTGGAAAGTACATTCAGCACAACTACTTGAAAATCGAAGGTATAATTACAAAACTACCTGCGCAGACGCCGCGTGGCATCAAAAAAAAACAAAGAGCACCCATGACAATTTTTAAGTACCTTTCAATAGAAAATCATATCCTTTCAATGTCTGATTTCAACCAATCCTCACTTACAATTGTCACTGATTGTTTAACATGTCATACCTTTTCAAATCATCCGGGACGTATGGGTACAATCGGTTCTTAAGGTACGTAAATGGGACACGGCACTTGTTCAAATAATCCTCTATTTAGGATTAAATATGTTTAATCTCGCTTTCTGCAAATATTGTATAATAATACTTTTGTTCGGTTCCTAATAGAAATTTTACTTTGTACTTTTGAAGTGTTTTCTGAAGAGAAGTAGCTACGGAATTCTACATTATGCGATTCATATAACATAACAAACACTATTGTAGCTCACAATAATTACTGATAAGAATTAAAGACAGAAATTGGTGAGGGAGGGTTCAGTCTAAATCTTGTGCATGTTGAATTTATTCAAACAATGCCATTTGATCCCACTTCTGAAACATCCCGACCTTTTTATAACATTTTGTAAGTATAGTAAGATGTAGGACATGAAATGGTTGACGTATCCATACAGCTAAACTTTCCAAAAAAATGATTAAAGTACATTTATTTTAAGTTGAATGCATGATGAAAGAATGAATAAACAGATATACAATGCAAAAGTGGATGGATGCAGAAGTCGTGGAAGGCCACGACACACTTTCCATGATCAAATTGATCGTGTACTAGCAGAAGGTGATGTTAGGAGCCTTAAGAACAGACGAGCGTGCATGACAAGAGTTATGAATGTCAAAGAAGCAAGTGAGGTGTGTAAGAATAAGCCTAAATGGCGCTCTGTTGTTCTTGCCTACCCCGCAAGGGAACTGGCGTGAAGTTATGTATGTATGTATGTATTTTAAGTTAAAAAAATTAAAGAAATGATCATTAATTGTATTAAGAACACATTTAACTGTACACAGTTTTACAATACGAAACGGTTCTTTCACTTAAAATGATTGGAGGAAACATTGTAGGACGGGAAGATACGTTAACAACTTTATCTGCACTCGAAATCTCAATGAACTGGCCAATTTGTTCTGATTAACAAGCCGTAGCGCCATAATGAAGATGTTTTGTTCTATGAAAGCGCGTTTATTGTATGAAATAAAATACTTAGTTCGCTATGGCATGCGAAATCATTGACGACTTGTTCACTAACCAGCACCATCAATGCGCGATAACGAGATGTTTATTTACGTCGATAATTTTAATTGTTCAAACATGATTCTAGGATGTAGCTTGTTAAACATCAACATGATTGCTTGATGTCAGATTTGTGCATTAGTAGGTATCCTTGCAGCATATGGTCCTTACTTTCTAGTTTCTCACCGTGCTCATGGTGCAAGTTATTTGGATGTCCCTATATGAATAAAATCAGAAATGAAGACAGTTATGAGTAAGAAAAGCAAGATACCGTACAAGCATGTGTGTATATAGCTCGTAAAATTAGTAAGCTCAAGTGGCATTGGACCGTAAAAATTTGTTGCAAGACCGATGATCGGTGGAGTAGCCGAATTGCAATGCAGGACGCCTTTTAACCCGGCTAACTGACAACCTATATAAGATCATTGATAGGGGTAGGACTAGATAAGGAAAGCTATGAAAGACGGGGTTTTTTTTGCCCAGACTTAGGGAGGCCATATACAGCAGTGGACTGTAAAGGAGGGATTTTATCGGACCTGACACCAATAGAATCAACAACATCCGAGCATTAAATCTTAGTTGCGTTTGGAGAGTTCGCTTCAAAGCCTGAAGTTCGGTGTCTTACATTTCTTCTCCCTTTCGCGCAATTTTCAGTATCCTTTGTTTTGACATTGATATGTATGTCATCCTTCACAACGTTATGCCAGCATTTTTGGAATCACTCCTCCTACCGGGCCTACCGGTACCTCACGGAGGTGACATAGTTAGTTAGATACTTGGTTCTTATATAACTACTCGGGCTCTGAGAAACGCGGTCGTACCAGTGATTGTGTACTAATAAAATACTGTGGTCATAAAAAATATCAGAAAGAAAGCAAGCCTGAAAGTTTTATTCTATCCTATCGCGGTCATACAACTTTATCAGGGGCAATTTCAATAAAATTGCGTCACAATAGAGTGTTGTCCAAAACATTAACGTGTCCAGAGCGGGGAATCGAACCGTGTTCGCCCACTCGCATTCCGGCCGAGAACTGGTTTGCTCTGACGAGTAAACCGCTTATTAGCGCGTCTTGGAGTATTTTATTGTATACTTGAAAATACTAGGAAACTGTGTACATTATCTTAAAGGCAATGTATACAGTCATATTTATTGTACATAAACATATTGTACGCGAGGCTTATCAACTTTATCAAGATCTTTAAAGGCGATTGAAAGAAGTCTCGCGTGACCAAAGGGCTGGCCAGTATTTAGGCCAACAACGAATCAGCGTTAGCATACAACGTTGAAATGCGACCAGTATTCTGAGAACGTTCCCCAACGACAGGGATCTTTTTTTTTATTGCAGGAGTTCAGCAGGCAGGCAGACGGACTTGATGGAAAGCGGTTACCATCGCCTATGGACATTTGCAACACCAAAGGTGCTACAAATGCGCTGCTGCTCTCTTAAGGGAGATTGGAACCTGGTCACTAATGCCGGAACACAACTCAAAGTTGTTATAGCGACATACTTTAGACCAGGGGTGGTAGCCATCCAGTCGGGCAAATGCCGTACCACCTGGCTGTGGGGTGTTTGGTCGCCTCTTACGACAGGCCGCCTGGCCGCAGGGAATTGTATTCTTTCTCCGTTCCTGTATGCATAAATCGATCGCTCTGGACTACAATTTTTCCCTGTAAATATGTTTACAGTCATTTTTAAGCTTTTTATTTTATTTTAAAACGGAATTTAATTTTTAAGGTAGTTTAATTTATAATTTAGTAATAAATATTATTAATTAAATTTCAACTCTAAAAAAACTTACCAAAATAAAATTGGCCAAGTGCGAAGCCAATGGCCACCTATAATTTTCAGATTTTTCACAGTTCAACAACTTGTTATTGCACAAGTTTCTGAGAAAAATCATTCAAGATCTACATAAACAGACGGAAATGATGTTATAATGTTTCCGTTTTTGCCAAAGTTGCTACGAAGCTCTTATAAGTAAATTTTATAACCAAGTATACATACATACATAATTTATATGATATTGTTGAATGAATCTATATGCCTATTTGAAAATTAGAAATTATGTATGTACCATTTTAATTTACATGTAAATTTTAACGTACTTGGTTTTTTAATCGTTTTGAATATACATTTCAGAAAACCGGTTTTCAAACAAAAAAATCGTATCCAAATCGGTTTACCCGTTAAAGAGCTAGCTACGGTACCACAGACAGACACACAGCCACACATAGCGGTCAAACTTATAACACCCCTCTTTTTGCATCGGGGGTTAAAAAATATAAACAAAGACGTTTCTTTTTAAATATAAAAACCAAAAGCTCTCTTTTATATAAAAGCTAGTACATAAAATTCAAACACATTACTGTAACTCGCAGGTGATAATGACAGTTTGCTCTGTCAGTTAACAGGACAGTGCAAGCTACTGCGCGCGCGCATGTCTACGAGGAAGGGACACCATCATTTTGAGTAGTTCAGGACTAATCGTATCATAGAAACAAATAATTTGTGCTGAGTACAGCGTGAATCTGTACACGACCGACGAATGCTTATAAAAAAAAATGCATTACAGTGGTCTCTCTTAGACGCCTGACATATGGACGCCGTGTTAGGCCCCTGACAAAGCCTTACTACATTGCATTTTCGAAAGTCGTCATCAACGGCGTACAGCATCACTCCGGAAGGTTGACTTCGAAGGCCAGGCTCAGTATTCTATTTATAGCCTAAAGAGATTCTATAGGTAAAATACAGTATAAGTTACGTTTTCGGCATTGTACTAGTTTATAATTATGATATTTTTGAAAAATGATTTTTATTTTGTATTTTTTTAACCTGGTTGTTATAAATTGCTATCCCCGTTTGTATTCGTAAACTGGTGAAACCGGTTGAGACGTATTTTTGTCGTAATGCGCCATCCGGGCTAATATAAAAAGGCGGAGCAGTTGGTTATTTCCATTACCCTTTAAGATAGACTAGGCGTGTTGTTGGGAAGTTTCTTTCGCCGTTCCTTCTCTTAAAGCCATAACACGATGCAAAACCGCAATAAGGTAGTGTAGGTCACCTCGGATCTCCGATCCCGGTCTTCCGGGATCCTTACCCTCGGGCTTCATATCACCCGTCGCCCGTCATAAACATTGTTGTTGCACTTAGGCTGGCATCATTAGATTCAACCCCTATCATGGCAACTGTCCAGCTGAGGTATAGCCCTCTAGGGAGCTCCCTCGAGGCGGTTTCTCCCCGCCTTAAAAACCCCCCGGTAAAGCTGTAAGGTCTTCGGATCAACAACATAAAGTCAAGTCCATATAAAAAAAAATATTTCCATTATTCGGAACTGGTCAACCAAGAAGGAAACATGGGTTATGAGTGTGTCATTCTTTTAATTTGACTTTATAATTAAGTTTACTAGTGGTCGCCCAGTGGTCGAAATTCGATCATAAATAATTTAAATTATAACTTTGAACATTATTAAGGTTCTGTTAATTGTCAGGCTATACTTCTATAATCACAGATTTCGCCAAAGCTACACTGTTTGACTTTAACATTAAACAAAAGAGTTTATATGCTTGTCTGTGTCATCAAATACATGGTAGTGTGTGTGATGTTTTTTTTATTGATTTAATGTATTTAAGGGCATATTTTTAAAAAACATATTAGCATTCTGCACTCCTTCTCTATATAAACTATAAGTGTGCGAAATTTCATACTCCTCCGTCCGCGAATTTTTCGTAAAAAGGGGTACAAAGATATCCGTTCACGTATTAATATATAGATAACTTGTGTAGTAAGTTCTGAGCAGTCATATGGCCGACTTGTCACTCTGTTCTATTTTAAAACCCAAAAGTCAGCCTGATTATTTTCATGTAAATTACATTGTCATTTATATTGTTGAGAATAATTATTTTAACAAACGTCTGAGTTATTAAAAATATTATCTTAATTTAGTTTTGTACTACATATTACGTATAAAATAAATACACCAAGATATGTATGTATGGCTTGGACCGTATTCGTTAAATCATCATTCATGGACACACTAAGCACAACCAGAATATTGTTTCAGTGTTGTTTGGCCACTGTTATTATCTCGACGTTGATTTAGGCAACGTGAGTGCTGGATTATGGAACATGGCTAGGTAAAGAGAACCTTTTTATCGACCAACTGTAATATAAAAAAGGGACATTGTGAAAGAGCTTTCTTTACGTGGAACTAAGAAGGATTCTTATTACGTTAGTTTACACTTTTACTTGCTTATGTAGTAGTAACCTTTAGTTACTACTTTTCTATTTTAAAATGCCAATAGAAACTATTTAATTTAGTTCATTATAAAACTCATAGGTCTTGGGTATAGAAAATTGAAGGAGTGTGTATCAGTCGTTACGCGAATTATGAAGAGTGATAGGGTGACAAATATTCTTTGTGTTCATCATTTGGCTATTATAAAAAACATTAAATCGAAAATACCCTATATTTTAAAAATCGGATATTCTACAATCTTATTTTAATTTTTTTTTAAGATAAATCCGATAATCTTATACTAATATATAAAACTGAAGAGTTTGTTTGTTTGTTTGCTTAAACGCGCTAATCTCAGGTACTAGTGATCTGATTTGAAATATTCTTTCAGTGTTAGATAGCCCATTTATCGAGGAAGGCTATATATCATCACGCTAAGACCAAAAGAATAGGCGGATAGACGGACGGACAATACTATTTTACAAGTGTTCTGTTTCTCCAAAATAACTACAAAACCCTAATAACAAATATAACATAAACTAAGCATAGAGTAAGCGAACCAATTAAGTACTTCGGTCTCAAATTTCAAACATATACATGAAGCAATCTGCACTCTGTTTGCCCCGGGATTCGTCTGTCACTCAAATGAAGCTAGTACGAGCATCCTGTCTGTCCGTCTGAATATGATAACGTAATATTATACACACAATGATTGTTTAATGCCAGCTTCAACGATTTCCTGTGCTTGGTACAGAGATAAACATAATCTTATGTCAAATTTGTTTATCATCTTAGGTTTGTTGAGTGGTGTATCTTTTTTGTTATAGGTAACGAAGTGGAATTTCAGAGATTAGACCATGAGTTCTAACTGTTTAACCATCATTACCATAAAACAATTCAATTACAAGGCTATAAACGTCCTACTGCTGGGCTTAGGTATACCCTCCAAACTTGTCCAAGCCGGATTGGCGGGATGTACACATCGGTTATCACGATGTGGATTTTCATAACGATGTTTGCCTTTATCGTCACCGCGTGGTAATCGCAACAATATACACATTATGTCGGAAAACTATCTAAGTGATACATGCCCTGACTATGTCCCATGTCATTCAGAAATCATCTTAGTAAATTATTTAATCGTACTTGTGTTCGGAGCGTCCACTTCGGAGCCCAAGGTTCGCTTTTATAGTTTTCTACTTGAAAGATTTTTGATTGATTAAAAACATGTTCTAAATAGCGAACGAAGAGTCACCTGTCGAGTCATGTAGTTAAGTAGGATCTAAAAGCTTATATTATGTACGATTTGGTGGTCAATTGTCATTAATATTTTTTATATTTCTATGAATTTTATTTCAAGCGGTTTGGACTATCTTTGCTAACGCTACAAAGTTATTGGACTGAAGATTTCGCTTCAATAAATACATTCTCAGAGACATATATATTCAGCAAAATAAATAAAGCAACCAACACTAATTTACTGACACATGCTCTTTAATTTTCTGGAAATACAAAAATATTTTACTAATGTCAGCAATTATGTCTCTACGTAAATAATGGCTACACTTTTGCGTGATAAAATGTTTAGTACAGCTGAAATATTTTAATGTACATTTTGTAGCACTATTAATCAATGTAAAGTAAAAAAATAGGTATATATTAATATAAATAAAGTTTTATCTAAAAGTCGTGATGATTTTTAAAATGTTAGGGCAAGATACTGGTAGTCATGGCGCGTGCCTACATCTTAGTATTCAATAGTCGTTAACTTGAGTTACCATTGGTAGAAATTTGACACTCCTTGTATGGAGCTTATGTCAAATTTGAACTAGGAGTAAAATGAATGGCTAGTAATATATAGGGCTGTCGGTGTATTTGATCTGTTAAGTACGTGTCGACCGACGCCGCTATAAAATTCCGTAGAGGCCCTCAACGACCACTTTATTTGAAATTGGTCCACACAGTATTAAAAGATGTAGATTCTAAAACGAAAATATCCCATAACTCAAAAATTGCTTAACTGATCTTGTTTCGACTCATTGTTGTCAAAGTATTTTACAAGCTTTTATTTAACTTGCAATGGATGTACCTATGTATGTATGTATGAAGTTCGGGTGGAATCTTGCAAGTTAAATTTGACCAACTTCCCGGTTTCCGATTAAGCTGAAATTTTGCATATCGCGTGACAAGGCAATTATATGGTACCATGAAGCTGATCTGATGATAGAGTCGGAAGGTGGCCATAGGAAATCCTGTACTAAACAAGATATGCCCGTCGTGTTTGGGCTCGTTTTACTTGTCTTGGTTAGCACTCTGCTACTAAATAATATCCAGGATCTCAAAAGCTTATATTTAAAAACCTTTTTAAAAAATCTTACTTTAAGCTCTACTACTCAATTTTTTCAAAATTTTTAACTTCACATTTAAAAATTAGAGAGGAATGATACCATACGCCTATATGAATACATCGATTTGGACCCAGTAGATTTTGATAAAGATGGCTATGAAACAGAATGACGGATAGACGAGCGTGACTACTCTACAGTAAACAGTTCTATTTCTGCCAAAATGCTTACGGAACCTTAAAGGCACAAAATCACAGGATTTTAGACTTTCATACACAATTACATCGATAAAACCAATTTATGTCACGCTAACAACAGTATCGTCAACTTTTTATCGGATTAGTCACGTTTTGCGTCGAAATCGTAAATTAAGGCTACTTTGACAGTCGAACACACCTTGCGTTAACATTATACCGATCGACCGAAAAACCTTCGCAGAATACCCCCTTGTGTTTGAAAAAGTGTCGAAAATAATTTAAGTTTACGACAAAAGCTTGTTTTGTGTTCACAGAACTATTTTCACAGATATATTCTCGACAAAAAAGTGCATTTTGATGTCTAAATAGACACGTCAGGCAGGTAGGTGGGTAGGGTAATCGTCCTTGTTCGCGGCACCGGTGAAAGATTTGTCATTAATTTCAACGGTCCGGGCGTCCGACCTACGATTTGTTCGAATTTCGAATGGAGACTTTTTTCCTACCTCTCTCATCGACATTTCTTGATTATTAAGAATTTTTGATCAAGATATACAATATTTTGTGTTCGATAGGTTCTTTTGAATGTCGATTGTTGATTGGTTATTTTTTTGTTTGTTCACAACAGTAATGGTTAAGGTTATCAATTATTTATATAAGATTTCTATCTTTATTGTCTTGTTATGCTCATATTACATAGATGGAATTGATAAAAATCTTTCCCCATAACGATATTGGTTATGATTTCACAAAACTAGTGTCGTTTAATAAAGAGTTCTTAGTTGTTATTACTTTTCGAATACCACATATAGGATGTTTGACAACTGGTAGTAAAAATAACAGTAATATAGATTGATTTTAGTTGAACTATCCTTATCTTTGCCTATACATGCTTAACATTAACTCAAAAGCATTTTGAAGTGAAACTTCTATATAAACGGAAAGTCTTAGGATTTTTCTGTCACGAAAAAGCGTTACGGCCGCGTGGAGGAGCGGCATAAATTTAGACTAGATGTAGTGAGAGGCGGCATAATTTTAGAGTATACTATGGATGCGTTTTTTGGTTCCGGATCGATATCAGTTTTTTATTTTGATAAAATAAAATATGTTTAAATAAGAAATTCAATCATTAAAATGTATCTAACCCAACCAAATCATAATTTGCAGTAAACCTGCGAAAAATCGAAATGTGTGCTGGGACACATAGTAGAAGTGAAACTTCAACGGACAAGTGGAAAAAGGAATGGCAACGGATAAGTGGCAAAACGAATCGCAACAAAATGTTAACTTGAAGTTTTACGGGCAGGTTTTCAAATTGGACAAGTACATTAACAATCTGCCCGTAACACTGCAAGTTAACATTTTGTTGCGATTCGTTTTGCTACTTATCTGTTGCCAGTCCTTTTTCCACTTGTCCGTTGAAGTTTTACTTCTACTATGTGTCCCAGCACACATTTCGATTTTTTTTTAAAGAGTGATTTGAAATTATAAAACAATATATTTATAATCATATAGTTAACCTTACCTTCAAAATTTACATACTATTTCGTCATAAAATTATACGACATTTTCAGTAAAGAGATTGTAAGTTTTCGGTAGGCCATTTACAGCGAAATAAGAAAAATGAAAGTACTACCTAACATGCGCAGTTACCCTAAGTTATTCGAGACAAATCCTTGAAAACCAGACAAGACCCGGCAGAACCCGAGACTCGTTCCAGTTATGTTCGAACCTAAAAAGTCCGAATGTTTATAACCTCCAAATATCTTAAAGGTAACAATAGGAACTCCATTCTACCTGACCGTCGGGGCATTGTTCAGATCGGGCGCATACGGTTGTCTCCTTTTTTTCCAGAATCCCTTGTTAGCAACTCCTCGGATAGATCTTTAAGGACAATAGGTTACATATTTATAAGTAAGGTAGGCGGGGATACAGGTGTTTTCTTTAAGCACCGTCCTGTACGATTCCTATCGATTGAATATATCTTATATCTCGGTAAATGATAACTTTATTGATTTATTAGAGGTGGAAGCGAACGGATTTATGACATAATCGCTGTAGTTAGTATAAAGATGCCTTCGAGGGTGAATATAATGTACGAACGCAGGTATAATTTCAAATCACGCGCTACAGACTAATCATCTCGGCATTTGAAAGAAATTGATATGATTTCGAAAGTTATATAAGTGTAAGTATTATTGCAAATATGGAATTGTCTAATATTGACATGAAATATTACAAGATTTTTAATTCAGGACTACTTTAAAAATAGACATCAACGTTTGGCTCCTGTTCTCAAAAGTAGTTCGCGACATAGGTCGACATGGCAAATTTATAGTAATGTGATGTTACATAGTATATATATACATATCGATATCGACGATGTTGTTGTGTAATACATACCAAGTAGTTCGATATCTATAATCTTTTTGTCATGTCGACCTGCCGCAAACTATTATGGCTTTTTCAAAGCCAGGTTTCTATATCCTATCATCCATCTACTATTTTACTATTGATAGAAAATTGTTATTACTTGTATCAAGCTATATCAAATTTGGAATAGGCAAGGCAAATAGAAGGAAAGTAAAGCATTACCTAAAAAATATGATTTAACAGACCTATTAAGAATGAAAATGCTTCTATAATTTATTGACCATATGTTAAGTTTTCTATAATCTTTAATATATTGATGAGATTAACAAAATAACTATAATAGAATGAAAAAAGTGACTTAAAATTTTAAATCCCACTACTGAAAATTGGTTTTTATGGCTGTGATTCTCGGTTCATCTATATAATATTAACGGTAGCTGTATGCGAAATTTCGGTAAGAACAAACATCTAAGCAATTGATTTATATTGTTACAACTCAGGTCCTGACAAAAACAAAATCCACCTGCATATCTGAAACAAAGCACATTTATTACCCGTCGGCATTGGAACTAATAACATTGAAATTCTTTTATGGTCGTCTTCTTTTGTTTACTTATTGGCATACAGCCTATCGTTGTATTGTAACAATTAGCCAGGTGTTACGGATGTAAAGTACAAGCTGATTTTAGGAAATTCGGTTCACGCTTCCGGGCGGACATATTGCATTCGTGCAGTATAAATCAATGACCTGCTGGAGGGGAAGGCAATCGAGCGATAAACACGAGCGAAGCGAGACTAATAAGTGACGGACTTTGCGCGTTTTATTGAATTACGACCTTCTGCATTACGTTTGGACTTGTTGTGTTCGATTATATTTGTACCTGTGTTATACGTGTTTGATAGTTCTAATAAACTCGAGTCATTTCAACGGCATTTTAATTCGAGTCCTGCAACTCGTAACAATATATTTATATAAAAGTGTAGATTATTGTCAAACCTTCAGTTAGTGAGAATGTGTAAGCACGAAAATCAACACTCAATATTACGTTTTAGAACGAGCCGGAATTACACACAGCGCTCGAAAGCGGTCAAACCGAGAGTTTTTTTTGCTGGTCACAACCACGTCTCCGCTTCGCCCATCAAAATAGTGTTACGAGTATAACAAATAACTTTTTTAGAGTATAAACCAACTGCGTCCAATTAGTTCTACCCAAAGATGGCTCTTTCGACGCTTTATCTATTTTTTTGTCCATTCGAAATTTTTTATATAGAGACCTGTGATTCGTCGCGCTCCTGTGTAGTTATTAAGTTGCTGACTGTACAAATATTTTGTGCCCGTATTTTCTGGTCGTGTCACGGTCTCGAATGTATTTTCTATACAATTGTACTAAGAACAAAATGTATTGATTAACCCGCCTTTGTATTGGATTATTTAGAACTGAATTGGTTTTGTATTGAAACGTTTTAAGCAGTATAAGTCTTGCGTGAAAGTAGATAGATAAATAATTATTTATTGTATGTACACAATTAAAGAAAATTTACAAACTAGTACTATTCTAATTAAAATAATAAACGGTTTTAAGTGTCAGCTGCTTTTCAGTGTCCATGATCACAGAAGACAAAGATCTCAAGTGTAAACCAGTAAAAGAATACAAATAAAGTAAGTTGGTCTGTCTGGATGGTTACCACCCCTAATCTAAAGTATGCCGCAATAACAACCTTGAAGTGTGTTATGACATCAGTGGCCGGGATCCAGTCCTCCACTTCATATTTGGCATACACGATGATAACTACTTACCATCAGGCTAGTCACCTGCCTACCGCTGTACTCCAGCAAAAAAAGTATGTGTGCAGTGCAGTTCACACACAGTAAAAGTGAAACTTCAGAGAATATAATAAATTATATCCACAACGCTAAGTAGACAAGACTGAACTGCACACATCTTCGCACTTCTATTCTATTATAGACGTATTTCTTCTTAGGTATTTTGACCCTTATTCGTAATAATTCAATATAAATTACACTTTAAGTCACTAGCATAAAGTTCAAAATTCAATACACTGTGACGGACGTATGTGAATCAACGTATCTGTTACAGATAGAGCTAATATTCATTTGAAATCTTTTTAGTTTTATTGAATATTTAAAAAATTAATACTAACGGGTTAAGAGAAATGTGTTTTATTTCAGACAAACAAGGTTGATTTTTTTGTGTTTATCGCGTTTTAATGTCGCTTTTTCGTTTCGTCGAGTTTAGAATCAAAACAATTCTAAAGAAGTTTCACTTCAAAAAGTATTTTCATTTCTCATACTCGGAAATTACGCTTAAAGTTACCTGTCTTTTCTCATTAAGCAGTACTTTTCGTACCTGGGAAATAATTTGGCCTGCTGTCAAAAAATTATAAACTATGTTAGACATAATAAAACTACGTTTTAACGGTTAACTTAAGAAAATATTATATGTTAGAAATGTCCGAACTTCTCATACGGCCACTGCTAAATCGCGGCATAAAATTGAAATTAAAAAATATCAACAATTTTGTAACATGATTTTATAATTATAAACTATTTTTCTTTAAATTAATATTTAATTTACACAAATTTGAGCTAAATATATACTAACATCAGTGGCAAAAAAATACTGGCTGGAAATAAGTAGGGTAGCGCAGAGAAGTCTTAAAAAAAATAATTTTAAAAGACAAGTTTATTTGCTCGACAGTTTTTTTTTTTTTTTTTTATTGCAGGAGTTCAGCTTACAGGCAGACGGCCCACTTGATGGAAAGCGGTTACCATCGCCTATGGACATTTGCAACACTAAAGGTGCTACAAATGCGCTGCTGCTCTCTTAAAGGAGACTGGAACCTGGTCACTAATACCAGAACACAACACAAGGTTGTTATGGCGGCATACTCTAGAGCAGGGGTGGTCGCCATCCAGTCGAGTAAATACTCTACCACCTGGCAAAAGTTCTTACAAGACTAACTTAATTAGAATCAAAATTATATTAACACCATTATAACTTAATACTAATTATTTGCTGGTACGATGACTGGTCTTAATGTAGTCAGCAGGTTGATGGGCAGCGGTGTGTCCACCGATTGCCTAACTCTGGTAGGAGAAAAAATTTACTTGACGGAGATTTCTATAAAATGAGTTCATCAGATTTAGATATGAATTTAATGCATGATGCCATTAGAGAAGTAGTCGTTTGTTTGACTAATCAAGTTTTTATTTACTTTTCTCATATTCGAAAGGAAATGCGAGTTTTACCTCGATTAAAAGGCCTATTTAGACACTCGAATTATTAGCGCCCTAGCTACGCTCGTACGCCAAACTATCTCGTGCCTAACTAGTTTCTTTCATCCCTTTTGTAACAACCTACTATTAAATCGTTACATATTCAATCAAACTTTACAAAAATAATGAATATGAAGAAATGGTGTCAATTTATGTGAATTAGTTTGTATACAAACATGTTTTATTGAACAAAATAATTTCTCACTACAACGTTAATTTAATTACGAATAAAAATTCAATTCCAAACATACACAGGCTATCGTAAAAGTCGTGTTATACTTGTTGTATAGTAGTTTTTAGTTTGGGATTTTAAAGATTTAACATAGAGTTATTGCTGGTACAAACTAGCTACATAGATATAATTACGCAGTAACTGATTTTATAACAAAAACCGTCTACTACTCAGGTATGTGTTACTATAATTTCAAACTACGTCTTAATTGGGGAGAACTTGTTTATAAGCAAGACATGTGTTTTTGTGAGAAAAATCGTAATTTTTTTGTGAAATAGCTAATACGCTTGTTTTGCCCTCGCTACACTTTTGTATACAGAGGAAATCCGTTTGGGGACCATAGACCGCGCGAGGTGGAAAGGTCGCGACCCGTGTGTGGGATTCGCCGGGTCAGGTTGGCACTAATACCTCACGTATGAAGTGCTATTGCCGCGCTGCAGTTAGGGATACCCACTAAAACCCCTGTCCGAGCCTCGGACTTCCTTGCCCGGGCTGCGGGTTCACTCGCGCATCCACCTCCCGGATTATATTAGTGTTAGTGACCTAGGATTATGTTAGTGTTAGTGACTGCATCACGCAAATTACCCAAAGGTTTAATCTTTATTTGAGATTTCAAATTGTTAATTACGTTAAACATCGACAACTCATGTATAATATATACGTTAATGTAGCTAATCATTAACGCTGGTACAGAATTTCCTTGATTGACATTAATTCCTCTCAAAAATGTACACATATTTTGCTTTAGGCTTATGTTACCTAACTTTAGAAGATTATTGTACAATTTGAATATGCGGTAATTGAAAGTGGTCAAATTCATAAAACATTTAGAAATTTTGTGAACAAAAAAGGAATTGAGTATTGGACTACCTTCTCTGTAAAAAATGATTGAAAACAGCAATAAAAATAGTCTGCTTTCTAGATAATTATGCTTCCTTCTGATAGTTATCTGGTACAAGACCTATTTTTAATCATTAGTTTTAGATATTTAGATTTGAATTTATTCAGGAGTATTATCTAGTTAATATGTTTTATATATACTATAAGATAATGTAGAGACTTTTTGGGCAGGGACTTAAAAGAGTTATGATTTATTTTGCAGTTTAATTTGGGAAAATTGTTTATACTTGTTAAAAATGAACAGAGAAGAAACCAGAACGAATGCAAGGATAATGGTCGATGATGTTATGCTGGAGCAAGTGAATGAGTTTGTATATCTTGGATGTGCTTTTAGCAGGGATGGAAGGTACACCGCTGATATAGAAAGAAGAGTGAATTTGGGGAATAGTTTAAATGGAGCGTTAGGTAAACTTCTAGGCGCTAAGAACCTCAGCCAGAAGGCCCAGCTCGCCGTACACAACGCGGTGCTGGTACCTACGCTCACGTATGGAAGCGAGAGTTGGGTATGGAAGAAAGAGTATGAAAGTAGAGTAAACGCGGTCGAGATGCGAGCACTGCGCAAAATCTGCGGAGTGACGCTCGCGGACCGCGTTCGTAATACCGAAGTAAGAAAGAGAGTTGGTCTGAAAGAGAGTGTCGGGGTGAAGGTAAGGAAAGGAATGCTCCGGTGGTTCGGGCATGTGGAAAGAATGCATGATGAAAGAATGACTAAACAGATATACAATGCAAAAGTGGATGGATGCAGAAATCGTGGAAGGCCACGACACACCTTCCATGATCAAATTGATCGTGTACTAGCAGAAGGTGATATCAGGAGCCTTAAGAACAGACGAGCTTGCATGACAAGAGTTATGAATGTCAAAGAGGCAAGTGAGGTGTGTAAGAATAAGCCTAAATGGCACTCTGTTGTTCGTGCCTACCCCGCGAGGGAACTGGCGTGAAGTTATGTATGTATGTATTTATGTATGTAAAAATGAACAATAGTTGTAGGTTATTGGCTATTTTCATAGATGTATATGTTTATATATTAAATATAAAATTTAGTGTAGTGTGATGTAATGTACTCTTTTAAGCTTCAGAAAGCAAGTTTTAGAAAAAACTAAGAGGAGTTTGTAGAAACAAATTTTCTTAGTCTATATCCTAAACTTTAACTTCTAGATATACACTTTGCGCAAAGCTATATTTATAAAAAAGAATATAAATAATAAATTTGGATTCTTTTTATAACTTTTTTCTCTCTGTTACTTAATACTTTATTTTGGACCTTCAACAATTTAATAAATGATGTCAGGAGCCTTAAGAACAGACGAGCGTGTATGACAAAAGCTATGAATGTCAAAGAAGCAAGTGAGGTGTGTAAGAATAAGCCTGAATGGCGCTCTGTTGTTCGTGCCTACCCCGCAAGGGAACTGGCGTGAAGTTATGTATGTATGTATGTATGTAACAATTTAATAATACGTGTAAAACTATAAAATAACTGAAGACTAACTGACATTCTAGAATTAAAGATTTGAACATTGCACGTCTATTAAGGCTAAATGTATTGATACTCGATAATAGTGTACACATAAATCTATGGCAATAAACTACTGTTAATAACTTTTGTTATAAGTAATACCACTATACTACTGTAATAATTGCGGGTAGTTGTGATTACGAATCGGATATAAAAGCGAGTGGGCATAGCGGCGAAATGTCTTACCATTTGTATATATTTAAGTTTTATCTATGGTCTTACCCCCGGGCTTTTGCCGTTTCTTCTCTCCCAGCTATAACACGTTGCAAAACGGCAATAAGTTTGCGTCGGCTCCGCGAACCGCCGATCCCAGTCCGCCGGGATCCTTCCCCTCGCGCGTTATATTACCCGTCCCCCGCTCTCAATTAGTAAATTGTGTCCGCCCTCTAGCCGGCATCGTTAGATTCCTTCCTTTCAAGGTAACAGTCCAGCTGAGGTAAAGCCCCCTACGGAGCTCCCTCGAGCAAGTTGCCCCCGGGCTCCCTCCGAAAACCCTGGTAAAGTTGTGAGATCTTTTGAACAACATCATAAAGTCTAGCCTCTTAAAAAAAAACCCGGGCTTTTCGCGAAGGCGCTCGCATCAAGCCTCGGTAAAGCTAAAGTCTTCAGACCAAAAGCATTAAGTCAAGTCATTATAAAAAAAGGCGAAATATCATTCTCACTACGACTTTGGTCCGATGCACATGTCATAGTAGCGCTCTAAAGTAGCTAATTATTTTTCGAGAACCATAACTTTTAATTAATTGTAATTTAGCTCGGTAATCTTCGTTATGAATTCGAATAAAACAGTTCTCAAAGTTCTACGTATTTCGTTACATAAATCCTGCACTAAAACTGCTTATTCTATACCGAATTTGGAAAGCATTGAGGACTTTGTACAAAAGGAAATAAAACTACCCAACTTTATAAACATCGAACCCTAATCGGTTGGCTCGCGTAATAATTGATGGACCGGCAGCATCCGTTGAGTGAATAATTGATGAGTCCGGTAGAGTTACACGCTTCGCTAAGACCGAATAATACATCATAGGGTCATCTTCAACTATCTTTATATGACAAACAAATGTAAACTAAACTTTGTCAGGTGCTTGTGAGCTGAATTCATGAATATGTTAGGGGCCGTAATTCGCATCAATTATGCTAGAACGAAGAAAGTAAAGTAAGTATTTAAAATATAGGGTAAATTATACCATTCTTCGCACCTCACCCGATGATTGCGAACCAGTAATTTTATACAAAACATATTTTTTATAAGTTTATTTTGTAGTCATACTTAAATTATTATATTAATTATACGGCTACGTTTGCTGTTTTTTAATAAAGTACTGAGATTGACAATCACCTAGTAAAAGTAAATTATATATACCTACAACACGGAGGTTTTACTCCTCACTTTTTTACGAAGGGAACCCAATTGAGGGCCATGAGCCGCGCGTAGGGGGAAAATCGCAGCCTCTAGCCAGAACTAAAGATGCTATTGCCACACCACAGGTAGGCAGTTCTATCCGTGCAGGAACGGAGAAAGAATACAATTTCCTGTGGCCGGGCGGCTTGTCGTAAGAGGCGACTATACAACCTACAGCCGGGTGGTAGGGCATTTGCCCGACTGGATGGCTACCACCTCTGATCTAAAGCATATCGCCATAACAACCTTGAGTTGTGTTCCGGCATTAGTGACCAGGTTCCAGTGACCCTTAAGAAAGCAGCAGCGCATTTGTAGCACCTTTGGTGTTGCAAATGTCCATAGGCGATAGTAACCGCTTTCCATTAAGTGGGCCGTCTGCCTGTCTGCAGAACTCCTGCAAAAAAAAAAAGGGAAACCCACTAAAACCCCTCAGTATTCCGCCCTTCGCCTTTAAAGCCAGGGCCACGGGTATATGGCCTAGCCCCTCCGCTGGCTGTGGCAAGCGGTGGCCCAACGGCCTCGTTCACTGCCTGGGAACTAATTTTTGTTCCATGGCATCGTCATACTCTCATTGGGGGAGGCGATTGAATGTTTCACTCATCAGCGCCAACGTTTACGAATATTTAATGTTCACGTCATGAGATGTCTACGATATAAGACGTTTTCTGATAAGTTTAAATCTATCTGTGGCATCAATTATAATTATCTTGTATTAGCTTCAAATATTTAAGTCGTGGTAGCGTAATGGCTAGCGCACGCGTCCCAGACTCAGAGGGCACGGGTTCGATCCTGGCCGGAACGCATGCACCTCTTAGTTAGTTTTCTGATCTAATGTGCATATTGTTACAATTACCATGTGCTTACAACGGTGAAGGAAAACATCGTGATGCAACCTGCACATCGAGATAACCGATGTGTCAAACCTGCCAAGCCGCCTTGGACAAGCGTGGCGGGTATACTGTCTGTTCCCCCTATAATGCTATCCGTGCAGGAACGGAGACAGAATACAATTTCCTGCGGCCTGGCGGCCTGTCGTAAGAGGCGACTAAACAACCCACAGCCAGGTGGTAGGGTATTTGCTCGACTGGATGGCGACCACCCCTGGTCTAGAGTATGCCGCCATAACAACCTTGTGTTGTGTTCCGGCATTAGTGACCAGGTTCCAGTCTCCTTTAAGAGAACAGCAGCGCATTTGTAGCACCTTTGGTGTTGCAAATGTCCATAGGCGATATTAACCGCTTTCCATCAAGTGGGCCGTCTGCCTGTCTGCTGAACTCCTGCAATAAAAAAATAATAATAATAATAATAATAATGGGAGGCCCGAGCTCAGCAGTGGGACATTAATGGGCTGATATTATTATATTTATATATTTATATTTAAACTACTATATACCTAATAATATTATTTATAAAAGCATCTAGAAAGACTCTTGCTTAGTCTTTGGCTGAAGGGTCGTATTCACAAGTCAGGTCTTTGAGGCACGGCACATATTATGTGGAGATTCTTTTTTATTGTTTGCTGTACCTTCAGCCGCTCTGGGAATTCTCGCGGCCGATGTGTGGGGATCGTCCGGCGAAGATGAGCGTCAACACGACCGACGGCGGGAATACCCACTAAAGCCTCATGGGTGTCTCCTTTCGCCGAGTGCCGGGGTCACGGGACGTAGTGCTAGCCTTACTCCGCAATCCCGGCGGGCGTGGGCTGCGCTACTACTGGACCGGGCCTCCCCTTTGGCCGGGGAGGTAAAACTTCTCCGATTTTGAGAAGGACGCGCAGGCACCAGCGCGCCCTCTTGCGACATTGCTGGAGGCCTGTTTAGACCGTGTGTAGGTACCTGTCTTTGAAGCCTAAACCACCCATAACTTGGACCCTAGGCCCAACTGCCGGTGGAGACTAGCTTTTTACATATTTTTTAATTAAATATTTATTTTTTTATAAAAGTTGTAAGATCCGAGCCCAACTGTGGAACGTCTATGGGGTGTTATTATTTTGAATACCTACACCGTTTTTTCGGAACTTCGGTGATTTTATAAAGGTATCGTTTCTGCCCTACGGAACCCTAAAATGCTCTACAAACTTCAAATGCACTGGGAACGGGCAATTTCGCGGATATAGTTAAGTCGTTTGGTTATTCGTTCGGGGCTATCTCAGGAACTGGTCGGACGCGGGTCACCCGCGGTCACGGGCTTATGAAGACATTCGGCTTGGAACTTATTAATGCCGTGGAGGGGACCGAGAAGTGTATCTTACGAAAGCAGCAATATCAACCCATAAATGTTCCATTGCTAGACTCGCACCATATCGTTTTTCTGGATAAAATGACGTAGATACTCAGTTATAGTAGACATATTTAAAATTACTTTTCAACGGTTTTAGGCGCCGCATTTTATTTGATTTTTAGTTCGATGTTTCGGACACTTTTTTCTTTCACATTTAAAAGTGGTCGAAATGAAATAAAACTTAAATAAAATGCAGCGCAATTAAAACGTAGTTTTAATTGTCTATATATGATACTTAGTTATTCTACCAATTATGTATAATTTGAAATGTTAACAAGAACAGTATTATACTAATTATAATTACTTATTATTAATTTTATTCGTCCAGGAACGGAGAAATAATGCAATTTACTGCGGCCGGACGGCCTGTGGTAAGAGGCGACAAAACAACCCACAGGCAGATGGTAGGGACTTTGCCCGTCTGGATGGACACCAGCCCTGGTCTAGAGTATGCCGCCATGACAACCGTGAGTTGTGTTCCGGCATTAGTAGCCAAGTTCGAGTCTCCCTTTAGAGAGCAGCAGCACATTGGTAACACCTCTGGTGTTACAAATGTCCATAAGCGTCGGTAACCGCTTTCCATCAGGTGGGCCGTCTGCCTGTCTGCTAAACTCACGCAATAAAATTAAAAAGAAACCGTAAATATTCAGACCTTTACTTACACGATAGGTGTCTATCAATTAATTAACCTGTAAAAGAGGGGAGCAGGCAATGTGGACGATAAATAAAAAAAAATCAAAATATAATTAATTAATTAATAATCACAATTGACTTTAGAAATGTTATTCTTTTTCTATACACACCTGTACCACAGGTTTCTTCTTAACCTAATTCAGGCACCAGCCTCTTAGTTAATGTTGTTACTAGTTTTAAGTTTCTCTGTATACTTAAAGAGGAAATAAAGAATTATGTTATACACAAAAACAAAATCACGCCAAATCGATAGCCCAAGAGCTGTTGGACTTTTTTGAAAATATATTTCAGATATTGAGAACACTTGTTCAATAGTTCTTTTATGATATCTGAATACAAAAATGAAAAGTTTATTGTAAGGTATCGAGGCTAAATGGAGTACTTAGTGCAAGTTTTTTTACTACTCGGGCACGTTCAAGTTAACGCAATTTTGTATGGTACGATTTATACTTCCCTTCGCGCCATCGAAATGGCACTAAGTCATTCCCATACTAAAACTTTGTTAACTTGAACGTAATCGAGTACACAGATCTTTAAATTTTTAAAATAGTACTTAATAAGTAATACATACATACATACATAACTTCACGCCAGTTTCCTTGCGGGGTAGGCACGAACAACAGAGCGCCATTTAGTTATTACACTTATTCTTACACACCTCACTTGCTTCTTAAGGAGTAATAAAGTACTTAATGCCATTTTAATTTTTCTTACCTCTAAATTCAATGTTTTTGAAGTTAAAAAGCTTGATTAATCGGCTCTAAAACTAAGCCAAGCATTGACGAAATTATTAAAACTAGTGGTCGCCCGTGGTTGAAATTCGACCATAATAATTTGTTCTCAAAGACTTTACTTCTATTGTCACAGATTTCGTCAAGGCTACACTGTTAATTGTCCAATAACAATAAACAAAGGAATATATATATGCGTGTGTGTGTCAAATACATGGTAGTGTGTATAATGTTTTTTTATTGATTTAATATATTTTTATCCATAATTTTTAAAATAATATTAGCATTCGTCGCTATGAAGTACAAGTGTGCGAAATTTCATACTCCTCCGTCCGCGCAATTTTCGTAAAAAGGGGTAAAAGTTTTTGCTGTGTTTTTGCTTCACGTATTAATATATATATTAAAAAACATAATAACAAATTTAAAAAGTTCTAAGCACGTGATTCAAAATTGTTATTCGACCTGTTGTAATACTAAGCAACGGTGTACTTAGAATAGTTTTCGTAACGATCTCTGAAGCATATAGCATCTTATTAAAGAACCACCAACGCTAAATCATAAGCAATTTTTTGTTTATCACTCGATATCATTAAAGATATCGTACGTGTTCTTTGTAACACATTATTACAATATAGCGGGTATAATAATATTCACAAAAAAACAATAATAAATGATATAAAAAGCAAGTACCCGTGACCATTTCAACTGAGATAAAACAAGATAGATGATTTGGGAGGACTTGTAGGTGGTGCCGCGAGCTTAGATAATATGGCTGCAGGGCTGGCATCTACAACAATAAATAAAATTGAAAAGTCTATGTGTGATTTCAATAACTTTTGGAACGAATTTCCTTATCGCGCGTTACTTAGACGCTCGGTGGATTTAGGCTAGACGGATAAAAGTGTCACCGCAATGAAAAATGTTGACCGCTGTATAGTTTATGCCACTTTGCGCCATCTGAGGATACTACTGTACTTTGATGTTGGTTGTAATTATCCATATGCCATATTTTGCTACAATTTATTGCTTATGTAGAATAGCAATTTGTGGAATCTTTTAAATTATATTATTTTATTTTTAATTATACCTCGGGCAACGCATTAGCGTTGCCTTTCAGCGAGGCAATGTGGTCAGTCTTTTAGACACGTTTCTAACTGACAGCGGTCTTGTACTACATTTTAGAGTTTAATTTGAATATAATTTCGTTTATTTTTAATATTTAGTTGTATTTTTTTAAATTAATTTAGTATAAACTTTTAAATTTATATACAACAAAAGGAACATCGCTTTAACCAGGTGTCCTAAGGACACCTAACTACTTATTATAGTATAGTAGTATATATGCGGGTAGAAGTGAATGTCATATCCTATATAAGGTTAGAAAGAAGAGACATTATCAGTCAACATACGACCGCCAAGGCAGTAAGTAGTAAATAATGGTATGCTGACGAGACGCCGTACGTGCAGAACAGCAAACAATATAAGTATTATAGGTTCACGTTTGACTATGATCTCGCCCGATGTTAGGCGGAGATTTTTTTTTTTTTATTGCAGGAGATCAGCAGACAGGCAGACGGCCCACTTGATGGAAAGCGGTTAACATCGCCTTTGGACATTTGCAACACCAAAGTTGCTACAAATGCGCTGTTGCTCTCTTAAGGGTGACTGGAACCTGGTCACTAATGCCGGAACACAACACAAGGTTGTTATGGCGACATACTTTAGACCAGGGGTGGTAGCCATCCAGTCGGGCAAATGCCCTACCACCTGGCTGTGGGTTGTTAAGTTGCCTCTTACGACAGGCCGCCCGGCCGCAGGAAATTGTATTCTTTCTTCGTTCCTGCACGGATGAAATAAAGATGTAGTGTAAAATGGCGCACTCTTACGTAGAAGGTAGGTTACTTATTCACACAAGCCTTGGAAGACACCTAGGTTGTAGGTATCCGAAAAGGCAGACCTCGATTGTGAGTTCCACTCTTTACGGTGCGCATGATGAACTTCGTCCGTATAGGCAGAATGTCCACTTTATATCATAATGAAAGTAAATCCTAAAATTTAAGTGAAAACTGTTATAATATTTTCATAAGTTTTCGCGACTAGTATATATAATAAAATTGCGTTTTAACGATTCCGATGTTTCGTCTACTTTTCAGTAGCCGTGATCTCGGAATAACAATACTCATTGATACTGTTTTCGTTAAAACGTAATTTTATTATAAAAACTGCTATTGATATACATAGCGTAATAATAAATGACCTTTTTAAATATTTTTTTGACTCAATCACGGTACGTGACGTTTCCGCATTAATACCGAGCGAAATAAGAAAAGCTCATAGAAATATAGGCGTTCGGTAAGCTTTTGTGTACCGCATTTACCGAGCATACCATTATAAACGATACCCCATCGCTGCTGCACCGACAAATCAGAAAGCGGCCTTAGTATCCTTCTTCTATAATCTTATGACCGGTTCGTATAGCTTACCGAGCGTTCATTTGCCTTACTATCGGTTAAAGTTTGACATAAGTTCAACAAGAAATATAAAAATTCAACCGATGGTATGAATGGTCTGGCGAGTGATTGAATAGTAAGATATAGGAACCAGCCATTAGTGAACAAAGACGTATGTTAGAATAGAGGAGTAGGAGGAAAATACATACTGTACCGACCCTAAATAATTGGGACAAGGTGAAAGAAAAAGAGAGTTATAATAAAAAGGGATTTATAATAAAAAGGGAGTTATAAGTTATATATATACCATATAAGGTATGTATAATATATAAGGATGTATATTTCACCTCATAACTAAATATATAATTACCAAAGTTTACCCCGCGGCAGTGCCGCGGGTCTAACTCTAGGGCGTGCCTCTAAAGAGGTTGCAACACAGGTTACATTATATTAAATATTTATGTTAGTGGTATTTGCCCTGAAAGATTCACTTAATTTTATATCACAAACTATCCCATCTCCCGGATGAAAAGTATCTATGCCCATTTTCAATATATTAAAACTACATATGTACACCAAAATGACCAAATGCATGAAATGGATGAAATCGACGAAATCGACCAAATTGACCAAATCGACCAAATTAACCAAAATGGTAAATCACAAAAAAAACTTAACCTACTTTCTGTGATAACGTTTACATAAATCTATCCCAAAACGTATCCCATGATCCGAGATGAAAAGTATCTGTTGTCCACCCTTGGTATTAAAATTATATATATACCGAACTTCAGCCAAATCGGTTCAGTAGTTTTTCCGTAAAAGCATAACAAACAGAGAGACAAATATATTTTTATTTCGGAAACTAACGCATTTTTTCGGAATAAAAACTATCCTATGTACATCCTCGGCATATAATATGCGTAATAAATACCTTACACTGCTTATTATCACAAACCGTTCTAAGTTATACTTTTAAAAGGAAAGACCTTAACTTCTTAACCTTCTGGATATATATAATAAAGGTTTTGAAAACGTATTTGATAACCCTCAGTACGGATGTAAGGTATAGTTTTGATAATTGCTTAATCAACTCCATTGGGTATCGATACAGAGATCGGGAAGTCGTCGACCGATGGCCGCCAGACCTTTGTAGAACATTAACTAACATTGTAACGAGTTGCCATTCAAGAAAACCTGTATAAACTCCAAGTTCGCATCGTCCATATAAAATGTATACTTATGATGTAAAATGAAAAGATTATTAAATCATTATTATAATAATCCCTATTATTATTATAATAGGGAACTGGCGTGAAGTTATGTATGTATGTATGTATGTATAATAATCGCCAGATAAACACACATTGTATATCAGATTAAGCAAGTTATGCTTGTGTTACGGGTAATATACAACGGACTACTTTGGGGTCGATCCCAGACACCCAGATCATAGTAAGTAACGGAGACAATTTGTTTCCGAAATTTACCATACTAGTCATCGAACCCGGAGTAGTCTGAGTTGCAGTGAGATAGGCTGGCAAATGCTTAGCCCGCTCAACCATAGAGGCCGTCTGTCTGTAAATGTGTTTATGTTTGGCTACTCTCTCTTCAAGGCTCTAAGAGTAGCTTTTCGTGAAATTTGGTATTTTAGCAACCGGAGATGACAATACTTTTTATTTTGGAGTATGGGAATATTCTCTTGAGATATGGACATAAAGACGGCCCTCAAGTTGTGTAGGCCTTTGCCAGCCTATTTCGCTCCAGCGCAGATGCTCCAGGCTCGATTCCTGTATGGTAAATTTTGTAGACGAACTTTCCGTTATTTACTATGGTCTGGGTAACTGTAATTGGCCCTAGAGTGGTCCATTGTATATTATATACCACAAGGGTAACTTGCATAATTTGTGGATATGTGTGAGTTTGTCTGCCGATTATTATTATAAAACTTACATAAATGAAGCCACGTGGAATATTCAAACAATCATATTAAATTAATATTCCTAACTATGGACTGAATTTCGAAATACTTACTATTAGTTTTTTACAGACCATGATTTAGGGTTGCCGAATCTTGTATAATAATTTCAACGTTTTGGATAAAATGTATTATAAAAATATAATGTACACATGAAAGGTCACAGATAATTCTACTAAGTCGCCTAAATAAAAATTACTGCAATACGAAACCAAATAATTTATCTGTTTATATGTATTACATAAAACATAGATTTCAATCAGAATTGGCTACAAGTATCTTCAGTCTTTCATTTTATATCGCAAGTATCGCATCGAAGTCGTGGTAGCGTATGAAGTCGTGATAGCGTATTGGCTAGCGCACGCGTCCCAGACTTAGAGGGCGCGTGTTCGATCCTGGCCGGAACGCATACACCTCTTAGTCAGTTTTCTGATCTAATGTGAATATTGTTACGATTACTATGTGCTAACAACGGTGAAGGAAAACATCGTGATGCAACCGATCGATGCACATCGAGATAACCGATGTGTCAAATCTGCCAAGCCGCCTTGGACAAGCGTGGCGGGTATACTGTCTGTTCCCCCTATAATGGGACGCCTGAGCCCAGCAGTGGGACATTAATGGGCTGATATTATATATAATATTATTGTCGTCAGTCAGGCGCATAATAATAGATCGCAATTTAATAATCGATAACTACAGATTTTAAATTACAAAGTATTTACTTGCGTCTGGCTACTCCCCAATAGGTCGGACGGAAGTAAAGTTGTTCTTTGATATTAGACGCTTGTTTCGACTTTCGATGCTTTGATAGCAACAAATTGTAATTTATTAGATTTTTAGGGTGTAATTTTAGAACAATTTTAGCTAGAAGCATGTTTTAAGTTCGATTTGGAACGATCGATGATTGTATTGTACGATTTTACTACTAGTATATATTTTTTTATAACTATATTTATCATAGTAATAAGGAAAAATATGTATATTCATATTTTTTTGTTTAAACATTATAGGAACACAAGAACTTTCCACTTGGTTTTGAGCATGTAAATTTTAAAATTGTTTCCTTAAGAAACTTCAAATTTATCATAAATAAAAAGCGTCTGTATTTATTTATCTATAGGAGTGTATGTACTTTAGGAACATTCTCACATATCCTAGGCTGTTTATTTTTAATTATAAGTACATATGTATGATATATGCAAACGATATAAAGTTTTTGTTTTCGCAGGCTTTTGATATCGGTTTTTGTTTCGCATGCGGAACCCTAAAAACGCTTCTAACAAATCCAGAATTTACATTGACAAAGAAAACACAGTTTCATTTCATATGCATACTAACTGAAGATAAAGATCAATGTGAAAAGATTTATACAACTCCCATATCCCACAGCATCGATTGTGCGATGCAAACAAATCATTAGAGATCATCTCTGCTCGTGCGATCGTGATCGAGCTTCGCCTGAGATCGGATACGTTCGGGTACATTCGGAAAATCACGACGTGCATTCTGTTTCAGATTATGTTATTATACGGGTAAGCTTGAACAAACCTCCTGTATTTTGTTAGATATAGGATATAGGAATGATTGATTTCATTCGGGCCGTATAGACCTATTCTAGAACGACACTTCACGTAATAAAGTTCTTTCTTTCGTTAAAATGAAGTCACACGGCTATGTGACGACTAAATCAAATAATAATAATGCCAGCTCATTAATGCCCTACTATTTATTAGCTGTTGGACGTTCTTCTCCGCTTCCTTGAGCCGCTGCGCTCATAGTTCTTAAGAACGCTTCTCTCGCGCATAGTGCGGATTGGCAATGAGCTGCCTGCTGAGGTATTCCCATATTGCTACGATATGGGATTTTCCGAAAAAGATGAAATAAAAATACATTTATTTTCAAAGGGCGCGGTTCCGAATCCTGGCCGGAACCCATGCACCACTTAGGCCCTTTCTGACCTAATGCTCATATTGTTTCAATTACCACGTGCTAACAACGGTGAAGGAAAACATCGTGATGAAACCTGCACATCGAGATTACCAATGTGTCAAACCTGCCAGGCCACCTTGAACAGACGTGACGAGTATACTGTCCGTTCACTGCTGGGCTCGGGCGTCCCATTATAGGGGGAACAGACAGTATACCCACCACGCTTGTCCAAGGCGGCTTGGCAGGTTTGACACATCGGTTATCTCGATGTGCAGATTGCATCACGATGTATAATGGGAGGCCCGAGCCAAGTAGTGAGACGATAATGGGCTGTTATTATTATTTAACATGGGCAAGCTCGAGACTGTACTTTTAATACTAAGTATCTATACTAATCTATACTAATACTATAAAGCTGAAGAGTTTGTTTGTTTGTTTAAACGCGCTAATCTCAGGAACCGCTGGTCCGATTTGAAAAATTCTTTCAGTGTTGAATAGTACATTTATCGAGGAAGGCTATAGGCTATATTATATTTTCAAAAAAATTAGGGAACCCAAAGTGTAAAAAAATGACCCGAAAAAATCCTTACACGGCGTGCGCTGCGAAAACTATTGATTATAGAACAAAACAATGTACTACCACTTTGCAGAACATACAATTGCCTACAAAAAATATCGCGTAACTATATGTCTAACTATTGTAGTTATCTCACAATAAGTGTTTTCTTTTATTTTTTTTAATAATTAAAATACCGTCAATTCAAAAACTCTTTATTTTGTACCTTGGTATTAATCCTTATCAAAATAAATTACTCCACATTCAAGACGAATTCAATACCTTTCTAGAACTTTTTGATTTATTCAATTCGGACGTTTCATTCAAAAGATATCGCGATATTTAAAATGTAAGTATTATAGTGTTGTAGCCAAATATACTAATATTGTTTGATTGAACGCGCTAATCTCAGGAACTACTGGTCTGATTTGAAAAATTCTTTCAGTGTTGAATAGCCCATTTATCGAGGAAGGCTATAGGCTATATATCATCACGCTAAGACCAATAGGAGCGGACCACCAATGAAGAATGTTTCAAAATCGGAGGGTTTTGAAAGCAAATTCCACGCGGACGACGTCGCGGGCACGGCTAGTTTCCATATAAATGTCTCTACTAAAGCAAAGCTTAAGTTTTTAAAAATGGCTCTTTGAATAAACTTCAACTTTGTACTGATTACATTTGGCTGTTTTGGATGACGAGTTTGCCGGCCACTGAGGTCATCAGCGTGTCTGCTGTATTTAAGCAATAAAAAATACTGTACAGGGTTCTGCAGATGAATATAAAGTTGAAAACCCACGCGAAAGAAGCGGCTGCCACAGCTAGTACCTTTTTGATTTTTATTGCATAGCTGGCAAATATGCAGAAGGAAGAAGAAGGCAATAAGTTTTTTTAAATACATTATTCTCCCTGTCTTGACAAAAAGGTTGGTCAGGGTATTTTTTCTTATTTAAGGTGTTTAGTGTAAATGGTGACTACTTTCCATCAGGTGGGCCGTTTGTCTGTTTACCAGCTTTTGGCAATAAAAAAACCATCTCAACTTTAATATAAAGCTGATTTGTCACCAATAAACAGGCAAGGACTGTCATAAAATGAGTATTTTTATCCGTTTATAGAGCATTGGAATAATTATGTAAATTACATTATTACGGCAAATTGTAGGTAGCCGCGGTGCGGTTCAAAGAATGTGGGTAAGTATTACTTTTATATTCCGCTCACTTATCTTTTTTCTTATTTATTAGATACATTGTTGAATACGTATTATATATTCGCTGTACAAGTTTGCCTTTGGAACTTTTTGCCCGAAAATGTGAGACGGGCAAAGACAGTGTTACATTTCTTTAGTTGCATAGTTGTTCTCATCATGTTTTTTTAAGGTTAATAATTATTTTTGTTATGTACCCACTTATTTCTAAACGACACAAATGGCTATTTCCTTCATTGAATAATAATGTTATATTTTTATTTATTCTGTGATTAGCGCCTATTTTGTATATAATAGTTGTCCATAATTTACCATAATTTTATGTAACAATATATATCTCTACCATGATGTGATAATTGTGCAGATTATAATTCAAAATCTCTCAATTGTATATAGACGATATTCACTACATTTTATTTTCATGTTGGCAGACGCGATAAATTTTTACTGTGTTCGAATTATTTTATTACATGTAAAACTTTAAATATAATTTTTTCTATAATATCTTATATAAAATATTATCTAAAATTTCCAAACAATAATGTATTAAATTCTTGTCATTCATAACCCTTTTAATTAAAATAGTTTATCAATGACCTAATCCGCTATCGGTTGTGCCAATTTGCTAAGTTTCTGATACTGTAAAAACTGTTGGAGGGATGGCGAGGTGTTCTAAAAATGTTTGTGTAGAGACAGTGTGTACTTATGAAATATGTTAAAACCGTAAGATTATTTGATTATAAATATAGTGACCAGCTGCTGTTCTTTTATTACCATAAACCCTTCTGAGTTGTTGCAAGTATTACGTAAGTTACCATTTCAAAAAGCTTTACGAGAGAACATTTCATTCTTTTTATTTCAAAAACCTTGAAATTATTTTCTTTATTTCTAATCTAAAGTCTTATAAGCCTTATATTACCATGTACAACGGGACAACGGATCAGGCTTCTGGATATCTTACTCATAGTAGACGGTGGCCTAAGCTCAGTTTTCTACTTATAACCTTGAGTGATTATAGGTAGAATACAAAATAACTAAGTTTTCTTTGTTGTATTAGTTTACAGTAACTTAGTTTTCTAAAGCATAAGTATAAATTTCATATCAACTTGAAAGCTGAACGTAGAAATTTTGACTGCCTATGAAGCGTAGTAAGTCTTGCGTATACATATTTTAAGATTATGCGATTTTATAATAATTTTTGTTGAGCGTACATACAATCGTTCGTCTTCGTTCGGTAGTGAATAATTGAAACTTGGCGGTTGGTCGTAGACAAATGAACGTTCGTCATACTAATTTTGATATTGCGTGTACACACCGTCGCGAGCGTTCTGATTTCATACTCGGCTGGACCGGTGTGTACCTTCCTTTGGTGCGGGCAACAGACATTGGTCAATATCACGCATAATAAGACGTGGAACAATGTCTCTTGCCCATTTTACTCCTAAGTCCCAGGGAGTAATTTGGCCGATGGTCATGAGTGGAGCGCGGGTCGCTAAGAAACTTATGGCAAGTCTATTTAGTTTCCTTCTCGTGGTTGCTGCCTGTTCTTGTTCTGTTTCCCTATGAAACAGATGAAACAAAAACTAAATAGTCGCATGTCCTCTTCTTCTCGGCCACACTAGTGGCCAGCGGTTCTCCCAGTTTTTGTAGGTCGGGACTGGGGGACTATTTACGACCACCTGCGCAGTGGCCTGCGTAGTGAGCGTCGTAAGCGGGGATGAAGGAGTCCTGGAGGGTTGAGCTGATCGCGGGTCGGAGTTAGTTACCTTCGATCAGTAATACGCCCTCTTTGGTCCTGATTTCAAGCGACACGGCGGCCCCGTGTCTAGCCAGCTAGGGGAAATGGTCCTGGTAGTCTGTCTTCTGACAACTACCTGGCGAGGTGTGGAGGGGTCCCCGCATGGGATAGTGGTGGCCATGCTGACGGGGCCAGGCTAACGTGGGCAAACTGGATAGTTGTGAACCGACTTCCCCAGCCGCGTTAGTACGAGCTCCCGATGTCGCGCCCAACCATAAACTCTCTACACCTATATCTGAGTGGTATTCCTAGTGCGCCGAATGGGCACTCCCATTTGCGGGCTCCGTGGAGGGTGGGAAGCCACAAAGATGAAGTACATAAAATTAAACAATGGATAGTTCAGAGGTTCATAAACCCGTACCCAAAGGGAAACCTGAGGGGAAACACAGGGGGAAAGTCGATACGGCCATCCCTACTACTGCTGCGACTTCCTCAAAGGAGGTCGCGCGAACGGGACCTTTGGAACCCCTTCAGGGAACCAAAGGCTCCGCAACGACGGGCCCAAGCATCCTACAGCTAAAATGGGGCCAGGCGAACACGCCAGTACACGGGGCGGCGAAACCCACCGTAAAGGCGGGCAAGCAGCCTAGTGGCCCGGCGTGTGATGACCCTCGGCCCACCCGTAAGCATAAGAGGATGCTTAAGAAAAAGGAAAAGAGGAGAGCGAAACGCGCCGAAGCCAAGAGCGCCAAACAGTCCCCCCCTCCCCCTTTACAGACAGACAAACAGACGGAGGCACCGGCCCCAACCAAGGTGCTTCCCTCAACAAGCAAGGAGCAGGGCCCTAGTAGGCCTGGCCCTAAAACGCAAGGTACCGGGCAGGCGAAACCGAATACCAAGAGGGCTAGGTTGGATGAGACTGTCTCTCCCAGAGGCGAGTCTAAAAAGCCGAAGCTCTCCCCTGCCATGGTACCTAAACCCATCAGCTACGCGGAGGCAGCATCCAAAGATGTTCCCAAGGCGGAGCTGGTCATCACGTCTTCAACGAGCTTCATTTCCCAAGCCACCGCCGCGGAAATTGAGAAGCTGTTGACAGAAAGGATCATCACGTCGGCAAAAACACAGGCGCCGACCTCGGAGGCTCCTAGGTTTATGCGCAGACCTACCTACGTCGACGGTTCGCTCCGGCTATACTGTGACAACGAGGCAGCTGTTGAGTGGACGAAGGAGACCTGCGCGGCCCTGGAGCTACCGGAGGTAGGCAAGCTTGTGGTCACCGACGTGAAGAACATCCCGAAGTTGGTTCGCTGCGGTATTCTCTTGCCGCACGAACACGACGGTGACAAGGTGCTCATCGGCACAATGCTGCAGTGGGGCAATCCCTGGGCACAAGTGGAGAGGTGGCGTGTGCACGCTATCTTGCCTCAGACTAGGGCGACGTTCGTGGTGGTGAGCATCCCCAAGGATCTTGTCCCTGTGGTCCTGGCCAGGAAGCGCCGCCTCAGCTATCGGCTGGGTGCGGTGTACCTGAAATTCCAGGGCCCCAAAGGACGGTTTGTCGACACCCCGGCGGACCTCCTGGACGAGACTGCGGGGGTGCAAGCTGCCGCGGATGTCCCTATGTCTGAGGTAACTCCACCTCTGGAGCAGAAGGAGACTATGCAGGTGGGGTCCAGTCGAGCGGTCGAAGCGTCAAGTGACGACGAGCTCCTGGACCTCTCCAGATTAGGCCTGGAGGAGGAGGGTGATCCAAATGGATCCCCCTTCCTACAATAACATCCAGATTTTACAATGCAACCTCCATCACAGCATAACCGCTACGGCTCAACTACGCAGATGGTTGGAGGTTGCATCAACAGCACCGGTCATCGCACTGATCCAGGAGCCGTGGATCAGGGGCGGCAACGTATGCGGACTTTCCAACATTGGCGGTAAGCTTTTCCATGATAACTCTGGGGAGGCGAGAGCCTGCATATATGTTAGGGGTAATATAAGTGCACAGCCTTTAATGGAATTCTTTTCCAGAGACCTGTGTGCTATATCGCTCAAATCAAATCAAGGTATTAACAACTTCGACTTCGTTATTGCATCATCCTATATGCATGAGGCAGACGAGGTACCACCTGCAGAAGTTAACAGACTGATCAGATTCTGCGAGAAAAATGGCTGGGAATTGATCATATCTACAGACTCCAATGCCCATCACCCTCTGTGGGGTATGGAAGCAAGCAACAACAGAGGTAACTATCTTGTTGAATATCTTTTAACTACTAGTTTAGACATAGTAAACAATGGCAGCGAGCCCACCTTTGTAGGAAGACGGTGCAGTACAATAATCGACCTGACGCTAGCGACCCCAAAGGCTCTAAACCTGATAACGGGATGGCACGTGTCGAAGGAAGCATCGTGTTCCGATCACAGGTGGATCCGCTATGACTTACAACAAACCAGCACTTCGGCGTCTCCTAGAAGGTGCCCAAAGAAAACCGACCGGTCATGCTATAAACAACTTATAGCGCATGAACTGGACAAACAACCATCAACTGCTAGGCTAATAAGTACGGCACTGATTGAACAGCAGGTAGACACCCTGAATGCTACCATAATAAACTGCTACCATAAGGCCTGTCCCCTAAAGGTACCTTGTGCCAAGGCTGACAAAAATGGCTGGTGGGGCAAAGAACTCGAAAAACTGCGTGTAAAGGTTAGGAGAGCCTTCAACAAAGCAATGAACACAGGTGCAGATAGGGATTGGGATACCTACAAGGAAGCCAAATCTCTATATAAAAAGCGCATCAGATACTGGAAATCAAATTCATGGAGAAAATTCTGCGAAAGCATTAACTCCACACCACAAGCGAACCGTGTTAGGAAGTTACTGGCCAAACAGGGGCCTTGTGCTGTTGGCAACCTACGCAAGAGCGATGGCACAATGACCCTGAGCCAGGAGGAATCGAATACGGTACTTTTACAAACACACTTCCCGGGGTGTCAAATAGAAGAAACCCCTAGACGTGTGGAAATCAACTCTTTAGTTACAGAACACTGCTGGCAAACAGCCTGTGAGATCGTTACCTTCAGTAAGGTGAAATGGGCGGTTGACAGCTTCCAGCCTTTTAAGTCAGCAGGAAATGATAACATCTTCCCGGCACTACTACAATGGGGCGGGGAAAAATTGATTTCCATCCTAGCATGCATCTTTCAGGCATGCCTGGCACATAAATACATTCCCCTTGCCTGGCGTGAAGTCAGGGTTATCTTCATACCCAAGCAAGGTAAGAGTGATTACACTAATCCAAAGTCGTTTAGACCCATAAGTCTGTCGTCGTTCCTCCTTAAAACCTTGGAGAGACTATGCGACAGGCACCTTAGAGACAATGCGCTACGCACTCTACCCATTCACAAGCACCAACATGCTTACTGCCCCGGCAGATCTACCGAGTCTGCACTCCATCAGGTGGTAGGTAAAGTTGAGTCTGCTCTTCAAAACAAGCTGGTCTGTCTGGGCTGCTTCATAGACATAGAGGGGGCCTTTGACAAAACCAATTTCACCAGTATCGACACAGCGCTCCGTAGACACGGAGTGGAAACCCTGCTAATCGACTGGATAATTAACATGTTAAGTAACAGATTTATAAAGGTTGGGGAAGACACGAAAGGCGCCCATGTGGTTCGAGGCTGTCCTCAAGGAGGAGTACTTTCCCCACTTCTGTGGAACTTGGTTGTGAACGATCTCATTTCCAAATTAAACAGCCAACACTTTTACACAGTTGGCTACGCCGACGACATCACCATACTAAATGTAGGTAATAATGCCAGCATGGTGTGTGATAGGTTACAGGCAGCCCTGCGCGTAATGGAGAAGTGGTGCAACGAGCAGGAACTCTCTGTCAACCCACAGAAAACGCAGGTTGTTCTCTTTACAAATAAGAGAGTCTTAGGTAATTACAGACTACCGACCCTCTTTGGAACTACACTTCAGTTATCAAATGAGGTCAAATATCTGGGGATAACCCTAGACAACAAGTTAAACTGGAGCAGCCATGTTGACAATAAAGTCAACGCATCCAGTGTGACCTTATGGCAATGCCGTAGGATGATTGGTAAGCGTTGGGGACTTCATCCCAAACTCTTTCTATGGCTCTATACAGCTGTGGTTAGACCTATGCTAACTTATGGCTCTGTGGTTTGGTGGACAAGGACTAAGCTTGCGACCTGCACGGCCAAACTTCAGAGACTACAAAGGCAAGCGTGCTGCGCTGTGACGGGTTGTATGAGGACAACGCCCACCGCGGCCCTAGAAATAGCTCTTAGCATCCCTCCACTGCACCTGTTTGTACAACAAGAGGCAGCAATGGCGACCCTAAGATTAAAACACCTGAAAACACTTAGGTTTGACAAGGTAAGACATTTCAGCATTCTCTCGGAAGCCTGGTCCAACTCACCCTTGGTGGAAGCGGTCAGTGACAGAATAGAGAAAGCTTTCATTTTCGACAAAAAATACAAGGTTGAACTCGTGGAAGGTAACGACAGTTATCTTTCCCATCATGAGCTTAGCCTCTACACTGATGGGTCAAAGACTAGCTCGGGCTCAGGCACGGGAGTCTTCTCGGAAGACCTAAATATTAACATATCCGAGCCCCTGGGTAAGTTTAATACAGTATATCAAGCAGAGTGCATGGGCATTCTGCTTGCAGCTAAAGCAATCGTTGCTAGAGATGTCAATGATCACAGCATCAGAATACTCTCGGATAGCAGGTCGGTACTACAAGCCCTTAGTAGCAGGGTTATTTATTCAAATCTAATATACGAATGCCACTCGGCTCTAAATGAGGCGGCAGGTAAGAACAATACCTTGACCCTTCAATGGATCAAAGGACACAGTGGTGCCCGAGGTAATGATGCGGCAGATCAATTAGCAAGGAGAGGTTCCGAAACCCAACCAGTTGGACCGGAGCCTTTCCTGCCTTTGCCGCACAGTTGGTTTAGAAACTACATAAATCAAAGGACAAGGGCACTACATCAGCAACTCTGGGACAACCTGGAGGATTGCAGGCAAGCCAAGCTGGCAATGCCTCGGCTAAACCTGCATTTCTCCAGGAATATCTTAAAGCTCAGTCGGTCCCGGCTGAGGCTAGTTATTAGTGCAGCCACTGGACATGGCAATTTTAACAGACATCTTTTTAATATAGGTGTCACTGACAGCCCCCTGTGCAGAGCATGCTTGGAGGAAGAAGAAACAGCCGCCCATGTCCTGCTTGAATGCGGAGAGGTGGCCCAATACAGGGCGAAGTATCTGGACGCCCCAGGTAGCCTCCAAGAAGTCTTCAGCAACGTCAAGAAGCTGGTGGACTTCCTGGAGGAGCTGGGCTGGATGGAGTAAACCCTCATCCACCCTCGCACGCAAAATAGGCGCTTCGTCGTCGAGTTGCGGAAACCGCCCGTTCGCAGAAGAAGAATACAACAATACTTGTTCGCTGACAAATGTTCGAAATGATATTCCGCGAAAATTAATAGTAGGTATTACTAATATAACCAGAACGAATGCAAGGATAATGGTCGATGATGTTATGCTGGAGCAAATGAATGAGTTTGTATATCTTGGATGTGCTTTTAGCAGGGATGGAAGGTACACCGCTGATATAGAAAGAAGAGTGAATTTGGGGAATAGTGTGAATGGAGCGTTAGGTAAACTTCTAGGCGCTAAGAACCTCAGCCAGAAGGCCCAGCTCGCCATACACAACGCGGTGCTGGTACCTACGCACACGTGTGGATGCGAGAGTTGGGTATGGAAGAAAGAGCATGAAAGTAGAGTAAACGCGGTCGAGATGCGAGCATTGCGCAAAATCTGCGAAGTGACGCTCGCGGACCGCGTTCGTAATACCGAAGTAAGAAAGAGAGTTGGTCTGAAAGAGAGTGTCGGGGTGAAGGTAAGGAAAGGAATGCTCCGGTGGTTCGGGCATGTGGAAAGAATGCATGATGAAAGAATGACTAAACAGATATACAATGCAAAAGTGGATGGATGCAGAAGTCGTGGAAGGCCACGACAAACCTTCCATGATCAAATTGATCGTGTACTAGCAGAAGGTGATGTCAGGAGCCTTAAGAACAGACGAGCTTGCATGACAAGAGTTATGAATGTCAAAGAGGCAAGTGAGGTGTGTAAGAATAAGCCTAAATGGCACTCTGTTGTTCGTGCCTACCCCGCAAGGGAACTGGCGTGAAGTTATGTATGTATGTATGTATGTATTACTAATATTATAATATCAGCCCATAAATGTCCCACTCCTGGGCTCGGACCTCCCACTATAGGGCAAACGGACAGTACACCCGCCACGCTCGTCTAAGGCAGCTTGGCAGATTTGACACATCGGTTATCTTGATGTGCAGGTTGCATTGCGATGTTTTCCTTTGCCGTTCTTAGCACGTGGTAATTGTAAAAATATGCACATTAGGTCAGAAAACTGACCAAGTCGTGCATGCGTTCCGGCCAGGATCGAACCCGCGCCCTTTGAGTTTGGGACGCGTGCGCTAGCCATTACGCTACCACGACTTAGTAGTTAGTACTAATATTAAAAAATATTATACCCCTATATATTTATATTATATTGAAAGAACAGCGCTGGTCTTAAATGTCCAGCATATGCTAAGACTGGGTCCAATTTAAGGATTTACTCTGCTTGTATTGTTTTACTGTTTGATAATCTTCTATAATGTTTTTGTCCTGAATAAAATATTTCTTTCTTTCTTTCTATAATTATATATCTAAAAAAATACCTTAATTAAAAAAAAATATAATTATTATTATACTACTGATTGTATTTAAAGGTAGACCAAAAAAGAGTTGGATGGATTGTGTGAAGGATGATAATATATGATGATTTGTAGTGTGATAGAAGATGTATGTCAGAATAGAGGAGTGTGGAAGGAAAAGACATATTGTGCCGACCTCAAGTAACTGGGATATGGTGAAAGAAAAGAGATTTATTTTATTTAAAAAAACAACGATATGTTAAAAATATAAAAAAACGACTTAATGATATTAAAAACATTGCGCAATGTCAGAATAATAACATACATACATACATACATAACTTCACGCCAGTTCCCTTGCGGGGTAGGCACGAACAACAGAGCGCCTTGTAGACTTATTCTTACACACCTCACTTGCTTCTTTGACATTCATAACTCTTGTCATGCACGCTCGTCTGTTCTTAAGGCTCCTGACATCACCTTCTGCTAGTACACGATCAATTTGATCATGAAAGGTAATAATAACAGACCGTGTGATATTTCAATTAGAGTTTTTCATAGACTTTTATATATACTAGTGATCGCCCGTGGTCGAAATTGGACCATAATAATTAATTTCAATTATAAGTTTCAATATTACTAAGGTTCTGTTGTCAAAGACTATACTTTTATAAACACAGATTTCGCCAAGGCTACACTGTTAATTTGACGTTGACAATAAACAAAATAGCATATATGCGTGTGGGTGTCAAATACATGGTAGTGTGTTTAATGTTTTTTTTATTGATTTAATGTATTTTTTATGCATAATTTAAAAACAATATTAGCATTCTGCACTCCTTCTCTATATAAACTACAAGTGTGCGAAATTTCCTTACTCCTCCGTCTGCGCAATTTTCATAAAGAGGGGTACAAAGTTTTTGATTAACGTATTAATATATAGATTATAATATTTGTCGTGCAGTTTTATTTTTTGACAGCCTCTGTGGTTGAGCGGGCTAAGCCTTTGCCGGCTTGCCTTTCTGCAACGCAGACGTCCCGGGCTCGATTCCTGGTATGGTAAATTTCGGAAACGATTTTTCTCCGTTATTTACTATGGTCTAGGGGTATGAGATCGGCCCCAAAGTAATCCGTTGTATATTACCCATAACACAAGCGTAACTTGCTTAATTTGGGGAAATACAATGTGTGTTTGTCTGCCGATTATTTATTTATTTATTTTGAAACCTATAAAACTTGTTTAATACGGACAATATTTATATTTTGTTTGTGTTGATTTTAACTGGTTACTAAACCATAATTCTTGTTTTGCCATAACAAAGAATGTTTCGTGTCATTTAAACTTACAATGCAGAAGTCGTGGAAGGCCACGACACACCTTCCATGATCAAATTGATCGTGTACTAGCAGAAGGTGATGTCAGGAGCCTTAAGAACAGACGAGCGTGCATGACAAGAGTTATGAATGTCAGAGAAGCAAGTGAGGTGTGTAAGAATAAGCCTGAATGGCGCTCTGTTGTTCGTGCCTACCCCACAAGGGAACTGGCGTGAAGTTATGTACGTAAACTTACAATTTTACTTACGACTAGTTTATCGAATGATATTCAAAGGACATATTGATAAAATTGGTTTAAAGTGGCTTGAAGCCAGAACTGTATATATAATATTCTGTATGTATATAATATACAGAACTGTATATAAACATTACCTACATTTCGGAACTTATTTAGAAAGTACTATCTGTTTTTAAATAAATATGTCTAATATATTAAACATTCACTTATTTATCTATTGTTAATATTTGTCATATATAATGTTAATAAATATATTTATTTAAATTATTATCTATTTCGTATATACGTAAATATTGATATTCTATAAATGTGTCTGGATCAATGTTTTTTTTTTTTTATTGCTGGAGATCAGCAGACAGGCAGACGGCCTACTTGATGGAAAGCGGTTACCATCGCCTATGGACATTTGCAACACCAAAGGTGCTACAAATGCGCTGCTGCTCTCTTAAGGGAGACTGGAACCTGGTCACTAATGCCGGAACACAACTCAAGGTTGTTATGGTGATATACTATGTATGTATTAGATTTATAAATTAGTGTTAGTATGTATATTTCAATTGTACAGTCCTATCATTTTTCTGCTCCACCTATATCGCCAGATTAGTTAAGAATTTATTTAAACTCGGTTGCCTGGAAGCGATCGCTTTTAGCGTTAAGGCCGCCTGTTGTTTTACCAAGAAGTATTGTAATCATGCATTTTGTTTTTGTATTTGTTTACTTTGGTGAGCAATAAAGTATTATCTATCTATCTAATATTCTCTAATAAATCATTTAAAAGAAATTCTTTTGAATAGTCAGAAGGGATACATTTTTGAATAGCAGAAGTAGTAGACGTATCTTAATCGGGTTATTATTCTTTACTAAACAGCTTTTTATTAGATATTTATTATTTATGTACTTACTTATCTTTTAAGTAAAATTGTCATTGTCAGAATTTAAAACTATGATTACAGGAAGAGTTTAGGATCGGAAACAGGAATAGAAGAAAATTATTTTAGAGTATATTTTTTTATATTCTAAACATCATATTTTCCTTAAAAATCTAGGAACTTAATTTAAGACCACTGTTATCAAATTATAAAATGTTTGTCAACAGAATACAAATGCCTTATTTATAAAAATAAGGAAAAGAAACCCATAAAACATCGCTACAAACATAAAAATTCTCGCCATTCCCGGGAAAGACCAGAAACGTGACTAAACTGCGACACAGGCACCCCGTCGGTCCACGGTCGTCCCGGCAACTTCTTTGTTTTTAACATACAAAAAGTTTTGGCCCTTTCCTTTGAAAAGGCAGGTACAAACACTCCCACATGTTCAAAATCTTAACTTCTATACAGATGTTCCATTGACAATTTTTTTTTTAATGTATAATTCTGAAAATTATCATTAAAAGTAATAACTACCCTATATTAAGAAATAGAGCGCGCTTCATATGCCATTATGTTATTGATGTTAATATAAATTATGTAACTTACGTCGGTATATCTCGATCTTTTAGGTCATCTTATGTCAAACTATATCGCTCTTCGCAAAAGTAATCCATTCGCATAATAATAAATACCGCACATAACACATGTTCACTTGTCAATTTGAATACTTTAAAACAATTTGTCACATAACTAAAAACTAATACGTCATTTAAAATAATTAACAGTCACTGCACTGGTTATACAAATACACTTTGATTAGTTAGTGTCAATGTTTCATTTAAAATTAAAACGATTCAAATTAACGCTAACAAAATAATAAGTAGCGGCGTCCGATGCGGTCGCGGTACAAACCGAATATAGAATATAGTAATAGCGGGAGGACACGGCTGCAACGCGCCGACGGCGTTTTCATCTCAATCTTGCCCGTCGAAAGGAGACAGTAACATGACAATAAACGATTGTAAAACGTCTTGTGCGAGAGAGACAACTGTTTTCTCATTATGCGCACGTCGAGCGTGCCTTTTAGATAACGCCGTCTCACTCGCACACAAAGTTATTTCCGTACAAATTATATTCGGGCGTATTTGTTTTCCGTCCCTCTCTGGCGGGGATAGCGCTAACCAGATAATGTCTCAATCGCATTTTCTTAGCGCTATGCTGACTGATGCGCTAACATAAACAATGATAATTCATGAATTTGCATATGCGATTAAGATTTTTTATGAAGTCCACTTTGAAGTAAGCAATTATCGCTCATGGGAGGTCTCGGAGGGATAATTATAGTAGATACGTCTAAAATAGGGCGTGTAAGTAAATTTTCTCGGTTTTTTACAAGTTTTATGAGCTGCTATAAATCTTTGCAGATTGCAAGTGCAGTAGTACAGTGAATAACACGATATTTAAATAAAAACTTACCATTAATCAAAGACGTATAAAGTATTATCATTGTGGCTATTACATTTTAAATATTAAAAAGGTATAATAAAGTAGTCACGTATGTACCGTACGAATTACATTTAGGCTTTTATATTTATCATAAATAATATACACGGAATCTAAATAAAACAAACTAAAAGCAAACAAAACTATAAGATTAATAAATATCAATACCCTTAATCTTACCTATCTGATTATATTATACAGTCAGAATGCTGTATAATAAATACTCTACTGGCATACCTTATTCAGGTAGTCATTCTTATGTTAAGTTTAAAAATCATTAACTGTAGAAACGTTAAAAAAACTTAAATGAATTTTATTTAAATTGAACACGTCAGAGACAATTTACCTAAACTTGTTTATAATCCAGATAAGGATTGTAATTGTACAAATACCTATTGTGAAATTTCACTACATGGAGCAAGTATCTCAAAGTACAATCATTGTTTTTTATAAAATACTATTAATTTACATTTGTAAACAATTGGTGACTATCACCCATAACATTGAAAGGTGGCATTAGAAGCATCATCTCAAAAGTATAATATTCTTTCTTACAAATATATTACAAAATAAATTGGTGAATACAATGGTCGGCCTTATCACTGAGGGCAATTTATATCAGACAAAATAATAATTTAAATAGACCAACACAGAAAAGAAAACCACGTTGATCCGCTACAGACAAACACTAATCTTTTGCAGTGTATCTAAAAATACCAGATTCTAAGTAAAAACGTATTTACTCATGTACAATTTTTACATATGAAAAGAAAGAAATAAAAAAGAATACAATTTCCTGCGGCCGGGCGGCTTGTCGTAAGAGGCGACAAAACAACCCACAGCCAGGTGGTAGGGTATTTGCTCGACTGGATGGCGACCACCCCTGGTCTAGAGTATGCCGCCATAAAAGCCTTGTGTTGTGTTCCGGCATTAGAGACCAGGTTCCAGTCTCCTTTAAGAGAGCAGCAGCACATGTGTAGCACCTTTGATGTTACAAATGTCCATAGGCGATGGTATCCGCTTTCCATCAAGTGGGCCGTCTGCCTGTCTGCTGAACTTCTGCCATAAAGAAAAAAAAAAGCAGAAAGATTAAGTTATTACGGCATTGATAATAATTAACGTGTGAATTGTATAAATAAAGTTACTTAGTTTGTAGTTAGCGATATGCTTAAATGCGAAATAAGTGGATTAAACTCGAGAAACTAAAGTGAAATACTATAATAAAACTACGTTTTAACGGTGTTAAACGTGGTTATTTAATAAAACTACGTTTTAACGGTTTTAAGCGCGGTAATTTTATTTGATTTTGGTTTTTCCGACGTTACAACACAAAGTACAAGTCGCGAAAACTTAAGAAAATATTACGTGCTTATTTAATTTAAAAAATCCGCGCTTAAAACCGTTAAAACGTAATTAGTATACTAGTCGCGAATATTTAAGAAAATATTATAGGAAATACCTATATTCAATTATCCAATTAAAAGCGTAATTTTACGTTTTAGATATAAAGAGTAGAGTGAAAAAAATGCAACATGAAATATATAAAAATTCAACATCAGATTTTTAAATAAAATTTTTAAGCAAATACACTGATGCACTTTAATAAAAACTCTAGCATAAGTATTACATCCGACTCATTAAGACAACAGCAGATCAAGACGCAAAAGTCAGTTCTGTAACGATACTAACCCCGCATTATGCTAGAAGTTGCTATGGTAATTGAATATAATACTGGCTGCGCTCGAAATAATTATCTATCTGTGAAGTGGTCAGCAAATACTCATCACGGCTGTCTGTTTGCAGTGGTGACTACAGGGTAAATATTTGTTCACAGTTGACAGCAGGATGACGACTCAAGCAAGAGACATTCCGGGAAAACGGACAAAAATTCCTTACTCACCCAGAAGCTAGATTTGTAATCAAACAAGACTATTGTGTGGTAAACTCAAGGATGAGTAAAAATAAATTGAGCTTTAGGGATTTCAGTGGGAAAGTTTAGGCTGACGGATGATCGTGACAAGTACATTTTTTTACTTGAATATATTAAAACATAATGAAAAAAATAAGCAGTTCTTAAGGGTTCCGCATTCAGACCAGTTATGTTATACAAAGGAATTAATAAATTAATGCAGCCTTCTGTGCGCGCACCCCGTTGGCAGTGATCTGCACATAGTATATTTTAATTTCTACTTCTTAAAATAATATAATTTATAATTTCTTTTGTTTTCAAAATACTATAAATCTAAACAAGACAAATAATTATTAATTCCTCAAAATCATTTTTATTTTAAAGATATGTAAAAAAATTCTTAAACCTAACATATAAAAGAAATTTTTGACTATATTTTTATTGATAAAAGGAAGATTTTTAGTAAAAAGTACCTACTTTTCGGCCATTGCTTATAGTTACGGTTTTACAAGCATACTAACATATTTACACATACTACGCGGTGCTAATGCGATTCAAAGTTGGAAAGCTCCTGTTAAATAATTAGAAAAAAATAAAATTGTTTTTTTTTGAAATTTACCTATGCTATATATATGTACACATTTTGTCAAATGAATAATTAAAACGTCGGTGGATATATAAATACAGGAAATGAGATTAAACATTTTAAACATCCTGTTAATGACGAACTGTATCGTGATAGACAAAACAAAAAATTGGTTGATTACTAACAAAATGCTGACTGTATTTCATATGTAGAAATTAGTGTAGGTAAGCCTAAGTCATCAACATTTATTAATGAAATGTTTAATGTGACAAGTTGTACATAGTAATGAAATAAGAATATATTTCAAAAGTAATGTTCAAAAAACTCAAACAGATCAAATACAAATGATTATATAAAATTTACTATCTCGTGAGAATTTCCTTCTCAATATGACGTATACTGTTTTAGTAGTCCAAGATAGTAACACACGTGAAAGAAAAACAAAAGAGAATGGTAATGTCGACAAAGTAAGTCCATGTCGTCATCATGCGTGAAATCGCAACACTAGGTCCTCCATGAATCATGCATTAGTTGTATGAAACGAGCCTTCGAAGCCCCAACACAGCGCAAAGCATCTCTTAACGCATAAACAAAAACAAATCAACATTTCACATCAGTATGTGACAGTAACATCTTTACGAAAGGTTGTTGAACAACCTAACTTTCTTGTGCAGAACAAACAATTTCCCCGCTTAAAAAAATCTATATAAAGTCCTTTTTGATACGTAAAGTAATATTGAGAGGATTACAGAATCAAACCCGTTTTCGTTACGAATGAAATGGTCCAAGAAAAGGGACAGGGCTACAAAAAGCAATCGCGGTAAAGCAACTCATACTTGAAAGCTTAAAGGACTTGAGCTGTATTTTGTTTTGTCTGAGCGAGATAACTTGATCATCTGCTTCATACCTTAAAAGGCATACAAATTATACTCTACCTCTAAAGCCAACCTTACCTCGTTGTTATTAAAGTGAAAGTCGGAAACATGCACCGCACATAAGCTGTTCCAGCCCGGACGTTTCGTAAAAAGAACAATTTACAAGTTCGTCTGGCGCAAAAAGAGATGACGAACACTTTCTCGAACGTTAGAGAGGGACGGTAGATTTAAAAACCGGAGTGGAGGCTATGTATTTTTTCTGAGTTATAATGCCGGTTTCGATCATTTAATTAAGACATTTTGTGCATTTATAATGAAATAACAATATGAGTCAACTTAACAGACACCTTTTGAAATCGTGCCGTGAAGTATTTGAACCTCAGTTGAAAATGTTGAATTATTTAAATGGCTATATTTTTATTGTTTATGGCTTCGCACTGTTTCTGCATTAGGCTTGAGTTTTATATGACATACAGGTATGATGGGATTTAATGTTTTTCTGATTTAAAATTTTATCCTACCTGCTTATCTCGTCAATACAAGAAGCTACGCCAAATCGGAAGACAGGTAATTAATCCAAATAAATATTGTGGTATTATTTTTTTATTTTTATTGCAGGAGTTCAGCAGACAGGCAGACGGCCCACTGAATGGAAAGCGGTTACCATCGCCTATGGACATTTGCAACACCAAAGGTGCTACAAATGCGCTGCTGCTCTCTTAACGGAGTCTGGAACCTGGTCAATAATGCCGGAACACAACTCAAAGTTGTTATGGCGGCATGCTCTAGACCAGGGCTGGTAGCCATCCAGTCGGGCAAATGCCCTCCCTACCACCTGGCTGTGGGTTGTTTAGTCGCCTCTTACGACAGGCCGCCCGGCCGCAGGAAATTGTATTCTTTCTCCGTTCCTGCACGGATAAAAATTATGCGAGCATTTTAGGAAAGATATCTTCACTTAATTACTTATAAGTTATAGGCGGTGCTTTGCACGCGACTTTGTTCGCAAACACATAGTAGACAATTCAATATGTATTTTTTAGTTATATAGATACGAATATCTATATCGGACAAAAATATTGAATTGTCTTCTATGTCAATAAAGTCCAAAGATTTGTCTATGATTTATAATATAATAAATATTATTTTTTAAATAAAGCAATATTTATTAAAATTTAAGCCATAGCAAATATTCTTGATGGCTGGATGAATGGATTTTAAATAAGAATTTTAGGGATTGAAACAGGAATTTTATTTTAAATTTCGTTATATATTTTATTTTGATTTCTTACAGGATTCAGAAAATAAAAAATCAAGCCTCGCGCGAGCAATGTCACGCAAATAACAATATTGACATATACCAACATCTTAATACTATATGCAATCCTGTATTCCAAAGGCGATGTGTTTGCGGTTGTCCTTATGATATATTGTTATTGCCCTGTCGTTGAGTTTTAAATTCTTACAAATGTGTTTTGTTCAACAAAACATGTGGGAATTTGCGTGAATCGTAAAAGTTTCTCAATGCTCCCGAAACCGCTTTATTTAAGAATATACATATATACGAAGATGCAGTCATCAGACGTAGGCGTAGTAGGCGTAGTACCTACAGTTGTTACCCTCGTCTAGTACAGTTACTAGACGAGGGTAACAACTGTAGGTACTACGCCCACCAGGCAATAGGATTGATGATACCCAAATCAATTAAAGTTTTTTTTTGTTGAAGCAGGAGGAATACTTTTCGTACACTACCGGGCCCTTTATTAGACCACAGCGCGAGAGTTAGACCACACGACTGGAAAGGGGACTAACAAAATCGTCCGCCGGCGTGTGTGCAGACTCAGCTGGTAAAGACGCTCCCAATATGCTACTACTCCACTAAACCTTCCTGCATCTCATGTGCCCGCGCTTGTGGTTGGAAAAGAGCGAGACTTAGAAGGTAGTAACGCCCACGCTCATTCGCGCCCCGGGAAGTACAGCAAACTCAATTTGTCAATAGAGGTTATTTCGACCGCATCCCCAGATGCCTGTGGACCCCTGTAGTGGAATCAAGGGAGGAGATTTTGCACATATCTGCGTCTTCGGACACCTGATTGACGTCGGTACCCGTGAGTCGCATGCGTACCTCTCTCCCTATCCAAATCAATTAAGTTTTTTTTTGAGGCGGGGTAAATGCATTTCGCACACTACCGGGTCCTTTACTAGGGATTAGACCAAAGCAACGAGAGATGACACCACGAATGGGCACCAGAGTCAAATCGCCCTGCTTGTGTGGAAACTCGAAGACTCAATACTCCACTAAAACCACCCTCCTCCCATGTGCCCCGCGCTTATGACAGGAAGAGCGTGACACTTAGAACGTAGTTACGCCCACGCTGATCCTAGCGCATCAGTGCTTCAGAATGCCCCGGAAAAGGCAAACTCATTTCGTCAACAGGGGTGAAGACTCCTCTGCTCCCTAGATGCTAGAGGGCCCCTCCAGCGGTATTACGCGAGGAGATCTTGTGCATATCTGCGCCTCCGGGACCCCGACTGGCGTCAGTACCCGCGACACGCATGCGCACTTCTCTCCCTTTCTCGTTCCGCAACCTCCTTTTGAGACATGACAGTCTCGCAGAAATTGGCCGCGTCCACCCAATGATCGCATGGCTTGCACCAAACTGCCCAGCGAATCGATCGGACCTACGAGGGTCTCGAGTTCATATCTCTGCGGTGCCCATGCTGCGCACTCGACCAGCGTATGAAACGCAGTGTCTAATGCGCCACATTGGCGACACCGAGGGGAAGGCAGGCAGTCCGCGATATAATAATAATAATAATAAACCCGCAGGGGGGCTTTGTGGCGAAGCCTTAGGTGAGTAGCGACACCTCGTACCTGACTCCGGGGGCCAAGGCAAGGCCCCCGCCTCCGTGTTTGCCTTAGCTGGCCGGCACGGAGTGGAGATCGCTAGAGCTAAGACTCAAGCTCTAGGGGTGGAAGAGATAAATGGCATCACGTCAGAAGTAGCTTCGGTGAACCTGCAGCCCACCTCTCTACACCCCTTAGCCACTCACACCCATGTTGCCCCTGTCTTCTATGGCATTTTTTGGGGCCCATGCAGGGAGTGGCGAGTCACCATCTGCCCATTTTTCCATGTTCCCTGAACATTGCGACGGGCAGACGCCATAGTCCCCATATTCCCAGACCCCTAGTACCACTAGCAGTTCACCCCGATAGCCCGGTACTTTTTGTCCTCATTTCCCACAATAGTCCTCCACTGGCCGGGGTTTGTCCGTGGGTCCATTACTATACGGTGTAGACAGGGATAATCGCCGGTCAGTGTCACGCCACATTTACATTAAATCTGCCTAAGGGGCTCTACGTGTTGGCCTTCCCATGGCCCCACTCAAGCCCTCCAAATGTCCGGGACATTTTTATGACCCGTGGTCTCGAAAGACATACAAAGAATAATAATAATAATCGGCAGACAAACACACATATTGTATATCCCCAAATTAAGCAAGTTACGCTTATGTTATGGGTAACATACGACGGACCTCCAGGATGCAGGGGTTTACAAGCTTGATTGTGAGTGTGGATTGTCATACATTGGGCAAACAAAGAGGAGCATAAAAACACGAGTAAAAGAACACATTGCTGACATGAAACACACAAGGTCTACGAAGTCTGCGATCAGTGAACACACGCTGGATAAACCCAACCACTACATCAGATTCGATAACCCACAAATCCTCGCGAAAGAGAATCGTTTCATACCTAGAATGATGCGTGAGGCTATTGAAATCAAAAAACACCCAAATTTCAATAGAGAAGATGGTTGGCAAGTACCACCTGTTTGGGATCCAATTATCAAAATTATTAAGACCCAAACCCAGCAAAAACCAGCTGCCAGACCTCAAGACACTGTGAGCTCTTTCTGCGTACAACGGAACACAAACCAACTTGACTGATAATTACTTTCATTTTTCCTTCCACCCATTTTAATATTATATAAAATTATTAGAGCTAGGCATGAAGAGTTTCTTGCGCCGCTTCTTCTCTTCAAGCCATAACATGTTGCGAAGCGGTAGTAAATTAGATTAGGCTCCCATAGATTAAATAATAACCATAAACAAAATTAAAATTAAATAATTAAAATTAATAAGTTGGCGGTAGGCTAAATAAAACTTTAACAATACTCGTTGACACTTGACATCTTTATCTTCCGTGATCACGGCCACTGAAAAGTGGCCGAAACGTCGGAAAAACCAAAAATTATTTTCTATTTTTTAATTGAATTTTCTAACTATTATTTATTTTTCCATTTTTAGTGATTTAATTCCCTTCTCCGTGGAAACTTTGAAAAAAGAATTAAATACACTCTTATGATAAAATGAAACGTTATGTAAAATAAGCTTTTTTAAAAAGGTTTTTAAATCCAACCTTTTGAGATCCTGCATATCATGTAGCAGCAGAGTGCTAGCCAAGACAAGTAAAAACGAGCCCAAACACGACGGGCCTATCTTGTTTCGTACAAGAGCTCCTATGGCCACCTTCCGACTCCATCATCAGATCAGCTCCATGGTACCATATTATTGCATTGCCACGCGATATACACATACGTGCAAAATTTCAGCTCAATCGGAAACCGGGAAGTCGATCAAATTTAACTTGAAAGATTCCGTTACATACTAACATACGTATGAAAGTAATAAAAGCGTATTAAAAATAATAAAATCAGATTATTTATCTCCTTTTTATAAAGATATAAATGAAATGAAATTTATTTGCATATGGCATGGTACATAAAAATACAAGTGTAGATTTTTTTTATGCTGTTTTGTTATAAACTGAAGGAGTAACATGGTTTCATGTCATTAATTTGGAGATTTGGTGATTTTTTTTCTGATCTTAAAATAACTATATAAAAAATATGAAATAACCACGTTTGCGTATTCACCTCCAGCCCGGACGGAAGAAGGCCAGCCCTTTACGGGCTGGAGCACCATTTGTCAGTCGGAGAGAGGAGAGCCGGGTCCTCTCCGGCTACTTCGGGCCTCACCACGAGGTGGAGCCTCTCCGGCCTTTATGTGCGGGCGGATTCGGTTTCTCTTCACGTATTGAATAAAAAATCATATACATATATTATGATGAAAGTACAAATCATTTTAATTCTCCTAGTCGCCCATTGGTCGAAATTCGACCATAATTAATTTAAATTATAAGTTTGAACACTATTAAGGTTCTGTTGTCAAAGACTATACTTCTATAATCCCAGATTTCGCCAAGGCTACACTGTTAATTATACTTTCACAATAAACAAAAAAGTACATATGCGTGTGTGTGTCAAATACATGGTAGTGTTTATAATAATTTTTTTATTGATTTAATGTATTTTTATACATATTTTTTTTTAAATGTTAGCATTCTGCACTCCTTCTCTATATAAACTATAAGTGTGCGATATTTCATACTCCTCCGTCCGCGCAATGTTCACAAAAAGGGGTACAAAGTTTTTGCTTCATGTATTAATATAATGATTAACCACTCCTCAATCCTAAAAAGCTTAATTGCCACAAAATAAAACTTAGCACAAAAAGTACAACAAAAATCTAGAACAAGATGCTAAGCAAATGCAGTATAATTCTTGGCATTGTAAAATTAATAAATAAAATATTGGTAATTTACTATAGTCTGGAAGGCTAAGATAGGCCCCTAGAATGTTCGAGTGTATATTATAAATAACACAAGCGTAACTTACTTAGCTTGTGCATATATTATACAAAATCTAGAGCCCGATTCCAGCGCCACCTACCGGGTCGACTTGTGAATCTAAACCACACCTAAAATTTCATCAAAGTCGTAGAACCCGATTCCAGCACCAAGTACTTTGTTTAGATTGATTACATTATTGCAGTTTTAGTAGGAATCCCTAATCTTTATATAGTCTATATTAATGAAGGATAATGTCACATTCTAATGGTGAAAGCATTTTTGAAGTCGGTCCAGTAGTTTTTGAGTTTATTCGTTACAAACAAACAAAAATACAAATTTTCCTCTTTATGATATTAGTATAGACTAGATAATGTACCGAGTAATCAAATTACTTTCGAAGCATGTCATATTCTACTTTCTTCTTCTATTCTATCCTTCTTTCATATTCTAATTTCTAAGAAATTATTATTGATTGATACTTACTCACGTATGGAAGCGAGAGTTGGGTATGGAAGAGAGAACATGAAAGTAGAGTAAACGCGGTCGAGATGCGAGCACTGCGCAAAACCTGCGGAGTGACGCTCGCGGACCGCGTTCGTAATACCGAAGTAAGAAAGAGAGTTGGTCTGAAAGAGAGTGTCGGGGTGAAGGTAAGGAAAGGAATGCTCCGGTGGTTCGGGCATGTGGAAAGAATGCATGATGAAAGAATGACTAAACAGATATACAATGCAAAAGTGGATGGATGCAGAAGTCGTGGAAGGCCACGACACACCTTCCATGATCAAATTGATCGTGTACTAGCGGAGGGTGATGTCAGGAGCCTTAAGAACAGACGAGTGTGCATGACAAGAGTTATGAATGTCAAAGAAGCAAGTCAGGTGTGTAAGAATGGGCCTAAATGGCGCTCTGTTGTTCGTGCCTACCCCGCAAGGGAACTGGCGTGAAGTTATGTATGTATGTACTTACTTACATAGAACAACTTGTCAGATGTGCGTAGATGTAATATGAAGGTGAATGTATAGCCGCGATATGACAACGTTCGTCACCTTAAACTCTACTTTTGCTTGCACAAGTACAAGAAACAGTACCGCCAACATTTTAATAAATATACGTTTTGTTACGTTTAAAAAATATACAAACATGAAAAAAGAAAATTGCAATCTTGACAATGACAGACACTGAGTTTTGATCATCAGAAACAAAGAATATATAATCACTACGCTTATTATAAATATTAAACCAATAAAAAGGTTTTACATATCTAAACAACATTTTTAGACAAGACCGAAAATCAAACAACTTTGATCTAAGTAATTTTAAACTTTATTGTCAAACAGTTACACATATTTCTTTGTGGAATAGTCAGTTCTGTGACTTCGTTTGAAAAGGTAACATGTGCTCGTGGAACGTGAATTGTACTTAATTTACATTGTCATTCGTTAAATACTAATGTAGCATGTACGAAAGTACAAAAGGGGAAGGCCCAAGAAATGTTTGCTTGACGTTATGATTTTTTTTTATTGCATGAGTTCAACAGACAGGCAGACGGCCCACTTAATGGAAAGCGGTTACCATCGCCTATGGACATTTGCAACACCAAATGTCTACTACAAATTGCTACAAATGCGCTGCTGCTCTCGGAACCTGGTCACTAATGCCGGAACACAACTCAAGGTTGTTATGACGGCATACTCTAGACCAGGGGTGGTACTCCTCCAGTCGGGCAAATACCCTACCAGCTGGCTGTGGGTTGTTTTGTCGCCTTTTACGACAGGCCGCCCGGCCGCAGGAAATTGTATTCTTTCTCCGTTCCGGCACGGATAAATTTTAATATCACAGATACATACAGTACTTATTTCAACTTTATTCCCATAAATCTACGCCAATAAGCATAGATTTATAAAAATATTAAAAGGCTGTATAAAAATTATTAACATTCCTCTATATAAGGATTGCATAAGATTCTTTTTAACCCCAGTATTACCCCCAACTGTGTATTAGATTCGTAGTCGTTCTGAAAACTTTAATACGTAAGCGCACCTGCCGATCTGCTGAGACTGCTAAATGATATCAGAACACTGAGAATCGTGGGATTGTTTACTCCGTAGTAAATGAGATCTCGCTTAGACAATACTTTTTATTTATAATTATAGCAAGTTTAGTGTGGGAAGATATTTTTTATGACGTAGCCATTTAAGTAAAAATTAAACCCTTATGTATTCCTCATGTCCGTGCGTCCATCTGACTTTCTAAAGGAGTGGTCTGCGTGGAAATAGAATTATATCTCAATACGCAAAAAAACTAAAATAAACATTGGTCAATGGCTCTATCGTTACTTATTTATTTTAGTTCTTGAAGTAACAAAGTACTTTATTGTTAGTTTTATTAAAATTTATTTATTTGTTTTACTAATTAAATATTACATAAGAAGAATTAGTTTTATTAATTATATGTATTTTTTTTATTTAACGAAATTGGGTCGTTTTGATCTTACGCCAAAAGCAAGGTTTGCACTAAAAATCAGCATTGTGTCGGATATAATTCCGGCACAGCAACATGCTGAGTGCAAACCTTGTTTGCTGAAAATACGGCGTACTAATTCTCAAATTATGCTCTGTGTATAATAATGTATAAAGAATGTAATTACGTCGCTATTTCTTCAAATAAAGTTTTTCTTTCTTATTTTTTATTTGATAACATATAATCGAATACAATGCAAGAAAACTTAACTTATTTGTATTGTATTCTACTCATAGTCCCTCATGACTATAAGTAGAATACTGAGCCCAGATCACCGTGTTCTATGGGTAAGGTGCCCAGAAGGCTGGCTACGTTTCCTCGCTGGATCGCCATACTGATCCGTTGGCCGAGGTAAGCACCAGCCCTCTGATCACCCGAAGAGTCAATGAGTCGTTTCGATAAATTTTGGTAGAGGCTCATGCCCTCAGGACCCCACGGTCCAAGCGTCTCGACAGCAAACGGCACAAACATATAACTCTCACAGAGGGTTGCATATTTGCGCCGCTTGAGTGATTCGGCTGTTTCCGCCTCTGAACCGGCTGATTTAGACGTGTTTGGTAAATGGGATGCGGCCAACGTGTCTACGCAAGTCGCATCCCACACCAAAGGCTTGCCACGCTGCCAGGGAATTAGAGTCATTCCGTCGGGACGCCTACCATCGTCTTATTTTGTAAAAACGTAGTAATCTTTCTTAATAAATAATATAATAACAGCCCATGAACGTCCCACTGCTGGGCTCGGACCTCCCACTATACGGGAACGCACATTATACCCGCCACGCTTGTCCAAGGCGGCTTGGCAGGTGTGACACATCGGTTATTTCGATATGCAGGTTTCATCACGATGTTTTCCTTCACCATTATTAGCACGTGGTAATTGTAACATTATGCACATTAGGAACCGATAAACGGCCTAAGAGGCACATGCGTTCCGTCTAGAATTCGAACTCACGCCCTTTGAATTTGGGACGCGTGCGCTCGCCATTACGCTACCACGATTTAAAATATATTACTTAATTTTTTTTTTAATTAAGTAGCTGACGAATAGCTCCCTCCTCTTTTATTTTTGAACTAGCTGTGCCCGCGACGTCGTCCGCGTGGACTTTGCTTTCAAAACCCTCCGATTTTGAAACATTCTTCATTGGTGCTCCGCTCCTATTGGTCTTAGCGTGGTGATATATAGCCTATAGCCTTCCTCGATAAATGGGCTATCCAACACTGAAAGAATTTTTCAAATCAGACCAGTAGTTCCTGAGATTAACGCGTTCAATCAAACAATATTAGTATATTTGGCTACAACACTAATACTTACATTTTAAATATCGCGATATCTTTTGAATGAAACGTCCGAATTGAATAATTCAAAAAGTTCTAGAAAGGTATTGAATTCGTCCTGAATATGGAGTAATTTATTTTGATAAGGATTAATACCAAGGTACAAAATAAAGAGTTTTTGAAGCGACGGAATATTAATTATTTAAAAAAATAACAGAAAACACTTATTGTGAGATAACTACAATAGTTAGACATATGGTTACGCTGTATTTTTTGTAGACAATTATATGTTCTGCAAAGTGGTAGTACATTGTTTTGTTCTATAATCAATAGTTTTCGCAGCGCACGCCGTGTAAGGATTTTTTCAGGTCATTTTTTTACACCTTGGGTTACATTATTGGACTTTTAGTAAGGATCCCTAATTTTTTTGAAAATATAATATAGCCTATAGCCTTCCTCGATAAATTTGCTATTCAACACTGAAAGAATTTTTTCAAATCGGACCAGCGGTTCCTGAGATTAGCGCGTTTAAACAAACAAACAAACAAACTCTTCAGCTTTATAATATTAGTATAGATTACTATTAATTTTTGAATTACTATTAAGAAAATTATCTATCAAATAGAACCAAGGCAATAGAGCTTAAATATACAGATACTGTCAAGAAAAGGAAGACAAGTGCATGTCCGAAAACACATATGGAGGGGTCGTAGAGGAGATGTCATTTACCTATGAAACCTTAAAAAATTTCAGTGGAAAGTACCCCATATCTCAAAAACTACTTAACGTATAGGTATATCCTTCAAACTAATTTTCGTTAAAAGTATTTTGTAATCGTGTCTTTTCTTTCACCTGCTACCAATTATTTGGGGTCGGCAAAAAATCTCTTTCCCTTCTACACTCCTCTTTTCTGACATATATCTTCTGTCACACCACAAATCATCATATCATCCTAATCACAATCTATCCAACACTTTTTTTTGTAATTTGTAATCTCTATCAACTTGAAATTTTGGGAAGTTCCTACTTTGCCCGGTGGTAGGGCATTTGCCCGTCTGGATGACTACAAGCTCTGGTCTGTTTGCCGTCATAACAACACAACTTGAGTTGTGTTCCGGCATTAGTGACCAGGTTCCATTCACCCTTTAGAGTGTGGCAGCACATTGGTTTATACTCACACATAAAAGTCCGTAGCCGAAGGTAACCGATGTCTGCTTGCTGGATGAGGCAGCATTGTGACAAGCGGCCCCGGCGGTAGACATCTAGCGGGGATAACTGATCGATTGATAGTTAAAATAAATAAAAAAAATCGCGATGGAAAAATAGGGGTTGACAGTAGAGAGGTGTAAAATTAAAAGTAATATATTTTTTTAATTTTAAGTCATGACAAAATAAGATTAAAAATCTTACCAAAAAAATTAAAGTATTTAATTAACAAATAAAAAATAGGGGTTGATCATAGAGGGGTGAAAATTTATGGTTGTATGTATGTTTTTATGCTGTATCCTAAATAAATAAAATAAAAAAATTTGACCAAAAATTTTTAAAAAAATGTTAGGGTTGGACAACCCTTATCACTTAGGGGTATTAAAATTAGATAGTAGCCGATTCTCAGACCTACTGAATATGCATATAAAATTTCATAAAAATCGGTCAAGCCGTTTCGGAGGAGTATGGTAACTAACACTGTGACACGAGAATTTTATATATGAGATAATTATCATGCTACTTATTGACAGTGAACAAATTTGTTTAACCCTGAATTGCAACGTTTTAACTGAGCGCACTTCTTCATTAAATTGGTAGCAAGCTTTCTTAGCGAATAAATTCTTTCTATCTTCTTAGTAAAGTTTTACTTCGATTTAAACCCGTTTCTTAGAATAAGCGATCACTTTTATTGAGAAGGTTAACGCAGCTTTTTGGGATTTAAAAAAAGATACCATTTTGATAAGAATAAAGTGTCACAAAGCCGAACCGGTGGAATTTATGTTAATAGTAAGGTAGGAATAAAAATGTGTATACGAAAGCTTTTAGATATAAAAGAAATAAGAAAATGAAATAACTAGGCAGTCGATGGGACGGCTTGAAGCATTTAAGTGATTTTTGAGCAGAGTTTCATACGTATTTGTTTAGTATTTGATATGTTGTATACATACAGTTGACATCAATCGGTTCAATGAAACTAAATCAATTATGTTGAAAGGCTCAAGGTTTCAATATCTTACAATGCATTGTCTTGCCCTAGCCGTCGGTTTAATTTTGACATTACTTGCATGGAGCTACGTCAAACGAGCAGTCCTAACAGACGTTGTCCTGCTCTGAACAAATAAAAATCTAAGACCCGATTCTAGTGCCTGCTACCGGTTCTTATTGTGAATTTAAATCATCCGGGGATCCATTCAAAGAGACAAAAACAAAATCATCAAAATTAGTACAGGAGATTAGGAGGATCCGAGAACCCAATCCCAGCGCCACCTGCCGGTTCCAATTGTGAATCTAAGCCATCCGGAGGCTCACGCAAAAACACACAAAAAAAAAATCATCAAAATCGGTAAAGTCATTCTCAAGTCATACATTTCGACCATTCATTATATACATATATATATCTTAACCGATTTCGGTTACGGCGATCGCTTCAGTTAGTGTGTTCGACGGTCATGCGCACATAGGTGACTTGCATAGCCAACTTTATTTACGAATACACGCTTGCATTTCGAACACATCAGAACATCATTCACAAAATTGTATCTAAAAGCCGCAGGTGGTCCAGCCTTTCGTCGTTTGTCGCGCTTTTTCGTCGACGGGTTTCAAATTTTGGCACTCTAGACTTCTCTTGGAATCTCCAGTCACGGCGCTTCATCGCGAATATTTCCCATCGATTGGGACCAATATTGTACTTCACCATCTGACGCTTAAGTACATCTTTGTATCGTCGTAATAATTAACCGACAATAAGACAAATGAACGGACGGTAAGATATAGGAACCGGTCGTTACTCATTTATGTTTACATGAATCACTTTGGTTGCTTCATCCAAATTGTAAGACAGAAATGAATAAATTAGATTAGGCTCCCATAGAGTAAATAATAACCATAAACAAAATTAAAATTAAATAGGCTAAATAAAACTTTAACAATACTCGTTGACACTTGACATCTTTGTCTTCCGTGATCACGGCCACTGAAAAGTGACCGAAACGTCGGAAAAACCAAAATCAAATAAAAATGACCGCGCTTAAACCCGTTAAAACGTAGTTTTATTAGAAATGAACTGTCTTATACCATTTTTTTTTTTTTTTTGGCCAGGGGAAATCCGTTTGAGGACTAAGCCGCGACAGGCACAGAAGCCTGGGGGGATCTTCGCGACCCGTGTGAGTGTGGGATTCGCCAGATCGGGGGTGGCACTAGCGTGCCCGGTCAGAACCGGTGCCACGCTATTGCCACTCCCCAGTTAGGGATACCCACTAAAACCCCTGGGTGTTCCGTCCTGCGCCTTATGCCAGGGCTACGTGAATGCGGGATTCCCAACTCCGCGTGCCCTGGCAGGCGTGGGCCCCCCTCACTGGGCCTCTTCCTATGCCGGAGGACGTATCCCCCGGCTACTGCTAAGTCTAGTCCCTGCGTGGGGCGGTCTCTAACGCGCCCCACGGGAAGAGAGATGAGCGCGCGCGGAACACTCGCGCTCTCATCTCGACGGCATGTGCGGGTGAGTGAGAACCCCTATACCCCTAGGGGCCCCACCCGCGCCGCCCGCTTACGGCGGCTGAAGGTCACTGTCTGACCTCCGGCGTCGGCGCGTCCTCCTTTGGCGGGAGCGGAGCAGGGAATTACGCTCACGCTCCCGTTCCGCCTCCTCCTTCGCGAACATGACTTGCTCGCAGAAGGAGGAGACGGCGTCCCATCCGGTGGAGCTCCCGACCATGGTACGTACCACGACCGGGAGCGAGGTGTCAAGTCCGGTATGGGCGACGAGCTCCCGGCGCTGCTCCGTCCAGGCTGGACATTCCTGGAGAGTGTGCAGCGCCGACTGTCTTATACCAGCTTTAGGTACACACCGAGGTAGTATGTGATTAACGAATTCGCGACTAAAACTTGAACTTCAAATGGCGTGGGTTCAAGTCATTCTGAACTAATGTGCATATTGTTTCAATTATCACATGCTGACGGTGAAAGAAGACATAATGATGAAATCTGCACATCACTGAGGGCTCACTCTCAAACGTCTTTCGTCGTTCGTTTTCGTTTTAGAACTTCCTAAGTTTGGTTTTTTACGTTTCCATGCATTTTACTATATATTTTCAATCTTTATGTTATGTAGACTTTGTTGTTCTAGTATAACAAATCTGTAAATGTTTCTAGTTTGGAAAACGCGTTTAAAAATATTAAAAAAACAGACGGGCTCGTCTGTCTATCTGTCTATGTGTCTGCATTACGTGAAAACTAGAGATAGCTTATATCCCGGGTTGTAACTTAGTACTTGTACTTACTTTTTATCCCGATAAATGATATCGTTTCCATTCGATAGACAAAAAAGAGAAAAAGATGGCGCTGCAATCGCATCTTTTTTGAAAATTACTGATCGTATAAGAATGAAACTCTACATAGTACATACATACATACATACATAACTTCACGCCAGTTCCCTCGCGGGGTAGGCACGAACAACAGAGTGCCATTTAGGCTTATTCTTACACACCTCACTTGCCTCTTTGACATTCATAACTCTTGTCATGCAAGCTCGTCTGTTCTTAAGGCTCCTGACATCACCTTCTGCTAGTACACGATCAATTTGATCATGGAAGGTGTGTCGTGGCCTTCCACGACTTCTGCATCCATCCACTCTACATAGTGCCGACTTATAACCCAAATCTATAGTTAGAATACATTTTACCCGATAAAAGTCGTCGTTTACTTGGAATAGACGGATTAGCAAAATAGGTGGCGCTACAATCGCGTTTTTCAATTCACTAACAACCTACGTAGTCATAAACAACACGTCATTCATTGTATTATCTTAAATTAGGTTGGCTTCGACTCATCTGTATGTTTTGCTAGGCAACTGTGTTGACTATATGGACATAGTTTTTTCATTATTGTAGTAAATTTAACAAGAAACAGTAAAGTTTTAGGTCCAAAAATTCACAGAATATAACCAAATATGTTATTTAAGAAAACTACGTTTTAAGCGCGGTAATTTATTTGATTTTTATCATTCCAACGTTTCGACCACTTTTCAGTAGCCGTGATCACAGAAGACAAAGTTGTTTTTCTTTTTTATAATATAAATATATATATTGAATAGGTAAACACACCTTCCATGATCAAATTGATCGTGTACTAGCAGAAGGTGATGTCAGGAGCCTTAAGAACAGACGTGCTTGCATGACAAGAGTTATGAATGTCAAAGAGGCAAGTGACGTGTGTAAGAATAAGCCTAAATGGCACTCTGTTGTTCGTGCCTACCCCGCAAGGGAACTGGCGTGAAGTTATGTATGTATGTATGTATTGAATAGGTGAGGGAGGAACCAATTCATACAATGCCGTGGCACACTCCCCGAAGTGTATCCTATAGAATACCGACAAACTAGCGACTTTACGTCGATGATTTAGACTGAAGCCTCTCGTCGAATAGTCGCTTATTGTCTATTAATTTTCTAGCTTTTTTCTCTATTGACTCGATTGTCTCGAGCTGGCATTTGACTGAGCCATCCCAAAGATGAGAGCAGTATTCCGTGCAAGACCATACTTGTGCTTGTCAAGTGTCAATGAGTATTGTTAATGTTTTATTTAGCCTACCGCCAATTTGTTCATTTTAATTATTTAGTTTTAATGTTGTTTGTGGTTATTATTTACTATATGGGAGCCTAATCTAATTTACCATTTATTTATCACATCTTTAAACGCATTGTACATATATACTCGAACCATTTATAGATTTAATATAGTACAGATGTAAAAAACTGAATTAAGTTTTTATGTAAGGAAAATAAAGCGACTGCCTAGGGTTTGACACGCGGCGTAGCCGAGGGGCAAACTCTAGTTCGAAATAATTTATTGTTCTTTCTTTCTTCTCTGTAAATTTTTATTGAATTATTTGGGCGGATCGGACAAGAACGAACGACGTAAAGCGTTTGAGAGTAGAAGATCCCTCTGGTATTATTTTATAATTATTTATTCAAATTAAGCAAAAATTGATTATTGATATGCTGCATATTTTCTTCTGTTTAGCACATAATATACCCACCTTTAAACTTTGAATATATTCAAGTATCATTTGCCGTGCCTACAACGATCTCAAAAGACTTGAGGAGTAAAAAGAAAATGACAAATAACTTCTTAACCCGATAATGCCGTGAATAATCGATGGGCCCCCAGTTACAATTAATAAAGGCTCAGTATATTGATATAACCAGGGTCCCCGACGCCCCTATAGGGTTACTTTAAAGCCTATTCGTATTTATTAACTTGCTCATATTGTACTGGCGGCGACAAAAGTTACTTTAACTATGTATTTTATAATGGGTAAATTCATTTTGAAAGTGTCACTATTATACGAGTATTTATTACACGACTCTCTTCGGTATGAATAGGACCATTACGTATTTCGTACCGCAATCGAAGATGTACTTATATCTATAATATTATAAAATTCTAAACATAAAAAAAAATCAAAAAAACTGAATTCGGTCCGGAACAAAAAAAAAACATCCATAGTCTACTCTAAAATTATGCTGTCTCTCACCACGTCTACTCTAAAATTATCCGCCTCTCACCACGCGATATACCGGCTACCCCCTCCACGCGGCCGTAACACTTTTTCGTGACAGAAAAAATCCTAATACCCCCCGTCTATATATAAGTTTCACTTCAAAAAAACTGGAATACATTATATAAAAGATGGAGAACACGATGCTTTTTAAAATATTTCTTGTCTGTTTGTTCGGGATTCACGTTAAAACTACTGGGCTGATTTCGATGCGGTTGTCAATGGTCGACAGCAAATTCTCAGACTTAAATCTGCGCTACTTTTTATACTGGGAATGCCGCGGCAATTTTTCTATAATGATTTAAAATGCCCAGATTAAAAAATAAAAATACAATGTGATTTTTTTACTTTTATGGAAATTAAGCATATTTTATGTACTAAAATGTATATAATAATAATAATATTTTTTATGTCGGAAATCTAGCGGGAATTTTCTCGAGATCGGTTTGCAGTAGTTCGTGTGCATAAAAATTAGCTTAATCCGACACCGTTTTCACTAAAACGATAGCTTACAATTCTCTTATAAATTATGCGATAGTTTGTGTCCTGGGAATCCCGCGGGAATTTCAGGTTAAGCGTGGACGAAGTCACGAGCAATGTCCTAGTATAAAATATGAATGTAAGCTTTTAAAAAGAAATTAACTATTTAAAAATAACACCTGCTAGAAATGACAAGTAACAAACAAATTAACTATGAAAAGCTTTTAAGATTTTAATTTTTGCCTGATTTGGTATTAAAATATCTTTTAAATAATAGAATATCATAAAAAGCGAAAAAAAGGGCTGTGTCGTCATTTATAGTCATGAAGATATTGGGAATTTAAGACTTACTTTTGTAATTGATGAACTAATGAATGACATGCTCCCAGTAAAAAATATAAATCGTAACACTCTTTATAATCATAGTTTATATCACCAGCTTTTATTTTTATATAGAAAATTTCAATTAAAAGGTTAATTAAATGTATTATATAGAACTTAGCTTTAAACTTAAATCAGCCATTAAATAAAAGTTCTGATTAGGGAGAGAGAGAGAGAGAGAGATAACAATTTATTGCACACCAAAATATATAATTACAAAAACAGACCATCCTTACAATATTTTCTAGGCAATATAATAGGCGGCCTCATCGCTCAAAACCATCTCTTCCAGGCAACCTAACTCAAAGAAATTTGAATCAGGCGATGTAGGTGGTGCAGGAAAAAGAAATAGATACATACATACTCAAACTAATTAGGTTGTTTTCAATTTCGTAAGTTCATGAATTTCATTATGAGGATGTACAATAATACACGCTCAATGTACATATCCGTTGTCTAGAGATCGTTGTCTTTCAATATGATCGGTTTAGAATTTTAGTCTCAAAATGGTAACAAACATACAAACTACCTTATTTGTAAAAAATATTAAATGTGGATACAGTATAGAGCACGCTATATCTTAGAAAGATAAGTGTTTAAGCCTTGTTTGCTGTAAATGCGGCAAACAAATTCTCAAATCATTTAAAAAAAATCAAATGTAAGTCGGCTATTCCTTTAAATAAGAAAAATGCTCGTATCCTTTTTTTAATGGTCTGGAGATCACAGTAGAGGTGTCCTACAACACTTTTGCCCTAAACTTAAAAAAATATAAAAGTCGTAAATCATTATACAGTTAACTGTTTATATAAACCCGTATTTTAATTAATTAAAACATCTTTATCGACTTTCTTCAGTTCTTGGAAGTGATTGTACGATACTTTTTGCGAGTATTGTCTTCCCAAAAATCTTCGGGTACCGTAACATGTCAATGACTTTCTTAAAAATAAAAATAAGTCATTTCCCAGAAACGCACTTGTGTGACTGACTGTCTTAACTCGTAAACGATGTTACAATCTTAGCTTTTTTGATGAAAAAAAGTATTGGAGAATCCAGCTGTGCGATATTTATGACTTTATATTCTTTGTCTCTTTTCTTCTTGTGATTTTTGTATATTTTCATCGGGGTCCCTCAGTGTGCCTGCTGTTATCTACGATTGCGTTTCGCTGCATGTTTTCCGATGAATATTTTAAATTTCAAGATGTTTCAATATTATTGGACGTTGTGGTCAAGTGTCTCGGAAGCCAAGCTTTGGGTCGGCCGAGATAATTTCTGGGACCATTTTACATAGAAACTTTTTTGTTATCTTAAAAAAAAGTTTTTTGAATTCGATATTCCTAGTTCGACTGTACATTCTTAACTTGTTAGTAACGTAGAGTAACTTTTGGCGGGAACTTAATATGTGGTGTTTTGCCATATACCTTTTTTTTCTACTAACGGACACCCACACAAACACATAAATTTCATCAAAATCTTAGAACCCGATTACAGCTCCAAGTATTTTGTTTAGACTGATTGGCATTATCGAAGTTTTGGTAGGGATCCTTAATTTTTATATAGCTTATATTAATCAGAGATAACGTAGCATTCGAATGGTGAAAGAATTTTTGAAATTGAAAAATATTAGTATTGAAAAATGTTGAATATTGGTTATAAGTGAACAATAGTTATGTATACAGAATAAATACTACTTGTTTTGAAAATCTCGACTGTTAGGTTTAACGTCATTCAAACGTCAATTTTTTTTTTGGATTTTATGGCTTGGCAGCTAGGCCTTTAAGCCAGATCTTAGAATCAATGTAGTTTCTTCATTTTCTTAAACCTATGTGTAGCACAGCTGAAGTGTAGGTTATCAGCGAGTGCCATTCAACGGAGTTCTTGTGATAACTCAAAAGGCCACATTTGACTTTACAGTTCACATTTCTCACAAAACACATAATTACTACTCAAAAATTATCAATATCCTACAACTATTGTTCATTTTAGAGTAATTTTACACATTTTTAGAAAATAAAACTGCACAGCACAACATCTCCTTTCAGTTCCCGCCAAAAACTCCCATTCAAACGTCTACAATTTGGCTAAGGCTGTTCTTGAATATTTGACATTGGCTAGATACACAAATCTTGTAGAGCCTTATTTAAGAAGACTTAATTAGATGGTTTTATTACAAGTTTTAAACAGAAAGTAATTCTTTTATTTACCAACCGGAAATTTGTAATATGCGCTTGTGTGATATACATTTTTCGAAATTTGAGTTTGGAGACTATGGCGTCTGCCCGTCGCAGTCTTTTTTTTATTGCTGACAGGCTGACGCCCCAACTGTGATAGAAAGTGGTTACCGTCACCTATGGATATTAGCAGACATTAGCAGCAGATGTGTTGCCAATATGCTGTCGGCCTCGAAGGAGAAACTGGAACCTGGCCACTGATGCCTGAACAACACTCACAGTTGTTATGGCGGCATTCTCTAGATCTAGTGTGGTAGTCATCCAGTCGGGCAAATGCCCTACCACCTGTCTGTGAGTTATTTTGTCGCCTTTTACAGCAAGCCGCCTAGTCGCAGGTAATAGTATTCTTTTTCCGTTCCTTCAGGAATAGTAATCTTCTGTAGTGCTGTAAATAGCCTTTTATGCGCCCTTTGCGAGCTTCTAGCTTCTATAACTGCGCCCTTGTTTTTTTTTTTGGATATTATAGGTACCCTGGCTAGACCAATTCATTCAGGGTGATAAAATAACGCACAAGGACTTTGGTATCGGTAGATCAATTATCTAATATTTTGGAAGAAAAATCTATTTTTTTAATGAACTAGAACACAAATACGCTCAATACAAGGGATGCCGAAGATCGCACGAATTGGAGAAGAAAAAGTAGGAAAGCGGACTCTGGGCGTCAAAATGATCGCTTCGAATGCAACCGGGATTTAACGCTCGGATGATGATGATAAAAATAGCGTGTTGTTTTGTCTAATTTAACAGACGTTTTTGATGATAATGGCATGTAGGTACGTATGTGTTGGAATCGAGCACTAGGGGCGCAGCGGGAACTTATCAGCAGCAAACCGAAAAAATATAGTTCAGCCTGATCTGGCCATTCTTGCGCCTCCCAGAGTCTACGCCCTGTGCCTGAGCACCGGTGACACCGCCCTATTTACGACACTGATCTTCGGGGAACTTGAATAAAATGGGCAAGCAGTAACTGGCCTCTCCTTGCATGGGCCTATTTTACATCATGCATGCATTTGTATGACACATAACACTAAAAGTACAATACTGTGTATTTTTCTATTGTACATACATACATACATAAGTTCACGCCAGTTCCCTTTATTCAACGATTATATAATTTATTGGATGATATATAGTCCTCCTTACCGATTTCGGTAACGGCGACCCCTCAAATGTCATTATTTCGCCGCCTGTGGGCCCTAATATGGCTGGCCAGACCGAATTTATTTTTAAATTCCCGGCCATATATCGCACAATATAGTTGGCCAGCGGCGTTGTACGTATAGCTATAGGAGGGCTTGGGTCGCTCTTTGCGAGTTTGACGTTTGGTTGGTATTGGAGGATACAATGTAAGTATATAATAATAATCCGCAGACAAACACACATATTGTATATCCCCAAATTAAGCAAGTTACGCTTGTGTTATGGGTTAATATACAACGGACTACTCTAGGGCCGTCCCAGACACCCAGACCATAGTAAATAACGGAGAAAATATGTTTCCAAAATGTACTATACTAGGAATCGAACCCGGAGCTTCTACATCGCAGTGAGGTACGCCGGCAAAGGCTTAGCCCGCTCAACTAGAGGCCGTCTATAGGTAAGGTATATGTACGTCCTGTAGGTAGACATGTGGAGTTTTATGTAATTTAAGACCTGTATAATTATTATGCACTATGTCATACGCAAATAAATTTCATTTCAACACAATGTGAGAAAAAAATATTTGTAGTCCTTTATATCATAATAGGTTAATATTGAAGAAAGATTGATAAGAGATTTTGCATCAATAATTATAGATCAGTAATCTTGTTATTTTTTTAATTGTAAGCACTTATTTAATTTTTGTTATTTTATTGACATTAAGGCTATATCAATACTTTGATCAACTGTGGCCCATTTAGCTGTTGATTTAATCTTCATTTATTTCGATGTTAAATATTATAGTTTAGTCCTATGCTTTCCTTTCTTATTATATTTATCACGTATTTTTATTGGCCAAATATTATATTTCGATAGCTTGGCTCTCATTAAAAATAAATTGTTGGATGCGACTTGGACTCGTGCTCGGGTTCCTTTATAGATACGGTTTTAATATCACGCCTTTATGCCATCTAACTTTAAAAACAATATATAAAGAGTTAATAAAAATAGAAAGAGTTAAGTAACTGTTTATCTCACATTCAGACCTCGATTATGAATAACGCTTTTTTTTTATAATGCAACATTATACACTTTTAATAACTATATATTATTACTAAAGAGGTTGGAGTTTACAGTTTCGTTTCAAAAAACTCAGACGAAGTTTTATTCGTCTCAACCAAAAAACTATTTTCCATATCTTCTGGTTTACGCTGATTATTCCCATTTATATATAGCTTACCTTGACAACAAGAAAAACTATAGAAGACTTTTGGGCGTAGTGGAGATATGCTGGAATTATTATTTTGATTGCAGCTCTTAGGGCCAGGGCGATCGGTGTGATACCATGCTCCCACAGAATGATGCGTGAAACGATTAGTCTTGAGCTAAACGTGTTTCGTGCGTTAAGTGAAAGTTCCGATGGCCCACTTCCTTCCCCTAAATCCAATCTTCCCTATCCTATCCAGTGTTCCAATCCTATATATTATCTCCCCTCTATCCCAGTCCTCCTGTATAATCCCTATATCTTATCCTCCTGTACTATCCTCTTTATCCCGTCCTAAAAGCTGGCAACACGTTGGCTTGGCCCTTGGTGTTGCAAACGTGTATAGACAACGGTAACTAATTTTCATGAGCTTCGCCAAAGAAAAAAGAGTAAAAATTACACAAAGTTCATCTCTATAGCTTTCTTGTGCTAACACCCTAATGCCCTCGTCGCCAACGGTCATCGAGAGCGGAAGTATCTAAGACCGTTCATTTTGAATTCTCGACTCCCAGATTTTTTTACTCATTCACCTCTTCTAGGAAAGTTTACGACCATAGACAAGAAAGAGCAAATAAAAAAAAACCTTAATATCAAGTTCAAATGCTATGGGAACGGATTTCTGGTGATAAATATTTAGGTGCATCAATTAAGGCTTTTAAGGTCAGCATTATAACTAGGATCTGGGACTTGACAGGGTCGCAATCTTATACCCTCAGCTTGCAGTGTTTCTCTTCAAACCAAATAAGTTTTTTACGGACTATAACTATGTTGCTGTTCAAGTAACATATTACACTAAGAATCAATTAATTTAAAGAATAATTAGAAACTAATATCCACTTTCTAATTTATAGAGCTTAAATAAAAAAGTTACAGATTTTGAGAAAAAAATAATTTTAACGTATATGCCATCTATTGACAAAATGAGTAAATACTAACACTTGATTTTCATTAGTTTTAAAATACTCCCATAAGATGGCACTGTATACATTAACTGTGAAAATAATTTGCTCTATGTAGATGGCACTGTGGTCTATAAACATAATCGCTATAAGAAAATCTAACAAACATTTAAAACCCTAATGTAAAGAATGAGTAAGAACTTTTATGAAATAAATGAAGATTTAACTACAACAACGCTGTCTAGTTACAAAATAGATGCTCTTCTTTCTTAATATTGGATGATACTACTGCATAATAGATGGCAGTGTTTTTCAGTACTCTAGTCTTGGTACGAAATTAAACAGTCCTGCAAAGCAGTCTTCACACGCACTTCACGCAGTGATGGATAGATGGCGGGCATATAATCTGTCTAAATTAAAACTCCCCTTTCTATATATGACATTGAATTAAAGTCAGTAGTTTTAATTTTGATCGGATTATATTTAGAGTCAATAACAGAGCCGGATTGGAAGTCTATGGGCACAGACTCTATGGTTCGCGGAATGGTTCAGTTTTAGTTGTTTAAAAATTGTCAGTCTGTCGTTCTCTGCTTGAGTAGTGGTACGTTGATGCGATTATCCACCGTGTTTCACGTCGGAAATATGCTGTGAGAGTGTTCAAAACATGATTTAGTGACTGAAAATAGTATCACATTGAAAGTTTATGAGTTATACATATACCAGTGAGGTGTTGTTCTGTGTATGTCAGTGACAATTGTGTGTAATACGTTGATGTGAAGAAGGAGATTGTACGATTACTCGAAGTTTGCCGGCTTATCTTGTTGTGAGTGCATAATCGATATTTACCCCCTTTTTGCATACGTTTGGTAGATTTTTACCCGCTAATTTGTTAATTCTATTGGTAAGTTAGCATTTACTAATGAAAATGTTTACTATTCAACTTTTCTTGCAATGTTATGGCAACCTGAAGCTTTGGCTTCTTTTGTTTCAAATAAGTAATTTATGTTTATATTGTCTGGCAAATTACGCTGTTAATGTTATGTTTGGTTTATTAAGCGCTATAGTTACCTTCAGATACATTTATTCTACGATTTGCAAAAAATAATTGTTTATTTTAGTTTGAATTAATTAGGTATGCTTATTAGATAATGTATTCACAAGTAATTACACAATTTCATTTCTCAAATGAAATTAATTTTGGTATTTACATGTATGTATACAGTTCTGTTTATAGTTATATGGATTTAGAATAAGCTTCCAACTAGAAAAAAAAAAAACAAAATAACATTAGATAACTTTGAGGCCAGCACATTAGGAATATCTCTGGTGCTGTACAAATCTATAGATATCAATAATTATTCCACTGTTTATGAAACATATTCACCTGTTTTCTGTTTAGCAATTAAAAATATTACGTAACTAAATACTTTTAAAATTTTGTACCTAATATTTTTACCATGGTTTAGTGTTAAGTAGGACACATGAGCCAGCATATTTGTCCCATACAAAATACATTTATACTGGTATGGCTCAAAATTTTAGAAAGGGGAGACTTCAAATTTTTTATCCTGCAACTTCTCACTCCTCGGGCGTAAAAGAAAGGACGACATGAGGCTTATACTACAACAGCTCAATAATGCCTGTATGGATACTCACATGACAAAGAGGGATAACATGACATGTCATAGTAAAACTGCTAGATAAAAGAGTTGACCGAGGTAGATTACATCCAATTCACAACAAATATTTCTGAACTGGAAGCTTTGATTGTACCGGTAATTACAAATTGTAAAGAATGAGACAAATGAGGGAATGATGCTTCAAATATACTGCTGCCGTACAAACCATACAAATTTCCTCACCCCATTTGAACTGGTACATGGTACTGGTTCAGTACAAAATGTCATGTTATTCTTACAAACTTATTTTATAATTTTGTCCTACGCAACACTACCACAGACTAAAGCATCATTCACAGGCTACAAATGTCAAATTAGACTGACACTAATTTCTGTTAAATTGGGATAATTTCATTTTCATGTGAAAACCCTGTTTTATGAATCATTTAAAATGGTAATATGTTCATAACAGTATTTTAATTAAATGTACTGTAACTAATTATGTAATGAATTTTAAATTTGTTTTGTTCTATTTTTTGTTTATAAATATAAAGAAATAGTAGATAGACATAATTTATACTGCAGATCCATAAAACAAAGGTTTTTGAATTGTTAACTTTCTGCCATTCTATACTTTGGAGCTAGTGTTTTGTTTAAACCAAGATTTCTGATAGAGCTCTAACTTTTAATATTATAATAAAAAAAATCGAACAAAAGGATGTCAGTCTAGGAACTATGAAGTTTTCAATCGGGGAAACCTTGTTTTCATTATGTGGCTATAATAAAATAAAATAATAAAGTTCTCTGTCATTTTTTCTTTTTACATACAATTTTTTTTAAACACTGACAGCTAGTTAGTTATGTCATGTTGGCTCCTTGGCATAGATCTTCCCCAGAATGTACAATTTAGTGTGATCTCTCACTAACCTCCTCCAGTGTTTTGTGAGATCAGCTTCCCATCTTCTCTCTGGTTTCCCTCTTCTCCTTTTTCCATCCCGTGGTTATCAATCATTGAAGTGTTTGATTTATTTTTGCTCATTTGACCATACTGTGTGTCATGTCCATTTCCATTTCATAGGTTTAGCCTTCCACGTTACATCCACTACCATTTTCCCCTTTCGTGTATCTACAAGCCTATACCTATTTGGCTTTGGAATTATAAAAAAACATTTTATCGAAATCAAGACCTGACTGAGGATATTATCACAGAACTATGTAGGTAGGAAATATTTTATCAGCTCTAAGCTACATGTATAGCCGCCAAAGAAAATGAGCTGAAGAGATAGCGGGCAGGATACATTTGTCAATGGAGTGAAGTGATTACGCGTGGGCGTTCTGCTACCTTACCTCATTGCAACGCGGAAGCTCCAGGTTCGATTCCTGGTATAGTTTCATAAATTAATTTTCCGTATTTACTATGGTTCGGGTGTCTGGTATTGGCGCGAGTATATCTTATTATATTATTATAATAAGATATACTCGCGACTTCGTCCACGCTCGACTTGAAATTCCCGCAGGATTTCCGGTGCATAAAGAACCGCAGCTATCGTTTTAGTGAAAACTGTGTCGGAATAAGCTAATTTTTATGCACCCGGCAAACTACAAATCGCTTCCAGGAAAATTCCCGCGGGATTCCCGGGATAAAAAATATCACACATTTTATTACATCAAATTTGCTATCGATCCGTGAAAAAATCACACTGTGATTCGATTTTTTTTAATCTGGCTATTTTAAACAATTTCCAGAAAAAATAGGAGGATAAAAAGTAGCGCAGATTTTACGTTTAAGAATTTTCTGTCGATCAGCGAAAACCGCATCGAAATTCGCCTAGTAGTTTTTATGTGAATCCCGAACAACTGGAAAAACGGACAAACTGACAAACAGACAGACAAGAAATCGAAAAAATGCATCGTGTTCTCCATCGTTTATATATGTGCTAAACCGGTCCAAGCAGTACTTCACTCTGCGGCGACGACTTGCGCTGTACAAAGCGCAAATCAGACCACATATGGAGTACTGCTCACATCTATGGGCCGGAGCACCCGTTTACCAGAATGACCCCCCTCGACTCCATCCAGCGTCGCGCCGTTCGTATCGTCGACGATCCCGTACTAACAGGCGGTTTAGCCTTCGAAGAGACTGCGTCCCCCCTCTGCCTATTTTATCGCCTGTATTACGGGAAGTGTTCCGAGGAACTGTTTGATCTGGGTCCAACGCCTCACCTTTACAACGGTACCGCTAGCCAGCGACGAGATATTCACCCCCATTTCCTTGAGCTCCCACGCTCAACTAGGCAACATTTCTCCAGAACATTTATTTCGCGTACAACAATAGTCTGGAGGAAACTTCCCGCCGCAGTTTTCCCTTTGCCCTATGACATGGGGTTCTTTAAGATGGGCGTTATAACATTTTTTACAGGTCAGCAACGCGTTGGCGACACCCTTAGTGTTGCAAATGTCCATAGGCGACGGTCACCGCTTTCCATCAGGTGAGCCATCTGCCTGTTTGCCTGCTTCAGGCAATACAAACATATATAGTGTATTTCAGTGGTTTCTTTAAATAGCTTCAATGTACCGACACGGCTTGTTTATAATTTTATAATATTATAGATATATTGTGTCCGCAAATCGAAACAAATCATCCTCCCAGCCAGCTCTTTTTCTTCATAAAGCAGACCACTTAGCACCTATTTTGCGTACGAAGGTAGATGAGGGACTTTCATGATTCATAAATTTTTAATATAATGAATTATTTAATGAAGTGTTTGTGACAGAACTTATGACCCGGCTATGTATATTAACTATGTATTCACTTGCCTTACAAGGGATTAAATGGCGTAAACTGCATATAAGTAATGTCAATTTTCTACTGAATGTTAAGGTAAGAGTTTGGTTAGTAAGATATAAACATATGGCATTAAAGTCTATCTCACATACGACGGTATGGGTGACAAATCCATAAAATATAATTTGTAATATTATCCTTCACTTTCTTAAGAAATAAATATTAGTTTTAATTATATAAAAATATACTTAATCCCTTTACTGTTTAGTAACAATCTTATACTTAGAATTACGATGTTTATTCCCCTATTTAATTTCTCCTATTTGAAATAGTCTTTAGTACTATGATCTCCATTTCTGTCATACATTTTATCGTACCACAAGTCTTTGGCATTCCCCAAGAATATACAATTTCAAATGTAACTCCTACTTTACATAGCAGTTTAATTCATTCTTGAATGTCACTACTAAATTCTAACAGGTGTTTCAAATGGACTGGAGTTGGTTCATAAAGAATTTAAATTTCTACTAACTTTTTTATGAGCATTGAAATTTATTGCAAGGATTATGGAAAGTTATGTTGATTATTTTCTAGCATTTAACCAGCAAGGAGGGTTTTTAAAGCAATTTTCGTTTAGTGCTATTTTCAAGGGTTATTTAGCAAATTTATCAAAAAAAGAACCCTTATATTTTAGTCCTTTCTGTCTATTTTCGCACGTTATAGCTATTTGTTTTGTAAAATTTATTGTAAATCTATTATGACAGATAGATACAATTCTTTATTATACACCAATATAAAAATAACTTACATCGTAATTCTCCCAAAAAGTGCGCTCTTAACGCTAAAAAGCAATCTCTTCACGACAGCCCTAGGTGTCAATAATTGAGATGATAATGGCGACTGTACATGTATTTTTTTTTTTATAAAGTGTGTCGTCTTTAAGCCATAAATATTTTTCTTCCTCTTCTCAAAAACTACTGTTTCATCATCTGAGTGACAATCCCGGTTGAGTTCGGAGCCCTTGCTTTGAAGCTTGGGGTCCATTAGCTTACCTCAGAGACTATCGGCTCTATATGGATGAAATATACTAGGAATATGTTCCTTACACAAATCACTAATGTTGTGAAATGGCGAAAAAAGTAAAGATTATTTGTGGTGGTAGCCTTACGTGTAACTTTGGACTGATTAAATATTTTCGACATAAATAATTCCGTGGAGTATCGGGTCTGAATTTCGATAAAATCTTATATTTTATTTAATTGCATCGCCTATAGACATTTGCAACACCAAAGGCGTCACAAACGTACTGCTTGCTGCTCTTTTAAGGGAGACTGGAACCAGGCCACAAATGCCGTAACACAACTCAAGGTTGGTATGGCTGTGGGTTATTTAGTCGCCTCTTACGACAGGCCGCCCGGCCGCAGGAAATAGTATTCTTCCTCTGTTTTGTTGGCTCGTTGCGAGCCCGCCGCGTGCCGCTAGTCTTTAGCTCGCGAGCCACGTACACACTATTATTTTTGGTTACACTAAATGGAACGGTAACGGGTCGCAGGCATCTTTCCCCTACAGAAACATTTATAGTTCGTGGACTGAAACCCTGTTGCTCGATTTTTACTTTATAATATTAAAATTTCCTCATTTAGGTACTTGGAATGACTCGCAAGGAATAAAACAAATGGCGTAGCCAGCTATAAAGTATTTATAGTGAAACAACTACCTACTATAATGCTGCTGTGTATCCACTGCTCTACCTGCGTTAGTGACTGATCAAATGCGATTAGTTATAATAGCGTTAAAAATAACGGGTTGATTATTGGCTACGTTAGTGTATGTATACTCGTACAACAGTTATCTGTCAATACTAAATGTTGTTAACAATGTCGCATCTCAAATAATGCATTAAACCCATGCCTGCATCTGTATTACAACTTTAACGCAGTGACTGCCCCAACACTAACATTATCGCAAGTGTAACAGGGACATTAGGTAATAAAAATAAATAATCACAACAATACCTTTGAACAGTTTAAGCAATATTTCATTCGCATAAATTTTAACCAGGGTCGTCTAGAAAAAAAAACAAATAATGAAGTGAGGTATGATTCATTTCAGTTTTTTTTCAAAAACCTAACCAGACATTAACTCGAGTTATCTTAGATCATATACGTGCTAATAAAACCGTATAACAGCCTTGTAATTTAACACCTATTACAAAGAAGTCTTACGTCACCTAACGATTCCACCGTGGACTAGATTTTTGATCGAATTCAAACTAGATAAGATATAAAATAAATTTTACGACGCAATCCAGATTTTTAAGCGTAAACGGAAAAGGAGACCTGTTTCTGAGCAGATTGAACTGATTTTTGATTTTGTTTTATTATTTTATGTTTGTTAGGGAGATATATAAAGAAGATTAAGGTGGTATGGGCATGTAATGAGGAAGGATGAATGTCACGTGACAAAAATAATGTTAAACTGCATGGGCACAAATGTAAAGGTAGACCTAAAAAGAGATGGATGGATTGTGTGATGGATGAGATGATGATTTGTGGTGTGCCAAAGAAAGTATGTCAGAATAGAGGAGTATGGAAGGAAAAGACATATTGTGCCGACCCCAAATAGTTAAAGGTGAAAGAAAAGAAAAGGAGATATATAAAGATCTTGATATATAACATTTGTGTATTTATTACTAAAATGTAAGTAAGTAGTCGTACTATAGTTTGCGTACACCACCATCGCCATTATCATCTGAATTCATTTCTGGGGTTGTCTGGAAGATATCGCTTTTTAGCGATAAGACCCCCCTTTGTGCATAGTTAGGTATAGTTTTAATCTGTAAGTTTATTTTTGTATTGGTGTACAATTTTTTTTTTTTTTTTTTTTTTTTTTTTTATTGCAGGAGGTCAGCAGACAGGCAGACGGCCCACTTGTTGGAAAGGGGTTACCATCGCCTATGGACATTTGCAACAGCAAAGTTGCTACAAATGCGCTGCTGCTCTCTTAAGGGAAACTGGAACCTGGTCACTAATGCCGGAACACAACTCAAGGTTCTTATGGCGACATACTTTAGACCAGGGGTGGTAGCCATCCAGTCGGCACTATAATAGCGTGTCATCTGTCTACCTTGAAAATGATGTTGAAGTTGTGTCTTGTACAACTTGCTGAATTAGAAAAATGTTATAATTCCCTATTTTGAGCTGACTTTTTGTTTATCTAATTATTATTTAAATTCTAGTTCCAATAACATCGATTCACGGTTTTATGCCTTGGAAATAAAATACGTGACATAAAGTAAAACTAACTTAATGGCTTTTAAACGCAGTTGGATTTGTACCGTTCCGTAGTTATTTTGGTACAAACGGAATCGTTGTAATACTGTCATGTCATACCGTGTCTGTAATGTATCTTATGAATCACAGTCATTTTTCGCAGAAACTACTGAATCGTAATATAAACTGTTTTTTTTGTTATTTTTTTATTGCAGGAGTTCAGCAGACAGGCAGACGGCCCACTGGATGGAAAGCGGTTACCATCGCCTATGGACATTTGCAACACCAAAGGTACTACAAATGCGCTGCTGCTCTCTTAAGTGAGTCTGGAACCTGGTTACTAATGCCGGAACACAACTCAAAGTTGTTATGGCAGCATGCTCTATACCAGGGGTGGTAGCCATCCAGTCGGGCAAATGCCCTACCGCCTGGCTGTGGGTTGTTTAGTCGCCTGTTAGGACAAGCCGCCCGGCCGCAGGAAATTGTATTCTTTCTCCGTTCCTGCGCGGATATGATTGTATTACTGTTGTATGTATTATTGTATGATTGTGATGATTTACTACACTTGATCGATTCTTTTAGGACTTTTTGATGTATATATGTATTGCGATAATCGAGTGAAATATACTTGAAGAGACATCTAGATCGTTTGGTACGCAGAGGTCAATGGAAACGATTTCCTTTTTAAATTTTTTAATTATGTCTATATCTACTCTTTATATAGTTTGGAATGTCATGTTTGGAGCAGTTAAATTTAAATAGGTAGGTACTGATAATGACTAATCTATTATGATACATAGATTGTACAGTCATGTGAGTATAAGGTTCCATTTTAGCAGTAAAACAATGCCGCAAATGTTTGTGTACAACACATACGTGTGTGTAGTTGTAGTTTATTCTTCAATCGTTACTGTAGTAGATGCGAGGGTATTTGCTAATATTATCTATATACTTATTATTTATATTGGTATTGGTACGCATGTCATCCTTCATAACGTCAAGCTAACATTTCTTGGGCCTTCCCCTTCGACCGGGACCTGGCGGAGGCGGCATGGCTAGACATTTGTTCCCCACATAATTAGCTGGTCTCCGTAAAACGTGGCCGTACCAGCGTAAGCGACACTCTTGCAGTTTGTCTGCTATATTAGGTGACATGCATACCAATGGTCTCAAAACAGGGGATGACGAAGACCGCGCGAAGTCTAGTAGAAAAAGTAGGAAACGAATCCTAGGTTTCGGAGTGAACACTCCGAACGCAACCGGCATTTAACGCTCGGATGATGATGACGATGAATTATTACTTATATTATATTATAATAATCTATACTAATAATATAATTATTGTGAAAGTTCGAATTGATGTTTGACACAGTAGAACGGCTGAACGGATGTGGATGAAATTTGGCACAGAGATAGATTATATAGCCTGGAATAGCACATACTCTATTTTTCATCGCGGATTTTTTAAATGTGAGCGAAGCCGCGGGAAAAAGCTAGTTTACAGTGACCCGGTTCCTGTATCTTACCGACCGCTCATTTGTCTTACTATCGGTAAATTTTGACATAAGCTCCATCTAATATCAAAAATTCAACCGATGGTAGGGCAAATGAATGTATAGCATTTATCTGTACAGGAACGGAGAAAGAATACAATTTCCTGCGGCCAGGCGGTATGTCGTAAGAGGCGACAAAACCCACAGCCAGCCAGGTAGGTAGGGTATTTGCCTGTCTGGAAGGCTACCAACCCTGGTCTAGTATGTGCCGTCATAACAACCTTGAGTTGTGTTCACGCATTAGTAGCCAGGTACCAATACCCCTTTAGATAGCGACAGCATCGCACATATGTGCGTATGTGTAACCGCTTTTTATCACGTGGGCCGTCGGCCTGTCTGCTGAATTCATGCATTAAAAAAATGGTAAGATGTAGGAACCGGCCATATATAAACTATAGGTAAAAATAAGTACATCATCAATCAACACGCGGGTAGAAGGGCGCATTATACTGTAACGTCACGGGATACAGTGTGATTAAAATAACAACGCACATACTAAATAGAGATCCCAGTCACCCCAGACTTACGTGATTTTAGGAAAGTTGAAATTTTTAGGATCGGTAGTTTAATATAAACTTAGAAAGGAATGGATACTTGCTAAGCTGAAAGCGGGGCCGTTTTTCAGGTAGCAGCTATCAAAGGTGGAAAATAACAATGGGAAGATGTTTGGCCCGTCAGATTTGTCTGGCTCATTGGAAAATATTTTAAAATATTATACTTGGTAATATATTATATAATTCAGCCTTCCTAAAATGACGTAAGTTCCCATTTTTTTAAAGTGTCTGTCAAAAGTTATCGCCCACAGGAAGTATCTGGCAACTGCATATCTTCGTTTATAACAATATCATATATGACAATGTAAAAACTAGCCTTGCTACTTTGACGTAAGTTAGCATGGTTATTTTCCACCTTTGATAGCTGCTACCTGAAAAACGGCCCCGCTTTCAGCTTAGCGAGTATACATTCCTTTCTAAGTTTATGTTAAACTACCGATATTGAAAATTTCATCTTTCCTAAAATAACATAAGTCTGGGGCGACTGGGATCTCAATCTATACGTTGAGATGTTATTGAGATTATATGCGATTAAATATTTTTTAGGTACTGTAGCCAAATGACAGATGACAGTGGATGTTGGTTACCTTCAAGGAACCCGTCTTTGTGTCTTATTTTATTTTTTATTGTATGAGTTCGGCAAACAGGCAGATGACCCACCTGATGGAAAGCGGTTACCTATGGACATTTGTAACGCCAAAGGTGCTACCAATGTGTTGCCGCTCTCTAAAGGGGATCTGGAACCTGGCTACTAATGCCGGCATACAACTCAAGCTTGTTATGGCTGCACACTCTATACCAGGGGTGGTAGCCATCCAAACGGGCAAATACCCACCACCTGGTTATGGGTTGTTTTGTCGCCCCTTACAACAGGCCGCCCGGCCTCAGGAATTTGTATACTTTCTCCATTCCTGCACTGATAAAAATTACTTGTGCGTGAATTGACAAAAGTATGGTCAGTTTTTAGTTGTTTAACGATTTCACATATACATATTATCACGCCTGTTTCCTATAGGGGTAGACAAAGACGATAGATTTCCACTTGCTACGATCTTCACATACATCTTTTGCTTCATCTATATTCGGTAATCTCTTCTTACATACACGTTCATTGTAGGTGCTTTTGACTTGGTCATTCTTTCAGACATCTGCGATTTACGTTGCGGTCTACCTGCACTAACTCTACTACCCACACTTTTGTCATACACTTATTTTGTCAGTCTTTTTCGTCCATTATAATAAATAACCTTTACATTTCTTTGTCAAGTCTTGTTATTATATCTTCTTTCAATCCACAACGTTCCTTTATCGTACTGTTCTTTATCACATCATTCACTTCTTCATTCTAAATGGAGAGACTGATAGATGGATGGTCGGATAGGACATGGCTCGTGCTTTGTTATTATACTGTGGGACAAGACGAAGTCACAAGGATTCCATTTTTGCCAAAACTGTTACAATATCCAATATAAATTTAAGTCTGTTTGAATAACTTGAAATTGTCATAGACACATACATAGTTTTTAAATGCAATATTATCATAACACCCCACGGATCTAGATAACGAAGATGATATATCAAAAATAAAACAACATACTGACTGACATATGAAGATTTTTATCTCATACCAAATGAAGAAGTCTGTGTAACGTGCTCGGGCCAACGCCCTGCGCAGTTTATGATATTTTTTCACTGCAATCCGTTCATAAGAGTATTAGGGTTGCCACTTTGGAAGTAGGGAGAGATATATATGACATTGGCCAATATTTTCATGTAATAATGCTTCTGCCGTTTTTCTTCTTTATTTTCTTGTAATGTAATCTATTGTATTCATAAGACAAACGTAATTTGGTGTAGGACTTACTATACCTGTCATAACCGGTGTCCCTTCATCTCTCATGAGTTATTGTATTGTTACGAATTAGCGTAATTCGAATTAAAATGCCATTAGAATTATTATAGAGTTTATTAGAACTATACAAACACGTATAACACAGGTACAAATATAACCGAACACAACAAATCCAAACGTAATGCAGAAGGTCGTAATTCAATACAACGCGCAAAGTCCGTCACTATTAGATTCCCGAATGTACACACGTCACACCAGTGTCGTAGTCGTAGCTCAACTGACCCCTCTGAGCCCGTCTCTCAATCAGCCCGTCGTTTTATACTTCACAAATTCGAATGTCCACTCAATTTCCTAGTAATCGTAATCCGTACACCTGGCTAATGATGCATCCGCAAGCGGCCGTAAACGAGTACATTAGAACAATCGGCTGTTCTCTACAATAATTAGAAATGTATGCCAATAAATAAGTGAACAAAAGAAGACGATCATAAAAGGATTACAATTAGTTTAAATGCCGACAGGTAATAAAATGTGCTTTTACAGATTTGTACCTGGAATTTGTCTTTGTCGGGGCCTAAGTTGTAACAGTATTAACGTTACCTTACATACCAGTTCAGCTAAGCAAGAATATAGTATAAACAAGTAACTATCAAATGTTTATGGGGTCTTTGATGTTAGTCTTTAAGTATTCTACAATTAGTTTTATGAAAGATTACACAATATTATTTGTTAAAACTTGTCACGAGTTGAATCCATTGTTGTCGATTAATAGTCGGTTCCTATATCTTACCGACCGTTCATTTGCCTTACTATCGCTTAAAATTTGACATAAGCTTTAACATACAAGTAATGTCAAAATTTCACGCATGATAAACCAAGTGAATGAATAGTGATATACATAGGGACCTAGGCCATTAGCGACGTTTAGTAAATTATTCTTGTGTATCTACAAAATTTTTCATATAATCTGAATTACAATTAAAATTCCAATACTGTGTCGGAATACGTACATAAATACAGTGAATATTTTAGTAGGTGCGTTTCTCTTAAAAATAGGCAGCAGTAACCGCTTGTAATTTAGGTAGATCGACTGCTAGTTTGCATACCTCGAACCATAAAATAGTGAAACAGTCGTTGCATTGTAAACTCTGGAAGTGACAGCCCTATTGACATATGCGTCTAACCGACTCGTTAAAACTCAAGGCGGCAAGAAACAATGCGATCTCCGCATCACATCTGGATCGTCCAACACGAGGCTCCAGTTGTGACGTAATGTAGCACGCCAGCAGAGTCGTTAATGGTGTACGGTTGTTTTGTAAACAGTTAATTGTACTCGAAAATTGCTCTAATGAAGCAATATTAATGTTGTGATGGATCTGTCACTTTCATACGTTACGGCCGGTTGAGATTTTGTTACAATTTCAGGGAGATTTTGTTCTGTCTATGTTAAAATTATGTTTGATAACTTTACACTGGCACTTGAGATGTAATTGTAGAATGTAATTGAAGATGTAATAATATTTAAATTATTTTTTTGTCACCACTTTTGTTGTCTTCTTAAAATCGTGTATTACATTCAGTTTAATAAACATAATATATATTAGGGGGGCGCAAAATAACCGTCTTATTTTTTTTGAGTCTCGAGTTTCTGGCGATTTTTGAAATCTTAAAAAATTTGGAGCGTTCTTAAATAATTTTTTTTACCTGTCCTTTGAAGGGAGTTGTTAGAACATCAAAAACTATAGTTTTTTTCACTCGAGACTAAAAAAAAACGGTTTTTTTTCGCCACCCTAATATAATTATCCGTTGAAATGCTTATTTGAATGCAGCTAACATTAGGCCACCCCCGATTCGAAATTATCTAGTCTACAAAAGGAAAAACACTAGTCGCTTGTTACTCAATCAATCCATTTTTTTTAGAATTTGAATAACACCTTTTAGATGAGTTTGAAAATTATATAATTGATCACTCGATGTGCTACTACTTCCTGGACGTCTAGCCTGTGTTCGGTATAGTACGGCCTACTACGCTCGCTTAAGGCGATACGATGTAAACTTGTAGTTCAGTTTCATTAAATTATTTTAATCCAAAACACAGTTTGGGACTTTTCAAATTTAAAACGGTATTGTCATTCGAGTATACTACACGCATTTCATCCGATAGTCGCAGCCAACTTTCTAAACCCAGTCCTAAAAGGGAGGTGGTCCTTACGCAATCAATAAAACAAACGACATTGTCGCTACTTCCACTTGATGCTTTAAGAGTTTAAGTTAACACGAAGCGTCCCATTGCGTACTAGACTACAAATATTAAAGTAACGCTCCTTTTCACACAGTTAAAGTGTTTTATAATTGAGTCTCTAAATAAGCGGCGAGGGGTCGTTAATGGTTCTTTCCAACAAAATCTGTGCGACGAGTTGCTTGGTGTGCCATATTCTAAGTTACTAAAGAAAATTCTGGGTTTCTTTGATAATGTACTTTTACGTGAGCCTGCGTAACTCTACATAAGTGTGCAAGCTGTAGAACGGATTCTAGCGGTTTTACCACATCCCTGCATTAAGGGACTCTTGTTGAAAGCCTCTTTAAACATATATGTGAAGTCTCCAAGATGTATTTATTATACAACCAAAAATCACGGAATGTCGCTGCGCCGGCCGATACTGTAGAGGAGCAGTGACTTTCTCTGCTTTGTGCTGGCAACACATCTGCTCTGTTTATTTTGCAGTGGGCCATGGGCTACAGTAAACACGCCACTTACTATCAGGTGGAGTGCGTACCTGTTTTCCTATACGCAAACAATAAGAAAAAAAAGTTCGTCTCTAAGCAAATATCAGACTAAGTAAAATATGATTATTGATTATGTAGCTTAGTGGAGGCTAATCTGCTTTTATTTTTCAAAACCATGTAACACAAGAAAGCGTGAGTCTTTTGTTAAGTAATACGAGGTAAAGGTCCATGGTTGTCTGAGGTTCGTAGATCTTAAATCTTGATTTTATTACACTCCACCTATCATATTTCAATGTCGCTACCGTTAAATATAGGTCCTTTAAAAATTGAATTGTATACAAAATAATCTACAGTGCAGTTTACAAACCAAAGAGTTTCATTTACAGTTTTATTAGCACAAGGTGCGGTTATTGTTTACCGTATCCTTTTATATCAGCTCTCGATCGAGTTGATCTCATTTCGCACAGTATATGCACGTGTAATATTGTATCCACTTATACAGTCTCGTACATGTATGTACAATCTGGCATGACAAAGCTTTCAAGTGAAAATTAAACGCTTAACGAATCGGTGAACCTGTAAAACTGGGATATGTCATTCGATTGAATTCAGGCTCGATTGGATTCAGGAATTACGATTCGCGTTTATTTCGCGTACAATAACGAACTGGGGAGAAATTTCCGCCGAGGTTTTCCCTGCGCGCTTCGACACGGAGAGCATTTTAAGAAGGGCGTCCTGAAATTGTATTAATGCGGGTCACGCGTTAGCAATGCCTTTGGTATTGCAAACATCCACCGCCAGCAGCAGTACCAATTACGATTACTATCAAGTGGGACAATGCTGCGTTTAGCACCAAAAATATCGTGAAATTTCTTTGTTTTTTTATTGCATGACTTCAGCAGACCGTCGCCTATGGACATTTGTAAAACCGAAGGTGTTACCAATTAGCTGCCGCTCTCTAAAGGGCGGCTGGAACGTGGCCACTAATGCCGGAACAATACTTAAGGTTGGTTTGGCGGCATACCAGGGGTGGTAGCCATCCAAACGGACAAAAACTCTACTTTGCTGAGGGTTGTTTTTCGCCGCCAGGCTGCAGGAAATTGTATTCTTTCTACGTTGCTGCACGGATGAAAATTATTATTATTAAAATGTTGAGATTAAGGGAATGAATATAATAGAATTTGGTTTATCACACGGTCTATCTATCTATAATCTATCGATATATATATACCAACATTTATACCATAATAAATCTGTAGGACGTGTAGAGATTGTACACCCCCTATAGATCAGGGGGGCTAATTCGGACTGGCAGATTCCGAAAATGCAACTTTTTTTATCTGTCTGTTAGAGTCACGTGACTAACTGAATGAATTTAAATGAAACTCCACACAGATCTGGCTTTTATCCCGGGTATTAATTCGGAATATGGTTATTATCGGGATGTAAACCATCCTAGGTATTGACCTAGGATGTTTTACATCCCGATATATGACGTAATTTCCTCGACATAGACGATATGGACAAAAAGACTGCGGTGCAGTTGTGTTCTTTTGCCGCCGCCGCGATTCAGTAAAACGTTGTCATAGATACGCAAATCTAGTATATAATAAACTAGCGGCCCGGCGCGGTTTCACCCGCGGTTTGTCAAGCTCCCGTGGTATATAGCGTCATGTTATGTAGCCTATAACACTCCCTGTTAACTTAGCTTTCGAACAGCAGAAGAATTTTTAAAATCGGTTTAGTAGAATCCAGAGATTATCCCCTACAACGTCACAAACTCACAAACTTTACCTTTTTATAATATTAGTATAGATTAGTAAAAATTACTACTTTTCTACAAAATCCGGATATTAAATCAAATTAAGGCTCGCTAACAAAATCTTTACGTCTTAATTATCTTCAAAGTTGCGAAAATGTGAGCAATAACTGTATTAAGAACTAATTTGCAGATTTTCGGAACATTTCCGTCTGAACATCGCGTTGATTACATTAAAATTCGTAACGTGTACGGAATATTAGTGTTTTTTGTTCGGAAATAATTAGCGGGGCGTGGGTATGCTCATCGAATAAACAATGGTATGTTGCGATCTTGATAACGTAACTTGTGTTTTCTGTGAAAGGGGTCAAGTGCGACAATGAACTTAACGACCAACATTACTTGAGCTGCAAAATATTCATCATACCTTTTATTTTTATTAACTTTTTATTAACTTCCAATGGATGTAAGTTCGGGTGGAATCTTGCAAGTTAAATTTGAGCAACTTCCCGTTTTCCGATTGAGCTGAAATTTTGCACGCATATGTATATTGCGTGATAATGAAATAATATGGTACCATGGAACTGATCTGATGATGGAGTCGGAAGGTGGCCATAGGAACTCCTGTACTAAACTAACTAGATAGACCCGTCGTGTTTGGGCTCGTTTTACTCGTCTTGGCTAGCACTCTGCTGCTACATAATATCTAGGATCTCAAAAGCTTGTAAGCTCCTGTACTTCTTGGAGTCTCCTACGCTCGTGTGGTTGGGTTTAAGGAAACTAGTTAGGTATGTGGAGAAACTTAGCCATGACCCTCTGTCGCAGGTCTCCAGGTCAGGTCAGGTTTGCTGGCCTAAGTAAAACTTGTTTGACATCAGGAAGGATATGTGTGCTAATGGTCTCATAATAGTAGGTAGTGAAGACCATGAGAAAACTAAATCTACTGTAATATGAGGAGAGAAACGAATGCGTGGTTTGAGGCCCGAAACGTAGCCGAGTGTGAACAGAATGGATCTAAGTTACCATCCACTGGCAACAAGCCTTTTTAAAGTATAAGTTTTTTCTTTTTCATACGGTTTTAGTTATCACGCGGACAAGCCATTATAAGGCTTTCATTTTTGTCAAAATATTTATGGAACACTAAAAAAGAAATCTATACTAATATTATAAAGAGGTAAAGTTTGTGACGTTGTAGGGGGTAATCTCTGGATCTACTTAACCGATTTTAAAAATTCTTTTACTGCTCGAAAGCTACGTGAACAGGGAGTGTCATAGGCTATATAACATGACGCTATATATTACGGGAGCGGGACAGAGCGCGGGTGAAACCGCGCCGGCCGCTAGTAAAGTATAAAATCAGTAGACTCTATATTGAAGGTTTACTTTACTAGAATATATCTTCCTTAATATTCGGTTTTTTTTAATATTGTTACGAGTCGCGAGACTCGAATTAAAATGCCGTTAGAATTACTATAGAGTTTATTAGAACTATACAAACACGAGCCTTAAGAACAGACGAGCTTGCATGACAAGAGTTATGAATGTCAAAGAGGCAAGTGAGGTGTGTAAGAATAAGCCTAAATGGCACTCTGTTGTTCGTGCCTACCCCGCAAGGGAACTAGCGTGAAGTTATGTATGTATGTATGTATGTATACAAACACGTATAACACAGGTACAAATATAACCGAACACAACAAGTCCAAACGTAATGCAGAAGGTCGTAATTCAATAAAACGCGCAAAGTTCGGCACTTATTAGATTTCTGATTGTAGTACACACGTCTCGCTTCGCTTATGGTTATCGCTCGACTGCCTTCCCCCTCCATCAGGTCATTGTATTATACTGCATGAATGCAATATGTCCGTCCGGCATCGTGGACCGAATTTCCTAGATTCAGCTAGCTCTAGCTTGTACTTTAAATCCGTAACACCTGGCTAATGATCACAATACAACAATATGGCGTATGCCAATAAGTAAACAAAAGAAGACGACCATAAAAGAATTTAAATGTTATTAGTTCAAATGCCGACGAGTAATAAATAATTTACCAAAATTTTTTATTCTCTAGTCACAAAAAGACAAAAACTGAGCGGCTATCAACCATAACTCTTTCTCATCATTTAAAATTTGACGGTATCACAGTCCTCATAAGAATCGGGCAGGTGCCAATATGGCTAAACAACAGTGTGAGCTTTGTTTCTCAAACATGTTGTTTGTCTCTAATATAACCATGGTGGTTCATGTTAAACTTGATGGTTTAAAAGAAACAATAGTGCATGACTAGTGTTGCCAAGTCTCAAGAAATGCAACGAAGGTTAAGACTTTCAAGTGTGCAATTCGAGTCTTAACATAAAAGTTGCACGAGTCTTTAACGAATCATACTTACATTTTCAATTTAAGTTCAATTAATTTTTTAAGACTAATAAAACCCGACAACCGACTACCCTCAGTTTTTTGTTTTTCTATAAACCTTGAAAACGCTTGGAAGCTTCTGTTCCTTCGGAATGATAAATATATTAAAACTATTAAAATGTAACGTTATGTAAACATTTCAAATCAATCCAATCTACTGTTAGAATTAGGTTAGAGTTTGTTAATTACAAGCACTGTGAATGCAATCCAAAATATAATATAATGATCAATATAGTGTCAACTGCTTGACTTGAATTTCAGCTTCTTATGTCACGATCTTCTACAATCCTTAATCTTAAAAAAACTGTCATAGAATTTCTTAGTTTTTTTTAATATATCACTAGTGCATTACAACATTTATTCTTTTCTCATACTGCCCAAGAGATGGAAAAATAACAAAGTAGATAAAAACTTGGATAAGAGGTACGTATAATCATAGGGATAAAAATATAAAATCGGTATAAGTCTTATCTAAGTAGCAAACAGACCTATATCCGACTCAATGCAAAAATCTCATTGAAATGCCTTTGTTGAAACCGGTTAATCCTATGCAGTTGTTTAAATGCTCAATAAATTCTATATTTATATACGTATGTAAAGTATGATTTTTTTACTGAAGGTAATAGCAACACTGGGCTCCACGGTAATGACTTATTGCGTAATATGGGGTCATTCAATTGTCTTGGATAATATTGATTCAGATGTTCCATTCACGTAATATTTACGTAATACTACGTTAGATAAATATTTGACAAAGTTCTTTCTCTTTGTTTACTGTAAGGAAATGTGATATTTGAACTAATAAAACTTGCTTTTTATGTTTTATGCAGTCATCATTAGTTTTGGCGAGTGTAGAAAACATGTGGCCGTGTTCGAGTCGGATTCGTACTGATAATTTTTTGATGTCATATTAATGTATTAATTTTGTTTAGCCCTTATTTTTGTCATCAGAAATGTTGTAATAATTTTTGCTTTTATCCATAAATCAATTAAAGAAATGTAATTAAATGTATTTAATCACAAAAATTACATTAAACTTTTGAAGAAATTCAATGTAATCGCGGTCTAACACAATGTTATCTCCATATTTATATGCCGTTACTTACATCACGTTTTTTTAGAACCATTGTAATAAATCAAAGAATGAAATCTTTTCTGTATTACGCATTTTAGGTTTGTGTAACATTTTTAGGGATCTGTAACCGTTTTGGCATTACAAGAAACCCTTGTATAATCGTCATGTCTGTATGTCTGGCTATTTATGTCACAGCCATTTTTTCCAAATTTACGTTTTGTACATACAGTATAAAATTGACGGGAATATGTCATCTAATGTTATTATACAGTGTTATAGCGAAATTACGAAAACATTAAAGGTTGCTAAATAATTTCGTATGGGGCACGGATATAACTTAACTCCGTTGGCTCAGCGACCCAAAGTGAGTCTTGGCTTCTGAAACCAGAACGCGCCACTTACCTCTGTCCTGCAGAATGTCTTGCCAATTGTGGGCTTGAAGTTCGTTCGGGTCAGCTTCCACTCTGTGTTTGTAGCAATACTTAGGACGGCCAACCGGTCGCTGACCGACTGGTCGGCTCGAGTATGCTTTTTTCACACCTCGGATCCTCGATCCTCCTCCAATCGTTCAATGTGACCGAGCCAGCGGAGACGGAGAGCCTTTATCTTTGCATTTTTTTTTATTGCAGGAGATCAGCGTCTGCTGTCTAGGCAGATGGCCCACTCGATGGAAAGCGGTTACCATCGCCTATGGACATTTGCAACACCAAAGTTGCTACAAATGCGCTGCTGCTCACTTAAGGAAGACTGCAACCTGGTCACTAATGCTGGAACACAACTCAAGGTTGTTATGGCGACATACTTTAGACCAGGGGTGGTAGCCATCCAGTCGGGCAAATGCCCTACCACCTGGTAATTATATTGGACTCGATCACGAGCCTCGGGAATTATTCTTGGATAGTTCCAAAAATTCTGAACAATCTTTCTTGGTGTCTTTTTAGATAGAGACAATAGGAGATGAAATATTTATTCGTAACCCAACTCGTAGTGTCCGTGCTTTGTCGTTTGAAATTAAGTGAAAATTTTCCCAAAAAGTCAGAGGCCAAGATGTGTTAAGTAGTTTTTGAGATATATAGGTTATTTCCGCTTAAATATTCTTTCGTGTATAAATAGTCGTAGTAGCGTAATGGCTAGCGCACGCGTTTCGAGCGCAAAGGGCGCGGGTTCGAATCCTGGCCCTAACGCACGCACCACTTAGGCAGTTTCCTGACCTAATGTGCATATTGTTATAATTACCATTTTCTAACAACGGTGAAGTAGAAAATTGTGATGAAACCTGCACCTGCCACACGTGTCAAACTTGCCAAGCCGCCATGGACAAGCATAGGTGTATTGCCCATTCCCCAATGGTGCGAGACCCGAGCCCAGCAGTAGGACGTTTTATGGGCTGTTATTATTATATATAAATATTTTTTCGGATTACGTAGCGAAATGCCCTAAGCAGAAGGCGTTCATGACGTCCGTAGTAATAATCACCGTGCATGGACTGACAAGCACGTAGCCCTTTTTTATTTTTGGAACCGATCGTATTCTTTGCCAAAATTGGGCATATACTTTCGCACATGGTATTAAAAGAGTTTGTATTCAATTTGAACTTAAATCAATAAAAATGTACGACAAGCAATACATAGTTCCGATTTAATTTAATTAGAAAACCGCTAATCCGAGATGTGATGCCGTGACGGTATGCGCTTGCGCAACTTTTTGCACGTCTGGTTAATTAAGTGGTATTCGCCACATTTGCTCTAGTTTCGACCCTTCAGACTCTAGTGTAGATTACTTTAAATTATAAAACCGTGCATATTAAATTATGTTTAAAATATTTTCATACATATTGCAAACGAGTCCGGCCATGCACAGAAAGTAAAGTAAGTAAGGTTGCGTAAATATGAAGAATATTCACAGTTCTTGTTATTTGGCTGCGAAAGAATATACAGCATGTAATCAAAACTAATGTAAAAACTATACCTCAAAACTACTTAACAGTTATTGTTTATTTTCGTTCAAAGTATTTTTGGAGATCTTCAATTTTAATTTTTCCAAATTTTCCGAGGAGGGACACAGTTGTAATCAATTTGGAAGCTAATATCACCGCACGTATTTATTTATTCAAAAATTCATTAAAGAATTCATCGTCATGATATTTTATAATTTAATAAGTAATATTATATATCCCAGACTACTATGAATTTAATATTTTTACTTTTTACTATGATTTTTTTTCGTTCATTACATGTACGAAGGCCATCTCTAATTTTTTGTTGTTTTCCGTTTTTACTAGAATACTTTGTATCGTCGCATAGACTACATCTTGCCAAAATTTCATATATATAGACTGAATAGTTTGTGAGAAAAATTATTCTAACACATACAAAGACAGAGAGTCTGATTGATCCTTCCGAGGAACCCTTTATAATGGTGCCTTCGTTTTCTTTCTGCCACTACACCGATCCATCATCATAGCCATCGGCTAAGTGTTTATCGTCACTTCCTTGAGCCGCTTCGCTCATGTCGCAGCGTTTCACAGGAACGTTGCTCTTGCGCGCCGTGGGCTTTTGGAATAAGCTCCCGGCTGAAGTTTTCCCACATCTCTACGATATGGTATTTTTAAAAAGGGTGTCATAAAATTTCTTCTAGGCCGGCAGCGCGTCGGTGATATCTCCGGTGTTGCAAACGACAATAGGCTACGGTAACGGCTTTTCATCAGCTGGGCCATCTGATTATTTGCTGTACTTCAACTATAAAAAAAAATAGGTTCCCTTTAGTTGAAATGGCTACGGAACCTTTATAATAGAATAGAACCTTAATTATCGGTCCGATGCCAACGTAGTCGGGCGATATTGATTGAAATGGGAAAAAGCTGGCAAAGAATTCAAATCAATCCGTACTGGAGAAAAGGCAACTTTCTCGTGCGGAAATGTAGTTAATATCGCCATATAATTGCAAATACCAGTGAATCGATGTAATTAAAATAGTATCATGATCACGCTGGGTGTATGGATAGCGTTTTATACATGCATCTTTTGTGGTATGCATAAAGCATACTTAAGTATTATAGACCAGGGCGTAAATTGGCTTACACTATTTTCATAGTTCATTAGTATTTTCATTCCAGCAGCTTCTAGATCAACTGTTAGGCTGAATGTTGAACTAGAAGATTGATGGGTACAAATGTAAAGATAGGTTAAAAAGAGATGGATGGATTGTGTGAAGGATGGTATAATGATTTATGACATGGAAGAAGTCGTATGTCAGATTAGAGGAGTGTGGAAGGAAAGGACATATTATTGTGCTTACCCCAAAAAATTGTGAGAAGGTGAAAGAAAAGAGAGCATCTAGCTCAACTGTACTCTCATCTGCTAGCGTTATCAGTGTTCAATATAAGATGATAATTTCTTGTACAGCAATACAAATCAACTTATAGATTGAAACAATATTTAATTATGCACAAAGGGCGGATCTTATGGTTAAAAAGTGATCTCTTCCACACATGCCTAGGATTATATTGAAATGATAACGACGATAGTGGTATACATATAATTATTATAGCATGACTACATACATTTTATTAATAATAAGATTCAAAATAGTAACACATATATAAGTTGTATAAAATATAATAACATCTTGACGATGCTGCTGTGAATGTCGGGGATCTAAAGTGCATCTTCCATATTCGTAGAGGATCGTCATGAATTTTACTCCACCAGACATAAGAATACTATATATATCTTTACTGTTCAGAGTCTGAGGTTGGCACCAACAGTATCATGAGGTTGTTTGCCAAAAGAATGGACTTCCTTTTTCTTCGTTGCTGGGTGAGGCTAATTATATAGAAATAATTATTGTATCCAACAATTAAACATAAAAACTTGAGAATAAATTAATAATTACCAGTCTAGTCGTTGGTATGTTTTCCTCTCCAGTTACTGAAACTGTTAAAGTATTCTTATATCTGACAGTGATACGTTTTCTGTGTTCAGAATATATTTATTTATTATTATATCTTTTAGTCACTCGATTCCTTCTAACATAACATAAATATCTATTCAGCTATAAGCTTTAAATAGATAATGGGAGCTTGTGCCGCAATATAAAAAAGCTTGTTAAAATCGGTCACAGGTTTAATCGAATTTCATGCTCGGCTCGGCCACGCCAGGCCTGGAGGTCGCTGGAGCCATGGTCAGTTTGCACGAATAAATAAATATGATAAACCGGTCAAATGAGAATCTGAAATGCGCATCTACCTACTGTCTATTACACAAAATCGGTTGTTTCGGTTTTCTAGTATTGTGGTTGACAAAGAAGTTTCGCCAGTGCATGGAAGAAGAATGCTACGAATGGCTATCGTCCTGTAACAAAAGTATCTGAAGAGCTCCTGAATCTTTTATTACTGGATAGCACCAAGGTCATTCATTGTTCTTTTCCTTATCGCTGAAGTAGCTGGCCTGACCGCCGAACTGCTGCAAAGTTATTACTGTTGCCTATGGCCCTCATAACGTCAGAAGTGTTGTCAACGCGCTAACGCTAGTCTGCGAAGGAGTTTAATCACAACTCTTAACATACCCCTATATCATAGTGCTTAGAGAAAACCTCAGCTGGGAGTTCATTCTAATTCTAATAAATCCTTAAAGTGCGCAAGAGAAATGATCTTGAGGATCGTTGCATACTTAAGCGTAATGCCTCATGGAGAGGAGGTTGAACATTTAAAGCGACGGCGAGCGGTGCAGTAGTAGAAAGAAATAATTCTGAACAGTTCTTCGGCACACTCCATTATACAGAAAGAGAGAGAAAAGACGACGAGATTTTTTCCTAACGTTTTAATATTTCCTGGCATTCTTTTATGAGATTACTGCTTTGTAAGGAATTATTAACTGAATGGCGAAATCGTTCCCAAAACTAAAACCTCCGAATTGGAAAATAAATTCCACCCTCTGATATAATTTATTTCTGCACATTAAAGCGGGACTCGCCGCATGCGTACCTTACGGCCATTAGTCTAGCTGGACCAGCGGCAGCGAAAAACTAAAGTGCACATTAGTAGAGAACTGTTTACGTCTGTCGGGCACAGCTTCCTAGTAAGGACGGGCGTGAGAAATTGAAATAATCGATGATATATTTTTTCATGTTTGTAGGCAAACGGTTCTCTTGGTGGTAGGTGATTACCATCGCCCATGGGCATTTGCAACATTAAAGGAGCCGATGGGTTGCCTATCCGTTGACTACGCCCTTTTTGAAGAGCCTCATATTGTAGCGCTTTGAGAAAACCGCGGATGGGAGTTCATTCCACAGCTTGCATACGTATGGCGTAAAAGAGCGACCGCCGCGTGCAGTGGACGACTTCCAAGTGTCTAGGAAGTGTGGATGAACTCCCAGTCGCCAGCGTGTGGTGTGATAATAGAATGGCGACGTAGGCACCTAATCAAATCTTTCAGTAATATAAATTAAAGTCATCATCAACCAATCGTCCGCCCGCAATTGCTTTGATTTCCGCATTCAATCTTAACCGGCGATCTTTCGCAAGTCGGTCCACCAAAATTTCAACTCGTGCTTTTCCGTTAAGAATTAGTTTTTAGGAAGCAAAGTAATTGGAACTGTTGAAAAACCTTGAACATATGACATTTTCGTTAGTGTGGTGTTGTAATCGTTATGTGTTGCTAATCGAATTAGTTAAATATTTATTACAGTCAATTAATTTATCTATACTGGTTATAATATAACAGAACAGTAGTACATACGTTTATGTGTTATGGTACTTATTCATACATTTGTTAAACCAAACTAATTTTTGAAATTTAGTACCTTGATGACACATTTCACAATAAATTAAAAAAAAAATGTTCATATAAAAGGGCTGGCATTTTAATATTTAATACTTTGTTCTCATCATTCTCTTAAAATATTATGAAAAATAATTAGTGTATAAATAATAATTAATATGCTATTTGACTAATTAAAGTGTACACCTATCCTATTATCAGTTTGAGCTAAAAGTTATTTTGGCGTTAGTTACTCCCTTTACTGAACAAAGTTGTAGTACATACATAGGATTTTCTTAAGGTTTTACTCCGAATAATGGTTTTGGAAAGTAAGTTGCAATGTAAGTATATTTTTATAAATTTTACTAGACGTTGCGGTCAGCCCCGCTTGCTTCGGTCATGGCGCTCGTATACGCAACCTTCATACGCACTTCAGGGATTCAGAATGAACTCCCAGCTTAGATATTTTCTTAACGCCGCGATGTTTTTTTTTTACAAAGATAAGGTGTTACAACATTCTTCAATGTAAGCATTATTTTGGTAACACGTCTGGTGTTGCATATGTCTTTAGGCAGCGGTAACCACTTACCATGAGATGAGTTGTTAGCCTAGTTACTGTACTTGAGCAATAAAATAAATGTAACCGCAGTTCACAACTTGTATTTGATTTGCTTTAGTATCGAATGTTTGAATATGTGTCCCATCACTAGACGACCTTACTAGCACCGAGTTTCCACGTACATCAACTGAGCCCAGTTTATTTTACTTAGCGAAGTAACAACTTTGTTTTTAATGGCGGAAACATTTTATATTTATTTATGGATTCTTTGTTACTTTTATTTGAGATAGAAGTTTCTGCGATTAGAGTGTGTTAAATCTTAAAAATACTGTGTCTAGCAAAAGAGTGATTAATATATAAATAACAATATATATAGATGTTTGTCTATTCCTTTTTTGAGAATGAAGTGATTGTCATGAAATTTTATATATATGCCATGTAAACTAGTATAGTAGGGTAGTTGACAGTCTACTACGACATTTTTTATCGTTATACAAAACTTCGCAGCCTCCTAGATTTTGCACGAGCGTAGCAAGACAGACGTCATACCTTTAACGAGTCCAATAGCGTATTTTTTTGTTTAAACAGTAATTAAAATTATTTTGAAAGTAAATTATCTTACATTGTGTTTTAACTCCGGCTCGTTTATATAATTCATGTTTTAAAATTGATTGCAAAATGTGTTACCTACAGATTGTTATACAGAAACATATGTACTTTCTGTGGGATACGGATTCAACGTTTATATGAATGAAACAGAAATGCGCTAGTGTAACAGAATAGCATAAAATACCGCGCTTAAAAGCGTTAAAACGTAGTTTTATTAGAGTATTTTTTTTTCAATAACGTAAAACTACATCGTGTACCCTGATTTGTTTTTATTTTTAATTACTTCTATTATTTGATCAATGCTTTTTTAAGTAGGTACACTTATGCCCGGTTTCTGAGGTACTTTTAACTGCAGTTTATCTGTTCGTTAGCGCTATCGGTTCAATCTATATATATAAAAGAAAGTCGTGTTAGTTACACTATTTATAACTCAAGAACGGCTCTACCGATTTGGCTGAAAATGGGTGGGGAGGGAGCTTAGAACCAGAAGACGGAGATAGGATACTTTTTATCCCGTTGGAACCGCTAGGTGGCGCTGAGATCGGGTTCTAGAATCCTCTTAATCACCTGGAGCGATTTTGGTGATTTTGTTTTTGTGTGTTTGAGTGGGTCCCCGGATGGTTTAAATCCATAATTGGAACCGGTAGGTGGCGCTGGGATCGGGTCCTAGATTTTTATTTTTTCAGAGCAGGACAACGTCTGCCGGGGCCGCTAGTAACTTATAAAATTGCATTGTTGAACACACCATCGTACGATAGTTAAACTAGGTTCAACTTGACTGACCAATATTTGGCGTTTATTTATTCCATATCTTTTGTTTGACGTTTTGTTGTTGACGTTTTTGTTTGATGTAAATAAATATGTATTATATATTCCTTCTTAAATAGATCCATCTAGTTGCAAGTTCTGGTACTAGTTGTAGGTTAACAGTTAACTTAAGTTTATCTATTACATAACTTTATGGAATCAATTGTTATTGAACTCATAACTGGCAACCTCGGAAACCGGGCATTACTCCAGTAGAGTGATAGTTTGCAGATGGAGAGATATATATATATATATATATATATATATATATATATATATATATATATATATCAAATCTCCTACTTTTCGTTCTATGTACCAATATTCTTTGAAACTTTATGGAAAATAAAAAGTACGCACTTTATCTCCTCAAATTCACATCGAACGACGCCTGCATTGAAACAATACAGTATTGTTCAATGTTAAAACAACCATGACTTGGATTTAATAAAATATATTAATTTAAAATTAACAATTAAACTTCCTCATTTTTCTGAGAGCCTTGAATTGTGTGTTCCGGTATTTTAAAGTACTAGCTTAATTGAATTGGGTACAACAGGTACATTCTGTACAGTTAATAAAATTGAAATATCAGTCTGTGATTTCAAAATAAACGCCAAATTTTTAGGGAAATCTGCTGTTTGTACGATGTCTAATACAACGACTATCAGCGCTGGTTGTGAAACCAGCACTTTTTATCCGTGCAGGAACCGAGAAAGAATACAATTTCCTGCGGCCGGGCGGTCTGTCATAATAAGCGACAAAACAACCCACAGCCAGGTGGTAGGGCATTTGCCCGACTGGAAGGCTACCACCCCTGATCTAAAGCATGTCGCCATAACAACCTTGAGTTGTGTTCCGGCATTAGTGACCAGGTTCAAGTCTCCTTTAAGAGAGCAGCAACGCATTTGTAGCACCTTTTGATGTTGTGAGTGTCCATAGGCGATAGTAACCGCTTTCCATCAAGTGAGCCGTCTGCCTGTCTGCTGAAATCCTGCAATAAAAAAAACAGTACTATGCTGGGAAATTGGCGTTTTTAGGACACCATGATTAATTGTTATCTTTATTATTTTGTAATCCTGTTTGTATCACAGAATATCGGCGTGAAACGGTTAGCCTACAACTAATCGTGTTTCTTCTTCCCTCCTATCGCATCGCGTCTACCTCATTCCAAAAATTGGCAACGTTTTGGCTTCGCCCCTGGTGTTGCTAATGTCTATAGACGAAGGTAACCATTTTGGATTAAGTGGGCCGTCTGCCTGTTTGCCTGCGCCATAAAAAATACGAAATATCGTGTCCTAGATAAATAGTTGTTGCCATCCTAAAATATATGTCAGTTGATATGTATTTATAGATGTCATGAAAGTATAGTTTTTGTAACACCAAAGGTGCTACAAATGCGCTGCTGCTCTCTTGGGAAGGCAGACTGGAACCTGGTCATTAATGCCGGAACACAACACAAGGTTGTTATGGCGGCATACTCTAGACAAGGAGCGGTAGCCATCCAGTCGATCAAATACCCTACCACCTGGCTGTGGGTTGTTTTGTCTCCTCTTACGACAGGCCGCCCGGTCGCAGGAAATTGTTTTCTTTCTCCGTTCCTGCACGGATAAAAGTTGCAGTAATTACTCGTATAATAATGGCATACATACATAACTTGACGCCAGTTCCCTTGCGGGGTAGGCCCGAACAACAGAGCGCCATTTTGGCTTAATCAATAATGGCTTAATAATGGCATAATTTAATCTAAATCTGAATTATATGAAACTATCTATGTAAGTAATTGTATACGATGTATAACTTTGACAGTTGTGAAAATAAGTAGTATTGTTATAAAAACCTTGTTCCCGCCACTTGAGATACCGACTGTTTACAGAAGTCGATGGGTGGTGGTAGTTTTAGCACAAAAATATAAAAACGCCTAATGTTTGTTGGAAACGGGTTTCGACCGTGATTTGTGTATAAATGTTAAAGTGTAATATGAAGTTGATGATTGAAATTGAGTTTATATGTGGAAAGCGAAATAAAGTGTTAAAATCGTGCATTGTATTTTTCTGAGGTTCAGCGTCCCCTACATATATTACTCCTTTTTCTTCCTAATTATAAATAAATAAATAGTCGCTAGACAAACACACACATTGTATATCCCCAAATTAAGCAAGTTACGCTTGTGTTATGGGTAATATACAACGGTCTACTCTGAGGCCGAACCCAGACACCCAGACCATAGTAAATAATGGAGAAAATACGTTTCCGAAATTTACTATACCAAGAATCGAACCCAGAGCCTCTGCGTTGCAGCAAGGTAAGTCGGCAAAGGCTTAACCCGCTCAACCACACAGGCCGTCAAAAACAACAACTATAAACAAAACAACAATTATAAATGACAGCCTTTAGAATTGTTGTGTTGGTCTCAAAGTTTGTCTATAATAAGCTCCGAAACCGCTCTACAGATTTCAATAAAACGTTAAGTGTTTAAAACAGCAACGTCAAATTTTTGTGCGAACTCATAAAAAATCAACGTTAACATTCGTAAGAGTTCACGTAACTCTTTCATCCTCTCGAGTGAATTTTAACTCGTTTGCATTATTCAGGTTCTTGTCGGAAAACTTTGCTTCAGACAAGTTCGTGACACAACGCGCGTCTGAACATAAGAAATGTTCCTATATATGAAAGAATAATTTAAATAATTTATATGTAACGAAGTAACAAATATATAATAAATTAGTATCTGCTTAATTGATCGCGACTATTATTTTTTATTTTATTGCATGAGTTCAGCAGACAGGCAGACGGTCCACTCGATGGAAAGCGGTTACCATCGCCTATGGACATTTGCAACACCAAAGGTGTTACAAATGCGCTGCTGCTCTCTTAAGGGACACTGGAACCTGGTCACTAATGCCGGAACACAACTCAAGGCTGTTATGGGGGCATACCCTAGACCAGGGGTGGTAGCCATCCAGTCGGGCAAATACCCTACCACCTGGCTGTGGGTTGTTTTGTCGCCTCTTACGACAGAGAAATGCCCGGTCGCAGAAAATTGTATTCTTTCTCCGTTCCTGCACGGATATTCAAATTAAGTTCCACTGGACAACACTTTTTGAAGGTCAATACATACAAGTTAAAATTTAATTTTACTTCGTAGTCTATGTACACCGTTTTGCAACGTGTTATTGCTGTTAAGCAGAAGAAGCGGCAAGATACTCCCCAACAACTCGTCTAGCTAAAAATTTGTTAACTCAAACTTTTTTTTTTAATAAATTTTATACAGAAATGTGTTACACAATCACTTTTCGAAGAATTTATGGGGTTGTAGCAAATAGTGCATACTCAGTAAGACAGACACAATAAAAGGAAATAAAAATGTTATAGTTATAATAATGACATGACGTAATAAAATTTTATACTGCAATATATAATATGTAAATATATAAGTAATGCCCAGTAAAAAACGCAACTCGTAAGTAACACACTGCAATTACAATTGGCGCCACCATTCCTCTTATGTTTTTATATAAAATCTTAATTAAAATTTTAAATCAACATCTTATCATTTTAAACTTAAACCAGTCATATATTGAAAGTCTTATTCATTTCCTTCACAATTTATTAAATTTCTTTAATATCTTTTGTATGTACTATTGTACTATAATTTTCTGAATAATTAATATAATCGGCCAAGGGTGTGGCAGTCCACGAACTATGAAGGTTTCCGTAGCGATATGTAGTAGTCATAAATCAGATAATTTCGTTGTTTAGCTATTAATTAAATGAGGTTATAATCAATACATGGAAAGATATTAGCTTCCAAAATCGTAGTAGAAAGTGTGACTTGTATAACTTTTGAAGTACGGGATGGAAAATTCGGAAATGATTATGTATAAGACTATTTGAATTTTATAGACGAGTCTCAAGGTATTGTCAAATGACTCATCGTAAAATATTAGTTTTGATCGTGGCCCATTTTTAATTAACACAAACATATAACTTACTAATAATACACCATATGACACAAGCATAGGTCATCACATCATCTTGCGAAAAGATCGATTTTGTACAACGCGTTGGTGCGGCCATATTTAGACGATCCGCTCCCACTGATTCACTGCGCGTTAACACGTTGTATAAATAAATGTATTATTGTTACCTTTAGTTCATTTTGTTTATCGCATGTTGAATGAATTCGTAGAATTACAAAATTTAAAGTATTGAACGATATTTGAGATTGTTAACGGATTCCTTATATATACGATCTGTATGAAATTTGATTTGATTTACTTACTGTTGAAACGCTTGGGCCGTGGGGTCCTGAGGCTAGGGCCATGAGCCTCTACCAAAATTTATCAAAACGACTCCTTGATTATTCAGATGATCAGAGGGCTGATGCCTACCTTGGACAACGAATCAGTATGCCGATCTAGCGAGAAAATGTAGCCAGCCTTCTGGGCATCTTACCATAAAAGACTGTGACCTAGGCGTAGTATTCTACCTATAGTATTGAATACAATATAACTAAGTTAAGTTTCCTTTTCTTGTATTAGTTTATAAAGTTATTGTAATAAATTAATACTTAATAAGATTTTTAATTTGAATCCGTTGGTATGGATCTATTCGCTGACAAAACCTAAAGAAGTGTGTCTTTCTTCCTCTAACTAATGCACTCTGAAGTGGAAATTTTTGAGAGTAAAAATAATTTCAACAAAATTCGGTTAGAAAGAGATTTTATCAATAGTTTTTGAGTTTAATGTTGTGTAGCCAAATGACAAAGACTGAACAGTTAACTGACATCTACCTACTTTGACGATATTATTAAATGCTAAAAAAGAATTATGCTGAATATCGCTATACAGACATGCAGACCCAGATATTACAACCAAATAGCTGTAGCGTTTGTTTTGGCAATATTCCTATAAACTATGTTGCCATAATCACTTTTTAATTTTCGTAGGTATATTAGGCCTTATGGTGTAGGAACAAGTGTAGACAAATATATTTGATTTTAAAATAGTATACTCGCTATGTCTCTAATTTCAAAAGTGAATTTTACTTTAAAATAGTTTTAATTTAAAGAACAGCTTTTAAGGTCAATATGAAATTCGTGCAATCGCATAATAATATAAATTCAGGCAGCAGCAACACCTCTGGATCAAGCTCTGTCTAAATGGGCGTCAGGAATATAAGTCAAGAATATATATTTTTTTTATTGGCTGAAGCAGGCAAACAGGCAGTCGGCCCCCCTGATAGAAAGTGGTTACCGTCACCTATGGATGTTTGGAACACCAGGGATGTCGCCAACGCATTGCCGACTTTTAATAAATTTTATAACGCCCTTCTTAGAAAAACCCCATGTCATAGCGCAAAGGGAAAACCGCTGCGGGAAGTTCCCTCTCAATCGTCCTCCAAGGCGGTGCGGTTGTAGAAGTGAGGCGTTAGGAACACTCCCGGTTGTAAAGGCGGCAAAATACGTAGAGGGACGCAGACTTTTCGAAGACTAAGCGATTCTAAACCGTCGGTTAGTATGGCATCGTCGACGATACGAACGGCGTGACGATGGATGGAGTCGATGTAATTTTGTGCTGCGTAATAAATAATGAAACTGAAAGTTTTCGTTACCATTTTCGGTGTTGATACTGTTATAGAGTGAGTCACTCTGTGATGATCACTTTATTTCAAGCTGTGTGCACCAGAACGGAACCTTGAGTGTTAAGAAATTGTGTCAAGACTTTTTTATGAAGCGTTTATTTGCTCTGTTGAGATATCTGTGTCTTGAACTCTTTCAATGCAATCTGAAAACGAAACCGGCAGTTTAGCAATTGTTTGAGCAAACGGATATAATTAGCAATTGAGTAAAGTACGATACTACCGGGTAACTGTATTATTTTTAGGGTACCGACACCCATATGACAGAAATAGTAGACGTTTGTCATCTTTAGGGAACTATTAGTTTTTTTTTATAAATCCACAGACAAACACCCACATTGTATAATCCCAAGCTAAACAAGTTACGCTTGTATTATGGGTAGTATACAACGGACCACTCTGGTGGGGCCGATCCCAGATACCCAGACTATAGTAAATAACAGAAAGTTTGTTTCCTAAATTTACCATACCAGGAATCGAACCCGGAGTCTCTGCGTTCCAGCGAGTTCGGCCGGTTAAGACTTGGTCGGCTCAAGCACAGAGGCCGTCATATGCGTGGATTTACGTACTTGCCCGATATTTTCTTACCTAAGCGAGAAGCTGTTTCATTTGCGTATCAAATTTAGTATTTTTATTATTACTAGTGGTCGCCCGTGGTCGAAATTCGACCATAATAATCAATGTCAAAGACTATACTTCTATAATCAGAGATTTCATGAAGACTACACTGTTAATTTGACTTGAAAAATAAACAAAAGAGTACATGCGCGTGTGTGTCAAATACATGGGAGTGTGTGTAATGTTTTTTTTTTTATTTGTTGAATGTATTTTAGGCATAATTTAAAAAAAAAATAGTAGCATTCGTCGCTTTCTATATAAACTATAAGTGTGCGAAACTTCACACTCCTCCGTCCGCGCAATTTTCGTAAAAAAGGGCACAAAATTTTTGCTTCACGTATTAATATATTATTATTTTAATGTTCAAATTGTCGCCTTCGTCTATTTTTACCACCGTACCGTTCGCCGCAGGCTGGGCGGTCATCCCCACTATGTTTCTCTCTACTTCTGCTTTGTTCATGTAAGCAACAGTTATGAAGAACGTTTCTCTTGCACGCTCTGGGGATTTGGAGTCAAGATCCAGCCAAAATTTTTCTACAATAATACGCTATGAGGTTTTCAAAAAAGGTGTCATAATTTTTTTGAGGCTGGTAGCGTATTGGTAAGACTTCTGGCGTTGCAAATATCCGCAGGGGATAGTAACTACTGTCCATCAGGTGGGCCGCGAGTCTGTATATTTTACTGAGGCCACTAAAGAATGCGAGAGCCAATGTATGTTATTATTATTTATGGCATTATATAACCCATGAAATATCCGCTTTCTCGTTAATATAATATCTTGTGTGGGTTTCATTTTAATTTTAATTAAGAATATAAAATATCTTGTTACCAGCAGGATAATGAATTATTAAATAGAATTTTCGCTTTAATGAAAAAGCATCCGTAACATGATATAATTCCACGCTTTATCTTTGTTATCAGATAATCAGTATGCCATTATGTGGTGCAGTCATTTTCATTATCTTTTGAAAGGTGGATATATTTAATGTAGAGTATTTTAAAAAATAAACTGTTTTTCGACAGTCCAGGCACAATAAAAAGTTTGGTAAAGGTGATAAAACGTCCACTGATTTTGTCATTGGACAACGAAATCGTAAACCAATTTTCGTTGGTAGTATTTTTCTAGTTCTTACTAAAGTAAGTTTATCCATGTCATAGTTTTTGCTACTTAACAACACCTCTTGATTGAAATAAAGTAATGAAGATACAATGTCTACTGGTCTGAGTTGGTCTGAAAGAGAGTGTCGGGGTGAAGGTAAGGAAAGGAATGCTCCGGTGGTTCGGGCATGTGGAAAGAATGCATGATGAAAGAATGACTAAACAGATATACAATGCAAAAGTGGATGGATGCAGAAGTCGTGGAAGGCCACGACACACCTTCCATGATCAAATTGATCGTGTACTAGCAGAAGGTGATGTCAGGAGCCTTAAGAACAGACGAGTGTGCATGACAAGAGTTATGAATGTCAAAGAGGCAAGTGAGGTGTGTAAGAATAAGCCTAAATGGCACTCTGTTGTTCGTGCCTACCCCGCAAGGGAACTGGCGTGAAGTTATGTATGTATGTATGTATGTAAGATACAATGTCGTGTAGAGGCATGCAAAACATATCAGCCAAATGTTATCCAAGAGATTCAATAGTTTCTAAGAAAAATGGCTGTATCTCACATAGACAGACTGATGTACGAACATTATGATTATAATAAAGGCTTTCGTTTTGCAAAAATATCTATGGAATCCTAAAAAGTACGAAAGAGCAGAAAACTATTTTACTCTCTTTTCTTTCACCTTCTCCCAATTATTTAGGGTCGTCACAATGTCTTTCCTTCTATACTCTTCTATTCTGGCATAATTCCTTTGACCCATCACAAATCATCATGTTGTCCTTCAGACAATCCACCCATCTCTTTTTTGGTCGACATATAAATACTTACGAGTACTAGGATATGCTAGTAACTTCGTCTACGCTTGCCTTAAAATACCCGCGGGATTCCCGGGATAGAAATGATCACACATTTTATTACATAAAATGTGCTATCGGTTAGTGAAAAAATCATATTGGAATTCAATTTTTTTTTACTATTTTAAATCATTCCCATATAAAAATCCGCGGGTTTCGCAGGGTATAAAGTAGCGCAGATTTTAAGTTTAAGAATTTGCTGTCGATCAGCGAACACCGTATCGAAATCAGCCGAGTAGTTTTTGCGTGAATCCCGAACAAACAGACAAAAAATATAAAAGAGCCCATTGTGCATTGTAATCTTTTATGGCAGTCATTAGCCAGGCGTGTCGAACTGTTTCTAAGAAATTCGGTCTACGCGGTCGGGCGGCCATATTGTATCGGTGCAGTATAAAGCAATGGCCCAATGGAGAGATCGGCAGTCAAGCGATAACCACAAGCGTGGCAAGATGTGTGTAAACTCGATAATCTATATAGTGACGGACTTTGCGCGTGTTATTGAATCGTGCATTACGTTTGTACTGGTTGTGTCCAGTTATATTTGTACCTGTGTTATACGTGTTTGTATAGTTCTAAATAAACTCTATAATCATTCCAACGGCATTTTAATTCGAGTCCCGCAACTCGTAACAATATTATAGATATTCCATCAATGTTTTAATTTAACATTTTTTGTGTCCCGTGGACTTTCATCCCTTTTCATTACATGCCGAAATCACCTTAGTCTTCTTGCTCTGAATTTGTCAGTAATGAGTACCTAAAATTCTGGAGAGGTTCCCTTGTGTACTAATTTCACACCTTATCATAAAGCGGAACAAAATTTAATGGTTATTTTAAGACCGGCCCAGTAATTTCCCAAAATAAGCAACTCTGAAAACCGATACTACCATTGAAATCTCCATTTTGAGAAGTTCTTGGTAATCCCCAACGAAAGATTTGAAAACAGATCGCTATGTGTTATCGCTGTCTTAATTTCTTGATAAATTGTGTAAACCTATAATATTATAAAATTCTAAAAATGCTGTGTCTGTACATTGAAGCTATTAAAAAAAAAACAGCTAGAATAGACTATATAAACGACGGGGAACACACATTGCAATTGTTTTAAGATTTCTTGTCTGTTTGTTCGGGATTCACGTAAAAACTGCTGGGCCGGTTTCGATGCCGTTTCCGCTCATCGACAGCAAATTCTTAGACTTAAAATCTGCGCTACGTTTTATCCCGGGATTCCCGCGGGCATTTACCAGGGAGCGGTTTGTAATTGTCCGGGTGCCTGAAAATTCGCTTATACCGACACAGTTTTTACTAAAATGATAACTTACATTCTTTTTTAAATGCTGCGGTATTTTTGTGTCCCGCGGTTCCTGCGGGAATTTCAAGTCAAGCGGGGACGAAGTCGCGGGCATATCTTAGTGTCTTCCCTAACTAAAAACCGAAACAAAACCGTATTGATCATATAAAACTAATCATTATGAATATTAACCCTTGTTTACACTACGTCCACATATATTTCAACAAGGAGAGAATCCGTGACAGAAGTGGGCAGCGTGGATATAGAATAGAATAGAATACTTTATTTTTCACCAAGTATACAATTAGGTACTTATCGCTTAAAGCAATCTCTTCCAGGCAACCTAACTTAAGGAATAATTTAACCTAATCTGGCGATGTAGGTGGATATACTTATGTACAGTCAGCGTCTTATAGAAAGAAGCAGCCAAGGTGATCAAATAGATAAGAACATCGAAAGTGATCATTAGTATCGGTACAACCATTGTCGTCTAATAGATCGAATCACCCGTCTTGACCAAATACATCAGTACACCGACAACGCCAAATACATGAGTACAATCAAGTCACCATTATTATGTTAACAACCATCTCGCCAAAACAAAGAGACACACTAGAAAAATGAACTCTATTCTAAATGTGATTAGTGTCAAATCGAGATGATTTCATACTAAACCAAAATTGTATTTCGAATTATGTATTTCAAATTGAATTACTTATTGCTAAATTTGCATTGAATGAAAAGCACCTTTCTTTCCTAATGTGAAATTAATGAAATCAATTCTGAAGACGTTTGAAACTTAAAAAAAACTCCTGATCACAGCAGTGTGATTGACGAAGAGGATGATATGTGCATAATAATATTTATTACGTTTAATCGAGGGTAAACACTGGGATTGGAAGTATCACTTATTGACTACTTACAAACATTGTTAAAACTTCTAACCCATAAGGGCAGAGATCGAATCTTTAGTATTTTTGACTGACCCACCTATGTTTTATTACTAACTCTATGGACACAGAACGATTTCACGTCGATAGATTATAATCTATCGGGAAATAATGCGTTAAATTGTAAGCAGTTTGTTCCGGTTCACAATATTTCAATAGCTCTCGAGATAGATTATAATCTAACGGTCTGTACAATTTAACCATGACATATATACTCTAATATAGCCAATTAATAACGGCGTTCATTTTAACTTTATAACTAAGTTGCATTTGGCCACAGTACCTAATTATAATATTATTTCAGATGGAACAGAGATATTAGCCGAGCCCAGCTAACTAAAGATATATTATTAACCTACAAATTTTATAAATAATCTCAAGTTCCTGTTTCTAACCAGATATTTCAGTTCTCTTAATTAAATCAGGTTTTTCATACTTTTGTTTACATTCTTTAATACTTGATGACACTGCTTTTCAGCTTTGAGTTTTCGTTTTTACTAAATACCAACTGTCTTATTCATAGAGAGTTAGAGTAAGTTTGAACGCTTCTTTAACCACCATAAAGAACTGTTCAAACATACTTGACTATCAAATGTATCATCATCATGGAAACGCGAAGGAAGTTTCGCGGGCAGACGATAGTCTATAATATTATAATATGCTAAATATGTCGTCTCTCTACATTGAAGTTATTTAAAAAAAACACAATTGGAATAGACTATATAAACGATGGAGACACGATGATTTTTTTTTAGATTTCTTGTCTGTTAGTCGGTTTTTCTGTTTGTTCGGGATTTACGTAAAAACTACTAGGCCGATTGCGATTCGATTTTCGCTGATCGTGAGCAAATTCTCACACTTAAATTCTGCGCTACCTTTTATTCCGGAATCGCACGGGAAAATTTCCGGGAACGGTTTAAAGAGGCCAGAATAAAAAAAAGCTTTCTTATTTCGATGCGATGTTTTTACTCATTGATAGCAAATTTTCTGAAATTAAATCTGTGATACTTTTTATCCTGGGGATCCCGCGAATTTTCTCAGGAGCTGGTTAAAGTTGTTAGGACGCTTACAAATTAGTTTATTTATTCTTACACGATTTTAGACACGATACATTATTTTTTAAATACAGCAATACTTTGTGTCCTGGGCATCTCACGGAAATTTTCCCGAGGGTGGTTTCTAGTGGTTAGTATGCATATAAATTAGCTTATACTAAAACACAATGCACTTTCTTTTTCAAATAAGTAAAAATAGAAAAAGTATAAATTATTTATTTGCATAACAATTAGTTGATTCAGATTCAATTGATACTAAAACGATGGTTTACGTTCTTTTCCGAATGCTTTGTTAGTTTATATTCCGGGAACCCCGCGAAAACTTCCTTGGAGTGGTTTAAAGTCGTTATACTGCATAAAAATTGGCTGATTCCGATACGATTTCACCAGAACGTTAGATTAAGCTTTTTTCAATGACTGGGGTATATTATATATATGTATAGTATGATCTCAGTATAGATCATGAGAATTCATATACGTATTAGACATTAAAATAGTATCCAAGAAACATCAATTATTCATTGCTGATAAAAAAAGGTTTATCTCGAATTCTAAATTTCTTATGTATTGAAACTCTTTAGTAGATATTTCAACAAACTCACATATACATAGAAAATATACTCACATATACATAGTGTATTATGTCAAATGAAATGTTAAAATTAAGTTAATATTGTAAAATAGCTTTGTCTGTACATTGAAGCTATTAAAAAAACCAATTGGGATCCAATTGTTTGATTGATGGAAAATTGAAACAATTAATGTTTTTTTTTTCATAAATATGTTAATTTCTATGAGGTTTTCACTATTATACAGACATTTTTTACTTAAATGCTGAAAAAGCTAATATCATGGGAATTCTAGTGTAATTTTTCAGGAAACCGGATTCACTTTTTCATGTTTTTACTCCTATACTTTAGTGACGGAAAGTTCCAAAATTTTCTTGGGAATAATGCGCCTAGATATAGCATGAAAACTATTCGTGTTACTCTTATTACAGCATAGTTTAATACTTTATGACATTTTTATACATGACCATATTGGGACTCTTGAGATTTCCCGGGATTTCCTTCCACTTCCAAACCACTAGATCAACTTTGACGCAATGTTCGCAAATCACAAGACACTGTCTGTAATTATTAGAAATCCTTAGTGAAGAAACATCTGTAGTTGAATAAGTCTTTAGTAAATTACAAATATCGGGAGTTTATGAATATATCCAGGATTCATGTATTGTCATATTAAATATTTATTCAATTTTACATATTGATAAAATAACTTTAATCTTTGCTATCTAAGTAATGAAAATGAAGTCGAAGGCAAATACTAGTTACGTTATAAAAATGAAAAAGATTTTTATAACAGTAATAATACTATTGGAATTTTGATTTAGTATGAAATCATCTCGATTTGACACTAATCACATTTAGAATAGAGTTCATTTTTCTAGTGTGTCTCTTTGTTTTGGCGAGATGGTTGTTAACATAATAATGGTGACTTGAATGTACTCATGTATTTGGCGTTGTCGGTGTACTGATGTATTTGGTCAAGACGGGTGATTCGATCTATTAGACGACAATGGTTGTACCGATACTAATGATCACTTTCGATGTTCTTATCTATTTGATCATCTTGGCTGCTTCTTTCTATAAGACGCTGACTGTACGAGTGCGGCGCGCTAGACACTGCGTTTCACACGCTCAGTGGTTCGAAGTTGAAGCCATCGTAGGGCCGAATAATTCACTGAGGGGACTGGTTGAGGCCATACTCAACAGCGACGATCACTGGTCAGCGGTTTCTTCCTTTTGCGAGGCAAAAATGTCCCCCAAGGAAGCCGCTGAGAGAGTAAGAGAGAAAGCTGCGCATGCACTCCCCGTAGGCCGTTGTCCGATTGGCCTCCGAAGACACAGGTATGAGCAAAATCTCCTCGCATGATTCTATCTCAGGGGTCCACGCATCGTGGGAATGCCACGGGTCTAACCTCTGTTGGTGATAGGGGTCACTCTGCATCCCGAGGTGTCCTAAGCTTGTTGCGCGGTTGAACAATGGGTATAAATATGGTGTAGCTTCGCTAGTCATCTCATGTTCTTCCACACAAGCGCCGGGTATGGGATGCAGGTTTAGGTTTAGCGGAGTAGTAGGTTCCGCCCAGTCTTCGCACACGCTGCGCAGCGCTTATTACCGGTGTCCGGTCCCACCCCTACAGCCGAGAGGGACTCAATATGGTACGAAATGTATTCCCCCTGCGCATCAAAAAAAAAAGCTTTTGGGATGGGATAGGGAGAGCTGTAGTAGGCCATCGGGCGAAACACGACTAGCTCAAGGCTGTTTCACGCCAATATTCAGTGAGAGTGTGGTATCATATGGCTTTACAACGTCGAAAATGCATGTTGGATATATACTATATTAATATATTCGCGTTGCCTATTTTGATAGTTATGTGGTTGGGTGATATAATAAAATGTGGTGGTATAATAAAAAGTTGATATAACCTTGATAAAAAAATTATTGAATCATTTTGCAGTGTTTTCGAAGTTGACGTTATGATTGCAGGCAGACTATATACTAATATTATAAATACGAAAATCTGGATGGATGTTTGTTGCTTAATCATGCCAGAAGGTATGAACGGATTTTTATGAAATTTCACATAGAAATAGATTACAGTCTGGAATAGCAGATAAACTACATTTTATCCCGGAAAAATGTACGGTTTCCGTGGGATAACATTAACGCGAGCGAAGCCGTGGGCAAAAGTTACTAATTATATAAATTTAAAATTGACTTTGTTTGTTTGTTTCTTCTTGTCATGGGAGTGAATTTATTATAAATAATTTATTTTTCGATAGCAATTAGTAGCAAGATCACAATATTCACACAGCGCTCACGCATACAACCAAGCAGAACAAATAGTGGGGATAAACATATCACTTCTGGTGGGTAATGAGACAGGATATTTTATAAAACTGACTAAACGAAGTCGAGAGAAAGTCTCTTTCGCTTATATAATTATTTGCTATATTACTCTTTAAATTAATTTTACTTTTAATTAAAGGATTTTTAATGAGTTGTTCTCTATCTATCTATCTATCATTTAAGAGCTATGCTCTTGTCGGTGGAGCCTCCTCCAATCTTTAGTTGTTCTCAAAAACCAATAAATAATGCTTTGTTATTATAATTGTTCTTGTGTCTTCGTCCACATAAACAGAACTTGATTCGAAAAGTCGTAATTTTTTTTGGAAAATCTCTGTTAAATTTCTTAAAAATTTATTTGCTAAAACATAGTACTTGCTCGTACATATTATATAACAAGAATATATTATAAATTGCATATGTATGAAGCGATTAACGAAAGTAGAAAGTAGATAAGTAAATAGAAAGTAGATGAAGCGAAAAGTGTTTGTCAGGATCGTAGCAAGTGGAGATCTAACGGCTCTGCCTACCCCAATGGGAAAGGGGCGTGATAATATCATCGAATATACATACACGTTATTAGTAAGGATTTTAAAATAAAATGTAATGGTAAATAGATGAAACCCCAGCACGCAACTAGCCATGGTCTAATTCGGTAGCGTCGGCCGCGGCGTGCGCCCGCGCATCCATGCACTTGATAGATGAGTCACGGTCGCCCGAGCGCGGCCACTGCACTCATGCTGAGGTTTTGTTGTGATTGCTCACGATGCACGGATTGTGTGTGATTTTGTATATCCATACTAATTTCACGCTGCCGCCATCTTGATCCACGTTTATTAAAAAAACAAAAGAAGAAAGAGAGAGTGGCAGCCTTCGTGTACGTGACATAGCAGAAAAACTGCAATAATGTCGCTTGAGCTGCTACGGGCAATTTTTTTAATGCGAAGCTGAGAAGCAGGCAGACGACCTAGCTCAAAGAAAGTGATTACCGTCGTCTATAGATGTTGGCCACACAACACAATGGGATAAAGAGTATGGGACACGTGGATGAGATAGAGAGATCAGACATGAGCAATGGAATAGAGTGGATCGAATGTGGGATTGGATAGGAGGAGGGGAAGGAAGTGGGTCATCGGAACTCACTCATCACACGAAACAAATCATTCCAGCATGGCTCGACCACGTAAATTTTAAAGTAATTAGTTAGTTAATTGAGAAATAACTGTCTAGCTTTGCCCCTTGTATCGTCAGAAGGATTAGACTCAAGAAATGCTGGCTTGACGTCGTGAGGGATGACATGCGTGCCAATGTTCATACAATATGGGATGTGAAAGAGCGCGTCAATGCGTGTGAAAGTAACTATTTCTCCATGTTGCACATTTATATTGTTACGAATCACGAGACTCGAATTAAAATGCCGTTAGAATTACTATAGAGTTTATTAGAACTATACAAACACGTATAACACAGGTACAAATGTAACCGAACACATCAAGTCCAAACGTAACGCGGAAGGTCGTAATCCAATAAAACGCGCAAAGTCCGTCACTTATTGGACTCCCGATTGTAGTACACACGTCTCGCTTCGCTCGTGGTTATCGCTCGACTAACTCCTCCCTCAATCGGGCCATTGCTTTATACTGCACAAATGCAATATGTCCACCCGGCAGCGTGGACCAAATTTCCTAGAATCAGCTTGTACTTTAAATCCGTAACACCTGGCTAATGATTACAATACAATACAATAAAACAATAGGCCGTATGCGAATAAGTAAACAAAAGAAGACGATCATAAAAGAAGTTGAAATACCGACGGGTAATAAATGTGCTTTGTGTCAGATATGCAGGTGGATTTTTTGTTTGTCGGGACCTGAGTTGTAACAATATATTCTTCGTTTGTTTCTTTATTACAGTCTTGAGAGTGATCTGCAATATATACGATATTGCTAAATTATGTAGGTAATAATGTGCATGAACGTAGGTAGGATAGTTTTTATCCCGAAACATAACGTAATTTTCGCGGTTCATGACTTCGAAATTTCCTCCAGTCAAATGTACGAAAGACGTGGTAAATTACGAAAATACGTGATACCTACGTCTCGTCTTCAGAAAATATATATACATAATATTTTTGAATGGTAGTAAAGTAAAGTTTCCGAGAATGAGACTTTTATCCCGGTGAATGTATGAGTTGTCACAGGATTATATGTTTATTTAAATAAAGCCGCGGGAACGCTCTACTAAGAGATACTAGTACAGCACATCGTTTGAGAAAGTTCAAACATGGCTCGCATACTTAAATGCTAGTTTAAATAAACGTTACTTGACTTAAAGAAATAAAGCAATGTAGCGTGATAAAAAGGTTGCCTAACATCTATTCTTTTATATTTTGAAAGGAAATGATGTGGGTTTGATATATATTCAACAAGAAAAGAACTTTTGTCTGTCTGCCTGATCTTAAAGACTAGTCGACGAATGTACCGTATAAATCAGCCTAATAACTTCCCACTGCTGAGCTTCGGTTTTCCCTTTCATGGGAAGCAAACGGTACTCCTGTCATACTTGTCCGAGGTGGAGTCTTATAGACTGGTTGATATTGCACATCATTAGCTCGATGTGTTGTGAATAACGTGGCAACTCTTGCTCTTGCATCTTTTGTTTTAACTTTCATTAATCTCGTCAATATTCGCCAGACATGCATTAAGACTTGACCTTTAGTACATAAGACCTGCCTAAGCGGTGCATGCTCATGGTCAATAAATAATTATTAGTTCTCTAATTGTTGCCCAGAGCAATTGTACATTTTTATAGTGTGATACCAGTATTCTAGTATGCCAGTAACAGGCTTTCAGGCATAATAATATCTTACTCAACAGGTAATCAAGAATTAAACGCTCCAGTATCTGGAGCGTTTAATTCTTGATTACCTGTTGCAATATATTGCCAACACCAACAATCATCTTCTTCGTGTATATACATGTAACGGTGTAAATCAATATAGGGTAAGCTATACCATTGTTGGAATTTCATCTAATGATTGGAACACAGTCGAATTATTCAAGATATTAAGAATCCTTACTATTCTTTACAATGGTGGAGTTGAATCGTAAAAACAAATAAAAACTAGAATTGTCTACTCTTTACATTTAAGAAATCTCGAACAACGTTGTCTTTCCATAAGGCGCTACAATAATAAGAATCCACACAAGTTGTCTGAAATTCTTTGTTATCGTCTTGAAAATCTAGAGCCTTATTTAGAATTCTGATCGAAACTTGTTCTAGTCCACTTAGTTTCTTGCGTTTATCATTGCTTGCTCATTACGCATTCAACTTCTTGCTCCTTTTACTGTTTGATTATAAAATCTGTGTCGTTTTAAGCGTAGTCCGTAACGGTGATTTGAGTGCGTGACTGTATAGTTGTCGAGTCAGTTATTTAGTATTTCTGATAATCTAGTAGTACTATTAGTCTGATTGTATAAGTACATATGTTTATGTGTAAAAATCAGCGAGACAAATAGCCTACGTGTTGACTTGAGATATTTAGGTAAAGAAGTATAACACCGATAAAAGTCACCCCAAAATCCCAATTCTGCTATTACAATATCGTAATAATGGTGGGACTAACGTCATAATAGCTGTTGTTTCATAAAAAATCAACCATTGTGATGTTAGTACTCAATCATTCTGGCGATATTGTAATAGCAGAACTGGTTCCCAGCTGTAATCAATATAATTACTTCAGCATGGCTCTACCATGAAATTCGACTAATTTGATCTAAAACTATGTTTTAAATAATATAATACTAAAGCTATAGTAGAATGAATAAGCAGCACTATCTAGACTAATTTAGTGGTATAGTAGGATTTAGAAGTTTTTGAGTGTTACGTATTTTAATTTCCGCCTCGCTGCTCGGTGACCGTGTCCATCCATGTCCTTGAAGTGATTTTGGTATACATCATTATATATAGTATATCCCTTTGACGCCGTGGAGTAGAATATTGATAATAATTATAGTGACGCGGGTGTAATGCTCTAGTATTTGTCTTATTAATTAATTAATGTGCTGTGTTTATTATTTGAACTTTGATAATATGGAAATACTCAATTTTCTGAAATAAATGAATTATTATTATTAATAGGCGATTCTGAAGTCATTACACCAGGTCATAAATGTTACTTACTGTTTAAGTTTACAGCTATATTCAATGTACAAAGCTTAAGTAATAATGTTGAATATATATACACAACAAAGATCAACAATATGTTGAGCGATCGAGATTGGTCTCGCTTGATATATTGTAAATGGTGAACGATAAATCAGGGGTTTTAAATGTCGGAAGTGTCTGGACTTTGGGGTCATAGACATTTTTTGAAAGATATTAATGTTAGAGGGGATTGGATTATTCAGATTTATCAATACTACATGTTCGAGTATACTACGTCATGGATTGAATGAAAGACGATGTAGTGACAAGAACTGAAAAAAGAACCTTAAGGTGGTTTGGATATGGTAGAGTCAGAGCTGGTAGACAGCGACGTACTCATCACGATCAACTTAAAGATATTTTGAAGAAAGGTCAGATAAACAGCAACTCAAATAAACGTGTATATATGAAGAGGTTAATGAAAGAAAGAATTAACAGAGAAGAGAAGAAACAAGAAGACAAGAACAAGAAGAAACAGAGAACAGTTTATGCTTAGGACGAACATACACGAGTGAAACAAACCTGTTTAATGTAATAAAGTAAACATGTTATACAAGAGACAAACAGCCACAAAATAACAAGACAACATATCGTGTAGTGTACTTGAACCTAGAGCGAAGCAAAAGTAGATGAAGTGAAAAGTGTTTCTCAGGATCGTAGCAAGTGGAGATTTGTCGTCTCTGCGTACCCGAATGCGAAACAGGCGTCACAATATGTATGTATGTATGTAAAGGTGTACAGTAATGTAGCTAATAGGTAACGTGTTATTTTTTAACGCAATAAGTAAGTCGCATTTGATCATAGTCACTAACACAAACGCGGGTGGAGCAGGAGCATAATATTTTTTTTTTTTTTTTTTTATTGCAGGAGATCAGCAGACAGGCAGACGGCTCACTTGATGGAAAGCGGTTACCATCGCCTATGGACATTTGCAACAGCAAAGTTGTTACAGATGCGCTGCTGCTCTCTTAAAGGAGACTGGAACCTGCAGAACACAACTCAAGGTTGTTATGGCGACATACTTTAGACCAGGGATGGTAGCCATGCAGTCGGGCAAATGCCCTACCACCTGGCTGTGGGTTGTTAAGTCGCCTCTTACGACAGGCCGCCCGGCCGCAGGAAATTGTATTCTTTCTCCGTTCCTGCACGCTTAAAAAGAGTTAGTTAAAGAGTAGAAATACAAACTGAAGTTCTCAACGTAAAGTATTAATTAACTTAACTCGTAAAGTGCGAAACTTAACGACGACAGTATAATATGTAGGTAGAGCGTGATTTTCGCAATATAGTTAAAAGTCTTAAGACCACGAAGATAATGCAGTGAGCCGAATTGCATTTGCTACCAGACGGCGGAAATTATAAAATTAAATTACCGTCTTTAGTGAATTTTGTAGCGTCTTGAAAGTTTCAAGAAGGTGGGTTATGAGAGGTCGGTTTAACACTGATTTTTATTACTCAAAAAGGCTTTAGCTTCCCCGTCTTTGCGTTTTCTTTATGCAAGCTTTTGAGAGAAATCAATTAAGAAACGTAACAAAATACGTCATCTATTCCTATAACATGTGTGTACGTCTTGTATAGCTCAAGCTACATGTTCTGTATAATCTTTAACCCGGAGGAACCTTTGACCGACGCAGTTATGTATACTTGTAAAATAAAGACGGCTAATACAGAGATTGGTTTATTTTACACACTATTTTGATTGCGGTGGTGTTTTAGAGCTCTGTAAACATTGCTCACAATACATCGGTCGCTGTAATCGAAATCGGTTTATAAAACTGTAATTATTTATTCAGGCAACATTGCAAGCAGTTTTACATATAAGCTCATAGAATTAAACATTGAATAAACCTTATTTAAACTTTCAAATTTTGTCTGACTGGCTCTATAAAGTATGTTTTAAATAAAAACGAGAGAGAAAGAGAGATTGACCTGTAGCACCATCTTTTAATGCGGGATTTAGAAGATGTCCTCAGTTTTACTGGGCGATTGAAATTGTTAACAACTTCTACCAAGCTGAAGCGTATAAAGCTTATATATAACCTTAAAACACCAACATTTCAGTTTCCAATCCAGTTACCAGTTTTTCGATATACAACGCTAATTTTCGTACCCTATCTCTAAATCAGGGTCGTTTAATAAGAAAAAAAAGTAGAAATCTTTGGTACTGGATCCTTATAGCAGTATAAAGTAATTAATGCCGGGGGATAAAGTAGTCCCCCGGCAGTGGAAGAGGCCTCGCGAGGCTCACGCCTGCCAGGGCTGCGAGAGGCTAGGTCATATACCCGTAGCCCTGGCATAAGGCAAAGGACGGAACACCCAGGGGTTTTAGTGGGTATCCCTTACCGGGGTGTGGCAATAGCACGGTACCAGTTCTGACTGGGCATGCCAGTGCCACCCTCGACCTGGCGAATCCTACACTAGGTCGCGAATTATCCCACCAAGGTTCTGCCCTTGTCGCGGCTTAGTCCTCAAACGGATTGCCCCTGGCTAAAAAAAAAGTATAAAGTAATTGGTTTTTTAATAATCAAGATGTTGAAATATTTTGTAACAAATCTTTGATCATTCGCCATATTTATTTAGCAGCTTCAGTGTAAAACTCATTATGACAGCCAAGCAAGATAAACACTGTAGCCGCTTGGATCTTAAATAAAGATATCTCGAACAATTAATACCGTTCTCTCTGCGTTATGATGAATCTAATTAAGCAAATAAGTTCTGTAAAAGCATGTTTTCTTTGGCTAATTGAAGACAAAGATTTTGGTCTGCAATATTATAAGTTTAAAGGTAAGTTTAATTTTATAAATGCTTATAGTAACACGTGTATTAATAACATTATTCATCTTTTATGCGTGGTTGGACTGTTAATATATGTTACAGCATAATTATGTTTAATAGTAGTATATTGATTACATACAACATTGCTCTTCTATAATTTTATTATGTTATTTATACTTGTGTAGTGGATACACTTATCACGCGCTCGGCTTTCCAACTCAATTATTCGTTTATACATTTCTATTAGAAACTTTCGTAATAAACAAAAGTAGTCCAAGTTCAAGGTCAATTTTTTGGCATTAGGTTTTTGACATTTGACAAGTGCTACCTTTTTTTTTTTTCAGGCGGGGCAAATGCTATTTACGCACAGTACCGGGTCCTTTGCAAGGGATTAGACCATAGTCAAAACAACATATTTTGATCTACGCTATATTTATTATTCATGTGTAATCATAATTTCTAATCACAAAATAAATAATATATAACTATCCACTTCAAATTTCTTATTTATTTATTTAGATTTAATTTATCTATTACTTAATGATCTACTTTTGTTTTTGTTAATCAATGCCTATATAGCTGTGTTAGCCAGGACGTATAGATTCGACTAACCAATGAGAGGTGTGTATAAAACTCGCTCTCATTGGTGGGCATTCAAAAATTGTAAAAAAGACACGGGTTTTGAATTCAGTTAGGAGAGACACTTTTTGTACTACTGTAAGAAACTAACTAGTGTGCAAATAAAAGCCAGTTTTATAATCGAACTTATATTTATTCAAGAGCCCTTACATCACGTCCAATATCATAGCACACTCTTCACTTGTATGTTTCAAAAAGTTCACTTTCACTGTTATTTTATTAAAACAAAACTGTTTTAAAATTCTTTTTATGAAGCAAGATCCGACCTTCCTGAATTTTGTCTGAAATCTCTGTTGAAAGAATCTAATATATACAAGCTTTACCAGTATGGAGTGAAAGTTAGACGATAAATTTGCATACATTTTGAATTTTGCTTTGAGTTTCGAATTCCTGGTTAACATGACGCTGGCATTCGTATGAAAGTACTTCTAGGTAGTTTTTGAAGGTATTCATGTACAAATTAACACTTTAAAATATTACATATTATTGAGTTGGTGGGGTGTATGTTACAATAAATTCTAAAAGTGTTTTCATATAAAAGAGCGGGAGTTAAAATGCCATACTATTGTTTTACTTTTTAAATATCGTGATAAAAATAATCATATAAATTGTCTTGTATAAGTTATGACGTTATAAATTGTCGTCTTTAGGGCTTCAGCGTTAAGTAAGATACCAAAAAAGTGGGGTGCCTTGACCGTGAACTACCCTATTCTCATTAAACTTTTAAATATTACAAAGTATTCTCATTAACACTTTAAGAAATTTAATATTTAGCTCTTCGTCGCCATTTTGGCAATAAGGGTTTTGCCCTTATAAACCCTTATACAGCATTTTTTTTGAGAAATTACTTAGTCGACAGTTCGGTATGGATGCTGGGCATGGTTTTAGTCTATGCACTGTGTAGTGTCCATAGTGACGTTAAAGATTTATTGCTTACATTTACATACATACATACACAACTTCACGCCAGTACCCTTGCGGGGTAGGCACGGACAACAGAGCGCCATTCAGGTTTATGCTTACATTTGCCTAAGAATATGTAAATTCAAGTGCGGTCCAAGTAGATGTCGCCTTGCTCTAAAAAATAAAAATCTGGAACCCAATTCCAGCGCCACCTAGCGGGTCTAATTGTGAATCTAAAATACTAAACCATCCCGAAACTCCTTCAAACACACATCAAAATCCTGGGGACCCGATTCAAGGGCCACCTACCGGGTCTAACTGTGGATGTAAACTGTTCTAGTATGTCACTAATTTGCAGTGGATATCAATTATATCTATAATATTATAAAATTCTAAACATGTCGAGTTTGTACATTAAAGCTATTTTTACAAGCTTTTATTTAACTTGCAATAGATGTATGTATGTATGTAAGTTCGGGTGGAATCTTGCAAGTTAAATTTGACCAACTTCCCGATTTCCGAATGAGCTGAAATTTTGCACGCATATGTATATCGCGTGACAATGCAATAATATGGTACCATGGAGCTGATCTGATGATGGAGTCGGAAACAAGATAGACCCGTCGTGTTTGGGCTTGTTTTACTTGTCTTGGCTAGCACTCTGCGGCTACATGATATCTAGGATCTCAAAAGCTTTTATTTGAAAACCTTTTTAAAGAATCTTATTAAAAAAATCAACTGGAATAGACTATATAAACGATGGAGAACACGATGCATTTTTCTTAAGATTTCTTGTCTGTTTATCGGTTTGTCTTTTTCAATGACTCAAGTTAAACTTATTGGGCCGATTTCGATGAAATTTTCGCTGATCGACAGCTAATTCTTAGACTCGAACTCTGCCCTGCTTTTTATCTTGGTAATCCTGCGGGAATTTTGTGGAAATGATTTAAAATGGCCAGATTGAAAAAAAAAATCTAATTTCAATGCCATTTTTTCACTGATCGATAGAAAATGTTATGTAATAAAACGTGTGATATTTTTTATCCTGGGTATCCCGCGGAGTGGTTTGAAGTTGTTCGCGTGCATAGAAATTGGCTTTTTCCGATTGAGTTTTCACTAAAACGATAGCTTATATTCTTATTTAAATACTGTGATACTTTGTGTCCCGAGAATCCCACGGGAATTTAAAATCAAGCGTAGACGAAGTCGCGGGCATATCCTAGTAAGCTATATGCGCGCGTAACGTGAGCAATTCCGGAAGAAGGCGTAGTTGTAAACCTAATTTATATAATAACTATTGTTTTTATAATTTTTTGATATATTCATAGTTATTCTGCTATTTGGGATGGAGACAAATCTAAAAAACCTAGATTATAACATTTGGTCCAGCCGTTCTTGAGTTATAAATGGTGCTACTAACCCGGCTTTGTTTTATGTATACCTGTATATAGATTTTCACAACAGGATCGAAATTTTAACAGAAAGTAAACAAACGTAATAGTAACAATAATCTTTTTGGAGCTACTATACGATTAAAAACATCTGCTCTCATGACATACTCGTGGAACGCCCCATGTCGTATTAGGCATTCGTATGAGTTGAGTTATGAGATGGTGTTATTGAAATCTGAAGCAATGCTCCATCTTTGACGCGAGTTTAATGAATGTAAAGTTCATTAACAGATAATATTAATTTTAGATTTGAGTAGGTACTTGACACGGCCTGATGGAGTTCTTTGATTTGAGTATTTTCTGTTATTGCTTGAATGGTGACAGCACTACTTTGGTTTCATAGTACTGGGTAGTTGATATTGATTGTTGGCCACTAGGTCACGTCCTTTGAAGTCCTAATCGTGCGTAAGGATTAGAAGCGGGAAGCTATTGCAAACGTCAGCTAATTGACGGTTGTGCACGAAATAGCCACGCGTCTACGACTGTCAACGACTTCGCCAACTGGCTAATTAATGGTTGACGAATAAAATCGAAAACCAATAAATTGACGGTTTAGCCGTTAGCCGTCGGCTGCCGGTTGGCGAGTCATTCACCTATTAACCAAAAAGCCCCCAGCTTGTTTTTTAGTTAGTTTATGGACAACCATTAGCCGGATGGCAAAGGTTTTAGAATTTCAGATGGTTACTCACCGCTACTGAGGGTTCATGGAGGCGAGGACTTATCACATAGTTGTCACAACCATCATCATCATCCGTGCAGGAACGGAGAAAGAATACAATTTCCTGCGGCCGGGCGGCCTGTCGTAAGAGGCGACAAAACAACCCACAGCCAGGTGGTAGGGCATTTGCCCGACTGGATGGCTACCATCCCTGGTCTAAAGTATGTCACCATAACAACCTTGAGTTGTGTTCCGGCATTAGTGACCAGGTTCCAGTCACTTAGAGTTCAGTCTTAAGAGAGCAGCAGCGCATTTTTAGCACCTTTGGTGTTGCAAATGTCCATAGGCGATGGTAACCGCTTTCTATCAAGTGGGCCGTCTGCCTGTCTGCTGAACTCCTGCAATAAAAAAAAATATAAAAAACAAAGGTGTATTTATGTCGTATTTATTAATTTAAACACTTTAAACATTTTTTTAATTCATTAATTTATTTACACTCATATTCATAGCAGTGAAAACCAACTAAAAGACCACGTGCTGTTCTTCCACCTGGGACCTATTATGTATTTACACTAATGTTATATGTATATTAGTGTTCCGAAATAAATGTTTTAGTTTATGTGGTTTTCAGTAGCTGTAAGCGTAAAAGGCATGACTGGGTAATCTTATGATATAATAGGTAGATATAACTAGAGTGGAGACTCGAATATCCGGACCTCAGTTATACGGATATGCGATTATCCGGATCGTGATTAGGATTGCAATATTTTAGTAATTTAAGTAAATTATGTAGCTACATTTTTACGTATTTAATATTTGTCTAATTTGGTTGACAAGTTTTATTCGTTATTTCGAATAAACACATACGCGAACGCGGTAAGTTATCGTTCTAGAGTTAACAATATGAACACAAAAAGCATTTATACATCATTATATTAATACGGGAAGCAAAAACTTTGTACCCCTTTCTACGAAAATTGCGCGGACGGAGGTGTATGAAGAAGGAGTGCAGAATGCTAATTTTTTTTTATTATGCATAAAAATATATTAAATCAATAAAAAAACATTACACACACTACCATGTATTTGACACATACACGCGTATATACTCTTTTGTATATTGTTAAAGTCAAATTAACAATGTAGCCTTGGCGAAATCTGTGATTATAGAAGTATAGTCTTTGACAACAGAACCTTAATAATGTTCAAACTTATAATTTAAATTAATAATGGTCGACTTTTGACCACTTCACAGTGGTCGAAAGTCGACCATTATTAATACCATCCGGATAATTGAATATACTAGTGGTCTTACGACCACTAGTATATTCAATTATCCGGATGCTTTATGACAACAATCAGTCCTGTTAAACGAGTTTCCATTGTATTTTCAAAAGTAAACATACGTCATGTTAACTTTTAAAAATAGTTTTCACTATTGAATTCAAGTTTTGCGCTTAAATATATTTTAAATGTCATGTTGGGTTAATTTCTAGTTTTACCTCTTTTCATTCGCGTGGAAATGACGACGCCGTCGCCGGCGGAAGTCGAGATTCCGTCCGTCGATCCTTCATTTCAGTATACCGAGACATGAAATAATGCAATTTTATTAAAAAAAAACTTGAATCACAGCTTAATTTTAAATTGATACGTAACATCTGACGGCGTAGTCAATCAATTACTAATTAAATATTAGGAGCAAAAAATACCAGCGCTCATTCGTAGACTCCAAGAAGTAGATATCTAATGGCTTAAAAACATAAAAATTCGCTAAAGTATGTGTTCAGTGTTCAGTTCGAGTAATTTTTGAGAAAAATAGGTTTTACATTCATAGACTTTTTAATAAACATTTTGGTTTCAGTTCAATTCACAATTTAACAACGTTGACGAATGTAATTCAATTAGGTAGGTGACACATATTAATAAATTAGAAATATATCGGCATATAAAATAGCCAACGCTCAAAATACCATACAGTACTTTTATATAATTACGATAAAAATAATTTTCGTTAGTTAAACATTTATTAATACGCTATTTGACTCACATATGACGTTATAATTTGCTACGCTCGTACAAAATGTTAGCTGGGCGTTTTGTAAGATGACAAAAAGTATATCAGTTGACTTCACTGTCACCTCTTCTATTGGAACTCGAAAGAAGCCTAGGGATGGAGATAATCAAAATACCTTACGAAGAAATAGACTCCTGTTATACAGCATTAAAATTATCTTAAGCTGCAGAACTGATGCTTCTTCTCTTTATGCATTTGACATTATTTGTAATAATTACGTACTCTTCCATTGTTCAGGGTTATAAAAGTATGAAGTATGAAGATAAAGTCTCCCCAGAATGAAATCTGACAAATAAAACCCCTCCGTGAAATGCACCTTAAATTGTCCGTGAAACCTTTGTTTCCACTTTCACTGTAATCGGTATGATTTTGTTTTTGTTTTGGACATTTCAAACGATGTTTCCCGTTTGACAAGGTTTATTATAAACATGTTGTTTGTCCTTTTCCTTTGAAAGTAATTCTCAAACTAAGTACGATAAAAGTAATGTTAGACTAGAAGATTGATGGATGTAAAGGTAGACCAAAAGATAGATGGAGGGTTTTTGAAGCGAAACTTCTTCAGAATCGTTGTGATTTGAAACTCGATGAAACGAAAAAGGGACACTAAAAAGAGAGAAACACATAAATCTATAGGTCTAAGCCTGGGAGAGAATGAGATACGAGTTTTACATTGTGCAGCACAGTTTAGAGAGTCAATAAAACCTATGATTAAACATGGGTCGAATTTGGACCGAAATAAAACTGATAGTAATATTTTTTAGACAGTGAAAAATTAAAAGTGATATTTGAGAAGTTTATTTTGAATTATAATATGTTGACGGATGTAGGATTATATTAATAAAAGTTAGAGAAGAATTATCTTTGAGTATATTCTCTGAAGTTTCACTTCTACTGCGAGTGAACTGTACACACACATAATTTTCTTTTTATTGCTATAGCATGGCAAACAGACAGTCGGTCCATTTGATAGAATGTGGTTACTGAGGTAATAGGCGTTTGCAACACCACGGGTGCTGCCAACGCGTTGCCGGCCTCGAAGAAATTTTATAACGCTCTTCTTGAATCACACCATATCGTAGCGCATGAGGATTATGTGAAGGATAACATGATGATTTGTAGTACAACAGAAGAACTTATGCCAGAACAGAGGAGTACAAAAGAAATAGATAACGTAATAAAATTGTAATGAATAAATCTTCGTACCATATTTTTTTGGTCTGGTATAAAGGTTTTGAAATCTAGCCGACTTTTGTTCGTTTGTTTTGTTCCTACTATTGGATTGTTTTCCAGTAAGAGACATAGATGATTCAGCAAGTGTCCATGACCTCTTTAATCAGTCCGTCTCAGTTAAAAAACCTCTCAATTCCATAAACACTCAGAAGCCAGCGAACTTTTACGATGTGATTTACAACAGCGACAAGATATTTATTGATGTTTGCCCTACAGCTGCCAACGTATTTGAAACACAGACGCGTCAAGTCTCAATCCGATACGTCTTGTTAATTTTATCGAGGAGTACCTATTACGTAGCGGACTTATTTGCTTGTTATTTACATCTACTTGAGGTTTTCATTACGAATGTAATTCCATTTGTTTTTATTACGATACATGGATTGTAGTCTTTAATTAGGTATTGTTATCTGTTTTGGCAAAAACGGAATTATATTTTCGTCATGTCCTTCCGTCTTTCTTTGAATGAATAAATCTATTTATTGTTTACCATATATTTAAACCTAGATAATTAATATGGATACATTTGCATTGGAATAATAGGCGACCTGATCGTTTACAGCGATCTCTTCCAGGCAACCCGGTGATCAAAGAGACCTTAAGAGTAACTTCAAACAAAGTTAGTCTTTGTTACGTTGCTTTCATTTTTCTCAAAAACCACTTTAAATGTGATGATTACTATATCTGTGATGTTGACGATGGCTTGTTTACATTAATTACTTCATATTAATTTTAAATTATATTCTATTTTTAAATTTGAAAATAACTAAGTAATCCATAATAAATTGCCTTCATACTTTAAGGGCCGCTTGCATAACGATCGCCTTTAAATAAAATTAATTAATAATATTAAACTGCCTAAATACGTTTGACACAAAACATATTGACAGTTCTTTAAACATATTTAGGGGCAAATTTTGCGTTGTGCAAGATGCTAATTGTATTTAAGGGTGTTAAATACGTTTTGTGTTTCTTAAATAAATTTAAGCAACGTTATGCAAGCGGCCCTTCATATTTAAATGATGAATTATTTTAAAATAAAAATTAAGAAATTTATGAAAGAAAAGATATATTACTATATTAATAACTACCTAAGTGACAAAATTTAATTGTTTATTTTTAGTATATATCCCATTATTAAGTATTTTTTTTATTGATACTTAAATTAGATTGACTTTTTTTATTTATTAGAGTGACATTCTTATTACATTGACTTTTTTAAGAATGGTTAATTATTATTATATGATATTATACTTGAAACCTATATGTCACTTCGTTGCCTCAACATAAATATTTGTGCGCTCCTAAGGGGGTAAAACATGCTGTACCTATACACTAACCATATTTCATCTATGTTGGCATGTTTTGTCATCATCATCCGACCGTTAAATCCCGGTTGCGTTCGGAGCGATCACTTCGACGCCCAGGGTCCGCTTTCCTACTTTTTCTTCTCCACTTCGCGCGATCTTCGGCATCCCTTGTATTGAGACCATTGGTACGCATGTCATCCCTCACAACGTCAAGCCAGCATTTCTTGGGCCTACCCCTTCGACCGGGACCTGGCGGAGGCGGCATGGCTAGACATTTGTTCCCCACTTTGTTCCCCATTTGTTTTGTACACATAAAGAATTTGACTTCGAATAACAAGCAAAACAGTATTTCTCGTAAAATCCGTTAAAATGCCTATTTCGTAAACTCAGGAATTTTCTGTCTAATCTACCTATACCTGCAGTCCGCTCAGTCGTTTTATTAATATACATAAATGAAAATTGGCGAGAAGTCGTAGTATATATAGCGTTATACAATAGCGTAGTAAAACCGTGATACGAGTGAACATTAGGGGTGGCCACCACATATGTAACTAAGAATTTGTTTTAATGTACATAGTTGTGTGCAGTATAATTAGTTAGTTCTAGAAAAATCTTGAAAGCTATGTCTCGTCCCCGTCTCATTTTTGATCTTTTATATGGTAAATTTTAATAAACACTGAGGTAGAAGAGTATTAAAAATACTAATGAAAACTGATTAAAATAATATCCGTAGAGTAGTTTTTAAATTTGGGCTATTTTCGGTTTAATATTGTTATTTGGTGTGCGAACTTAAACCAGCAGCGAATTAATTAGTCTTGTAAATTGGATTTTTGAGTCATAATACCTACGCTGTCGGTTTGAATCCTTAAAGCGAAAGCGTTATCGCATTCAAAAGTTAAGGAGAAATCACCGACAGTATATTAATTTAAAATACTGTTGACTAAGCTATCTATTTAGGAGGTACATAATATTTTATTCGCAATTCCGTCGTCCTCGTTTAGTCAATTCAGGCTAACAACGTAACGCCCGGAACTAATTGGAAAAAGCCTACAATCCCGTAGGAATTTCTGGAACGTTCTTATATTTTATGTAACTAGTGCAAACTTTATTTTCACGTCTTTTTTACTTACGAAATGTTTTTAATATGTATTATCTTTGTAGTAATAAAATCAAACTGCAGTCCAGTGTTTGCCTGATAAGTGACGGGTTTAGATGGGGATCTCATAGATACCGACATGAATTAGGTACTTTGAACTTGCTCTGAAAGTGAATAAATATATCTATAACATTTTGAAATTTCCATGTGTTTATATGAAGATTAAAAAGCTATCAGGCTAATTGTATATCAGTCAAAGCATAATGAAGGGTTCCGTAGAAATAACACCTGCAGAGGTAGTTAAACACCAGGCTATAGTTTTTAGAATTTAGTCACAGAAAAATAAACACTTTTTATTAAGTTTTTTTTAAATTATTATTTCCAAATCGTATCGTTAGTCAAAGTTTAAAAAAAAATAATGGTGTTCCTTACTAAATACTTTATGGTAAGGTAAGAAGATTTGTTTAAGTCAGGTGGCGAGAAATGTCTACTTCTAAAGTAGTCGAATTTGGCTCCCCTTTCTAACTTTTGAACTATGAATTAACGTAAAATTCAAACAAAAAAATTGAGATTGTAAAGCTTCAAAAATATTTTCACCGAAATTTTGTTTGAAAAATATCTCGTAGGTAAATTTTGAGATATAGGAAAAGATAGATGTAATGAATAGTGTAAAATATATGGCATCATGATTTGTGGTGTGACAGAGGACATACGTCAGAATAAAGGACTATGGAAGGAAAAGACACATTATGTCGTACCCCAAATAATTGGAAGAAAGTAAAGGAAAAGAGAGGATATTTTGATTAACGAAAACAGTTGTTTACGTTAATCAAACCTCTACGGAAGTTTTCCTAGTTCGTGGCCTACAAACGGCCGAATACCTAAAAATACAAGTAACACTTTCTCAGGAAGAAATTCCGCAATGAGGTTGTCGATTTAGTTTCGCGCTGGTCGTTGCCCTTTTTCATCGAGATCGATATGAACTTCATTGCGGGGAAGGCCAAATGCGACAAAGGGTGTATAGTGTACGATTATTATATTGGCTGGTACACATTTTGCGTCGTTTTTTACCGATGTTGGCTTATTTGCCGCAACAACATTTCAAAGTTCAATTTCGTGTAATTCCATCTCCGTGAAGTCGTATAAAAATATTGTATTTGTATTTCTTTTCAGAGGTATGCGAAATATGAAGTAGAGCTTATATTGCAGAACAACTTTTCTTTATCTGTTTTTATATCTTTATCGTTATTACTTGTATTATAATGGAGTTGTCAAGACACGAGTGAATAGATATTTTTTCCAAACGTGATCCATTGATGCAGACCGCGACATCACTCAACATCAGGTGAAACAGTGGTTAAACGCGAACCTATACGAACGTAAAAAAAGTTTAATCATATTGCTGGAATTTTATCGCTCTAAGATCAAGATTTGGGGACTTAAAGCTGTCATTTGCGCAAATTCGTATTATGACAATGACAAGTATCAAATAATGTGGAAAATTATGCTATGTCTTAAACCGACCAGTATATCTAGCCACGTGTCATTTCACTTTCATTGTTCAATTTCAGATTCTCCAATAACGGTCGCTTTAGGCCTTCTTGACATATTTTACGTAACAGCTAATCTACATTTGATCAGTATAAGAGTTCGGGAATAAGAGAAACGGTCATTCATTATACAGTTTTGATTATGGCTCAAAAATAAAAAACTTAAAAACATGTAAAAATACTTTTGAGGTGTGCTTACAGCACTTACCTTTACACTAGCCTTTACAGCCAACACTGGATTTTTATGGATATATGAGACTTTTACATGTGTGTCTAATTTCGTATTTTGGTGTTCTGGGCTTTTGTAGTTCTTAATGTAATCACCTGTTCCACATGGACAGACATACATTGGACTGAGATCATAAGGGTTCGTTTTTAACGTTAAGTATCGGAACCAAGTAAGGTACCAAGCTAATCTAAATCTACTAATAATAACAGCTTTGTCTTTATCCAATGCTAATTATGTATGGTCTTATTCATATTGAGTTGAAGCAATATAATTAAGGCCGTAAATCTATAACATATTTTGGGATCAACCTCTATTACCTCGCATCCAATGAAATTTGTTATTTCACAATCTATCAAATTAATTACCGTAGCCGAAACGAAAATGACCACTGTTAATTTCATTCACTATCAGACCGGCTCATTGAACTAAATATTTAATGCCCGAAGCTGAAGTCGGCCGCCAGAGGGATTAACGTAACCCAATGCACGTTAATGCACCGTCTGCGTCCATTTCCGAGGCAAAATCGTTATCCCGAATATTTTGCTGCTCTATTGATCGGCTGCACCCTGCACTTGCTTGCACTAATTTATTATTCGAAGGGTGCTATTCTACTTTATCTCCATCCTTATCTGCATTTATATAAGGTTTAAAATTACCATTTTTTTCATTAGTAAGGGGTTTGACCCACGTAACAGTATTATTGCGTGATCTATATTTTTTCGACCCAAACGCTCGAATGTTTGGATCTGCTTTTATGGTAATTTCATTTGTTTTTGCGGTCTAATCTCAATTAAGTAAATGAATGTTTGAGTAATATTGCGTGTTATAACGGCTTTTCAGCGTAAAAGTTTTTGTTACGTAAATGTCTAAAATATATGATTGAGCATACATAACTTTATTCTTGCTTATAATTTGCTTAAATAATTGGTTTTACTACCTATAATCTTTACTTACTAATACATTTTTACTTAAGACTTATAAGAGCCCCGTATGTCTTATGAATGTGACTTTACATTACACAACGGTCAGTGGTGACTGTTAAAACTGAATCGTAATAGTTGCAACTCAAATTTTGTACAAACTAAATTTATTTTTAAAGATGACCTAGATAACACTTAATATTAGTATTCTATTTTATCGGGAATCCTTCCATGCTCGAATTCCAATCCCACACGGCCGCTTATTTATTTTTTCAAAACATCATCAAAGTTTCTAACAGCGTTGTTCCAATTCTACTTTATTCTTCAATGTGTTCTCTTTTTATGTATAATATATACTATTGCGTCTCCATCCGTTTGTACTCCGTAGCATGAGTCACACTAAACAAATCTACCATTCAAATCCAGTCTTTTGTAAATCACCGTACTTTCACTTCACCCCATGTTTCGTCTGTGTTTTCCTCGTCTACACCCTGCAGTGTTACACACACCGATTTGTATGTTTAACACTTGTTATAGGTATGTTTAACACTATTGTTATATAAATTAGTTCTTTATTTTGTATTTTAGATGCATTTATGCTATGATCCGACGACAGGCGTGCTTAAGTTGCTATTATCCTGTAACCGAAATCGGTTTAGACGGTATTAATATTATATTTTCTAATTATATTCCTTTTGTTGTAAATTGTAGACGCTATCTTTATTTGACTACTGTTAAATAGAGTAAAATAAAATAAAATAATAGAGCATCAATAAGACACGACATTCATGATATGTCGCCTTTTGGTGATGTAGGATTTAAGAGCTTTTCAGGAATACTTCTTTGACTGAGCGATTGTCCTTTCTAGTATTCTTCTTTCATGACACTACCCTTAACTTGAAAGACTTTAGTATGTAATACTTTATCTCAAAATTTAATTGTATTTGTAAATTTATGATGTATGCGCTCATTAATATTCCTATTTTTGTTTCAGAACATGCTGTATAACATTAACCGGTAAGTGAACTTATTTTATAGGAGACAACACAGTCCAATAATTCAATACACAATAACATACAATATGACATGTCATAATATTAATTAATAGATTATGCATCTATCTATCATAGTACTCATACGCATATCGTTCAAATTGACGTTAAACACCACATCCAGCGTCCGATGAACGTTATACAGATGGTCATTTTAGAAACGTCGTATGATTGGACAGATTTGTTAATTAAAATTAAAAACGCGGCGGCGTTTTTGCACTGGAATGCTCAAAAATGACAGCGGACGCGGCGTACGACCCGTGGACGCCGCTCGCAGGTAATGTGCGCCACTTCAGGCGAATAAGAGAGACCACTAGGGTATTTTCATAATAAGCACACGTAGGTCGCGTACAGCCGGTCGCGGCGTTTGTATCAAGCTAGCAGCTAAAAAATTCCTACAATAAACGGTGCGTATTTACCGCGTTGAAGTTTACAATTTCATCAGGTGACTTAATTATTCTATTTGGATTAAAGAGGATAACGTCTTTTAATTAAATCCTAAAGAGGCCCTTTCGACCTCTAATTTTAGTTGAATTTTCACAAAGAACAATTCCACCGGTATTCAGCGTTTCATCTCTTTGTAAATTGAACCAGTTTAAAAAAGTCTTTTGAACTCGAACAAATACCAAACACCGCGAATATTTCTAGTAAGGCTGTAAATTTATTGCCAACTTTTAAATTGCGGAGGTAAGTCTAAATGGTTTTTTACTTTGCTCATTGTTTTCCAGTCTTAGACCAACCTTTAAGCTCTTAAGTTTTTCGCTTAGCTTAGATAATAAACAAGAAGATTATCCGCCACGCTGAAAACTTTTTAAGGGGTTTTGCTAATGGAATATACTAGAAAGGGTTTGTTTTCCACTCGTTTGTTATGGTCACTACTAAAATTTTATTTACTGGTGATTGCAGTAAATTAGGCCAGTATATATGGATGGATCCTAAAAAGTGTGGATACACCAAATGATACACGAAAGAGGAACGACTTTAAAAAAAATACAGTAGATTTTCTTAAAATGGCTGTACAGGGTTTGTGGATCTAGTACCAAATGTTCATGAATATTCAAGTATTATTAAAGCAAATAAGCATGAAGCGAAAAAGGGCCCATGTAGGTAGTAGAAGTTTCAACCAAATTGTAGTAGATCTTTGACTAAAACCAATCGACTAAGTTGTTGCGACAGCCGGATATAAGCCATAACTTAAATAATCTAAATAGTTTTCCTCATAAATATAATTATTACATATATTATATTTTTTATTTATTTTTACAAACGAGCTTGCATGACAAGAGTTATGAATGTCAAAGAGGCAAGTGAGGTGTGTAAGAATAAGCCTAAATGGCACTCTGTTATTCGTGCCTACCCCGCAAGGGAACTGGCGTGAAGTTATGTATGTATGTATGTATATTTTTTATAAACAATCATTATTACCTTACAATTATTTTCATTTTAAAGAGAATTTTATATGTTTATGAAAATAAAACTGCAAACATTATAAGTCGGTATAACTACAAACAACGAAAAATTTTAAAACCGATGGAAAGCATGCTATCGTTAAATTCATAAGTCAAGGTATTAAAGACACAAAAACATGACGTAATATAGGTACCTATGTACTTAAAAAAATCGAGGCATATAAATAATGTAAAGATGATGACATAATAATCTAAAACAATTGATTATTCTAATAAGACTACACAGGTCCCGAAGAACAACAGAGGGGGGATTTTTTATTATTTTTTTTATTGCTAAGAGTGCAAACAGGTAGACGGCTCATCAAATAGCAAGTGATTACCGTCGCCTATAGACCTTTGCAACACCAGGAGCGTACCCAACGCGATGCCAGCCTTCTGGATGGAATAAAGAAGGCTTAGAGGGACAAGACACGAGGAATGGGGTACAGGAGATGGGGTAGAGGGAAGGGGGAAGGGTCATCGGAACTCTCATTCTATGTACGAAACACAAGTAGCTCAAGACTGACCGTCTCAGGCCTCAGAGCGTCCTGGTATCACACCAATCGAGCTGGCCATAAGAGCTGTAATCAAGACAATGATTTTAGCATGGCTCTACTACGTCTAGCGAGACGGGCGATTAAAGATAAACCCTTCAATTTAACACCTACAAAATATTACTTATTTTATTACCGTTATTGCCTACTTCTGCGAGCTACAGAAATTATCCGGACAGAGTTTGGTTATGCCTATTATCTGAAGCATGTTTTGTTAATTGAAATAACACATCCACCTTGAATTCCGATCGCGGAGGGGTGCTTTATTAAGTTTGCGTAAATCTACTCAGTTATTCCATTTTATGTTGAATAATAACAAGTGTTTATTCTGTCTTTCGATTATTGATGTTGTTTATTTGATGTCACAGGTATTGATAATGTTTAATATTCAATTCAGTTTCAATGTGATATAGATTGAAAGGTCGCTCGAGTAAAGCCGTGTGTAATGCTCTACTTTATTATATATTATATTTTTAGTTTAACTAAGGTGATTGTTAAATTTTCCCGGAAAGACGATGGACATAGTGCCTGAAGGGTATGTCTAAAGGGTCTAACAAGAGAAGATCGCTACTAACGTAAAAAAATGTTTGAGGTGGCCAATATTGTTATGAGTTCATCTCGCGACGTCGCGTGGCATGTCTAATTGTACAGTGAAGACACTCGACGTCGCGGGATTCAACACATATGATAAATAATATTAAAGAGTACTCTATACAAAAGTGAAGATTTACACACATCTAGTTATTTTCCACTCAACCGCTCGTCCATACTTGACGTTCAACTTAGCAATAAAAAGACCCCTCGGTATCAAATACAAGTATGAATAGTTAATTGATAAAGGGGAGGGGCGTGCTTGAGAAGGAACGGGTTCTATACAGATGTAAAGGAGTAATATGGTTAAATACTTAAATAGTTGAATAATTGGATGCTAGTTTTTTGAAAGACTTTGGAGATCTACATTATCTAATATTCAAATAGATTTTCTTTGAAAGTATTTTTTAAAGGTCCACCATTTTAACTTTTCTAGAATGTTCCACTTCATATCGTTGAGGTAGGGTGCACCATTTTTTTCGTCCGGACTGAAAGTGAGTGCGCGAGCGAGTCCATAGCCCGAATACGAATGTCTAGAGGAACGGCCAGAGGCTTTATTCGGTATCCTCGACCCGGGTGGCAAGTATTCCTACGGAGATATTAGTGCCGTCCGAACGTGGTGAATCTCACACGCCCCTCTGAGCTTTCCCCCGCCGTGGTTTGTCTTCGAACAATTAAAGAGGGGTACCATTTTTACATCTTTGGAAGCTAGGTTCTGTCTACCTACATACTTAAAAAAGAAAAGTTATTAAGGTCTGTAGCAACGCCAACGTCCTTGAGGATTTTTCGGTACTGATTTTTCTGGCGTTAGCGGGAATTCCATAGACGCGGTCGTTGTTCAGATGCCTTACTATTTTATTGTGAATAAAACGAAGTACTATTAAAAAAAAATAACGAAACCATATTATTTATATTTCTTTTATAAAGATGTAGATATTTTTTATCCTGTTTTGATAAAAATTTAAGGATGAAAGTGATTTCATATAAATAATTTAGAGGTGATTTTGCGAACTTTTTCTTAACTTAAAATAACTACAGAAAAATTACGAATAAAAACTACGTTACGTCTCATTTCTTAAAGAGTTATTTCAATTTTTTTGTTAAATTATAGATCACTAAATACCAATGAAAAGTTGTTTCGTTTGCACCCCACTTTCACCTTTTGCGGAAATAGGAACCTTAAACAGCATCATCATTGTTTTGGTGAAAGATTAGTAAACATAAAATTTTTCAATGTTCAGTTATATGTCTGCCAAGCACTACTTACTAATCTTTAGTGAAATAGCGAAATATAAAATATAAATTTCTTTTAAATTGTATGCTTAGAGACCCAGTAGTTGTTTAGAAAAATAAATGCTACGTACAAAGACAGATTTGGCAGGTTTGACACATCGGTTGTCTCGATGTGCAAGTTTCATCACCGCCACGCCGCCTTGACAAGCGTGGCGGATATACTGCTCGTTCCCTTATAGTGGGAGGCCTGAGCCCAGCAGTGGGACGTTTATGGACTGTTATTGTACAAACACAGACAGAATAACGAGCTGACGATGTTTTTGCCAACACAGCAAAAACCATCCAAAATATTAAATTTACCTCTTGCCAGCGAGAAATTTACGAGGTTGTAGTAGGTACTTACGCCTAAGATAATCTAATTTGATAACTAAAATAAAACAAACAACGCGTACTGTAATTATTTCTTTCTTCATTACTGTTAAGACGGATATACTCGAATAGCTCAAATAACTGTACTCCGTCCAAGCGTTTATTTTATTTTGACGTTTGCACGCCTATCATGTTGCGCATTTTTTGACAGTACATTTCATATGCTACAAATGTTACAATTTTCATACTTGATTATTTCAGACGACGTGACGTAGTGACGTTCTGTGAGTGATCTAATGCGTAGACATCATCATCATACTTTTTAATCTTTTTAATATGAAAATGTTTTAAATAAAATAAATTAACACAGCATTTACTTAGATTTAAAAAAATCGTGACTTTCCTTTTATTTCACTTTTAAGTATAAACATGTGGGTTATAATATGGCTTATTTATTACGCAATGCAGTATTTCTAGTAGCAATTATTTGGCGCACTACTTGTTGATCAATAATCAACCAACGCTTGGACGGAGTATAGCAAGCTAGGTGTTTTTAATGAACTGCTGTTTAAGATAATTGGCATTTCAGATAGAGATTATATCAGAATTTTGGCATCATATGTACGTGTTAGTATGATGATTGTATAAGGCGGCTATAAAACTCTCATTTTCTGTCAGTGTATATTTTGACATTTGCGCTCTTATCGCGCTTTCTTGCGCACATTTGTGTTACAAATATAACACGGACCAAAACTAATGAAACTGTTGTTATTTTACACCTACCAGTATAGATGTCTAATGAGTCAATTTCACTAAGCGATTCTTGAAAAGCGGCTGTTTCAAGCTCCCTGGTCTGGTTGTATTTATGTTGTATACAGATGAACGCAATTGTGTTACCACCAGTGTAATTTAGGAACATGTCACAGCTAATGAACATCGACTTAACCATCATATAGTGTAGGTATGACAAATTAAAGTTTCTGAGATTGAATATTTGTCACCCTTTCACGCAAGAATGGATTTTGATTAAACTTTACAGTAACTCAAACTAGGTCATAATGTATAAATAGGTTAATAAATATGTATGATCAGGGGACTGTATTTAAATACATATATAGTTAAATTGAAAGAAATGTTTATAATGTTAATTTGTCTTACGTTTCCAAAGAGATTTCGACAAAACAAATGAAAAATTTAAAGAATGACATCACAACAAAAGAATATGTCTAAGGAGATCTGTATAGTATACATGTTATAAAGATATAGTTTAAATATTAAAAATATTTAGTGAACGAAGTGCCGGACATACATACATACATACATAAATTCACGCTAGTTCCCTAGCGGGGTAGGCACGAACAACAGAGCGCCATTTAGGCTTATTCTTACACACCTCACTTGCTTCTTTGACATTCAGTGCCGGACACATACATTATATTACTGAATACAACTTATTTCAGTTCTGTTCACATTATGCAATAATTTTATTATTTCATAAATACTTCATATATAAGATATCATTATTGTTATCTACTCTTATTGACTAACTAACTCTTATATACCGAAGTAAGAAAGAGAGTTGGTCTGAAAGACAGTGTCGGGGTGAAGGTAAGGAAAGGAATGCTCCGGTGGTTCGGGCATGTGGAAATAATGCATGATGAAAGAATGACTAAACAGATATACAATGCAAAAGTGGATGGATGCAGAAGTCGTGGAAGGCCACGACACACCTTCCATGATCAAATTGATCGTGTACTAGCGGAGGGTGATGTCAGGAGCCTTAAGAACAGACGAGTGTGCATGACAAGAGTTATGAATGTCAAAGAGGCAAGTGAGGTGTGTAAGAATAAGCTTAAATGGCACTCTGTTGTTCGTGCCTACCCCGCAAGGGAGCTGGCGTGAAGTTATGTATGTATGTATGTATGTATGTATGTATGTACTCTTATTGACATTTATCAATGCATATCAAACGTTTAGATAATAGCTCATCCTCTACTAATATTCTATGCCATATACGGATTTATATACAATATTTTATCGCTTCATCAATACACTTAATTAAACCGCATTATTAATAAACATCAAACATCTAACCGGCAATAAATTTTCGCGATATCCCCGTTAAATCACAAATGCCAGGCGGCGTACACTGGATTCTATATTAATAGTTTATCACCCCCATATGAGTCATGTGTCGTATAAACCACAGTTTGTCAAAGTACCTAAATGGATAACTTACAACTAGTGGGGTTAAACACAAAAACGGATACATAACTTCCATATGTACATGAGTTAATTTAATATTTAAATTAGAATGTTGGTATATATAATCAAACAGAGACCCTGGTCTTACTTGTAAAACAAACCAAAACATGGTAGACGATGTTCTTGAAACAAAGTTACACCGTATCTTTTAACTCTGCATTTAAAATTGCAATCCCACGTTTAACGCTCAAATAACTTAAACGGACGTGATCCTCTTGTTTACGGAAAGATATGCTGGTAAGACGCTACCAGTGGATGTTAAATCACGTTTACGATTCACTGCGTACCGGGCTGCGAAATCTGTTAGGTGACATTACGTTGCAACCTACGGCCATTTTTTTTTGTATGAGTTATGATAGTATTTTTTTGTTTTGATCACACGAACTAAATTTTAACGGAAGTTTGTGGGTTTTTCCTATGATTATCGCGCTATTTGAACTATAGTCCAAAAATGAGGTGTTGTTTTCGGGGTTAACATTTTTTGTGTATTTTATTAGATCTATATATTAACACGTGAAGCAAAAACTGTGTACCTCTTTTAAAATTGTGCGGACGGAGGAGTATGCAATTTCGCACACTTGTAGTTTATATAGAGAAGGAGTGCAGAATGCTAATATTTTTTAAAATTATGCATAAAACATACATTAAATCAATAAATAAAAAACGTTACACACACTACCCTACCCTGTATTTGACACACGCACGCATATATACTCTTGTTTATCGCTAAAGTCAAATTAACAGTGTGTCCTTGGCGAAATATGTGATAATAGAAGTATAGTCTTTGACATTAATTATTATGGTCGAATGTCAAACACGGGCGACTGTATGGCGTAGGGTTTTTATTAAAATTAAATACAAGTGAGATATAAAGTAATTTAAAACTTTATGGTATGACTGTATCCATTCCACATTCACAGCTTACAAAATATTTATTTAATATATAAAATAGATATTAAAATATTGGTCGAATAGACAAAATTTAATATAATTCTAAACGAACAATAATAACTATAAGATAATATTTCTTGAGCTTAAAATATTGTTTATCATTTATGTATTAATTTATAATATATGACATTATTAGTTATTAGTTTTGTTTAATGAAATTTAAAAAGTGTATTTATAATTTTAAGTTTTATTGTATCTTGTTATAACATTTGGAGCCATGCTTACAGTGCGTTTCATGTGTAAATTAATATTTTTTATAACTCATCACCTGTTAGACGACCCGAGAAGTAGAGCACAGCTATTCTAGCCTCAAATAATCTAACAAAGTAAGTCAAATGGAACCGGGAGTTCCTTAGATTAGTTCTTTCAAATGACGTTTATGATCACTGCTTCACGGTGGAGTAAATACAGCCTTTTTATTTTTTGTTCGCCCCTCCGACTATCCCGGAAATGTCAAAGTCTCCTTAATGAAAAAGGAAGGAAAGCTCCTTTTTATTACAATACAGAGTCTATATTTTTATATGAACAGAATTGTAGATAAGCGCCTTCAAACATAATATATTTCCGGCGTCAGTGCAGACCCTTGTAACTAAATTTTTTGGCGATATCATATTTTTTGTCAATTTTGTGATGTACAGTTATGGAACATGTAACAATTTTTACGAAAAAAATTATGTCGCCAAAAACCAATAAATTGGCACCATGCGGTATTACATTCTTAATGTAGTATGTGTACAGCATAAACAATATAAAGTTCCTATATGATTAAATTCTTTATGAGAGCACATCAATAGAGTAAGTAGTTCGCATTCAAATATTTTATAAATATCGCACTCTTACAGATTTAGTACGAGCGTACAAACTTATGACGTCGTAACTTTGTATAAGTAAGAGAAGTTATTTTAAGCTTCTTTATTGTTTAAACAGTTATTAAAATTAGTTCTAGCGTGATGTTTTAAAAGTAAGAAGTTATTTAATGCTTGTTCTTTTATATGTACATAATATTGGAATGTATTGCAATATTAGGTCAAACGCTAGCGCGTGCCTCTAGTTTTAGCGCGTGCCTCTGGTTTAAAGAGCAAGCATTAATACCGGTTACATTGTATTAAATTTTTATGTTAGTGCTATTTGCCCCCAGAAGATTCACTTCATTTTATATATATTATTTTTTATTTTTTACTGCAGGAGTTCAGCAGACAGGCAGACGGCCCACTGGATAGAAAGCGGTTACCATCGCCTATGGACATTTGCAACACCAAAGGTGCTACAAATGCGCTGCTGCTCTCTTAAGTGAGTCTGGAACCTGGTCACTAATGCCGGAACACAATTCAAAGTTGTTATGGCGGCATGCTCTAGACCAGGGGTGGTAGCCATCCAGTCGGGCAAATGCCCTACCACCTGGCTGTGGGTGGTTTAGTCGCCTCTTACGACAGGCCGCCGGGCCGCAGGAAATTGTATTCTTTCTCCGTTCCTGCACGGATATTATATCGGAAACTATCCCATCTCCCGGGATGAAAAGTATCTATGTGCATTTTCGGTACTAAAACTACACATGTACAGAAATACAACAAAACCGATCCAGAACTCCAGTCGTTTTTCCGTGAAAGCTTAACAGATAGACAGACCCAGTTACTATTGCATTTTTTTATAATTACTGAATTTTTATATCTATAAACTTGAGAAATGATTGTTCTCCCATACAAACTGTCATCACCTATTTCAACCCGTACATGTTTTATTTTTTTCTTAAATATTAGTAGCATGTGTCAGATCTCTTCTATTATCTGTAAACTACAAAAATGATGAAAATGACTAAAATGACGAAAATGGTAAATCACAAAAAAAACCTATCCTACTTTGTGGAATAACCTTTACATAAATCAATTCCAAAATCTATTCTATTATCCAGGCTGAAAAGTATCCCTTGTACACCCTCGGTATTAAAATTACATATATACCGAATTTCAGCCAAATCAGTCCAATACTTTTCCCGTAGAAGCATAACAAACAGAGTTACTTTCGCATTTATAATATTAACAGGGATTGTGTCCACATCCGTATTGTTTAACCGTATCAAAGGTTGAGAAACACTGTAAGCGTAGAGGGTGGCCAACGACGCTAACAGACTATTATTTATAAACTTTATAGTTGGTTTATAATGTACCAGTGAACAGCACTAATAAAATCGCTTCTTCTATCGCCCTCATCGATGGTTTATCGATTACTTTGTTTATGTTATTTCTTTCAAGGGTTTTATTGTGAGAATTGGCAACATAAAATTATAATGGGGCTACTGCTACTATCGTGGAGTGAGTATCATATAATGATGTTGAACGTATATGTGTTGCAATCAATTTGAAAGACACGCTTTGTGTGTTGCTCTGTGTATTAAGATTTTGGTTTCACATCTTTGGAAACGGCAACAGGTTAGATCTTGAATATTTGCAATCGACCCGATTCTCCTAATATAGATAAAGAAATGGATAAGAGATTTTTATTGACACTGAAGAGAGTGCCTCGTATAGGGTGGAGGAGCGAGATGGTATGCTCCTCCGTCTCGAAGTAAGATCTTCCAGCGAAGCTATTGTAGTTTCTCGCAAGCCTAGGCCTATCATTTATTGTTGGAAATTCGTATATATTCTTTGTACGTGTCGGGCATCGATTGCGACCTCAATTATTGCACAGCGCCATCTAATGGATTGTAAGTATTCCTCTACAACACCAGAAGTTCGTATACATTCAGTCTTGAAAGATTTCTTGGGTACCAACACCTAAACTTAGGCCAAGTCTGTATCTTAGAAGTTACATAGTATACATGTACATGACAGTTTTGCAAAGTTTCAGTGAATTCAAGTAGTATCTTCGGTAGTAAGTATAGTCCAAAAATATATGATAAGCTGTATGTAATACATTTCGTACGCAAATTGCTTCTCTATTTGATTTTTCCTCTACTGTTATTACTTTAGTTTGGGTAACACTAGCCTTGTGTTTCTTTAAGACTTATTTATGATAGTTCATTGTTCCTACTGGTTTTGTACTAAATTAGTTTTTAACGCAGCAGGCTTTAAAGTATTTATAGCTTTATGCTGGGTTTCTGTGTTTTATGATCCTTTCTTTGTCACCTTATCATTGGCAGAAAATTAACAGTCATTGTATGAAATATATATATATATCATCTTTTCATCAGCAGTAAAGCAAATTAATAGGTAGTATATGTAAAAACCAACCATCAGACACCTTGCCTTTACGGTCTCATTGAATTACTTCGAATCCTTGTTTATTTATACAACTGTTCTTAATTCTTTATTGTACACAAAAAAGTTATATTATACATCAAACTATAAAATAGTGGTGATGCACAAAGGTGAACTAAAGTCTAATGTTGTTGTAGTCTTGAGTTTTATTCCAGCCAACCTTTGCGTCTAGCAAAAAGGGAAAAACAACAGGCAAGGTTGTGTATACTAAAGTTAGACGAATTAATTAAATTAATTTTAGCAACATTTATTAAACTAAGACATCATAAACTAAAACAATTAAGAAAACTTATTCGTAGTTATATCATATTCTACATATTGTTACGATCGACAAAGACATATTCACACCTGCATTTTATTACCTTTCGACTTCTTTTGTTTACTTTGTGTTTAAAATTTGTGATAAAGAAACAGCCCATTGTGTATTCTAATCTTTTACGGCCTACTGTTGTATTGTGATCACTGCCAGGTATCTCGGATTTAAAATACAAACGGGCAGACGTATTGCATCGGTACAGTATAAAGCAATGCCCCAACAGATGAGGCAGTCGAGCGATAACCACAAGCGAAGCAAGACGTGTGTACATTCGGTAATCTATTTAGTGACGGACTTTGCGCGTGTTGTTATATTTGTACCTGCGTTATACGTGTTTGTATAGTTCTATTAAACTCTTTAATAATTCCAACGGCATTTTAATTCGAGTCCTGCAACTCGTAACAATATAATAAATATTTTAAGACTATACATATAATTCGAAGCCTAGATCATCATATCCTATGGGCAAGGTGCCCAGAAAGCTGGCTATTTTTCGTCGCTGCCTTGTTATACAGATCCATTGTTCGAGGTAGCCACCAGCCCTCTGATCACCTGAAGAGTTGATGAGTCGTTTTTTTATCTCTTTGTAAAGGCTCATGGCCTCATATTTACATAATAAAATATGTACACATATATTGAGTATTTTTGACCAGTATTATATACATTATTCGAAAATAAAACTGCACGGCAAAATATAATTCTTTTAATTCTTTCAAAAAAATCCTGCACCAAAAGTGAAGTTTACTTTTGTGTAATAAATAGCGCTCGCGGACCGCGTTCGTAATACCGAAGTAAGAAAGAGAGTTGGTCTGAAAGAGAGTGTCGGGGTGAAGGTAAGGAAAGGAATGCTCCGGTGGTTCGGGCATGTGGAAAGAATGCATGATGAAAGAATGACTAAACAGATATACAATGCAAAAGTGGATGGATGCAGAAGTCGTGGAAGGCCACGACACACCTTCCATGATCAAATTGATCGTGTACTAGCAGAAGGTGATGTCAGGAGCCTTAAAAACAGACGAGCTTGCATGACAAGAGTTATGAATGTCAAAGAGGCAAGTGAGGTGTGTAAGAATAAGCCTAAATGGCACTCTGTTGTTCGTGCCTACCCCGCGAGGGAACTGGCGTGAAGTTATGTATGTATGTATGTATGTAATAAATAGTAAGGATTCAGTCACTGTAAATGACTTTTTGAAAATAGGTATTCGTGTATATTGAGGGATTGTATTACAAGCTTTTGGAAAGTTTGTAAGGCGTGACTAAAGTGCTATTGTTTGCTAACGGAGAACTGATGTCGTGTTTCAAAGCGAAACGGGTTGAAATCTTAAGTTAGTTTCCTATTGTACTAATAATTTCCTTATTCGATTTGCTTTTATTGGGTCGTGGAGTTTATTTTTAGAAGTGTTTGTGTTTGAATATGTATTTTGCAATTGTCAAAATGAAACTATGAGCCTGAGCCCGCCCATGTCACCAAAACGCAGAGATCCTGGGTTCTAATCCTAGCAGGTTAAATTTCGTATACATACTTTTACTTTATTTATTCGGATCTGGAATCGACACGAACGGTCTTCTGTGTTAGTAATATCTACATATATCTACTAACAAGTCAAGTGTAACTAGTTTGGAAATATGCAATATATGTATTTTTGTCTACTGATTAATAAAATTGTAAAAAGATTGTATAAAATTACCAAATATCATTACAGATACTGCAATCAATCATAAATAAAAATTAACATCTAGCCTAGGAATTAATAACGTAAATATTAGTAGATACGTAAAATATTATTGACACATGAAAAACTTAGAATGTAGAAAGAATTTTCAGCCGAGCCCATGTTTCGGTGTTTGTTGCCATTAAAAAAAAATCACTTACAAACATTCTTATTATTTTTCAAACTCTAACTAGCGATACCCCACACGATTTGGACACAGAGCAAAAACTCAACTCACAATTACATGTATGACGGATATCCCTTATTCTTAATTGTTCGCTACTTCACTATAGTAATGTGTAGCCGCATATAAATTACATATTACGCCTGTTAAAACATCGTAAGCAGCAGAATTTAGGTATTTAATTTTTTTTATTGTGACACACTAAAAGATCCTTATATCAGCGTTAATGGCAAAATTATCAATATACTAAAAAAAATTCCGTCTAGCCCCCTTTCGCAACGCGTGATAAGGAACTTCGTTCCAATAATTTGTAAAGTAGCTCTCCTTTAAAAGTGTATATACGCTTACGATGTTTTTCCTTAACAGGCACATACCTATTAAATTTCGTCCATATGGAGCAAGTAGTTTCCGAGAATGTAATTGTTTGTATAATCTTGTAACTTTTTTTTAAACAAATTTTAAAAAAAGACTGACAACACACAGCCTGATGCTCATGACAGTTTCATAAAGGATTCTGTTTATGTCAGTATAGCTACGGAACTTCAATGTGATCCTATACGTATTTACTTGTTTTAATTCGCTAAGCGAAATGAATATATGTATTTTGTATATGTTAAGTAGTTATTTCCCCATCTCTTGAACGGACCCTTCGTACATTTGGAGCCCTACATTGCCCTAAACCCTGTCTGGGTTTGAGGGCAATTTGTCAAACAGTCCTACCCTAACATCCGTGTTGCCAGCTTGTGATAAATTTCGGGGATTTCTTTGCAATTTACGTTAATTCTATATTTCATGTATCAGTAGGAAATTGAAAGAAAATATACATTAATTTTTAGAAGAATCTTACTTTGGAAAATTAAATATAAATAACATATTTATGATAACGAAATAGACACGTTCAAAGAAAAGAACACGAGATTAAAAAAATAGCCCTAAAATTGGGTCAATCTCAGTATAATTGTTGGATTATTGAACCAACGCTATTCTTCCAAGTAACAGCAGAGTAAAATTTTAATAATAATAACATAGTATTGAATTGGTAACTTTTATTTTAAAATGAAATTAGTAACGTCTTTGCTCCTGAAACAAGGACACACACTCCCTTGTAGTTTTAAAGATTACACAGAGCAGTTCACGTCATATTCGAGAGATAATTTTGTACCAGGACTTAAATAAGTACATACTGTTCATGCGATTAGTAACCTTTATGTTGCACTCATAGTCTTTGATACGTTCACGTATAATATTTACTGTACATCCGCTATAGTAATATTTTCCTTTTTACAATAATTAAAAAACACCTATTTCTTGCCTTATTACCCATTTCTAAGTCACTTTTGTATATTCTTACTTTAATTTGTTTGTATAATTAAATATATTCTATTCTATTCTAAATTTTTTGTCGCTCCTAGAATAATGGAAAGTTGTTTTAACAATATCTAGTAAATTCCAAGTAAATATACAGTTAGGGAATTAAAAATCTTATAAAATATTAGTTTATTTATTTTCAACACCTTAAATGTTTCAGGAAGCATAGTTAATGAATATTGAATTTAAATACAACGACAAATCCTATATTAAAGCATAATTTATACGATTTCCCGCAAAAAAATATTATAAGCTGGCAACCCTGATACTTCGTACAGCCCCTCGCCTAAAAACCATTTGAATAATCGAATCGATGACGCAACACTCCGACATTGCCAATATAACTGATACAGGTGTATGGAGGGGCCATTTTGGATAATGGAGAACGACTTTTTATGATGTGAATTGACAAATTTTACTAATTGAAAATTAATTAATGTAGACCATAAATATCAGCGCTACAAAACAACAGTAAATATTTTGCTACATGTGTTATGTTCCTTATAATTACAAGTATTTTAAACTAATAATTTTGTAGTCTGCACATAGACCTTTTCGATGGATTCGGTTGGCATTTCTTTGAAGACCATAACATCGCCAGGTATTTTTAGTACCTATTTATTATTTTAGTAAGACTTTAGCAACATCTATTTATACTAATACTATAAATGAGAACGTTTAGATGGATCTTTGTTAATCAATCACGCCAGAACTGCTGAACCGATCTGGATGATGTTTAGCCGCAGAGATTGATTATAGTCTGGAATACGACATAGACTACTTTTTATCCCGGAAAAAGTACGATTTCCGTCTGATATCATTAACGCGCGCGAAGCCGCGGACAAAAGCTAGCTATTAATATGTGGTATATCGTAAGCGCTACACAAGTGCGAAGTTATTATTGTATTTGTAATGTATATTATATATAATGTCAGATTGTTGTTTTACCAATAAAATTAGGTATAACCTGGAGAATTGCGTGTTACACGAACCAATTATTAGGGGCTCCAGTAGCCAACAGACTTTTATAAGCTAGCTGAGCATGGGCTCCCCGTTCCAACAATATGGTTAATTTACACGCCACGCTTGTTCAATGCAATTCAGCAGATTTTCAATCCATATAAATAGCATATTTATGTAATTAGTAGTATATTTCATATAGCTATATGTTTATTATGTTTAAATAGTTGTATTTTATTACTATACTAGAGGCCCCGGCAGAAGTTATCCTGCTCTGAAAAACTAAAAATCTAGGAACCGATCCCAGCGCCACCTACCGGTTCCAATTGCGAATAGTCCGGGAACCCACTCAAATACACAAAAACAAAATCACCAAAGTCGCTCTAGGTGATTATGAGGATTCTCGAACCTGATCTCAGCGCCACCTACCGGTTCCAACGGGATATAAAGTATCCTATGTCCGTCTCCTGATTTTAAGCTACCTTCCCACCAATTTTCAGCCAAATCGGTACAGCCGTTCTTAAGTTATAAATAGTGTAACTAACACGACTTTCTTTTATATCTTCTTAATATATATAAATCTCGTGTCACAATGTTTGTCCTCAATGGACTCCTAAACTACTTGACCGATTTTAATCAAATTTGCACACCGTGTGCAGTTTGATCCGACTTGAAAGATAGGATAGCTAACATTTGGACCCGGTAGGTGGCGCTGGAATCGGGTTTTAGAATTTTATTTTTTAAAGGCAGGACAACGTCTGCCGGGGCCGCTAGTATACCTATATAGAAGATATATATAAAAGTTAGCTATTTATATATTTATTATTAAAATGTAAGTAATCATATAATAATCATGTATACCACTATCGCCACTCCTAATCAACAATATTCAAATGCAATGCCACGGGTTGTCTGGAAGAGATCGCTTTTTAGCGATAAGACCGCCCCTTGTACACAATAAGAATAAATACTAGTTCGTAAGTTTTTTTGGAATGGTGTACAATAAATTGTTATCTATCTATTACCACGATGTTTTCTTTCACCATCAGCACGTGATACTAGTAGCAACATGCATAGCACGCCACAAAAACTGCCTAAACTGTGCATACTCTATTGCTTGCATCTAATCTCAAGTCATTGGAATAACATGGCGGTACTTTATACATTTTCAAATTAGCTAAGGCTGCCTGGAAAAGAGCTATAAACTATAAGGCCGCCTATTGTTTTGTTTAAAAAAATTAACTAGCGTAATTATTGTTGTGTTTGTTTTAGTGAACATTAAAGTGTTATCTGTGTATAGATAGCGACGGACTGTATAGTTGAGTGATCTAACTCTTTGTCTATCTAGCTCACTCAGACGCAGAGACTCCGGCTTCGATTCCTGGCCTGGAAATTTCGTAAACGTATTTTATGTTATTTGCTATGGACCTGAGTTGTTGGGTTCAGATTCAGAGCACTCCGTTGTATTTTGCCCATACATAGCCCAAGCATACTCGCTTAGATTATAGATGTATGTATAATGTGTATTTTATGCGGAATATTATCTATACATATGGAATTGACAGGCCTCACTGACTGACTGACTGACATATCAACGCACAGCCCAAACTTATACTGTAGGTGCGCACTAAGAAAGGATTTTTGCAATTTCAACCCCTAAGAGGGTGAAAAAGGGGATGACAGTTTGTATGAAACGCCCTCTATTTTAAAGTAAGAAGCATAAAATTTTGTAGACCTATTTCTGGTTCGAAATATAGGTACAGGCGTATCAGCGTTTTTGGAAATTCAGCCCTTACGGGCGTGAAAAAGACCATGAAATTTTTATTTTTACTTCTGGACAAAAAACAGCTCTAATGGCGTATCATGGATATGTCGCATCGGTTTTACGGTATGGGCTCATTCTATGGGGTAATTAGTTGGCAGGGCTTTTATTGCCCAAAAAAAGTGTTTGAGAGCTATATGCGGAGTAAGTCCAATTACTTCTTGCAGACCACTATTTAAACAACAAAAATTATTAACTCTAGCTGGCTTATACATTTTACAAATCGGTATATTTGTAAAGGAACATTCAGAATATTTTTCAGCGTATACAGACCAAATATATTCGAAAATCAAGAACAGAGACCCAACTAGACTAATAACTCCTATGCGTAGGACTGCATTAAGTCACAAAAATATACCAGTAATAACAATAAAAGTATATAATCGAATACCTGCGTCAATAAGAGAATTGCCTCTCAAACAATTTAAAAGAAAATTATTCTCATGGCTGGTTGATAAATGTTTTTATCGGGTATCAGAATTATTTAGTGACATCAAATAACATTTATTTATTTTATTATTATTATTATTTTCCAACGTGCGATTGTTAAATTATTCAATATATTCGACAATTCAGTATTACTAATAAAGTGACATTCATAAAATATATAATTGTATTTAACTTTGACACAAAGGTGACAAAATTGTGCAGCAAATTGTAATGATTATACATGACTATTGAATAAAATTACATAATGTTTACAAACCATATTAGTTTTTAAGAAAATTTGTATGCCAGTAAATGGCGAAACATATTCTCATTATATCATAAGATCTTGTTATCCATGTTTCATACAAATAAAGATTTCATTTCATTTCATATGACAATACGTCATTTTCAAGGTAAGAAGTGCGACATTTTATGTACCTGCTTAGAAATAAATGTACACATATATCGGTTTTTTTCGAAATTCAACCCTTAAAGGGAGTGAAATAGGGGCTACCTTTTAACTTTTTTTGAATACTCAAACAATGACTATTGTTAATCTACGCGAGTGGAGCAACAGCTAGTTGTTATATATTTACTTAACTTATTGACACCTGTACCTATACCTATATATAAAGTGTGTGTACATATTTTATACGTAATCGACAGACAAACACACATATTGTATATCTCCAAATTAAGCAAGTTCCGCTTCGAGTTATGGGTGATATACAAAGGGTTACTCTGGGGCTGTCCCAGACACCCAGACCACAGTAAGTAACGGAGAAAATTCGATTCCGAAATTTACCATGCCAGGAATTGAACCCGGAGGGAGCATCTTTGTTGCAGTGAGATAGACCGGTAAGGGTCTAGCCCGCTCAACCACAGAGGCCGTCATATACGAATGCCATCTATATGTTTTGTTTTTATACCTAAACTAAAGGACTTTACTTCAGACGGTCTCGACAGGCAACCATATACGTTTTTCATACCCCTACACTCCCCTACTCTACTTAAGCATAAGGCTTTTCTATTAAGCCCTAAATCTATATTTAATTTTAAATCTTACGTACGCAACATTAAGGCTGGTTTTGCTTTAAAATGAGAAATAAACACGGAGGTTAAAAGTGAAACAAAGCAGGTTGATCTTTAACATAACGATGTTTAGGGATTTTGTCCCTTTCACATTGTATCTGTAGGATAGAATAAATGTTGCCAGTAATTTGAATTTATTTAAAATGTGATACTTTTAATATAGTACTCAATTCTTACGAACTCTACACAGGAAGGGAATTTTCATTAAGTGTTTTCAATGTATAGCCAAAATTTTAATCATATTATTTATAAAGCATTCAATATATTACAGTAATTAACCTGTACATGAATAATTATGAATACGAATACTAAAATAAAAATAGGGCTAGTTTTATAACGTAGAAGCAAGAAATTTATGATTTGCCCAGCAGCTTTTTTATTTTAAAAGCCGACTAATCCACGATTTTTTTTTTCTTGCCATGCTTATAAGGAATTTCTGGAGACATATTGCAGCATAACATTTTAGCACGTCATGTCATTATTATAACTATAATATTATTTTTCTTTCCTTTTATTGTCTTGGTCTTTTTGAGTATGCATTGTTTGCTACAACTCCATTAATTCTTTAAAAAGTGATTCTGTAACATACTTACAAAACTGATTAAAAAAAGATTTTGAGATATAAATAGAATATGAAATATAAAGAAAAACAATATTTAGCTAGACGTGTTGCTGGGGAGTTTCTTGCCGCTTCTTCTCCTTTACAGCATCAACACGTTGCGAAGCGGTGTACATAGAATAGGAAGTAAAAAAAAAAAAAATTTAACTTACATGACCTTCAAAAAGTGTTCTCCAGTGGAACTTATTTTGAATAAAAACTTTTGAATTTGAATTGAATTTGAATTTAAAATTTCTCAGTCCATTTGCAGCAAATTTGATTTTTTCAGAATTCTAAATTGATTTTTGTAATACCTTTCTTTAGTTATTGTAATATTTCAAGGTATGACCGCTACTTCGTCCGTGCGAATCGTTGACTTTATATTCAGTTCTTTTGAATCCCGCACGATATCGAAATGAAAACAATACACGAAAATTTAGTATACTATTACCGGTTTTAACCCCTTAAATTTTCATTTAAATCAGTTCTTCTTCTTCAGCCAGTCTCTGTCAACTGCTGGACTTAGGCCTTCCCAATTTGTGCCACATCCCAGTCTCCTATCTTCCTCATCCAACCCCTACCGGCGAACTGGCGCAGGTCGTCAGTCTACCAGTCTGGAGGGCGTCCTATAGACTACGTTTACTAAGACGCGATATTCGCTCCAAGAATCGGTTGCTCCATCGGCCGTCGGTCCTGAGACAGATGTGACCGGCCCACTGCCACTTCAACTTGCTAATCTTGCGAACTATGTCGGCAACCTTCATTCCCTTACGTATATCCTTATTTCTGATTCTATCCATAAGAGAAACACCTAACATAGCTCGCCCCAAAGCCCGTTGAGCGACTTTCAATTTGTGGATCAGTCCCACTGTCAGTGTCCATGTCTCAGGACCGTATGTCATAATGGAATCGCCGACCAGAAGACCTGCCGAAGCCTACCGAATGGCGCCCAGCCTAACTGGTTGACTTAAATAGGTTAAGCCGTTTCAAATCCTACTCGAGACAAACATTCTAACATTCAGACGAAAAAAAGAAGAAAGAATGAGAAGTTTTAAAATCGGTAATAAATTATTAGTCATCGTATATTTAAGTCCCTTAACTATGGCAGAAATTTTGAAACCACACACTGACACTTAAATTTTATTTATTGTTATTTATTTAGATGAATTTTTATATGTATCCTGGTAACATTAATTGTAATGGAAAATTGCCCAAGGCGTGTCTCCGGACCCTACGTTGGGCGCCATTTATGAGGTGTCGAGGGACCAATTTATGAACGCTGAAGGTTTGTTAACACTTTCCTGGCTAAGTAACTTAGCGTTATTTGTTCCGTTGATTCGTACAACAACGGATGTCAATTTTACGTAGTGAATTACAAGCGATATCTAAAATCATAATGTGATTTTTTTTCAATTTTGTTTTATTTCTTAATAATCTTAATCTTTATATACTTAAAATAAAATTGTGTGTATACGTATCTATCTACGTCTATATCTGTATATATAAATGTAATATATATTTATGTTTAATAAAACTACGTTTTATTAATTGATTCTTTATTATTTCGACGTTTCAAACAACTGGAATACACTATATAAACGATGGAGAACATGATGCAATTTTTTTAAATTTCTTGTCTTTTTGTTGGGGATTCACGTAAAAACTACTGGGCTGATTTCGATGTAGTTTTCGCTGATCGACAACGAATTCCTAGACTTAAACTCTGCCCTACTTGTTATCCTGGGAATCCTACGGGAATTTTTCTTATAATTATTTAAAATCACCAGATAAAAAAAGTCCGAATTCCAATGGTAATTTTTTGACTGATCGATAGCAAATTTTATGTAATAATCCCGTGGGGGTTTTCCCGGGAGCGGTTTCAAGTTTTTCGGATGCATAAAAATTAGCTTATTCCGACACAATTTCCACTAAAACGATAGCTAACATTCTTTTTTTAAATTCTGCGGTATTTTGTGTCCCGGGAATCCCGCGGGAATTTCAAATCAAGCGTGGACGAAGTCGCGGGCATATCCTAGTTCCATATATAATTTCCTCTTCGTTTGTCAAATACATTTGCTATAAAATTCGCAATGTTTCTTGTAAATGCGATTGCAAATGCGAATATTTGTTACATCGACGTCGTGTCGAGTTGCCTTTATAATTTGAAATTGCGCCCAGATTGGCCACTTCCTGTTTAACTTCACCCGGGAAATTTGCAAGACACCCCTTAAGGGACCCAGACGGGTCGTTCTAATGCATAATTGGCCCCTTAAATAAACTATTCGTGCATAGAATTAGTACAAAGCGGCTGAGTTTGTCAGAATGTTTGACTTGCGCTCTTGAGATTGCTTTTCGAGTCAGAGCCCAGCTGTGGGACATTATATTTAACCCATAACACTGGGCAACTTGCTTAGCTTGGGGATATACAATGTGTGTGTTCGTCTATCGATTATTATTTTATTATTAACTAGCTTTTGCCCGTGACTTCGCACACGTTAAGAAAAGGGTAATATGTATACCATAGGCATGTTATAATTATTAGAAGTGGTGTGCTTGATTTTTATTTCAAAATACCCGAAACGCCATCTATCAAAGCGGAGGTGGAAGTAATTGTCACTGTCGTTTTCATGACGATGTATTTGTTATTGAATTGCTAACATTGGCGCCAATAAAATACAATCGGAGCGCCATCTTTCCGGCTATATTCGTCTATCCCTCGGGATCAGTACTTTTTTCTGGATAAAAAGTACTGTAACGGCCAGTCTCTGCGGTCGTGTTGATTTTAGAGAAAACAATATTTGAATATTAAGAACGAAAGACATCGGTCAGTGACCTGCGGGCCGCGATGATGGCTACCTATCTAGTGAAAAGAAAATAATTAAAATGTAATAATTGAAGATTTAAAAATGATGTTAATTCCGGTCGTTATAGTACCCTACCCTATTGACACATGCCAACGTGTATGAAAAATTTCGTAACTATCTGTTGCGTTGTTAAGACGTGAAAACGTTACAGACGAACATATTCGCATTTGCATTTATTATATAATTTTTATTGATTTTTAGAGCTAAATTATCCATCTATTTTTTCGCAAGACTTACAGACAAACAGCCATATAAATTAAGTACATAAATTAAAACATTCCTAATTACAACTCTTAAAATATAGACTTAGGTAGTTTAGGATGCCTATTTAAAAATTAACTTTATTTGGAAAAAATAATCTATAAAGTGAAGTGAGGGTAATCTACAGTTTAGGTGAAAACTTTACATTGAAAAATCTAAAACATAAACTGAACTATCGAAGTCGGCAATATGTATAATATATATATTGTATACACTGTATACAATAATGTCTTTAAGCAATAGAACATTGATGTAAAAATATTTTAGTAAGCAGCAATATTGGCAGGTTACAGGCCGACGCTTTTGTAAGCCTCCCGAGTACATTGTTTCTAAATAATGTCACGGGACCTACAGGAGTTTAAGTTTGGGGGCACGTCAAAGCAATGCTATCGAGGTGGGTATTTGATTCTGGGATATATAGTAGCCGATATATGTATATTCGGTTGCTGAATATCCGAAAAAATGAGACTTTAATTTTAATAAAAACCCTACGCCATACAGTCGCCCGTGATCGAAATTCGACCATAATAATTAATGTCCAAGACTATACATCTATAACCACAGATTTTGCCAAGGCTACACTGTTAATTTGACTTTAACAATAAACAAAAGAGTATATATGCTTGTGTGTGTCAAATACATGCATAATTTAAAAAAAAAAAATTAGCAAACTGCACTCCTTCTCTATATAAACTATAAGTGTGCGAAATTTTATACTCCTCCGTCCGCGCAATTTTCATAAAAAGGGGTACAAAGTTTTTGTTGTGTTTTTGCTTCACGTATTAATATATAGATTAGAGAGTATTTCCGTATGTCTGTCGCGACTGATTTTCTCAGAATTTACAATACAAGAAACGATCTAAATGTTGTACATATAGATTTATCCGACCCAACAACCGATGTAATAGTGTGTGTGGTAAGTCATTATTAATCATTAATCGGCAGACAAACACACGTATTGTACATCCCCAAATTAAGCAAGCTACGCTTGTGTTATGGGTAATATAATTACGGGACCGAACCCAGACACCCAACGGAGAAAATTCGTTTCAGAAATTTACCATACCACGAATCGAACCCGGAGCCTCTGCGTTGTAGTGAGGTAACCCGGCAAAGACTTAGCCCGCTCAACCATAGAGGCCATTAAAGTAATCGAATTCTGATTTTGGAAAGTTTCAAATGCAAAAAATTGTTACGCAAATTCTGTTACGTGCACAACAAAGGCTCGTTATAAGGGTAACAAATGGATTCATGTGTAGATGTAATTTAAAAATCATAACTTATATATAAAATAACAGCTCCCTCTATCCCCTATATATAATCTATAAATTATTACTTTTATATATATATATATATATATATATATATCTTTTTTTATTGCAGGAGTTCAGCAGACAGGCAGACGGCCCACTTGATGGAAAGCGGTTACCATCACCTATGGACATTTGGAACACCAAAGGTGCTACAAATGCGCTGATGCTCTCTTAAGGGATACTGGAACCTGGTCACTAATGCCGGAACACAACTCAAGGTTATTATGGCGACATAGTTTAGACCAGGGGTGGTAGCCATCCAGTCGGGCAAATGCCCTACCACCTGGCAAAATATACTTATATAAAATGTTCCAACGAATAAAGCTCAAGTGGTCCGTCTGTAGTTTTAATATGAATGCCAAAATTAAGGGAAAACACCTATTTTTACAATACCTAAACATAGATGACCCTTTTCAGAATTTTCATTTGTCTAAAAAGTTCAACTTGAATAGACTCCGAAACGAGATTTCAATGAAATTTTTTTAAGGTTAACAGGAATTCTATCTTAAATTTTCGTCTATTTTCCTATTCGATAGTACGCAGGGTTCAGAAGATATGAATAGTATCAAATGAATTACTTTATTTAAAAGAAGATTGTTAAGTAATTTGAATTCTAAGGACCGATAGTAAAAAATGGCATCGATGACATTTTGATATATCTATCTATGAGATAACTTATCTGAGATGCTGTTTCCTTTTACTATTGAATGGTATATATAATAAGGGACCGGACAGTCAAGTACAACTGAGATCTATATACTAATACGTGCAACAAAAACTTTGTACCCCTTTTTACGAAAATTGCGCGGACGGAGCAGTATGAAATTTCGCACACTTATAGTTTATATAGAGATGAAGCGACGAATGCTAATCTTCTTCTTCTATATATATAAAAGAAAGTCGTGTTAGTTACACTACTTATAACTCAAGAACCGCTGTACCGATTTGGCTGAAAATTGGTGGGGAGGTAGCTTAGAACCAGGAGACGGACATAGGATACTTTTTATCCCGTTGGAACCGGTACGTGGCGCTAAGATCGGGTTCTAGAATGCTCCTAATCACCTGGGGCGATTTTGTTTTTGTGTGTTTTAGTGGGTTCCCGGATGGTTTAGATTCGCAATTACAACCGGTAGGTGGCGCTGAGATCGGGTTCTAGATTCCTCCTAATCACCTGGACCGATTTTGGTGATTTTGTTTTTGTGTTTGAGTGGGTCCCCGGATGGTTTAAATCTACAATTAGAACCGGTAGGTGGCACTAGGATCGGATCGTAGATTTTCTCAGACCAAGACGTCTTTCGGGGCCGCTAGTACTTTTTTAAATTATACATAAAAATGCATTAAATCAATAAAAAACATTACACACACTACCACTCTTTTGTTTATTGTCAAACTCAAATTAACAGTGTAACCTTGGCGAAATGTGTGATTATAGAAGTATAGTCTTTGACATTAATTATTATGGTCGAATTTCGACAACGGGCGACCACTAAGTACTTCTTATCATTTTACTAAACGTCGCAGCCTCTTAGAAGTTGTACGAACTACTTACGACGTCTCGTAAGTAGCTACTTGACCAAACCCATCTATTTGGTATCTGGGGTCAGTTTGGTCCATACATCTTGAAAATTTTGAAGGTGTGTGGACCAAACTGACCCCAGATTCGAAATTAACGCATCGAAATACATATGAATAGATAGATGGTTAAAATACAGACCACTATTTATTTTTTGTGTGCCGGTGTTATTGTTTGAAATGTTATAATAATAGCCCATAAACGCCCCACTGCTGGGCTCGGGCCTCCCGCGATAAGAGAGCGGACAGCCATCATATCCGCCACGCTTGTCCAAGGCGGTTTGGCAGGTTTGACACATCGGTTATCTTGATGTGCAGGTTTCATCCCGATGTTTTCCTTCACCGTTGTTAGCACGTGGTAATTGCAACAATAAGCACATTAGGTCAGAAAACTGCCCAAATGGTGTATGCGTTCCGGCCAGGATTCGAACCCTCGCCCTTTGAGTTCGGGACGCGTACGCTAGCCATTATACGCTACCACGACTTCGAAGATGTGATTTTGATGCCTGTTATTTTGTGTGTAAGAATATTAGAATTTATTGTAACATGTGTCCGCATCCTTATTTTACCCATAGATTAAAATAAAATACCTAAATTCCACAGCACTTTGAAACTACTTTTCGAGTCCCGTAGCCGATTTAGCAAAAATGGGAGCCCATTTAAACATTATAAAACATTGTCTTGTCTGTCTAAATCTAAATTAATAAGAGGGTACATTTTATATGCTGCCGGTACATATACATGTAGTGAAATTGTGTATAAATAAAATTATACATAGCTATTGTATATACGTTTTAATAGTTAACGACGTTTCTTAACAAATTTTTATTTGAGTCAGATAGTGGGGAGATTTTTGTATGCAAATTGGCCCTACAACTAATCTTTTTAACTGAAGTTTTTTTTTTTTTTTATTGCAGAAGATCAGCAGACAGGCGAACGGCCCACTTGATGGAAAGCGGTTACCATCGCCTATGGACATTTGCAACAGCAAAATTGCTACAAATGCGCTGCTGCTCTCTTAAGGGAAACTGGAACCTGGTCACTAATGCCGGAACACAACTCAAGGTTGTTATGGCGACATACTTTAGACCAGGGGTGGTAGCCATCCAGTCGGGCAAATGCCCTACCACCTGGCTGTGGGTTGTTAAGTCGCCTCTTACGACAGGCCGCCCGGCCGCAGGAAATTGTATTCTTTCTCCGTTCCTGCACGGATGAAGTGTGGAAAATTCTAAAATACCTGTTGAGCTTAGAAAAAATACTTTTAGCAATAACCAATTTGAAAAAATTCTGTTGAGTAGTTTTTGAGAAATAGGGTGTTTTTGATTTTTCAGGTTTTTTTTCAGGACTCTAGTTATATGACAAATACAGTAGTCTTTAGTCATCAGACCCTTCATTGTGCATATACTGATACGCACTTAGTACATATTTTTTCTATTTTAGACATAATTTACCGAAACAACATACCGACTTTTGTTATCCTATGTTTTATATATACTCCATCCAAAGGTTGTCTGGAAGAAATCACAATCGAAGAAAAAACTTGTATATTAATGTTCTTGATTTTATGTAGCATTTTTGTGCAATAAAGTTCTATTCTATTCTATAAATTTCCATTCGAGCCTTTCACCTAAAATGTTCTAGTAATCTCTTAACTTGCTTACGTCATTTCAGCAAACAATACTAAAACGGCATGATGATGTAAATAATTTGAACAATATGGGACATATCCTGCTTTTAATTTGATGTAGGCGACAGTGTCATTAGTTAAATTTTCTGCTAGACTAAATAAATATTGCTACACTTTTAGCGAGGAAAATTGTTAGATTTATTTAGGAACAGTAAATTAAACTTTTTCGCCATAGTAACTAGATGCTTGTAGCAATTTTACATACATACATACATAACTTCACGCCAGTTCCCTTGCGGGGTAGGCACGAACAACAGAGTGCCATTTAGGCTTATTCTTACACACCTCACTTGCCTCTTTGACATTCATAACTCTTGTCATGCACGCTCGTCTGTTCTTAAGGCTCCTGACATCACCTTCTGCTAGTACACGATCAATTTGATCATGGAAGGTGTCTCGTGGCCTTCCACGACTTCTGCATCCATCCACTGTAGCAATTTTAATAACGTAAAATTAATATTTGTGTCTGTATGCCTTGGTGTGTAATTTTCCGATTTAAAAACAGCAAATTTCAACAAAATAGAACTTTAAATAGGATCTTGAATTCCATACATACTGATACTAATATGTAATTGCGAAAGTAATTGTACTACATAGCTGAACGAATATTCATGCCATTTGGGAAGATAATAGATTCCATACTAGGGGAAGGATTCCTTTTTTCAAAAAATTCTTGAAGTGACAAAATAGGGGATATAAATTTGTATGGGCATTGGGCAACCCATAAATAATATCTCAAGGATATGAACATTCATTATTAGACTTTTGGTAATAAATTTGTGTTTCAACGTTATGGCCGCTTCCTTCATTCAAAAGAAGTCACAGGTCTTTACGGTATGCGCAATAAATTCAGTTTTATGAGAACATAGCCCCCACGACAATATACATTTCGTAGTACTTAAAACTAAAATTTGGGAGTACTATATACATTTACAGCTTTCTGTCAAAATTATACAAAAATTATTACTTTGCTCGTCTCGCCATAACTAATTTATGTAAAGCGTTTTAAAACACTGCAACGGAGATATTCATAATTCATATTGGTGACGTTAACAAGTCTCTCTAGCGTATTAATAAATCATAAAATACATTCAACTTAAGTGGTAACTAAGTATTCTTATGCTAATATCTGTAAAAAATATAATGTCTAAAGATGAAAGTAGAAAGTCATAATGCGTCGCTTAAAGTAGACAAAGACTCGTAAAATCAACCCGAAGAAATTTTTTTTAAAGAGAGCAATATTAAAAACGTAGTTTCAAGAAGGCACGGTTGGGGATATTGTTGACTAAGGTAAGGTCAGCATATAAATTTTATAGCCTCGAAATATTTCAATTAATATTTTAATTTATTTTTAGCAGATTTCTATTAAATTTTGTTTTTTTTTTATCCCGTAGGCATTGCCATTTGGCAACAACGGAATGCTTACAAATTCTTCATGTCCGTTCGTCCGTCTTTGTTTATATGTCGCAGTTATGTATTTAGATACAAGTTACATACATACATACATAACTTCACGCCAGCTCCCTCGCGGGGTAGGCACGAACAACAGAGTGCCATTTAGGCTTATTCTTACACACCTCACTTGCCTCTTTGACATTCATAACTCTTGTCATGCAAGCTCGTCTGTTCTTAAGGCTCCTGACATCACCTTCTGCTAGTACACGATCAATTTGATCATGGAAGGTGTGTCGTGGCCTTCCACGACTTCTGCATCCATCCACTTTTGCATTGTATATCTGGTTATTGTAGATACACGTTACTGGATACATATGGATACATTTTTGTATGCTTTGATAAATATCAATTCAGGCAGTAGCTAAGTTAGTTCGGACCAGCTACCATCTCCTCTTTATGTTGGGCCCAAGATTTTTCTAAGAACCATACTCTCTGTGAGTAACAATTGGTTCTCTTCTTTAATTGTAAGTGTCCAGGTCTCACAGCCGTACATTGAAAATAGTCACGACTAGTTGGTCGGCTACCGGTTAGCCGTCCTAAGTATCGCTGGTAAGATAGAGTGGAAGCTGACCCGAGCGAACTCCAAGCCCACCACTGGCAATACACTGCAGGACAGAGGAAAGTAGTGTGCTCTCGTTTCGGAGGCCAAAATTCACTTTGAATTGCTGAGCCAACGGAGTTTTTTAGTTAGTAGCTAAGGTGCTTAATCAATCTATTCCGTTATGCACGATTTTTAACCATCCTTTATTGTCATATATTTTCTATTTTACATTATTCACTTATGATTGTTGTGCATAGTGTGTTTTAGTTGGTATAATATTATTAACTTTATTATGCTTTCTTTAACATTGTAATAAATTATTCAACAACTTTAAATGTAAATTTTTGCTGATTTTGTATAATTGTTGTGTGAGATTTCAATTATTTTGCTAACAGAACGCCTACGACATTTCAGACTCAAAATATCAGAACAAACACGCGCTTAAGTCATTAAAAAATGGTTTGAATTATATCTCTCCCTGGCCAATTATAAGACTACATTTCTACACTATTTTTTTTTTAATAGTTCTTCGTCTTACATTTAATTTAATTTATTTATTTGTGTCGTCTTGTTAGCAACTTCTCATTCATATTATCTCTGTATCGCAATTTAATTTTTGTTCCTTCACGTGGATGGAATGGATGCGTAGTGTAGTTTAATATTTATTTTGTACCTTAGAAACATTTTAAAGTCTTAAATAAATTCCAATACTAATGGTATAGTATTCACCTGTCATATTTCTCTAATGTAAGTTACATTGAACATTATATGTTCGATGCGATACTATAAGAGTTTTACGACGGACTTTACAACCGCTAGTGTTTCTTAGGACATAACTGTTGTTAAAACTGAAATAGTTTTGCCATAAACTTTTCATGATTATTACTGAAATAACCGAAATTGACATAAATATCATTATATTTTAACATACACAGCCGGTTAGAAGTAGATTGATAGCTGGTATACTCGTACTCATTGTAAATCAGCCATATCACGCTCATAGTAACCGTAACCCTAACCGAAGTAAAACTTAGAAAAATAATCTGTGTTATTAAGACAGGTATTAACTGTTCAAAAATTTATTCAATTCAATGAAAATATTCTTACACCTTTTTTTCAAGATTAAATTGAATTTTAATTTTATATTTTTGACTAGCTGACCCGGCAAACTTCGTACCGCCTCAGAAGCAATAAATAAAAAAGCTGAATGATAATTGCGGAATGTTTCAACTTTAGTAAAAAATGTGGTCAAAACTTAACCGGAACGAACATCAAACGTTTGACATTCAAAACCAAAAAAATGAAAAAAAAAACTTCACTTTTAAATTAAATTTGATTTTGGAACGACTTAAATTTAATTGATTTCTAAACGACAGAACGAACATAAAATGTTTGACAGGTAGGAATAGTTTCTAAGGGAAAGCGAAATTGTTGTTTTTACTATATTCCAAGCATTTTTTTCATATTTACTCACCTTTTAAACCTTCCCTGGACTTCCACAAATAATTCAAAACCAAAATTAGCCAAATCAATCCAGCAGCTCTCTAGTTTTAGCGAGACTAACGAACAGCAATTGATATATATATATTATTGCGGGAGATCAGCAGACAGGCAGACGGCCCACTTGATGGAAAGCGGTTACCACCGCCTATGGACATTTGCAACACTAACGTTGCTACAAATGCGCTGCTGCTCTCTTAAGGGAGACTGTAACCTGGTCACTAATGCCGGAACACAACTCAAGGTTGTTATGGCGACATACTTTAGACCAGGGGTGGTAGTCATCCAATCGGGCAAATGCCCTACCACCTGGCAATATATAGATGATTTCTGTACCTTTGACCTACTATTTGTGGATAGACAACTAAAGTATTCTTTAAAGTATGGACCTTATGTTATAGTTATAATTGTTGTAGGATATAAACACAATGTACATACATTAACTAATACAATAAACTTAACCTAAATAAACATTTTTTTTTATTGCCTTTATCTGGAAAAAGGCAAATGACCCACCTAATAGAAAGTGTTCACCACCGCCTATGGGCGTTTACAATACCAACGGTGTTACCAACGCGTTCCTGGCCTCAAAAAAAACTATAATGGTCTTTTTAAATGGCCCCATGTCGTAGTGCAGAGGAAATGGGAATAAACGTTCTAGGGAACCGTTGCGTACTTAGCGTGGTAGCTCAAAGAAATGAGGGTGAACATCTCACCGGTCGTGATGGAAAGCGGTGCGGTGGTGAAAATGTGCCGTGTTTAAAGCAAATAAATGATTGAATTAATTAATTATTGATACGTCAATTTATATTGTATTCTACCTATATTCACTTAGACCATGAGTAGAATGCTAGTCACCCTCTTTACATTATAGTGAAATAAGACAAATGTTATAAGTATGTAGGCCATATTGATCTAATATAATATAGAATCTGAACATTCGTTCTTCTACAACTTCATAAAAACTTTTGATCATTTGATTAGTGTTAATGTTTTTGCCGACGCTCCGCTCGCCAAATGACCCATATAAAACGGAGACAGTCTCGGTCTCCTATTGATTTTCCCTTCCCCACGTGTAATACTTTTTTAATGAACACGTTTATAGTGAATACAATGTTACCTCGTTAGCTCACCCTTGAGGCGACTCGCGCTGTACTCTCCAGATGTAATACGAATGATTAATATTTTGCTTTTTTGAAATAAAAGAGAATTGTTATTAAGTTATTGTAACGTTTGTAATCATCTTGAACAAATAATAGGCTCGCGGAATATTCTCGAATGCTTTGACAGGACTTGCGCTGTGTTTTCACTGGTCGTAACTTTATAGACTTCTTTGCCTGTCCTCAAATTACAGTTTTTATGACTTTTTTTTTGTTTGGCCTAAAGTCTTCTCCGCATTATTAAGGTACTATAGTCATTCTCTTACTAAATAATCAATTTAAAAGAGAGATCCGATTTGTATAAGGTTTCTAATTAGCGCCTAAGATTTATTGACGTTTACACATTTGGTATTAGGTTTTCGTAGTGTAATAACAAACGAAACTATGACACACATATATAGATGTCAGTCTGTCTGTATGTTTATATCATAGCTATTTGTTACTCTATGATAGCAGAGAATATCTTTGGTACGCTGTTTGTTACACGATGAAGTAGCGCAATCGTAGAAAAATCCCTGGAGTTGTCGGTTTACAAGTTGTAGTATTAATGATGGAAGATGTTAATTAGTAATTTTAACAACTCAAACTGATAACATTTCTGATTTGTAAGCATACTAGCTTTTATATGTATACATATGTATGTCATGAAGTAGGGATGTTCTTAGAAATGTCAAACTTAATCTGTAATTCGCAGGTCTAATGATAAACACCCGTGACGCCATCTAGCGAAGGTGGAACTAACCATACGAGAGAAGCAACACATTAAAATTTCAATGTCACAGTTGTTGTCATGAGGATGTATTTGTTATTAAATTGAAATGGTAGTGCCAACAAAACGTTATCGCTGTGCGATCTTTTCGGCTATATTGGTCTATCCCTCAGGAAGGGTAATTTTTTTTCTCGATAGAAGGTACCCACCCTATGTCCTTTATACCCCTAACAACTTGTATGCTGAATTTCATGACGATCTGTTGCATAATTGAAGCGTGAAAACGTTACAAATAAACATTCGAATTTATATTACGTAGTTTTAGGATTACTTCAGGGACTTAATTGCCCAACGTTATGTATTAGGTTAAAATAATGGCACGTTACTTAAGAAAAGCTCAATGTACAATCGCGGTCTGAAAAGGTTCGTCGAGTACAAGAAACAGAACAGCCAACATTTTAATAAATGTTACGTTTTGCTACGTTTATATATAAAACGCGAAAAAAGGAAATTGCAATGTTGACAATGACAGACACTGAGATTAACAATAGTTTTAATAATTAAAAACGAAGAGCATATTATAATCACTACGCTTATCCTAAATATTAAACCCAGTAAAATGGTCTTACATCTCTAACCAATTTCCTTAGACAAGATAGAAATTCAAACAACTTTGGTCTAAGTAATTTTAAACTTTATAGTCAAACAGTTAAACGGTCTGATCTGTGACTTAGTTTGAAAAGATAACATGTGCTCGCGGAACGTTAAATGAATCAATTCGAAAACTGGCGAACCTTTTTATACTACGACTGTACCTATAATATGTCTGCCAAGTGTTAACATATTTTGTTTATACGGCTATAAGTTTCATTTCACTCAACCAAGAATAAACTGATGAAAGAAGACGTCAATGTCGACGATGTTATTAAAGGTGCTAATAATATTTAAGTATAGCACGATGATGGAGTTACTTTGATGTATTGTAGAGCCAGCCATTTTCAAACTTTTTTTTATCACAAGACCCAGTCAACATGAACACAATGCTAAATTCTGTGGGTGTAAAAAATTTTTTTCCCCTTGTTTTCTCTTATAAAATACATTAATTCTTATGTCGTCATTAAAATAGTATAAGTAAATGGTAAATAGCTATTATCAATATCAATTTATTATAATGAACTATCTAGTAAGCGTCGTGGATTTATATGCGTACAAAACTCAGTTCAGTACGAAGATCGATCCAGTGCGAGTCAGTTGTTAGGTGTGTCCCGACTAGGTGGAGGAGCGAGATGGAATTCGTTGTTCCCCGCAGGCCTAGGCCCATCTATTACTATTGGGAATTTGTATATATTCTTTGTACGTTTCGGGAACCGTTTGCGACCTCAATTATTGCACAGCGCCATCTATTGGCTTGTAAGCGTTCCACTACAAGTTCATGCGGTGTTCTATGGAGGTGATGAAAGTTTACTGTTTTTATCATTTGGATATGCACTCCCATTAAAAAACGTTTCATCGAAAATACACTATATCTTTAAAAATCCTCTCTTATTTGAATCAGTGAAAAGATTTGTTAAATTCTACGATATTGAATTGTCACGACGCCGGCGCCGGGCCGCCGAGGCTGAAAATCGCGGCGCACATGTCTAATGCAAATGTACAATATTTCATACAACATACGGATGTATATTTATTTGTATATGACTTAGTATTTTAAATGCAAACTTTGAGATACACTGCTTCAAAAGGGACCATCAATTATTTAAATCCAATATGTAGGGTATAATAAATTTGATTTGTATAGCGTCGCTAGATTAATTTGAAAATTGAGTTTACTCTGTTAATTGGTATGATGTTGAGGGATAATCTTACTATACATACATACATGCATACATTCAAGGAAATAATTATTTCTGCATATTAGTTTAAGCTTAGTGGTATAATTTTTACATTAAAATGAGATGATGATGATGATGATGTTGATAATGACCGTATGTGTTAAGACTTGATTTTTCAATCATAATTCATTCATTCTTCAGGTCTTTGGACCCCTGACATCGGCTGAAGGAGTTTGAGAGTTAGATCGCAAGGTTTCTCTTTCTTTCTTTACACCCTGACTTCAATTCGACTGGGTCTCCACTGGGTGGCCTCTCGATTGTTTTTTTAATTGAAACTTCTTTAGATTCGTTGTGATTTAAAATTCGATGAAACGAAAAAACGACACTAAAAAGAGATAAACACATCTAAATCTATAGATTTAGATGTGTTGCATGCTTAGCCCTATAGGGCTTATTACTATTATAATATTTCATTCTCTCACATGCTTAGCCCTATAGGGCTAAGCATGTGAGAGAATGAAATAGAATACATTATATTTAATCATTTAAGCACTATGCTCATACTGATAGAGTTGGAAATATTTGAAGTTTTTCGTTAATACTTCAAATTAAATATATTATAGCGACACAAAATATGAAATGTGACATCACCAAATTTTGAATCCTTTCCACCCCTTGTCGCATTTTGTTGCACTTCTATTGCGTGTGAACTGCACACGCACACGCACACATTTTTTTTTTATTGTAAAAAGCTGATAAACAAGCAGAAGGCCCACCTGATAGAAAGTGGACATCGCCGCTTATGGATGTTTGCAACTCCAAGGACACTGCCAATGCGTTGCCGGCCGCGAAGAAATTATATAATGCGCTTCTTGAAGGACCCCGTGTTATATACATAAATGTTGTCATCTTAGGACATAAAATATCCGAGTCTTTTTGTTGACGGTTCGTATCCTGGCAGTAGCTAAGGAGGCATCACTGAATCAAATCTCTGAAGAAAGGATACTGTTTAGAGAAAGTATATGTTAATGAATATGTCGCATTATTTGGCTTAATTAGACTGGCAACATTACAACATTAAATTTTATGTATAATAACATTGAATAAACTTTTCCAAAATTAAATCTTGTTCTGTTATTTCGCATTTAACAAATTTTAAGTTGGTCACCATATTATAATATATTAAACTTCCATTTTACTTACTTTTATTATTAAAAGACTGGCGGTCTCGGCAGACGTTAATCACTTTTATTATTAAAAGACTGGCGGTCTCGGCAGACGTTAATCTGCCCTGAAAAAAAAATGTAGAACCCGATTCCAGCGCCACCTACTGGATGTAATTTGTATTTAAACCACCCCGGGACCCAATCAAACACAAATAAAATTTCATCAAAATCGTAGAACCCGACTCCAGCGCCAAGTATTTTGTTTATATTAATGGGTTACATTATTGAAGTTATAATAGGAACCATAATTTTTATATAGTTTATATTAATCATTATGCTAATGTAGCATTTGAATGGTGAAAAAAAATTTGAAATCGGTCCAGTAGTTTTTGAGTTTATTCATTACAAAAATATAAATATTTCCTCTTTATAATGTTAGTATAGATATAATTGACACGAGCAGGCAATGTTTGAAACCCATCAATCCTCCTTAAACAATCGTGGTGTACAGGGTGGACAGTAGGTTCTTTTTGGCACCTGGAAATTGTTAAGCTAAGCTCACGTTGACCTTGAAAATTAAAATAAACCATAAATCTCCCGTACAATTTAAAACAACGCACTTATGTCACATTGATTAAGCGAATAAACGTCCAATTAGTTTGACCCCGGGGCGGTCGTTCAAATGAAACGGGTCTTCACGCCGGGATGCGCAAGCTCACCGCTCTGTGCGCGCAATTCACTTGTGCGGTCATTTCTACCAGCAGTTGATTGAGTTATTGTTATATTAGCTGGTTTGTTTTGATTTATTGAAGAATATAGTTACTGTGATATAATGGTCAACCAAAAAAGAGATGGATGGATTGTGTGAAGAGCGACATGATTTGTGTTTTGATTGAGGACGTATGTCAGAATAGAGGAGTATAGAAGGAAAAGACATATTTTGCCAACCCCAAATAATTGACGTGAAGAAGGTGAAATAAAATAATAAAAGTTATTGTGAAATTTTCGATACTTCAAAAACATATGCATTTGTTTTAAATGTTTTGAGATAATATAATAAACTGTTGAATATTATTAATAGCTTCTGTCTTTCGACTCGGATCGTCCAGTTACTTAGCCGTCTGCACCCCTGTTTCTCGTAGATTGAGTTTTGTGATCATTAATAGAGCAATCATTAGAAGAAGCGAAAGGAACCATTACAAACCTGTCATGTCGGCGGTTCTTTGGTAATTATCGTAAAATTACGACGAAAAATTTTGTTGGTTAAAATTCCACTATACATCTTTGTTAAACTTTAAAAATCACTGCTCGAGTGAAACTTAATATTGTTATATCCGTATATTTAGATAAGTTTAGTCGATTTTAGATTTAGATCAACGTTAAAATTAAAATAACTTGCATAACTTTACAATTCACTGACATTGACTACAGGTTAGATAGAATATAGCCAAAAGGCAAAAAAAAATAGTTCGTATTCTAGACATGGCCAGGCTTTACAAAAATTATATGTAAGACGAGTAAGTCAGCAAGGCCTGAATGTCTTATAAAGGCTGTAAGTAAAGAAAATTGAAACTGTAATTGATCGCTTAACTGTCATTGATATTATCTACAAAAGTAACGAAAACAATGATTAAACTCGGTTCTATGGTTTAATGTATTATCTTCTGGTTCTGGTTGTGAAAAACAGGTAAGTTTAAAGAGCTGTCACAGCACTAGTTTTTAGTCATATAATTGCATATTGTCACATCACTATTGATCGTTCACTCTGCTGTCAATTCTCAAAACCTACGAATACAGTGCTCCATTAAATATTGAGTTTAATTACTATCAAACCTTAAAATCACATCACGGGTCTTATCTATATCTATAATTTTACGGGCCTGGATGACAGTCGTAAAGAGATTAGTTCTCCAACTGCTTGCACAATTGTATTCTCAAAAGCAATCAAGTATATATAGTACGTTAGTCTATACAATCTATAGTGTTGTCCGACGATATTTCGGCCTTGTCGGCGATAAATCAAGCGGTGCCCAAGCGGCCTTTTCTTTGGGTCATTGCACCAATAGCTTTCGTTGATAACTCCTTATCGCAAATAGTATGGGTGTCGTGACGTACAGTCATTGACGAGGGTATGCAAGGAATGTGGGCGGTAGTCGGCTCATTTCTGATTACGGTAGGTAACGTACGACGTCGTAAATGTTAATGATATGTCAGTGAGTTAGTGTTATTGGTTTTTGATTAATGTGTCGATTGGATAGAACTTATTTGAATAATCAGCAGATTCTACAAACGTAGTAGCTAATATAGTTCCTGAATCCTAAATAAATAGATAGCACCATATTCTTTACTTCTTGATGTTTTATTATTAACTCAAAAAGGAGGAGGTTCTAAATTTCTGCGTTTTTTACTACATATGTATCCAAATTCCACGCGTAGACAGACACATCGGATACCCAAGTGTAAATTTCCATAAAACGAAGATGAATGTCGGTAACAAAACTGGAAGAGACGGCGAAGTAAAGGTTTTCCAAGAAACCGTTTCATTTAGCAAGGCTCATTCAGCATACTAAGCGTTTAACGCGTACCAAAAAAAATGTATACAAACAAACCTGGTGGTATTTTTAACGAGCCGGTTCATCGGGTGCTGTCATCGGATGTCAGACTGCGCGCGCGCTGATCCGACCGGTGTAGCCAGGTGTCTAAGTTTAGTTTTAATTCTTTATTTTGATGAAAGATTATTATTTTAGCCAAATCTTTTTTTGTTCGGGATGTATATAACGAAACACAAAGAACTTTAAGAACTGTTTTATTTCACTTCTGAACAAAAATAGCTGGATATACTACGGTATTTATACAGTGTTGTATAATACAATATTACTTTCATTTTAATATATAAATAACGCTAGAATTTACTCCAATCAGTTATTACACAAATTATCAAGTGTTTGTAAAGCAATAACTAGTCTAAATCTTTAATAATAGATGGAGCCACTAACAACTAAACAGGTGGCGCAACTAATAACAAATGCTATTAACACTATAATACATTCCGTCATGAAGGTGCACTATCTAACTGTATTTTTTTTATTGCATGAGTTCAGCAGGCAGGCAGACGACCCATCTAAGTAATGGTAAGCGGTTACCATCGCCTATGGACATCTGCAACACCAAAGTCGTTACAAATGTACTGCTGCTCTCTTGTGGGAGTTTGGTACCAGGCCACTAATGCCGAAAAACAACTCAAGGTTGTTATGGCGGCATACCCTAGACTAGGGGTGGTAGCCTTCCAGACGGGCAGATACCCTACCACCTGGCTTTGGGTTGTTTTGTCGCCTCTTACGACGGGCCGCCCGGCCGCAGGTAATTGTGTTCTTTCTCCGTTCCTGAACGGAACAAAACTGTATTATTTCGTGGGTACGTATATGTTTTATAATTAGATATTAGTATTTTATTAGTCTGTAGGTCAAAGCTGATTTCATTGAGATCTTGTCCATATGGAAAGGTTGCTTGGAAGGGACGGAATGCTTTAAGCAATAATGCCGCGTTTAAGATAATTGTTTTTATTTTGATTGTGTACAATAAAGAGTACTTATTGTATTGTTTTTTTTTTCAGTAATATAAACAAGTGAAAGTTTTATTGCATACTTGTTTTAGTGATATGCCCTCCTCAGTGTCTTGGACATGGACATATCTCAACAGCAAACGCGGAGAAATAATCTAGAAGGATAAGGTAGCCCACGCAACTTGGCTTGTAGAAAAATTGGTTCCCTGGCCTACGGAAACTTGTAAAGTATATTGATTTGTCCTCTGAGATATTTACAATTTTTTTATGAAAAAGTACCTTAGTATCAAGAGCTGTTGGTTAAAGTTGTTAATATCCGAACTCACTGTCGTATCTCTCTATCATAGGCTAATTAGGTATTCTATGTCTTGTTTTTAATTCTTAATTTATACTACAACTGAAATTATGGACATTTTCGGTAATCAAATGCGTTCACTTGGTGTTCGAAATAACTAATGAAGCATATCTATACTTGAAGCAGTGCATGATTTGTTTTACTTTACTTGTAGGCAAACTGGCATACGTGTCGACGTGATAGCAAGTGGCTACCGTCGCCCATGGACATCTGCAACACTAAGGGAGCCGATGAGTTGCCTACCTCGTTGAGACTTTAAATATCTGTATACGCCCTTTTTGAAGAGTCCCATATTGTAGCGCTCCGGAAAAACCGCGGGAGGGAACTCATTCCATAGCCTGCTCACGTATTGCATAAAGGAGCATAAATATAAAGATTTATGAATCATATATCCAAATTGTAATACTTTAATTTTGACATGGCACATAATTTCCAAATAAATGAGTTTAATATTGTTACTTTTCTTATTTTATTTAACTTTCTGGCAACCCTGTCCGGTGGCTTACTGTCCCATGCGCCCGCGCACCGTTCCGTCGGATGTGACGCGCACTACCGCAATAGCGGTACATCGATCATGATGCGTACACGTTCCGCTCTCGGCGAACGTCTGGTGCATGTTTGAAATTGTTGACGACGGATTTATTGGCGTGTTGTTTTAAATGGATACGTGGAAGCGTACTATACTGGATAATTGATGGTGGATGCATAAGGGATCAATGTCCTTTAAATCTTTTTTACACTACACTTATTCAGGGATTTCGTACAAAGAGTAGGTGTGGTTTAACTAAAGATTCCCTGTTATTCTTATTAAATCACCCTGATATAGAGAAAGGGTAGTTAAGCATAGTGTAAAAACGTTTCAGACGTGGCTGATTTTATCATTGTGAAATTTTCGAAATGTTGTAGTAACTTAGCTGCTTACTCTCCATTCCAATAATGTAGGTTTGAATTATGTAGGATAAGGTGCATTCACAGCTTAAGCAGTTTTTATTCCATAATTCATTTAAAATTTTCTCGCAAACAATACAGCTACATAGTGGGAAATTCGGCGAACAGAAATTACCGATGTGGCAAACCGCCTATTCTGTGTTAGGGAGACTCCTGAGCCTAGCAATGTAACATCTATGATTTTATGTGGTTTATTATTTAAATTTTATAAATGCCAATATTGTTTTATAATAAAAGAGTGAAAATATGAATATATGAATCTGTATATAAAAAATCGAAATGTGTGCTGGCACACATTGTAGAAGTGAAACTTCAACGAACAAGTGGAAAAACGAATGGCAACGGATAAGAGGGAAAACGAAACGCAACCAAATTTTAACTTGAAGTTTTACGGGCAGATTATTAATGTACTTGTCCAATTTGAAAATATTTTTTTTTACTTCTACTATGTGTCCCAGCACACATTTCGATTTTTCGCAGGTTTATTAAAATTATGATTTAGTTAGGTTTAGGTATATTTTAATGAATGCATTTTTTATTTACATACATACATACATACATAACTTCACGCCAGTTCCCTCGCGGGGTAGGCACGAACAACAGAGCGCCATTTAGGCTTATTCTTACACACCTCACTTGCCTCTTTGACATTCATAACTCTTGTCATGCAAGCTCGTCTGTTCTTAAGGCTCCTGACATCACCTTCTGCTAGTACACGATCAATTTGATCATGGAAGGTGTGTCGTGGCCTTCCACGACTTCTGCATCCATCCACTTTTGCATTGTATATCTGTTTAGTCATTCTTTCATCATGCATTCTTTCCACATGCCCGAACCACCGGAGCATTCCTTTCCTTACCTTCACCCCGACACTCTCTTTCAGACCAACTCTCTTTCTTACTTCGGTATTACGAACGCGATCCGCGAGCGTCACTCCGCAGATTTTGCGCAGTGCTCGCATCTCGACCGCGTTTACTCTACTTTCATGCTCTTTCTTCCATACCCAACTCTCGCATCCATACGTGAGCGTAGGTACCAGCACCGCGTTGTGTATGGCGAGCTGGGCCTTCTGGCTGAGGTTCTTAGCGCCTAGAAGTTTACCTAACGCTCCATTCACACTATTCCCCAAATTCACTCTTCTTTCTATATCAGCGGTGTACCTTCCATCCCTGCTAAAAGCACATCCAAGATATACAAACTCATTCACTTGCTCCAGCATAACATCATCGACCATTATCCTTGCATTCGTTCTGGTTTCTTCTCTTTCAAACACCATAACCTTTGTTTTCTTCGCATTCAAATGTAAGCCTCTCGACTGACAGTCATCTTTCATCATTGTGACTAGTGTTTGCAGTTCTGATGGCGATTCGGCTAAAAGCACGGCATCATCCGCATAAAGCAAGGTGCTTACAACTAGATCACTCATCCGCACCCCAACATCCATCAATCTTATTCTCTGGAGACAATCGTCCAGATATAGGATGAACAGCAAAGCCGACAGCACGCAGCCCTGGCGGACGCCAATATTGACGTCAAACCAGGGCGACAGGCTGCCTTCCACTCGCACGCATGCCATACAGCCCTCGTAAGTGGACTGCACAGCACGCATCAATTGGCCATTAATCCCATATCCGGGCAATATGTCCCAGAGGTCCTTCCGCACAACCCTGTCAAATGCTTTCTCTAGATCCACAAAACCGCAGAAAACCTTCCGGCCCATAGCCAGCTGCTTCTCTACGATATTGCGGAGAGAGAAAACTTGATCCATACATCCCCTTCCATTTCTGAAACCACCTTATGCATCCCACAGTAATCCATCGGATACAACTCTCATTCTCTTTTCAATAATCTTCGCATACATTTTAGATGCTGTGCTGATCAAACTGATGGCCCTGTAGCTGGCGCACTCCATACGTGACCCCTTGCCTTTATACAAGGGCACGATGACAGCGCGCCTCCAGTCCTTGGGAACCTTTCCCGTCCTCCAGCACAAGTTGCATAAGGACATGGTGGGAAACAAAATCACCATTTGATTTTGGGGGTTCTTGTGGACTGTATAGGTACAATTTGGATTGGAAGGAACTCACCGGATGCAGCTGCTCTGGTTCTCTTCTGCTTCAAAGTCAGCAACAGGTCCGAAGAGTCCTTTTAACTTTTTATGTATTTATTTCGCGAGACGTGCGCACAGTCTTATTTTTAAGAGCGGTTTTTTATATACGGCGGAGCGATCAAATCTTTGCGTGTGGTGCGAACGACGTACTGAGACGGAACGGGGGATGCGGCTCTTGTCGTGCGTTTTTAGTATAATTTTTTACATCAGTTTGATGCGGCGAGAATAGGACGGGTGGGAAGGTTTTGTGGAATGGAATTAATTACCATATGCCCCCCGCCTTAAAGGTACCCCTTTAAGAGATAGAGAAAAAAAATTAATACAGTAGCGATAGATAGTAGTATTAATGAAAACTTAGTTGTAAGTGATATAAACGAATAAAGCAAAAATACATAATTATTTATACATAAATATATGTATATAAATATAAACGTAATATGATAAAGTAATGTAAATATAAATATTATGTATACTCCATCTACTGCACGGGTAGTGGAGAGAGCTTAACGATAGGACGTCGGTAAGTTTTGCTTGAGGTTTTAACCTCAGCTACCCTAGCAACACCGTCGTTACCGGGAAAAAGCTTAGTTATAATACCTAGAGGCCAATGTAGCGGCGGTGAATTCTCAACATTAATCAAAACTACCATGCCTACAGCAGGGGAATTAGATGAAGTATTCCATTTATTCCGCATTTGCAGACTATGAAGATATTCTAATTTAAAGCGGTTCCAAAAAGACTTAACTAAAGCATTCATTAGAGAAAAACGATTTAAAAGATTGGTCTTATCTAAGTCAATATTAGGAGAAGGAAGAAATGTTAGCGGTGCTGTATGTAGAAAATGAGCGGGCGTTAAAGCAGATGGTTCTGCAGGGTCAGTACTCAATAAACTGAGAGGCCGACTATTAAGTACTGCTTCTATTTGGTTAAGCACAGTATACATTTCTTCAAAAGTAAGAATTTGCTTTCCAATACAACGGAAAAGAAGTGATTTAACACTTTTAATGTTTGATTCCCAGATCCCTCCAAAGTGACTTGCCAATGGGGGAATCGTACTCCAGGTTATCCGATTTTTAGCCAGCTCGTTTGTGAAATCCTTATAATATTGGTCACTGGCTAAAAATGAATAAAGTTCATTTAAGTATGCCTTAGCGGCCACGAAATTAGTGCCATTGTCACTATATATAAACTGACATGGCCCACGTCGCGATAGAAATCTACGAAAAGCATCGAGGAACGTAGCGGAGCTTAAGTCTGAAGCTAGTTCGAGGTGAACAGCTCGAGTTACTAAACAAATAAATATACATAAATATGCCTTTTGGCTCCGGACTCCGCGTTTTCTCGTCAAAGTAATATATAATGGTCCCGCGTTATCAATTCCCGTATGGGTAAAAGCCTTGATAGGTTCGTCCACTCGATAACGTGGCAGGTCCGCCATAATAGGAAATATTTGTTTAGGTTTAAATCTAAAACATTTGAAACATAAGCGAATGCGTTTTTTGATGGCTCGTAAACCAGAGCATATCCAAAATCTTTGTCGTATAATCGAAAGTAATAACTGTGGTCCCGCATGACAGTTTTCCTTGTGATAAAAGTCAATAATGAGGTCTACAATATGATCTTTTTTTGGTAATAATATTGGGTGTTTATGTGAAAAATCTAAAGAAGAATTTTTAAGACGACCACCTACACGCAAAATATTATCAACGATAAAAGGTGATAGTTTTCTAATGGATGTTGAGCAATTATTACCCTTCTTTATATTATGAAGGTCCGGTTCAAAATAATGTTGTTGTACAGCTTTAATTACAGCTAACTCCGCTGAATTCAAATCATTTGTCGAAATAGTGTTATCAAGAGGTAAACGTTTTAAAAATCTGAGAACATAAACAGTAGATCTCAAAAATTTCATCCAGGATGAAAATTTAGCTGACAAATGAAGAAGTGGATTATTGTCAGTATAAGTTTTGGCTAAATGAATAACGGTTTTAGCTTCCGGTAAATGTTTATTTACGTTTAGACTAAACTTCTTAATAGGCCACTCATTAATGGGACTAGAAGCCCATGGTGGGCCTGAAAGCCATAGCTCATTATTAATGATTTGACTTGGTCTTAAACCTCTAGATATAAAATCAGCAGGATTCTCTGCACCTGCTATGTGAAATAAATTATTAGTTGAAATTAAAGTTTGAAATTGTGATATACGATTGGCAACATAAGTATTAAATCGATGTGGCGAAGATGAAATCCAGCATAACGCAACTATTGAATCAGAGAATATATATACGTCATCAATAGGATGGCGGTTGAAAATAGAATCATAAACACTGCGAACTAATTTTGCTGATAAAACTAAAGAATTAAGCTCTAGTCGAGCTAAAGTTACAATCCTTGACGGAGACGACACGCGAGATTTGGAACTAACTAAAGAAACTATAGGCCTTTCGTTATCATTCTGGACATGTAAATAAATGACACTCCCATATGCCTTTTCGCTGGCATCGGAGAACGCGAGTAACGAAACCCTAGAGCTCCTTCTAATGCCAAGGTGGCGAGGAAACCTTAATGTGGAAATTAATGGTAATTCTGAAATGTATGTTTTCCACATATCAATAATCTGCTTAGGTGGTGACTCATCCCAAGAAATTTTAAGTAGCCAAAGTTCTTTAATCAGTAGTTTCGCGAAAAGTATAACTGGACCTACGAGTCCTAAAACATCGTACAGTCTAGCTGTTACAGACAAAATAGTGCGTTTAGTACAATGGGGCGGTGGTTGCGAAATCACAAAATAAAATGTATCTGTTGATGGTAACCACCGTAAGCCCAATATTTTATAGACGTCATCTGTCTCAAATGAAATAGATTCTGAATGTCTATGAGAAACAGGGATGTGTTGCAAAAACTCGAGTGAATTACTAGTCCACTTGACTAGGTCGAAACCTCCTGATTTAAATAATTTAATTAATTGATTTGCTGTCTCTACTGCTTCCTTGAGAGAAGAAGCAGAGGAAGCGATGTCATCCATATAAATATCTCTCTCTAAGATACTAGCTGCTAATGGAAATTTCCTTCCTTCAAGCCTGGCTAGCTCGCGAAGCGTGCGAAGAGCTAGAAAAGGTGAGGAGCGAAGTCCAAATGTTACCCGAGTGAACTCATAAGTTGCCAGCCTATCATCTGGAGAGAAACGGTATAAAATCCGTTGAAATTTGCGGTGTTCAGGGTGAACAAAAATACAAAGATACATTTGCTTAACGTCGGCAAGAAAAGCAATTGGAAATATTCGTACATTTAATAAAACATGAAAAATCTCACTCTGTAAATTACAGCCAGGATGCAAAATATCATTCAACGATAGATTAGAATCGGTCGTAGCACTGCCATCGAGTACGATACGCAAGCGCGTGGTAGCTTTATCCTCACGCACTACTGGATGGTGAGGTAGGTAGAAGCCAGAAGACGAAATGTTATTTTCTGAAACTTCATTTAAAATATCCTGAGAGATGTAATCGCGAATGACTTCATTATATTTTACATGAAGGTCAGGGCATTTAGAAAATCGCTTTTCTAAAAGCTCGAAACGACGTTTGGCCGTAACATAAGAGTTACCCAATTTATCAGGGTTTTCCTTAAAAGGAAGAGAGACGGAGAATGACCCGTCGTCATTACGAGTGGTGGTTGAAGAATAAATATTCTCACACTCCTGTTCATCCGGGCTTAAAAATGTCCTTTCGGGCAGTTCCTCAACTGCCCAGAACTTTTGTAAAGTTCTATCTAAGGGTTCACCGCTAAAACTACAAAAAGCGCGGGAAACCAAACTGTGTTGATAATCGATAGGAGCATCACCCATAATGATATAACCCAACGTTGTGTTTAAAAAGGATGGAATATTTTTACCGTTCATAATTTTACCGTGCAATAAAATATTGCAAAATACATTTACTCCTAATAACAAATCAATAGGACCCGGTTTAAAGAAATCATCGTCAGCAAGCTTCAATTTATTAATTAAATGAGAAAAGGTAGACGTGTTTACTTGCACCTCAGGTAGCTGTGACGTAATTTTCCCGACAACTAAAGGCCTTATATCATAAACCGGTTTGCTATTGTGGCGCGATGTGAATCGCACGGCAGTAGTACCGTGGATTGTTTGCGAAGAACCACCAATTCCTTGCACTTCCTTAAAACGGTGCTCCTTAGAAATAGATAAAGACAAACGTTGACAACATTCTAAAGAAATATATTCACTTTGACTGCCTGAGTCTACTAGACATCTAAGTGAATGTAAGCGGTTATGGTTGTCAAACACATTTATTTTCGCGGTGCCCAATAACGTAACTGTATTTGAGCTTAAAGGTTGATCACGTGATACAGAGCAAAACGAAGTATGATTCTGAATCACATTAGTTTGCGGAAGCGGGTTTAAATCGCCCGAGCGCACGTGACTGTCACGTGACTGCGTCGCGGCGGTAAGTGAAGTTTGCGCATCGCGCGAAAGGGTGAGTGCTGAGTCTCTGGCAGAGTCAGCAGGTGATTGATGACAATTCAAATTAGTTGAAATATTACATTGTTGTTTATCTTGCGTATTAAAATGTAAGAGAGAATGGTGTCTAGCTCCACAATAATTACAATTACGAATTGAAGTGCATGCCGAAGTTTTATGATTAGTGCTTAAGCAATTATGACAAAAGGATTGATTTTTCAAAAAACTATATCTATCCTTAGAAGTCTTTTTCATAAAGGATTCACATTGAAATAAATGTTTATGTGCTGACTGTTTGCACAAAATGCATTTAGAATAGTTATTTGAATTATTATCTACAACAAAAGATTTTGATGATTTCACTTTAGAACCAGAATTAGTTCTAGATAAAACCTTAGTCTGTTCTTTCAAGAACTGTACCAGGTCATTGTAGTTCGGAATCTGTTCCTTCCGGTAAGTAATTTCAAAAAGCTTCACAGTTTCTTGATCGAGTTTTTGAAGTGCGAGATGTAAAATTATAAAATCCAATAAATCCTTCAATTTTAGTTGTTTAAGAGCGTCGACGGATGAATTAAAATTACTGAGAAAAGAATCTAAGCCGGCAGCACTATTATTATTTATGGGTTTGAAATCTAACATTTGATTGAGATATGTGCATGCTAATGAGCGAGGATCATCATATTTTTGTATTAATGCATTCCAGATTAAGGAATAATTCTCTCCTGTTGCTGGCAACCCTGCGCATACAGAGGTTGCCTTATCACAAAGTCTTCCAATTAGATAAAATACCTTTTCACTATTGGATAAAGACGCGTTCTCATGTACCATACTTTTGAATTGGGCATAAAATAATGGCCATTTTTTGACATCGCCATTAAATGAAAGAAGATCAATGGGCGGAAGTTTTTGCTTTGGTTTGACAAAATTAGAAGTATTACGATGAGTTTCTTGCGAAGATGTCTGATAGCGAGACATAACACATTTAACAAAACTATACAAATCTTCAAATGCTAACCAAACCTTGTAATCTATTTGATATTTCGGATTTAGTTCTAAACATAATGAATTATAGTCATCCAATATTTGCTCAAATTTAGAATGAATTTCATCAATAGTAGAACATTTATGAAGAAAATCATCTGGGCTCATATCAGATGATTTAGCAAGATCATAAAGTTGTTGCATACGTTGAAAATAAACTTCCCGTTTTGCCTTAAGAACAGCCAGCTGGGGCTGATCCTGACATTCTTCATATTCTTCGTCGCCCTTAGACTTAGGCATATTGAATTTAATTCAAACTCAAATAGAAAAAATAAATAAAATATTATTAAGCAAATGATAAGAGATCGCCTACCCTTAACGGGTTATATGCGTGAGTTTATATTAATCTTGTTTTGATGTAACAAAATATATAAATCAAAAAATATAATAGTTGTAATGCGGTTTGTATAAACGCTCCCTTATATGAGAGAACAAACGAAGTTATACTTAACAATGAATTTATATATAAGAATATAAACTGCGGTTATAGTAGATAAATGATACGGAACAAAGTCCAATACCCGCCGTAAGTAGTGAACACAAGATGTGAACGAAAAAATATACCGTGGGTAGATTCAAAAATTACAATATGCACTGCGCAACTACGACTCGCGAACAAAGATGATTCCAGTACCTCAATATTATATGCGACAAAATAGATGCAAATCACAACTAAATGGAATAAATACCAAATGAAAAGAAATGCGGCGTAAATATGAACAATTCATCTAATCAATTGATAACTCATCCCACCGTAGTATCTTGCGGTTATAAAAGTAAATGAGAAACGTTGCAATAATTGCAAACTATTTCCCGATATACGGTGTTCTGACCAATGTAATTAGCATAAATTATAAGAAAAATGTATAGCGGAAACGTATATAAAACGGATCCCAGGGTTCCGAGAGTACTCGGGAACAAACCGGGATAAACGTTTATAAATGTATATAAGAGAATGAAATGATTAGCTGTAAAATACTATTAAATATATTAGAAATAATATATAACATTAAATATATAATATATAAAATGAGGTACCTTCAAGGTTATTGGCTGGATAATTATCGAAAAAATAGGGATTAAAAATCCGCTCGAAGTAGACCAGAAAATGGTGGGAAACAAAATCACCATTTGATTTTGGGGGTTCTTGTGGACTGTATAGGTACAATTTGGATTGGAAGGAACTCACCGGATGCAGCTGCTCTGGTTCTCTTCTGCTTCAAAGTCAGCAACAGGTCCGAAGAGTCCTTTTAACTTTTTATGTATTTATTTCGCGAGACGTGCGCACAGTCTTATTTTTAAGAGCGGTTTTTTATATACGGCGGAGCGATCAAATCTTTGCGTGTGGTGCGAACGACGTACTGAGACGGAACGGGGGATGCGGCTCTTGTCGTGCGTTTTTAGTATAATTTTTTACATCAGTTTGATGCGGCGAGAATAGGACGGGTGGGAAGGTTTTGTGGAATGGAGCTTCTCTTTCACTAAAGCTTTGGTTTCATTCTTGCAGAGGCGATAAATTTCTTTCTTCATCTCTTTCATACTGTCATTCTGTTGCAAGGAAGCAACATAATCCAGCCAGGCTTTTCTCTTTCTCTCTACGCTGGATTTAACATCCGCGTCCCACCATTCATCACCTTTCGTTGTTATGTGCCTCTTCGCGCATCCACATGCTTCTTTTGCGCTTTCCACTATACTTTCCTTCATACTATCCCAGTCATTATCCACATCTAAGTCGGAGAAGTCCGCTTTTGCAAGCCTTTCTTCGACTAGGCGCGCATACATACTCCTTACACTAACATCTTCCAATTCTTCACACTTTATTCTTTCAAGCTCCCCGAAATTGGTACGCACTCGCCAGTGTCTCCACTTCTTGAAAAGGCCCACAAACCGGCTTATCACCAGGTAGTGGTCCGTTTTAAGAGTGGGGCCTCTGTAGGCTCTTGTATCCATTATTGTGTTTCGGAGGCGACTATCAATTAAAATCAGATCAATCATACTTTTCTGATCATTCATTCTCCATGTATACGTGTGAATATCCTTATGATGGAATAGTGTGTTCGACACAAGCAAGTTTCTTTCCATGCATACGTCTATGATTGGCCTACCAGCATCGTTCACTCTCTTGTCACCATAGGGTCCAAGGACAGCCTCAAGGCCGTCTCGTTTGGTCCCCACCCAGCCATTAAGATCACCACACATAATTAGTCTTTCGTTCCCTTCAGCCAGATCCAGAATTTCTCTCACAGACTCCCAAAACTTCTCGAGTTCTTGGGGATCCGCTGAGCTTACGGGAGCATAAGCTGCGACCAGAAAACCTCGCGTGATCCCCAGTTTTAGGCGGACCCAGAGAAGTCTCGGGTTCACCAGACAATAAGCTTTTACTCCAGACACAAAGCGGGATGAGAGTAAGACGCCTACCCCCCCACTTGCACGCTCGTCCAGGTCCACGCCGGACCACAGAGCAAGCATGCCACCGGGGAGGTCCGCGAGAATCCACACCGACGGGGGCGCATCGGTGAGCGTCGCCTGCGGGGGACGCCCTATCGTGCACTGCACTCGGGTGAATCCTGGTCAGAATTGTGGCCCTCTGGGCCAGCGGGGATCGCGACGAGCACGCTTCTGTCATGACAGAAAAATCCTAAGACCCCCCGTCTATAGAAGTTTCACTTCAAAAATATATGTTACATTTGTATCTTTAAAGCAATATAAACATTAAGCGTAAGACATAATCAACTGTAACACAAAGAGACACCGGAGCAAGATCAATAAGCGTTGAAATGTTATTGTACCCGTACAGGAATAATATGATCCATTTACATTTTTTATACAACCCCGGCGCAACAAAATTGGTGCTCTCAGTAACGTGATTTGTACTGCGGTACTCCCCTGTTTTAAGGGAACGTCGCTATACCAATCGCCTCGTTTAACATTGCCAGTATTATATAAATATCGGGAATTTATTGGTTTATTTCATGGTGTCACGGAATTTTGTTGTACGCCTGCTTGTTTTATCTTAGGCTGGTAGGCAGAGGTATATGAAATAAATTTTTACATCTTGATAGATGGTTAAAGCTGGTTTAAATTTCCAGGACACATGTTGGGCAGGAAGAATATAACCTGCTTTGTTATTTACTATATACATAAATATCCTTCAACGTCCTTGCTATGTGTATAGTACTTACAGTCTAATAATTGTCATAAATCTGTTATACTATGTATGTTTGTTTGTTCGTTCTTTCGAAGTGAGTATCATAAAATTACATATATCCCTAGTCTTCTCAAAGTTCTGTCACACCATTATTCAATTAAATTTTTTAATAATGGCATTTTAAATGCAATGCAATTAATTGTTAAAATACTCGTGGGATACAAACCCAACATGTAATATCATGTAGATATCGATGTATTGATGCCTTATCTAAACAAATTTAGCACTCATCACAATCGAAGTTGCATAGATTACATACAACCCATTACCCGTGATTAGAGTATAAAAACCTCGTCGGTGGATGCTGAACGTTTGTTGCAGTACATTAACTAATGATCGGAGTAATCGTCTTATTACACTTGATAGTTTAATTTTTTTATATAATACCTAGCTGACCCGGCAAACTTCGTACCGCCTCAGAATCAATAAATAAAAAAGCTGAATGATAATTGCAGAATGTTTCAACTTTAGTAAAAAATGTGATCAAAACTTAACCGGAACAAACATCAAACGTTTGACATTCAAAACAAAAAAAAAACTTCAGTTTTAAATTTAATTTGATTTCTAAACGACGGGACGAACATCAAATGTTTGTCAGGTAGGTATAGTTTCTAAGGGAAAGCGAAATTGTTGTTTTTACTATATTCCAAGCATTTTTTCATATTTACTCACCTTTTAAACCTTCCCTGGACTTCCACAAATAATTCAAAACCAAAATTAGCTAAATCAGTCCAGCCGTTCTCGAGTTTTAGCGAGACTAACGAACAACTATTGATTTGTATATATATAGATTATGCATGTAGTTTTGGCAATAATGTATGTATGTAGGATACGTTATGTGTCGAAAAATTATACAATTTGTCTACTGTCCCCATAGTTCGGACGATCGAAACGTAGTGAAGTCACAGGAAAAAAATTGTACATAGTAATCATTATTTTATTTCCCAACTTTGCAATCCAGCTTCGCTTTCTATCCCTCCCATTGTCTTTCCATACCAAAAAGTACGTTTCTTCTTTTCGAATTTCAATCTTTTTACGTTACACGCCACACTGTCTGTATGTACATGTTCTTTAATGTTTTGACACACTCGAGATAACTGTGTTTCGTATAAGTATTTTTCTTGCCACGGAATAAATGTTTAAGGAAGTTATTTATTAAATAGAAAACTCCTGTTTTCATATAATAGTATATTTTTAAACTATATAGACAATACACAGAAAAATCTCTTACTTCTCTGTGTGTATTTTATTACTCGCTTGCTCTTTGTAGAGGGTTCATGCTCCTCGATCGATAAGTTAATCAAAAACCGCCTATGGCATAGCCAACATTTAAAAACTAAAGCGGTCATAAATGTCACAGTGAAATATATTAATCGTAGCAAGCAAGGTTGTATTCTCGATACAACATCTCTAATTGAAACTGGGAACTTCAGACCACCGTCGCAAACCAATTAAGATCGACAGTTCCCTGAGGGCATTAGAACGTTTTCGGGAACACAGCAAAAGTTCCCGTGGGCATGAGAAGTTGTGTAGCAATATTGTGGACACATAAAGTTGTTATTTCTCTAGCTATGAGCAAAGTTCTCTGGTATTTTTCTAGTCTAAACATTTTTCTTCAGTTATTGCTATTTTCAACTATTATTTGTTTAATATTATAAACTTCTGTAGACAATAGCTAATCAATTACAAAATTATAGACTATACCTCTATATAAGTGATAAGAAGAAAATAAATGTCACAATCCCTTCAATTCTTAGGTCTTTATAAAATTCATTTAGTTGGTAGTTATACACTTGTTATAATTAAATATGTACATGTAAAAGTATCCTGGCATATCTAATGATCGCAAGATGCTATAAAATCTAGCTAAGGTATGTATAAAACGTAGCTAATATAATAAAACGTCTGGGGGTATTCTCTGCTCTGTGGTCAGTACTAACCAAACTTCTACAAATAAAGGAAAAAGTCTTAGGAGATTCTACTGACGTTTAGAGTGCGTGTTAAGGAGTACAAAATTGTGTAGAGGTATATATAACATTTTAATTTTCCGAGAAATTCACGTGTCAGTCCAATACCGCAAAAGCGTGACTGACGACTTAAATTTCTAAAGTAAATTTTTAAACACCCACTCCTCCTCTGTGCCTTCGTCAGTATGACTTCATAAGATTAAAATTGTATTACTAAAGCTTAATTAATAATTTACGCACTAGCTGGAGCCGCTACGTCGTCGTGCGGTGTTGGAATTTATGTTAATTCTCTTCTGAACCCTGCAAATTATTGAAATGACTTGAAAACTATGGTCCTGCATTAAATAATACATACATACATAACTTCACGCCAGTTCCCTTGCGGGGAAGGCACGAACTCTTCTTTGACATTCATAGCTCTTGTCATGCACGCTCGTCTGTTCTTAAGGCTCCTGACAACACCTTCTGCTAGTACTCGATCAATTTGATCATGGAAGGTATGTCGTGTCGTATTAAATAATAAACACCTATTAATTAATGGCTATTAGTTATATTATACATACATACATAACTTCACGCCAGTTCCCCTGCGGGATAGTTATATTATACTCTACTTATAATTCTTAAGATTATAACTGCGTCTGGATCATCGAAGTCTATGGGTAAGATGCCCAGAAGGATGGCTACGGTACTTCGTTAGATCACCATACTGACCCGTTGTTCGAGGAACCAACCCTCTGATCACATGAAGAGTCAATAATGTGTTCCGAGTTTTTTGTAGAGGTTCAAGCTCAGGGTAGTTTTAAAATTTACTAGCTAACAATATTGTAATTGTGCATTTTTTAAACTGTATATTTGGTAAGCAATAAAGTGAATAATAATACTCTATTCTATGTCACGAAGTGGGCATGATATAATAATTTTTAAAAGTGACAAGCTTAATTTTTGATTTAAAGTACCTCGTCATAAATACCCGTAACGCCATCTAACGAAGGTGGAACAAATCTTGACAGCAACATATTACAGTTTCGGTTCTTGTCACTTTTGTTGTCATGATGATGTATTTGATAGTGAATTGGTGGCGCCAATAAAACGCTATCGCAGAGCCATCTTTTCGACTCTATTCAGCTATCCCTCGGGAACAGCCTTTTTTCTCTGCATGAAAGGTACCTATATCTTTTTCTGTATAGAAAAGGACAAGGTTTTAAAGGTTTAAATCGTTTATAAGACCAATACAGTTCATTTAATGAGAAAAATACATTGTTATAAGTCTAGTAAAATACATCGAGCATACGTAATACATATAAGCCAACTTAATTAACAACTACGTATACTACATTATATTTACAGGTATCATGATACAATATTAGAGTTAATAATTATCTGTCTGTCTGTCAAGTCTTATGTGTTTAAATAAGGTTTCCTACATATTTTTTAATTTGTTTTGAAAATATTTATTGATGGAGATACTCTGTCTTAAGGTAAATTATTATACAGCTTTACCTTGAAATTGAAATACTTATTCTACCGTATTTGGTTCTTGATACTGGTAAAATCAGTTTTTGTTTCTTTTTAGTCGGGGTGCTATATTTGGGTGTTTTATGTTTAAGTGTTATTTGGGAATGTGTAGTGTTAGACTAAATTTTATAAATAAAAATGTATGTGTGATATATAAATAATTACTTTATATTACAAATTTGTGTTTCGGTGTATATTTCTTTAGTGTGATTAATCAATTTATGTCACGTAATTTGGAGGGCTTTTATATTCGTTGGAGCTGGATTTCCCCAAAGCTGTATTAAATATTCTTTATGTTGTTTTATCAATGTCTTGTAAATAAGTTTACGTATATCACGTGAAAGCCATTTGGCTACTTTTCTCAGGAATCTAATTAGACCTGATATATTTTTAACGTATTTTAAGTGAGGTTTGTAAAGACACAGGGATATCCCTGACAATGTTTGCAAAATTTCGTTAAGAGCTGTTGCATAGTTACAGCGTGAAACCGTAACAAACTTACATTCGCGTTTATAATTTTGGTTAAGATACAAGATTTATCTTGAATCTCAGTAGATGGGGTATTTATTCTTCTAGTATATTCAACACTTGCCATGCAATATTCCGTTGTTATTTTTAAGTTTTCATTTGAAGAGAAATTTACTGCCGAGTCAAAACCGCACCAGCGTTATTAATGATGACTTTAATTTCAAAAGTAAGTATTTTTACACCCACATCTTTATGTGGGTGTTGGTTGGTATTCGAGTGCCGTTTTGTGTTCAAGTTGTTTTAAGCCTTTATAAAAATGTAGAGAACAGAATCCTTTGTTTTGCATAACGATGACGATTATAAAAGTTTTTGTGGGTTGTTTCCCTTCGGTATCAGTTATTATGATAATGTTTTTACAAAAGGGAATCTATACGATCTTCATGTCTCGCTGTTGATAATAAGTTTACAATAATTACTTATTTTTATTGCGAAGTTGGTAAACAGTGAGACTGCTTAGCTCATGGAAAGTGCTTACCGTCGCATATAGGCGTTTACAACACCAATGGTGAAGCCGACGCGTGGTCAACCTTTAGGATGGGATAAAGGGTATGGGATAGGGGGATGATATAGAGGGATCAGACATGAGGAATGCAATATGGGATTGGAGTAGAATAATGGGATAGGGAAGGTTAGATAGTGCGAGGGGAAAGCGGGTAATCGGAACAAGGTTACGCTTTAGGCCGCCACGTCAAATTATTCTCAAAATCTAATGAGTATGTATCGATAAAATACGGCAATGAAATGTTAATTTATATCGTTATCCAATGCTCCTGTGAAATCACGAAAAAAAAATTAAGCTTTACAACCATACAGGTTTGATTTTTTTTTTTTATTAAAAATCGGTAACTAGTTTTTTTTATTAGGCTTCTAATAAAAATATCACACATTTTATTATACTAAATTTGCTATAGATCAGTAAAAAAAACCATTGGATTTAGATTTTTTTTTAAATCAGACACGGCATGTTTAGAATTTTAGAATATTATAGATAGATTTATGTTTCCTTGTAGGCAAACTGGCAAACGGACAACCTCGTGGTAGGTGGCTACCATCGCCCATGGACATCTGCAACACTAAGGGAGCCGATGCGTTGCGTTAAGTATCTGTTTATGGCCTTTTTGAAGAGGCCCCACCCATATTGTAGCGCTAATAATTGATTATAGTAATAATAATTTGTCATTGTAGTATATGCGAGGGTACTTCCGAATATACATTGATATAAAGAACGGATGAATGTAAGCTCGGTATCAATAGATACATTACCGCCAAGGGCAAAAGTAAATAATGGTTCGCTAGAATGGCGACCTAAGAACAAGCTTAGAAGCGGCAAATTGTCTTGATGATATCCTAGCAATAAACTGCACTTCCTACAGCCATGATCATTAACGACGTTAAGCCAGTATCTCTTGGACCTGGGTCCTCGGGTCGCTATATCAGTGGCGCAAAGAGGCCCTGGCGAGGGCCACGAGACCGGCGCCTCAGGAGATGCAGGCTTGCCGGTCGGAGAGCTCCGCGACATCGGTATGGCGGTGTGGGGAGAACGCCTCAGACACCCCAGTGTGGGCCTTACCATCATCGAAGCGGTGAGGCTCGTCCTGCAGGAATGAACCGGACGTAGACACGGCACCCTGACGTTCCGGCTGACACAGGTCCTCTCGGGGCACGGCTGCTTCGGGAGGTACCTGTGTCGCCTTGACCGCGAGCCGACGTCAGGGTGCCATCATTGTGACACCGGTGACGAGAATACGGCACTGCACACACTCCAGGAATGTCCAGCCTGGTCAGAGCAGCACCGAGACCTTGTCGCCATTACTGTACCTGACCTCTCGCTCCCGGCCGTGGTACGCACCATGGTCGGGAGCCCAACAGAAAGAAGAAAGAAAATAATGTTTATTTAGAGTTATTTAAAATTGTTAAAGTATACATAAGCAGTTTAATAAAAGCCAAAACTTAACTAACTCTAAACAGGCCCTAACTCAGTAAATGTTGGTTGATAACAACCAACGCTGGTCTTCTGTTAGTGCCAAGCAGTAACGTCACCTTCACAGATGGACAGATGAACAGAACAGGATGGGACGCCGTCTCCACCTTCTGCAAGCGCGTTATGCTTGCGAAGGAGGAGGCGGAGCGGGAGCGTGAGCGCTCCGCTTCCCGCCAAAAGAGGACGCGTCGGTGCCGGAGGGCCAGCCTGGATTCTCGGCCACGGTGAGCAGGCGGCGCGGGTGGGGTATAGAGGTTCTCATTCACCTGCAAATGCAGGCAAGATAGGGGCGAGAGTGTTCCGCGCGTGCTTACCTCTCCTCCCATGGGGCGAGTTACAGACCGCCCCACGCCTAGAGAGCATGATACGCCGGGGGGTTGCCGGGAGTCCCCCGGCAGTGGAAGAGGCCTCGCGAGGCCCACGTCTGCGAGGGCTGCGGAGGGGCTAAGTCATATACCCGTTGCCCTGGCATAAGGCAAAGGACGGAACACCCAGGGGTTTTAATGGGTATCCCTAACGGGGGAGTGGCAATAGCATGGCACCAGTTCTGACTGGGCATGCTAGTGCCACCCCCGCCCTGGCGAATCCCACACTAGGTCGCGGCTTAGTCCTCAAACGGATTTCCTGGTTAAAAAAACGGACAAGTGGAAAAATGTATGGCAACGGATGAGTGGAAAAACGAATCGCAACGGACAAGTGGAGAAACTTCAACTGACAAGTGACAAAATGAATATCAACAAAATTTTAACTTGAAGTTTTACGGGCAGGTTTTCAAATTGGACAAGTACATTAACAATCTATTATTATTATCTAATTATTCAATTCGGACATTCCATTCGAAACATATCACGAGATTAAAAATGTAAGTATTAGAACACGCGGCCGTGAGGCTTTTTCGTGACAGAAAAATCATAAGACCCCGTCTATATAGAAGTTTCACTTAAAAAAAACCTCAACTATGAGCTGGTTTTCATAAAACTCTTATGATAAACTCATAAATTTCGTGAGCAATCTTTCTCATAGATTACATAAATTAGCATACTATGTATCGGTTTTTATGAAGTCGGTACCTACATATTTCAGAGAACGAACGAAGAACATAACTTTTTATGCCAAACAAATTCAAGAATTCCTATGAAATGTGGAGCGGAGCCTAAGTTTATGCGGGTTATGGTTCGGGAAACCCCTTAACCTTAAATACATCGGCGATTCCAGTACAAGCTGTGTGGTTCTTGAATGCTCCCTAATATACTTACACACACACGCGTACATACTCTTTCGTTTATTGTTAAAATCAAATTAACAGTGTAGCCTTGGCGAAATCTGTGATTATAGATGTACATACATACATAACTTCACGCCAGTTCCCTTGCGGGGTAGGCACGAACAACAGAGCGCCATTTAGGCTTATTCTTACACACCTCACTTGCTTCTTTGACATTCATAACTCTTGTCATGCACGCTCGTCTGTTCTTAAGGCTCTTTACATCACCTTCTGCTAGTACACGATCAATTTGATCATGGAAGGTGTATCGTGGCCTTCCAAGACTTCTGCATCCATCCACTTTTGCATTGTATATCTGTTTAGTCAATCTTTCATCATGCATTCTTTCCACATGCCCGAACCACCGGAGCATTCCTTTCCTTACCTTCTCCCCGACACTCTCTTTCAGACCAACTCTCTTTCTTACTTCGGTATTACGAACGCGGTCCGCGAGCGTCACTCCGCAGATTTTGCGCAGATAGAGTTAAGTAGAGGAAATCAATTGATGCAAGGGTTATGTCTCAAAATAAAATTTAAATAAGCTGTGTACTCAGCTTAACTATCAGTGTAGTCATAAAGTCGATCCTGTATATCCAATCTACTTAATTAAAGTCTATTTCAAACATCACGGTATGGCTGACACCTGACAGGTGACATCGATTTGGTAAGTCTAGAGATGTGACATTCTGCATATCATGAGTTGACTCTGAGTGTTAACAATAATCGAATACATAAAAATTATTACTCCTGTATGAACTGTATTGTATATTACTCAAAATGAATCAATTCAAGATGGCAGCTGTTTGTAGTCCCATTTTCTGCTATTTCACAGATAGCTAAATATACATGCGTAGGCTCACGCCGGGAACGATAAAATGATACTCCGAGAATAACACAATAATAATCTGAAATATTATAATCAAAGTTTATTACACTAGAATTATTAAAATAACGATATTAAATGCTGCACACTAGTACACAGAAATATTAGGACAACTCCGAGAGTCGCATCCACGCTTGTCAGGTGTCGAGCAGCAATTTGCCCTCCAAGAATACGGCGATTATCAAGCAGTAATTATCGACCACAATATATAAATGTGCTCCTCGCCTAAGACTGTCCGTTGAAGACTTGGTAGTAGACTGTCAGTGTAGATTGCTGGTTGTAGACTGATAACAGGTACGGCGAACAACTTCGGAGCTCTGTACTGTTCGACGACTGGATCGAGAATGAATTTAATTAAGAAGTAATAATTATGTAACAGAAAGTAGAGCCGAAGTAGCTTAGTGGCGTCTTCTGCGAATAGAGTTTAGTAGTCTCCTAGCGTCCCTCGACGTGGAGAGATCTTGATTGGCGGCGTCTGGGGACGCCGCCGTCTGTGTCTGTCTGTCGGTGCCTGCCAGCCTACCGTCCTAACCGTAGGCGAACTGATCCGGGCCAGCCGCTTCGTAATAACGTCGACTCTGTCCGTCAGGACGTTACGCGGTCGTCGCACAAGAGCCTTTCGACGAGGCTTAAATAAAATTTTAATAAGCTGTATATCCAATCTACTTAATTAAAGTCTATTTCAAACATCACGGTATGGCTGACACCTGACATGAGAGGGGGATGAATTTAATGATGCCCACCATCCGGGATCGGCGGTTCGCGGCGGCCTACACTATCTTACTGCCGTTTCGTAACGTGTTATGGCTGGGAGAGAAGAAACGGCGAAAGAAACTTCCCAGCAACACGCCTAGTCTATCCTGTGGGGGGGCTATGTCTCCTAACGTCCCTCGCAGGGACGTGGAGAGATCTTGATTGGCGGCGCCTGAGACGCCGCCGTCTGTGTCTGTCTGTCCGTGCCTGCCAGCCTGCCGTCCTAACCGCGGGCGGGCTGATCCGGGCCAGCCGTTTTGTGATAACGTCGACCCTGTCCGTGAGGACGTTACGCGGTCGTCGTACGAGAGCCTTTCGCCGAGGCTTATAATCGGACGCGGACACGACGAGCGGATTTCGATGATGCGGCGCGAGATCGAAATACTTACGCGAGAGCGACGTAATGTAGTTTTTGATGGAGGGAAGCTCCAGATCGCGGTGGAGGTCGACGTTACGCATATAGAGGGGAGCACCGACGGCTCTGCGCATGAATTTATTCTGCACAATTTGCAGTTTATCTAATAGGGCAGGCTTGGCATGGCCGAATACCACACTCGCGTATGTCATGATCGGGCGGATGCATGTTTTATACAGAGTAAGCTTGTGTCTGAGGGACATTTTGCTTCGTTTGTCTATCATGGGTGCTAAACGACCCATCACAAATCGCGCTCTATTTCGGACTATAGTGATATGCTCGTTGAAGCGCAAGTTCCGATCTAGGGTGACACCAAGATATTTGGTGTACTTTGCCCAGGGGATTTGTTGGTCGTAGAGCGAAATGGTTTTTAGGCGAAGGCTAGCGCGTTTGGGGGAGCGAAGCGTGCCCGGGGAAAAGAACATTGCTGCGCTTTTCTCCGGGTTTACCTCTATCCTCCATTTGCGAAACCATTCGCCTAGCTCTGTGACAGCTGCCTGCAGCCGGACGCAAGCCATTTGTCGGTTGCGATCTGATGTATAGAGTGCGGTGTCATCCGCGAAGAGGGCCAACTCCACATCTGGAGTTTTTGGGATGTCGCTGGTGTACAGCGTGAAGAGTAGTGGCGACAGGGCCGAGCCCTGTGGTACACCGGCTGTGAGTGGGTGAGGGGACGAGCGCGTTCCCTCCACTCGAAAACGGAAGCTACGACCTAGGAGGAAGTCTCGCAAGATGAGCACGAGTCTGTCTGGCACACCGAACTGGTACAGCTTGTAAATCAAGCCGTTGTGCCAGACCTTGTCGAAGGCTTTTGCTACGTCTAGGAACAGTGCGGCTGTTCCTATAGGGCGGGGGCGATGGGCAAAGTGAGATAATATGTGCTCCGTGATGCGGTGCACCTGTTGGACGCATGAGTGTCTGGCACGGAAGCCAAATTGCTCATCGGGTATTAGATGTTTGCTGAAGGCAAAATCTCTAAGTCGAGAGAGGATGACCCTTTCGTAAAGCTTGCTGAGTGCGCTCAGTAGGCTGATTGGACGGTAGCTGGACGGTTTATTAGCCGGTTTTCCCGGCTTGTGAATACCGATGACATCTGCCTCCTTCCAGATCGCGGGAAAGGAGCAGTTTGTTATGGCGGCATTGAAGATGCTCACCAGGATTATAATTAGATGGGCGGGTAGAAGTTTTAAAACGCGATTGTTGATGCCATCGGTCCCTGGGGCCTTTCGCGGTTTGAGAGACTTGATCAGATCTTGCACTTCTTCGACCGTGACCGTGTCGAGTGTGGTTTCCGCTGGTAAGGAGGATCTACGTTCGACCTCGGAGTCTACCTCCGTCAGGTGTGACTGGTCGACGTTTTGCGTAGTGGGGGAGCATTGAAGCTCTAGACTCTGAGCAAGGCACTCGGCCTTCTCCTCGTCATCGAACGCCTCGGTGTTGTCGGCTCTTTCTAGCGCGGGTATGACAGTAAGGGTGTCTGATCTGAGAGCTCTAGCCAGCTTCCAGTACGCCTGGTGAGTTGGTTCGATATCTCTCAACGTTCTGTCCCAACGTTGTTCCCTGACTTCCCGGATACGTAGTTTAACCTCGCGCTCTAGTTCGCGGAGTCGGACTCTGTTATCCTCGGTGGGATATCTGTCGTGAGCTCTGGAGGCGGCTCTCTTTTCCCTCAGCAGTACCCTCACCTCGTCCGGCAGGCATAAGTGGCGGTCATCCTCCACTGGCACCTGCCTGGACGAGTTCCGCACTGCGGATTGAAGGTGGCTGGTGAGAGCCTCGATTGCCGTCTCCGTGTCTTGGCGGGACTCGATATGGTCCGGGATGCGGTCCAGGTCTTCTGTGCTGGTTGCCTTGAGGAGGGTCTCAAGTCTCAACCAGTCCACAGAGGTCCTAGTTTCAGATGTCTGGTCTGTCTGTGGTCCTAATCTGAGTATAACCGGACGATGGTCCGAGTCTATATCGTCCATCGTTTCGATCGAATGGAACTGAAGGGTTACGCCCCTCAGTAATGCTAGGTCGAGAATGTTTGGGGTCCCCCAGTCGCGGTTGGGGGGGTATCTTGTGGGGGTCAAGGGAGTTAGTATATCAAACAAAAGACTGTCTGATATATTTATGAGTGCTCTGCCATTGGGGTTAGTGGTATTGCAGTTCCACTGCTCGTGTTTGCAATTCAGATCCCCGGCTATTATAACAGCCGGGCCTAAGTTGAATAGGGCTTCTAGGTCTTTCTTATTAAGGGGTTTTTGGCATGCGAGGTATGCTGAGACTATGACTAGGGGTTGGTGGCCAGTCATTGCTAGTCTGCAGGCGGATACCTCCATACCTTCTAGTGGGGGGGTGACTAGGGGCATGCAATGTAGAGATCTTCTGAAATAGATCAGGGTGCCGCCACCACGGCCTATCCTGTCATGTCTAGTGACCCGATAGTTAGAGATCTTTGGATCTCTATCACTCGGTTTCAGGAAGGTCTCCTGCACTAGTAGTATATCTACTTGATTGGTAACCAGGAAGTCATGGACCAAGTCGCGCTGGTTTCGAAGGCCGTTGGCGTTATAAGTCGCCAGAGTCAATGAGCGTGGTTTATTCCTACCTACATGCGCCATTTGTTACCGGTAACAAAATTTTAACTAGGTTGTTTAGTTATAACGACCTAAGTATCTGGAGGAGGTACGCGTGATCCATTTCAATCACGAGTTGATCCCGGAGGGAGGGTTGACTTGACTCTGAAACTTGTCTCAGTTTCCGAGCCAAGAGTTGGACCTCTTCTAGGTCGAAGGGCAAGTTCTTGGCGAATTTAGTCGCCAAGGCTAAGTCCTCCGCTATAGAGTGGTGTGCTGACGGCCCAGAAGGTGCCTTCGAAATGGGGGCGGGGGCGGGGGTGGCCGGGAGTAAGCCGGCCGTAGCTGGGGCGCGCGCCCTTAACGGTGGGAACGCTTCCATCGCGGGAAGACCCGTCCAGTGGTTTACCACTGGAAGGGGGGCCGCCACGAATGCGGGTTTGTTCGGCACTTTCTTAGTGCCTTTTTGGGCATTGTCCTTTCCGACCTTACGTTTGGGTCGGGGGGCGGCAGGGCAGCCTCTGTAGTTTGCGGGGTGACCCGCTTTGCCGCAGAGGATGCAGCTCGGTGGCTCCGGGGAGTCCCGGGTGCGAGTGCACTCCGGGGTCCCGTGGTCCCCCAGGCACTTGACGCACCTGGGACGGGATTGACAATGAAGGGCAGAGTGCCCATAAAGTTGGCAGCGATGACACTGCCGTAGTGTATGTTTTTCGTGTGGACGTTCCACACGAAGGCCAGAGAGGCCACAGACCTTCTCAAGTTCGAAGATCTTTTTCCCCTCTGGGGAGAGGTCGAGGACAACCAATACTAGGTTTAGAGGCGACTTTGTGGCGTCGCCTCTGTGCATACGGTGCACTTCGTGCACCGGTAGCGCTTGAGATTTAAGGTCCTCGAGAATGTAGGAACACTCGATTTCCTGTGGGAGTCCGCGGATTACAGCCCGAAGGCGTTTTTCTTCCGGCAAGGCATAAGTGTAGTAACCGATTTTACGGTCACATAATAGAGATGTTAGGGCGCGGTGGTCACTTGAAGACGTGACCATAACTTTGATGCCGTGTTGGGTATCACGGGCTTCTTTAATAGAAATTGCCTTACCTGGCAGTTCCGAAGCGAGTTGGAGCCAGTGGGCTTTTTCGCGGATAACTAGGGGTGGCGGTGGGCGCTGGGAAGGTGGCCCAGGGCGGCTGGAGGGTGCCGCTGTCGGTTTGCTGCCCGCAGTGGGTGCGGGGTTGGGGGGGACCTCCCTCTGGGTCTTACGCTTTTTCGAGCGATTGACGGTTATAAAACCGTCATCGTCTTCGCGGTCAAGGGGGATGTTCGCGGGAGGCGCGACATCCATGGGGGTTAATTCATCAGCCAGTGAGAGAGGGGCATCCCTGAGGTATTGCGGACCTTCAGGGGACAAGTCGATTTCTCGACGAGAATCGATTACTCGGTGGATAGGAGATCGCGAACGTGATGTCGCTGAACTCGCGGAGCTCGAACGCGGTTGTCCCGACGCGGAACCGCGGGAATACGAGGCGCGCGATTTTGGTGCCACACGGTGCGTATCGCTGAGCGGGGGTGCGGGCGGCGGGCGAACCGGTAACGTAGCGGGTACGGACGCGGGGGGGGCGAGCGCTATGGCGGAGCGCAGGTAGTCCGCGGTAAGCGCGGCGGCGGGGGTCGCGGGGGGTGCGATGGTCGCGGCAGACGCGGGCGCGGGGAGGGGGGCCTGCCCGGGGGCCCCTTGCAGGTGTATCGGTTTCTCGGAATTAAGTTCCGAGATAACGGACGCGATTGATTGGGACTCCGCAGTCCCCAAAAATTGATATAGTACGTGAGGGAATTGCTGCCGTAAAAACGACAGCAAACCCTCCAACGGCGATGGAGAAGACTCCACGCCGTCCATTGTCCCTAAAGGGGACGAACGATTTGGTGGAAAAACCACCTGATGACGCACTTTTCACTGCACTGTCACAGAAAAAACACAAATCGACCGTGTGAGCGAACGAACACAACGAACACGAATAACGGACTGCCGAGGCGGAACGGGTGACGTCGGAATAACCAAAATCAAATAAATTACCGCGCTTAAAACCGTTAAAACGTAGTTTTATTATGTATACAAGTCGCGAAAACTTAAGAAAATAGTATCAATATACTTCTGCATAATTAAAATTTCTATATGTATCTAATTCATAGGTCAAGTATAAGATATTGCTACAAGTTACGTTCTATGGGATGTATCAGGCATACCGTCGTATTTGAAATAGACAGTAGTTGAAGACAAGATATCGCATTACGGTTTCATAAGCACTTTCATAAACAAATTTATATTATTAGCATAAACGTAACCTTAATAGCAACCGTTAACACAGATGCTCGTGTCTTAAACTATTGTCCTTAACTAACTTCATCTGCATACTGCTATAAACAAAGGCTCATCCACTTTCGCTCAACGGCAAAGCCGTGACGTTAAGCGAACGTACATAATTAACACCGTATTATTTTCGTACAGGCCCTTTTAAATATAAAAGCGGCGACGCGCGAACGCTTTCACAGAAGGTTCTGGCTCTAAATTTGTGTTACGTGCCGTGACATCAAAGCGGCTGAGTCCGACACTGGACGGTTCAATTTAAGCCTTGTACCCACAGAGCACAGAAAATCGCTGCGCTCGTTAAAGGCCGGCACGATGAATTTCGATGATCTATGTACCGACCAATGTCGAGGCACAGAGAACATGATATCTGTCTCAAGCGAATGCTATAACTATCTGACTCAGCCGTCTTCAGATTGTTTCATTTTAGAGAATGCGGTTCAATGGAGTGATGAATCGTATCTATATGATGAAGTAAAAATTTCCCTACCAACAGAGCACAGAAAATCACCGCGGCTCTTAAGGGCCAATACGACGAACTTCCATGATATTCACCAAAGTGGAGATGAAGTCAGAGAAGAGCAAATCTATCACAAGCCACTACTATAACAACGTACTTCAACTGACTCCACATTGCTTAAGTTTAAATATTGCGGTTCAGCGGAGAGATGAGTCATATTTATTTGCTGTAACTGAAGTAAAAAATTGAATTTTCATTTAAAATTTTCAAAGCTGTCAAGTGAATTGCAAATCGACCCGGTTTTAAACGTTGATAACTTAACACGCCGCCATAACCAAAGGTTTCACAAGCAAAATCGCATACGCATACGTCGTTCGTTTTTGTTTTAGATCTTTTGTGGTTGTTTTTTTTATATATATTTATAGTATATTTTCCATTGTGTTTTTATTTTCTATAGATTATAAGAAATCTTTTCTGTTTCTTTCTTTTATCTAAAATTTCATTGACTATTTTGGGCTGATCGAACGAACACTAGTGACGAAAGTCGTTTGAGAGTAAGGCCTCAGAAATAAATTAAAAATAATTATGTACGTAACTAAGTGTAAGGAATCGCTTTTAAACTAGTGTTGGTAACGTATATAACTTTAGAAGTCCATTTTGTTTTCGCAATTATTTTTTCTTACCTGTACCATCTCTATTATAAAACTGCCTCTATGATTTAGAGAGATATTCTCTTGTCGCTTTTACTCTGACCACGTCACCGCTTCTGTGGATATCGAGCTTTATATATAGCCTTAAAAGAGTGGACCGCTGCGACGTGCTAGTTACTATTTCAAATATGTTCATAGGACTCGTTTGCTATGATTTTATATCTAGTTGACTTTCTTTGATGGTTTTCCTATCCATATTCATTGAGCCATAAAAGGTGAGAAACTAGTACATTTTACCTATTGTGTGTGACATTTAATGAATGTATGTTTGTGTTGTGGTGTACCTTAAGAATAACTTATTGTATTAATTTATTCTAATTTTAATACTAAACTTATACTAATGTAGATTGTATCTGTTACATGCTGGTGTTGTAGGAAGTACATGTGCAGTGTGTGCCTTATGTCTATACCTATATATTGTTATCCTAACTAGTGGGTTACTAATTTTTAAGTTCTTTGTGTGTTTTGGTTTGTTTGTGAAGTGTGCGTGTAATGTAGTGCGGTGGTAGTGCGTATTGGTGTGGGTATGTGTTTAAGTTTTGTTGTTAGTTGTGTGTTTGTGACCTTGTGTGGTGTTGTAATTTATAATTTGAATATTGGTCCATAATTATACTCCAAAAGATTTCTGGGTGTCTTCCTTTAAGTAAAGTTATAACCTGTGTTCCGCATTAATTAGTCCTTTTTCGTTTGTCCAAGGGTGTAAAAAATTAATATATAAATACTATAACCATCGCAAAAAAATCACTTGTTAATAAATACATTATGAATTGATGATCTATGACGTTACTTTGGAGAGTAAATGTATTATGGGGCACATATACACATTAATTACATTAAAAAAAAATACTGTATATCCCGGGAATCCCGCGGTAAATTTTCACGGGAGCGGTTTAAAATGGTTAGAGTGTAAGTAAAATCATATCCGTGCAGGAACGGTGAAAGAATACAATTTCCTGCGGACGGGCGGCCTGTCATAAGAGGTGGCAAAACAACTTACAACCAGGTGATAGGGTATTTACCGGTCTGGATGGCTACCACCCCTGGTCTATGGTATGCCACCATAACAACCTTGAGCTGTGTTCCGACATTAATGGCCAGGTTCCAGTCTCTCTTTAGAGAGCGGCAGCACATTGGGGACGTTTGGTGTTAAAAATGTCCCATAGGCGATGGTAACCGCTTTCCATAAGGTGGGCCGTCTGCCTATCTACTGAACTCATGCCATATAAAAAAATATTGGCAATTCCAATACAATTAAAAAAGCCCATAGCTTGAATTCTTGCTTCGGTAGATTGGGACTTTTTATATTTCCCGGGATTTTGTAACTTAGAAATCGAGTGATTTTAGTACTTGCTTGATGTAACAGTTTCTATTGTTATTAGACATCTTTAGTAGAACAGTTGTAGTTGTTTGTCTTTAATAACATTACGTATCCCGGGTTTTTGTCGGAATTTCTGGTTCATGTATTTTCATACTAAAGAGTCCATTGCCCTGTTGGAAATAACTTTTCATTTTAATTATTGTCAGAACAACTGTAATCTTTGTTACCTGTCTAACGTGGACGAAGACGCGGACACATGCAAGTTTATATTAATAAATAAAGATTACTTAAAAGCTTTAGGTTGTATAGTTTAATTTTAGTTTGTATACATAGTTTATTTTTAGATAAATTTATAGTATAGTATTAATTTATTTATAATTTCTTTTATTTTCAATATTTAGTTGTATTTTTTTTAAGGTTAGTTTAGTTTAAACTACTCATGAAATAAATAAAATATATAACAAGTATAGAAATAAATATAAAATGTTAGTAACTTAAAACTAAATTTGGTTTATTTTATTAGTTTAGAATTTTCTGTCATTGAATATAAAACATACACCTAGTTTTCTATTAAATTTCATCCTCCATTGTGACTTAAGAAGACAGACAGACGGACAGCGAGACATGAAAACCGAAAAGTTAAGTTTTCTACGGAACCCATTGCTAAGGGATATTTCGCTACGGAACCCTATAATGCATGAATCTACTACGCAGTTGCAATTTTCAGTTATAAATCAATAGAGCTAGATTTCTGGTATACATTCTCCCTAACGTTTCTGTCTCTCTTCCTCTCTATTCTGCAGTGTGAGTGCGATTCCAGGAAAATTTGTATTTAATACAGGTTGTACCATGATTGTGTGATAGTGCTGTGATAAATAGTTTAAAAGGTTGTAAGTTAAATCTCAGTGCTAAGGGATATTCAACTTTATTGAGCACGAAATAGGGTTGCTGACACTTTATCAGATGTATGTTTCGGGAAATATAAAGGTGTAAACACATCAAGACACGAGTCCTGTTTAAAATTGTCGTTTTCTTTACTTTATGAATATAATAGAATCAAAAACAGATTTTTGACTGTGTTACGCTCGCTTAAGTAACCTAATTTTTATTAATTAAAATAATTTTAACCGTGCAGGAATGGAGAAAGAATACAACTTGCAACAAAAATGCAACAGGCCGAGCGGCCTGTTGCATGATGGGACGAAACAACCCACAGCTAGGCGGTAGGGTAATTACCCGTCTAGATGGCTACCACCCCTGGTCTACAGTATGCCGCCATAACAACCTTAAGTTGTGTTCCGCCATTTTGGGCCAGGCTCTAGTCTCCGTCTAGAAAGCGACAGCACATTACAAATGTCGCTAGACGATTGTAACCGCTTTTCATCAGGTGGGCCGTCTGCCTGTCTGCTGAACTCACGCAATAAAAAAATACGTACTGTTACTTATTGTAACTTAGACTGGATATGAATGAGAACCATCATTCTACCGTTGAATCCCGGTTGCGCCCTCTTCGTTATTCCTACTGTTTTTCTTCACTCCGACGATCTTTGACATCTGTCATAAGTGTCAATGCTCATCGCCCATGAAATCGAATATTTCCTCGATCTACCCCTTTTCCTGCGACCTAGTGGAAGTGTTATGGCTGGATATTTTCTTCCTACATTTTTTTTTTATTGCAGGAGATCAGCAGACAGGCAGACGGCCCACTTGATGGAAAGCGGTTACCATCGCCTATGGACATTTGCAATACCAAAGTTGCTACAAATGCGCTGCTGCTCTCTTAAGGGAGATTGGAGCCTGGTCACTAATGCCGGAACACAACCCAAGGTTGTTATGGCGACATACTTTAGACCAGGAGTGGTAGCCATCCAGTCGGGCAAATGCCCTACCACCGGGCTGTGGGTTGTTAAGTCGCCTCTTACGACAGGCCGCCCGGCCACCTTAAATTGTATTATTTCTCCGTTCCTGCACGGATACGATAATAAACAAGTATCCTCATAACGTGAGTGTAGTATAATTACTGAATAAATTAAAATGATACTGTACAGTTGATTTCTATTCTTGTAGTGGGAAAGATATTGATAGTATAAGTAACTAGTATTTGTTTTTTTGTTGATATTTTGCATATTTGGCGTATTGTTTACGATTGCGACATATTTTTTAAATTGTTACTCATTTAGAAGAAAAGATTCGTATTAATTATACATCATTTTGCGAAGTCAATTCAGCGCTTTTTTTCGCTACTCTAAGGGACGATCTTTCAATCAACAGACAAAAGTGATTCATAGAATAACGTATAGCATGGAAAAATTAAAAATGTCAATTGCACGAATAAATCAGCTGAATGGTCTCACGTTTGAATTCACTCAGGTTATAATTTATTCGACTGATAACTTTTATATGGATGATTAAAATGTTGGCCCTAAATTTACCATATAGTTCTATCTAGGATTTGTTAATCCTAACACGAGTAATAAGAATCTTAGGACAGATTCGATTATCTTACCAGATATAATGTCTCTAATCTAGCAAAAAAAAATGCTATTGGCTGATTTCCGGTTCGGTTCCGGTTATTCGGGGTTACTTATTTTAGTATAGTTCATGGAACATTTAAAAAAATTGTACTCACCCCGATTAGTTTACACTTACTTACGCTTAATATTTAATAAGGTAAATAATGTTTATTATTTTTAAATATTTTACTAAACCTTGTATTAAGTATTGTATTGTAACTTAACAAATAAGTACCTTTAAGTTAAATAAAGATATAGGTGGACGAAGAAAAATCTCTAATGAAGTTATATCAGTAATACCAATTAAAAGTGTTCTACGAAAGATAATACTGCAGTCATCGTGTAGGTACGTTGTTCAATCAAAATAATATATCTCTATCAATCAAAGCTTAAGTTAAATGAAGATATAGCTGTACGAAGAAAAAACTCAAATGTAGATACATCAGTAATATCAGCACAAGTGTTCTATGAAAGTTAATTCTGAAATTGTCATATAGGTACGTTGTTCAATCAAAATTAATATACCTTTATCAATCAAACCATGCATTCAGGGTGAAACAATGTAACGGACATTTTGCTGCCACACTGCGTGTTTATTACCTCACCAGTTTTAAATATTTCAGAAACTCCTGAACTTTACTTTTGAAACAGTATTTAAAAAATATGTATAGGAGAATACAAGGCTCGGTAACTAAAATTTCAAAAACAAGGAACTGGTCAAAAATATTCTACTTACGCTTTTTTTTATTTAAATGTTTTCCATATTTCACGGCCAAGATTGTCATACTCATTGTACTCTTTTATCTTTTTTCCTTTTTATTGTTTTTTATTTTATTATATTTTCATTGTTTTTATCCTATGTCTTCTTGTTATATTTTCTATTACCAACTTTTTGATTGTCGCTTGGTGTGTGCAAGCCTTGTTATGTATTCTAGGGCTCGGTTTCCGCCGATGCAATATTGGACTGCGACGAAAGCTGCATCGACCGGTCCAAGGCCTTCCGGGATAGCACTAGCCCCCTACAGATTTATTCGCCCTTCAATTCTGAAAGTAACGTGACGTACGCAGCTCGACAGTCTAATTCTATACCTACTATTAATTTACTAGTGATTAAGGAATCACTAAGTACAATTATAATATTGTGAATCAGTGAATTTTTATTACAGGTAAGTTTTTTTAAATAAATACGAGTTATTATTATATACATGTATATGTGTATATATCGTTCTTTGTTAGCATTTTATAAACTTACGCCTAATTCTGTCTGCCAAGTAGTGCCAATGCGCCTAAGAGAATGTTTGTAAGCTAATTTCAATATGAAAATGAGCGATTTAATTAGTTGAAAGTTCTTACAGAAGGGATGCATTAATACGTCTACATGCACATTATTGATTCATATTATGTCCCTTGTTGAGTGACTGCAAAGGTCAAATCTAAATTTTATTATACTTGTTGCATATAAGAAGTGTAATCGTTTTGTGTGTAAACAATAAGATTTGTGTAAGTTTTAAGTGCAATGGTGTTGTATTCTCGTACTTTTCATTATATGATGTAGTTGAAAAGTGTATTATGATAGGGCGTGGTGTGGTTGTAATATTAGTGCTGTGATATTAAATGATATTTGAAAATACCGCTGTTTTTTATTTTATAAATTGTATCAGTATACGTTTTAAGTTGTTGTTTTTTATTATTTCTTTTTTGTCATCAAAGTGATTAAGAAATATATCTAATAGTGTGTGGTATTATAAAATAATATATAAGTGCTGTGATATTAAGTGATAAATTGTTGTGGTAATTATGATATAAGCGTGAGGAAGGGGAGAACGATTTGTTTGAAAAAGCAATGAAATGTTAATCATTTTACGGTATTGTGTCCACGGTTTCGTTACATTGTCAATAATGTGTAACTTTTAAATTATTAAAATATGAATTTGTGTAGAAAAATGTCAATATAATCATGTCTTAAGTATGATAACAGACTCAGTGTATTTTTAGATTTGTTTTTATCAGGGTGTAGGTTCTTGGAAAAAGTGGGCGTGAAAAGAGAGAAAGAACGCTACATTTACGTCTTTGCTAATAATTTTATTGATTTGTAAGTTAGGTACCTCTAATTTGATGAGACGGTTATAAGTCTCAGTGTTGTTCGAGTGTTGTGCTCGTGCGCGTGCCTATGAAGTACTGTGTTTAATTGTTCCAGTGATAAACTTACTAATTATTCATAGTTTATTGTTAAAAAACTATATGTAAAATGCAATTATTCAATGAAAAATATTGTAAATATATACTTAGGTATATGACATGAGATGTTTTAAACTGTTAACATGACTGTGTTTGTTTCAGAAATGATAAAATTACGACAATTCTGTATTGGGACCGTAATTGAATTAGTTGTCCTCTTCCTGTTTTGTATTATTATTTCAATTTCTTATTTGTCTCTTTCTACTGTTCCTTTTTTCCTTTCTCTTTCTCTCTCTGTTATCCTGTTTTTTTTCGTAGGTTATGATCTATTTTATAACACGACCGCTAAAGTTATCGCTGTATCTTACTTGTGTGTATGTGCTGTTTTGTTCTATATGTCTTCTTTATTATTTGGAGGATTTATGATTGGCATCTATTTCTCGCTCCTCGCTGCATTAATCATTATTATTACGCTTTAAATTCTTCTTTGTTTGATTTTTTTAAGACATTCTTTCTTTCATACATACATACATACATAACTTCACGCCAGGTGCCGCCACTTCTTTCTTTCACTTTCTTGTATTAATTGTCTTCATTTGTCCTATGGTTTTTTTAATCACTTAAGTTATACTCGGTTATTTTAACACGTTTTTCTTTTGTTATAATATTATTGAGTTGTAATGTCATATTTAGTTTGCAGTTTTTTTTTATGTTTTTACGTTTTTAGTCCTTTTTTATTACCTATCCGGGGATGATTTTAGGTTGAGGTCTGTTTGATGGGGAGGAGTGGGAGGGGGGGCGGGGTTTAGAGGGCTACACAGGGGATACGGAGAGGGGAAGACTTCATTTCCCAAGGCCCTGATGCAATATTGATTTGCGCTCTATTTCATGTCCTGGGGCCATCATTCAACAACGTAAAACGGGCGGCCATTACATGATGTACACTTGTGTCGAACAGTTGTTGAAATTGTAATCTTTATAAAAAGTTATTTTCTTCAATTGATTAAGGTAATTTTCTTATTCAATAATTTAGATATTATAACTGTAATGAGTTTAATTATTTTTAATGAATTACACGTGTGGTGTTAGCCCTTTCATAATATTAATTGTTGAAATTTATTCACATAAATCAATAATAGTAATAATAATATATTATATTTCTGACCTTATTTTTAAAATCTCTCGTCTTCCAGATAGAATTTAGGGCTGAAACACCATTTTGTAATAGATAAATATGACGCTTTTTTAAGTCATATTTCAATTCATTAATATTTCTTTGGCCCAAAAGTCCCCGTCTCCTTTTATTTGGTTTATTTTTTATATGACGTGCTAGTTATCCGACACTGATCACTTTTGTTTTTTTTGTAGTCTACTAATCTTTTAAAAGTGTATGATAATATGGGATGATGCGACGGGGTGTGTAGTATATTGCGAGAGCAATGTTTCTAACTGCGACTGCGCATGCGAAGACAAAATATATTTTTTCGTTTCACTTATTTGCGATTTCGTGATTTTTGTAGCAAATTTTCTGACAATATCCTACTGTCCGATGAGTAAAAGTAGTGAACCTTTTCTCAAATATGATTAAAAATAATCGCTTGTTTTAGTGTTTTAAATTAAATAATAAATTTGTGAAGATTTGTAGGTTGTAGGTTGCGCTTGGAGGAAGGGGGGGGGGGTGAAAAGGGAGGGGCTACGAAAAGCGATTGCCCCTCTCTCCGAACCTCCTTTCCCCGCTGTCCCTCAACCGAACCTAGGCTTACCTAAGCTCAGCTGCGGGGGAGGGGGTTTCAGGTTACACGGTGGTGGGATAGTCCCGGGAAACTGAATGCATTATTGATCTGTCCCTTGCACAGCTTACCCTATCAAATGTATGCTTAAACAATCATTGTTCAAGCGTTCCCTTGATCCGTTCCCGTACGGTACAGTCTTGTTGAATAGTCTTAGGAAATAATTTTAATCTGGTATTTATTATTTTCTATCTATCTGTACTTACCTGATTATTTGCTATATGTCATTAGCGAGGTATATAAGTGATTTTTAGATTTGAGCTGAAAACTAGTGCGACAAATAAATTCCCTTTAACCCTAGATTTCGACCTAATTATAAAATTATAATTTAAATATATTGTAAATTAATAATGTAATATAATATTATAAATTTAATTTTCGAAGTATTAATATTATTAAGTTAAGTTTTTGATACTTAAAATGTACATGTATCAGTATCTATACTAAGTGGCGATAAATGTCGTATAGGTACATTTAAACATTCATATCTTACTTATTAATTGTGTATTTTTTTTTTAATAGATAAGGAGTATAAAATTGACATTTTTTTACAGATTAACCATGAGCGGATTTTTAAAAATTAGTAACGAGATGAAAGAAGTCACAAGCAATGGTTTCTTGTCGAAACTACAGAAAAGGTTATTCCGAAAAAGAGGTTTACCAAATACTAACTTGCTTTGTAATATATGTGAAATAATTTTTATGATATGTGCTGTAATACAATCTGTTGACACAATAAGAAATTATCTACGGCTCAGGAGGGGAGCATCCAGGGTTAACTGAGGTACCATGAAAATTATCCTAATGAACTATTTTCATGTTTAGTTGTGAGTACTGAATTCCATATACTTGCTTTGTTAAAATTAAATTAGTCGTAATGGAAGAATTCGGAAATTATATTCTCCTGCGTCTAAAGTTCCCATATGCCAAATTTTATGAAAATCGTTTCACGGTTAATATATAGAGGGTAAACAAATATACTGACTGATACATTAATTTATTTAGTAAACTAGTTGACCCGATAAACGTTGCCCTACCCTAAAAAAATAAAAATCTAATACCCTATTACAACGCCACTTACCGTTTCTAATTGAGAATATAAACCATCCCGGGACCCACTCAAACAAACACACAAAATTCCATCAGAATGGGTCTAGTCGTTTTTGAGTTTTAGTCAGACAGGACAGCCAGGACAGCAATTGACTAAGAAAGAAGATTGAGTTGTGGTATTTTCGATAAGCCATTTATTATATGGTTTTGTAGCCCAATGACAACAACAGTTGAACTCATTAGGTATGCGCGTAGTACAGAGCACTTATTTAATTTGTTTTCTTTTTTAGGCTCTCAATCTAATGAACAAATCAATAATTAAAATTATTAATTACTTCTGTACTTACTGAGCCTGAGATAGATAAATATGGAGTAAAAGGATTTTTAACTAGACGTGTTTCTGGAGAGTTTCTTGTCGCTTCTTCTCCTGAAACAGCGATGACACGTTGCGCTACTATGAGAATGGGCAGTGGACTTAAGTTTTTAATTTAGATGTTCCTTCAAAGAATGTTCTCCAGTTTCAATAAAAAAATGTTTTTTATAATTATGTTGTCTTGGAGGATCTTTGTAACACCGAACTGTTTTTTAAATAAGGTAATATCGTCAAATAATAAATAATCATTAATTTAAACTTGCTTGATAAATATGAAGCATAAAGCTATTTTATTATAGAAACCAACTGGGATATTTTTTTATTATCTTGCGAAACGTCATGTTAAATATATGACGTCATATATTTAACGAGTCAAATACCGTATTAATAGTGGTAGGTAATCTAAAGTGGTAGAGCCATGCTGAAATCATTATCTAGATTACAGCCCGCTGGGCCGGCTCGCTCGGTGTGATACCACGCTCTCACGGAATATCGGCGTGAAACGGTAAGCCTACAGCTAATCCTGTTTCATGCTATGAGTGAGAGTTCCGATGGCCCACTTTCCCCTCCTCTTATTCCATCTCTTCTGGACCATAAACTTTTTTTGGTCTTTATTGTAAACTGAATTTATTGCGAATTGTTTGAAAATATTTTCGTCTTTGTTTATGGACCGTTCCAAGGACGCGTAAGCTTCATTATTATTACAGCACATAATTTCTTTCCTATCTGAACGCAATTATTGATATCAGTCCTAATATATAGCAGTGTGAGAAGTAATGTTTTTAGGTGCGTATGTCAATAGATGCCTCTCAGTATTTTCGTGAAGTTGGTATGGTACGCATACTATTCATTTTTATTTCTTTGCGTATCTGAATTTAATTATTGACACTGATCTTAATATATAGCAGTTCGACGAGTAAGATTTTTATGAGAATATGTCAATAAATGAATTATGAATCTCATATTTCACACGCGTCTTGGACACTTGACCACTATTGTTTTATTTAGTTATCTGAGTGTCTGAACTTAATTATTGATATTGAACTTAATATATAGCAGTTTGGTGAGTAAGATTTTTAAGAGAATATATCAATAAATGGATTTCAGAACTCATATTTCACACGCGTTATGAACACGTGTCCTCCGTTGTTATATTTAGTCATCTGTGTATCTGAACTTAACTTTTGAAATTGAAATTAATATATAGCAGATTGAATACGATCTTTAAGAAACCATGTCAATAAATAAACTATAGGGCTTGTATTTCACAGGCGTCATGAACACATGACCGTCATTGTTATATTCAAGTTTTGGTTTTTCAATATATTTTTTTTATTTTAATTATTTTCACTAGTATCTCTCCTGGACCAGGAATCCATATTAACATCTGGTTTATTGTAATTTAAAATTACGAATTATTTGAAAATATATTCATCTTTGTTCGTGGACTTTTCCAAAGACTTAGGACTTAGGACGAAGGATTATTATTATTTGACTTAATTTCTTTCGTATCTAAATTCAATTATTAACTTACATACTGCTTAAACAATTAATTAATACTCTCATTGAATTGTTTAAGTTGCTATCTCATAATTTACTATTCTCATACAAAATGTAGGAGACGTCGGCGTTTAGATGATAAAAAGTGTCACAATTAACTTGACTGTCACACACCCTATTATATCATACATTGGCAGATTACCAGGACGATGCATTTATTTTTGAATTACAACGGTGACATTAAGAAAAATGCGAGTACAGCGCCATCTATTGTGGTTGATTTTTCTATCACGCCGAACAGTCGATTTTTTTCTCGATAAACTGTATAGTATATCCTTTTCTGTTCTCCTGATAACGTGTATGCATAGCGTAATAAACAAGCTCATATTCTCGTTTATTATAATATTAGTTACAATATATTACATTTTTGAGGGACCGTTAATATGTATAATAATCATGATACAGTTCGGTGTAACAGAAGGCCTCTATTAGAATTTATTGTTAGGTTTATATCCAATAGTATATTTTTATTATTGGATTTAAACTTTGTAATATTACATAAACGAATAATCTTATGATATTGTGTAACAATATGGGTAAACTATATTAAATACAGGTATAAATGTATAAAATTTAGCTTGATATTTTTTTTATATTTGCCTATTATGCATATTTAGTAAATAATATAAAGTAAGGAGTAGGAAAAGTAAGTAAGTAAATAATAATGCGTTTGCGCATTATACTTATATAGCATCTTGAGCATCAATATTCGTTGTCTGGTTTATCAATAAGTGTTGCTTTTATGTGCTCAGTTTAACTTATACTCAGTTAGCCTTACATTCTATTATCACCTGCCTCTTTTACTATGACATTGGCATAATCAATGCCAAAGGCGTTGGAGTCAGTAACAACAAATATAGAATGGAATAGTCAGTAAGCCAAATATCGAAAGCACGACTGTCCTGAATTTTGCCATTGATGCACGATTCGTCTGAAATAAATGATTCAACTGAAAACTGTCTTTTTTATAAATTGTTTCTAAAAACGACCGACGTGCGACGTGTTTTGTAACGCCGAAAAGTTATTAAAATTGTCACCATTACGCTATTAGTCATTGTTAATAGTCGTTAGAAGTGCTCACTTTCCTATCAATAATATATAACAACAAACCTGAATATGTTTACGTACATCACAATCCATACAGCTGTTTTCCCAGTGACTCATGTTTGTACACTGACAGAGACGAGGAACGTGTTAATAAAAGTATTATGTTATACAATTAACGTAAGATATGGATTTCTGCTAAATTATCTTCTAACGACTACAAATATCTGATTTATGTGTATGTATATACCTACGTATAAATTATTGCGTTAGATTTACATTGATATTGTATTCTTATTGCAAGCTGGTCATAATTCGTAATACATCATGAATTTTGATATATTTGGTGAATATTTTATTAATTGTCGTTCAAATTATCTATTGTATTATGTACCTATCAGCTGGGTTAACCTTTTCTTTGAATCTTTCTTTCTTTCTTTGAAAAAAAGAAAGATGTTAATTCAAAAACCAAGTATTATTTTTAATTATTGTACTTAAACTACATTTTATTGTCGGCCTTATTAAATGACGCATATGTAGCTGCGCGGTAGAAGGCTTCTTTATAAAAATAAGTTACCATATAACATTCTGGGTTGAATTTGGACCGACCATTAAGTTTAGTGAGAACTTAGCGTCTAATTAAACAGCCTTAATCACTTTTGGATCATCGCCATTTCTATTAGGAGTTAATTGTCTTACGAAATATTTTTAATTTTTATATTTCACGAATATATGTTTGTTTAATAATTTAATAAATGGGCAGTGAGAATAAGGCATCATACTCTTATCAAATTTCTTGTTCATCCAAAGGTTGTCTGGAAAAAAATCACTAATATTGTTAAGACCGCCTATTGTATTGCAAATCTTTGTTTCTGTTAACTGTCTTTTAACACAATAAAGCATATTCATTCATTCATTTAAATTGTTGCAGCATTGCTATTTATGAACTAAGAATATCCGTGCAGGAACGGAGAAAGAATACAATTTCCTGCGGCCGGGCGGCCTGTCGTAAGAGGCGACATAACAACCCACAGCCAGGTGGTAGGGTATTTGCCCGACTGGATGGCTACCACCCCTGGTCTAAAGTATGTCGCCATAACAACTTTGAGTTGTGTTCCGGCATTAGTGACCAGGTTCCAGTCCCGTTAAGAGAGCAGCAGCGCATTTGTAGCACCTTTGGTGTTGCAAATGTCCATAGGCGATGGTAACCGCTTTCCATCAAGTGGGCCGTCTGCCTGTCTGCTGAACTCCTGCAATAAAAAAAACGTAGATAATGACCATTCTTCAGCATTTATTATTAGCATCTTTATTGTGAATATCGTTTTTCCTTTGTCGAGGTGTAATCCAACACAGAGACTCCGAATCTCCTTTACAAATTGTAGTGTTAGTACTGCGCAGTGTAGATTTTGGGAATTCGTAAGCAGCTGTCAGGCAAATGACATGTTCTACTAAAGTTTCTCCAAACTGTCCATTGCTTGGATTGCGGGCTCACTTACGATCTTTATTTACCATCTTCCCGGCAGGCAATGGTAGCATAAGCCACCGCATGCCTAAAGAAATAATTATCGAGGAATTATCAACATTACGGTTTCCGCACAGTTTCAACATTTTACGATCTCCGTGCAGGAACGGAGTAAGAATACAAATTCCTGCGGCCGGGCGGCCTGTCGTAAGAGGCGACAAAACAACCCACAGCCAGGTGGGGTAGGGTGTCTGCTCGTCTGGATGGCGACCACCCCTGGTCAAGACTATGCCCCCATAACAACCTTGAGTTGTGTTCCGGCATTAGTGGCTAAGTTCCAGTGCACTTTTAGAGGCCAGCAGCACATTAGTACCACCTTTGATGTTGCAAATACCTATAGGCGACGGTGACCACTTTCCATCAAGTGGGGCCTCAGACTGTCTACTGTGCTCCAGCAGTATAAAACAGATTTGTATTTTATCCTTATTGTTTTGTTTACGAAGTACTAGATTTATTTTACCATTTATTGTTTTACTAGAGTTTACACCGCGGCTGTGCCGCGGGTCAAACTCTAGTGCGTACTTCTTGTTTAAAGAGCAGGCGTTAATACCTACTGGTTACATTGTGTTAAATTTTATGTCAGTACTATTTGCCCTCTGAAGATTCACTTCATTTTATATCGCAAACTATCCATGGAGATGGATTTTAAAATTAATAAAAATTATCTACGTCCATTTTCGGTATTAAAACACATAAATTTTTTACAAAATTACACCAAAATTACGCCAAAAATACCAAAAAATGCCAAGAATATAAAATGCCAGAAATGCCAAAATGCCAACAGTGCCAAGTGCCAAAAAGCCTAAAATGAAAATTGCCAAAAATGACCAAAATGCCAAAACGCCAAAAGTGCCAAAAATGCTCAAAATAATAAAATTGACAAAAATTACACATGTGCCAAAAATGACCAAATTAACAAAATGCCAAAAGTGCCAAGTGCCAAAAATAACCATAATTCCTAAAATAAAGTGCCAAAATGACCAAAATGCCAAAAGTGCCAAAAATGCTCAAAATAACAAAATTGCCAAAAATTATAAATGTCCCAAAAAGGACCAAATTAACAAAATGCCAAAAGTGCCAAGTGCCAAAAATGACCATAATTCCTAAAATAAACTGCCAAAATGACCAAAATGCCAAAAGTGCCAAAATGACCAAAATATCAAAAGTGCCAAAATAACCAAAATTATAAGTGCCAACACCGATCATAATGCCAAAAATGACCAAAATACCATAAGTGCCAAAATTACCAAAATGCCAAAAATGCCAGAAATGCCAAAATGCCAACAGTGCCAAGTACCAAAAATGACCAAAATGCCTAAAATGAAAATTGTCAAAAATTACCAAAATGCCAAAAATGCTTAAAATAACAAAAGTGCCAAAAAAGTGACCATAATGCCTAAAATGAAAAGTGCCAAAAATGACCAAAACGCTAAAAATGACCAAAATGCCAAAAATGACCAAATTAACAAAATGCCAAAAGTTCAAAGTGCCAAAAATGACCATAATTCCTAAAATGAAGTGCCAAAAATGATCATAATGCCAAAAAGGACCAAATGAACAAAATGCCAAAAGTGTCTAGTGCCAAAAATTACCATAATTCCTAAAATGAAGTGCCAGAAATGACCAAAATGCCAAAAGTGCCAAATGACCAAAATATCAAAGTACCAAAATGACAAAGTGCCAAGTGCCAACAACGATCATAATGCCAAAAATGATCAAAATGCCATAAGTGCCAAAATGACCAAAATGCCAAAAGTGCCAAGTACCGAAAATGACAAAAATTACAAAGTGGTAAGTGCTAAAGTGATCATAATGTCTGAAATTACTAAAATGCCAAAAATGACCAAAACGCCATAAATGAAAAGTGCCAAAAATAACCAAAATGCCAAAAATGCCATTATATAGTGAGTTTCAGCCTAATCGGTCCAGTAGTTTTTCCGTGAAAACGGAACAGACAGACAGACAGAGTTAGTTACTTTCGCATTTATAATATTAATAGGAACAAGTAGAGTTTTATGTTTTATTTATCTTTTGTTTCGTTTTACTTTTGAGTTCCTAGGTTCTCTCTTTGAGTAGGTATTATCATATTATTGTACTACAGTATTTTAAATGATATATGTTTACAGTTTCTTTGTTATTCTAATATTCGTTAAGTATTTTTATTCGTATGTATTTGTTTATTTTTAAGGTATATTTTATTTGTAGGTTTTATTTTAGGATATTTATGTTTAATAAATCTATTAATTCTAGCTATTTTTATTTATAGTTTTTTACTTTCATATGTCTAATTACTTTTAATTTAGTTACCATTTTTCTTTGTATTTAGTATGTAACAATTTCCTTACTTATTTCTATTTTAGCCTCCCATATAGTTTGATACAATAATCCATAGTTGTTACATTTATCTTTTGACATGCATTCTGGAAGTTTTAGCTCTATAATTCAACTTTAACATTTTTTCTGTATTGCAACGATCATACTCGCTTGCAATATTTACTATTGTTTGTCATGTTTCATATAATACAGTACATACGGTAGACGCAACTTAACACCAGAAGATTTGATGCTCGCGCTACTCACTTGCTCACTCACTGCCCGGGAAGTGCGCGTCATATTTACCGATTATCGTATTCGATCTTAATTCTACCTGTGATACGTGAACCATACTCTGTCATCTTGAGTTTAGTTTCTAGAACAATATGCATTAATATATTAAGCAAATTTATAAATAAAATCGGTTATATTACGTATACATCGTGGTCAAGGACATGACTAGTATAGCCAATTTTTTCGTATTCCTAATCTCATGCATTATTAACGTACGTTGTTCAATAATACTGGTGCCATATTTATATAGTTCTATGAAAACTTACATTAGAAATTATAACAGATGCTAATAGTGCTTAAAAATTAGATGAGAATAGTTGTTGGATAAATGAAAAAGATTATTCATCAAAGGCTTTGGGATGCATTTAAATAAAAGAAGTACCATTAGAAGTGCCTTAATAGTGTAATTGAATAGACCAAAACATATCTCCAATGATCCATTCAATGCCTTTGAGAATATTCAGGAAATCTAATAAACAATTAGTACTTAACACTTTTTGAGTGTCTATTGTAATCAGTTCTTTAATTTCAAAGTTTACATATCATGTTAACATTTTTTTTACAAAGTTTTTATTCGAGTATTTTATTTCTAACTTCTCTCTTTCTATCCGTTCTATGTTATAATTGCGAGTTTAACTATAAACAAACATATTTCTTTTTGTTTTCCTTCAAAAATAATTTTTATTTTATTTTTAATTATGATCTGTTTTTATTGCTGGAAGCGGACAGACACACGGCCCACCTGATATAAAGTGATTACTGATGCCTATAAACGTTTGCAATACCACGAACGATGCCAATGTGTTGCCAGCCTTTAGGGTGGGATGGAGATAAGGGGAGAAATGGAGAAGAAGTGGGCCTCAGAAACTCTGACTCACCTCTCTCTCTTAACAATGTGTCTTTTCCTTTCTTAGCCCTTCATTTTGTCATGCGTCAGCTGTCACACCACGAATCTTCCACCTATCTCCTTGTTGTTGGTTTTGCCTTTATACTTGCATACATCGACCTTACAGTTTAATATACTTCTTGTTACTGGTCATCTTACGATATTTTACATACATATTATCACGCCTGTTTTCAATAGGCATACCCAGAAACAATAAATCTCCAATTAGATCTTGGATTACACCTGCTACTTTATCTATTTTTTTTTTTTATACATAGACATTGCTTTATTTTCAGTTCGAAAGTTAGTTAAATTCATCATTATTTATTGTATCTGGTTTTTTTGCTATAAAGTTTATTATTATTGTTCGTGTTTAGCAGACTTTTAATTAGAGCGTATGCGATTTCGCCGTGAATAATATCTACAACAACAATTATACCATCCAAGCTTTTGTAATATAAGACTCATTTTGTCAGTTACATTGATATAAATTTGTACCATTTTGTAAATGTTGCATCAAATTTCATACTTTAGTTTTGGTTATAAATACACTTGGGATCACACGGCACAGAATAAACACCGAAACTCACGCATTGGTCATTTAATATCCAAGGCTTTTCATTTGTCGTCGTTAAGAGCTTATAGTCCACTATTGCAATTGTGTCATCATCGTCTATAATTAATTTACTTCATAATTGTTGATTTTGATAGTTGTGGTAGTTTGATATCTACAGAAACTGGCATATCAACATATATGAAGGTAATGATAGTTCATTCAGCGACAATTATAACAGCAGATTCGGACTTTGGTTTGGGTTATGGAATCATATTAATCGAACCGTATATCGATCTGGCGTAATGTAAACCATCCGTGATCTTCTCTGGCTTAAAGTTATACAGCTCGTAAGTTCCTGGCTGAAACAGAGTCGCATAAAGCGCGTGACTCTGATGAGTCATTTCGATAAGCTTTAGGTCTTATATCTCGGCAAAACGGCATCTTGCTTTTGGAAATAAAATTTATTATTATTATATTACTTAACACGTATATTTATTGGATTACAGTTACATTAGTATAAAATCATCTTGCAAAAATACTGCATCAAATTTTATACTATAGTTTTGGTTGTAAATACACTCGGGATTACACGGCACAGAGTATACACAGAATATCACGTGTTGATCAATTAGAGTTCAATGCTTATCATCTGGCATATCAACATTTATGAAGTAAGTGATATTCCATTCAGCCACAATTGTAACAGGAAATTCGGGCTCTGATTTGGTTTATGGCGTCATATTAATCGAACCGTATCGCGAGCTGGTGTAAGATAAATCATTCGTGATCATCTGTGGCTTAAGGCTATACAGCTCGTTAGTCCCTGGCAGATTAATGGACGGTTCCTATATTCATTTGTCTTACTATCGCTTAAAATTTGACATAAGCTCCATACAAGTAATTTTAAAATTTAACCGATGGGAGAGCAAGTGAATGAATAGTAAAATATAGGAACCGGTCATAAGCGCAAGCTAAGCAGAGTCACGTGCATAAAGCGCGTGACTCTGCTGAGCCCTTTGAGAGATCTCCTTGAGATGTCAACAAAACGGTTCATCAACCCTTGATTAATTTATTTTTTATTCTAACGTTAATGTGAAAAGTAACAATTGCTTATAACTTAACAAAATGATTTAAGACTGTTTAACTATGACATGTTTTTCTATAATGATATTTCAAAAATATTTGTACCGAGTACATGACCAGTTCCTATACTTATATATAAATTGATTTATTATTATTCTGTGAAGTAATTACGCAATTGTTTAAAGATTTATTATGACTATTCCCTATTGTTAGTTTAATTTACTTAGACTGATTTTTGTCATGTTCGTATCATCGAATTGAGTTTTTTTTGTAAATATTTGATACTACTTAATCGTTATAATGTACAGTTCTTGCAATTCACAAAAGTGTTCGGGCTTTACTCATGGTCGGACTTGCATGGGCACATTGCAACGGTGTGTGTCTGACGGAACGATCAGTTGTGAGCATGCTATCTAATCATACCCGCTTATGGTCTCACACACACTTTGACACGTGTTAACAAACACAAGTAAAGCACGCTCACGTTTTGGCTGGTTCTTCTATCTTACCGACCGTTCATTTGCCTTACTGTCGGTAAAAATTTGACATGAGCTCCATACGAATAAAGACAAAATCCAATCGATGGTAAGGCGAGTGAATTAATAGGATACAGACACGGGTCATTTGTGAATTGCAAGACCTATAGAAGTATACGTACGAATATGAAATATGAGCTTGTATCGTTAGGATTTAATATCAAGAATTGTAATGTAGTCAAATACAGAAATGTTTTTATATATTGCAAAAAAAAACCAAGTAAGATCATCGTAGCATATGAAAACTTTCAACTCTCTACTGTAGTAATTAATTAAAATGTGTTGAATACTAGTGTTAAAATATTTGTTTTTAAGTCACCAAAACCAGAGTGTATTTTGGCAGTTCTGTTTAGTCTGATATTAGCATTTCTGTATTTGATTATATTTTATCAATCTCATAATATGTCTGTAGTAGAAGAATAGAGGTTATCTCGTTCTTAGAAATATTAAGATTTACAGTGTATTACCAAGTAAGTGTTGTCTTGTTGTGCATTTTTGTAATTTTTGTTTTGGTGAACAATAAAGTGTTGTCTATGTCTATGTCTATGTCTATATTTACATTTTTGTTTTAACATTTAATTAGATTACATTCAATATTTTTTTGTTATAACAAATGTCGCGTAACTGTTATCCTCAAGCTTTTGAATAATTTGTTCATAATATTTTGAGAACATATAATAAAAGAAAATAACAGCCCATAACTCTCCCACTGCTGGGCTCGGGCCTCTCACTATAGTATACCCGCCACGCTTGTCCAAGGCGGCTTGGCAGGTTTGACACATCGGTTATGTGCAGGTTGCATCACGATGTATTCCTTCATCGTTATTAGCACGTGGTAATTGTAACAAGAGGCACATTAGGTCATAAAACTGCCAAGTGGTGCATGCGTTCTGGCCAGGATCGAACCCGCGCCCTTTGAGTTTAGGACGCGTGCGCTAGCCATTACGCTACCACGACTTTGAGTTTTGTTTTGATATACATATCTATAATCTTCGTATACATTATAATTGTGCTGGAGATCAGCAGACTTACTAACAACACACTTGTCTAAAAATGTCCTTTTTTTGTTCATTTATTTATTTAACCAATCTATATGAATAAAAATAAATCATAGAAATGTATTTACGCACATAACTTGAGAACGACTTTACCGATTTCGATGAATTTTTTGTGTGGTTGAGTGGGTCCCCGGATAATTAAGATTAACAATTGGAACCGGTAAGTGGTGCTGTGATCTGGTCCTAGATTTTTATTTTTTCAGGGCAGGACAACGTCTGTCGGGACCTTTAGTATTATATAAAATTTATTTCACCCGTCAGCAGTTTGTGGAAATTTTTCCCTCTCATTTCTTTAAGTTGGCACGCTCGACTATGATACGGTTCTTTACATTTCAGGAACATGTATTCCACAAGCAACAACCATCTGGAGGGAACAGGGATATGTAGTTGTTTAATTAGGACTTCGAGAAATTTCTTTAAGGGTAGCAATGTGTTGGCGAAGCTATTAGTGTTGCAAACATTCATCAAGTGGGTCGCCTGCCTGTAAAACACGATAGGTTTATATCTGAAACGTTTTATGCAGACCTATAGTAATCAAGCAACGTTATTAAAATCTAATTATCGTGTACATAATTCCGTTGCCTAAACAATTGCTACACCAAGGACGTTACCGGCATGCTACTGGATTCAAAGGAATATTATGACGCCTTCGAAAAAACTCCACCTACTATAAACTTCATCACTCTGTAGCTATTCTAAACTTTATTACAAATTCCTTAATAGAATAACATGTACATTGCATTATAGGTTAAAGTAAACACACGTGCGGAGATGTTGGTAAATACGCGCAGATGTGCACTCGCACCTGGGTCGAAGATGGTATGTTTAATTCCGCGCGCGCCAGTAATGTGACTATCAAACCTGTTCATCAGATTAGTTTTTTATGTTAATATTCAAATTTAATTCTTCCGGTACATAGTTCCTAGTTTAAGTAATGTTATTAAATCATTAATATCACATCGAGTATTTTTGTTTATCGCTGGAGTACAGCAGACAGGCAGACGGCCCACTGATGGAAAGCGGTTGCCGTCGGACGGACGTTTGCAACACCCAAGGTGTCACTAACGCACTGCCGGCCTCGAAGAAATTTTATGACACCCTTTTTAAAAAACGCCATGTTGTAGCGCTGTGGGAAAACCTCGGCTGGGAGCTCATTCGAAATCCCCACGGTACGCAATAGAAACGTTCTAGAGAACCGTGGCGTACAAGATCGAAGGGGCTGAAGGAAGTGGGGATGAACGCCCAGCCGATGGTGTGTGGTGCGGTGCTAAAAAGAAGACGAAGGCACCATTCTAAACAGTTCCTCGGAACACTCTCCGTTGTATAGTCGGTAGAATACGCAAAGAGACGCGAAGTCTCTCCAAAGGCCAAGCGTATCTAAACCGTCTGTGAGTAGGGGATCGTCGACAATGCGAGCGGCTCGACGTTGAATACTGTCCAGGGGGTTTAGCTGGTAGGCGGGTGCCCCGGCCCACAAGTGTGAGCAGTACTCACCTGGGCTTTGTAAAGCACAAGGCGTTGCCGCGGAGTGAAATGCTGCTTGGACCGGTTTAGCACTCCCAGCTTCTAGGAGGCAAGTTTGCCTTTCCTTCAAGGTGGCCTCTGAACTGTACATCGTTTGCAATGTCGACACCAAGGATCCCAATACTCTTAGAAGTGGTAAGGGGTGTTCCTTGGAACTGAAGCGCATTTACGAATGGGGTTTTCTAGGAGTATACATAAATGAGCTTGGAAACGTTATTGCGTTTGTTTGTTTAGATTATAATATACTTTCTTGTCAAATTTAATCCCTATAAACTCAGTAGTTTCTTAATAATACAAAATAAAATCTAACTACAAAGACTGAGGAATGGACATGACGACGTGATAAGGGTTCAAATTTTTGCCAAAATACCTAGAGACCCCTGAAGAATAAACAATAGACGTACCATTTTCGAGATTTGTGTTTAAAGTGAAACTTCTTTAGAATCTTTGTGATTTGGAACTCGATGAAACTAAGACTAAGCCTGCGAGAAAATGAGATAGATTACATTATATTTAATCACTAGCTTCAGCCCGTGACTTCGTCCGCGTAGAATAGTTAAAACATTCTTCACTGGTGCTCTGCTCCTATTGGTCTGAGCGTGATGATATATAGCCTTCCTCGATAAATAGGCTTTCTAAGACTGAAAGAATTTTTCAAATCAGACCAGTAGTTCCTGAGATTAGCGCGTCCAAGCAAACAAACAAACAAAGTCTTCAGCTTTATATATTATTATAAGATTAAGCGTAAGTATGTGTAAACCAACAGTGGGTTAGCAAAAAAAAAAATTTTTTTCCTTGAACTATACTAGAATAAGTAACTCCGGATAACCGGAACCGAACCGGAAATAAGCCAATAGCCATTTTTTTCCTAGATTAGAGACATTGTATATATAAATAAATTAATTAATAAATAAAGGTTTAAACACTATGCTCATATAGCTATCTATAGTTGGAAATGTTTTGAAGTTTTTCGTTAATCTTCAAACGTGTTTTAAAGCTGAAATATATTATAACGATATAATATATGAAATGAGACGTCACGATATTTAGAATCCCTCCCACGCCTTGTCACTCTGTTTCACTTCTACTGCGTGTGAACTGCACAGACACACACACACACACACACACACACACACACACACACACACACAATTTTTTTTATTACGAACGGTTCTGTGACCTGAACCATTTATCCCCGAGACCAGATTTCCACTTTTGGACATCATTTGAGCTCGCATCAATGTCATCTTCAATTGAATTAAACTGCTACTGTGAATAAAAAATTAAATAATAATTGTTCAAATTATTTCGATTTAATTATTTAATCGTGAATCTTGAGCCTCTTTCCAATAAGAGGACAATCCTTGATTCCACATTTTCATAATTAAAGTCTGAGAGAGTCAATCAACAGTAGAGTAGTCAACAATCAATTACGATTATTTTTTCGATCTGTTAGACCGTGATTGAAATTAATCGCAATAACCCTTAGTTAATTTGAAGATTTTACACAACGTTTTTCTAACTAGGCTTTGGTACATAGCAACAATAAATTATCATGTTGGTATTTTGCTTTTAGTATCTGAGTTATTTTATTTTAATTATATTCTTTTATTTCTGTATCATGTGAATTAATTAATCAATTTGTGTTCATAAATTTAGAATTATCTTGATTTTTTTTAGATTGACGTGTACCCAAATATTTGTATGACCATATCTAGATCAAATACGTACAGTAAATTGACTTTGTTATCATCTTATGTCCAATTATTACCTGTATTTCTACAAATAAAAAAACATTTATTCATTCAACAATATAATTTATATATTATAATAAATATATTTAAATTATATATATATATTTAAATAATATATATTTTTATCCGTGTAGGAACGGAGAAAGAATACAATTTCCTACGGCCGGGCGGCCTGTCGTAAGAGGCGACTAAACAACCCACAGCCAGGTGGTAGGGCATTTGCCCGACTGGATGGCTACCACCCCTGGTCTGGAGCATGCCGCCATAACAGCTTTGAGTTGTTTTCCGGCATTAGTGACCAGGTTCCAGACTCCCTTAAGAGAGCAGCGGCGCATTTGTGGCACCTTTGGTGTTGCAAATGTCTATAGGCGATGGTAACCGCTTTCCATCCAATGGGCCGTCTGCCTGTCTGCTGAACTCCTGCAATAAAAAAAATAATAATAATAATTAATGAAAAATAATAGCACCGAGAAATAAATATTATAAGAAGTAGAAGAAATAAATGTTTCTGTAAGAAGTTAAATGAAAGGTATTGTTTGGGTCATTTATTTTTATGTTAATAAAGGCTGGAACTGAAAATCAGCGCTGCGTCATCTCTTGCCGCAGTATAACTCTGAGCTCTAGCCTAGTTGCCGTAAATGTGGTGTACGTTTTTCTGTTTTCTTTTTTACAATTATGTATTCATGCCTTAAAAGTACAATGTATAGTTATTTAATTATATTTTCTTTTCTGTGTGTACATACATTTGCGACAATAAACATTTTCTTTCTTTCTTTAAATCTACACATACATAACATCCTAGTAAAATATTAACAAAATTGTATTTTTATAAAAGAAGGAATATATTACGAATGAAAATCGACTAGTAAATAACATAATTCTGATTATATGGCGAATCTTCTACTTTAATTTTTGTTTTCTTCCTCGAAAATATTTTTTAAATGAAAAACGGTCAAAAACAAAGAAGAGTTATCTGTGGCGCCATCTAGTCATGTACAATTCAAGACATTATCATAATTAGGTATTTTACTGGGCAACCGTCAATCCTAGTATTCTTCTCAGATAATGTCCATTGGCATTGTTTAACCTTCAGTAAACCTCTATTTAATTTTGAACAATTCTAAATTCTTAAATGCACATTACAATTAGTAGTAAACATGCTACTAATCCACATACTACTAGTATATGGATTTTAATGTTACCAAAAAGTTTGTTTGTTGACTACAAATTGACCGGAGCGCTACAATATGGGGTTCTTCAATCAGAGCGTAAACCGAAATTCAAAGTCTCGACGAAGTAGGCGATGCATCTGTTCCCTTAGTATTCTAGAGAGGTCCATAGGCAATAATAGCCACTGCTCAATTACTATCGGTTGGTTCGAGTGACCTATTAAACGTTACATTTTAACTGTTTTAGGTGCGGTATTTTCTTTGATCTCAATTCCAACGTTTCGGCCACTTTTCAGTAGCCTTCATGGCGGAAGACAAAGATGTGAAGATTCAATGAGTATTGTTAAAGTTATTGTTTAGCCTACCACCGACTTGTTCATTTTAATTATTTATTATTTTGTTTTTGGTTATTATATTTTACTCTATGGGAGCCTAATCTAATTTTGTGTACTAGTCGCGAATATTTAAGAAAATACTATTTAAAAAAATTACATTCATACCATCACAGTTAACACACTTGTTACAGTACATGAAATGCCCCTATTTCTATAGGAACACGCTATGGCGTTTAAATTAAAAATCAATAGGTATACCTCCAATAACATTTTCCAGTCTACCGGCTTAGGCTAAAACAAACGGACAAACGGTTCATCGAACTCGGATTGACGCGATAAATGTTCCTTGTAATTTGATTAGTTTTTTATGTTTTTTCGATGTTCTACTTTTGTTCGTGTAATTTGGGCGTCCAGAGTTTTTTTTTTCTTTTTATTTATTATTGAAAGTATCCTACCGTATTTCCATAAAAAGTCCTCACAATACGTAATAATACATCTAAACCAAAAATGAATACTTATGATCTAGGAAAAGAACAGAAACATAAACAGCAAGTCAGCAAGTTACACATACACTACACCAAACGTAATTATTCAATCTATCTAATACTGTGACACTTCTAACGGGAAATACTAATTACAACTAAATGATTAAATCTATATATAAACATTACATTCCTTTTGAAGCTTATGCCATCGTCGCGCACCAAGCCATTTGACTCTAGGAGGGCTGGTACGCCGACGCTGACAAGAGCTCAACGGATGATGTCATTGAGGCTGGCACGGCGAGATCTTCGGTAGCACTATGTAAACATGATAGTCTGTAAGAATCCACCATAGTTCCACACTGACAGCGGTGTGGTACGCAACAAGGAGGCCCCAGGCGAAACCTCGCACCTAGTCGGAAAACAGAGTTTTAATAAAAACATTGTTTTTAAATAATTAATTTCCTTTTATTATTATCGTTAAATTCTTTTATTTTATTATTGCTTTTTTTTTCTTCAATTTACAAAGATCATTTATAAGCATGAAGTAACTAATATCTTCGTCATATTCATCCTAAAATAGTGCTTTGAAAAATTTATGGAAATAGTAAATTTAATTTGTAAATTATTTTACGTTGTGACAGTTGTAAGCGCTAATTTGATTCTGATCGAAGTATCTTTATATTCTAATGCTAAGTTTTATTTTCATTTAAACAAAGTTAAAATGTATTAATCGTCAGGCAGATAAGATTTCACTAGGAACTCTGAAATAAAATCGTTTTACACATAAAAGTAACATCTTTATGATGAACTACATTAATGTCAATAACATTAATTGAGTTAGCAATTACTTCAAATTTATCTTAAACTGAAAGTTTACTCAAACCCGAATCGAGCGTGTATTCATTTAGTGTTCGAATATTTAACGAAACAATTTGCGCTGTTCACTTTCTGACATGTGTAGCTTTACTAATGACGCAAGTGCCGTACTTTACGTTGTTTAGCCAACTTGTTTAATTAATAGTTAACGTACTTGCTGAATAAACTAACTAATGGTAAATCTTAATCATGAGAACGGGGTCACATGTAGATTTATCTTCATTTCGGTATTGCATAGGAGCTATGTCTATTTCATCTAAAGTTTGCAACATGAATCTACATTGGATATAATTCAAGCTAAACTTAATTGCTTAACAACAGAAGGCTGCGCAGTTACAGATTTGTAAGAAAACCGTCTACATAATCCTCTTTTGTTAAATATATCAAGGCTAGTAGTTTGGCGAGTCTTTGCACAGTGTAGTTGATATATGTATGGGCATATTAATGTTACGAGTTGCAGGACTCGAATTAAAATGCCGTTGGAATTATTATAGAGTTTATTAGAACTATACAAACACGTATAACACAGGTACGAATATAACCGAACCCAACAAGTCCAAACGTAATGTAGAAGATCGTAATTCAATAACACGCGAAAAGTGCGTCACTAAACAGATTACCGAATGTACACACGTTTTGCTTCGCTCGTGGTTATCGCTCGACTGTCTCGTCCCTCAATCGAGGCATTGATTTTTACTGCACAGATGCAATATGTCTGCCCGGCCGCGTGGACCGAATTTCCTAGAATCAGTTTGTACTTTAAATCCGACACACCTGACTAATGACTGCCATAAAAGATTACAATACACAATGGGCTGTTTTCTGATCACAAATTTTTAAACACAAAGTAAACAAAAGAAGCCTAATAAATTATTTCAAAGGGTGGATAACAGAGAAATATAAACCGTTTATAATTGTTATGTCAAAATTCATACAAAAAGTTGAAATGCATTTGTTTAATATACAAATGGTATGTTAAACCACGTTCACATCTGTTTCCACGATTCTTTTCGTTGTCCTGGCGTTGCAGTCTTGTATCATGATCGCTAACTTTATCATTAAACTTGTTCAAAGTTCAGCAACGCTGTAAAGATACCACCCATTCCGTCTATACATTAATCTCGAGTTTTTATATCTTACTATACATACTTTTACCTCACTATTGCCAGGAAATTGCTGTTACTTAATATGGAGTTTTTCAACCTTTAACCAGTAGGAAGACAAATGAATGTATAGCAAAATATGGAACAACAAAAAGCAAACAAACAATGTCAAGGAGAATGGATCGTCACGATGATAAAGATGTGGACGTAGCATAGTAGAAATCATAAGGATCTGGTCGTTACGTTGGCCACCGTGACAATGTGGCAATTGGAAAACTTGCCATTGTGTCATGTTGGCATCATAGAAACAAGTGCACGCAACCGTTAAATAGAAGCATCCAGCAGTGATTTCATTATTTTACTAGAGTTTGCCCCGCGGCGTAGCTTTGTTTTATTTACATAAAAACTTTATTCGGTTTTTTACATATAATAAGAACAATAAAACTAAGTCCATATAGTTTAGAGAACTGTCCAGCAAAACAGGTGAGGCAAAGCCAACTTGCTTTGAAGTAATACATTGAATGACATGTTAATTATGAAACTAGAGGTATTTGTTAGTGATATGAAAAACGCTATTGCAGCACCGTCTATTTTACTAATCCATCTATTCCATGGAACCGACGTTACTACGTCGACGACTAAGGCTACGACGACTCGGGATGTAAGCCACTTCTGTACCGAATTTCATTCGTATACGTTCAGTAGTTTTAAATAAAGATGTGACCCCAGCGCTAACATTTTTCACTATTTTTGTCTATCCCACAGAAACGATGTCATTTATCAGGACAATAAATATCCTAAATTACACTCCAGGATATAAGCTAGCTGTATGTCGAGATTCATTTAAATCTGTTCAGTAATTTTCACGTGATGCTCTAACAGACAGAGAGAAAAAAATCTAAAAAATGTATTTTCAGAATCTTTATTTTGTCTTACAAACAGACATTTCAATTTTATTTATCTAATAATAATAACTGTATAAATAGATAGTTTCTTGTGTTTATTCACTATGACGACGATAACTAGCCACTTTGCACTAAAGTTACAAATATAAAGTTTTTTTTATTATGATTAGAATTCTCACTTTTTGTAATCTAGTCACTGCACGGGTGTTAGTATCAAGTAAACAACAAGAAGGCAACCAACCCAGCCGTCATACTGCGTAAACAATCAATCAACAAAGGCTAGAAAAGGTGTTCACTGGCATTTATTGGCTCAGTGTGTGTGTTTCATTGACCGATCAGATGTATGGGTTCATCTGATCACCACGCGGTGAATATTCAACAAACATTTATAGAACTTTTTTGAGTAGATGTGTCCGCGGCGTTACTGCAACCATTTATGCCAGGCTCTTAAGAATTGGGCCGAATCTGTGACAGCACATACTGTTGTTGTGTCTACTGACAGTAACTTCATTTCATATTACCATGGTAGCAATATCAGAAACGAGTATTTTATGCACAGACTATATTAATATGTTTTATGGCTCCTTTGCCCATAACTGCCCCCGTCTCATCAATGTCATTTACATTACGTACATTAGTACATAGTAATTTTATGTACGTCTTGTGTTGATGGTAGTTAGTTTAACTTTATGTGTGTGATATCCACAGATTTGTGAAAACTCGCACAAATGTTCGATCACAATCTTGTTTGTTGATTTGCATTGAAATTATAGGTATACTAGCTGAGCCCGCGATTTCACCCTCGTGGTGATGGAAAATCGTTATAATTTGGATAATTCACACTATATCTTATATAAATTATAGTCTATGTGTTATTCTTATGTGTAAGCTATATTATTTTGAAGTTTCATCAAAACCCATTCAGTAGTTTTTGCGTGAAAGAGTAACAAACATACATCCATATATTCTTACAAACTTTCGCGTTTATAATATTACTGATGTGTAAGCTATATTATTTTAAAGTTTCATCAAAATCCATTCAGTAGTTTTTGCGTGAAAGACTAACAAACATACATCCATATATTCTTACAAACTTTCGCGTTTATAATATTAGTAAAGATTAGCTTCGGGACGTTTTTGCGTTTGTAGTAGTATTTGTATATTTACAGGACTCTAAACTTGAAATTTAAATTTCCTTGTACGATCAGCAAAAAGAGTGCGTTACATTTTGAAGAAGAAAATATATTTACATTTAAAAGTCAATGGTGAAATTCAAATAAATTTATTTACATTGCTAATTGTTGTGAGATCTGACTATTAGGTTTTAGTTTGATAATTAATGAATTAATTGATCTTATTTCTGGTTCATTCTTGTTATTTATTGTTTAACGTTATTATTTGTTCCTAGTAATTTTTTTATGTTAAAGTTGTTAATTAAAAATGGTTCCGATGTTGGAACGTGGTTAACCTTGGTATATATATGGAGGATAGTGAAAAATGGCACAATAGACATGAATGCTATAAATAATAGAAAAAATAATTAACATAACTAAAGACGAATGCAAAAATGTTTGTCTACATGCTATTGAAGAGGAAAACAAATTTCAGGGCAGAGATGAGGGTTTAGCTATAACATCAGAACGAATTAGGATTAACACAAATGATTTTTCGGATGAAAATGACGATGAGTATAAGTACGAAATGTCTGGAGTTGAAGAAATTTAGTATTTCGTTTAATATTATTAGTTTCATATGATATAAAGTACCTACCTATAACAATAATAAAAAATATATAAAAAGTGTTAGTTAATTTATTTATGTGCTGACCGTACATTACTACAAATGCAAACACGTCTCGAAGCTAGTTTATCTGGAAGCACCTGTCTTTTTGTACTCTGAAATTGATAAAATCAATGCCAAAGGCGTTGTAGTTATAATTAAAAAAAATTGCTGCTATGTATATTTTTATTACACTTCCATATTTTACGTTATATCGGTTTTAGACAGCTCACTTCTGAATTTCAATTTGGATGATTATTCTCATATTATGACTATCATTAAATTGTTATTAGAAGTTCTACGAAACAGAGGCTGTTTTATGGATGACAATTAACAAAGATAAACGATGTGAAATATGCTTATATGTGTTTGAGAATCGTGGTCAGTATACCGTCTCCTTATTTAGAAGGAGGTCTGAATCCAACAATGTGACGTTTATGGGCTGATACTTGAAGATATTAGTGAATAAAGGATATGCTAAACATAGAGAAAATGTTCAAAGATTTCTTGTATTGTCATTTAAACTTCCTATATAATAAGTTATTAATTATATACTAATTCTAAAAACCAAGAAATGCCGTTTTTCTCTCCAATTGTAATTATTTCGGAATTTATTTTCTTTTGGAGTTATAATAGGGTTTATTTTTATGTTATATTCTACAAAACTAATATCTATTTAAATTTTATATTCTAAAGTTTTCTTCGTTTTGCTTACCTTATACCTCCTATTATAGAATATATTACTATTAATACAATATGTTTTTACTTATTTATATCTGTCGTTTTACATATTTCTTATCTCTTTACTGGTACATTTATAGGTTTACTCTATCAACTAATTCGCCTTTTATCTCACGGTTACATTATCTACATTTGTCTGTATTAAAGATTTATTCTTACTATTTATCTTAATTTTACCGCTGCTAATATTTGTGCTTTATATATATGCAGGTTGTTTTATTTGCTTTTATTATTCACCTACTTTAATACAACATCAATGTTTCATAATTAAATTTCGCACACACGTTCATGGATGTATAGTATTCAAGGTATCGAGGGCAGTCTCGGTTTTTCCGGTCCCACAGAGAACATGAAGGGTCCTCTCTGCACTAGAAGCTGCTCAAGTACTTCGAGAAGTCTCCATGTCTATGCCATACAAGTCCTTAACCTTGCTGGTTAGTTCGAGTATTTTTTTTTACGCCTGTAGCAGACAAGCAAGCAGTTTTCCATTAAATGTCATTGTTTTTAAGTCTAATAAAGTATGTTCGTGCATTACACCTTCACTTCACATACGTAAGCTCTGCATGAGATCTCTGGTAGAGACTGGATCAGGAATGAGGAGGACAGGAATATATATAGGGCGAAAACTATAGTAGGCTTACGCCCAGCACTGGTCTGCGATTTGCTGAAGACGATGTGGCTTTTATATTAGTTACTTTGCATTCTAGCTATAATCCCTTAAAACTAGAATAGTAAGCCAGGGTGATCGAATTCAGTGGTAAAGGTACTTTACCACACTGGATAGCCATACTGATCCCTTATTTGAGCTAGAGACTAGCCCTGTGATCATCTGGAGATAAATATAAATAATTGTTTCTAAAAATGTTACATACCTCCTTCGTACACTCGTGTCTACATTTAAAGCGTTTTCTAACATATAATTTGCGCTTTCACAGGTATTTACGATGGGACGGCGTGATCCTTTGTTGTGCCCTCGAGTTGACTGACCTCTGCCCACGCCCCTGGAACAAGTTCATGCATTTATATCATACCTTTAAATTTGAAAGAATTATTGTGTAATATAAAAATTAAAATTGTACTAATGTTTAATTTGTTTTATTTTAAAACGACGCTGATATTAGACTGATCAACTTAGTTGAAATGCATGCAACTGAAAAGGCAGAACGGATTCAATGATATTGAATGATTCAAGTTTATGTTTATATTGATCATTTTGGTTGCTTCCATCAAATTGAAAGACAGTAATGTACCATCTAATATCGATTTAAGGAGTGTCCTTTTAGACTTAATAACGTTTGTAGGCCTCTGTCTATTTTATAATAACTTCTAAACGGCTGAACTGATTTAGATGTTAGTGGTATAGTTAGAATCCATACCTGGCGCTTTGTGAAACAGGTTTTGCAAAATCTTAATAGTTGAAAATTAAACGCCCACAAATGGAATATAAGTGAGATTATTGCCAGATTTCTATATCTCCTTACATTATGCCGACTTCCACGGCAGCAAGCAGGACAATTGTAGTAACAGTATTTAATCTGTATAATAAAACGTCACTGTCAATATGGTTTGACAGCAATGACAGATGACTTACCACCTACTTCCTCTCCCTCTCTTACGAACCGAACACGGAGACATTGACAATTTTGCTAATACTAAGATTAATGTTTAAAATAATAATTAAGAGTTACTTGCTGTATAATATTAAAATAAACATAATATTAAAAATAATAAAAAGTGTTTCAACAAACCACAACACAACAATACTTGGCGCAGCCGGTAGGATTCTAACCTACACTCCCAAAGGGAATCTGACTTCGACTCAGGCAAGAGAAGTTGTTATTCACTGGCTGCCACGATAGTGAGCTTATTATGAAGTTACTATCCAAACATTACTACTGATTAAAACTTAACATAAACTCCATTCAAGTAATATTAATTTTATATCAGAGCATTATGAATAGTAATTAGGAACCGACCACATATCAATGTCTTTTCAAAATTTGGCTAGTTAGCTTAGTAGTTAAAGCACTCGCCTCGCGAACTCAAACAGCGCCACGTTTGAATCCTAGCCAGAAAGCATGCACCACTTAGACAGTTTTCTTACTTAATATACATATTGTTGTTATTAATACGTGCTGTGACGGTGAAGAAAAATATTGTGATGAGACCCGCATATCGAGATAACCGATGTGTCGAAACCGCTAATCCGCTTTGGAGAACCGTGGAGGGTATACTAGCCATCCCCATATAAATAGGAGACCCGAGCCCAGCAGTAGGACGTTTATTGGTTGTTATTTTTGTATATTACTAGGATATGCCCGCGACTTCGTCCACGCTTGATTTGTAAATTCCCGCGGAACACAGAGTACCACAGCATTTAAAAAATAATGTAAGCTATCGTTTCAGTGAGAACAGTGTCGGTATAAGGTAATATTTATGCACCAGAACAACTTCAAACCGCTCCCTGGAATATTCCCGCAGGATTCCCGGAATAAAAAATATTACACATTTTATTACATAAAATTTTCTATCGACCAGGGAAAAGACCGCATTGTAATTCGATTTGTTTTTCGATCTGGCTCTTTTAAATTATTTCCGGGGTAAAACGTAGCGCAGATTTTAAGTCTAAAAATTTGCTGTAGATTAGCGAAGACTGCATAAAAACCGGCCCAGTAGTTTTTACGTGAATCCCGAATAAAAAGATAAACCGACAAACAGATAAATAGACAATAAATCTAAAAAAACTGTATCTTGTTCTCGATCTTTTATATAGTGTATTCCAGTTGGTTTTTTTAATAGCTGCAATGTACAGACACGGCATGTTTAGAATTTTATAATATAGATTCATACAGTTACTTACTGTATGTGGACTTTTATCCGTGCAGGGACGGAGAAAGATTACAATTTCCTGCGGCCGGGCGGCCTGTCGTAAGAGGTGACAAAACAACACACAGCGAAGTAGTAGGGTATTTGCCCGACTGGCTACCACTCCTGGTCTAGAGTATGCTGCCAAAACAATCTTGAGTTGTGTTCCGGCATTAGTGACCAGGTTCCAATCTCCCTTAAGAATGCATCAACGCATTTGTAGCACCTTTGGTGTTGCAAATGTCCATAGGCGATGGTAACCGCTTTCCATCAAGTGGGCCGTCTGCCCGTCTGCTGAACTCCTGCAATAAAAGAATTCAAAAAAGATTTATACGCACCCAAGTGCGTATAAATCTTGTGAATGTTTGTGTTATTACAAGTTTTTCTTTAACTTGCAATGGATGTCCCTGTATGTATGTAAGTTCGGGTGGAATCTTGCAAGTTAAATTTAACCAACTTCCCGGTTTCCGATTGAGCTGAAATTATGCACGCATATGTATATCGCGTGACAATGCAATAATATGGTACCATAGAGCTGAACTTATGGTGGAATCGGAAGGTGGCCACAGGAACTCCTGTACTAAATAAAATAGACCCGTCGTGTTTGGGCTCGTTTTACTTGTCTTGGCTGATACTCTGCTGCTACATGATATCCAGGATCTTAAAAGCTTGTATTTTAAAACCTTTTTAAAAAAGCTTATTTTCAACTATAAATCCGATGATCTCTCCTACTTAAACTACACGCATAACTTTGCCTTTGTCCTCACTGTCGTAACCCTAACCTATATCAATGTGGCCCTTACCGGGGTTATTAATACCTTCCGTAGGGACTTTTGACTCTGACCGCAAATATTTCACTTGGGTCACGTTTAATATCCTCGATTAGGTTTTAGTTTGCGACCGGCTTCTTTACTACGTCGTGATTTACCGTATGTGTTTTATGTGAAGTCAAGCATAGGTATCATTTGCGAAACTAATTTATAAGTATATATATAAAACAAAGTCGTGTTAGTTACACCATTTATAACTCAAGAACGGCTGGATCAATTTTTATGATTTTTATGTTCTTGGATATGTCTTCGCCGGAATAAGATAATAAGTATTAATATATGATATTCGTCAATAAAACAAACATGAGTTACAACATCAGTCTAGCCATTCATTTGTTTTGATCTTTCCCGGCCGATTTCGGCAATGGTGACTGCATTTAAATTCATTTTCATTTGTCTGATTTAGGTGAATTATTTTTATGTGTGTTCAAGTGGGTTCCGGGATGGTTTAGATTAAAATTTGAACCAGGTAGATGGCGCTTCTCCCGGGCGTCAGCGTCGTATGTTACACAGACCACACATTGATCGCCACGCGCGGGAGGAACCGTCGGCAGGCGTGCCTTCTAGGCACGGCTGTGGTGTCGTCTATCGTAGGCAGAATCCGGCGTCTTGAACTGGAGGTGGCATTGCTGAAGACCGAGGCCGTGATGTTTCACGGTCCTCGTAGTCGTCCACCTCCAGATACCAGCATCATAGTAGGAGGCATCCGCATCGGCATCAGGGAGACCATGAAATACCTGGGATTGATTATCGATGGCCGGTCGGATTTTTCGGCACACTTTCTGCTCCCCAGACTCAAGGAGGCGGCGGGTGCGCTGTCGCGCTTGTTCCCCAATGTCGGGAGGCCGAACGCCGTGTGTCGAGAACTCTTCGAAGACATCGTACGGTCGATGGCCCTCTATGGGGCCCCAGTATGGACAAACCGCCTGACGACCCGGAACGCTGTGCTGCCTCGCCAGGCGCAGCGTATTTTGGCCGTCAGAATAATAAGAGAATACCGCAAGGTGTCCTTCGAAATGGCTTCGCTACTCGCCGGATTCCTCCCATTGAACCTGGAAGCCAGGGTTCTAGCGTCACTGTATACGTGGCGCAAAGAGGCCCTGGCCATTGGCTCCAGACCCGCGCCTCGCGAGATCGAGGCGTGCAGGTCGGAGCTCCGCCAGGTAGCCGTGGGAGTCTGGGAAGAAAGCCTTCGACGCCCCAGCGCGGGCCCCGCCACCATTGAAGCGGTGAGGCCCGTCCTGCACGACTGGCTCAACAGACGTCACGGCACCCTGACGTTCAGGTTGACAGTTCCTCTCGGGGCACGACTGCTTCAGGAGGTACCTGTGTCGCTTCGGGCGCGACCCCACGTCAGGGTGCCATCACTGTGACACAGGCGACGAGGATACGGCACTGCACACACTCCAGGAGTGTCCAGCCTGGACAGAGCAGCGCCGAGACCTCGTCGCCTTTAGCGGAATTGACACCTCGCTAGACAAACACATCGTCTGTCATAACAAACAATAACAATCTGTCATTGCATTACTTCAAAATTTTGAAATCAGAGAATTACAGTTTAATTTAATAGGATCACACATGTATATGTAAGTTTACATTTTGTACGTGACTTTCATCCCTCCTCATTACATGCCCATGTTATTACATGCATCATTATTTGGCGAGTGGTTTACTCAGTGTTCTTTAGCATTGCATTCATGAATGAAACGCGAATGCCTTAGTCGCTAACCCACCACAATATTATACCAGTTGCGGAATGACAATACGTTTTACTCACACACACGCTTCTATACATATACACAAATTTACATACATACATAACTTCACGCCAGTTCCCTTGCGGGGTAGGCACGAACAACAGAGCGCCATTTAGGCTTATTTTTACACACCTCACTTGCTTCTTTGACATTCATAACTCTTGTCATGCACGCTCGTCTGTTCTTAAGGCTCCTGACATCACCTTCTGCTAGTACACGATCAATTTGATCATGGAAGGTGTGTCGTGGCCTTCCACGACTTCCACGACAAATTTACACTTCTTTCTTAACTGTTACTGTAATGTTCAATGGTGGTGGATTTTATAACAAGAGTGAGAAGAGGGCCAGGAGTACCATCACACAGGGTTTAATCTAGTTTGGGTTCTTGTCTTTCCCACTTTAATTAAAATTCCATAATTTTATATTCTAATTCTTTTGTGAGAAGTAAATAAATAAATAAGAAGTATTTTAGATAATACTAACCATACTGTTTCTTCTTTGCAGGTTTGAACGGAGCTGTAGTGCAATTGGGATTCCAAAAAAGGTATTTTGTAGTCTATTAATGACTATTGATATTTTAAACGAATATGTGCCATATGTCACAGTAATTTAGAAACTATAAAAATAAAATGAGCTCGTCAAAACACAATGAAGGTTTCTGTAGAGGTGTCCATTGTTTGTAGAATTTACCTTTGGAACTTAAAAAACTTATTGAATCGAAATCATACCATATATCAGAACCTACTTAACGTATGTCGTTCAAAGAAATGAATTTTTGTTTATTTTTTTTTTGCTGTAGCTTCTATGTCCTAGTTCAAAAATTAGAAGAGGCACAACTTTAGAATTTTTGATGGAAATATTTCCTTGCCGATAAAAAATAATTATGAAGCGTCATGAATTGTTAAGCTTTGTCTAATAATCACACTTTGCCAGGTGGTAGGGCATTTGCTCGACTGGATGGCTATCACCCCTGGTCTAAAGTATGTCGCCATAACAACCTTGAGTTGTGTTCCGGCATTAGTGACCAGGTTCCATTCTCCCTTAAGAGGATCAGCAACGCATTTGTAGCAACTTTGGTGTTGCAAATGTCCATAGGCGATGGTAACCGCTTTCCATCAAGTGGGCCGTCTGCCTGTCTGCTGATCTCTTGCAATTAAAAAAAAAACCTACGTAAATTTTTTTTTTTTTTTCTATTGCAGGAGTTCAGCAGACAGGCAGACGGCCCACTTAATGGAAAGCGGTTACCATCGCCTATGGACATTTGCAACACCAAAGGTGTTGCAAATGTCAAACACAAATGCGCTGCTGCTCTCTTAAGGGTCACTGGAACCTGGTCACTAATGCCGGAACACAACTCAAGGTCGTTATGGCGACATGCTTTAGACCAGGGGTGGTAGCCATCCAGTCGGGCAAGTGCCCTACCACCTGGCTGTGGGTTGTTTAGTGGCCTCTTACGACAGGCCGCCCGGCCGCAGGAAATTGTATTCTTTCTCCGTTCCTGCACAGATAAAAATTTTATAGTACAATTTAAAAAAATAATATTTAAACGCAGTTTATTAAGGCAATTTAAAGGCAATCAGCATGTTCGAGCAAATAACAAATTATGAAGACATATACCTATACTTAATACATTTTGCATGTGTAATTATATCAACTCAAGAAATATGATTCTGTACAAGAAAATATCGTACATTATTCTCGTACAAGAATTAATTATAATCGTTCAAAGAAGGTTATATCCGATGCGTATAGGAGCTGCTTACCCAAAATGCTTTTGGATAACCCTCGTAAGGGATCCGTCCGGAACCTTTTTCGTTTATTTTAATACTTAATTGGTTAATACGCCGTTGTAACTTTGTAATGGAATGATGCTTTTTTAAAGGTCCCTTGAGTGTACTTTATTACGCTTTAAGAGATCCGATACTTTTTATCCTGAAAAATAGAATAGTTTCCGAGATAAAAATACATTTAGCCCTCTATTTATATGTATCTGTCTCTGTTTATTCTATGTTCATCCTCGACATCGAAAATATATATATACTGAGTTTCAGCCAAATCGGTCCAGTAGTTTTTCCGTGAAAGCGTAACAGACACACATACAGACAGAGCTACTTTCGCATTTGTAATATTAATAATAGGGATTACTTTATATATGTATTTATCCTATTATATATATTTTCAGAGTTATATTTTTACTGTTGATTCTAATTCCTAGGTTCACCTTGCATAGTAATACTTGAATTTTGTATACATTAATTAAAATTACAAGTCAAAGTAAAATATCTAAGCTTAATCAAACAAAATGACTCATAGGAAGATTAACCGGTTGGGTTACATGTATTAGTGACTTAATATCTAATAATAACAAAATCAAAACTGTGTAATGTTAATAAACTACGACGGTTGGCGGTATAATAAACTTCTTTATATAGGTTTATATTTAAAATGAAAACCGGCCTAGCACACGTCAAAACTCGTCTATCAATTTAATTAATGGATCTTGTATTCTTTGCAACGTTTAATTAAAATCTTAATTTGTGAAATTTAAATCTTTGGATGACTTCTTTGTTCTTTATTGTTAATGGCTGGAAGGAGTGTGATATTTGGCGAACAACTTTTGAAATACCGGTATATTGGTAAAAAATGTTTTTTAATGTAATATTTTGATTTGTATATGTATCCAGAGACATGATTTGCCTCTTCGCTTTGACAATATGTTAACTTGAATGATGAACTTTTAGAAGAGGTTTTTAACCTTCAAAAAGTAATTGTATCGAAACGAATATTTTTTTTTGTCAGTCTACAATGTATTTTAAAAGGTACCACGGCATTCATTTCTTCTTCTGTTCTTCAGTTTTCTTCTAAAATCTCGTTTTTCAATATAGCACATTATTGAAGCAAAAGGGCCGATATATTCATGAATATTCAAGTAAAAAGTCGGACCCATGTAAAAAGCCTCAGCCAAATTGCAAGTCTTGGACTGAAACGAAGGAGTAGCCCTTGTGGCAGGTCTAAAAAGCACATTTCAGTAAATAGTTGAGATTTTGGACCTGAACAGGTTTATTTTTTGCCAAAATATCTACCGGACCCTAAAAGCATGTATGATTTTAACCTATCCAATGATGTGATGTTATTTTAACGCTTGAGTTTTATATGTAAATAGTACATACATAACTTCACGCCAGTTCTCTTGCGGGGTAGGCACGAACAACAGAGCGCCATTTAGGCTTATTCTTACACACCTCACTTGCTTCTTTGACATTCATAACTCTCGTCATGTGTCATGTTCTTAAGGCTCCTGACATCACCTTCTGCTAGTACACGATCAATTTGATCATGTAAGGTGTGTCGTGGCCTTCCACGACTTCTGCATATGTAAATAGTGTTAGAATTTATTGTAAAACTAAAGTTTTCTCAACCCCAGTAAGTATATAGCTCTACTTTACTCACATAAACCTTAATTAGCTTTTGTATGTCGCTAGCGCAGCTGTGGACAGAACCTAATAATAACAGCCCACAAACGTCCCACTTCACAGCTCGGGCGTCCCACTATAGGGGAACGGATAGTATACACGCCACGCTTGCCAAGCCGACCTAGCAGGTTTGACACATCGGTTATCTCGATGTGCAGGTTTCATCAAGATGTTTTCATTCACCGTTGTTAACGCGGTAATTGTAATAATATGCACATTAGGTCAGAAAATTGTATAAGTGGCGAATGCGTTCCGGCCATTTGAGTTTGGGACGTGTATTCTAGCCATTATTCTACCACGACTTTAGACCAAAAAAGGACAAAAGAGATATACGTAAATCTTTCTTGAAAAATTATCTGACTGATGTTTAAAACTTTTAAAAAATCCGTTGTGCGGTTTAGCAGGAGTTAGCGGATATATAGACAGACAGACACGGAAAGTGACTTTGTTTTATACTATGTAAATAAGATGTGTCAGCATCCCAATTGTAACCAATCAAACGGTATATTAATGCAATTTTTTACACAATAATTAAATTATGTATTGTTACGAGTTGCGAGACTCGAATTAAAATGCCGTTGGAATTATTATGGAGTTTAATAGAACTATACAAACTCGTATAACACAGGTACAAACATAACCGAACAAAACAAATCCAAACGTAATGCAGAAGGTCGTAATTCAATAAAACGCGCAAAGTCCTGTCACTATTAGATTCTCGATTGTACACATGTCTCGCCTTGATTGTGGTTCTCGCTCGACTGCCCCCTCTCCCCATCAGGCTGTCGTTTTATACCTCAGAAATACAAATGTGCCCGTATCATAGTCGACGTAATCCGCAGCGCCTGGCTAATGATTCGGCCGCAAGCGGCCATAAACGAGTAGAATGAAACAAAACAAACTAACCAAAAGAAGACGATCATAAAAGAATTACAATTAGTTCAAATGCCGACAGGTAATAAAATGTGTTTTTACAGATATGCAGGGGAATTTGTTTTTGTCGGAACCTAAGTTGTAACAGTATCATGAAATTTCGAAAGTAAGATGATAGCAAAGCATTTATTACACATCGCACGTTTTTATGTCTAAATAAAATGTTTCAAATATCCAATTCTAGTTCAAAAATTGCTCAATAGGACTGACCTTGTCTTACGACACAATAGGCGCCGTGGTCGTTATGTTCCGATATCGTCTTGCTTGGCCATATTAGCTTGACACCTATTAATCACCTTTGATGCTTACGACGCGTACAATGAAGATACCTCCGTCAATTTATCAAGAGGATAAAAAGAAATATTTCGTGCTTATGAAAGATTCATCAGTGAAAATATTCTTTTTCTATTTCTGTAACTGGAGGCATGGAAAAGGAATCGTAACAATGACAATTGTGAATTAAAATGTATCTTTGAAACAGTTTCCAGATTAGGGATTTTTTCCCCAACATTTTTGTGAGGTAGGTATCAAATTTTGTTCAGGGGGTGTAAAAAAACGAGTCAAGCATTCTAGTATAATAAATTTATCAAAGTGGGAAATATTTTACAACACATTTTGGAAAGCCGGCTCTGAAAACCTTATAAGTGCTTTGTGACCGGCTGGTGCCACAGGTCAGTCTTCTCTCGCTTCTTGATATTGTACTCTTTATTCATAATAGTTAATAGTTACTTAAAGTGACTTTCATAATCGAATTGTGGATACGATTATGAATACTTAATACTTTTAACTCTATTTAGCGAATCTATAAACCTCGTATAACTTTTATGAATAAGGAGGTTATGTTTAGAACATTTCCGTAATATCCTTTGGCTCTGTCTAGTTATCTGTTGAGCTTTTTACAGCAATATTTTGACTGGTCGATTGATATAAGAAATAGTAGTATTGAGATATTAGTCCATACAAAGCTTAATCTACGCCGTAGACTAGCGGAGGCTTTTTTTTCGCAGGTAAGTAAACTGGCAGACAGTCCATCTAATGGTAAGTGGCTACTGCCGCCTATGGACATCTGTAACACCAAGGGAGCCGATACATTGTCTAACTATTTGGGACATTAAGAATCTGTTTAAGCTCTTTTTGACCAATTGTGAATTTAAACTAACCCGGGACCCACTTAACCACATACACATTTTTTTATGAAAATCGGTCTAACCGTTTAAGAGGAGTTCTGTGACATAAACACGAATACAATACAAATTCTTCTGTATTACTAGACTTCTCCTCACGCGGGTCAAACTCTACTAGGTAACTCTTTTTCACTTACATAAAAAAATATTAGGTTTTATATATTGCTAGCGCAGCCACGGGCTAAAGCTAGTGTATACGTAAACCTTGAAAATTAGTGATGCCATGAATAGTGGTTTGGCTGAATACCGAATACTGAATGTTCGGCAAATATTTTATATAAAATATTATCTAAAATTTCCAAACGATAATGTAACAAATATATATTAAAATAGTTTATCGATGACTTTAATTCGCTACCGGTGCGCCAATTTGCTAAGTTTCTTATACTGTAAAATTGTTGGAGGGATGGCGAAGTATTATAAAATGTCTGTCCCGTTTGTAGAGCTAGTGTATGAAATGTATTTAAAATAAACAGTAAGGTTGTCTGATTATAGGAATAGCGACCAATTGCTATTCTTTTATTACCATAAATCCTTCTGAGTGGTTGCAAGTATTACAACTAACTTACAGAATTTATTTCTTTGTTTTGAACAGTCACTGACCCAAATAATATTCTGACCCCGCTTTGATACATTTGCGTTCCATTCGCCTAATAGGAAAACGGAAGAGATATCCCCGTTTTCGCTTCACTTAATTAATTCTGGTGCTGATCTGGGGCTTTGTAAGTTATGTTTTGTTATTGATCATTAATCACTGTAAAGAATTATTATTTTCTTAATAGAAAACGTATCGTAACGGCTGATACGGATCTAGTACGAAAATGACGTGCTGGTATGAAGAATAATATGGTAGATGACAGTCAAATCACATGATACACTTCATCATCTCACAAAACCTACTCTGCTACATGAGGTTATTTAAAACGGCATCCTAAATTTTTTTAGAGGCCGACGTATCGGCAACGTGTTTTAAACGTCCATAGGCAACCAACCTCCATTAAGAGGGCCTTAAGACTGTTTGCCTGCCACAGGTAATAAAAATAAATTATGACGTCATAACGATATAAGAATAACAGCCCATAAAGGACCCGCTATTGGGCTAGGGCCTTCCATTTATAAGGGAAACAGCAGCACACCAGTTTGCGCTTGTCCAAGGATTGGTGGGTTTGCACTTCGGTTATCTCTATGTGCAGGTTTCATCCCGATGTTTTCTTTCACTGTTAGCGTGTGATAATTGCAACAATGTGCATATTGGGTCAGAAAACTGCCTTCGTGGTCCATGCTTTCCGGCCAGAGGTAGGATCTGCGCCCTTTGAGTATACTCAACACTATCCCGCTCTATGGGATACAGGGATACAGGTGTGATACTTATTCGGTTTCTGTAACCACTATGGTATAATGAAACCCTTAGAAAATTTTCTTGACCGTCCGTTTGACTCGGGTCATATTCTTAACTTACCATACAAATCATATCGTTAAGTTTATAGCACTTACATAACAATACCTCACCACCACCGGTCCATTATAGTCAATACAAATGCAAATTGGCGCACAAATGTAACTATAAAAGGTTTATGCAAAATGCATGACGGCACAGAACTTTCTCCTCATAGAAACTGGATGTATCGCTATATATTCCAAACGAACAAGAGTTTAAGTACTTTATGAGACTCATTTGAATTAGCTGTGACAGAGCCGATGGGATCATAAACAATTCCAAAAGTTTTTATTCAAAATAAATTCTACTGGAGAACACTTTTTGAAGGCCATATAAGTTAAAATTTAAATTTACTTCCTATTTTATGTACATCACTTCGCATTAAGGAGAAGAAGCGACAAGAAACTCTCCAGCACCCCGTCTAGCTAAAAATGTTTTTTTTATTACAAGCTTTTATTTAACTTGCAATGGATGTATGTTTAAGTTCGGGTGGAATCTTGCAAGTTAAATTGAACCAACTTCCCTGTTTCCGATTGAGCTGAAATTTTGCACGCATATGTTATCGCGTGACAATGCAATAATATGGTACCATGGAGCTGATCTGATGATGGAGTCTGAAGGTGGCCATAAGAACTCCTGTACTAAACAAGATAGACCCGTCGTGTTTAGGCTCGTTTTACTTGTCTTGGCTAGCACTCTGTTGCTACATGACACCCAGGATGTCAAAAGCTTGTATTTAAAAACCTTTTTAAAAAATATTTTATTATTTATTTATCTCAATCTCTTTTTTTAAATAAATTTTCTACAGAAGTATGTTACATAATTACTTTTTGAATAATTAATTTAGTTGTGTTAAACAATGCGTACCCCGTAAGACAAACATAATAAAAAGAAAGAAAAATATTATTATTTTTATAATAATGCGCTGTTGATAAATTATCAAATTCATAATATCTCAAGACGTTAATTGTTAAACGTACATATGATTTATCTCGGTTTTCTATTAAATATATTTTGTGTTCAATACGCGACATCGACTGACAGACAACCAAAAAAGAAAACCATTATTTACACTACGTCGCGTGATTAACGTATTATAACACACCGTTATAGTTTGTTAAATTATATGCAATGCGATATAAAGATCAGCGATCGACTTACAGAATTTAAAAAGCGATTTTTGTTCATAAACTCAATATAATTTCAATTTCTAATTCGGTTTTTATCATCGCAATTTAAACTACATTATTACATATGAAAAACTTCGACAAAGTTGAAAATACTATTAACAGCAAAACCAAAACGTTTTTAGTCGTTTGACAAATTGGCTCGATTAATGAATAGTAGGGTTGTCAACAGACTAAACAAAACTATACTTTCACACGCGTCAACTTTGTTCCATATTTTTACCGTATTAAAATTTAATGTGTTTAAAAATTGAATTTAATAAACTAAATTTGCTCTGTTTAAAATTTTAAACAAAAATCAAGGGGACAGAATTGGGCCATCAGGTTCTGAAAACGCAACTTAGAATTTTTAAATGTCTATCCATCTGTTTGTTTGCCTGTTAGAGAATTACGTGAAAACTACTCAACGGATTTACATGAAACTCGACACAGAGCTAATGTATATCTCGGTTCAACACTTAAAAAAATATTTTATCCCGATAATGACGCCGTTTCCGTGGAATAGGCGGATATAGCCAAAAACGTAGCCGCGTTTTTTTTTGTGCTACTGAGGGCCAGCGGTCAGCTTTGGAGAACCATCCATAAAGTTCCTCTTTATGTGGATTCTTGTCATGTTCATCATAATATTATGAATCTGCGAAAACAATTTCTTTATACCCTCTGTTGCAATTCAATAACAAATACGTCGTGGTTATGGCAATAACAAACGAAAATTCGTTGGCATATTATGCTAGTTAACAATAAGTTGGCAGCCCTAGCCCGTAGCGACGGCACTCAATGGAACCATCGATGCGCACGCGATGTTTCGTTTTATGTTTTTGACACATGATTTGTAATGTATGCAGAATGCCGATCGCGTTCAAGGTTAGTTTATTGCTTACCATTTAAGAAAGCAAATCGTAACAATAGGTGACGGTGCTATTAAGGGGAACCGGTTATGATAACCGCTACAGGTTCTAATGCACGTAACTTTTACGTTACGAAATCTTATAATTTCTCTGCTCGATCTGGGATAATGTTATAGTTATTGACTGCTGCCAAATTCGTCTTGTTTATAGAGTTGCCAGCCTTTAATATGGGTTAGAGGAGAGACGACGCACGAGGCAGGGCCGTCTTTACCCGAAGTACCTCGGCCTTTGGGCCACCGCCTGCCAGGGCCAGCGGAGGGGCTGAGCCATATACCCGTGGCTCTGGCATTGAGGGCGAAGGACGGAATACCGAGGGGTTTTAGTGGGTATACCTAACTGGTGTGGCAATAGCATCTCTAATTTAGATTAGAGGTGACAGTGCCACCTCGACCTGTGCGAATCCCACACACCGGCCGCGATTTTCCCTCTACGCGCTACAGAGCAAAGAGGTGATTTATGTGTGACATTGTTCTGCCGAATGTATTCACAATTATTCTGGAATGCTTTAAAATCTATTCTATAATGATTTTATAATATAGAATAACTATAAAAAACTAATATTTAGAACACATTTTCCTTTTTGGACGCCGTTAAAGGATAGTTACAAAAAATATCAAAACATCCGGGAAATATTTATCTGAAACCCAAGAATCGCCGGTAATAAATCACTACGTTGTATCACTCTTGCTCTGTTTTCGTATGCAGCAAGCGCGCTATGTGAAACTGCGTTCGCGCAACTCTCCATATATGGAATTCGAGTAAAAGTATCCCAACGCGTAGTCTAATAAAATAATAATGGGCTTGCGTTTGGAATTTCAGATGTTTGCAAATTTTCTACTAGTTATAAGCTTCACCTCTAGATATATTCTAATAGTGCAACTTGTATTATTTACTTCGCGCAATAATCGCACTTTATTTTATCTGAACCCTGCAAGATATCAAATCAGAACATACACACAAGAATTTATTTTTATTTTTTTCACCTGTCTATCCCCGATGTTCTTCGGCGTTCGCATGCTTTCCGCCTTTCTTTTACTTCAGTGTGCCTCTGTGTTTGTGTAAGTGTTGAGTTTATGTGTTAGTATTAGATTTATATTGTACTAACTTCTGCTTGCGACTTCGTCCGCGTGGAATAGTTTGAAAAAAGTAATTTAAATCCCCCTCGTGTGTGTGTCAAATACATGGTAGTGTGTGTAATGTTTTTTTATTGATTTAATGTATTTTTTATACATAATTTAAAAAAAAAATTAATTCATACTCCTCCGTCCGCGTAATTTTCGTAAAAAGGTGTACAAAGTTTTTGCTTCACGAGGTAATGTATAGATAGACGTCTCTTGCGGTTGGCTTTATATTCAGAGGGCTGCTCCTTCATTCTAGACTCAGTTGATAATTCCACTAGGGTCTTTGAAAATACCAATGTTTTGTGTCGCTTCACGGCGTGCTCTGCAAGGCTTTGACAATATGCTTCCAGACACGATCTGGTGTCCTTAAAGAATTTTATGTTAAAATACCCTTTTGTTTTAAATCTCTAACATTTTTAATGAAAAATTTAGCCATTAAGGAGCTATTCAAGAAAAATACAGACAAAAATATAAATGCGATTTGTGATTAAGTATCCTCAGAGATCTGGCCCACCTTAATTTAGTGTTGTTTCATGAAATTGAAAATAAGTAGTAATTTTGACTTTAATGTTAGCCTTCACAGACAGATACGTTAATTTTGTTTATTGGTATACCTATGACACATGACCTATGGCTCGTTTCTATATCTAACTAACTGTTCTTTGGCCTTACGTGCGGTTAAAATTTAACATAAGCTCCATACAGATAATGTCAAATTTCTACTGATGTTATTAACGCAAGTGAATGAATACTTAACTATAAGAACCGACCACTAGTGTGTATACCATCTTAAGTTTTTAATATTTCTGTAGATTGACATTCTATTAATGACAATTCTGCTATAGGGCTTTCAACAAGAACTTTGTTTTTTAAAACAAAGAATTGTGATGAAAATGATTCATATGTTTATTATATTAAAGAGGGTAAGATTTAGCAGTTATAAATGAAAAATGATATCGAAAAAAATGTCCACCCCAGCCGTGCTCACAGATGTCGATTCTTTCATTAAAATTGTCAATCACTTCGCAAAATGGCTGCTGGTTCACGTCACGGATTTTGAGTTCTAAGGCTCCAATCGATTCGATTTGCTCCCCAGACTCTGTCTTTGACATAGCCCCACAAAAATATTCCATTTACAGCTGAATTTCGAGAAGTTATGCAATTGGGAAATTTGGTTTGCAATAAATTCATGTTGGGATAAAGTGATTGAAAATTTTAATGAAAGAATCAACATCTGTAAACGTGGTCGTGGTGGACATTTGTCCGATATCGTCTTCCGTTTATAATAACTCTTTCTAATACAAAAAAATGAATCATTTTCATTTATATTCTTAGTTTTATTTTATTTTAAAAAACAAAGTTCTCGTTGAAAAGCCCTATATTTATATTATATACTTACAGGAAAAAACAAGATTACCCACAGGATACGAAACTGAAGTTTCTCGTGGATAAAAAAAGTTAGAGACTTAGGGAAGATACTTTTTACGACTTTGGAAAAAGTTTATTGACTTGAATAATATGTATTAAAAATTGTCGTTATTATATTTTAATATCTGCCTAACGATATCCCTATGCGCAAGGCCTATGTAAATTGAAAAAAATTACATCCCTCAGTGGCGTCATGTCAGGAGCCTTAAGAACAGACGAGCGTGCATGACAAGAGTTATGAATGTCAAAGAAGCAAGTGAGGTTTGTAAGAATAAGCCTAAATGGCGCTCTGTTGTTCGTGCCTACCCCGCAAGGGAACTGGCGTGAAGTTATGTATGTATGTAGTGGCGTCATATATAGTGGCCACCCTTTTCTTCGTAATTTCACTACACGTTTATTTAGCGGCATAAAGAATACACGTCATCGCCGGTCTTACGTATGTATACCTAGATGCAGTAGATTTTGAAGAGGACTGTGTCTTGCATACTTACATACATGTCTCCTTTTAGAGAGTGGCAGAATGTTGTTAGCACCTTTGGTGTTACTAATATCCATAGGCGATGGTAACCGCTTTACATCAGGTGGGTTGTCTGCCTGTCTGCTGAACGCACACAATAAAAACTTACATCAATAGACGGATTGATTTGAATATTTTATGTAAGTCCCCTTTTTTTCAAAAATGGCCACGGAACCCTAAGAGGTTGGATGTGGTAAAGTCAAGCAGGAATCATTACCTTGATTATAGGTCTTGGGAGCGGCTCAATCAGTGTGATACCACGCTCTCACAGAATATCGCTGTGAAACTGTTAGCTATGAGTTAATCTGGTTGCGTACTGTCAGTGAGAATTTCGAGGGGCAACTTCCCTCTTCCTATTCCCTTCTGCTCTATTTCATGCTCACTCCATTCCCTTATCTGATTTTCTCTATCCCATTCCTTCTATCTAATCCCAATGAACGTCTATAGACGACAGTAAACACTTTCCATTAGATGGGCCCTCTACCTCTTTACCAGCTTGCAATAAAAAAGATTCTTTTAATATTGTTTGTTTTTGTGAAACTATGGTAGAGGCACTGTTATACTCGTTTTTTACAACAATCCAAAATGGCAAACAATGCCACGTGCTAGACCAGGGGTGGTATGTCGCCATAACAACTTGAGCTGTGTTCCGTCCGGCATTAGTAGTGAGATTCCAGTCTTCCTTTAGGGAACAGGGGCGCATTTGTAGCACCTTTGGTGTTGCAAATGTCCATGGACGATGTTAACCGCTATCCATCAGGTGGGCCGTCTGCCTGTCTGCTGAACTCATACAATAAAAAAAACAATCAATTAATATTGAACTTTTTCAGAGCAGTGGTTGGATTGTTCTTTTTCTGACCTCATCAAAAATGTATTGCCAATCACCGGGTCTGTTTGACTGAAATAAAATTAATTGGGTCAAACGTATAATAGCTTTTTAGGTTTACTTTGGTTATAGAATGTAATAGGATACGTTTGTTAATACATGAACGATAGGATTTTAAGTATTCAGTGGAAAGTTACCACTACGAGGGTCAGTTTTTTGATAGTAAAAGTTACCGAGAGTCATGCAAATTGTAGTAGATACAGTAGGAAAGCTAATCTTGCCAACAATCGGGATACATATAATTGGTAGTTAGAAAGACAGGAAACTAGTTATTTTTAAACTGCAAATCTAATGCATGAATATTTTTGTATCTATTATACTCTAATTTTTAATTACCTGGACTAAAATGACAACTGCGATTGACTTTTGTGTGTTGCTACGTTGGGGCATAGTGTTGTAGTATGGCTAATTTATACGTGAGTTGTGTGAGTCGTTGATTTAACTCAGTGATGTGTTGTTGATTTAACTCACACAATTTAATTATGAATAAATAAGCCATACTACAACACTATGCTCCAACCTTGCAACACAAAAAGGTCGATCGCATCTGTCATTTTAGTCTAGGTATTTAAAAATCAGAGTATAGCAGATAGATCATTCCTAATATGGTCTAAAAACCTCTCTAAATTCCATCTTCAAGTTACGTTCTACATCAAAAAGATTTTATAGGACCAATAAAAGTAAACATTCGTCGTTACAGAATTCCGGATAGTTTTACAATGTTTACATTTCAACTTGGGGGCGAATTGGGAACGTTGTAATAGCCCCATGGGGATATCCGCTCACTATCCACGTCTCCATGCCTGACGGCAGATGAAGTTTTTAATCGAATTCTAACGGAGTCCGAAGGGTTTATATTGTCTTTTTTTTTGAGCGGGTATTCGGTCGACTGTATTACTGATACATGGTTCAGTGTTTCAGTCGTATATCTTATTTTTTTATAGCTGGAGTACAGCAGACAGGCAGACGACTCACCTGATGGAAAGCGGTTACCGTCGCCTATGGACGTTTGCAACATCAAAGATGTTCCCAATGCGCTGCCGGCGTCGAAGATTTTCTGATCTCCTTTTTGAAAAAATTCACATCGTAACGCTGTAGGAAAACCTCAGCTGGGAGCTCATTTTAAATTCCCCACGATACGCAAAAGAAAGGCTCTGAAGAACCGTTACGTACATGAGCAAAGCGGAAGGAGTAGAATCGAGGAAGTGGCGATGAACGCCCAGCCGATGGCGAGTGGAGCGGTGGTAGATAGAAGATGAAAGGACCATTCTAAACAGTTCTTCGGAATACTCCCCGTTATACAACTGGTAAAACACGCGGAGAGACGCGAAGTCTCTTCGAAGGCCAAACGTATTTACACCTTCTTCTGTAAGTATGGGATCATCAACAATACGAACGGCTCGACGTTGAAAACACTCCAGGGGATTAAGCTGCTAGGTGGGTGCTCCAGCCCAAAGGTGTGAGCAGTATTCCATATACGGCCTTACCTAGGCTTTATAAAGCACAAGCCGTTGTCGCGGTGTGAAGTACTGCTTGGACCGGTTTAGCAATCCCAGCTTCTTTCAGGCAAGGTTTGCCTTGCATTCAAGATGGCCCCTGAACTGCACATCGTTCGCGATGTTGGCATCGAGGATCCCAATACTCTTGGAGGTGGTAAGGGTAGTTCCTTGGAACTGAAGCGCTTGCACAAATGGAATTTTCTTGGCAGAGAACACGCAGAACTGTGACTTCGGTATTTTCGGTTTGTCATTGTGAAATTTTATAATTGTGGTGAATGTCGTAGTTATTTCTTATTTAAAATTGCGTAACTATTTTGGCGAAAACAAACTTGAAGTATGAAGTGAACATTTTAGGAAAAACTAGCTTCTGCCCGCGACTTCGTCCGCGTGGAATAGTACAAAAAAGAAAATTAAAAAAGCCCCCGATTTTGAAACATTCTTCATTGGTGCTCCGCTGCTATTAGTCTTAGCGTGATGATATATAGCCTATAGTCTTCTTCGATAAATAGGCTATCTAGCACTGAAAGAATTTTTCAAATAAGACATAGTTCCTGAGATTAGTGCGTTCAAGCAAACAAAAAAACAAAGTCTTCAGCTTTATATATTAGTATAAGATATCAAGTTGGTAGATAGAGTTAAAAATCAATTTTAAAGAAATTTTTTTGATCGAGATTCTCTCTTTTCTTTCACCATATCCCAATTATTTGGGGTCGGCACAATATGTCTTTTCCTTCCACACTCCTCTATTCTGACATACATCTTCTGTCACACCACAAATCATCATATCATCCTTCACACAATCCATCCATCTCTTTTTTGGTCTACCTTTACATCTGTACCCATCCATCTTGTAGTTTAACATTCTTTTTGTCACGTGACTTTCATCCCTCCTCATTATATGCCCATACCAACTTAGTCTTCTTCCTCTCAATTTTTCAGTCACGGGTGCAACTTTCAAAGATCACCTTATGTACTCATTTCTCAATAGATTCATTGAGTTATTTTTGAGTTACGGGGTGTAGTTGATTAAAAGCTTTCTTAGGGTTTCCCAGGGAAGTGACGTTCGTCTCTACTACGAAGCACTTCAATAACGTACGTAGCAACGTAGTTTCGAAACACATTATTTTTGGATTTTTATTTCATTACAGGCAATAAAAACGTTGTCTTATTAACTTAACTAATTAAGTAAGTAAGGACAAGCTTATTCATAGTTTATGTAGACATCAAAAGGAATATGTACGTAAGTATTAATTAAATCTTATGTCACAATTAGTTTATGTTAAAATATAATAATAATAATGTTACTGTTATTTTGGAATACATAATTTGACCAGTGTCTCATACTGATTTCCCGTACGGGTAGGCAGAAACAGTGGTTTCTATGATCTCGGCGTACACTACTTTTTTATTAATCTCTTCATATACGCACTTGTGTCTGAAGAGCTTTCTGCGTGTCCCTTGACCAAAATATCTACGATTTGGTCATAGTAAATAGGCGGTGATCTACTGATACCAATTCTACCATCAAGACTAAGCAGTTGGGATGAAAGAGTGAGAAACAGCTCATATACAATATTTTCATGTTTTAGCCCGTAACACACTACGTAGATACGGTAAGATTTCTGTATCTGAGCGCATGTCTTTCAATATCGCTCTCTATGTAATTCAATGAACTAGCATACCCAGCGTAGATAATTTATATTATAATATAAAGTAGAAGTAATATTTTTTTTCACGCAGGGGAAATGCTATTTACGCACAATACCGGGTTCTTTGCAAAGGATTAGACCATAGTCGATCATGGAGGCATTACCAGAAGGGGCAATCCAAACAATAATCAACCGGCTTGTGTGGAGACTCGAGCCCAAATGGCTAATACCCACTAAAACCACCCTCCTCCGATGCCCCGCGCTTATGGCAGGAAAGGTATGAGACTTAGAACGTAGTTACGCCCACGCCGATCCTAGCGCTATAAGTGCCTGAGAAAGACCCTGGAAGAGCTAACTCACTTCGACGACAGGGGTGAAGACTCCTCTGCTCCCTTGATGCATGAGGGCGCCCCTGAAGCGGTATTATCTCGAGTAATATACGCCAACTTATTGTAACATTCTGTATAAACAATCCGCACGAACAAACTGGTTTAGTTAGTGTGAAAATTTCGAAGGAATGTATCATTTCGTATATTATCATATCTGAGTAGTGTGTGACGCTTTCAGCTAATTAAGTTTTACGCAGATAAAATATAGTAACTGCGTAGTGCGTAAGGCGTAAGTCTCCTTTCACATATCCCCTACATGCCCAGATCAACATAAAAATACTAAACCAAGTTAAGATGAGTGGAGTATGTTACTTTGCTTCTCATACAATGATCATTTTTTCTAGATATCAGTAGGGCACTTCTCTAATCTGGTCCAAGCCTTTTTTATTTTAATTATTACCGAGTGACCGAAAATGATTCTTGGCCTCCAGCTTTCCACTTCTTTCAGTCTAGCACTATACCTGGCTAGTTATATATGTTTTCTTTTAAATATGTTAATTTTATTTTATGTTATATAATAATTGTTCTCGTATTGTAAACCACTTATGGGCGGTTCTTATATCTTATTAACCGTTCATTTGCCTAATTATAGGTTAAATTTTGACATAAGCTCTACATATGTAAGTAATGTCAAATTTTACCGATGGTGAGGGCTGTGAATAAGTAGTAAGATATACGAACCGGCGTATTTAAGGCTTTATTTTTATTTATAAATCTATGATTTATTGAAGATGTAGCCCTTATATTACAAAAATTGGGTGTGTGTGTGTGCAGTTCAAACACAGTAGAAGTGAAACTTTAGAGAATATACTTACAGATAATATATTATTATCAGTTTTATTTCGGTCCAAATTGGACCTATGTTTAATTATCATTCTTGTTAACTCTCTTATCTATGCTGCACAATGTAAAACTCGTATTTCATTCTCATGCAGGCTTAGTCCTATAGATTTATGTGTTAATCTCTTTTTAGTGTCGCTTTTTCGTTCCATCGAGTTTTAAATCACAACGGTTCTAAAGAAGTTTCACTTCAAAAACTTAAAATTGTGAAAATATTACTGTAGTTGAGTTGAAGTTTAATACAAATACTGACGAACTAACTTTGCATCAGTATTAAAATACTTTATATCAAATTAAAACAACATAATTAGCTTATTTTTTTAGAAACTTGTCACGTGACAATGTTATGTTTTTCAATATTTTTTTTCTTTAATATTGGTGACGTGACCTGGAGATTGATGCATAATCGAAAAGTTTAAACACAAATCGTTATTAAGTTTAAACACTACATTTTAAAGATAAAAAAAATCAAAATTAGCTATACCGATTCCAATGTTTAATTGTATCATCATTGATAGTTCAAGTAACTACTAAAATCAGTTTGACACATGCCAAATGTGGCTTTATAGAACGGCCGAGCTATAACTACACAATTTAAACACGATCGCACTTTTGAAATCACACAAGATTAAAAAATTTACAGTAATAATAACGTATCTATGTATGTATTTATGGAGGTATTGCAGATATAAATAAGTACATTTTTGTTCTAGGCACTTAAAACAAACCAATTAAGATTGTTATCGTTTGAATTGATTACAAAATAAAAACACACGACCTTACAAAAGATATATCGTAGAATAATGAACGAATACTTTCACTTATATAATAATATTACGTTTAATTGATGACATTGAAGATAATTACGTCAACTGCGAAGTTTATACGTAATTTAATTATTAATAAATTCAAGTGGTTCACGCGTGACTTCGCTGGCATAAACATTTGATAAGTACCGAGTGGAAGCTGTCTTATTTTCCATGGTGAATGTATCGTATATCCATCCCCGCTAACAAAAGTTCTTGTAATTCACGAAGGCGATCGCACTTTACATGTGGTAAACAGGTGTGTATGTTTGCGTCAGACCAAAAGCGAGTATGATTGGACGGGGAGCTCGCGACTGATCATTCCGTGAGATTCGCAAACTGTCGCAAGTTTCATACATACATACATAACTTCACGCCAGTTCCCTTGCGGGGTAGGCACGCAAGTTTCAACCACGAATAAAGCGTAAGTTTTGTGTATTATGTACTATATGTATACAATATACAACATTTCATAATAATTTATTTATTTAGCTTCCATAAATTTTGAATCTTCATCCCACGGAAACTGTCACATCCTTCGAGATAAAAATGTACTTTCCTCGTTATCCATATATTTTACATACATATACAACAGAGGATCGATAATCCAAACCTCTGTTGATCCTGACAGCTGTCAAATTTCATCCGTATAAGAACCCCTTAAAAAAAGAAGTACAATAATTTTTGAACAAACGATGTTGACAGACGACAGACGGCCACGACAGTTGTATATGTATAAGACTTTCGTTTTTCCAAAACGTTCACAGCATCTTAAATATAAAAGTCGTATCATAGTCGCAGAACACAGACTCGATGTTCACAGATGTAAGACCACGTTGAATGCTAAGCCTTTGATATGGACCAGATATTAGTAATGGAAGGACAGATCAACTGCCTTACATTAGATAGGTACTAAAAAATGTTACTTGCAAGGAAGAGGTCGATTTTTAAAAGCATTCCCAGCAGCCAGCAGACGTCCGTCAAGACCTATAAAAAACTACTAATGTATATTTACAGTGTTGAAATAGTACGGTTAGTAAATTTAATTCAATATGTCCGACTGCCAGCGCCATCTATCGTCAATGTCCGTCAATTAACATAATGTGATCTACGCGTATGATGGCGAAACTTGGCAAAGGCTGCCATAGATCATTCAGAGATGGCTCTGCGACTATTGAAAATTTAATTTTGGAGCGTAAAGCGCACATGCGGTCGTTTCTAAAACCATTGTAACACAAAGTTTTGGGCCTTTTCTCAAAAACCGAATAAATTGAGGGTGATGTAATAAGAGAATCGGAATGTATGGCTAGGTTACGCCCATCCACCCTCTGCATCGGGTCCCTAAATTAGTTTAGTGCAATAAGGGTTTACACAAATTCTAATATAAATAAGAAATGTTTTTATATAATAAACAATATTTAAAATTAAAAGAGAATACGCATACGTAAGGTAAACTATACCATTATTGGCCCTCCTCTCAATAATGTAACGTAATGTAATAAAAAATATTAGAATATCTTAACGTTTTTATAACAGGGGGTGCCAGTCATAGGTGAGGTGATAGCGGAGTGAGAAGGGGAGGGTTTGTAATGTTATAATTTCCCCCTGTCTAGTATATTCAATACGACATGAATAATAAATTACGCTAATATAACGTTTTCCTTCCTCATATATAACAAAATATTTATCTTTAAAAATATAGGGCACACCGACCATTGTAGAAATGAAACGCTGCATTGCAGTGCTTTCTATTGTTTACATAATAAATCATTTCTTTCCTTCTGTCTGTCCTTTTTAAACAACGATAGCGTTGGGATCGTGTGTTTTGCTAATTAAATATTTTGTGTATCTCTCCAAAAGGAATTTAACTCGGCCATTGTTTCATTATTTGGTAAATATTCTATAGTTATGGGGCCTAGTTTGGGTGGTGTGTTACATATCGTCGGCATCGGTGCAGAAGGACCTTTCAGCTACATTTCATTGGCATTCCTTTTTTCGTCAAAGTCATGTCATGCATTTAATATGTAACAGTTTTGACGAAATTGTGGATTGTGTGAACGATGATATAATAATTTGTGATGTAACAGAGAATGTATGTCAGAATAGAGGAGTATGGAAAGAAAAGACTTCAAATAATTCGGAGAAGGTGAAATAAAAGAAAGTTTTGACGATAGAAATATAGTTACGAGGTGCTGCACTGACGCCGATGATATTCCTATACATTTTTAAAATGGTTTTGCACCATTTGTATATCTAATATTCATTAATATTCAAGTTTTAAAATAATCTTCAAGTCAATAGGCACCAGGTGAAAACCGGAACCAAGTACCTTAACTTTTAGATTTTTATTGACGTTAAACGATGCAGTTTCTGTGGCAGCTCGAAAAGTATATTTCAATAAATAATTGAAATTTTTAACACGAATACTTCAGGCTTCAAAACAATAAATATGCTACAATTATTGTTTATTTTAACTAATATTAGGTATACATGTTTTGAAAATCAAATTTATAGCAAAACATCGCAGTATAAGATCTCGCTAAAAATGTTCAGAAATTATTGTAACTCTTCATAATTGTTAAGCGTGTTTCTCAATTTATTTTGTGGGTTTTCTAGCAATTTTGAAAATAAATCAATGCTTACAAAATCGTTATAACTATCTATTTACGCTTCATATCTACAGGCGTGCTACTTACTGCCAGTATTTCTGCAAATATAGATTAATGAATTGATTCATCTCACAGCCATATTTCTCAAAAACAATTCAATGTATACGGAAGAAATGTAGTGGAACGGTGGGATCTGTGGGGTACACAATGGTGTGTTGAATTCGCGAAGAAACTAAAAATTAGGGGTGGCCACCATATGTGTAACTCAGGGGTTTTTGAAGTGAAACTTTAGAATCGTTGTGATTTGAAACTCAATGAAACGAAAAAGCGACACTACAAAGAATTAAACACATAAATCTATAGGACTAAGCCTGCGAGAGAATGAGACACGAGTTTTACAATGTGCAACACAGATTAGAGAGTCAATAAGACCGATGATTAAACGTATAGGTCCAATGTTGATCGAAATAAAACTGATAATATCTTTTAGACTAAAACAGTGAAAAATTAAAAGTGATATTTAAGAAGTTTATTTTGAATTATAATATGTTGACGGATGTAGGCTAAAGAAATTTATCTTTATAGAAGTTAGAGAAGAATTAATTACCTGTGAGTATATTCTCTGAAGTTTTACTTCTACTGCGTGTGAACTGCACACCCACACATTTTTTTTTTCAGTGTACACAGGCGTGTCAGGTATCAGTAAATATAGGTCTTATAAAACATGTTATATACATGACGATATTCCATAATGGCTGTCTAGTTTAAATTAATAAGCTGGAGTGATAAGCGCTTCCAAATCTGCTAATACTGAGATCATAGTCTAGAAATCTTATGGCATTGCTTAGCTTTGAAAGCAAGCATCTAAAAAATGTTTATTATTCAACATTTTCTAACATGAATGGAGATGCGATTTTTTCAATGAATAATTTGCATTGATAAATGAAGCCTTCACAATAATTACACGGTTTCAGGATAACTTTAGATACTGAGCTTGCCGGAAGAGCAAATGATTAATACTAGATATCTGTATGGTGTAAGTTATAAGTTATACAATATTAAGAATTATGATGATTTTTTCCGACAGTGAAATAGTTTTTGCAATTCTTTTTTTTTATTTTTTTATTGCAGGAGCTCAGCAGACAGGCAGACGGCCCACTTGACGGAAAGTGGTTACCATCGCCTACGGACATTTGCAACATCAAAGGTGCTACAAATGCGCTGCTGCTCTCTTAAGGGAGACTGGAACCTGATCACTAATGCCGGAACACAACTCCAGGTTGTTATGGCGACATACTTTAGACCAAGGGTGGTAACCATCCAGTCGGGCTAATGCCCTACCACCTGGCTGTGGGTTGTTTTGATACCTCTTACGACAGGCCGCCCGGCCGCAGGAAATTGTATTCTTTCTCCGTTCCTGCACGGATAAATTCACAAAGATAGGCGGGCTTTACTTGTGGTAAACACGTAAGTGTGTGTGCGTGAAACTAAAACTGGGTATGACGAGACGGCAAGCTCGCAACTGATCGTTCCGCCATACTAGCCATTGGTTTTTTGTTCAGTGATACTAGCGCAGCGTGGATGTGTATGTCACGGACAACTTTTCATCTCGGGAGATCGGATATCTTGCGATATAAAATTGAATATAGTATACCTGTATTAACGCTTGCTCTTTAAAGAAGAGGCATGCACTAGAGTTTGACCCTATTCATATATAAAGAAATACAAATATTATAGGTATTATGTGTCGACTTGTATTAGGTCCTTTAGCAATTTTGACTAGAAACCCTGTTGTTGTATTACAATAGCTGACACATGCTCAATGGAATGTTTTTGAAATTACCTGTAGGTCATAGAATAAACTACTATATTTTCATAAGCTGTTAGCCAATAAAAAAAGTCACAGTACAATATACGGAAGTCTTTGAAATCGTACCTGTGATTGAAAATTAAGATGAAGAAGATTAAATAAAGAACGTGACGACGAGAAGTAACAGTGAAAACTGTCTGACAAGAAAATAATTAACTGGAAGATTGATGGATATAAGAGAATAGATAAGCTAAAAATGAATGTATAGATTGTATAAAAGATGACATGATAATTTGTTCTAAAACAGAAGACGTTTGCCAGAATAGAGGAATATAGGAGAAAAATAAACATTGTAGCGGCCAAAAAATAATGAAAGAAGGATTTATAAACTTAATTAAAACGCTGTAATTTTAATGCTTGTACCGGTGTTAAATGATTTCGATTCCGGTCGTCGTTCTCCTTGGATGGACGATTGAGATGAACGAGCAGAGTGACGCTAATTAGTACTGAAAAAATCACTTAATTCAGTCACAAGCACTACCGTTAAAACAATACAAGGCCTTTAACTCCATTTGTATTGTATACGAAATCGGGCAAGGTAACAATGGATTTTCATACAATTTTTCCTCTTTCATACTTGTATCACAGTAATGATCACGTACATTTTGCCATATTTTTTTGAAAAAATCGGCCTGTGCTACGCCCAATGAAGAAATCCATACAGGGGACCAATATTCTTGTATTTATTTATCATTTGGCCTCAGAACCCTATAAATATATTTTTTATTTCTCATATTCTGAAAGCACGCTTGGAGTTGTCTGATCACAGGGATGAAAACAGTGCTTTTCGTCCCTGGGAAACGATTTGCCCTGCTGTCAAAAAAATTATAAACTGCGATAAAATTTAATAACTATCACAACTTTTTTACAGACACTTAAATTGTTGCGTAAATTCTAATATAAAAAAATATCGATAATTTTGTAACATCATTTTATACTTATAAATTACTTTTTACTAAATTATTATTTGATTTGCATAATTTTGAGCTAAATATTTACTATAATCAATGACAAAAAAATACTAGCGGGTAGAATGCCACAGAAAAAGATATTTCCTTGACGTTTCATATGTGACGTACTTGATGACGTTTTATAAGATTTAGATATAGATTTAACACCTTATTTTATTTAGAGAAGTAGTTGTTTCGTGTTAATAACTTTTTATTTACTTTTCTCATATTCGAAGACTGACCATACATCCCACGATTATTGCATTGAAATTGTTGTAACCCTCAGTCGTTTACCGCTGACATCCATTATCTTAATTTTTTGCGGTTTCACTCCACAACGCTGTAGCGCCTTGTAGATCAGTGTCCCGCAAACTTTTTGTGTTCAAGGTACATCTAGGAAAACGAACATTTTTGGAGGTACATCACAAATAAAAATCATTTTTAAGTAATATTAATCAACATTTATTAATAACATATTTATTTATGACGCACACCAATTAATGACCACGGTGCACCAGTGTGCCGCGGTACATACTTTGCGAAACACTGTTGTAGACTACAATTTCCTGTTAAATAGGGTAGCGGCCGAATGTTAGAATAAATTCTAATATTTTTACATATAAAAGAACAGGCAGTAAAATAATAATCTTATCTTGTAACTTATATGATAGCATGATAGAAATAATTTTAAATACTTTTCAAACAATAATTAATGCGCTATTTGACTCCTTTTTACAAGGTTTTATTTAACTTGCAATGGATGTAAATTCGGGTGGAATCTTGCAAGTTAAATTTGACCAACTTCCCGGTTTCCGATTGAGCTGAAATTTTGCACGCATATGTATGTCGCGGGATAATGCAATAATACGGTGCTGATCTGATAATGGAGTCGGAAGGTGGCCATAGGAACTGCTGTACTAAACAAGATAGACCCGTCGTGTTTGGGCTCGTTTTACTTGTCTTGGCTAGCACTCTGCTGCTACATGATACCCAGGATCTCAAAAGCTTGTATTTAAAAACCTTTTAAAAAAAGCTTTTTCTTGTATCTACTTATGACGTCATAATAATTTTATAAAAAGTTTTCGGTTGATTTAGCAGTCCGCTTCCCTATTTTTTTCGTATAGACGCAGTGATTTCTGGAAAAAATGTCAATAGTACCTACATAAACAGTTGTGTTTAGTGTTTTTTAGTATTATGATAGATTTGATATTAATTTTGGTGTAGTGTATGTGCAACTTGCTATTTCTGTTCCTTTTCTAGATCATAAGTATCCATTTTTGATTTAGATGTATTATTATTTTTGGTTTGGCCTTAAATTTATAGATTTACTGTAGGATACTTTTTAATAATAATAACAAAACAGACAGCCAGACAGAGGTACGCTCATGAACAAAACATAGATGTTCTGTTTCCATTAGTTATTTGTTACTAAATAAGAAAATCTATGAATTTTTTAGAAAGCTTTGCCTAAACAAGAGTAAATCAGTAGCTTCAGATATAATAATACGCACATGAAAATACTTTATATCTTAATATTATTACTGTTTTTATAGAATATAGGATCTAGGCTGCAGGAAATCTCTAAGAAAACAAAGCGATCAAATGTAGAATACACGGCCTTCTTACGCGCAGTCACGATAATCTAGTAAAATATTTCTGAATAAATAGAAAATCAATACTCATATGTAATAATACTAACTGTGACTGCCACGTTTTTCGTCAGAGGCTTTGAATTTATATTCATAACCGAGAGATGTTTATGACAATGTACAATATACATACCTACATATTGCCGTATAATTTCCTCAAGGTAGAGCTTCATCTGCGTTAGCGTTAAAGATTTAAGCCGTTTTACGCAAATATGTCGATGGGCATGATGCGTTATTTGAGATACGACATTGTTAATGACGTTAAATATTGACAGATAATGTATGTAATACATTGATGTGGTTATGCGTTAACGACAGTATTTTTAACGCTCTTAATAAAACGAATTCCGCCACAGGCTACATCTTTAATACTAACGCAGATGAAGCCCCAGCAGTACAAATACATACCTATAAATGTGAAAGTGACGCTGTTTGTACATTTATTTGTTGTTTCTTGTTACTGAATGTGACCACGGAAGACTAGTCCAGAAAACGTAAGAAAATTAGGCATTGTTTACTTTAAAAAATAACGTAAGGTAATTGTCAACGAATGTTTCATATATAACTTTTAATTACTTATCTGTTTATTTGTCATTTAAAGATGTTTCTTAGATTATAGAGTACTTACACTAGGTACACTGCCAGGTGGTAGGGCATTTGCCCGACTGGATGGCTACCACCCCTCGTCTAAAGTATGTCGCCATAACAACCTTGAGTTGTGTTCCGGCATTAGTGACTAGGTTCCAGTCTCCCTTAAGAGAGCAGCAGCGCATTTGTAGCACCTTCGGTGTTGCAAATGTCCATAGGCGATGGTTACCGCTTTCAATCAAGTGGGCCGTCTGCCTGTCTGCTGAACTCCTGCAATAAAAAATAAATAAAAAATAAAAACTTTTGATGACAAATTTGTGTTTAAAGTATAAAATATTGTTGTGTATCTAACTAATAGAATACTGTCTACTAATCGTATAAGTACGTATAAAATAAACTTGAACATTGTTGTCAGGTGCGGACACCTCATTATGAGGTGCATGAACACTAATAGAATTACAAGTAACAAAATTTAGAACTTTTTTACAGTAAAGTAATACGAAAACGAAAAAGCAATTAAAATTCACTTAAAAAAATATTTTATAACAATTAAATTTAAAAAAAATTGTGTGTGTGTGCAGTTCACACACAGTAGAAGTGAAACTTCAGAGAATATACTCACAGATAATTCTTCTCTAACTTTTATTAATATAAATATAATTCCTTTATTAACCTACATCCGTCAACATGTTATAATTCAAACGATTTAATCTAAATTACACTTTAAAATACTAGTATAAAGTTCAAAATTCAATGTACTATTACGCACAATTTCCTTTGATCTACGTATAAAAGAATATCTGCCTTAAGTATGTACAAATAGAGCTAAAACTCATTGGAAATCAAGTTTTATTTAAATAGAAAATTAATACTAACGGGTAAAGAGAAATATGTTTTATTTCGAGTGAAATATGGTTTAATTTTATGTGTTTATCTTTTTTTAGTGTCACTTTTCGTTTCATCGATTTTCAAATCACAACGATTCTAAAGAAGTTTCACTTCAAAAAAACAAACTAGTATAAATTAAAAAAAAAATTGAAAGCTTGATATGATTTCATGTTTACGTATATGAATATGGAAAATTACCAATCCCGAAAATGGGAAAGTTTCCACAAAGTACCCCGTGCGAAACTGAATTAAAAGATTAGCATGAATTTAAGCTAACACAATGCAATTTCGGCCTTTACACCTTTACGTTATAGAGACGCAATTATCTTCTCGGGTTCATAATAATTACTTCAAACAGTACGCGGATATTACAATTAAATCTAAATAATTAAATTTTATTAACATAATTACCCTATTCAAGACTTGACGACAATGATATCATTTGTTTTTCTCTACATGTAACCACTTTTGTGGGATTCTTACTTTTATAATTTCGATGTTTATGTAATAATTTCTATGATATTTGAAAAAGTTGAAAAGAAACTTAATTCTATTAAACTATTAACACTCCCCGCCGATAGCTATCCGGTTTCCATTTTTAGCTGTATATTTATAATACTTTTTATTTTAAACTTAACCAAATAATACTATTAATTCGGTAGATGACACACAATCTGGTTATAATAAATACTAACATTATAATTGTAGCGCTTTTTGAATGGCAAATCAGTCAATGTAAAATTGTTTAAAAGAAATGGATCACGTAGAATCAGTAGGTTCCCTTATTTCTATTTTTATTTAATGCGAGGGAAGTTAAAGCGCATTTGTAGGACCTTTGGTGCAACAAATGACCATAGGCAATGGTAACCGCTTCCCATTAAGTGGACCGTTTGCCTGTTCGCTGATATCCTGCAATATAAAAAAACTTAGTTTATAAGTTTACTAATGCTCCGGTGGTTCGGGCATGTGGAAAGGATGCATGATGAAAGAATGACTAAACAGATATACAATGCAAAAGTGGATGGATGCAGAAGTCGTGGAAGGCCACGACACATCTTCCATGATCAAATTGATCGTGTACTAGCAGAAGGTGATGTCAGGAGCCTTAAGAACAGACGAGCTTGCATGACAAGAGTTATGAATGTCAAAGAGGCAAGTGAGGTGTGTAAGAATAAGCCTAAATGGCACTCTGTTGTTCGTGCCTACCCCGCAAGGGAACTGGCGTGAAGTTATGTATGTATGTAAAAAAACTTAGGATCAAATTTCGCTTACGATAAAATGGCGGTAAAGGCTCGATGTGACTACAGCATATCTCTAACATGTCAATTATTTATACTGGTCCTCTGTTTTCTTCAGCCCCCTACCGGTGACCTTGCCCAGATCGGCGCGCGTCGGTTCACAGGGCTCAAGAGGGTTCTATTATACATATATCTACACTACGTTTGCCGAGATGCGGTCTCCACTCCAGAATTCATCCTCTCTATCGGCCATGGTTTCTGGACAAATAATTTTGATTATAGCAACACTAAACTTGCCGTTGTAAAAAAGGCAATTAATGAACGCTTTTACCGTCAATTTTATGAAAGTGAAAGTTTGATCACCACCTACATTATATTATTTTTTCCTTCTTATTACTTTGATTACGGTCCAACGTTTAAAATCATGATAACTTTTACGTTAAACTATAGAAGAATGATAGCAATATAAAAAAAAATCGCGATTTCAATATACCTTAGAGACTTAGTAACTATTATACATCTTTCTGCAAAATCTTATATACATTTTTTTTTGCACGAGTTCAACAGACTGGCAGACGGCCTACTTGAGGAAAGCGGTTACCATCGCCTATGGACAATTGCAACACCAAACGTGCTACAAATGCGCTGCTGCTCTCTTAAGGGAGACTGGAACCTGGTCACTAATGCCGGACACAACTTATAGTTGTTATGGCGACATACTTTAGACCAGGGATAGTAGCTATCCAGTCGGACAAATGTCCTACCACCTAGCTGTGGGTTGTTTTGTCGCCTCTTACAACAGGCCGCCCGGCCGCAGGAAATTGTATTCTTTCTATAGCCATAACCACCTTGAGTTGTGTTCTGGTGTTAGTGACTCGGTTCCAGTCTCCCTTAAGAGAGCAGCAGCGCATTTGTAGCACATTTGGTGTTGCAAATGTCCATAGGCGACGGTAACCGTTTTCCATCAAGTGAGCCGTCTGCCTGTCTGCTGAACTCCTGCAAAAAAAAATTAAAGTGATACAAGCAGTTCATTTTGGAAAATGTGTCGTAATTGTATATATAAACTAGGTCTCACTATAACCCGCACCAGGCAAATACAATTGTCACCAAGGTCAAACTAACCTCGGCAATATTACCAACACGCATTCAGTCTACGCTCGGGCATACTAAAAGAAAGTTATTTGATAAAAATACTGAGTATTAACACATATAGAATAAGCAATAAAAAGAGCAATTTCTGTTATTCATGGCGTCTGTATTATCATATCATGCCATGCGTTCTTGTATTTTATTCAACGTTCCATTACGAATCTGTGTATTCACGTAACTTATGAACTGAATATTTCGGTCTCTCATACCTACAAAGCAATTCCTTTCTCACCCTCCTCTAAAAGAATGATTTGTTGTTTCAGATGCCGACGATGTAGTCTGAAACTGGAATCGCTGTGAAGCCTAAAGAAGTTTAACGTGAATCGAAAAAATTGTTGATACAGCACTAGTTAGCTTGACTAAAAGAGAAAAATGTGCGATCTTAATTGGTTCGATAGCAATGTGTCTGTGTGATTAGTGATGTGCAGTGTCGATAGTGGTTATCGTTAGTCGTCGATATGGCGACTATGGATCTTACCAACGAGGTGGTCCGCTTGCGGGCCGAACTGGAGAAGGTGTCCGCTGAGCGTGACATGCTTCTTTGTGAGGTGTCCAACTTGCGGCGAGAGTTGGAGCTTAGTGAGCTGAAGCATTTGCAAGATGACGGGTAAGTTATTCCGAATGTACCTTTAAATGTTTACCCCCCTTCACACATAATAAGACTTCTTAAATTTAAATAAATTCAATTTCAAAAATATCATGGCAACAGTCCAGCTCCGGTAAAGCCGCCCCCTAGCGAGCTCTCTCGAGTTCGGGAAGGCACTCGCCCCAAAAGGCCTGTAAAGCTGTGAGATCGTTTGACCGATAGCATGAGATTATCCCTATAACAAAACTGCGATTATCAATAACACGTTTTAACTAGCCTATAAACCTCGTATAACTATTATAAGTAAAGGAGGTTAGAAAATAAACATAAACATTATGGAGAAAATAGTTCTTATGTCCTATAAAGAGATTCAAACAAGTGACTTATAGTCGTGATGATTGAAGACTTAATGAGAAATCTATAACAAACAGAACTTAGCTCCTAAACAAGGTAGATGTATACACTACGGTAGTGGACTTCCAAAACGTACACGCCTCTTTGATTGTGTATGACTTTTTTGTAATTGGATTGGTAGAAAAAACCTCTAAATTAGTAATTTTTTTATTCAAAGCCGTCAAACCTTTTAGACACTGACGGACAAAAATTCTAACAACTTAAGACACCGTATAAATAGCAGTGTTCACTTAAATCACTTACAGCACGTAAGTAGATATCAATATGATATAAATTATATTTGCACGACAATTTGGCAAGGACATGTATAAGATTTTAAACTAAAATGTAATATCTTTACACAACAACTAAAGTAGGTACATTATGTAGCATATCGCTGCCAACGGGAAGCGTGCCCAGAAGGCTGGCTGCATTGCTACGCTGTATGGCAATACTTATTTGTTGTGTGAAATATGAGCCAGCCTTCTAATCACGAGTAGTCTCAAGTAGTTTCTCACAGATGTCTTTAAAGAAACTCTTTGCCGTTGGACCCCACGGGCCTAATGTTTCAACCCCAAATTGCACAAATATCTACACTTTTCCTAAGGCTCCATATTTGCGCCGTTTGATGTCTTCAGCTGAAGCGGCGGCGTTGCCAGCCCCTGACTCGGTCATTCATATAAAACATTGAAAATGACATGATAGCAAGTCGTTTTTACGCGCTGCCATTTTGTATGTAACTTGTCATTGAATTTATTGTACATGCTACGTAAAATATACGTCGTTTCGAAAGTAATTATTGCCACATCGCTGTGTTTATTAAGTATGTGTATAGATACATATTATTATATATGTATACCGGCCGTTTCCCAGTAAACAAAAGGTGCCTGTGTCTTGCAGGTCCTTTGAAATGCTCGACAGTTCGTCGGGTAGCAGTCACTATCTCCACTTGGCTCAATTAATAAGAGATTTTCATGTCATTATTTTTTTTTATTCACAGGAAATTACTTTAACGATATTTTAAGTGTCATGTGCGAGTAATTAATGCTATTACGTAGAGTTCTTTTATCGCGACATTCTATGAGTTACGTCAACTAATTCTTTCATATACATACATTTATGACACTTTCTCACGTTCAAATTCGATTTTGTACTTAGTAAAACGATCTTGATACTTGTCTCGCATTATTCTATTTTTATATTGAAATAACTGTAATTTGACAATAACCGACTGCCGACTGAGCCAGCAGCATTCTTTCCAGCAGTGCTCGGCTATTGCCATCAATTAAAACCCTATTTACATTACGTGGTGCCTTTACGTTTCTTCTGTGTACAGCAGAGCTGTGGAAAGCGCTACCAGAGTACGTAATTCCCGAACAGCGCAATTCCGGTGCCTTCAAGTCTCGTAAGAATATGTACTACCTTGGTAACCATCCTCCATCTTCGACCGCATCATCGTTTAACATTAAGCGGGATCGTGCTCAAACGTTAACCTATTTGTAATAAAAAAATACCTAAGTATAAAAATATGTTTCTTTATTACTTCTTTTAGCGACTTAGAAATGTATGCGGTTATCATAGAAATTGATTTATACTTACTTTCGGAAACGGATTTGAACACAGTACAAATTCCGATAAATTTAATAATTTTAGCGGGATGTGTGTTTGAAATTCAGACGAGCGAGTTTAAATAAATCGATGAACATAAAATTTTATATAATAATACTTTCAATGATAGGGTTAAACATGGGATATCTTTCATCCCGCAAAATGTGATCGTTTCTACGGAATAGAGATACAAAATTTATGGAAATAAATCTGCTCTAATTAACAATGTAGCGCTTAATAAAATCATTAGACACTTGTTTACGACTAACTGTTGTGAAATTCGCACCGTTCTGATAACTCCTTGATCCGAAGTGTTGCAAACCTTACGTGGTTAGGAAATGTTTGTACATTATAAATTCATGAGGACACAGTATGATTAGTGAGTCTTAGTCTGTTGACCTTGATTCGATGTTTAAGGCATAAATGGCGTATATAGTCGTACCAAGATATGAGGTAATCAAATATTATATTAAATGAAGGGTTCAATATTTTTATTCTTTCAATGCATATAAATATGACGGCCTCTGTGGTTGAGCGGGCTAAGCCTTTGCTGGCGTACCTCACTGCAACGCAGAGGTTCCGGGTTCGATTCCTGGTATAGTAAATTTCGGAAAACGTATTTTCTCCGTTATTTACTATGGTCTGGGTGTCTGGGATCGGCCCCAGAGTAGTCCGTTGTATATTACCCATAACACAAGCGTAACTTGCTTAATTTGGGGATACACAATGTGTGTGTTTGTCTGCCGATTATAAAAAAAAAAAAAATAATAATAATATTAAGAATACAAAAAAATATCTGTACTTTTATTGTTAGTATTATTTATTTTTTAAGGTATTTTATAGGTTATTTTAGAGCAGGGACTCCCGAAGTATTTAGGCAAGAGACCCCTTTCTAAAATTAACTGATACCTCAGACCCTCATAGCCAAATTACTTTAAAATTCTTTGCGGTTTGTTAAGTGACCTTAAAATCATTTTCTCATCAAAATTTAACAAAATAAATAAAAAAATTAAGTAAATAACAAGTGTAATTAATAATTATTAATACAAATTACGTAAAAATACTTCAGTAGGAAATTACTTTTTTGAAAAAAAAGCACATTTGTACACGTACCACAACTTATCTTGTATCTTGAAAGTTTCAATTAAGAACTTGTGTTAATTAATACGGGTCGATTTTTAGACTCCCGAAGATCAGTTTTCGTTTATGTCGACCCCTAGGAAACCGATTTCGACCCCCTGAGAATCCCGGTTTTAGAGTATTGGTTTTGCACAATACGAATTACTTACTCGTCATATACCTAGACTACACATTTCTATTAAATTTGATAAGAATAGTTTCGAAGACAGACGGCTGTGAAGATTTCGTAAAGGTTCCATTTTCATCAGAATGGTCGTATTGCTAAAAATCAGTGTACAATAACCAAAGTACGCTGTTATCTTTGAATTTGGACCGCTCCCCACACTCGTGCCTATTACGCCCATTGTTCAGCGTGGGGGTTTCCGACGACTGTGACGTCAGAAGGTCCTCCCGCATTCTTTGAAAAGGCCCTTTTGGAACTTCAGTCTCTTATATAAAATTATATAATGTAATGCGGTGATGTAGGGAATACAGGCAGACATTTATTCATTTTATACTTATATATTGTTACCTGGTACTCCGGTGATGTAATACAAATAAAAAGGTCGGGGTGTCGTTTTGTGTGCTATGTCGGTTTTTGCAGTACTTGTACGACTTAGATGGTGTTGAAATATAACCTTGGATGGTTTTATGCAAATTGTTAAAAAAAAAATAATAATAAAACAACAAAGAATGCTAATGTACCAGCTTTCTAAATGTGATGATAAGCGGGTTAATATTTTACTTGTACAGAGTCAAACCATTCTCGGCGTTCCAACGATTTGCATACCGGGCACTTAATTTAGTTGTGAAAGTTGATTTTAGTATGAGAACTATAGTAGAGGATGAATATTGCGGGAATGTTGATCCAAACATTGCACATTAAGTACACGCAGACAAAAAATCGGCCAATTGAAACTCTTTTAACGCACAATATTCAGACGCAATAGATGTATTCTGGCTCTAGCTCCAACACCTTTGGCGTTATCAATAATTGCCATCGACAACAACACCATCTCATCCATAAGTAAACGTCATCTTAATATTGACAAATGAAACGTCACTTTCTTAGCTTTATGTCAATAATAGTCATTATGCCACTTCTAGACACAGCTTTCGGAATCTGTGACAGACCACGGCCGTAACTGTTATCCTGTTTGCTTCTTTACTATTGACAAAACTCTAATAAGAATCCTTGAGGATGCTGTTGTCACCACCGCATTTCTGCGTTAAAAGCGATGTACCGCGTCAATTGGCGCTAAATGCAACTTTGCAGCATCTTTGACAGACCATGGCCTTAGGCTACAACGAAATTTCTGCCACATCCCTCCTGTCATTGCAGCCGTAGCCTTATTAGAGCACGTCCTAATTTTACATATTTTTTTTATATCCAACGACCAATAAGTTAAAGTAGTGTATCGATATCCAATTATGCAAAACGTCAACAGCTACAATAGACAATCCCGTTTCTAGGTTAAAGCAGCGTAATTGGTTAGCTACCTGTTTATGTTGCGATATGATTTTAATTAAAAGTGCAAGCAATACCGCCTCACCTGTCATATTACCCATTGCGACATTGCGCTGTTACATAAATAAAATATCCTCTGGCTAATGCGGAGACAGTATTTAAGCGACCGTCTCAAAGAGGACCGCTGTTGCTATTCAGGATTATCTTGTATGTCTTGGTAGAATATTAAGAATGTAGCAATTTCATGTTGTAACCAATTTGATTGTTGTTTGTCCAGTGTTTGTTTGCAAAAATACTAAACATACAGCGCCCAGCTAATTGCTAAAAAGCCAACGCCTTCTGTTATATATCTTACCATCCATTCTTCCACTTTAGTAGAGATAAAGAAATCCGACCGATTTGGCTTAATATTCGAGATATATGTAAGTTCAATATCTAGGCCATCCTAGATGTATAGGAAGTCTATATTCATATTATAAGATACTTTTGATCCCGGAAAAATTTATAGATTTATGTAAAAGTTATCCCGGAAAGTAAGATAAGTTTTGTGATTTTGTCATTTTTGACAAGTTTCATCATTATGTAGTTTACAGATAGATGGGGGATGAGATAGTTTGCAATATAAAATGAAGTGGATCGTCCAGGGTCAAATAGGACTAACATAAATACAATGTAATCTGTACTAACGCCTGTTCTTGAAACAAGAGGTTGCATCAGAGGTAGGGCCGCGGCGCAGCCACGCGGTATACTCTACTATTTTATAATAATTCTAATATTTTCACATGTAAAAGAACAGGCGTCAAAACAACATTTTATCAAATAACTTTTAAAATACCATGATTATAATAATTTTAATTACTTTTTAAACAATAATTAATGCGCTATTTCACTTATTTTACTTGTACCTCCTTATAACGTCATAAGTAGGTACGATAAAGTTAGTGCCATGCCGGTAGACCTCAACGTACACGCCATGATCAAATAGCAGCAGTGTTAAAGAGAGGTCAGATAAAATATACATGCATGTATGAAGAGTTATGAAAGTAGATGAAGCACAAGTTGTTTGTCAGGGTCGTCGCAAGTGGAGCCAGCCCACAGCCAGGTGGTAGGGCATTTGCCCGACTGGATAGCTGCCACGCCTGGTCTACAGCATGTCGTCATAACAACCTTGAGTTGTGTTCCGGCATTAATGACTAGGTTCCAGTCTCCTTTAAGAGAGCAGCAGCGGACTTGTAGCACCTTTGGTGTTGCAAATGTCCATAGGCGACGGTAACCGCTTTCTATCAAGTGGGCCGTCTACCAGTCTGCTGAACTCCTGCAATATTTTTTTTTAAACTGTAGATCCATCGTCTCTGCCTACCCCCATAGAAATAGGCGTGATAATGTATGTGTATACTTAATTCTTACAAGCTGGTTGATTATGCTCAATTTTAAGGACTGCGAGGAATTGTTTAATCTGCTGTCAACGTCACGTTTTCACAACAGCACCGCTGGCTATCGGCAGAATTTTCGCCCTCATTTCCTTGAGCTTATACCACGCTAAACTTCGCAACGGTTATCTAGAACGTTTATGCTATAACGACTTGGTGGAAATTTCCTGTCACGGTTTTCCCTTTGCGCTATGACATGGGGTCATTTAGGAAGGGCTTTCTTCGAGGCCGGCGGCAACGCGTTAGCAACGCCCCTGGTGTTGCAAACGTACATAGACGGCTGTTACCACTTGCTATCAGGTAGGCCGTCTGCCTGTTTGCCAGCTCTATTGCTAATAAAAATTACTTGCACATTGGCTACTTATCAATATTTAAACTCCATGCCAGTTTATTCGTCATAAAAAAAAAATGAAAACGCCAACCTTCACCGGAACAAACAAGTGGGTCTATCGGTCCATTGGCTAATTAACGTGCCGTGTTTTGAGACCGAAAGTGGTTTTTGGTCGACAAGGTCGACGTCGTGACGTCACACGTGATCTACCTACGTCCACAGCATTATTTATGATGTGCGCGGAATGCGTGGAGGCGGTATATTTGTTTGTTTGGTTATATGGAGACCGGAGGCTGTTGACAGCTCAGCTGATGGTGTATTGTCGAAATATGTATAGATAGGGTGGTTCCGTAGGCCTTTTCGGCAGAAACGGAACCCTTATAAAATCGTTATGTCCTGCTGTCCATATACTCGGTATGTCGCAGCCAGTTTTCTGGATAACGATGTCGTTTATGTACCGACTAGCGGTCTCGGTAGACGTTGTCCTGTCCTGAAAAATTCCAGTACCGCCTACCTGGTCTAATGTGAATCTAAACCACCCCAGGACCCACTCAATCACGCATAAAATTTCATCAAAATCGTAGAACCCGATTCCAGCGTCAAGTATTTTGTTTAGATTGATGGGTTACATTATTGAAATTTTAGTAGGGATCCCTAATTTTTATGTAGCCTATATTAATCAAGAATAATGTAGCTAGCATTCGAATGGTGAAAGAATTTTTGAAATCGGTTCAGTAGTTTTTGAGTTTATTCGTTACAAACATACAAAAAAACATATCTTTCATCTCTATAATATTAGTATAGATGAGATTTGGTAAAAGGGTGTAAGTCATTTACATGCCACTAATATATAGTGCATTTGCGTATTTGAAACCTGAGCGCTCTGTTGTTCGTGCCTACCCCGCAAGGGAACTGGCGTGAAGTTATGTATGTATGTATGTATTTGCGTAGTTCCGGATTTAGGAGTAGCGGCTGCACATGTTACCTTTTTCAGTACTATTAGTGTAAACAATAGTAAGATATTGCTTGCTGCTAATGTTGTTTATAGGCGGCGGTTGCCATTTCTTATTAGGTGGGCCGTCGGCCTATTTGCCTTCTTTCAGCAGTATAAAAACGTATTTGTCGTATATTGTAAACGCACATGTAGACCACCACACTGCCGCCGCGCCGACGCCGCACTTACGCTGTGAATTTGGCGTGAGCGTTGGGTCAAATTCTAGAAAAAAAATCCAAAAGAACTCCGTTGTTTGGTGTCAGTAAACAAATCTACAAGATGGCTAAGAATAGTTTGAGAGCTTATATGGGTCTGGGTTACGCCTGGCGCCAATTTTTTGAAACATTACACTAAGATACGAGTATAAGACTCAAAAATACATGATATGGCAAGTCTAGCAAACTCTGCGAAGTCATGTTTAAAAAAGAAGAACTTATAAATTCGATGTTTTGTAATACAAATAAATTATTACCACATACATTTGCCAACTTCGTCTTTGTATGGTACGTGACCTTAACCTGTGTTTGTATGACCTTTGTAATGTAAGAATGCGTGTTCTTGTGTCATCACTTTTTGTGTGACTTATATGGGATGTTGATGGCTTTATTGTATAAATCTGCCCTCCTTATAGCAAACGCAGTACTTGCAAATGGCCGTGTCGAGAAAAACGCAGTAAACTTACTTTTAGATATCTATACAACATGTCCATATTATGAAACTTTTTAGTGTATCTAAATTTATTTTTATTTTTTTATTGCATGAGTTCATGAGTCGGCTGTCGGGAGTCCGGCATGCCCCTCAGTGACCTCCCCGGGGTTCGAGGGTATGCGCAAATGCATTCCCCCAGCGTTAACAAAAAAACAGGGCAGAACTAGCATCTGTCATCGTAACTTCGTTCGCGTATCCGTGACGACAACGTTGGCAACAGCAAAAAAACGCTACCGCAGCGCCGTCTCTTTGGCTATATTCGTCTATCTCGCGGAAACGACTTCATCTGTCTGGATGACAAGTATGATGACCGAAAGTATCTTACGTGCTCACTTGGAATATAAGCTAGCAATGTGTCGAGTTCCATTTCAATCAGTTCAGTAGATTTCACGTGATGCACCAATAGACAGACAAACAGAAATTCTAAAAGTTGATTTTTGGTTTCTGCTGTTCAGATTAATTTAACATTTTTAAAAGCATTTTACAATCTCGACACCCCAAATAGATTAAAATTTATAACCTATTTATAATAACTGTAGATTAATTAGTATAGACGACAAGAGACCAGCGCCCATATATGTATGTATAAATACCGGCCCCTTGCTATGAATTCCATATCATGTAGTATGTCACCTTTACATAATCCGACATCAAATTTGTTCAGGTAATTCATGCTAATATTTTCACTATATATGTTGAATAGTGAGCGAACACACCATTGAACTTGAAACATCGCTTTTCTACGCCCAATTATCCATTGGTTGAAACGGTAAGGATTCACTAGTTAATTAACTAATAAGTGAAAATTAATAAAGAGCCTTTTGTCGAAAAGTAATGTCTCTACTAGAACAACGTGTCACTCTCGAAAAATGAAATGTTGTAGAAAGCGACCTTGAGACAATATAATTACCACTGTAGTGACACTTTCACTCACAAATTTGCTGTGCCCTTGAAAAAAATAATACCTTTGTACTATGTAGATTTAGCGGATTTAATTGTTGGATAGATTGTTTTCAACATATCGCGTTTTTCTCGTAAGAAGACGGTATGACATAATAGTTTTTTTTTTACCGAAAACGAGCAAACAGCCCACATGAGATAAAATGGTAATCGTCGCCTATGGACATTTGGAATTAGGGGGCGTTGACGCGTTGCCAGCCCTTCGGATGGGTTCGAGGAGACGAGATAGGATAGAGGAGATGGGATGGGATGGTATAGATGTAAAACATGTTTTTATTTATTTATAGAAAAGTGTATTATTAAGCGTCAATCTGCATTTTGCATAGTTTTACTTCGAATTTTTATTGTTTTCATAAGAATCTGAAGCTATTCGTGACTGGTAGATACGCATAGATATACGCAGGGTAAAAAAATAATATCCATATGAAATATAGACTGCAAAAATGGGAAAAATACTCGCCAAGAAAAAGCCATGAGCAAAAAAGGAATTGATATGCTTTGAGTTGATTTTTATTGCATAACATGTGAATGAATTATTAGAGAAAGTTAAATATCCGTACAGGAACGGAGAAAGAATACAATTTACTGCTGCCGGGCGGTCTGTCGTAAGAGGCGACAAAACAACCCACAGCCAGGTGGTAAGATATTTGCCCGTCTGGATTTCTACCATCCCTGGTCTAGAATATACTGCCATAACAACGTTGAGTTGTGTTCCGGCATTAGTAACCGCTTTCCATCAAGTGGGCCGTGTGCCTGTCTGCTAAACTCCTACAATAAAAAATAAAATAAAAACGTAAGAGGATGCTACATTTAGGTTGCGTAATGGTTCGAAATAGACTAAAGATCGGCTTTTAGAGTCTTTGTGTTTGATCAACTCGGCCGTCCCTGCGGCTACCATTGTTTTAAATAAACGTATGACCAGTAAGAGGATATTAAGCGTATTTGGGACTGGCAGATTTCCTAATTAGTTATGTTGGCGTTGTTATGAAGTTTCTATATAATATTCAGAATACGGTAACTTGATATTTGTTTGTTCTCAAAGACGCTACCATTATTTATTGATCGTGGCTTTTACTAGGACGATTTGGTAATGATTATATGTATTAGCGGAATGTGTTCGGACTAATGTAATGAGGAATATTTAATAAGATACTTTAATATTTGTACATTTGATATAGGAATATTAAATTGTATTCTTTCCAACATTACGACAAGTGCGTCAAGCTTTATGTTAATAGATTTAAATTTAATAATTTGAAAATGCTTAGAAATAAATTCCCCTTTAAATAAAGAAAAAAATTAAAGTAAACTAAGAATCGACAAGTTTGTATTTATTTTATGTACAATGAAGTGTTCCATAGGTAATCAAAGTCCACTGTTTTCGATTTGACTTAAGTCACGTGACATCATTCTAAAAAATGTTTAATTGTAAATATGTCTCAAAATCTACTCAATTAATTTTCGTTAAAAGTGTTTTTAAAGTTCTGCCAGTATAGTATTTTTTTTTTAATTTTCCCATGACACGCCGCTTCTGCTTCTATCGCTTACTTGCAAGTCAGTCTTTACTGCTATAAAAAAGAATTCTATTGACTCATATATTTTTAAAAGTAATATCCCAATTCGAGCTCAAACCTTTTTCTATCTAACCAAATAAATTACATAACGCAAATGTAATAAATTACAAGGTAAAGGATTTGCAGAACTTTGTTACGTTACCCGTAAATAAATCAAATTAGGGTACCCCCTCTTTTGAATTAAGTGTGCGGCTTTGATGATAAAACTCATAAAGTTATTACATTGAGAATGTTCACCTGATTTTAGGGTTAGCAACTCTGACATTTCGGTCTGTCTTTGTATGTCATATGGATTTTTCTCAGAATGCAAAGATTATGTTAAGATTTGGTAGAAAGACGAATTCTTAAACAACGATGCAGTGATTTGCAAAAAATGGGAGTCAGAGCCATAAATAGATAGATAGATATGTCTTACATCGAAGCATAGACAAACAAAAGATGGAAATAATATAAGATAGAGTACAACGGGCGGTCGGGTCTTATCGCTGAAATGCGATCTCTTCTAGAAAGTCTAGGCTAGGTTTGATAGATTGTAATACTGACGGCGCTGCAGTTTATAATTAATGACGAAGATACCCCGTATGTGTAACTGTTGAATAAAAAAAATGCTTAGAAAGAGAAAAGAAATCTTCGATACATAAGTTTCAAATAAACTAATTTTTTTTTTGTCATATTCAACCATATACATGAACCGATTGTTGTAAGTTTTAGTGGACAGAAATTCAAACAAAATCTCCTTATGAAGTTTATGCCTGGGAAGCTGTGTGCAAGTCCTAGTATTCAGTAAATATGACGAACGAGGTAAACAATGTCTAGTTTTCATATTATACTATATATATATTATACTATACAAACACGTATAACACAGGTACAAATATAATCGAACACAACAAGTCCACACGTAATGCAAAAGGTCGTAATTCAATAAAACGCGCAAAGTCCGTCACTTATTAGATTCCCGATTTCAGTACACACGTCTCGCTTCGCTCGTGGTTCTCGCTAGACTGCCTCCCCCTCCATCAGGTCATCGTTTTATACTGCAAAAATGCAATGTCCCCGTATCTAAGTCGACATAATCCGCCACACCTGGCTAATGACTCGGCCGCAAACTGCCATAAAAGAGTACAATAAAACAATGGGCTTGTTTTCTAATCGCAAGTTTTAAACACAAAGTAAACAAAAGAAGACGATCATAAAAGTGTTACAATTAGTTTAAATGCCGGCAGGTAATAAAATGTGTTTTGTTTCACATATGCAGGTGGATTTTGTTTTTGTCGGGACCTGAGTTGTAACAATATTATCGTTTTAATCAAACGTCCTCCGTTAGGGTTATAAAATAATTTGATATATCATTATCTGTTCTGAATACGCCCACCTTGGAATAATAATTATGGATAACTGAACTAGTTAATCTGCCAGGTTTTGCTCGGTATTTTTTCGTATGTCCTATTTTATATGTGCTCCAAAAATCTTTCTATGGGCAGATTAATATTTTAATTATAAACTTTGGTTGTCGCGATACGACCAATTTACATTTTACTTCTTCGAAAAATGTCACACTAAATTGCCGCCGAAGATTTTATATTTGTTTGTAATGGTGTTGCCATATTAGCGACTTTTTCGCTTATGACATGTCAATGTGTATCCACTAAATTGTTTAACAACACTTCTAACATTTTCATCTGGATCCCCATTAGGATCAAATACTTATTGGTAATGGCATAATTCGCGGCACGTATCTTGAGCGGTCGGCAGAATAGTGGCGAATGTGACGCTGTTTATCGACATATCGAAAATATTTGCTTTTCTCCCTTTACTCGAAAGAGGCAATACCTCCTACTTCGAAAAAGATCCGCAATATCTCTGTTCGTGGGCTAATGTGACCTCTCAAGAATCATGCCGGTAACTATAGTAGTATAATAACGTTAACAATAATCTTACATCCTGTACCTGGATACGAAATATAGCTAAAATTGAAGAAATAAAGTAATACGATGTTGCCTTCTAACAGGACTACAATCAAATTCTACTCAATTCTGACAGGACTGGAACAGAAGGATTTGTAGGTAAAACCGTTCCCGGGTTATTTTTTAAGTAGAAAATATTTTTTTTTGTATATAAAGGAAAAAGGATAGAAAAATACAACAAAAAAAGCAATAAATAATAGAAAAAGAAATAAAATGAACAAAAGTCTAAGATATCCTGACGAAATTGCAAGCTTGGTAAAGGTTATTAAAAAACATTTAATTGTAATTATCCCATAGACCAAAACCTATAAAACCGGATACTGTTCAAGCAAACGTTATTAGTTCTATGAATTTATTAAATCAGATTTTTAATTATACATAATAAAAGATTATATAATGTCAATATAGGAGAAAAAGAATATTACAATCATTAAGTTTTAGAACTAGTAACAATTAAATAAAAACTAAACTAAATAACAAAACGTTATTAGTATTTTTGAAGCTTTAAGTTATGTTTTAACATTCTTAAATCATTCGCTCTAAACAAACTGACTATGACATCTATATATCAGTATAGACTCAGTTGATTCCACCCACTTTTGCAGTAATTGTAATGTTCAGTAAATACCATTTAACATGTATCAGTGTAGTATACTGTATTTAAGGATAAATTTACAACGAATATGAAATAGATCTTTAGTCACCATTATATTAATTAATCTATTTAATGCTCTAACAGTGTTGTCGGGTGTGTGTCGTGCGATGATATTAAAATCACTTTTTTCCTGACACTGAATAATTTTCGTTTCAATCGTATACATAAAATCTAAGATGAAAGTGTTTGTATTCACAGTTTTTGTTTTATTAAAAAATTATGCTATGAGCAAGTTTATCTGTGTGTGATTTTTTTAAATTCGTAAATAGACAACCTTGACTGTCGTGTGTAACATTTTTGTTGGATGTTTGTGAAATAAATATAAGAAAACTGTGGTTTTTTTTTATATCTACTATTTGAACAATTTGGAATTTTATAATGATAAAAATGAAAATAGTCTGTTCGAATGCTGATTGTGGATGTGCATATAAAAGGTAATGTACTTTTTTCAATTTTTTTTATTGTTGACGTAAGGTGGTTTCCTAGTTTGCCTGCTTTTTTATTTGCTTAAATATAACGAAATACTAATTTAGAAATAAATAAATAATCATAGTTATGTCGACGACGATTTATATATATATAAAAATATGTGATTCAGTCTTAAATATGATTTTGATTTTTCAACGTATTTAAGTATAATTTTCGGTTAAAACTCTCGTTTCGGAACTGTTATGATTAAACTCGATTAATATTCAAACAGTTTCTGCTCTTGAACTTGCTTGTTCTTGAACAACTTTATTATAATTGCAAATGTGTATAATTAATAAGTATAACATTAAAGCTAATTAATATAATTCATAAATTTTAATTGTTTTTATCTTGAACGACTGAAACTTTCGATCTTGCAAATGTTGAAGAGAATCCGGTTTCAGAAAACGCCATTAAGTTAGAAGTATTTCTCTGTTATAATCTATATATATATAAATCAATTGCTGTTCGTTAGTCTCGCTAAAACTCGAGGACGGTTGGACTGATTTAGCTAATTTTGGTTTTGAATTATTTGTGGAGGTCCAGGGAAGGTTTAAAAGGTGAGTAAATATCAAAAAATGCTTGGAATATAGTAAAAACAACAATTTCGCTTTCCCTTAGAAACTATTCCTACCTGTCCAATATTTGAAGTGCGTCCCGTCGTTTAGAAATCAATTTAATTTAAAAGTCTTTCAGAAATCAAGTTAAATTTAAAAGAGAAGTTTTTTTTATTTTTTTGGTATTTGAATCTCAAACGTTTGATGTTCGTTCCGGTTGAGTTTTCATCACATTTTTTACTAAAGTTGAAACATTCTGCAATTATCATTCAGCGTTTTTTATTTATTGATTCTTAGGCGGTACGAAGTTTGCCGGGTCAGCTAGTTTATTTATAAAACTAACTACAATAGTTACCAACTTTGAAAGTCGTGATGGACTACTTTCCCCTGCTCATCCCATATTCTCTATCCCATCCCCGGTATCTCATCCCTCCTATCCTTCCCTTCATATCCCATCCCAAAGGCTGGCAGCGCGTTGGCTTCCCCCTTGTTTGTAACGATCCTATTTAGTATATAGTTCTTTTTATAAGTTTTATACAGATATGTCACTCTTATGTCAAGTTTCGGTTTTGCAATATATTAGTTAATTTTATACAAGTTTTCTTTTAATGATTTTGTCTAGTAGTAGCTCTCTCCTGGACCAGGAATCCACCTTAACACCCCTCGTGTTGCAAACGTCTATAGGCGACCGTAACCACTTTCCATTAGGTGGGTCATCTGCCTCCCGGCTCCGAAATATAAAGTGTAACAGAACTATGTGATACAAATAAAGGACCGAATTATAATACAAATATAATTATTGTAAATACACATTTTTTTTATTACATAAACTTTTATAAAGTTCTGAGAATATTTAGCTAACTATTATCATGGAAGATGATTTAAAAATATCAATCGGACAGTATAAGACGTATCTGCTCCTTAATCCTGCATAGCTAGATGGAGCCCCAGGTTATTCATATATCTCGCTTAAAATATATTTCTTAAACAAAATTCATCAAATATTAATTGAAAGGAAACTTATTAACTTTCGATTTAGGATTTGGTCTAAGAAAAGGTTTTAAATATTAAAACTGTTAAATCCACCCATATGAAGATCTACCAGGACTCCACGAGGCCTCTCTTGACAAACTTTTTATGGACATAAACTCGATACAGAAGGGGATACGTATGCAATAGATATAATATACTAATGTATATATAAATATAAAAATTGTAATAGAAATTTAAACTTAAAAATTACAATATAAACCTACATAATTTAACATATGTGTTGTGTCGTAAAGCAACACTATCCCAAGTATATATGTAAATAACATTATTTTTCATTTAAATGATTGCTTGTTAATATAAAATGCGTCATATATAATATTAATAAATATATTTATTTAAATAATTTCGTATATACGTATATGTTTGTATTCTATAAATGGATCTAGGTTGCCTGGAAGAGATCCCTTTTAGCGATAAGGTCGCCTCGCCTGTTGTTTTGATAAGAAGTATGGTAATTATGCATTTTGTTTTTGTAATTGTTTATTTTGGTGAGCAATAAAATGTTATCTAATCTAATCTAATTATTATTCAGTTACATATTTTAAATAATGTTGTTTCACGAAGTCATTAAACGAATGCTCAGACTTTGCTTCTTTTATATTATGAGACAATGAGTTCCAAAGCTTTACAGCTTGCGCAGTAACTGATTTGTCATAGAACTGTATAGTATGTGTAAGCATTTTTAGTAGGTAATTCAAAGGTGGTCCCAGAATCCCCGAATCACCGTCTTGATGAAAGTGACTTTAATTGCGTTGAAAAAAGTTACAGAATACGACCAATGGCGCTATCTAGAGTCGATCGTCTTTCCTAGCGTTACTCTTCCATGTTCCGAACACGGTGTCTATAAGAGGACTACAAAAACAGAAGTAAAAGCTCCAGTAATAAAGATGTTCACCTTTGCATAGTAAATTAACTTCAGCAATTAAGTCTTTCGATGTAAAGTATAAAATATAAAACCAATTATAAAACTGGGAGTAAATCCAGTGGCCGATTTCTTTAGTCAAAATTGGACTTCGTAAAAGAATATAACTTTCTTTGTAATTATAAAGTTCTTGGTATTTATTCGCTTAGTTTTATTTAAATCTGCTAAAAACTTTTCACGAGACGCCAGAACGGTTGTGGTGTTTGAAAGAGAAGAAACCAGAACGAATGCAAGGATAATGGTCGATGATGTTATGCTGAAGCAAGTGAGTGAGTTTGCATACCTTGGATGTGTTTTTAGCGAGAGTTGGGTATGGAAGAGAGAGCATGAAAGTAAAGTAAATGTGGTCGAGAGGCGAGCACTGCGTAAAATCTGCGGAGTGACGCTCGCGGACCGCGTTCGTAATACCGCAGTAAGAAAGAGAGTTGGTCTGAAAGAGTGTCGGAGTGAAGGTAAGGAAAGGAATGCTGCGGTGGTTCGGGCATGTGGAAAGAATGCATGACGAAAGAATGACTAAACAGATATACAATACAAAAGTGGATGGATGCAGAAGTCGTGGAAGGCCACGACACACCTTCCATGATCAAATTGATCGTGTACTAGCAGAAGGTGTTGTCAGGAGCCTTAAGAACAGACGAGCGTGCATGACAAGAGTTATGAATGTCAAAGAAGCAAGTGAGGTGTGTAAGAATAAGCCTGAATGACGCTTTGTTGTTCGTGCCTACCCCGCAAGGGAACTAGCGTGAAGTTATGTATGTATGTATTACACTATATAGATAAATAGAGTAAATAGACATATTGCGCCAACCTTAAGTAATTGGGAGAAGGTGAAAGATCTACATAGAGGAAACTATGCCATAATTGGCACCGCCCACCCCCGTGGTAGCCTGCCAGTCAATTTATTCAAGATGTTAATAATCCTTAATATTTTTCATTTTGTAGTTATATCTTGAATAAATTGACTGGGAGGCTAGCACGGGGGTGGGCGGTGCCAATTATGGCATAGTTTCCTCTATGTAGATCTTTCACCTCCTCCCAATTACTTAAGGTTGGCGCAATATGTCTATTTACTCTATTTATCTATATAGTGTAATACATACATACATAACTTCACGCCAGTTCCCTTGCGGGGTAGGCACGAACAACAGAGCGCCATTCAGGCTTATTCTTACACACCTCACTTGCTTCTTTGACATTCATAACTCTTGTCATGCACGCTCGTCTGTTCTTAAGGCTCCTGACATCACCTTCTGCTAGTACACGATCAATTTGATCATGGAAGGTGTGTCGTGGCCTTCCACGACTTCTGCATCCATCCACTTTTGCATTGTATATCTGTTTAGTCATTCTTTAATCATGCATTCTTTCCACATGCCAGAACCACCGGAGCATTCCTTTCCTTACCTTCACCCCGATACTCTCTTTCAGACCTTGAATTATAGCCATTATATACAGTAATAAAATAATCTGGAGTTCATAAATTGTTAGAAAATATTAACCTATTACTGTCAAACTTTAAAACATAACATTAGTAATAGGAGTTATTTATTTATTTACTTCCCATAAAAAGAATAAACAAATTGAATGGAGTACAAAAAATTGAGAAACTTAATAAAATGGGAAAGACAGGAGGAGCCCAAACTAGGGAAACCCTGTATGATGGTCTTCTTGGCCCTCGCCTCCCCATTTACCACTATTTCTATAATAACCGCCACCAAAGAGAACTACAATAGAAAAGGTATGTGTATGTATGTGAGCGTGCGTGCCTGTGTGTGTGGGCGTGGGTGGGTGAGTGTGTAATTATGATAACAAGTGTGTCTGGCAGTGGGAGTATCAGTGTTTGTGGTGTGTAAGTAAAAACTAATTGTCATTCGGCAACTGTTATCAATTTCTCAGTTTCTGAGTAGTTTTGAGACTTAAACAATTTCAATGTTTTATCTCTTTTTTTGATAAGATACGATTAGTTTAATAAGTATGGAGTAGATACATCATCTACTCCATACTTGTTTTGAATAGATTATATAACAAATATAGTAGTGACATAAGACGTCTGTCAAGAGGTTGCGCGAGCGCACCATTATGTAGATCGGTAGATCACCTGTATTGCGTTATTTATATAAGTATGATATAAGATTAATTAGCCTGTATTAGTTCATAGTTTAACGTTTTGTTCTTGTAAAGCGTTGCGGGTGCAATTTATTTAAATTATATTTTCAAATACGTTTACTTCTTGCAATTCACGAAGGCGAGCGGACTCTATTATATTCCCGTGGTTGAAAGTTAAGTGGTGTTTTGCTTTATCAAAACGCAACAGAATAATCTTGCATCCACTCTAGAAATGAAAGGATCTAGGCTTAGAGGAAAAAAATAGATATACTAAGCCCAGAGCTCTCAGAGTGAAGCCGGCTAAAGGAAGCCGATCGGGCCGCAGTGCGCGTTACGTAAACTTAGTATTAAATAATTTAATAATTACGGATAAATGTGGAATATTTTCCACAAATATAAACCACACAGACGCAAACCACGTGTGTACTACACAAGTTTACGCACATAAGTTTTTAAAACATGCTCCACCTCGTTTGACGCTTTTGGTCACATTGGCTCCGTTTATATTTTTAGTCGTTCATCTGAGGATCTAGGGTTTTTCTAAGAGATAATTGGACTATTGTATTTCTAGTACATACTATTTAACCACTTTCCATCAGGTGAATGGGCTGACTGCCGTTTCTGAATCAGAAACCTTGCATTATTGCCTTAACAGCAACTGCCGTTTTTGACACGAAATATTGCGTTACATCGACTGCACAGTTCTTGAAAGCTTGCCAAGATGGAAATTGATAGCCATCCAAATTACAATATAATGCGTTGCCCAATTTGAAGAATTGAAATGGTGCGAGTGATCTGTGGTAGACAAACAAAAAAAAATGTGAAGGAATACTAAAACGATTGCAATATTTTTCGTTGTGTAAGACTTAGGCATGACGCAAATGGCGAATTTTTGTTGTATATAATGGATCGTGATTCCTAATCGTTTCTGATACAAAACAATCATAACGAATATTATACTACTGTTTATAAAATAATACAAAATTAGTATTACTTTGTTTTTTAAAACGAATTACACTAAAACAAACAAATACTTGGTTATACACTTTGTAATTAAAAACACTTAAAAATAGTTTTAACACTTAATAATAAGGTTTTATTTGTAGTTGCTGTTTGGTCAATGGCGGTCTACACCAATTTAAATGTTTAAAACGAGTATAAATTAGTTAAACACCAATTTGACTGCATATGAAAGTCGCAAAATCCTAAAGAAATAACAAGCAAAATTGTCTTATTAACCAGTCAAATCTATTTATTTAATTGTCCGAATGACATCTCTCATTAGCAATAAGACCGTCCTTTGTGCGCAATTCAAATAGATTTATTTTGTATTTGTATACAATTACAAATCTATTTTATAACATTTGATTGTCAGAAATGACGCATATTTTGCACGTCATATGTGATAAGCCTTTTTCCCATCGGCGTACAAACTGATTCGAAAACAACGCATATATCACTGGCGCCGTATTGATCGCATTATGAAGTCAACAATACCTTCCATACATTAACTTGAATAGCAGCATCGTTGAAATTTTAATGCATGTAAAATATTTAACATTGCTATTATGAGTCAATTTACTTTTTCTCCTATTTTATCACTATTAGAGAAGCTCATTTATTCGTTATTACCTACATCGAATCGAGAGGGTTATATTGATTTTGAAAAGTGTATAGTTATATTTATTTATTTTCTAACTAGGTACTTTAATTTTTACTCCGTTCAACGACTTGGGTTGTTTTGTGTAAAAATGGTGTCGTAAAATTCCTTCAATACTGGCAGCTTTTGGTTATTATAAGTATATAGACGATGGTAGCCACTTGCCGTCGGGTGGTCCGCTTTCCTGTTTGCCTGAGTCAGGTGATAAAAAAACCTTGCAAAATATAGAAATTCTGAAAGTTTTTTTTTAATGTATTGTCGAGAACTATCGTTATTTCTGGACATGGTGTTTATTTTTAAGCCTTTGCAATTACTTAGAACATAAAATCTTTTTTAAATGCTATACAGTCTAGGATATGCAAATCTTTGATCACATTTCTCCGGCACACACTGTTATACTTGTTACGGTCGACCAGCGACCACTACGTGTAACTGTAATGAATGCTTTATCGGCATCATACGTTTCTCTTGGTTTTGCATGCCTGGTGTAATGTTGTTTTATTATATCAAAACGGAATTTGAATACTTTAATTAAAATTTAAACATAGCTTTGGCATTTTGGATTTTTGCCAACTGCTTTCAAAAACCGAATAAATTAATAAACATAATTTTAATTATTTTATATAGAAAATTGCAAATATTTAATGAAATTTTACTTTTCAAGTTGTCACAAAAATCTCGTTTTTTGACGTCAGTCAAAGATTTGACGCTGGTTTTTAAGAAATGAAGTGATCCATATGATACTTGAACTTATTTCTTAATAGACATGCCTAGTAAGTATAATATTCATGTATTACCTACTAGAACTAATTTAAAAAAAAATATATAATGAGTTTTCCTAAGCTAAGCAAGTTACGCTTATATTATGGGTAATATACAACGGACCACTCTGGGGCTGGGACACCCAGACGGAAATAAATAAATAATAAGTAAATAACGGAAAAATTGTTTTACTAAATTTGCCATGCCAGGAATCGAACTCGGATCCTCTGCTTTGTAGTGAGGCTGACCGGCGAAAGCTTAGACGCTCAACCACAGAGACCGTCATATACTTCATATACTGTAAGATACGCTCGTCGATCGATCATGTTGTTTTAAATCCTTAGGACGTGTGAATTATAAATAGAGCAAATAGTGGTAAATCGTAATCGTCAAACTTCGAATTCGCATCTACACGCTAACAAAGTCAGCCACATCTTGATGCACTATTAGTAACACCATTACATCAATCAAATCGATTTACTAGATCATGACTGACCAACTGTAAACGCAAACATGCCGATGACTTCCTTTTGCGTCGATTGAACGGGTCTCTCTGTTATACTCAAAGAAAGTTTCATATCGACGATTAACTATCAAGGCCTTCTAATTCAATTTACCAAATTTTACAGTAGCCATAAAACATATGTAAGCGTCGTTGAAACTTCGCATAATAAATCAATGAACGCACATATCGTAGCCGCAGAAACAAGACAAAGAATAACTGATTTCAATCATTTGATAGCAACAAATTTAGATATATCACCAAGATGGTATAAAAAAATGGACCCAATCTGGCCCGGTGACCTCCAATCCCTCTTATAGTCACCCCATCCTTCGCGGTTTTTAACTTTCTATTTCAAAAGTTTTTGTATCATCTCAAAATTAAACATACATATGAAATTACGCAAAAACATTTCTATGTATAAACATTTAAAGATAACTCACTTACTGAGACTGAAGAGCGCAGCGCCTGGCGAATGGTAGGACAACTGTATCTGCCTCGCCTCACGCACCACTTAAATACTATAAAGTACTTGAAAGTACCGTCAATTAAATGTTCGCAATCTAAAATGTCCAGCAACTTGTTAATACCTGTTAAAAATGCAACCAAAACGTTTAGGAAATATAACAATATCGTATTCACTAACTAATTCTTGTTATTTACTGCAACAGATCAATTAACATCTACCTTAAAATAGCTATTGTTTTGTGATATCTAACATAATGTATTAAATTATGACATTATTATACGAGTACTTACTATAACTGTTGCTTCTTAACATCTCTTATAAATATATATTACCTGACATAAATTTAGGATACCTACATTTTACCTTTGATACGAGTTCAAATACACACATCGTGGAAAAAATATTGGAATATGAAAGAAATAACGAAAAATAAAGATGTGAACATAAAAATAAAAAGCAAACTGTATGAAGCTGTTATTCTACCATGCCTTATATATGGAAGCCAGACCTAGGCGTTGAAGAAGAAGGATGAAAAAAATTAATCAGTACATCAAAGGAAAATGGAGAGGAGTATGATAGGGATAAAACTTCAAGACAAAGTTGAAGACAAAACTATAAACAAAATCACTAGAATAACAGACGTCATTAAAAGAGTTAAGCTCTTTGAAATGAAAATGCGCCGGACATACGAGTAAGCAAGAAAACAACAGAAGACAAAGAAAATCTGTGATTGGATATCCAGGGATGGGAAGAGAGTATATTTTTTCTAACAAAAACAAAACCGACTTCATATAAAACCAGAATGATGACGCTGACTATATATGTTTCACTGCTGGGCGCAGATCGTATATTTTAGGGAAATGAATGGTATACCCACGACATTAACCCATGCCGATTTTCATAACTTTCACAAATGGATAATGTCGATGTTGCTAGTTTCTTTAAGGTATATATTTTTTTAAACCACCTGAGCGATGTATGGCCCCTACCAAGAGTCGACTGACATATTACCACTGCAGGCAATATAATGAGTTTGTATTTCCTATAAGACCTATCTGCGTATTTTATCACCGCTTTGAGCGAATATACACATGAAGGCAGACAGGCTATGGCAGGTGTACATAAACACATGTTACTGCCACAGTATATATAAGAATAATGTATACTGGAATATGTTTATCCTTTGCAACGAGAATACGTCTAGTACCTATATTGGAAATAATAGTGATAGAAGGCGCTAGTAGTAGGTGTGTTCTGTACACTTTTTCTCTGTTTGCCTTAGTTTACGACCATCTTTAAATTTATTTTTGCATTTATTATATATCTATTTATATAATAGGTATATGTATAAAGGAGGATTATACTACTTATTTTTCGTGTTGTTTAACACAGCTCGCGAATATGTAATTTAATGCAATTAAGTTTTGTAGTGGAAAGTAGTTTCATTTTCCGACTATATAGTAGCAAGTTGAGATCTATCGTCTCTCATTACCACTATGGGAAACAGGAGTGACAATATGTAACAATATGAACCTTGCAAACTCTCTGCCTAGATTTTTTCTACTTCTAACCTTTCCCTATTCAATCTCCACCTGTATGTAATTTTAGCTCACAGGACAGGTTTCCAACGGTTAAATGTCCAGTAGTAATAAGAATCGGGTAACTGAAGCAGTAGGTCAACCGCAAGGCGATGTGCGCCGGCGCCGATCGGCATATACGTTGTTGCCTATATATATAATATATGCGTAATATACTTAATACTTTGAGTCTATTCCTTTATTTTATAATGTTTAATTCTAATTAATAATATTAACCCATAAACATCCCACAGTTAGTACCGAACCTCCTTATTTTAGAGCTATGAGTGGTTTCACCTTCACGTGTGTCCACGATGGCTTGTTTAATTTCACACATCGGTAATCTCTATTTGCAGGTGTTTATAAGGTTTTCCCTTCAATATCCTCATTAGGCGAGAAAAACTATAAAAGCATTGCAAATAAACGTGCATGTATAATGAGATTAATGAAAGTAGATGAAGCGAAAGTTGTATGTCAGGATCGTTGCAAGTTGAGATCCATCGTCTATGCTTACCCCCATTGGGAAACAGGCGTGATAATATGTATGTAAGTTCTGTATACTCTCGGTTATGAAATGCGGCTAAATCGGATATTATGCCACCGTGGCTTGGTTTTAATAAACTAACACTAAAATTATTAATCTACCGTTTAACCTAAAAATTAGATCAGGTTTCTTACAAAATTGCAACTCGTCAACTGTTAACGGCTATAACCGGGACAGTTAAGACTTTTTTTTGCCTTAAGTTGGCGAACAGGCAGACGGCCCTCTTGATGAAAGGTGGTTATCGCCGCCTATGGACGTTTGCAATAGCAGGGGCGTTGCCGGCCTCTATGAAATCTTATAGCTCCCTTTTTAAACAACCCCGTGTCGTAGCGCAGTGGAAAAACCTCGGTGGGAAGTTCCAAATTGTTGTCCTACGAAATAAACGTTTTAGTGAACTGTTGCGTGAATGAGCTTGGGAACTCAAGGAAATGGAGATGAACATCCCGTCGATGGCGAACGGTACAGTTCTAAAAGTGAGGCTTTGGCACCAAATCAAACGATTCCTCGGATCACTCCCCAGGACTACGTTTATTACTATAAGATCAAGTCTAGAAGTGTCCAGTATAACAGTTTCTTCAAGCGAGCGATCGCATGTCTCGAAGCCTCAATCTATAGATCAGCGAGTGAAGGTGCGCGAGCGCAAGGTCGTTTGTAAACCGGTCCCAGTGGACTGGTCCAATGCAATCGATCGTACTGTGCTGGGTTTTTAATACCACTTTGTACAAATATAACATAATACGTTATTTACAAATACACATTCTCTCTATAATGGGTTCATTTCAGGTTTCTTTTATTTCGTCACATTAAGGTTTGCTAATGTTTATTTTTGAATTGTACAGGACTGTGTGTTTTTATTAAATCCTATATTAATATTATATATGCGAATATGCGATGCGATATGCGACACTCACACGTTTAGGTGTATAGAAATGGACATAGGATACCTTTCATCCAGAAAAGAATAATATTCCCCAGGGATAGACGAATATAATTAGATGGCGTTATGGGTACTTTGGATTAAAAATTAAGTTTGACGTTTCTAAGGAGTGAGGTGGCGACGGCCGCTCCTGCACTCTGTCTATAAAATTTACATTGTCACAAGCTAGTATAGCTTAAAATTTAGTATTTAATTCAACAAATATTTATTTATTGGCAGTCGTGTTTATAGTTGTTCCTATTTTGTGACCGTTACTAGAGTCTAGCCAGCGAGACGTCTCACAAGCTATTTTTTTTTTACAATATGACCACATTAATATCTGTCATTTGAATTTAAATAATTATACGAATATATTCTATTCTTAGTTATTATCGCAATCCAATACAGAGGGATATAAATGGGTTTTCAGATTATATTAATTAATTATTGCTAGCTAAACATTTTCCAAACTGACCGCATTTTGGTTGTATCACGACTCACTGGCCGGACTCTATCACATTTTTTTCAACTTTTCCACCATATCTATCTTCACGCTTACTTCAAATAATAATTATCTCAACTTTGAAATGTAAATAATTTATGCAATATTAGCGAGAGATTTACGACGGACTGTATAACTATATCACCACTTACTTGAGGTGAATCGTCTACTCATACTACTCTTCAACTATTTAATAAAGTAAATTATCTATTAGCATGCGATACTTTATTAACTTTAGTTATAATAAATTACATGATAAGTAGCAACATCTTTAAAGTGAAAGCAGTTTCTGTGATTCTGACCAGTATCTCTTATTTATTATTCATTACAATCGTGTCGGATGCAACTCTCCCTCCTATTAGCCGATGCAGTTTGTTATTAATAAATATCTACTATTTACGCAAACGTTTGGTTAGAACAATTTTGTGTACTATAAATAGGATTAGCAATTTTTATTTAATTCAAAATCTTTATTTGAAAGAGTATAATAGTTTTATACAAATGTTATAAAATTGTAAGCACAATACAGTCTACCATATAAATATGGCATGGATAAATATCTTAAATACTAAAATTAAATTTACATTAATATACTTATTTAATAATAAAAAATAATGATATTTTTATACATATTTATGATTTATGTCCAAAGCTATTTTTTTGATAAATTCGACTACAGTATATAAACACTTTAATCAGCCACATTTTTAAGACCACAGTATTTCCTGTATTGATTAATCTCGCGATCGTATCTTCACCGAGCCTAATGTTACTGTCTATAGAAGAAGGTGACATAGATTTATTATTCCACTTATAGTTTGCAGGTAGAATAAATATCATACTTAAAGTTTCTGTTGCATGCTCTCTAGGCATTTTTTAGCCTCCTCCTCTTTCGTATGGCAAGAAAGAGGGTTTTCTTTTCTCTTTTTTATTTCTTTTATTTTGAACACTGTTCGCGAATAACGCAACTGTTCCATTTCCATCAGACCTCATATCATAACATAATATTATTATAAATCACACACGTCCCTCGCCTCACATACGTCTAACATAAAATACCTAACATAAATATTGATCTCTAAAATCCTAATATAATAAAAAGGCTGTGAAATCACTAAAATATACGAATATAATTAAAAACCAAGTTTAATTTAATATAATACCAAATAAACCAACAATAATAGGGAAAAAAGGAGTATGTTATCTTTTCGCTTTTTATTTTTTATCAAAAACTTAAAACTATTACATTCTTAATAATACTAATACATGTTTTTTGCACTTATTCTAATACATCGATTTTTATCTTTTATTTACTAGCTAATACTAGTACTACTCTTATATATTATTTTTTATAGCCTATCTGTCTATACAATATATATTACGTTCTACTACTATATGTAGTCTATTTTCACTTTACGCTACTTGCTAGCCTTAAAGATACGTTAATATGAAATTTGAAATTACTACTTATATTAAAGCTATTGACACATATAGCACACTATATGTACATAACTTTGACTTTGATTGACTGCGGTTTCTATTTATCGTCTTTTCAATAACTTTTAGCGAGAACGCAACGAAACCCTCCTTCAGCTCATTACTCAGCGGCTCGTGTGTGTTTTCTTTCTTGAAGTTGGTGCTTTCTAGGTATTTTCCCACAGTATTAAGTTATGGGGCTTTTCGTATGAGGTGTCATAAGATTTTTTCGAGGCCATGTAGCATATTGGGAAGTCCTCTGGTATTGCAAATGTCCACAGGTAGCGGCAACCGCTTTCCATAGGCAAACGCTGTGTTCCAACTATTTCTAAACTTGATGAATTAAAGTACATAATTTGATTAAATTTTGTTTATTATATTAAACTGTGTTACATAAATTATGTATATATAATAATTAATAATAATTTTATCCATCGCCTCCCACGAGCATTTTGAAAATGTTCTGTAATCCTGTTCAAAAATCTCAAAATAACATAACTTACATATACATAATGTCTTCGCTTTGTTTAATTATTTTACAGTGTAATAAAGACTATGGAATATTTAATAAATTAAAAATTTCATAAGGTCATAGAAGGGGGAGTTTATAATGGTCTTAGCATTTTTTTTAAATGAAGTATTATACTTATTTAATATTATATAGTACTGCAGTATACACAATCAGCTATTACTAATACTATTAATAAAATAGAAACAATTCAAATACAAAATGAAAACTGATAATGTGTTCATAATGTATAGTCGTGGTATGAAAATGTTCGCCAGTTTTCAAATGAATTCATTTAACGTTCCGCGAGCACATGTTACCTTTCAAGACTGTTTCACAAAAAACATGTTTGATTATTTGAGAATAAATTTTAAAATTACTTAGATCAAAGTTGTTTGATTTTCTATCTTTAATTTAATAAGAACATTGTTTAGACATGTAAAACCTTTTTATTGGTTTTAATAGTTATAATAAGCGTAATACTCTTTGTTTCTTATTGTCAATCTCAGGGTCTGTCATTGTCAACATTACAATTTTCTTTTTTTACGTTTCTATATTGTAAAAATTAACATTTATTTAAATGTTGACAGTGTTGTTTCTTGTAGTCGTGCAAGCAAAAATCGCCTTTAAGATAGCCAATATTTTCATTCCGCGACTGTACAAAAACATCAAGGTCCCTGACGTGTCTTCCACTTCCCATATGGAATCAATATTACCGATAAACATAATAGTGAGCTGCCTATCTTATTATTACAGTAGATTTTTGATGCAAACGACCATTACAGTTATAATTAAAACAAAAAGTAGGAGCGATGCGAATAAAAAGCAAATATTCAAGCCTCATTATAATCAGCGAACACCTGTTCAACAAACTCTAACAAGAATTCCTTGTTCAGTAATTTGAATTGAAATCAAGTTTTATATCGAATAACCGATCGTTTGTACCGCTATATATGCAGAGAAAATATTTTAGCACATATAATTCCACTTCGCAAATTCTATTATAATGTCTTTAGACCTGCTACTAAGACGTCTCTTTTGATAGTGATAAGTCTTGTCAAGATGGAGGCATAATGTAACACACGTTTTGTATTATACAAAGGGTCATGTTTAATTAAGTAAATTTAACTTGAGATATGAATCTGACTAGCATTTACGTAGGATGGGCTACCAACAGAACAAAACAATTTAATTAAAGTTGAATCGAGAATCCGTTTCGCATATATTTTTGGAATGTCTCTAAAATTGTTACCAACTCCCTGTCCAGTTTTTCCACACTGCCAATGTGAACTTTCTCCCAACCTTGATTGTACCCTTATGAATTCTTATTAAATCTTCTAGAAACAAATCTACCATTACAATCATAAAAATAATCACAATGTCATTGGCCTTCAATGAGTATCTCAATCACCTTGATGTAAACCATTGTCATATTACACAGCTGTCTCAGACTTATTTGTTTCAAGTGAGGCATTGAAAAATATGGCATGTATGACGACATCTGGCCAGCATGGTTTTAAGGCTTCGCAGATTATTGAGCCCAAAAGCAAGAGCAGATGGCGGACGTTTAAAATTCCCAAACAAAATTGGGAACACATACAACTGCCACCCGGATATAAAAAGACTACGTCTGATTTTCTTGTATCCATATGCAAGTTTGTATTTACTTGACCATTTCAAAAAGAAATTTGCCATATCTTAGAAAGCATAATGCTGTATCCATAAGCAGAAATAGCGCTTTATAGAATTAAAAACTGAATCTGACTGGTGGCTGTATGTGCAGAACTGGCTTTCTCTCAAGCGATCGTTTCGCTGGTTATGCGCCCGCGCATGTTGTGAGCCAGTCGTTTACGGCCTGTCGGGGAGGCCGCATGCGTCTTATCTGAAAAGTACGAAAACAAAATAAACAGTTGAACCGCTTGATCGAGTTTACGTCATTTGTGCAAAAGTGTCCGCAGTGTAAAAACAAATATTGTGTTATCATTCTTGGAACTCCCCAAGGCCAAGTGTTGTGTTGTAGCAAAAACTAGAGGATCTGAAGTGGATTTTTTATCTCCATCACCGTCACGCGATTTGACTCTTTTCTTCATTCGTATTACTGTAATAATTGTGTTTGTAATTATTCTAGAATTGACCGTAAGGACGTTCTGGTTAATGATCGCTTTGATCCGCGAGATCGTTAATTAGATTCTTTTACGTTAGATGCTCGTTTAATAATTGTCCACTTTGACCATTGCTAATCAGATTCTATTCAGTTAAAAGGTAAGAATCTATTCTTGGTTCCCTTAAAATTGTCCTGTTTAATAAACACAGGTCTTTGTACACGCGTAAACTGTACATGCAAATACTTCGGAAACTATCCTAATTTCTGGTATAAGTACTACGTCATGATTATCCCTTTATCAAAAGAATATATGAAAGGCCTCTGTGATCGAGTGGTCTAAGTCGTTCTCCTCGATTTGATCGAGTCGATCGTCGTCCTCGTTGATCCGCCTACTGTATTATGCCGCAGAGGTCCCGTAATTGATTACCAGGAAGGTAAATTTTGGGAACAGATTTTGTGTTATTTACTTTGGTCTGAATGACTGGGGTCGGTCCCTAGTTTCCCTTCGTTCATCGTCAGTTAGATTGTGTATATATATATATATATATATATATTATATATATACAATCTAACTTACTTAGCTTGAGAGAATAGAATGCGTGCGATTTTCTGTCGGTTTATAATATACCAATTCTCATTACAACCAGTTCTTTCCGAAGGCGGTTAAAAAGAAACAAATGAACATAGTCATCATTATATTTTTTTTTTCATTACTATTACCTGATAATAATCATTCTCAACTATCATTTCTTTGCAATCTTGTCTATAAATATTAAAGAATTAACATAACTCCTTTTAGCAATAAAGACTTTATATTTTGATTATGATATATAAAACAATATTGTGTCATACGAGCATAACACATAATCCATCGTTATTGCATTTCGAAAACTGCTTTATTGTTCCATTAATTTTATGCTTTTGTATACACGAATATTATACTCTTGGCTATAGACCACATGAACTCAATTGGAACGTGGAACCATACTGCACCTTTATTGTGTCTAATAAAATATGATTGATATATTTTGGCCTGGTTTTGAAACAAATCTATTATAGCAGCAGCCTCTAGGAAACATTAAGCTTCAAGCTTCGAAGGAAACCGTGAGTCATTTTAATCAGACTTGATTTGAGTAGGAAGCTGTTTGCTGGTATTACCAAAATTGAACAGTTACCACGGCTTGTGGGAACTATAAATTACAAATCTAGATGTTATTTAATACTTACCTTGGCAAGGTCAATAACCCACTCGAGCTTAGATACACTGAAATTTAGTTTTTTTTGCCTGAAGTAGGCAAACAGTCTGACGGCCCACCTGATGGAAAGTGATCACCGTCGCCTATAGACGTTTGCAACACCAAAAATGTCGCCAACGCGTTGCCGACTTAAAAATATATATCGCAAGGGGAAACCGTGGCGGGAAGCTCCCTCCAGAATATCGTTGTACGCAGAATAAATGTTCTAGAGAACCAATGCGTAGTTGAATGTGGGAGCGCAAGGGAATGGGGGTGAATACACAGTTCACCAATGACGAGTCGTAGGCGAACTGTGCAGTTGTAGAAGTGAGGTGTGGCACCAGATCAAACAGTTCCTCGGAACACCCCGTTATACAGGCGGTAGAATACGCAGACGGACGCGAAGTCTCTTCGAAGGCTAAGCGGTTCTAAACCGTGTTATTATAGGATCGTCGACGATACGAACGTTACCGTTTCAATGTCACTAAAGCGATTATTTAACAAATTTATCGTCCTAACTTCACCTATCCTGCCTCTGAGGTTATAGCTTATTACAAGAGTTTAACTGCTCATATATTTTTAGTCACACTCATAAATTATTTTTGAGTGATCTATGAGCCACAGTAAATATAAATTGCATTAGGAATTTTGTCATAATTTTTAATAGTTAAAGTTCATCTCAAATGTATGCTCATAAATAATCCCGAAAAGTTTAAAAGACATTTAATAAATACAGCTTCATTACTTATTTGTTTTATTTCATTGCTTGTGTTTTAACAATTTCCTGGATACCTCGATTCCAAACACTAGTAGCATAGCAATAATTTTACATGACACGTTTGTATCACGTTCTATATAGTGGACCAATTTTGGTCTTTGAGCGATTTATTAATTTTAAAATCATGTCAGAATATTTCAAGAATACAAAAATGTATCAAACGATGCATTTACGTTAAACAAGAAAATATTTCCATTAAAAATGGCATATTGTCACGCGTCACAAACGTGAACTGGATAAGCGAAATGGTAGTTACAGATTAAGTGCGACCAATGACACGATCCAGTCGTAAATACCATGACATTATTTATATAAATAACCTCCATTATTGCTAATAAATGAAGTAGCTCACAATCTATTAACCTTGGTGATAGATAATTCAATCTCACGTGGATATACCTTCAATGATTAGGCAAAAATAAATAGGTAAATAATACTTTAGCGCTCTCCAAAATAAACAATTGCAAAAAATGCATATTCTTTCTTGAAAATACAATATGAAATACATACGTATCATGCGATGTCTTCCATATAACCTAAATTAAAATTAAATGCTAAGGCTATGTATGTATTGTAAAAAAAAGAGATAGGACTAAAAATTATTTGACTAAAGTATATTATTTGACAACAGTTTTAACTGAGCAGGAAATGCTAAAATAACCTCTCTGAGAAATAGATAAAAATTGTGTAGTATTAGTTTTCTCACGCTTTTTTATGCCACAGGTGTTTTGAGATTATCTGAAGCCATTTTTATCTCTAAATATATTTTGGTATGAACTGGGTCGCGATGACTTTTGAAGTGTTTAATAAACATTCTTACAATTTTATCTTTTTTTTCGTTTGGAAATAAACAACTACATAAATTACGCTGTATAATTAAATCACAATCAGGGAACTCATGATTATACACGCTGAATTTTTTAAATGGACCTTCACGGTCAAATCCTAAACTATGCTAAATAGCGAAAAACACTCAAAAAGGTCTCAAAGTCTATTTTGACGAAAACGAAAGTGGTATCATTAGACTTTTTAAAAATCAATTAAGTACCCTAGTTAGGAATTGAGTCGGCTGATTTTGAAAAAAATAAACACACCAGTTTGTAGCTTGTAAGGATCACTTTCTGTAAAGGGAAGTCAAACGGCAAAGCAAAGGAAAGGATTGTTTTTGGAAAAAACTATGTTTTAGACATAATAAAACTACGTTTTAACGGTTTTAAGCGCGGTAATTTTATTTGATTTTTGTTTTTCCGACGTTTCGGCTACTTTTCAGTGGCCGTGATCACGGAAGACAAAGATGTCAAGTGTCAACGAGTATTGTTAAAGTTTTATTTAGCCTACCGCCAACTTGTTAAGGAAAAATAAAAGTAATTATTTCCTTCCACCCATTTTAATATTATATAAAATTATTAGAGCTAGGCATGTTTGCTGAAGAGTTTCTTGCGCCGCTTCTTCTCTTCAAGCCATAACATGTTGCGAAGCGGTAGTAAATTAGATTAGGCTCCCATAGAGTAAATAATAACGATAAACAAAAGTAAAATTAAATAATTAAAATTAATAAGTTGGCGGTAGGCTAAATAAAACTTTAACAATACTCGTTGACACTTGACATCTTTGTCTTCCGTGATCACGGCCACTGAAAAGTAGCCGAAACGTCGGAAAAACCAAAATCAAATAAAATTACCGCGCTTAAAACCGTTAAAACGTAGTTTTATTATGTACACAAGTCGCGAAAACTTAAGAAAATATTATATGTTTGTATACATTAATTAAACATCAAATTGCGCCGGTGATTTGAATGCAATCAATGTTTATCCATTGACTAATTTGATTGATTGGGGTAAAATAACGTTCGAATATTATTTATAGCTGCTTATTAAACATAGAATAATTGTCATCGTTTCCATATTGAATAAAATGTGGTGATATTTAATTAATCTATGGAAAATAGAACATTTTGTTCAAAAACAATCCTTTTCCTTGGTTTTCCGTTTGACATTCCTTCACAGAAATTGATCCTTTACGAGTATAAGCTACGCTATCACTTGATATTACAGCATGTATTAACTTTTTCAAAATCAGCCGATTTGATTCTTGACAAGGGTAATTGATTTTTCAAAAACCTAATGATACCACTTCAGTGTTCACCAAAGTTGACCCCGAGACTCCTTTGCGTATTTTTTGCTTTTATTTCGTTTAGTTTTAGAATTTGGCCCTGAAGACCCACTTGAAAAATTCATTCTGTATTCTAATAATATATGAATGGGATTTTCTATGCTTTTCTTCTTCACAGCCTTAGAAATAAACATAGAATAGTAGGATATTTTGTCCCATCTCTAGTACAATAATATTAAATTAATATTAAATACTCTAAAAACATATCAAATTCATACCACGTAAGTATTGTTAAAACAACAGATACTCAACATAAACATGGAAGCACAATGTAGATATGTGTAACTTAATCGACGTAAATGATGAAAATGTATAACATACGGTACGCAATACGTACAACGTATTAAAAAAATCAGCGCTAATAAAACAGTTTTAATTTGATTACGTTGTTAATTGCTTAAATAATATAAATGAACGAGGTGATCCCTCGTTAAATGCTTCCTTGGTACTTTAGAATTCATCAAATCCACCATCCGAGGAAGAACATTCTTGAAAAGGGTGAGTGTCAACGTAAAAATGTTTTACAATTCCAATAATGTCAGATATCTGAGCATGAAGCGAAATAGATTAAATGAAATTAGAACCGCTTTTTGATGTTGTTATTTGTATTTGTGCGGCATGTTTTTTCCTTATTCGTGTTGTAATGTTAGATTATACTGACGTTAATAATATACATGTTGTAATATTAGTAGAAACATGTAAAGTTTGTTTAGAGTTTACACGTTACATAAATGATTCGATGTAAATTACAATTAATGGAAACTTCGATGGATGGTGACCTTGTTGTATGCGAAAGGCGAATATCGTATTTAAAGGCGTACGTTAGAAAAGGCTTATATTATATCCAACGTTGATATTCTATAATACTTAATCTCTAAATCACATTATACATATACGGTCATTTATGTGAGACGTGGGTGCTTTAGACTATTAAGCGATTTATCTAAATTTAGCAAAACTTTCTAAATTCCCAATACTTAAAATGTTCACGATGGGCTGTGCATATGAAATCTAATGTAACTTATCACCATACTAGTTCATAGTTATAGCAAAATGGCCTCAAAGCATGCTTAAAACATAGTTTTTTTTTTGTCAAATCTCTTTTCTAGATCATAATGTATTTTAATTAAGCGTATCGTTGCGTATAATCCAGACGTCACGTTGCCTATGAAACAGCTTACGGAATCGTCTGATCTTTGATCTTACAAAGGCCTTCATTAAGCCTGAATGTCACGTAATTTTCAATTTTGCATAGTTAACAATACAAATAGTTGCTACGTTTTGGTTATTTCAAGTAAAAATTTCCTTATTACGTCCTGTTTTTGTCAATTTTGTATCTCCCTTCCTAAGTATTTTATTAATAATTTTAGAGAATTTCATTATGGAACTTGTTTATCTAGATTTTGTAAACAACAATAACAGTGATTTCCTTGCTTTTATTGCATGTTAGTTTTCTTACTAAATTTTGTGGTTGTTCTTATGTCCTTCGCCATTACTTTGCTTTTATTAACGCCTTAGAGATTATTTGTTTATTTAGATTACAATGCATTGACGTCATGACTCTCGATTCTCGTCGCCAAGTTAACTTGAATACCTAACTTTATAATGTATTTACAGTCGCATTATCAAAGTCAAGTACTATTTATAACATGAGGGCGGGCACTTGCAATTTATTACCAGCCATTCAATTCAATAACAACGTCAGTAAATTAAAATGTATCTTTATGTAATTTTAATATAAATGTTGAATTATAACATTCTCTTATTTTAAAGGAGCTTTTTCGTAACGAACACTAGAGAATATCAACAAAATGGCGACAGTGAGTAGTCCGTTCACCACTTTGCAAGACAGAACTCAAGTAGCATAAAGAAGCTCGTCGTCTGTGGTGAAAATTTACCTGACCAACAGTCAGATCTCCAAAATCAAAATTGCCAATATCCGATGGCTTGTCTGGATTCTCCAATTTGTAAGCAAATTGACGTGACTGTAAATAGACAATATAGATAAAACAAATCTTAGTGGAAGAACGTAATCAATCAATCTGTTTTATCAAGGATTCGTTGCTCAGTATTTAGAGAGCCACTGAAGAGGAGAATCCAAAGATATTTACAGCCCAGTGATAAATCACTTCGAGTTTGTCCTTATTGGCTTTATATGCATAATATTTTTCAAATGGAGTGTCTACTTTTGAGTCACAATTCGTGTCAATGCGGGTTGGCAATACTTGAATACAAACGTACTTACTTTCTGTGACAACTGTTAACTGATATGGTTTATTTTGCGTGATAAATAAATTGTTATAGATTCGGGTAAATAGTTTAAATAGTAAAACATACTTATATTTTCATTTACCTTGTACTTCTATAGAACAGCTGTATCCTTAATATCTGTCTATATTAAAGTAATTTTATTTATTTAAAATAGAACTGAACAGCGGCGACATTTCAAGTTTCCGTCAAAAACTTGACTTAACTCTTCAATTATTCTAATAAAACCTTAATTATCACTTGTCATGTATACCTACATATATGTAGCCATCATTTTAATTAATTACGTTTTTAGCGTTAATAATATGGTATTTTGTTATTGTTAAAAACTATAGGTAATATAACTATTTAAGACAGCTTACGTTATTATATTTGGTAAGGTTTATAACCAGACAGGTACTCATTGTTGATTGGATTATACAACCAACAATTGTTGGAATGGAAACACACAGTGTAAATCAGTGGTGGAAGTCACCGTATTATCGATGGAGCTAATTTTAATGATAATTTAATTGATTTTCCAGATATATTTTTTTCGATTAAGAGGTTGTCGGTGAGGCTTTCTTCAATCTTCGCTATTATAGGCCAGGTATTTCACTTTTTTGATCAATATTCTCTGCCTATGTTTTCCTTTTATTCGTTTAAGGTGTGTTTTCTTTCCTTTTCTCCTCCTTTGTTTCATTTTACTTTGATTATCGTACATAAAAGAGTCGTATAAATGTAGAGTAAATTTTCAAACACTGTTTCCGCAGTAGTTTTAACATTTTATGCTTCTCTTTTATCCGTGTTGTCATACTCTTGTCTAATGTTTTAACCTTTTATGTTATTGACCAAGTTTTGCAAACAAACAAAGCTGCGTTCAAATATGCAAATTTTCATTTTTTTGCGGTTAGAGCTATTTGTATCCAGGCCAACGTAGTAATTAAGAAAATTTCTTATGGGTTTTATTGTAAGTTCAAATACTACTGGATACCCATTTAATTTTAATTAATTACATACATACATACATACATAACTTCACGCCAGTTCCCTTGCGGGGTAGGCACGAACAACAGAGTGCCATTTAGGCTTATTCTTAAACACCTCACTCACCTTAATTAATTACCTCTCTTTAATAACTTTTGCCTAAGTTATTATCTACAATTTAAATAATTAGGATAATTGTAATTTTATTTCTAGAAAATGTTAATGATTAAAATTAATCATGAGAGGAACTCATTATATTCATAGTCTCCGTGTTCTTGAAACAACATTATTATTCTAGGATGGGCCTGAATTTTACGAACACTAAACTACATATATCGTAATAGCAATTTGCCTAGATATACATATAGGTATTTCAGCCGTTAAACTTTACTAAATAATATTTTTCTTTCATTATATTATGTCTTCGTCTTACCGAGTATACATTATATGCATACGTATACATATACATATGCATACAATGTATACATATGTAAATATTAATTTTTAGAAAAGTAATTGATATTTCTGCAAAAAAAAATAATTAAAAAGAACTCGAGATAGATAAATGAGAAGAAAAGCAATTTTAGCCAGACCTGTTGCTTGGGAGTTTCTTGCCGCTTCATCTCCTTAACAGCAAGCAATAAGACGTTGCGAAGCGGTGTGCATAGAATAGGAAGTAAACTTAAATTTCAACTTATATATACATATGTATGACCTTCAAAAAGTGTTCTCCAGTGGAACTTATTTTGAATAAAAAATGTGTGAATTTGAAACCTTCACCGAGGCTTGGAGTTCTTATTTTACGGAAACGAACAATCTACCGGCCACGAAGTCATCGAAATTCGCCAGGGCTTGCGAAACAGAAAGGCTTAATACCTAGGGCCGTCGCAAAAAGACGAAGGACGGAACACCGGGGGCTTTTAGTTGATACCCCCGACTTGGATGGCAAATACACTAGCGGTGCTAGTCTCACCCCAACGTCGCGAATCCCACGCGTCCCCGCCATATTTCTCCCGCATTGGATTGTCCTCAAACGGATTTCCCTTCGTTGAAAAAAAGTCATCGAAATTTACTGTATGATGCCGAGGCATCATACAGGAAACTTGTAAGTAGTAAGCTAAGCAGCTAAAGTTTACATGCCGCAAGTGAGTTTAAATATTTGTTTTAAAAAAAACTTGCTTTAAACACTGTGGTACGGCGAAAACGTTATTGCGCGAAACAGTAATTCAGTTGATTGGTTGTTACCCTTTACACGGTCCATTACGTTTGCCGTGTTTTTCCGTCTACCCAACGTCGAAAGGCGTGTTTCGCGGGCAGAACTTGTAGAAACAACTTCGCCTTGTCTGATTTCCTACTAGGTGGTTGTGTTACTTGCTAGAGCCGTGTTGGTTTTACGAGCGCTTTGTTAAGATTGCTTGGGTGAAAGGAGTTGCATATAATCTCGTTAATTTGAAATTGTCACTGGGACTGTGAAAGTTTTAGCCTTGTAAAAGCTAAGATCTTTTTGAACTTTTTGAACAATTTGTATTCAGCCACCTGCATGAAAGGCGAAGTCTGCTAAATGATCAGTAATCTTCTTAACATAAGGAACTTAGGGTAACGTTTAGTGCAAAAAGTACGGTTAATGCGTAATTTTACTAACCTTTGACTCATATGCTTATTTTACATATTAACATGCACCATTTGTTTTATCTAATGCATTCGCATCTTTCATTAAGCTAATGACTTCATTACTATAACTATAGCTATCAAACATACAGAATCGTAGAGTACAATGTGCGTTAATTTTTAAAGTGGCTTATTTGTGAGAAAGAAAATTTTATCAATTGAATTTGTAATAGCCAATTCGACAGAATTTGATAATTATATGGAGAGTCTTTTGCATACTAATAGAAGCCTCAGGCTTAGCGTGCATCATAACTAAAAGAATTTAAATATGGTGTAGAAATAATTCCCTAATCACGAGTTTCTATGGAATTCCATAAGTTGCAGATTTTGCCAACAAGAAAAAAATCGCACTGAATTATTCATGGTGTTAGCTGCCGAATTTAAATTCGATGCAAAATAGCTCCGTTGTGTGCGCGTTTCTGTAGAGTTCCACAAGTTACATATTTTGGCGACAAAAACACACCGACTAATTCATGGGGACCGCGTAAACTAATCCTAGTAATGACTAGGATTAAAGCTCTTAAGACAACGGTTCATATTGATAAAGAGGCCTTTAGTATTGCTGTATTCATTTATCCGGTAGTCTAGAGGTTGTCTGCTCATGGGAACCGTTGATTGCACACAAGAGGATGTGACTAGGTTGAAAGGATATAAGAATTAATTATTAAGATTGTTCATTATATTATGAATTATGCTTAACATTCCATGTCTGGAATGCACTATGCTTAATGCAACAAAAACATTTCCGCATGATTTCGTAACATTTAAAGTGAATTAAGCTTTCTATTTCTAGCCATTTTACTTTTTCTTTTCTACAAATTAGATTGTTTAAGTAGCTCTTTTAATATAATGCTTTAATTTATCTTGAATGTTATACATTTTATTTTTTGTTTATTAATTGCTACACAATGTACTATTAAAATAGAAAGCAATTTATTAGTTTGATGATGTTCGGTAAGGATGTGCGTGCACGGAATGGATCTACAAAAATTGTATGTAACGTAATTGTTATATGCCTACAAAGTATGAGCAATAAAAAATAACTTCGTATAAAAAAGAGCGACTTCAAAAACTAAAAAGTATAAAATAATGTTACAAGTTTAGCGGGACTCGAAATAAAATGCCGTTAGAATTATTATAAAGTTTATTAGAACTATACAAACACGTATAACACAGGTACAAATATAACCGAACACAACAAATCCAAACGTAATGCAGATGGTCGTAATTCAATAAAACGCGCAAAGACGGTCACTATTAGATTCTCGAATGTACACACGTCACTCCCGTATGTTAATCGTCGTTCAACTGCCCCCCCCCCCCTCTCCATCAGGCCGTCGTTTTATACTTCACAGAAGAAAACAATCCACAACACCTGGCTAATGATGCTAATGAGCGAGTACAATAGGACAATAGGATATTCTCCACAATAATTAGAAACGTATTCCAATAAACAAGTGAACAAAAGAAGACGATCATAAAAGGATTACAATTAGTTCAAATGCCGCAGGTAATAAATATATGCTTCTACAGATCTATACGTGGAATTTGTCTTTGTCGGCGCCTAGGTTGTAACAGTAACTTAATAAAGATTTTTCACTAAGAATTTATTTAGTTTATTAAGAGACAAAATAATATAAAATTTTCTACATCTTCAAGTCGGTGCCAAGTAAACCATAAAAATACAATATTTTGCTACATTTTGTTGTTATACCAGTGTTATATGGCAATTAAAATAAATATTTCTTTTAGAATTTTTAGCTAAATGAAAAAAATTGTACATCGTCTCCTCTACGGAATCTTACAGAGTGCATGGATAGACTCACACTTGGCCTATTTTATTTTTGATGATTTTAATAAGTTTTGTCACATTTTATATCGCTGGTGTCGTTATTAATAAATCTCTCCATAAAGAGTAAGAATTTTAATGCAAAAATGTGTTATGTATTATTTATATTATGTAGTTTACAGTGGTAATCAAGGTTTTTGTTAGAAGGAAATAACCGATGATGTTCTGTTTAGTTACAAGAAAATGTTGCAAAAATCCTTGAGAAGATAAAGATGTTTATGCAAATGGGTATCTCAGAACAAGTTCTAATAGTATTTATATTTCGTTTAGCAACTGTGTTTTTTTTATATTCTCAGCATTTAAATATATTAATGAGATTTGATATTGATGATGAAGGTGATGTCAGGAGCCTTAAGAACAGACGAGCGTGCATTACAAGAGCTATGAATGTCAAAGAAGCGAGTGAGGTGTGTAAGAATAAATCTGAATGGCGCCCTGTTGTTCGTGCCTACCCCGCAAGGGAACTGGCGTGAAGCTATGTATGTATGTATGTATGTAGATATGATATTCATGCATTGAATATTTGTATTATTGTTTTTCGTCTGCTCAGTAATATTGTTTACTATTATTCGCTCGTGATCTCGTTCATGGTGGACATGACAGCAAAGATCATAGTTGTCTTGCCAATATTAACAATCGAAAGAGTATTTCCAGCAGGGCAAAGGATTGTTAGTTTCTTTATATTCCAAGTTTTAGTTGTATAATACCAGACCTTAAATGTCTCCCTTCTAAGCTCTGATTTGTTCGTTTTTAGGGAAAGGATGGTTAAAGCTAAAATGAAGGTGATTGAATGAATTCGGACCGGTGTGATGATGAAAACAGGGCATCGGTATCCCATGAAAAAGTACATAAAAAGAAATAAGACGTGGCAGCTTTATGGTTGTCTCACTTACGTCCCGTTTCAGTGATGTGGGTTCGAATCCTAGCTGAGAAGAAGAAGCATGCACCGCTCAGGCAATTTTTCGGGGTAAATCTGTATATCTGCGTATTCACGATTAAGAAAAACACCGCGATGAGACTTGTCCACCAAGGTAACCGACGTTGAAACTGGCCAAACCCCTTTGGACAAGGCGAATATACCATCTAGACTCTTGATACTGCGAATCCAAAGCTCAACAGTGAATTTATGACATTAAGCATTCTTTTTTATTCCCTTCTTCCAATAATTTGGGATCGGCACAACATGTCTTTTCCTTCCATATACATCTATTCTGGCATACATCTTCTGTCACAACACAAATGATCACATCATTTTTCACATAATTCATCCATGTTTTATTTAGGTCTGACTTATTTAAGACCTAAATATGTTTATTAATGATTAAAATATAAATCCATAGGCAACAGCAACCACTTTCTGCCAGGTGGGGAGTCTGCCAATTTGCCCGATTCAAGCAAGTATTAAACAAAAAATATATCTCCCGTTCTTGAAAGTTTACAAGAAAATTGAACATTTTACTGACTACAACGCCAGCCTTGTATGTCGCCATAACAACCTTGAGTTGTGTTCCGGCATTAGTGACCAGGTTTCAGTTTCCCTTAAGAGAGCAGCAGGGCATTTGTAGCACCTTTGGTGTTGTCCATGACCAAATGTCCATAGGCGATTGTAACCGCTTTCCATCAAGTGGGCCGTCTGCCTGTCTGCTGAACTCCTGCAATAAAAAATTTAAAAAATCCATGTAAAGGCGTGAGTGAGTAAATTGTCTTTCAAATTTCATTACTGTTCATAAATTATTCTAGAATAGCTCTATTAACAAACTGTTATACTACAAGATCGATGGGTACAAATTTAAAGGTAGACCAAAAAAAAGATGGATGGATTGTGTGAAGGATGACATGATGATATGCGGTGTGACAGAAGAGGTATGTCAGAATAGAAGAGTGTGGAAGGAAAAGACATATTGTGCCGACCCCAAGTAATTGGGATATGGTGAAAGAAAAGAGAGAGAGCTCTATTAACAAACATTAGTGCAAAAATAAACCATTATTACAGGTAATAAAATTTGAGACGAGTAATTTTGGTGTAGTTATTTCACATGTGCGATCATTATTACGATGACATCAGTAACCTTTTACGTAACTTCATAATTCTTGGTTTCCGCCTCGACTGGCTTTTTTGGTTGTAATACAACAGGTTTTGTTTAAAAATATACAGAGTATTGAATCTTTTGCATGATGTTTTTCGATGTTTAAGATAAAACATATGAGTAATATTTTCTTAAGTTTTCGCGACTTGTATACTATTATGTATACAAGTCGCGAAAAAATAAAACTACGGTTTAACCGTTTTCAGCGCGATAATTTATTTGATTTTTGTTATTGCGGCGTAGTTTTATTATAAAGTACTCGGAATAACAAATATCAAATAAATTACCGCGCTGAAAACGGTTAAACCGTAATTTTATTATATATGAGTAAGTTTTAAACTTTAGAGTCTACATTAACCCCTCTCATAAATAGTTCCCAGCACGAATCTTGAGCGGTCCGCGGAACAGTAGGGATCGCTTTGCGAGTTGATCGTAACCAATGTAATGACATTTATCGACGATATTATGTTTTTCTCTGTATTCGAAAGGGACAATATCTCATACTTCGTCAAAGGGTGGAAAGTTTAACTGTTCGTAGCAAAAAGATGACCGCTCAAGAATGGTGCCGGGAACTATACATACACTGACACTGAATGCAAGAATGAAATTTGATACCCTATCTACTTCCATGTGTAACAATAAGGGTGCTGATAGTAAATACGCTTCAAAACTAAAATAGGTTTAATGCGTTGCATAAAAGTCTATTCTATTCCAAAAGTCATTAACGAACATTTATATCATTTTTAAAAATCGGCCTATAGATACCGCCCACGACTATATGCAATTGTTGTGCACTGAATTTTTTATTTTTATTAAAAAACCTCTTTTACACGTGTAGCGGCCAACCCTACGTTTTTCACGATTTTATTACAGTATTGTATAGCAGCACATAAACAATATGCATATTCCTACCATTTAATACAATTCATTTCATTTCTTTCGAATTTTCTTCTCCAACTATGTATTTTGCAGCGTCAGGCTCGTTAAGGATTTCCTTGTCTGAAAGAGATCGCTCTTAGCGATAAGGCCGCATATTGTTTTGTCAAGATAGTTTTGCAAATATGCATTTTTGTAAATGCAATAAAGTGTTAGTTATTAGTTGCTATCTTTCTATCCTACTAATTTTCATCCGTATAGACCAGACTGGACCTTTTTATACGGGCCACATTAGATGAAGTTCGGCGGACCATAACATTATTTTTACATAGATCTTTTTTAACTATTAGAATACACAGAAGACATGCTAACGGCTCGCCCAATGGAAAGGGATTACGTCGTCTATGGACATTTGTAACACCACAGGTGTCACCGATGTATATCCATGATATTATATAACACAAAATCTCGATGGACCTTAGGTTATATCGCGATATAAACCCAGCATTAAACAACCAGAGAAGATTTCATAAAGGTTCCATTTTAACGAAAATCGCTACGGAACCCTAAATAAATGCCATGTCAGTGTCATCGAAGGCGGAAACCGTTTTTTCTAGGTTTATTCGGTAGACGGTTTTTAATAAAACAAAACCGTCACGGTCCGTGGGAGTCGTCACGAGTTTTGAGAAGTCTCTTTGAATGACAATCGCGTCTGTGCTCTTGGTTGTTTTCACTTTTTGGTTATTGTAAGTTTGTTAGGTAGTTGCGTAACGTAGATCTTCGTATTACAGAATCTAAGCTTAGTATTCTAGATCTCGTTCTTAGGGTTCCACGGACGTAAAAACGCGACACATACGAAATCTGCATGTTTAAAAAATTACGGGTAGGCGGATGGTTTGGTAATCCTCACGTACCACTTACTTCGTGGTGTTTTTCTTCAGCTATTGGCAATTGGATAGTTGATAATAAATTCTAAAACAATGTTCATATAAAAGAGTGGGTGTTAAAGACCGTGTATTTGCGTTTATACTTTTAAATTATCATTTTAGAAATAATGTTAATTACTGTTTAAACGCAAGGGAACTGCCATGAATGTATGTATGTACTGCTTAAACAATAATTAATACGCTATTTGTTTTTTAATATATTAATTACATCATAATTTGTTCCCTCTTATAAAATGTAGGCGGCTTTGGCTTACAATGCTTATATTAAACATTATAAAACACGAAGACTAGAAGAACACACTGTATTGAATAACATTGAATGATTCAAGTTTATGTTTATATAGATTACTTTGGTTTATTTAACCAATTTGAATTATAGAAATGAACCGTCTGAAATCGGCTTAAGGCGATAAAAAGTATATTATTGATTGATTACTTTGGGGAAAAAAAATATAGTTGAGTAAAATGATAGTAAATCTCTAAAACATGTTTTCAATATTTATTAGTTTGGCAACTTTTTTCTGATAACTTCTTTGGGAACAACCCATTGATTTGACTCTCGATTACTTTATAAATGCTTCCCGATCGGATTCAAATCTACTTGATTGAAGTTAGAAAGGTGTACTTTACGCGTTGAGCTAGAGATCAAGTTATGACTTTTATGTATGCAAATTTTATAAAGAGGCAATATTTGTGAATTTGTTTGTAGGAAGTAATCTCTTGAACTACTGCACCAATTTTGTAAATTTTTTCACCGGTAAAAGGTACATAATTCCTGAGTGACATAGGCTATATTTGATTGTGACTAATATGTTTTTTTTTAATGACGCCCAGCAAAGTGGGCACGGTTCGGCTAGTATGTATATAGTTAAAAAATTAACAAGACCCGTAAAAAACTACACATAATATGTATTAATATAGTTTCCTAACGTAACGACGACGATTTTCGACGGTAGCCACCTATCACCAGGTGGTCCGCTTGCCAGTTAGCCTACTAGCAAACATAAAAAAAACTATTTTTTAGCATAAATATTTGACTACGTTTTAACGGTTTTAAGCGCGGTAATTTATTTGATTTTGGTTATTCCGACGTCAGATGTCAAGTCTTGACATCTTTGTCTTCCGTGAAACGTCGGATTAACCAAAATCAAATAAGTTACCATGCTTGAAATAGCTAAAACGTAGTTATTATGTACACGAGTCGCGAAAACTTAAGAAAATATTATATTCACAGGCACATATTTGTCTACTCATGTCCCCTCTACGATTCTTGTATTTTATTTATGTACATAACTTACATAATATATTGTTATACATAATAATAATTATTGTGCCGACAGAAATATGTCATGTAATATTTTGCTATGTGTACAAATATGACGATGAATGTTTTGAAGTTACCATTAAAACTCGTTCGCCTTGCGCTCGACGTAACGCGGAAGCGTATGTTCGTATTTTGATATATATGTGTCAAAACCATCCATGTGTCAGACAGAACGGTTTTGGGGAAAGTTGTCTATTTTATTCAGGGCTGGTAGCAGTTGGAAGTGTTTGTCTAGTATACTAGGGCTTCCGTTCGACTTCACTCAATGAATAAAATCATTCATTTGCTCACAACATGAAGCATGAATATAATATGACATGTTATTATACATTCACATGCTTTTGCCCATCAGACATGCAAATTGTATTTTAAATCTACTTGAATATTTATGGTCTATAAAAACCTCTATTTAAAATTATTTTAACATAAATATATCTACCCAAACATTCTATGAATAATTATTTTTTGTCAAATGAGCTTTGGTTGACCTGAGTATTTCGCGAGAATTTTCTAAATTTTCGAAGTAAAAAGCATCTGAGATTATTCTATAGTAACCTATCCTATATCGTGGAAAAATGAATGCTAGAACTGCCCAGTAAAAACATAATACGGAAAAGCTCCTAAATCGTACAAGGCTAGCTGATGCTACAGATAATCCATCGGTAGTTTCTCGAGTTTAATGATTTAAAATATATTTTTCTATTCTTAATCTAGAATAGTCTAAACGTGTTAATTATTTATGGAAATTTAATTGATCCATAAAATGTTTCGATGCATAATTTAAAAACCGATTTATACAAAGTACAACTCTCACTTTCAATTATTGAAAGTGAAAATAGTGTGTGTTCGTATAATGCTTAATGGTAGAACCACGTGATTACTATTGCGGTTTAAGTAAGATATTTTCGTTGGTTATAGACTGGCGTTAGTAGTTTAGATAGTACGTTTCGGGCCTAATGAGCTTGATCACGTAACTGTTTTTTTTTATAACTAGAGCATAGAATACAGGCTGACTACCCAGCTGATGGATAGTGATTACCGTCGCTTATGAATATTTGCAACAAGAGAGAGTTAGCAACCTAATGCCTGCTTCGAAGGGGGAACTGGAACCTGGCCACAGATGCCGGAACACAACTCCAGACCGGGGGGTAGTAGTCATACAGATGAGCAAATGCCCTACTAACTTACCTGTGTTGTCCGGTGTTTACCGGTGTTTTGTCGCCTCTTACGAGAGGCCGCCCGACCGTAGGAGTTGGTATTCTTTATATATAAGAAGAAGATAAGAAGATCTGTATAAGAAAGATAATAATAGGAATTGAAACCTTCCAATAAAATTCGTACATTTGAAAAGTTGCTAAACCCTATATGATCATATTATTATGGCGCCACAAGACATTTTGTTTCTCATTTTAACGTTTTTTTGTTTTTCTCGGGTACTCAGTACTCTACTTGTGATTTTGAGAGACTACTCTATGACAGTGTGCATGACAAGAGTTATGAATGTCAAAGAAGCAAGTGAGGTGTGTAAGAATGGACCTAAATGGCGCTCTGTTGTTCGTGCCTACCCCGCAAGGGAACTGGCGTGAAGTTATGTATGTACTCTATCAAGAATACAAGCAGAATGCCGAGCCTAAGTCGTCTTTATACTCGTACAATGTCACCGAAACTATATCCCTGTTTTCTTTATTCAGAATCCCGTACAACAACTACCTTAGGCTTACCTATAGACAACCCTCGCATTTTTCGATTTTGGAAGTATCTGATTTGTCCTCCGTGAGGATTGACCCGGATTTACTATTGGTTCTCGATATAGGGTACAGGGACAAGGATATTTTGGGCAAACGGACAAATTTTGTACTGCATTAAGGTATTTGTGCAGTAAAAGTTGGATTCGAGAAGGCGGTTTACAAATTACGTAATGTATTTTTTGTATGAAGAAGCACAAATGACACGGAACTAGTAATATCTCAGTTGTAGAAATACTGTTCTAATATGTATGTATAACATACATACAGTACACGGCGGTAAATAATGCACATCGAGTAATATAGTGGTCTTCGTGGAGCGTTGTCTTAGTCACTCAGTCCATTATGTGACGTTTTGTCGCTCTCCTAAAATCTCTCGTCAGTCGTCAACTTCAAAATACATATACATATATATAAGTATATGAGTTGTTAAAACCCATAAAGTTATACAATGGCATATAAAATAAAAAGAGGATACCTATACACAGTCAGTCACGCGAAATTATTTACAATGTTTATAAATATTTTAAAGGAAGCTGTCAGATTCAGACATTTCGAAAGCGATGGTGGAAGTAATTATTTATTAAGCTTCAAAAGCGACTTGTAAGTACCACCGGAATTTCTCAAAGAACTTTAAACAATATACTAAACGTGGTCGGTACTGGAACACCATCCACTTCATTTGAGTTCAACTCTCTGAAATCGAAACTAACTACCTGTATATATATTGTATATATATTGTATATACAGGTAGGTAGGTAGCTATACTTAAATATATGAAAGAGCCAAGGCATGCCGGCCGACACATTGTTTTTTTACAAATTAAAAATTTGACAGTAACATTTCTTATAGACTTTTGTTTTTTTCTTGACGCGTTTCTGTTTCATTCGATAGAGTTGTTAAACTTTAAACAGTATATGTATAAAATTCAATAGCTTTTATTACAATAATAAATATTTAATGTACAAACCTTTGGAGACATAATAAAAAATTAAATATCACTTCGCAATATATTATATTTTTTAAGCAGAAGATACATACATACATACATACATAACTTCACGCCAGTTTCCTTGCGGGGTAGGCACGAACAACAGAGTGCCATTTAGGCTTATTCTTACACACCTCACTTGCCTCTAAGCAGAAGATGAGATCAGAATTTCTATTGTTATTCGAAAGACATTTTTCTCTTGCACCTTTTTTAAAATTAAATAATAAAATGAAGACTGCAGAGTCATACTTATCGCAGCTTCTCTTTTCTTTCACCATATCCCAATTACTTGGGGTCGGCACAATATGTCTTTTCCTTCCACACTCTTCTATTCTGACATACCTCTTCTGTCACACCGCATATCATCATGTCATCCTTCACACCATCCATCCATCTTTTTTTTGGTCTACCTTTACATCTGTACCCATCCGTCTTGTAGTTTAACATTATTTTTGTCACGTGACTTTCATCCCTCCTCATTATATGCCCATACGAACTTAATCTTCTTCCTCTCAATTTTTCAGTCACAGGTGCAACTTTCAAAGATCCCCTTATGTATTCATTTCTCACCTTATCCATTCTCGTAACACCACACATCCATCTCAACATCATACTTATCGCAGCTATAAAACTAAATATTGTTTCTTATATTCACGATTTCACAATCACTTGAACGTTCACACAATGTCTTTTAATTTCACTCTCCTACATTATGGAATACGTCCTCGGGCACACCGCAAACCACCACGTCATCCTTCACACTGTCATCCCATCTCGATTTCTGCCTACCGGTATTTCTTCATTATATCTATCAATTTTCTATTTTTACCCTTGCATAAAACTGAATGTAGCTGATGTATTAAGTACATTGAAAAGATCCCTTTCATGTTAAATATATATAACATAATTTTGAGACTACGAAAGGCTCACTAATACTGTTATCCAATTAATTTACAACATTTCCTTCATTTGTAATTAACTCAACCAACGTAGATAACGAATCTACTCACAGTGTAGATATAAATGAGATATAGAGATAAAAAAATACGCGAAAAAGAAATACAAAGCATTCCATCTCCCGCAGGTACAAGCAAGACAAACAGCCCTCTAACAGCGAGTTAATTGAAATCTATTATTCTTATTTATCATCCTGAAAATGGTTGGCGTTGGTTGTTGAAATGTCAACGTATCCTGTGGGAGGTTTGCGGTGGAACCCACGCCTTAGTGTGTTGGGGTTGCTAGCCTCAAAATATTTAACCCAAAAATGGTAAATTGTAAATTTTAATAATTTTATACATATATAAAATCTAGGATACTGTACACTTAATTTTATTTTATATTAGATCACGAAAATAATATAAAAATGAACATGTTAAAATTAATTATAAATAAAGAAACGAAACCTTAAATTAAATTAAATGCTAAAAATAAACTATTATATACAAATTAAAATTAAACATAAAAAACTTCAATTACACACATACATACATAACTTCACGCCAATTCCCTTGCGGGGTAGGCACGAACAACAGAGCGCCATTTAGGCCCATTCTTACACACCTCACTTGCTTCTTTGACATTCATAACTCTTGTCATGCACACTCGTCTGTTCTTAAGGCTCCTGACTTAAGAACAGAACGACTTAACATAAAAAACTTCAATTAGATCTACTAAAATATCGCTTCGAAAGAATAGGAGCGAATTGTATTTTTGAAACAAAAAATTAGCATTGGTAGAGAGCAGTGTTACTGGTAGAACCTCCGCGTTAGACTGATAGTTTTTATAGTTTGAACTGAACTACTTCACACGACGATAATCTATCAATATTGTTGTAAGAACTTATAATTCTGTCTATTAAATAGATTAAGTAATATTCCAATACCCAAAGTAAGTCTTTAAAATTTAGCATACTAATCTAGCGTATTTCTTATACGTTCTTACATAAGTAAATCAAAAAATAACTATTGGTGTTCATGACCTCCTTGTATTTACTCTGGTTTTAATAAGGATTTTTGTTCTGTATGTCATGGGATCCATTTCCTGGTGAGTAAAGTATTCAATGTTCATCTCGGCGTAACTTATTTTTACATTTAATGCAGAGTTATTTGTTTAGGATTGTTTGCACACAATTTTACATTGTTATACATAATTTTGACGGCTCTGTTGGTGTTATGGTTAATTATACATTCAAATCAAGATGATGTCGATTTATGTAAATCAGAATGTTATTTAGAGCGGCCGATAAATTCTACTTTCTACATTTGTATCAAAAATTGTACCATTGTTATAAATACGTATTTGGATTAAAACAAATTTAGCGAATGTTTAGCGATAATTTATTTACACCTTCTGACACATTATTATTATAAATATTTGCCATACATAGGAAAGACTATTGTTTATTCTGATTTATTCAATTCCTCTAATGTGCAAAAATGAAATATGAATTTAATATCTAATAACACGTCATGATTATTGTTAGATATTTTATAATGATAAAGGTATTTATCACAATTCTTCATATATCATGAACTCCTTCAAGCTATATAGAAGGTGTGCTCGATTAGGCACTTTTTTAAATCGGTGATTAAATATTGTTACGACCTAGAAATCGACAAAGTGTGTTGTGTTTAAAATTTGTGATTAGAAAATAGCCCATTGTGTAATGTAATCTTTTATGGCAGTCATTAGCCAGGTGTGTCGGATTTAAAGTACAAACTGATTCCAGGAAATTCGGTCCACGCGGCTGGGCAGACATAATGCATCTGTGCAGTATAAAGCAATGCCTCGATTGAGGTACGAGGCAGTCGAGCGATAACTACGAGCGAAGCAAGACTTGTGTACTTTCGGTAATCTATTTAGTGACGGACTTTGCGTGTGTTATTAAATTGCGATCTGGATACATTTGGACTTGTTGCGTTCGGTTATATTTGTCCCTGAGTTATACGTGTTTATATAGTTCTAATAAACTCTATAGTAACGGCATTTTAATTCGAGTCCCGCACTCGTAACAATATAATGACACTACCGAAGATTTTGTTTTTTTATTAGTTTATGTTTATTTTATATAAAATTTCCAAACGTGGCAACTCAGACGTAGGCGTGCGGGATATCATAAGATCAGCGGTGGTGGGTGGTTATGACGGCTCTCTTGACTCTCCTGACCTACAGTGAACCAACAAAGGGAAGCAACGGCGTACCTACGTAGGAAGATTTAGTACAAAATGGTCCAGAAGCGAATATAGATATCTTTTTATTTTGTGGCTTTTGTGTTTTTGTTAATCGCGATTGGGGGATATAACAGAATATTAAGTATCTGTGATATATGATATTTTTACATACCGTCACAGAAGTACGCACACGTGCAGTTCGTAAAACGCAGTTTTATTGCCTTCCCGAATTTAGGAATTCTTTTGTTTACTTTGTATTTAGAGTTTGCATTTATACAATAGCCTATTGTTATTGTACTTGTTTATGGCCATTCGCAAGCATAATTATGCAGGTGTACAGAATTATGTTTTTCTGGAAATTAGCGCCGACAGTGGCCAGGTGTGGTTCTTGAAAATCATTGGTTACACGGTCGTGACATATTGTAAGCTACTCTAAGTAAGAGTATAAAGGAATTCCCGAACGGAGAGATCGGCAGTCGAGCGAGGGTTACGATACGAGTAAGATGTAGATTCGACAAGCGATATAGTGACGGATTTTGCGCGTGTTATTGAATCGTGCAGTGTATACTGTTTGTATCCAGTTTTATTTGTACCTGTTTTATACGTGTTTGTATAATTCTAATAAACTCTATAGTAATTCCAACGGCATTTTAATTCGAGTCCCACACTCGTAACAATATCTATACATTATACACATTTAATTTAGGCGTTTGTTTTATATAAATGAACATGTATATGACTGTGCTAATCAGGTAGTACTAATTCCGATAAAAAAATCTATATCAATGACGAAAATGAAAATATTAGTTTGTAATTTCCAAACAAATCCCAAAAATTAAGCGATTTTTTATACGATGCCTAAGTAATCATAAATGACAGTTTTTATTTTTTTTGTCTGTGTGTTTGTCTGTATGTAAGCTTTCAAACGGCTCAACGTATTTCAATGAAAATTTCAGGGATTGTAACAGGAATTTATCTTAGTTGGACGGGTATGTCCCATCCAACCTGATAACTGGCAGGGTTCAGAAGATATGAATGAATGAAAACCTAATTTCTACCACCCGTAACTCCATCTAGCGAAGGTGGAACAAAGCATGAGAGCAACACATTAAAGTTATATTGTCATTTTCGTTGCCATAGCGATGTTTTTGTTAGTGATTTACAACGACGGCGCCAATAAGATGCGATCGGAGCGCAAACTTTTTGGCTATATTCGTCTATCCCTCGACAACAGCACTTTTTTCTGCATGAAACTAACTGCGTGTATGCAAAATTTAATGACGACCTTTTGCGTAAGTTAAGGCGTAAAAGCGTTACAAACATACATACTGAAATTCGCATTTGTAATACTAGCTTTAAACCGCGGTTTTGCATGCGTTAATTTTATCCCACGGGAACTGTACATTTTTCCGAGATAAGTAGCCTCTTTGCTAGTCCAGACTATAATCTCTGTGCCAAATTTCATCCAGATCCATTTAGCAGTTATGGCGTGATTGAGTACCTAACAAATATCCATTCAAACTTTTGCATTTATAATATTAGTATAGATTAGTTGTTAAAGATGAGTGTGTATAAGGTATAGATAATTTTCAAATAGTAGCGTCTGTCGCGTAAATTTCATTCGAATTTATTATTCATGTAAGTAAAGCGTAACTTGCGTAAAATTTTCAGACAGTTCAAAGTCCCTGACAAACGGAAGACAATAAGGAGTTCGTTCAGAATCTATTAAGCATACTAATAGACAGTAAAATGTTGCCAGCATAATGACAAATGCCATATATGTTAGGAAATTATATTTAGAATTTGATTATACTATAACTGTCTAAAGAGACAAACATTATTACATTCAATTAATATATTGTAACTATAAATTAGTACAGTGAAGGAAACTTGACTTATATTCTATCTATTTCATTACATCTACCTATAATCCCTCAACTCCCGTCTAAAGTGTATGAATATTGTTACAACTCAGGTCCCGACAAAAGAACAGAATCCACCTGCATATCTGAAACAAAGCACATTTATTAGTCGGCATTTGAACTAATAACATTGAATTTCTTTTATTATCGTCTTCTTTCGTTTACTTATTAGCATACGGCCTATTTTTGTATTGTAATCATTAGCCAGGTGTTACGGATTTTAAAGTAAAATCTGATTCTAGGAAATTAGGTTCACGTTGCCGGGCGGACATATAGCATTTGTGCAGTATAAAACAATGGCCCGACTGAGGGAGGGGTTAGTCAGCGAGAACCACGGGCGAAGCGAGACGTGTGTACTACAATCGGGGATCTAATAGTGACGGACTTTGCGCGTTTATTGAATTACGATCTTCTGCATTACGTTTGAACTTGTTGTGTTCGGTTATATTTGTACCTGTGTTATACGTGTTTGTATAGTTCTAATAAACTATAGTAATTCTAAAGGCATTTTAATTCGAGTCTCACACTCGTAACAATATTCTGTTATTTACATACATACATACATACATAACTTCACGCCAGTTCCCTTGCGGGGTAGGCACGAACAACAGAGCGCCATTTAGGCCCATTCTTACACACCTCACTTGCTTCTTTGACATTCATAACTCTTGTCATGCACACTCGTCTGTTCTTAAGGCTCCTGACATCACCCTCCGCTAGTACACGATCAATTTGATCATGGAAGGTCTGTTATTTAAGTTTAAGCAATTCTGGTATTTAAGTTTTTAAGATAATTTTATGACTTAACACATCGGCGCAGTGAAGTGAGTTATTGCCCCGTAGCGCAGTGTCACCTATTTCTACTCGGGACAAACGGGAAATACTTGTAGACGGAAGCGGTATTTTGCGGCTCTTAAAAAGCAACGTCCCACTTTTCGTTTTACTTACACTCGATTTCATCTTCAAACATCCTGTGAATCGATATAATCAAACAAGCTCGTAGTCGCCGAGACTTATACAATGTACATATATCAGATAAATGTCCGGACAGAACTGAGCTGGCATTACTTCTGTTATTTTTAAAAAAAGAAACCAACCCATCCAATTGCGTACTCTTAACTATCTAATTCATAAATTAAATTTGGTATACTATTAATTCAAAATTAATAGTCCATTAATTTTAGGAGCAGTCTCATTTGAATTAAATGGTTGTCAATCAAGGCACGCGTCGAAATCTCTTTTTACGATCTTGACAAATTTAATTAAATTTTACGAACTTATGTCTAGTTAATATACATATAAACTGTAATCGTCATGAAATGTCGATGTTTTTACTTAAACATTATAAAGGTGTTGAAGATAGTAGTTAGGTACCTACTAATAAGAGATACTAGTAGCAAAACTAAATTAGTTCGAGCTCGCTGGCGATTTTAATCACAGTAATCGTACAATAATTATGTATACCATAATTGCCAGTCTGAATCAGCAATATTTCTGCCACGGGATATCTGGAAGAGATCGCAAGACCGCCTTCTGTACACAATTAGAATACTTATTATTAGTACTACTTTGTAATTTTTTTTAATGGTGTACAATAACGGTCCTATTTATACATACATACATACATAACTTCACGCCAGTTCCCTTGCGGGGTAGGCACGAACAACAGAGCGCCATTTAGGCCCATTCTTACACACCTCACTTGCTTCTTTGACATTCATAACTCTTGTCATGCACACTCGTCTGTTCTTAAGGCTCCTGACATCACCTTCTGCTAGTACACGATCAATTTGATCATGGAAGGTGTGTCGTGGCCTTCCACGACTTCTGCATCCATCCACTTTTGCATTGTATATCTGTTTAGTCATTCTTTCATCATGCATTCTTTCTTCTTCTTTCTTTTTAGTTTGTGCGTATAATATTTCAAGCTGACATTACGATGTTGAGATGAAAGTGTGATGTAACAAGAACGGATAAGTTGAGGTAGGGTGGTATATAAAGGGCTTTGAAATTTGCACCCATGTCTGAAGAATTAACTTAACTATGGTCATCTAATGAGAAGGAGTAAAAGTCATGTAGGTAACAAGAAGAATATTAAACTAGAAGATTGATAGATACAAATGTAAAAGTAGACCAAAAAAGAGATGAATGGATTGTGTGAAGGATGATATGGTGATTTGTGGTGTAACAGAGGACGTATGTCATAATAAATGATTATGGAAGGAAAAGACATATTGTCCCGACGCCAAATAATTCGGAGACAATGAAAAAAAAGTGAATATTTAAAGCACCATTTGTCGACCAACTGTTGGACTAGAATACGAATAACGTTAGTTTCGAGACAAAACTTTAATTTTAGAACTTCAAATAGGGCTTATAAGATAATTTCAAACGGATATTAACCAATTATCGACTGTTGTAACTGTTCGGACAATGGCCGATTGGTTCCATTACGTCACTACGCTTGCGAATAAGACGCCCGTAGATGGCGCTCTCACTTTCACTCGACCAATCGTAAAGATTGGAGCTCGGGAACTGCAAAAATAAAATTCGAAAATGGAATGTCCAAATCTTATAATAGTTTTGTTTTTATAATGTTTCAGAGGAAAGTATTATTTTTTACCGTTAAAATGTCGTTTAATTTTATTTTATGCATTCTATTCGATTGAAAAAAAATTAATAGTTCAATTCATTTGAAAGTCTATGAAAGTGTATAAGAAATCTTTAGGAATAAATATTATTGGGGACGTAAATCGTTGAGTTTTTATAATTCAACGCCAATTTTTTACGACACTTACAATATTAGCTTTCAAGCGTGTTTCTGGCACCAGTAGATTGAACGACAGGAAAATCATGTCTTAAAAATTTCCTCATTCTTTCGGGCAGGGTTTTTTGAAATAATAAAATGTTTTTGTTTTGCTTTTAAATTCTGCTAAGACGTCGTTTTGTTACTTGCCGACCTTGCAGTACTTGTAATTGAACGACGTGAATGATAAATCTTATATGCTTATCTTATCTGGCTTTACTCTAAAACACATAACATTAATATTAATATATATATATTTTTTTTATTCAATTGGTTCTGAATACACAAAGTATTTTTATTTTGTTAAGTTTCCACGATATAGCACGAGCCGCCTACGCTGGTATGGTCATAGGTCACGTTTTACATAAACTCACAAGTTATGTGGGTTGTACTAACTACTTGATAGAAGGGGTAGGTCCTAGAAATTCTGACTTAACGTCCTGAGTAATACGTGCGAAGTGAAGATGAAAGTGTAGCCTAGGGGTCCCTGGACTCCAATACTAATGCTCCGAATATAAACGGGATTTAAGTTACAATGATGGTAATAATAGACACTTAACCGTTTTTCGTATCACTAATGTACATTACGTTAAATTAAGTAATACCGTTCATAATATGATTATTAACATTTTACACAATTCTGTTCAATATGGAGAAAGTGGAAACAATTGCATGTGAAAAAAATATTACATAACGCAAACAAATAAAATTTGCGACGACAATAGAATGTAAATTTCACTGTTGTTAAAAAAGATAAATAAAATAAAATTGTGCAAGAAGTCTTCTAAGATACTACTAAGAAGAAATCTACTATGGAAAAAAATTGTTGTTAGCACTTGGTAATTCTAACAATATGCGTGCATATTAGATCAGAAAACCGCCGCATGCATCCCGGCCAAGGTTCGAAACCGTGCTCTTTGAGTTTGGGACGCCTGCACTAGTCATTACACTCTACCACGACTTCAAAATGTATCCGATAGAAAACGGACAGACTTGCTACCCTGCGGCGATGCTCAAGGCTTAGAATCCGATCTAAATATACTTAACAGTATATTGAATGTTAATCATTTGGTAAAGTTTTATTACCAGATGCAAAAACATAATCTCTCTATATATGCAACTCTGTTTTATTACCCAAATTAATTAAAAATCGATCCCAAATATATGTTTTGTTTTATCCCTCTATTTAGAAAAATACGACAGCATTTCAACTATTATATGATATGAGTAAGCTTATGCGAAAGGGCACCAGTTACTAGACGCTCCCTAACTATTGTTACCTAAACTCGTCCGGTCTTCTAATATAAGATCAAACTACATCCTCTACATACCCCATACGTGCTAACAAGAACTTCCCTCTTCACTAAACAAACAAACGCTTTGACCATCCTAAATGCATTATCATGTACAACGAGGATCGCATCGATCGTCTAAGGTCATTGGCATGACCTCCCCAATGACCTCACGACTACCACATCAGAACTGGTTCTGTATGATATGCCGCTTATTACCGGTTCGCGTTTTTGTAATGCCTTAAAGGACGTTTTTTATATTGGAAGGTTCTTGGGTGCTTTGAACGAATTAAAGAATTTGCTCTGTTTGCGCAGTTTGAAAGAAGTGTCTTCGTAATCTGCGGTGAACGGAGTCATGATCTGGGATAAATGTTCGGGATAAAAGCTAGCTCTTTATAGAGTTTCATTTAAAACTGTTCAGTAGTTTACATGTGATGCTCTGACAGAGACAAAAAAATTCTAGTCTCATTTTTTAAATCTGCTGGTCCGAATTAGCCCTCTGATCTCTTTTCTCATTTCACTCAACTCACCCAACTGATTTATTTTAGTAAAATATACATATACTTAATTTGTGATGATATGTGTTGATTTAATTTGAGTGACATTTCCTCTGGCAGGTAGAAAGTTTGTGGAGATTTGATCTGGTTTCTCTCTTGAATCTGTGACGAAATTTTCATGTTTTAAATCTTGATTTGTGTATATTTGCCCGTCTGGATTCCTACCACCCCTGGTCTAAGGTAGGCCGCCAAAACAACCTTGAGCTGTGTTCCGGAATTAATGCCAGGTTCCAGACTCCCTTAAGAGAGCAACAGCGCATTTGTGTTACAAATGTTTTTAGGCGATGGTAACCGCTTTCTATCAGGTGGGCCGTCTGCCTGTCTGCTGAACTTAAGATAAAAGTACGGCACATGTGATTTTCTTATTCCACTCTTTAGCAATAGTTTTAACTTGTAAGGTAATCGGATAAAGATTATGCAAATTTTAAATGTTGGTGTATGGGGTATGCTTTCCGACGGTATTTCGTGCGACTTAAGCACTTTACAATGTAAGTCTTATTTCATATGCAGTTAAATGATTTTATGTGAACGGCTTTGTATACAGCTAACCATATTTGCTTGGCTTATCTCTGCTTGAATATGGTATAAGTACAATATATTTTGTTTAATATTATTAAGAGCATTAGGATTCAAAAGTAGACACGATCGTAATCTATATTATATGTAAATATTGATCCTGTCTTAATAGAAATATGAACGTGCCTTTGTATGAATTTTTGTTTGTTTCTTTCGTCTTTAGGGCAATTAGTACAAATGGCATAATTCTATAGGTTTCTGGGTCGAAATTGTATTAGAAAGCCAGTCACTACCTTTTTATTACTTATATATTTTTATTCAATCTGTACAAAAGTTCTGATATGTTATCTTTTATCTTCAGAAACATTAAACTAAGCTATCAGATAATAGCTAATAGAGCCTTAGTCAGTCTTCCCTTACATAGGTGATTCTACGCAATCACATAATAAAACTAACGGAATATATTTGTTTATCATTTGCTCCAGTTACTATTATACACACACAATACAATCGTATTACGTTTGCTCCAAATCTGTCGACTCACACGGAGATTGAACTCGTAACCTACAAGTCTACACGCAACCACTGGATGAAGTTTTTATTATGTTCATTTATTTATCTTTAGACGAAAGTTGATTTTAATATATTGGCGAAGCTTTCTTGTGTTTAAGCATCATTATCTTGTATTATTATAGTCCCAAAAAATATCGTGATAGGTTAGTTGCTAAAGCTCCCTCGTTTCTTTTTAGTGACTTCTGTTCGAATGACGGCCAGGAGTATGCACTACTTAAGGCACTCTGTCTATCCTAACGTGCAATATAATAATCTCTGAATAGCTGAATATTATTATTTCTGGGGCTTGTTTTTCTTAACAATTTTTTTTTTATTTTAAACTTCCTTTGTGTTATAGTCATGGTCGATGAGACCTAAAATAATTATTTTTCTAATTCCATCTATAGAAGTAATCTAGTCACATGACCAGCAATACTATACTGGTCTAGATTATGCCGCCATAACAACCTTGAGTTGTGTTCTGGCATTAGTGTCCAGGTTCCAGTCTCTCTATAGAGAGCGGCAGCACATTGGTAGCACCTTTCGTGTTACAAATGTCCATAGGCGTCTATCCGTTCTATCCGTGCAGGAACGGGCGGCCTGTCGTAAGAGGCGACTTAACAACCCACAGCCAGGTGGTAGGGCATTTGCCCGACTGGATGGCTACCACCCCTGGTCTAAATTATGTCGCCATAACAACCTTGAGTTGTGTTCCGGCATTAGTGACCAGGTTCCAGTCTCCCTTAAGAGAGCAGCAGCGCATTTGTAGTAACTTTGGTGTTGCAAATGTCCATAGGCGATGGTAACCGCTTTCCATCAAGTGGGCCGTCTGCCTGTCTGCTGAACTCATGCAATAAAAAATACAAAAATTCAAGATACATTTTTGACTCCACATTTAAATTGAATTTTAGATCTAAGCGAGTCAAGCATGATTATAGAATCGGTGCCATACTATTAAGACAAAAAGGAATCTTTATGCAATGATTTGCACATTCTGTTAGAATTCGTCATACCAAATTGTTGCACACGCAAAAGCGTTCAGTTTATTTCGAAAATATTTGCTCTGTAATAACAGTTTGGTAATTCTAAATGCAATACCGGGGTTCCGCCTACATTTAACTACTTAATATTACACGCGTAACTTAAACACCGTTACCGACATTATGCAAAAGGACTTCATTCAGTCTGGGTGTTATTTAGAAAGTGTGGTACATGTAAATGTGGTTTGTGAGCGAATTATGTGAAGCAATATTTTTTTAGTAAAAACATCAATACTCTTTTATTCGTGCAGGAACGGAGAAAGAATACAATTTCCTGCAGCCGGGCGGCCTGTCGTCAGAGGCGACAAAACAACCCACAGCCACGTGGTAGGGTATTTGCTCGACTGGATGGCGACCACCCCTAGTCTAGAGTATGCCGCCATAACAACCTTGTGTTGTGTTCCAGCATTTGTGACCAGGTTCCAATCTCCTTTAAGAGTGCAGCAGCGCATTTGTATCACCTTCGGTGTTGCAAATGTCCATAGGCGATGGTAACTGCTTTCTATACAGTGGGCCGTCTGCCTGTCTGCTTTCTTGCCTTTCTCAAATAGTATACACTGTACTAAAGTTAAGTGTAACAAACTGTTGTTATCCTTAGTGTAATTAATTCATTGTTTGAAGTTATATTAGAAAAAAAGGTTTAACGACGTTTCTTTAAGTAATTTTTTGTCCGCAACGGTATGTTCACAACTTCCTAGTTGGTTACAAGCGATTGTTTTTATTCTAATGAATATAATGATACTCAAGAAATGTTGTGAGCATGATTGAAATAAAATTATAAACTTTCGTTGTGCATTTCTCATTAAAACTGTTTAATTGTAAAACGAAATACACATTTTTATGGCAGTGCAATAACATATAATCGATTAAATTAATATAACAACATGGCCTTTCTAGAAAAGAGTATTGAATTTTTTTTATTGCTGCAAATGATTGCACACATAAAACGGAAGATACACTTATTATACACACTCATAGTTACATACAGGTAAAAAGTTAATACAAGACAAACATCTTGCAGCTTTCGATGCGTGTGCGCAGGTGTTTTGTTCTCTATGCGGCGCGTGCGCAAGATTCGGATTAATTGACTGATATTCTTTGTAGTACAGATTAATTGGCAATTAAGTAACAGTTTCATAATTGTTAGCATCGATCTGTTTTTATCTAATGATGAAGTAATGAAGATTGAAGTGCAAATACACTTCGATACAATCTTGATATTAAAATATATCACATAGTATTAGGTTAGATTACTTTAAATCACAGTATCTTTATTTTATTAGTAGGTAAGGTTATATTATAAATGTACAAACAAACAACAAAAGTCGGTCACAATTTAGAGTAAACTATATTAAACATTTCTGATATTAAGCCACACATTAGCTTTTCATTCCAAAGAAGTAATTTTGTATCATGGCAAAGGGCATATACCGCATTGCAGTTAATTGGCATATTTTAGGTCCGAGGACCTAGCAATGGGTCGTTTATGGCCTAATATTTTAATCTTGGTACATATTAAGTTTTTGTTGATGTTATCGCTGTTAGATAACTTAGTTTAAGTAGTTTAGAGTAAGTGCTTGTTCTGGTAGTCTCATGGGCGCGGTCACGAATTCGAACATATGACATAATTATTAATAATGTTCATGTAAGAAACGCAGGTGCGTTATAAGTAGCGGGAACGCTCGCATCTGGCGCTTGCGATGATACTAAAAAGTTGAAAGTTGTTTGTGTGTATTCACGTTGAACTAGCGGCAGAACGTGCGTTACGCACACGGTGGGATATACATTTAACGATTTTCCACTAAAAATAAATCATTGTCGACCATGCTTAAGGGGTTACCTAACCGGAGTTGGCTACCTCACTCGCGCATGAACACGTTTTTGAACGTATAATTTGACAGAATTTTGACAACAAATCCGTATTTTATAATATAATACTAATCGGCAGTCAGTACAATCCTGAAATTAAGCAACTTATGCTTGTGTTATGGGTGCCCTACAATGGACTATACTGGGGCTGATCCCAGACACCCAGACAAAATTTGTTTCAGAAATTTTCCATGCCAGAAATCGAACACGGAGCCTTTGCGTTGCAAAGGCTTAGCCCGCTCAACCACGGAAGCCGCCGTATTACACACATCTTAACAATAAAATTACGGATATTACAGAAAAAACGGAAATGACTTTTTGATTCAGGTGTCATACATACAAAATACAAGAATTAATTTTAAACCTTATCTGAATCAAAACATATTTTTTTTGTAAAATATTTCATTTGAATTAAAATTTATTTGTACTTGATTATATCCTCAAAAATGTTGTAATGTGCTAGCGAGACAGTGAACTACGTTTTGGTTGTTCCTTCATACGTCGAACCCGCGTAAACGTCTAGCAATTAATGTAATCATAAACTCGCTAGTTCACCGCACCTTGTACGTGAACAAGCACTATACTCATTTTAAACAGAATCCATCTAATTCCATTACGTTTCGTGCCATCGTCAGTAAAAGTGTTCCGAGTAATAACATGGCACTTTTCAATGCGCCGGCGCAGGTGTTCTCTATAATCCGCGCGCACGTGATCAAAGATTCGGGTCAATAGACTTTTATTTACGTTTCTACGCATGTGCGGTGTGGACGTGCGGGATTTTTGTTTACACAATTAACCTTTTGATAGAGTCTAAATGGGGCATAGATTGGCAGTTGCTTAATCTTGCTAATATAGATGTTTTGTTTGGATTATTTCATTGACTATTTAGTTCAATAACCCTTCTGATCCAATTTAGAACTTTAATGTGTATGTCACTGAACTGCTCCTAAACCCCTGGACCGATCTTGATGATTTTTTTTTTGTGTTCGAGTTAATGCTCGCATGGTTTAGATTCACAATTGGATTCGGTAAATGGCGCTGGAAATCGGATTATAGAATTTGTATTTTTTTCAGAGCTGAACAACATCTGTCGCGCCCGCTAGTACTTATAAAATAATATCATGCGCAGAATAAAATAGAACCGTGCCTAATAAGTAAAACTAGATTATTATTTTTAAGACTGCACCATGTCTATAAACATTTTGCGGAAGTGTCACCCAGGCCGGACGACCCTGCAAACAGTATAACGTGTCGTAACTATAGTTACCAATATGGCGACGATATCATTCCTAATCTTCTCTTTCACCTTCGCCCAATTATTTGGGGTCAGCACAATGTGACTTGCTTCCGTACTCCTATATTCTTAAATGCCTCCTCTGTCACTCCACACCCATGTCATCAGTCACACAATCCAACCATCTCTTTTTTGGTCTACTTTTACCTTTATACCCGTAAATCTTACAATTTAACATTCTTTTGTCACGTGATTGTTATTATATAGTATACCTGATAGTAATTTTTAATAATATCTTTAAATAAATATATTTTGGCATTTTGATGTTGAAAAATGAATTAATGAATGATAACACTTTATTGTTCACCAAAAATTAAAACTACGTTTTTAAAATCTAGATAAAATGTGTTGAACAAAGGGCGGCCAACAAGACGGTGTATCGTCGAAGCCTATTAAGCTAATGACTACATAGATATCTAAAACTAATTATAAATTCATCAACACATCTACCTTTGTTCTAATCAACTCAGCGAAACGCGTTGTACATAAAAATCAGTTTAGTTTCACCGATGGCGATCATCGTATTGTTATCAATCCATTAATATGCGCATCGATACGCCAAGATCGGCATTAGGAAAGGCCCCGGAATAGGGTTGACATTGATGACTAATCGATTGCACCGCAACATCTATTGTCACAGTTTAAGTTACAAAATATTAATTTATTTTTGGCGTTCTATGTTGAGACAGTAAATTAAAAATAACGCACCATGTATTAGTATCAAGAAATTATATTAATTTACCATGTTTCCTACCTTTAGACATTCTAATTTTAAGATATAATGTCCTATGAAATCTACATCATGCGCACCCCAAAAGAGTGAGACTCATTGCCGAAAGTCTATCTTTCCCGATACTTACAACCTTGGTGTCTTCAAGTCCCGTGTGAAGAAGATAAGCATACTCCACCTTAGACTACATATCTCCGCTCTACATGGGACGAGATCATAGTCAAACGTGAACCTGTACTGCTAGTAAAAACACAGTACAGAAAAAAAGAGTAAGTTGTGAACTGTTAACTTAAATAAATCAGTTACTAGGAATTATATCTAGTAAATTAAACATTATACTATAAAAAAATATATTCATTATTAATTTGTTTTACTATATTTGACTACGACTTCTTATGAACATAATATATCAATTTTGATCAAAATCGATTCCTGTCAATGACAATAAAATGATCTACATACAGTCTTTTTCACGTTTATAAATAAAATATGAATGCCTACCTTTATTGACTGAAACACTGTACCTACGAGTATATTTTTAAATTTTGCATTGTCTAAGTGGCAACCCTAAACAGGGTCACCTGACTCAACACGAAGTGATCTAATCGATTCACTGTGATTAATTTTTTATTGTCTAAACTCTAAACAATATCTAAATATTGAGTTTTTTTAATGTTACAATCTATTCAGATGCTCATTACCTTCATAATATCACTTGATATAAATAGGCACCGTAAGATTACTGAGTGAGATGCTAGATGATTTTTAATCTATACTTATGTCAGAAATTAGCAATCCAGTCTGAACAACTTTCTTCCATCTAGGAACGAACAAAAAGGTTTACCGTCTTAGAATACCCTAATCAATAGATCTTCTAATTTAATTTCTAAAATTATTATCGTGTTAGGTATATATTAGCCTGACGGTTGTTATAACGTAAGATTATATCTTGAAATTGAAATATAATTTTAAAAAAGGTTATAGGCTACTAGTTATCTTTCCGGAGATAAATAATCTAAATTGATTGTATGATAATCTAAATTGATTATATTATAAACTAAATTGATTATGTTGTAATCTAAACTGATTATATTATAATCTAATTTGAGGACAGATGAAACCGCGGGTATAGTTATTCAAATATTATTGTTTGATAAAACGATTACTATAACTTGTTACTTTATTTTAATTAAGAAACAGTTTACTAAATATAACAGATATCCTAAGACAGTCATATTATTAATAATGTTACTAATAGTGCCGCCACACCTGCCACAGGTGGTTTTGTCAGTTCCCAATGCATTCAGTGCATCATGTTCCCATTGCATCTTCACTAGTTTGATTAAATGTCTTAAAATAATTAAAAAATATTAATTTACAGTAATGTAAGTCCCTAATTTCGAGGGGTTCTCAGACGTTGAAACGAGGCGTTTAGATTTAATCTTGTTAACTATTTTGCCTTTAATTACGGCTAACAAAAAAGTGTATCAAATTAATTCATTCGCTTTTTAAGGTTCCGTAACCAGTTGAATTTTAGAACTTATGCCGAAATTGACGGGCATGGTAGGAAAACATGTGGACTACAAATGATTCGGAGAATGTAAAAGAAGACAGAGAGAGCTATTTTGGAAAAAATTAGACCCGTACAGTCACGTCTGTCCGTTCATTAAATCTATGTATGGATGATACTAGCAGAAGGTGAAGTCAGGAGCCTTAAGAACAGACGAGCGTGCATGACAAGAGTTATGAATATCAAAGAAGCAAGTGAGGTGTGTAAGAATAAGCCTGAATGGCGCTCTGTTGTTAGTGCCTACCCCGCAAGGGAACTGGCCTGAAGTTATGTATGTATGTATGTATATTTGGTAGGAATGTGTATTCTATAGCAGCCACTATGATGATATTGAAAAATACATACACGATATCTTTATTTATTCTCAGTCGTCGGTCAGATATATTCCTTTCCGAAATAGTAAAAATTGTGTGTCCCTGTAACATTTGAATGATGAGATAGGTGGGAAGTTCTAAGACCAATCATTAAAATTTTATTTACTTTCAACGATAAATTGGTTACAATAATATCCGTTGATGACAATGATAATGACGGTCACGGGCGTCGCCAGGATTATCTTCAGCGCGTTGCATCTGCATCTACACATACTATTAACTAATATATTCCAGTAACAACATGCACCATTGAACGGTCATCTATCACGTCAAGACGTGAAATCGCTCAATGATGGGAGACGCGAGACTAAGCGGCCTGTGCATGCTCAGTGTTCAAGGGAGAAAAGTATAGGAGAATACTGAATTTATTGACAAGGTGATGAACAAATTTGGATAGCAAACTAAACAAACGCCTTCACTTTTTATTCGGACAGTAACTTTTTCTATGTGCCCATGACAACGGTGGATGCTAGTCGCTGCTGCGGAACCCTCGTTGTGTATGCCATAGCATAATAATAATATATGTATGACACCAAATCTATATATATATATATAAAAGAAAGTCGTGTTAGTTACACTATTTATAACTCAACAACGGCTGTACCGATTGGCTGAAAATTGGTGGGGAAGTAGCTTAGAACCAGGTGACGGACATAGGGTACTTTTTGTTTCGTTGGAATCGGTAGGTGGCGCTCAAAATCGGGTTCTAGAATCCTCCTAATCGTCTGGACCGATTTTGGTGATTTTGTTTGTGTGTTTGAGCGGGTTCCCGGATGGTTTAGATTCACAATTAGAACCGGTAGGTGGCGCTGAGATCGGGTCCTAGATTTTTATTTTTTCAGAGCAGGACAACGTCTGCCGTGGCCGCTAGTTACATATAAAACTAATTAACACAAAATTTACATTTTCACTTTACAAATAAGTACATGACACGCACGCACTTGGCTGATGTTGTTTTAATTCGTGTTACCATTACGTGAACACTATTCTGTCCTATGGTACAGTTCTCCATCGTTTGAAACTTACACATCACTTGTTTCAGATGTTTTATCTTAATTTCAATTGTTTCTTAATGTAAAGCTTAGGTAAATCTGTTTTTGAATCAAAACAATTATTCTTTTGAACAATAACACCAGATCTGTTGTCTTCACACATAAGCATGACTCGACCTAACACAGTAACATGACTAAATGTAATACGCGTGCGAAGCTCGCGTTAGTTATTATATCAAACTCTTGCACAATGGGTTAGGGTTGTCAGTATATTAAAAATTTTAGATAAAAAAATAGCGTATTGTTATGTCAAATTTTCTGTAAGGTACATAGGGTACTGTTTAAACACAACAGCCGTTCTGTTATGTAGACATCGATAAGGGGTGCAATTTTAATGCTTGAAATAAAGGTGATATAGTTTATAGACTTTATATAAATAAATAATAGTATGTAGCGCAATCTAGTTATATAAATGTATGAGCTTTTTAGCACCAAAGAGTTGTGTTGGCAATTGGCTTCCTAATTAAAATTATCCTCTAATAGCTGGTTCGTATATCTTAACCGACTGTTCATTTGCCTTACTATCGGTTAAAATTTGACATAAGCTCAATACAAGTAATGTCAAAATTTGATTAATAGTAGGGCAATTGATTGAATAGTAAGATGTAGGAACCGGCCAAAAGACACGTTGCCTGGAAGAGATAGCTTAAAGCAATAAGGCCGCCTTTTGTTTTGCCGTAAAAGTATTGGAATTATTCATTTTGTAATTGTTTATTTTAATGAATAATAAATTATCTATCTATCTCGTCGTCGTCATCGTCGTCAGTGAATCGCAGTCCACTGCTGGATGTAGCCTCCCCAAGGCGGTGCCACTCATCCCTGTCCTCCTCATCCACGGCGACCTTGCGCAGGTCGTCAGTCTATCTATCTATTCTTCTACAATTATATGATATATTAATTAGACCAGTTTTCATATTAGCAACTGAAGTTTAAAGTGAAATAAATCCTGTTATATAAGTTGAAATTTCCTCTATAATTTACTGCCGCATTTGAGCTGCTTTGATCAATTAACCTTATAATATGTAATTAATTTTTTCTTTTTATTTCTTGATTGTGTATAAATATCGCATATAATTATTATTAGCAAAGTAACGAATAAGTTACATGCAACCGTTTTAAATTCCATTAACAAATTTTCAATATTCTTAATTTTTATTGTTTTTAAATTATAAGTTAACGGGATTCAAACAGTGGCGATAACTTGATTTTATTGGGGTGTAAAATTGACAGCCCTAAGTATCAGTCATGGTTCTATAAAATTTGGCAATATTAATGAGCGAATAGTCTATTGTTGTGTGACTTAGTTATAGTGTAGGTCAGTTAAAGTCGATTGTGTAAGTGTTACCGAACGGGAAGTCGAGTTGGCTAATATTATATGATTAAAAATAATAAAATATACTACTGTTATAGTAGTTACGTGAAGGAAATGAATGCGTTTTGTTTGATGGTTGGTTATGTCTTTTGCATTACGTAAAATATAAGTATTGTTCGATTTAATGCTTTAAATGTTATTTATTTTCTATACAATATACAGATATATACATAAAAAAGACGATAAGGTTTATTTAGTTGATATATCGGACGCTGAATCCAATAACGACACAATCGAAATTTTACCAATTCAACTTTTTATCTATATATCATATATTTTTTTCATCTATCGTAAGACATGGAAACATGTGTAATAGCGCTAATCCTGATTTAAAAGTAACAGAAATATCTACTAGGAAGGCATTGTATCATGCTTAAAAAAAGGTATAATGTTCACTTATTTGCATAGTGCCAGTATTGAATTAAGCGTGCGATATGCTCATTAATGTACCGTGCAGCTATTTAAAACTGGAGGGGAGAATTTTATTTAATGACTTTGGAAGCGAATAACTCCTGACTTATTACGAGGAAAAGTCATTGAGGAATATCATTATAATTTTTTGTTACCTGAGTAATATCCGTGTAATTTTATCCGTGCAGGAACGGAGAAAGAATACAATTTCCTGCGGCCGGGCGGCCTGTCGTAAGAGGCGACTAAACAACCCACAGCCAGGTGGTAGGGCATTTGCCCGACTGGATGGCTACCACCCCTGGTCTAAAGTATGTCGCCATAACAACCTTGAGTTGTATTCCGGCATTAGTGACCAGGTTCCAGACTCCCTAAAGAGAGCAGTAGCGCATTTGTAGCACTTTTGGTGTTGCAAATGTCCATAGGCGATGGTAACCGCTTTCCATCCAGTGGGCCGTCTGCCTGTCTGCTGAACTCCTGCAATAAAAAAATAAAAAATAATAGCCCCATACGCCTACATTTAGACTAAACAAAGATTTCATTAATCCGTTATTTTTATTATATTTACGATTTGACTACACCAGTATGTAGCGACATATAGAATACATCTTACTGTCAAATTCTATCCATATAAACTTGGTAACCTTTGAAAAATCCAATCCGTGAAAGAATACTAATTCCCGCAGCCGGGCCTCTCGTAAGCGGCGCCAAAAAACCCACAGCCACGTGGTAAGGTATTTGTCCGCATGGATACCAATACTACCCCTGGTCTATAGTACGCCGCCATAACAAAATCGTACTTTGAATATCTTTGCAACGCCAAGATATTGAAATAACAAAAATTGGGCCCCAGATTACCAATGTGCTGCCGGGCTTAAAGATGGACTGGAATCTGGCTACTAATGCCGGAACACAACTCGAGGTTATTATGGCGGCATACTCTAGACCAGGGGTGATGGCCATCCAGGCGGGCAAATACCCTACCGCCTGGCTGTGGGTTGTTTTGTCGCCTCTTGTGACAGGCCGCCCGGCCGCAGGACATTAATTCTTTCGCCGTTTCTGCAGACATGGCTACGGGTCCCTAGAACGTTTTCTCTCGGACAATATATTAAAATTGTAATGTAACTTACTATAGTTTCAATATTATACACTGTTCTCGTGCTGTCATGAAATAATATCGGTTTTTACAACGTCGACGACAATTATCGCGCACGTTTCCAATGCGCGTGCGCATGCCTAATCACAGTACTCGGTGCATAATGATAATGCTACGATACGCATGCACGTGTGTCTGACGTTTGAGGTGTTTCGCTCTGGATACGACTTTCTCTATAATATCTCACCTTTAAATACAAATTGTACTTTACTTTGACGACCAATGTGGTTGAGTGGGTTAAGTTGTAACTAGCCGGGCTTACTGAAGTGCAGAGGCTCCGGGCTTGACTCCTGGCATGATAAATATCGTAAACCAACTTTCCGTTGCTTACTATGTTTTGGATGTCTGGGATCGTCACCAAAGTGGTCCATTGAATATTCCCCATAACCACAATCTGCCGGTTTATTACTATAGTTTTCCGCGCGGGTCCGTCGCGGTTCAAACCCTAGTGTATATTATATCCCTTTTTATTTCGAGGTCAAGCCTGCACACAGCTTACTTACATTGTATTTAAATTTTCTAAGTATAAATCTAGGCGCTATTCGCCCCCGAAAGATTGACTTAATTTTATATAACAAACTATATCCTATTTTCCGGGTTGAAAATATCCTTTGTCCATTCTCAGTATTGAAACTACATATAAACCGAGTTTCAGCCAAATCGGTCCAGCAGTTTTTCCGCGAAAGCATTACAGACAGAGAAAGTTACTTTCGTATTTATAGTAATAAGGATTGTTTATCTGTAGTAGGAAAATTAACATTTTTATTAATTGGATAATGATTGAAAGTTGAGGTCAAATGTTGGTCTTCACTTTCCTATTGATTAGTACAAAATACAGCCTACGGAGTAATATGTATATTAAAAAGAGAAATTAAATTTTCACTTAAAAACTGAGTGTGGTGATTATTTTTGTATATAAAATTTGTGATGTCGGGGGACCTCGACAGCGCCCGAATGCGGTCAAATAAGGGCGGTTACAAGGCCTTCTAATTTCAAAACATTGTATGTACACTTATTAATATTATTTTAGATCTTACTTATTTGTATTAAGTTCGAATTTGTATATAAACTCCTTATGTTAAAGAGAAACCCCGCAAGGGAACTGGCGTGAAGTTATGTATGTATGTATGTATGTATGTATGTTAAAGATCGCCTGGAGAGGAGGCATAACGCTTTTTCCTTACGTGAGGATTTCTGCAAGTTAACACGACTGAAAGCTGCGTAAAAGAACTTCGTTCTAGAACTAGGAATTTTAAACACAGTGATAAGTGAACATCATGACATGAAAACAACAACTATTTAACCCATACTTTTATTCACGACAAACATCGCAGTCAATCTGTGCAAATAACACCCTCAATGTTATGTTCGCTGAACCATGACAATGTAACTTAACACCTTAACCCCTTTTGTTAAGGTGTCAAATTGCCTGACACATTTAGCTCGTATAACACGATGTTACATGATACCGATCTCTGAGTTCGAATGACGAAATGCCGCTTTGTTATAATAAATTTTGATGAATGTGTGTTTTTGTTTGTTTGCGCCTTTTGAGGTTTTGTTTGTTGGCGGAGTTGGGAAATTGCTGAGTTGCGATCTCTTTTGGGGTTCCCTAGCTAATTTGGCAAATATGAGAACCTTTTGAGGTTGATTTGTTAGCACAGTTGCGTATTTACTGAGTTGCTATCTTTTGTTATGGTTCCCTGACTATTTTGGCAAATATGGAACCTTTATGTTTTCGTCTTGTTCGTCCTTCCGTCTGTCTTTGTATGTACATACATACATACATACATAACTTCACGCCAGTTCCCTTGCGGGGTAGGCACGAACAACAGAGCGCCATTTAGGCCCATTCTTACACACCTCACTTGCTTCTTTGACATTCATAACTCTTGTCATGCACACTCGTCTGTTCTTTTCTCGTCTCGTCTTTGTATGTCACAATCATTTTTCGCCGAAACTATTGGGTTTATAATAATATTATATAATAACAATTCGTAAACGTCCCACTGCTGGTCTCGGACCTCTCACTATAGCGGGACGGACAGTATACCCGCCACGCTTGTCCAAGGCGGCTTGGATAGTTTTGTATGAATGAAATTGAGTAAAACATGTAATCTAAATCTATATCCAGCTACAGTGTTGTAGTAAAACTGCGAAAAAATTCAAAATTAGGGATAGTCGCTACACATGTAATTGAAGGTTGAATCTTATGTTCAATGGATTGTCGAGGTGCATGGTTAGTCAAATTTTGTAAAATCATAACGATGTTCTTTAACGTAAGTTAATTAATTGTAACATTGTTACATAATTATGTGCAATAAATGATTGAATATTGAGTAGGTAAGTATGTTTTATATTTTATGTACGTCCGAATAAATATGTTTTCTTTTTCGTTCGTTCGTTCGTCGTCAGTCAATAGGAGTACACTGCTGGACACAGGTCTCCCCAAGTCAACTCCACTCATCCCTATTTTCCGACTTCCTCATCCAGCGTCTACCGGCGACCTTGCGCAGGTCGTTAGTCCATCGGGCTGGAGGACGTCCGTCTTACATACATACATATTATCAGGCCTATTTCCCATGGGGGTAAAAAGAGACTATAGATCTCCACTTGCGATGATCCTCATAAACAACTTCCGCTACATCTACTTTCATTAACCTCTTCATACATGCACGTTTAATTGATATGCTTTTTACCTGACCTCGTATTATTAGATCATGGCGTGTACGTCGTGGTCTACCGGTACCAACTCTACCACAATACTGTCTTACACTTGTTTTGTGTTTCTATTTTCATCCATCTTCTTTACATGCCCAAACCACCTTAACATTACTTTTTCAACTCTTTTTATTATACTCATATTTTCTTTCAATCCATAACGTTCCCTTATTGCACTATTCCGTATTATATTATTCATGCTTACCTCACATATACTTCTCAAAGCTCTCATTTCACCTGCATTTATTCTACTTTCATGCTTCTTCTGCCACGCCAAATTTCACTGCCGTACATTAATTAGTGTTGGCACCAACACCCCTTGATGGACAGCCAAGCGTGCCTTTACAGACAGTTTTTGGCTTTTCATAAAAGAGTTTAACGTCCGTCGTTCCTTGTATTAATGTATTTATTTAAGTCATTAGGTTTCAAGATATTATCTTCCAAGATCGTAAAAATTGTATCCCCCTCTTCAGTTTTGAATTATGAATTCGAAAATTCTGGAAAACATTGAGTTTGTACAGCGTTAAAAATACTTTTAACAAAAAGTGTTTTGTATAATATCTGTTGACTAGTTTTTGAGCGTATATTCGATGCCTATTTTGTGGTTCCGTTGCCAAATGACTAAAACAATGAATATTTTCACCTTTACGGAACCCTTCGATGTGCGTGTTACGACATCAACCTGTCCACTTTATTTATTTTCAAATATCTATCGGAATCCTATACACGAATAAATAATAAGTAATCAGCTTAAAAGTGACATATGTGGAGGAGTGTAAAGTCTACAAGGTACACCACAATACCACGTTTATTAGCGTGTGCGTCTAATATTTGTGCAAATTTAATTTTATTGCTCGTTTAGTTTTTAAGTGTATTATTTATGCACTTGTCTTCTTTAAAAAATATATCGAACTTTATAAAAAGGTTGGTAAAGTCGAATTTAGCTTGTGTTAACGCTGTGTAAGACGGCGACATCTCCGTACGACCAGTATTGGTTTGCTTGATTACAATCACAAGTGATTCAAGTTATGACATACAAGCGATTAATGTATTATGAGCAAATTTATTATTGTAGTATAGATTCGCGTTTGGCCATGATCTCGCTTAGTGCTCAGTGAAATCGATATGTCTCTAGATATACTAACACATACTATAAAGTTCAACTTTATTTTGACACTTGTCATGTCGGTTTTCTATCGGTTAGACTTTGGAGAGTGTGACACGGAGCTCTTCGATCTGAACCTGCCGTCTCTTTTCTATCGTCGGAAAACCAGACGCACCGCCATGCGGCACCGATGTATCTCAGATAATCCACCTATATCAATGAAGCGCTTTGCGTTCACCCCTCTTTATGCGCACCGCAGGATTGGAACTCATTGCCAAAATTTGTTTTTCCCGATACTTACAACCTGGGTGTCTTTTAATCCCTTGTTAATAGTCATTTTCTAGGCATGTTTCACTTTAGACCATATATCCGCTCTACATTGGGCGAGATGATGGTCAAACGCGAACCTATAGTACTAAAAACAGTGTCTTAAATAAGGCGGTGCCACCGGTGTCCAGGCACAGGGCGTAAACTCTGGGGGGCGCAAGAATGGCCAAACCAGGCAGGACTATCATTTTTTCAGTTTGCTCCTGATAAGTTCCCGCTGCGCCCCTAGTGCTCGATTCCAACACATACGTACCTACATGCCAGTATCATCAAAAACGTATTTGTGTTCCAGTTTTAAAAAAAAATCGATTTTCTTCCAAATTATTAGATAATTGGTCCACCAACACCAAGGTCCTTGTGCGCTATTTTGTCACCCTGAATGAAATAAAGTAGGCCTATACACAGCATTGCTCTAGCTAGGGTATCTATAATATCTTTAAAAAAAAACAAGGGCGCAGTTATAGAAGCTCGCATAGGGCGCAGAAAAGGCTATTTACGGCACTGCGAAAAAGGCCGTTTTATGCCCAATTACCTATTCATACAGATCTTGAAAATATCAAAGCAGTGGGTGTCGAAAGAAGTAGACTCCAACAATGAGTTCCAATCTTTTGCGGTGCGCATAACGAAGGCATCGTCCTACTTTAACATCAGTTTCTATGATATTTGAAACATCCATTATTTTTTTATTATTAAACACTTTCTCTTGTAATTGGAAGTAATTAACACTCGGACTTAACGAGATGCTTTATAAAATACCTAAATTTCTTCTTTAGCTTTGTAAATGGATTTCTTTAATCGAAGACATTATAGCCTACAGCTTTTCTCGCAGCTTTCGCTGATATAAACTCGGAATCATATGAAGTTCTTCGAAACGAATAACCATTTAACCAACCACTTTCCATCAAGTGAGCTGCTTGCATGTTTTCTTGCTTAGAGCAATATAAAAAATCGATCAAGTTCGAATACACAGTAAAGAGTTCAGTAGATATACCTCGCCAAAATATCAAAAAGTTTAAATGAATTATGAAATAATTCACTTGTTTAAAAAAAAAAAGACTTTAAAATTATGACATCTAAAATTTTATACTCGTTTTGTAAGTTACAAATAGTGTTTTGGTAGTTTCAGTTGATTTGCTGACTGTGTAACATTCAAATAAAGTCTCTTTCATATTTATATATTTCAGGGGTGTAGTTTCAAAACCCCCTATAATGAATGAAAACCTAAAAACGTCTTTCCTAAAAGTACTAAATTTAACTTAACAAAATCATTTATAACCTTATTAAAAAACATCATAATTATCTACTCTTCATAAAACTTTTTATGAATTTAAATTCATTTAAGATCCTTCTCATACTCAAGTATTGAAATCTGGCATTAGTCCTTATTTATTCGTTTTGTTTTGAGTATTTTCTGTTTTATATCAAGTCTCTTCAACCAGATAAGTTGTATATCTTGTATTGCAAAAAACCTGTTTGATCTGTCAAGAAGTCATTCATTCCGTCGAAATCTTATGACTCGCTGTTAAAAAGCAGAAATGCACGATCGCGATCGGTCGCGAAGGTCGTCCGAGAACCTTTGGTGATTGTACCATAACCTTATACTTTACACGAGTGGTTGATTTACAGTGATTTAAATCAATGTTACTATAAAAAATATATAATATTATTTTTCAAGTGTTAGTGAAAAAATCATCATCATTAAATACCGGTTGCGTTCGGAGCGGCTGCCTCGAACCCCGGATCCGCTTTCCAAGATTTTCTTCTCTACTTCACGCGGTCTACGACTTCCCTAAATTTATTTCAAGTGTCGGTAAAAAAATAACTACTAAAACTCGCGGTAATTAATTTGGGGCAAAAAACAATAATCTTATTGCCAAGTAGAAGTGTAGAAAAAGTGGTAAATTATGCTAGACTAATGATTGTATTAATTAGGCGGTCTTTATGGTTGAATGGGTTAAGCCTTTGCCCCCCTTGGTCTCTGGAATGCTGTGATTTTGGCTTTCTTTATTGCCAATATGACTACAAAACTCAAATAAATAAACAAATTCTAGGAAACAAGAAACTGACTTAAGAGTTACCAAATAGCAAAAATATATATTTTCTGTAAGATCATGAAGTTGGTGCCAATTAAAATATAAAATCTTATCTTATACTAATATATAAAGCTGAATTGATCGTGTACTAGCAGAAGGTGATGTCAGCAGCCTTAAGAACAGACGAGCGTGCATGACAAGAGTTATAAATGTCAAAGAAGCAAGTGAGGTGTGTAAGAATAAGCCTAAATGGCGCTCTGTTGTTCGTGCCTACCCCGCAAGGTAACTGGAGTGAAGTTATGTATGTATGTATGTATAAATAAAGCTGAAGAGTTTGTTTGTTTGAACGCGGTAATCTCAGGAACTGCTGGTCTGATTTGAAAAATTCTTTCAGTGTTAGATAGCCCATTTATCGAGGAAGGCTATAGGCTATATATCATCACGCTAAGACCAATAGGAGCGGAGCACCAATGAAGAATGTTTCAAAATCGAAGGGTTTTGAAAGCAAATTCCACGCGGACGACGTCGCGGGCACAGCTAGTGTACTATATTTTGAAAATTTGTTGTTGTTTTTTCATGTTTTATTTAACAGCGACTTCAAGATGTTGTATAAAATATTTATTTTTCACTTTTAAGTCACGTATTTGGTATCCAATTATAATGAAATTTATGTGATCATTTTGAAATTACCGAATCTAACGCAAAAAGAATCAACAAAGTCAGTTCAGAAACACAAAAGTTATGGTTGCACATATACAAAAAAATACACGAAGAATTCAGAACCTCCTCCTTTTTTTGAAGCTGGTTAAAAATGTAGTATAGTAATAAATATGAAACTTATCGGAAGAACTTTTGATAAAGTACACCCATGGGACGCGATATTTACTAAAGTTCTAACCTCTCGAGGGATAGGAATCTGTTTCATTTACAGTTAGGTTTGACATCTACCGTCCTTGAACTTGCTTAAGGAGCTATTTCGCTCACGCAATCATCAATTATTATTAAGACATTTTTGAAGGCACAAATTCACAGAATTTACTTACATGAAATCCATATCATACAAATCTTAACTAAATAATTACGAATTTGCAAGTTTAAGCTTTTGAAAGAAATAAATATTTGTTTCAGCGATTGGTCAAAATCATCACTGAAGGTATTACAAACATATTATCACGCCTGTTTCCCAAAGGGGTAGGCAGAGATGACTGATTTCCACTTGCTATACGATCTTTTGCTTCATCTACATTCATTAGTCTCTTCATATATACACGTTTATTATAGGTATTTTTTACCTGACCATACTTTACGACATTTGCGATTTGATCGTGGTAAGTACGTCGCTGTCTACCAGCACCAACTCTATCACCCACGATGTTTCCATACCCTTGTTATGTCAGTCTCTTTTCATCCATTCTCTCTATATGTCCAAACCACCTTAATATTCCTCTCTCAACTTTTAGGTATTCTTTATTTTAATTAAGTTCTATATACAAGTTATGTTACACTAGTATTTAATGTTAAAGTTTAGGCAAAGGCTAGAATAACATTGGAGCAATCAAAATTTCTACCACCATTCAAGCTTTGCGTTACTGTTAAAATTTATGTCGTCGACAGCCTGCTCCATTCCATTAACACCGTCGTAAACCTTCTCACAATAAATCCTTTGGGGAACTGGCCAATAAACGTTAAACTGTTCCGCGACCTATTTCTGAAGGTGTCGCTAATTTTCTCCTTGTGGCCGAGGATTTAATTACTTCAACATTCCGATAGTTTTACAAGCATGATCTGTGTTTTTCAAGATTGATTTAGAAATTGGGAAAGTGCCTTTGAGTCCATGCATTGTGGAGGTTTTAGCGGGCATTACATTATCCAATTTCCAAAGCAACAAATCTGGTGCGATAGCTAGTGCACTACATAAGCAAGTATGACAGAGCCTATACGATCGCACTAGATTGGATAACTAACTGCCTAACTGCCTTTACACCATCCAATTTTAGTAAGCTAGCTCACCTGGTGCTCTGCAAATTGAATAGATGGATTAGGTAATGTAATGCCCGCTTTACAGAGAGTCGTCTCTGTTTCTGTCATTTAACTGCGAAGTTCTTAAAAATATGTTTACATTTGAAAAATTAAAGCTGCGTTATTTCCGAATTTTCTTCCCCATGGTATATAGAATTAACAATAATAGAAACTAGACTAGACTAAACCTATCTATCTGGTAATCGTTAAAATGTCTACGTTAGTTTTAATTATCACTACCAGGTTTACAAGCACAACTTACAAATTATTAGTTTACTAGAGTCAATGTTTACGAAGTTCGTTTGTTTAGTTATTAATCTACATATGCGAAAATGATGTAATAACCGCGAACTTAGTTCAACGGTGGGTGTCAACTTAACAAGGTTAGCACATCCGATTACCTATCTAAGTTTCGCATTTGCTATGTCTTAATGGATATTCAGTTTGTACATTTGATTAGACAAGCTCAGGAGCAATATTGATTGTTTCGTGGTTGTTTATTTTCCTTTATGTATTTACCTTTGCACTAAACTCGTAAAGGTGTGTTGTGCTAATAGCAGTCCACTGTTGGATGCAGGCTTCTCCAAGTTTACGCCACATATTCTGGTCATTTGTTTTTCTCGACCTTGTTAAGGTCATCGGTCCATCGAGGTAGGCGCGTCTTGCACAACGTTTGCCGAGAAATCTACTATTATAATCTAAGACTGATCTGCTCCATAGGCTGTTACTACTGCAGTTAAATACTGATTAATAAATTGTATTTTGTTACTTTTATTTTTATTAAACAAAACAATTTCCGGCTGATTTGGACTAAAAAAATAATTAAGTCAAAAAGCGAGAGTGATAATCTGTGTCACCATCTAATCGTGTAGGGTTTAGGAACTTTTCTGAATTTCGATTGACCTAAGTGATTGTCATTCCTTCCTAGTATTCTTGTCCCATAGTAGTCTTTAGTGATTGGTAATAAATTTTTACCTGTATCTTCCAATAGGAGAAAGGTAGTTTCGACGCTTATTTTGTGTACATTTTCTATTCCCAAGGCAATCGATACATCACGCGCAGACATTAATGTATGCTATAACTATTTCGAGATTTCTGAATAACGTCGTATCTGATGCTAATGGCCACATTGAGAAAAAGAAAGGTGCCATAATCCGTGGCCGACTGTACCAGATTTATGGACAGACAGACGGTGATCAAAGATGTAATATGTAGGTGGCGGTTGTTTAGTGGTTCTGTAAACAAATTTTGAGCATTTCCTCTTTATGTTTGGTAGAAAGTGTTCTGATTATTCTTTTTTTTCTCTGTATTAAATCTTTTGGCATCTCGTGGCGTATGTTTATATGGCATGTTTATCCGTTATTTCTGACAGGCTTACGTAACTTCATGTCCAAATGAAAGTATTAAAAATAAATTTATAATAATATAGGATAAGTGGATCTGAATCCAAGCACAAAGAAGACTTCTGTAAAGGGATGAACGACAACTGTTTTTTTTTATTGGTATTTAAATATCCTATAAAAAAAATAAACAAAATATTCCATTCAAAATATTCTTGAATCAATTTTTGTTAAAAGAATTTTTCAGAAATCTACACTCCATAATTCAGAAGTTGGCGAAAAGGGGGACATTTTTTATCACTTTGCAACGAATATCACGTCACCTATCGACTTGAATAAAAAATGAGGATATCCTCCGCGCCTATGTATATACATTGAATCTTTGCAATTTCACTGCAGCATTGCATATCGTCATTTGAATTACATCGTTTTGCACAAATTTCATCCATATTTTTATAACAATACCTATGGAACCCTAATAACGTGAATTCCTAATTAACGCTCATTTCAATTCTGCCAACATACCAACAACAAAGTAACGTAATGGGTTCCAAACTTGGCATTCCGTCCATCTCCGGTATACCAGAAGGGACCTTAGCCTATTAAGTTAGATCGTCCATTATTTAATCCCACAGGATTACGCCGCAAAATCCCAATTGATCTTATTGGTAAATTTATTTACGATCGTTCGGCTGGCTGATTCGGTACGTTAATCCTCGAGCACACGAGGTTAGGTATTGCATGCAATCTCATTCATATTATTTTTCGATTTGATACATACTTCATGAGATTAATATGAAGAAAAAACTAACCTTATTGATTTTTGTTATATTGTCCACTACCTATAATATTGTGATTTAATTTTTTGTTTATTGCTGGGCTACCCTAGCTCTATCTACATACAGCAGACAGGTTTACGGCCCAACTGATGGAAAGTTGTCACCATTGCCTATTGACATTTGAAACACCAGAAATGCTGTCAACATGCTGCCGGCCCTGACGGGGAACCTGGAACCTGACCACTAATGCCGGAACACAACTCAAGCTTGTGATGGCGTCGTACTCTAGAACAAAGATCGTAGCCATCCAGAAGGGCAAATGCCTCATCACCTGGCTGATGGCAACGTTGAAGTGAAAACTGCTGTCTATATGATGCATAATTATTAATAACTGACCTTTTTTATGTTTGTCTGTTAAACTGTCTGCAGGTTTGCTTTGAATAGGCTGTGAAAAGGCTCAATCTTTCCGAAACATTGAATGTTTGTCCAAGCAATACATAAAAAAAACAAATAAATTCCAAATACATTAATTTTTATGTTTTAATTTGCACGGACTTCAAGTTATTGTAGAAAATATTTATTTTTTGCTTTTTAGTTACTTTTGAGGTCGGTTTTATTTTTTAATAAAAAGTTTTTCATTTCGATGTATTGCAGGCAAGGGATCGTTACAATGGATTAATCCAAGTTTCGCATAGATATTATTCTGTTATAAATGTTATAAGTATGGTTGTATGTTTAAACATTTATCATTTTCTAGATTTCTATTAGTCAAAAATAATAAATAATCTAAGCACGAAGTATAAAATGCACGATAAGATGATATCTAAGTGGTTTTGCTGTATATGATTTCAAGGCTAACTGGTTTATTTGAATGCTAATTTTGACAATTATCTACGGAGCACAGTATTACTTAACTAAAAGAATTATTTATGTAAAAAAATACCAACCCAGGGTCGAAGCGACATACGATAAATTGAATTTGTTGTGTGCCAATATTGCTTTCTACAGCGGAAAGATAAAAAATCTTTAGTATTACAAGAACCGTCAAAGCGTCTAGTACTTTGCGTAATGTGTCGTGTAAGCAGTATAGTGTATACAGAGCCTTGCCGGGTAACTTTGTGTGTGTAGCAAGCGTGTGTTGGAAGTTAAAGCCGGTTTCCATTAGCCAATTTGAATAAATTAATACTTGCCTTATTTTCGTTAATTAATTACAGGGGAATTGTTCAATGCCGACCGCTGAAAACCTAACGCGGCTTGCTTGAAGTTTATAAGTGATGGGCTTTGTACGCTATCGAGTGGAAGATTCAGCCTGATTGTGATTCCATATCTTTGTAGCTGAGTTGTTTATAAAGTGGTTGTCTAAAACGTGTCTATTGCACGATATCTCGTCGATATTTTCAATGAGTATTCCTTAGTGTCGTAAATTTTCTTACAGGCGAGTAATAAGTTAATTCATGTACTGTATCAAATGTCTGTAGTTGACTGCAACTACTTTCCGTCAGGTAGGTCGTCTACTGGATGCTGTATTCGAGGTATAATAAAGTCTAAAGACGTTAGTTATTTGATGTTACGTCGGTACAGCACGTCGATAATGTGGTTATTTTTGTATCATTGCTTTTCGTATCCTTCTAGAAAGCGAAATTCTTAGATGCGAGGATTTGTTATTTTAGCTATTGCTTCTTGTTTGTCTTCTATTCGGTCGAATACGATGGTATATCTTTTTATTTTCGCTTTTAGTACGTATATTCTAGTGTTGTTAGTTATTTTTGCTAATTTATATATTTATTACCTTTAACATGTGAATAATTATCGTCCTTCTTTAATTTAGTATAGATATGTGTACTTTCTATAACTGAGATCTAAATTAAAGTGTACGTATGAATGAATGAGGAAAGGAATTATTAAATTGGTTCAAATGTATTTTCGAGTAGTTGATAGTTTTTATCCTGCATATTAGGATAGTTTTGATGGGATGCTGATACAAATTTAAAACAAACAAAGCCGAACGAAAAGCTGTGTATGGGCTGTTATTATTGTTATATATATATATATATATATATATATATATATATATATATATATATATATATACAAATATATATATATATATATATATATATATATATATATATATATATACCGAATATATATATATATATACATACGTACATACATAACTTCACGCCAGTTCCCTTGCGGGGAACGGGGAAGGCACGAACAACAGAGCGCCATTTAGGCCCATTCTTACACACCTCACTTGCTTCTTTGACATTCATAACTCTTGTCATGCACACTCGTCTGTTCTTAAGGCTCCTGACATCACCCTCCGCTAGTACACGATCAATTTGATCATGGAAGGTGTGCCGTGGCCTTCCACGACTTCTGCATCCATCCACTTTTGCATTGTATATCTGTTTAGTCATTCTTTCATCATGCATTCTTTCCACATGCCCGAACCACCGCATATATATATAATTATATAACAATAATAACAGCCCATGAATGTCCAAATGATAGGCTCGGGCCTCCCGTTATAGGGGGAACGGACAGTATACCCGCCACGCTTGACACCTCTCAGCGAAATGCTCTAGTTAAACATAATAAAGTTTATTTATGATTGATTATATTAATTACTAGGATATGTCCGCGACTTCATCCACGCTTAACTTGAAATTCCTGCGGCATTCCTGAGACACAGTACCGCAGCATTTAAAAAAGAATTTAAACTATAGTTTTAGTGGAAACTGTGTCGGAGTAAGCCAATTTTTACGCACTCGAACAACTGCAAACTAATCCGGGGAAAATTCCCGTAGGATTCCCGGTACAAAAAGTATAATAATTAAAATTTGCTATCGACCAGTAAAGAAATTACATTGGAATTCGATTTTTTTAAATCGGGCCACTTTAAATCATTCCCATAAAAATTCTCGCGGGGTTCCCAGGATAAAAAGTAGCGCAGATTTTAAGTCTTAACAATTTGCTGTCGAGTATCGAAATCGGTCCAGTAGTTTCCCACGTGAATCCCGGACAAACAGACAAAGCGACAAACATACAAGAAATTAAATAAAATCATCGTGTGCTCCATTGTTTATATAGTGTAGTGTGTTCCATTTGTTTTTTTTATAGTTTCAATTTACAGACACGGCATATTTAGAATTTTATAATGTTATAGTTTAGCTTTCGTCTTCATTGACCTTAATTTTATGCTTGCAAATAAATCTTAATACATAATTTATAAACTCTATTTCCATGACATTATTTGTAACATTTAAAATATTTTAAATGTCAAATTTTGGCCCTCACTAGCGATTTTAAGTCTTGATGACCCACTATATTATATTTATTAGCTTAAGTCCATTATGTCTCACTGAGATATTTGAAGCGATGCGATGTCATGCGATGTAAGTGACGGTACTTCTTCCGGCAATTTTGTCTGCATGGAATTTAGTCAACTAATTTACCTCGAAAGCCGTTCTAGGCTTAGAAATAAAAAATAACCTATATTCTGATCTGGAATATAAGGTAAACTTATAGTGTATGAATAAGCAAATTTTTTAATTTTCCTTAATAGAAAAAAAAAACAACGCTTCTGATACAACGTACCACAATATGTTGGTCTCCATGTTGTATCTTGACTGTATACCAAATTCATCAAAGTTGTGATGAGGAAAGGTATAAGCAAACATGCAAATATACAAACAGAAGTACAAACCGGGTGTCAACAAGTCCCAAGTAATTTAGGTAAGCGTACTCCACTTTGACCGGATCATCGTTTGACATTAAGCGTAATCGTGGTCAAACGTGAACCGGTATATTTAATTTCGTGACGTATATCGTTATAATATATTTAATCTTTAAAACATGAAATTTAAAGTATTAACGAAAGACTTCAAAACATTCCCAACTCTATCTATATGAGCATGTATTCTATCTTATTCTCTCGCAGGCTCTGTCCTATAGATCTATGTGTTTGTCTCTTTGTAGTGTCGCTTTTTCCTTTCATCGAGTTTCAAATCATAATGATTCTAAAGAAGTTTCACTTTAAACACATTCAAATAGACTACGGAGTTTTACCTTTCTACACATTAAGTATGGATTATCTCTATTATAAATATAATGTTTGACAAAACTGTTTGAGTTGCGTATAGGTGTAGCTTCGTTTAAGTGGATGCCTGGCTTATATTCTATTATGTTGGCACCATAACTGGTTGTATTGGCTGCAATCCCGCGTTACGACCTTGCAATGTCGCCAGTCGTGTTAATCATATTTTTATAGTCGTATTGTCATTTTCTTTTATATAATTTTAACAAGAACCATTTAGAAAATTACCTTTTAAAAGTAATGGTCGAAGCGTTGACAATTTAAAAATGCATTCTTCAATTTGAACAAAATAACATTGAAGGCTGATTTTTTTCTTCAGTTTGTATAAGAAAGAGCAACTTGACAGAAGTACTTTAAACTGGTTCGTTATTTAAATATCGAATTTTAAAAATAGAACGACTTTAAAAATGCAATATTGATTTATTTCTATTTAGAATATAATTATGATCGGATTTTTGTTTTTTAATGAAATAGTGCATTTATAACATAACTTATTAAATAAAAAAATAAAGTGCAGTGTTTTTTGGAAGTGAATCCGAACGAATAGTGATGGAAGTGCTCTAAGCGACGTCAAGTTGCAGGAAGTTGATCACGTTCGGATATTGAGTGTTGGTTTTCAAAGTGGCGAAGTCAGAGTCGCGTTTAGTTCTCGTGGCCGAGGGTGAAGGTGATGGATGCTGTTCATGCACTGGCATGAGGATCGGTGACATCGGAGGTGTACTCCTCGAAGCTGCCAAGCTGACCAGGTCTTGGTTCTGCCAGAAGCCTGGATACGGGTGAGTTTTATGTATTATATATAATGCATCAAGAGAACGATAGAAAACGTTTTCTTGAAATTTTATGAAATACTACATTCATTTCCAAATAGAGCTCGCTGATTGGTCAATTTTGTTATCAGCACCTGCCATAAATAATTGACGCGATTAGTGGATGAAGGTGACTTGTTACAATTCGTAAATTTAAAGAAAATACACAAGAAAGTTTTTTTTATTATCATATACTAGAAGTTTTTTTTTAATAAATGAAGTACCTATTATAAGAAATACCTCATTAATATTACCATTTACTCTAAAAGGACTAATAAATAATTTAAATATAACCTAAATTACCTAAGAATATTCGTAACTAAAAAAGTGTCCATCGACACTTTTCTTATCGTCTCTCTTAAGGCGAAGACACTTTGTTCATATGTTCTTTATTAATAGCTAGCACATTATACTACACTTTTTTATACTAATATGATATACTAGAAGTGCCAGCGAAACTTTATTCGCGTTGCCATGACGACGTATTTGTTTGTGAATTAAATTCTTCTCACCTTTTCCCAATTATTTGGGGTCGGCAGAGTATGTCTTTTCTTTCCATACTCCTCCATTCTGACATACGTCCTCTATCACACCACAAATCATCATATCATTCCTCACACAATTCATTCATCTTTTTGTTTGGTCTACCTTTACATTTGTACCCGTCAATCATGCAGTTAGCGCCCATACCATCTTAATCTTCTTCCTCTCAACAGTATATTTGTGAATTTTATCAATAACTTATAAAATTGCCTTTTTGAACACACCATCGTATGATAGTTAAACTAGGTTCAACTTAACTGACCAATATTAGGCATTTATTTATTCCATATCTTTTTTTTGACGTTTTGTTGTTGACGTTTTTGTTTGATGTAAATAAATATTAGATATTCCTTCTTAAATAGATCCATCTAGTGGCGAGTTTTGGTACTAGTTGTAGGTTAACAGCTAACCTAAGTTTATCTATTACATAACTTTATGGAATCAATTGTTATTGAACTCATATATTAGAAACATGGAAATAAATACTAAATAATAATCGGCAGACAAACACACATAATGTATATCTCTAAATTATGCTGGTTATGCTTGTGCTATGGGTAACCTATACAACGATCTACTCTGGGGCCAATCGCAGACACCCAGACACACAGACCGTTGTAAATAACCGAATGAAATTGAAGTCGTTGAAATTAAAATATTTTAAACAGATTTTTTTAATTTCTTTATTTTTACAATACAATAAGTGTAGTGCAGTCAACGTTATAATTATAGTTAACGACAGTCAAGAAAATCTAATACTTATAAACATACAAAGTGATCACTAATATCGATACAACTTAGGTTTTCTAATTGTTCAAACCACCATTCTTATCCAAATATATCGAAACACGAACTTAAATTAATTTGATAAAACTATGATAATTAATTTGACGTTGTTCGTGTTCCGATACATTTGGTTGGTTTGTACAATTAGACGACCTAATTCGTATCGATATCAGTGATCACTTTGGTTGTTCCTAAATATTTTATCTACTTGACTGTCACAAACTATATGACGCCGACCGTACATCGGTGGTATTCTGAATTATAACAATCTCTACACACTTTAAGAAACAAACAAAATGTTCCTATTGTGATAGAAGGCCGCTGTTTACGGGGTTATCAGTGGACCTTTACCTCTGCTTTACGTAGTGGTTACAGCCTGCTTCCCTGGGTTTGTACCAATCTGGCACACTAGAACGTCAAGCAGTGACTCTGTCCTAGATCCTGTGGCGTTCTTACTAAGTGTTTTCTATCTTCGGGACGCAGGTAGATTTCATTGGAAGGGGGACCGATTCCATACGAGAGTCCCACACGCACTTGTATAGGCGGACCTAGGCGCTGTATCCCATGGCTGCGTTATAAAAAAAAAGAAAAATTGTCCTCTTACGTGCGCGTTTTCTTGAATGCGTCATCAATGGAATTTATTGAAACTAGTAACAGACCAATGGTGGAAATTCGATCGCATTACATTTTTAAGCTTGAGCATTATTGAGGTTACTTTGTCAAATAGTAGACATTTATACCTCTTTAGTCTGTAATTATTTGCTGGAAACACTTTAAAACTCTTTAGCGATAATTTGTTTCTTGTGTGACTTATGTTCTTGACATTGACAGAGTGTCGTTGGAGACATTGCCTGTAAATTTGTCTTATTTATTTTGGTGAAATTGAATTAAGAAGAATTAATCAAAATTATCAAGATTTTAGCGCAACGCTAACCGCGCGAGCTATTGAAGAGAAAAAAGGATTTTATTTAACAATATAAAGAAAATTTATTTCATGTAGTTTAACGTATTTGTGTCATATAATAGATATAAATTTTAGCTTTCCACACTTCTCTATACATAGACTGTAATTATGCGAACTTGACAATTGTCTGTGCACGCAATACACTTAAAATGGGTTACAAAAATTTTCCTTGTATTAAAATTAGTATAAAGATTTATTTCGGTGAGCAATAAATTGGCACCTAACTTATCTTAAGGTAGCAATATTTGTAATAATTTCAAAGCTAGAACATTTCTTCGCGATTTCCAACGTACTTTGACAAAGTTTAATTAAACTCGTCCGAGTTTGACTTTCCTTTGCAGCGGCTGAGAAATGACACAGTAAAAGGAATGAGATTGCAATTTACTCAAGCTTGCTCTTGGATGTATTTCTAAAATACTTATTTCAGTTTCATTTTTAGTATCTAAATTACAAAATTGGAGTCGCATTTTTTTATAGCTTGATTTCAGCAGACAGGCAGACGGTCCACCTGATGGAACGCGGTTACCATCGACTATGGACATTTGCAACACGAAAGGCCTTACAAATGCGCTACTGCTCTCTAAAGGGAGATTGGAACCTGGCCACTAATGACGGAACACAACTCAAGGTTGTTATGGCGGCACACTCTAGATCAGGGGTGGTAGCCATCCAGTTGACCAAATGCCCTACCACCTGGCTGTGGATTGTTTTGTCGCCTCTTACGACAGGCCGTCCGGCCGCAGGAAGTCGTATTCTTTTCCGTTCCTCCACGGATAAACTGTCCGTCTTGTCTTTCGTCATGTCTATTTTTTATATGAAACTCTGTTTTTTTATCGCAGCTTGGTACGTACGAGATACTTTTCTGTTCAAGATTCCCTGCAGGAACCGTGTAGGTATATTTCATCGTATATTAAATCTGTTATCGCTACCCATTGAAAGCTCTAGCGCTCACTGAGGAAGTAAGTATCGCCCCTGTTGGGAATATATGGTTGAGAAGTTAATATTTGAGAATAAAACAAGTTTTTGCAGTGGAAGCTTGGATGGGAGAGTATCAACATAATTTTGTAATATTTAAATTTGAAATTATATGCTTTTTATATGTATGTACTATATGCCGTTGTATCCTTAATACGTCAGCAGTACAATGTCCATTCCTCCCGTACGACGTCGCGTTAAAATACCACTATTATGTTCTAGTGCCTCAGTTCCTACTTTCGAGTTCACCTCATATAAGAAATAAGATTCTCTTCTATTGCCACATTTGCTACGATTATTTGAATGAAAAGAATGAATATAATATATCTATTGCTTTTTTCCTGCACCACCTATATTACTTGATTCAAATCTCTTTCATATAGGTTGCCTGGAAGAGATCGCTTTGAGCGATAAGGCCGCCTATTGTATTGCCTAGAAAATATTGTAAATATGGTCTGTTTTTGTAATTGTATATTTTGGTGTGCAATAAAGTGTTATCCTTCTCTCGCTAATATAATTAGCAGGAGTACCCTCCATAAATATAGTTGGGGAATAAGAAATCAGATTTCCCCATACGCCCATGTTTGCCGAGAAGTTTTAATTACCCCTTAGTAACAATACCTCTAGGCACATGTGACTACCATCTTTGATTTTTTGTTTTTTCTTGGTTTCTTTTAAGCTCGATTTACACTATGATTCTCTTCACGATTCAATCTCGGTCTCAGTCCGATCAAATCTCGCCGTGTGTACACTACTACTAATTTGTGTTCTATCTATCTATCATTTAAGAGCTTATGCTCTTGTCGGTGGAGTCTCCTCCAATCTTCTCTATTATGGGCCAGTTGTTTTACTTCTATGTAAGACATGACACCCACTTTTTCTACTTCAGTTAAATATTATTTTCAACGAACCGGTACCGGCGCGATAATTGGCTCGGGACTAGAGTTATACAATAGGAAGAATACTCTGATTTTTCTTGTTTAAGAATGAAACGGATCGAAACCGGAGCGAGACTGAACCATGAACGGCGTCATAGTGTGATCGAGCCTTAGACGACATGTTCCTGGAAAATTTAATACATAAAGGCCCAGTAATTTTGATAAAAAAGCGCCTATGACATAAACAAACACACGATCATGATTATTTTATAAAGATTCCGTTTTTTCCATAATTGCTGCGGAATGTTAAATGACCTCGAGACCGCACTTTCGTGAATATTTGATACACTGGCAGTTTGTATTGGCTGCCAGCCAGTTTTCCGAGGCTCAGTGAATTGTAGATATGGGGTGGAACATTGCGACGATATAGGTCAACGTGTCAGGCTAGACTAGACGCAATTGTTTAGGTAACTTGTAAGAGAATTCTTGACGACCTATCTATGGTGGGATAATTTATAGCAAACTAGATGTACCAGCGAAATATCGTTCGACTCGATATTAGATTATGTCACCCTGAAACACACGAAATTCATGAACGTAATTTAAAAGTAACTAATTTGGATTTTTAATTTATAAAAATCATTAAAAAATACACATGCACCCACGCACACACGCACCCATGCCTATCAAGATTTAATTACGCTTTGTAACCTTTACTTAATTCTAAACGCAGAAAGCACTCGCAGTGCCTCGTACGAGGATGTGCGCAATACTTGCGTGGAGCGTTATTGCTGTAACATATTTGACAGGTGTTCCCGTGCCCACTTCGTTGGGCGTAAAACATTGATTTCCTTTTTATTCATTAATCACAATCAACGATCATATATATATATAGCTGATATCACTCGGGAATAATGTAGCTTTTTACTGGTGAAAGAATTTTGCAAATCGGATCAGTATTAGGGGAGATTACCCCGAACATCCAAACTCACAAACTTTACCTCTTTATAATATTAGTGTAGATTTAATTTAAATGAATGTGTTTGAAATGATAAGTCGCTGATTGAAAGTTTTCTTTGAGTTTTTCAATAATAACAAGAACGAATTGGACTTGAACTGTGAAGAGTGTGTTACGAGTTACGTTTTTTATTAGGCCTATAGATTCTTCTTTCTTCTCCTTTAAGGCCGTCAGCACATTGGCAGCACCTCTGGTATTGCTAAAGTCCATAGGCGACGGTGACTACATGCAATCACAGTTGGGCCGTGAGCCTGTCTGCTATGTTTCAGCAATAAAAATAAAATAAAAGTTATGTGATTTTGAAATTTGGCATAACGTGACACAGAGTACCTACCTTTTAATCTGGAAATTAAAGGTTGTGAATAAATAAATATTCACATTTAAAACTGAATTTTTCGACATCGGATATCGGCTCGATATTACTGGAACAGTGTTATTGGATCGTTTATACCAGATATTGGAATCGGAAAGCACATTCAATAGCGTACTGAAGTTCAACAATTCTTAAATCGTCTTCAAATTGTTGTTACCTTGAAAATTTGGTTCGAAACTAATTTTTCAAGTGTACCTACCTATCGACACTTGTGAAATTCAAATAACACTATGATTTAAAGTGATTATTTGATTGTGAATCAATGTTTACACAAGTTTTAATCGTAAAATTAAATATATAACATTGATGTATGTCATTTGTTATTTAAATTATTTGACGTGTAAATAAGCACATGACTCATGTAGGATATCATCCCATGTAAAATATTTTTTTAATATTTAAAATTTATTCGAAGATGTATTCTTATTTTTAGAGTCCGATAATTTAGGTAAAATATATGTATGTATCTTATGGTCTTATTCCACAAATTACTATTTAATAAAACTATATTTTAAGGGTTTTAAGGGCGCTAATTTATTTGATTTTTATTATTCCGACGTTTCGGCTACTTTTCAGTAGCAGTAGCGAAACGTCGGAAAAATTAAAAATCAAATAAGTTACCGCGCTTAAAATCGTTAAAACGTAATTTTATAATGTATTTATTTATCATAGTCTGTGTGTCTGATCTGAGGAATTGCTATGACCAGAGAAAGACATGGCAATAAAAGAGACTTAAATAACGATTTCGACTTAATAATTTATTTTGGCCTATAGAGTTTTTCCACGTATGGGTCGAAAGAGCGCTGAAGATCCTCCATCTAGCAGTAAAGTTTATTTATTAAATGAAGCGGGAGCCAGCCATTGTCACTTGCGGGTTCTTCACTATTCAGTTTCCCCGACTTGATTAATACGCCTGAATACACCCCCGCTCGTTGCAGCCGACCTACATTTTGTATACAGCAATGCAGGGTTGATGTTACAAGTTCAGATGTAATCTATACTTCTATACTAATACTATAAAGAGGTGAAGTTTGTGAGTTTGTGAGTTTGTGACGTTGTAGGGGGTAATCTCTGGATCTACTAAATCGATTTTAACAATCCTTTTACTGTTGGAAAGTTACGTTAACAGGGAGTGTCATACGCTATATAACATGACGCTATCTATATACCACGGGAGCGGGACAGAGCGTGGGTGAAACCGTGCCGGGCCGCTAGTATATTATAACTTGGAATAAGAAAACTAGGTGATAGAATTAATAGGTAGATAGATAGATATAGAAAAACCAGAAAAGATAAAATCAGAAACATTACAATATAAAGAAAAATAAAATTCCGACACTAACAGTCGGAGGGAGTTAGAAAAAACACCGTTAGAGCAACTAAAGTATTGTAACGCGAACGATCTCAAAGGGTTGCTCTCAGGCAACTTCATAGTTGCACTATATATTAATATTAATAAAGCATATTAAATTTATTTGTCCTGAGGCATCGATACCATTAATACAGTCGCTGTAATCGGAATTGGAATAAACAATATTGTCATAATAGTTTACATACCAACATACATAATTTCACGCCAGTTCCCTTGCGGGGTAGGCACGAACAACAGAGCGCCATTCAGGCTTATTCTTCACACCTCACTTGCTTCTTTGACATTCATAACTCTTGTCATGCACGCTCGTCTGTTCTTAAGGCTCCTGACATCACCTTCTGCTAGTACACGATCAATTTGATCATAGAAGGTGTGTCGTGGCCTTCCACGACTTCTGCATCCATCCACTTTTGTATTGTATATCTGTTTAGTCATTATAGTTTAGTATATAAAAATAGATTAATACAACACAGACTCGTCTAGGCAACCCTTAAACGCAGCTCAGCGAAAAACTGTAGGTTATTAAAGTGCCCGATGGCTGTTAGCGCTTTGCCGAGATTGCAAGCCTCAAAACAAAACCTGCCCTGCATTTTGTTTTCGTCATCACTGCGTTTTCACTTCGCACAATGAACCAGTTGAGCATCATTGTATAGTGATGCGTTTTGTTTGGTATTGTTTGCGTTGATTTGCATCAATTACCTATCTATACTAATATTATAAAGAGGAAAGATTTGTACTTTTATATGTTTGTAACGAATAAACTCACAAACTGCGGGACCAATTGTAAACATTCTTTCACCATTAGAATGCTACATTATTTCAGATTAATATACGCTATATTTATTACTAGAAATTAGGGATCCCTACTAAAACTTCAACAATGTAACCCAAGGTGTAAAAAAATTGTATTTGAGTGGGTCCGGGAGATGGCTTAGATACACAATTAGACCCGGCAGGTGGCACTGGAATCGGGTTCTAAATTTTTATTTTTCATGGCAGGGCAACAGGGCAACTGCCGAAACGAAAAAAGTTGTTGACAGTTGCTCGGAACACTGCCCTCTATACAGACGGTAGAAAACGCAAAGACATGCAGTCTTTCCGAAGGCCAAGCGTATCCAAGCCATCTGTGAGTATGGGATTGTCGATAACGCGGACGGCGCGATCTTGGTTTGAGTTCAGGGGATTAAGCTGATAAAAAGTGTCCCAGACCGTAAGTGTGAGAGCAATACACTATATGCAGCATCACCTGTGCTTTGTCAAGTTCAAGGCGTTGACACGGTGTGAAGTACTGCTTGGACAGGTTGAGCACTTCCAAGTTCTTGGAAGTGAGAGACAGATAGATAAGCAAAGAGAACGAAAGAAATTATAAATATATATACCACCATCGCCTCTCCAAATGAGCAATATTCCTGCCAGGAGGTGAAGTGGCAGCAACACTTAGTTATTGGATAAAGAAAGATAACTAACTAAAAAAAAGCGACAGTAACATTTATCCAACGTTGCCCATTAAGCTATACCCCGGGCCGTTTACACGCCAGCTTGATTGGCATTCCGCCAATATTGCCGTAGTCCGACTAATTGGCGGACAGAACCGTGAAAGTTAAATTGACGATGAAGAGTAATGGTTGCCAGCCATCGCCTGTCTGATGTGCATCTGGTTGAGTGAAAATTTTGAAAATTAAGTACGTTACCCCCTTTGTTGTGACCTCCTACATTTTTTTTTGTCTGTAATACTACTATAATATTAAGATTTCTTAATAACTTGAATAAATTTGTAATTAAGGAGGTGGGCACTGAAAATCAGTGCTGTGTCGGACTATGTTTCGGCACAGCAAAAAACTGAGTGCCAACTTCATTTCGCGAATTGCGACACACAATTTCAATGCTATTATTATTATTATAAATCATTGTTAAAGTGTCGCATTTTTGGAAATAAACATTTTCTTTCTTTCTAAATTGACAGGTTGTCAACAATTGTTAGTTTACCCTATAGACCTTAAAAATGGCACCGACACTGTTTTCAGTATTTTTCACTGTTTCTTATAATATCAGAATTGACTGGAATATTTGGAAATTCTAAATAGTGTTTAAAAATTAAGTAGTAACTGGCACTTTGTTATCTTATACTATAATATATATATAAAGCTGAAGAGTTTGTTTGTTTATTTGCTTGAACGCGCTCATCTCAGGAACTACTGATCTGATTTGAAAAATTCTTTCAGTGTTAAATAGCCCATTTATCGAGGAAGGGTATAGGCTGTATATCATCACACTAAAACCAAACTTTTTTTTAGCTTTTCCACGCAGGTGAAGTCGCGGGCAGAAGCTAGTAAAATATAATATTATGTAACCTGAGACGAAATGAAACTGTGTATGGACCTACGTGAACAAAACCGTCAAATGAAGTGAATCATTTTAATTTACTTGTGGGAGTTAACTTCTGTGTATACACGTGGTTTGCGTTTGTGTGATTAATAGTAATATATCCGCTGGTAACTATTTCGCCTTTACCTACACTAATTCGATTATTTGATACTGATTTCTGGTACCGCACTGTAGCACAATCGGAATCCTACTCCAAAATCGGCACACTTTAGCCGACAGCACTTTCGGAATCCGAGACTCCGTCTTCTTCTTTCTAAATGTGTAACCTAATTAGTTTCTGAGAAAAATGACTGTGATATATCTACATATATACCTATACAGACAGGTATACACTGACGTGATGTTCTTATGAGAGCTCCAACTTGGCCAAAAAGTCTATGAAATCTTAAAAAGCAGTAAGTAAGCTTACCAGCATTCTCGCAGCTTAAGTATTTTCCATTGCGAATTTCAGCTGTATGCTCTTAACTTGCATTCAACTCGAAAACGTTTCAATACACGTGGGCGTATGTGCATAACTTGTGTGTTTATTTCGTTACGGTCTGCTGCAATTTGCAAGGTGCACTATTCACAAGTATACAGTGTGGGAGGTAGTTGTTTTTCCTAACAAATAACACTGCCAGCTATGTTTAGTTCACGGATGATTTCGTTTTAGTGCTGTAGGTTTTAGATTTTACTATTTTAGAAGCTTTTATTTGACGTATTTTCTCCGTTATTTACTATGGTCTGGGTGTCTGGGATCGGCCCCAGAGTAGTCCGTTGTATGTTACCCATAACACAAGCGTAACTTGCTTAATTTGGGGATATACAATGTGTGTGTTTGTCTGCCGATTATTATTATTATTACTATTACTATTATTAGTTGCAATGGATGTACTTATGTATGTATGTATGTAAGTTCGGGTGGAATCTTGTAAGTTAAATTTGACCAACTTCCCGGTTTCCAATTGAGCTGAAATTTTGCACGCATATGTATATGGCGTGACAATGCAATAATATGGTACAATAAAGCTGATCTGATGATGGAGTTAGAAGGTGGCCATAGGAACTCCTGTACTAAACAAGATAGACCCGTCGTGTTTGGACTCGTTTTACTTATCTTGGCTAGCACTCTGCGGCTACATGATATCCAGGATCTCAAAAGCTTGTATTTAAAAACCTTTTAAAAAAATCTTTTGTAGTTTAATCCTGAAGAACTGACTTTTACATAAAGCCCCCGGTATGAAAATTTTATGAATTGTTATAAGGAGTGAAATAATACAAGCGTTAGCTCAAAAGCGTAAGTTGTTTTTATTGTACAATTTCGAACTTTAATGAAATGTAATAAAATCTAAAATAATATCCATCAGTGTAAGATACGGTTTTGAAATTAGGTCTTGTAATCTCTCTTATTATACAATAAGAGAAATTACAAGACATTCAAATTCAAAGACAATCGTACTTAAGGAGTAAACTCCAGTTGTGCTTCGGAGCTGACGCACAATTTTGTTTTTAATTATATGGCGAGATAGTTTGTGAAAATTAATTACAATTAGTTTTAGTTGTATGTGTAATATTCTGCAAATGTTTTATACGATACATTTATTTACAAGATATATATAATATCACGACACATTTAATTTGACACGTGATAGGCAATTTGCCTGTATAGATGGCCTATAGTCTAAACTCTAGAGTGTGCCACTGTTTTTACTGTTTCTAATTGACGGCTAACTTACTTATGACAGTGGAAATTTATTTGCGTTAAATAAGTAGTTAGTAATAAATAAGTAATAAAGGTAAACCTTTTATTAAAGTGAAAATAAAAAAGTAATTGACTCGGGCATATCTCGTTCGCTTGAGCTAGAAAAAGAGCAGAAAAAAACTTACTTATGACTCGTACTTGTATGTCGCGCTGATTTACTGGCGTAAGCTCGGTTCCTATATCTTTTTTTTTAATATTCTCCTTCTCCTGACGCACACGTTTGTCAGGGTATTTTTATTCATATTTTTTGTGTTTTCTTCTCTATTTTTATTTTTATTTTTATTATCTCTTTCTTTTGTTTTTATTGCCAAAATTAATTTCCATTACATATATTTAAATACAATTTTGGATCTAAACATTCTACAGTCTTATTGTTCTACTTTATATAATACTATTTACATATCTATTGCTATTTTGCTTATTTGTTCACTTATAATTTACTTGTTCTATTGTACTTATTTGTTTTCTTATACATTTCCTATATCTTACCGACCGTTCATTTGCCTTACTATCGGTTAAAATTTGACATAAGCTCCACACAAGTGATGTCAAAATTCAACCGATGGTAGGCCAAGTAATTGAAAGAAAGAAAGAAAGAAAGAAAAATATTTATTGTCACAAATAAATGCACACACATAAAATACAAGGATTTTTACTAACAAATAGATACAGTTTCAGAAATGTATGTACGTAAAATTCATGGCAATGAGGTTGGAAACTCAGTATTATGCTGTGTTAGGAGCGAACACAGCGCTGATTTTCAGTTCCAGCCTCCATCCAACCAGAATCAACCCAAACAACGTACTGTTTACCTTCATGTAGGTAATTTTAAAACAGTCAATAACTTACATATATCACAAAAATGAGCCAAAAAACAACAAATATGATAAAAAATGCTAAATAAATGAAATGTTTTATAAGAATATATTGTATATAGAAATGTTTATATTATATACAATACATAAGAAATAAATTTATATGAAAATATGTAATTATTATAAAGGTAATTAAATATATTCATATTATATAGGTACATGTCGGAATTATATAGATATAATAATACAGACAGAATGTATAACAGTCGATATGTACATAAATAAATATGTATATTTTTGCATTTATAAAAAGAAATAATTTATAATTGTAATGTGAATGAATAGTAAGATATAGGAACCGACCGTATGATGACCGATTCAGACTTCAAACCGTCGAGTTAATGTCTCACCATCTGTCTGCAAATGCAGCAAAATTCTACTTGTCCAGTATAGATATGTAGATACAATATACAAACACAGATAAATTATATTTGTCTATATGTACTATCAACAGTTGCAACTTCAGTCTACTTCCAGAGTTTGCTAAGCGTCTCAAACGGAAACTCTGTAACTAGGTTCTGCAACTGGTTATCTAAATGTATGTGTGTTCATCATTCCTAATATTTGTTCAGTTGTACGCAGTTTGTGAAGAGTGGGCGTCTAAGGCCGCGTCTTCATAGACTGCGGAGTATATAGGACTTCTAGATACTTAGCTTCTTGCGGTTTGTGGAAATAGTGTCAAGTATTTACGAATATTCATTTTTGAGAATAATTTTTATCTAAATAAACGTAAAGCGATAACCGGACTCATATAACCTTTCCATCCCATTTTTTTAAAGAGGAGAAATCCAATTGAGGAGTGCCCTCCGCGGTGGTAATGCGATAGAGGCGTGTGGGTTTCGCCGTGTTGGGGTGATAATAGTGTCACCGAAGAAATGCTATACGTACCCACCGAGTCTAAGATATCTACGCTAAAGCTAGGAGTAAACGGCCTAATCACTCTGCGTGCGATGGCAGGCAGTGGGATCGTCGGCGTCTTCCACTGCCAAGGAGACCTTTCACCCCGTCCTCAATCAAATTCTACATTCTTGACCAAAGCAAAGTGGCGGAGCTCTTGCAAAAACTTGAAAAGTCTTATAACGCAAAACATAATCCACATACATACATAAAATTATGTGCTTATGACACCCGCCTGCTGATTCCGCTCCTCGCCCCGCTCTCACTCTATTTCTACACTAACACTAAGCCGTCCTCGATAATAATTCTGCAACGTTCGCTAAATTATTATCTAAATGGATTTTTCCGAGGCACGCGTCTGCAGATTTATATTTTAGCTTGAAATGTAAGTTTTTATTTGCGGAATACTGTAGTTGGAAAAGAATTTCTGCCCACTGAGTTTGTTAACTCAAAACCAAATACATCAATGACATCGATAACTGTGATCTAGCGGTCTAAGTATATCGAATCTCCTTTTTCATTTAACGTCAGATTCAGAGAAGGGTAAATATTTTGAAGGAATTTTCTGTTAATTTTCGACGTCGTAGAGTTATTGTGGAATAATTATCCTCATTACAGGCCTCAGAGCCGGCTCTTACAGGCTATGGGTGTGGAACGGTTTGACTTGAGTTAATTGTGTTTCGTGCGATGAGTGAGAGTTCCGATGGCCCATTTGCCCCTATTCTACTCACCAATCTTATCCTCTTTATCCCATTTCTCCTGTCTGATCCCTCTATCTCACCCCTTCATGGCCGGTTTTTGACCGGACAGTCCGGTTTTCTTTATGTTCGTCCGGTCAAGAAAATCTTTGTAAACTGGACAAAAGATTGACCGGTTTTAAAGCAAATTCGTTCATTATCTGGCGAACTCTCGTCTCTCGCCGTAAATACCTACTGTAAAAAGTAAATTGTGGGTTTTCTTTAATATGACTGCTAGTTGCACTGAATTTAAAGATGCCACCTCAGGCAATAAAACTTCATTAAAAGCAGTGGCATCGAATATTAAATGTGTGAAAAAGTAGATTGGTTCTTAATTTAAGATTCTATACAAAATTAATAACTAAAAAGTCAGTTTTCAGTAAATTGATATGCTAATAAAAAAATCTTGTTCAGTTTTTTTTTTCGGATACATCTTGCAACCCTACTCCTGTTCCATTTTAAAGACTGGCAACGCGTTGACTTCGCTTCTCGTGTTGCAAACGTTTACAGGCGACGGTAACCACTTCCAATTAGATGGGCTTGTCTGTTTGTTTGTCAGGTTCGCAATAAAAAAAATACTTTGGTCCGGTTGACTAGAATTGGCCCCGGTGTTGCCTATTGCGTGTATACTAAAACCATAGTCAAAGTCAAGTAATTTATTTGTTTGAAACATGGATATTTGCAGATGTTATGCTAAGTCTCGAGTTACATGTTTCGCCTTGACAGGCATACAAACTTTTTGTAGTTTCGGTTACAAGCCGTTTGTTGTCCTTATGACTACATAGATTTTATGATTATATAACTGATTATGATGATCTTAGTTAAAATTACAACAAATATTTAATATACAATTATGTCTGTTTTAGTTAATATATTATTTATACATACAATGTATGTGTTTAATTACCTATCTATTTGTGAAGGTCTAATAATACATAAATAGTACTTCTTGCAGAACTCATTTTGACGGCATTTATTGCTTTAATGTTAATCTTGACTTGAACAGCATGAGACAAGTACATGCTGGTAAACACGTGATCACGTTTTCGATGTGTATTTTATGTGTTGGAGACATGTAAATGAATATAACTCTGTCACGACAGTACTGTCGGCCACGTCTGCAGAGAAAGTGAGTGAAACACCTCAATTTAGTATAGTTAGCGATCTGAGTTTAAATAATATGGCTATTCAAATAACCGTGGCTAGAAATCGGAACAACTTCGACTTAATAAAAAACCTTTTGTTAGTTTAATGCAAAAAGTTTGAATTCTATGGGATGCAGATTGCTGTCTCACGGTTCGAACTCAATCAAAGAATGAATTGGAGAATAGCAGCCGGTAATGAAATGAAAAGTTTCTTTAATTAAAAGTGAAATAATGATTCGAGTTTCATTCATTCGGGATTCATTTTCAATGATCGATAACTCAGTCGATACGCAGTATGGAAGAATAGAGATAACAACTAATGGAAGTCATAAGTCGATTATATGGTTTTTAAGCCGTCTGGCTGGTATATCCGGTAAACGGTGAAACGAGCAATAAAATTAACAAGTCCATATTAAAGCAAACGGAGTGCAGACAATCGCACACGTCTGTTTAATTAAGTGAGTCTACTCTTTCAAAGCAAGTCTCAAACGTGTAGAGCAATATCTTGAGCGCTCAGCACGTGGAACCCATCGACTAATAAATCGGTATCCCGCATAGAAGCTCTTTGACATAGCAAAAGGAGAATAACCAAGATTATGCCGACCTATCGACCCGAGCAGGTCCTCTCGGCATACGAGCTCAATAATTTAGTTTAACAGATAATCCCTCGTAATCTGAATGCAAACCCTACCGACCTATAGAAATGAACTCTAGTTTTTTTTTATTGCGAATCTAGCAAACAGACAGACAGCCTATATAATGAAGAGTGATTACCGTCACCAAAAGAAATTTGTAACACCAAGAGTCAGCTACCAGCCAGCCTTTAGGATAGGATAAAGGAAATTGGATGGAGAGGTCAGATAGGAGAGAGGTGATAATAGGGGATGCGATAATGGTGGAGGACGTGGGTCATCGGAACTGTCACTCATCGTACGAAACACGATGGTTATAGACTCCTATTATAAAACAATAGGAGTCCAGAGTCCATCGATCCTTTTCAGGTATTACTTACATACATACATACATACATAACTTCACGCCAGTTCCCTTGCGGGGTAGGCACGAACAACAGAGTGCCATTTAGGCTTATTCTTACACACCTCACTTGCCTCTTTGACATTCATAACTCTTGTCATGCAAGCTCGTCTGTTCTTAAGGCTCCTGACATCACCTTCTGCTAGTACACGATCAATTTGATCATGGAAGGTGTGTCGTGGCCTTCCACGACTTCTGCATCCATCCACTTTTGCATTGTATATCTGTTTAGTCATTCTTTCATCATGCATTCTTTCCACATGCCCGAACCACCGGAGCATTCCTTTCCTTACCTTCACCCCGACACTCTCTTTCAGACCAACTCTCTTTCTTACTTCGGTATTACGAACGCGGTCCGCGAGCGTCACTCCGCAGATTTTGCGCAGTGCTCGCATCTCGACCGCGTTTACTCTACTTTCATGCTCTTTCTTCCATACCCAACTCTCGCTTCCATACGCGAGCGTAGGTACCAGCACCGCGTTGTGTACGGCGAGCTGGGCCTTCTGGCTGAGGTTCTTAGCGCCTAGAAGTTGACTAGATACTTGACTTGAACTTGACTAGATACTTGACCAGGTATTACTTGACTAGATATAGTCTTTTTATTCAAAGTGAAAAGAAACAACTGCTGCAGGATAGCAATTAGGTAGAGTGGAACTCGCAATTTTGCCAGATAACCATTCGAATTACCCTATAATGTCAATGTCGTGAAGTGTGGGTGGACCACTCAAAAGCGGACAAGTCCCTTCACTGATCTAGTATTGGAATCCTGCTCAGATGCACCCAAGCTTAAGTATAGACGCAGTCTTCACTAGTCTAGGCTAAATATCGCGCCTGTTATGGAAGGATATTGTATGCGACATATATAAAATTTTACATCAGAGCTACTCGTTGAAGTGAAACTTTTTAGAATCGTTATAATTTGAAACTCTATGAAACGAAAAAGAGACACTAAAAAGAGGAAAACACATAAATCTATAGGACAAAGCTTGCGAGAGAATGGGATACGAGTTTTTCATTGTGCAGCACAGATCAGAGAGTCAATAAGACCGATCATTAAACATAGTCCAATTTGGACCGAAATAAAACCGATAATAATATTTTTTACACTAAAACAGTGAAAAATTATAAATGATAAAAGTTAGAGAAAATTATTTGTGAATATTCTCTGAAGTTTGACTTCTACTGAGCGTGAACTGCACACACTTTTTTTTTGTACGTAACAGATTTAAATCTCCGACTTTTAGTGTATTCATAATTTTGCCATTAACGCAAACAAGGTTCCAAGAATCGTTATATTGGAATCTAAATTATTTTAGCTGTATAAAAAAAAATGTGAAATGACTAAATACTGTCGCTTACGATGTTTTTCCATAACAATCTCCATATTATGGCCTAAATTTACATAAACGCGTGAGAAAAGCCTTATTATCAATTTAAATAATCTTGTATGCATTGTCCCTGAATATTTTTTCTACGATACATTACACTCGCGTAATTATTCCTTGACAGTGACCGTGTGCCGCTCGTACACGCCGTTCATGCGCTCGCGCACTTCGTCACGGTGTAATCGTCATATAAAAACAATTGTGTATATTATATTATAATAAATTTCAAATTGGACTTTATGAATTACCAGTAGAGTTTAAACTGGTTTGTTTTGGGTATGTTTTTTTAATTTTTATTTTATTCGCGAATTAAACGCCTGAAAGATATTTTTAAGTTATTCGAGTAATTGTATAGCGTAACGTGGTTGCTTTTATATTTCTACTAGCTGCGTCTCGCGGTTTCATGCGCGTGGTGATGGAGAATCATTATATTTTGGATAATTCACAATATCTATGTATAAATAAAAATCAATTGCTGTTCGTTAGCCTCGCTAAAACTCGAGAATGGCTGGACTGATTTGGCTAACTTTGGTTTTCAATTATTTGTGGAAGTCCAGGGAAGGTTTAAAAGGTGAGTAAATATGAAAAAAATGCTTGGAATATATTTAAAAAAACAATTTCGCTTTCGCTTAGAAACTATTCCTATCTGTCAAACATTTAATGTTCGTCCCGTCGTTCAGAAATCAACGTTTTTTATTTATTGATTCAGAGGCGATACGAAGTTTGCCGGGGCAGTTAGTATCTTTATAAATTATAGCCTATGTGTTATTCTGATATGTAAGGTATATTATTGTAAAGTTTCATCAAAATCATTCAGTAGTTTTGCGTGAAAGCGTAGAAAACATACATCCATACATTCTTACAAACTCGCGTTTATAATATTAGTAGGATATGGCAAGATCGGTTAAAGTGCTAGTTTCGCACTAATTAATGGGGCTTTTCAACAATGAAGTCAAAGTAGATCTTAGGTGCCACTATTCCGAATGTTGAGTTAAATTAAATGTTATGTGCTTATATTACATAAATCATCGTTCCAATTCTACTCTAATTCTATTTATTCTAATTACATTCAATAATGTAATGGCAGAAGTACAAAAGGAGATAATCGCCTATTATAAAACGTAAACCTGAAAAAGATCCAAAATGCTGCTCTACGAGATGATTACCGCAGGTCATTCTCCTCGCGCATGTTTCATGAATTGAAAATCAGTTTCAATTGAGATGATTTGGCCACGAGGTTTTCTATTTCGGAGTTAGTTCAGACCCTCCAGCTACCAGCTCCTATTTTTGTTGGGCCCAAGATTTTCCTGAGAGCCTTTTTCTCTGTGACTAATAATTGGTTCTCTTCTTTAAGTGTCCAGGCTTTACAGGCGCACGTCAAAATTAGTCTTACAACAGTTTTTAGACGCGAATATTACTACCTATATAAGACCCTTATTATCTAGGAAAATAGGGTAAGTTCCTATGAGTATGGAGTCGATAACTGGTTCATAGAATCATTTTTAACTCGATGATTAAGCACCGTTTATAGACAAACCACACATGCAATTGTACATGGTCGTTGTGTCGTAAAACACCATAACATTTCATCTTTGTTTCGCAACTAGTGCGTCTCTCGCACTCGAAGAAGACGAAACCAGTAAACGATAGACGTTGGAAGCGTATAAATCTAATTACACTTGTTACAACATAACAACTTGTCCCTCTCTCACTTATGAGAAATGAGTGAGTAATAAATAAATGACACTCTGTATTTTGTGGGACAAAAATCCACAGACATATGTCAACATCTTAGGGAGCTGTTACACGAGATCTTATAATCAATTTGGTGTCAGGACTTTCGAATTGAATTGATCTTTGAGATAATATTAGGTCAAATGTAAAAGGTTTACGAATGCAAGTCATAGAACAATTTTAGAGTTTCTACATTTGAGTTAGACTTGAGATTTAGGAACTTTCTGGAATACGAACCTTAGTAAATTACACGAGTTGATTTTATTGTGACGATTTGAAATGAATATATTGTATTGAAACTTTTGAAGTGAAACTTCAATATAGACTGGGTCTTAGGATTTTTCTGTCACGAAAAAGCGTTACGGCCGTATAGAGGAGCGGCATAACGTTAGAGGAGACTATCGATGTTTTTATTGGTTCCGGAACGATTTCATTTTTTTTGTTTGATAAAATAAAATATGTTTAAATAAAAAATGCATTCATTAAAATGTACCTAACCTAACCAAACCATAATTTGCAGTAAACCTGCGAAAAATCGAAATGTGTGCTAGGACACATAGTAAAAGTAAAACTTCAACGGACGAGTGGAAAAACGAATCACAATAAAATTTTAACTTGAAGTTTTACGGGCAGGTTTTCAAATTGGACAAGTACATTAACAATCTGCCCGTAAAACTTCAAGTTAAAATTTTGTTGCGATTCATTTTTCCACTTGTCCATTGAAGTTTCACTTCTAGTATGTATCCCAGCACACATTTTTAGTTGTACTGATTCATGAGACTTAAAAAAATATTTGTTTAATTAAAGTTGTAATATTTATTTTATACAGTTTAGACAGACAGACAGTTCTTTTGCTATGCCTAGTAATAGGAATAATAAAGAAACAGTAAATTTTTTTTGTAGTTACAGCGGATAGTTACAATTGAATGATAACATTAACGGGAAATAGTAGCAGTTTCTGTCGTACATATATCCTGGTCAGTCTTCACTATTTCACTCTTCAAATGTTTTCCATACATATACAATTATACATATTACAATACATTGACGATTCGATGCCTCTTATGTCGCATTTCACATGACGTGCAGGCAAGTATAAGGCCTAAATATCCACACGGCTATGTAAGGCAAGTATCTAGCGGTTTATAAGCGTAGTGACCACATCAATAAATAAATCGCAAACGTCAACGATTTGTGGCAAAAGCAGCGCGTGTATACGGTACCTTAGAGTGTTGTTCCAGATATTATCCTACGTCGAGCAAATATTTGATATAGATAGCGTAAAATATTTCTATATCTGTTACGAAAGTGGTTTGACTCGAGATATCGAAACTTGTGAAGCTAAAATATTGATGTTAAGAGTATACTAATATAAGTGAATAAACTGTTCTGAAAATGTAGTTACATTTACATAAAGGACCGTTTAATAACGTAGGTACATAATTAATTAACCTATTTAAGAGCACCCACAAGTGTGTATTTGTAATATGAGATTTTATTTCAATATTATTTTTTAAGTTATTAATTATTTTTAAACTTGTTTTTTTATTTAGGGCAACGAACAATTACACCACTAAGAAAATTAAATAAAATACAAAACTATAGGAGAGTTTTTGGCGGGAACTGAAAGGAGACGTTGTGCCGTGCAGTTTTATTTTCTAAAAATGTGTAAAATTACTCTAAAATGAACAATAGTTGTAGGATATTGATAGTTTTTGAGTAGTAATTATGTGTTTTTGCGAGAAATGTGAACTATATAGCCAAATGTGGCCTTTTGAGTTTTCAGAAGAACTCCGTTGAATGACGTTAATTATAGCCTACAATACAACAGCGCCTGGCTTAAAGGCCTAGTTGCCAAGCCTTAAACATAAAAAAAAAAATACAAACTATATGTAAATATTACTCGTGGCGCAACCAGCGATGTTGCCCACAACTATAATAGAAAAAATAAGAAATAAATCCGTCTGTCTGTCTATCAGTCAGTTACTACCCAGAGAATTACGAATTGACTGAAAGTTTTGGTATACAGTCGTCAATAGATGCAAAATTCACTACAGTACTTAACTGATATCTGTTAGTGATCGGTAACAGGTACGTCCATTGACAACTGTAGAATTTTCTTTTTGTACAAAGAAGGGGTTAGAAAAAATATGTCAGCTTCTGTATAATATTCATTGTAAAGTTTCATTTACCTGTTAATTGGGGCCCGTTCACCTGCGTTAGTTCTTGTTATCTTAATATATATAAATTACGTGTCACGTTGTTTGTCCGCGATGGACTCCTAAACTACTTCACCGATTTTAATCAAACTTGCACACCGTGTGCAGTTTGATGCGACTTGAAAGATAGAATAGCTTACATTTGGACCCGGTAGGTGGCGCTGAAATCGGGTTCTAAATTTTATTTCTTCAGGGCAGAACAACGTCTGCCCGGACAGCTAGTATAATATATATTATAATAAATCTCAAAAACGGTTGAATGTATACAATTTTTTTTTAAACCAAGCTTGTAGAAAATGTTAAGCTCTACAACTTTTGTAAAACAGGCGAATATCCTTTGATGCATAGAAGGGAGATATTTACAAAAAAACTGTCTCTCAGGACCTTTGACTTTGAATATCTTTAGAAGCGGACATGTGATCTAAATAGACTTCTAAAGCGACTTTTAGAATACCCAAATAAAGGTTTTTACAAGTTTATAGCTCATTGGGTGTCATTACAAGATTTACCCCTTTTTTCGTCTTATTTGACAGGACTATAATGTGGGTAGCTGGAGATAAACTTATCTTTCATTTTATTGCTCTTAAATCTGTCGCTATTTTCTTCAAGAACGATAGGTACTGTATATAATTTGTGACATGCCCATCTAACACACCTAGTTATTTTTTAAGATTTTGACGGTTTCAAGGGCAGCAATCGAAGAAAATGAACAGTAAACTATGTTACATCTTGTTCTCTTAGGTAATTTTGATAATATGCGATTTCGCTCTAACTCTTATCTCTTTCAAAAAGTTCATTCTTTTATTGGCTTAAAATATAAATTTATAGATAGTAATATTAGATATAAATCTATAGGCTTTTCTACTGAAGTCAAGCAAAAAAAATTTTTTTTAATGGTAATCATCATAGTTCTTACCAGTGTTGCTACTATGAAATTGAGTGCTCGCATTAAAGTTCAGTTCTCTTTGTTCGCAGCTTCTCCCAAAAGGTGGACGAGGAGGAGGGGGGTGGCGGGGTTGCTCTCCATCCACCGGACGGCTTCTATTCCCATCAGCATTCGATTCACAGCGGCCACCATGGCCACCATGCCGAGCCTGACAGGGGCTACATGGAGGGGAATAGATATGTCACAGCTGTACACCGACCGTTGCCTGGTAAGTTGTCATTATTATTCTTGCTTACATTTTAATAAAATCTAACTTATAACTCCTCACCGGATCTTCTCTAAACCCATTTTCTTTAAAAGTACGTATCTATAAAGTTCTACCGACTATTGTATCACAAGAACGAGCATGTATGAAGAGGATAATGAAAGTAGATGAAACGAAAGTTGTTTGTCAGGATCGTAAGTGGAGATCCATCGTATCTGCCTACCTCCATGGGAAACAGGCATGATTATATATCTACCGACTACTTAGAATGTTTGCAAATTTTTTTATCTCGCACTTCAAAAGTTTTTATTTTTTTTTCTATTGCTGAAGTACAGTAGACAGATTGACGACCCAACTGATGGAAAGTGGTCACCGCCGCCTATGAATGTTTACAACACTAAGGCGCAGCCAACAAGCTGCTGGCTTTAAAGAAATTTTATAACGTCCTTCTTAAATGACACTATATCGTGATTAAAAATGAGTGTAAATACGGTATTTAAATATATACTTTTTTTTAAGGAATGGGCGACCGAATTTTAATAAGACGCAGGTGCTACAACAATATTCGCTCCATATCCTTATAGCGTGTATAAAGAGCCATTTACATGGAGAGAATTTATCGCACGTTTTACACTACACTATTTTCGTAGACGATGATACTCTTTAGACAATAATCGCTTTAACACGTTTACATTCTACCAAAAAACAAAAACTCACCTACGAGTATATCATACTATAATCGTAAGGTAATTATCACCAGGAGTTTTGTTTACACCCTGACACAAATTGAATTAAGATATTTGCCTACGATTTCTCGACTTGTCTAAACTATTAGCTTACATGATAATATTTTTTTCTTGCTTTCCACAATCGTATCTTGGAGGCAAGAAACTCTCTCCATGTAAATAGCCCTTTAATGTGCAAACAAGTCTAATTTTATATATAGCACTTCATCTTTTATATGATTACCGATTTTCCTTATCGTACGATCGACGACCGACGACCGACGACCTTATCGACGTGTAAAGTATGTTTTTTTTTAATTATTTTTGCAGGAGTTCAGCAGACAGGCAGACGGCCCACTTGATGGAAAGCCATTACCATCGCCTGTGGACGTTTGCAAAACCAAAGGTGCTACAAATGCGCTGCTGCTCTCTTAAGGGAGACTAGAACCTGGTCACTAATGCCGGAACACAACTCAAGGTTGTTATGGCGACATACTTTAGACCAGAGGTGTTAGTCGGTCAAATCAGTCGGGCAAATGCCCTACCACCTGGCTGTGGGTTGTTGGGCCACAATTCTGACCCGAGTTCACAGACGTGCAGTGCACAATAGGGCGTCCCCCGCAGGCGACGCTCACCGATGCGCCCCCGTCGGTGTGAACTCTCGCGCATGCGGCGAAGGGGGCCGCCACCCTTCACGCAGCGCCAAACCTGGCGGGTCGAGAGGAGCAGAGTGCCGTATAGGCACGTGGAATGTGAGAGGTGGAATGAAAGATAAGATGGACGAAATGATTGATATAATGAATGAGAGAAGCCTGGATGCCTTATGTCTGACAGAGACAAAGCGGAAGGGGTGCGACATCGATGACCTCCCCGGTGGCATGCTTGCTCTGTGGTCCGGCGTGGACCTGGACGAGCGTGCAAGTGGGGGGGTAGGCGTCGTACTCTCAACCCGCTTTGTGTCTGGAGTAAAAGACTATTGTCTGGTGAACCCGAGACTTCTCTGGGTCCGTCTAAAACTGGGGATTACGCGAGTTTTTCTGGTCGCAGCTTATGCTCCCGTAAGCTCAGCGGATCCCCAAGAACTCGAGAAGTTTTGGGAGTCTGTGAGAGAAATTCTGGATCTGGCTGAAGGGAATGAAAGAATAATTATGTGTGGTGATCTTAATGGCTGGGTGGGCACCAAACGAGACGGCCTTGAGGCTGTGCTTGGACCCTATGGTGACAAGAGAGTGAACGATGCTGGTAGGCCAATCATAGACGTATGCATGGAAAGAAACTTGCTTGTGTCGAACACTTTATTCCATCATAAGGATATTCACACGTATACATGGGGAATGAATGATCAGAAAAGTATGATTGATCTGATTTTAATAGATAGTCGCCTCCGAAACACAATAATGGATACAAGAGCCTACAGAGGCCCCACTCTTGAAACGGACCACTACCTGGTGATAAGCCGGTTTGTGGGCCTTTTCAGGAAGTGGAGACACTGGCGAGTGCGTACCAATTTCGGGGAGCTTGAAAGAATAAAGTGTGAAAAATTGGAAGATGTTAGTGTAAGGAGTATGTATGCGCGCCTAGTCGAAGAAAGGCTTGCAAAAGCGGACTTCTCCGACTTAGATGTGGATAATGACTGGGATAGTATGAAAGAAAGTATAGTGGAAAGCGCAAAAGAAGCATGTGGATGCGCAAAGAGGCACATAACAACGAAAGGTGATGAATGGTGGGACGCGGATGTTAAATCCAGCGTAGAGAGAAAGAGAAAAGCCTGGCTGGATTATGTTGCTTCTTTGCAACAGAATGACAGTATGAAAGAGATGAAGAAAATTTTTTATCGCCTCTGCAAGAACGAAACCAAAGCTTTAGTGAAAGAGAAGCGCGAAAGTATAAAATTGAAAGAAGAAGAGAAGCTGACGGAGAACTTCAAGGCGAATACCAAACTCTTTTGGAGAGAGGTTAAGAAGTCTCGGGGTTGTTCGTCAGCTTCCAGAATGGAAAGAATAAAATCTAAAGCAGGGGACGTTCTTGCTAACCCACAAGAGGTGTTAGCGCGATGGAGTGAATATTTTAGAGAAATGTATGATGATATCCCGGATGCTGGCACCACGACTGAGTCTGTGACTGACTCCGAGGAGTCAGCATCCGAGATCACGTTGGAAGAGATCGCGTCAGGCAGGGCTGCGTGCTGTCGGCTTTGCTGTTCATCCTATACCTGGACGATTGTCTCCAGAGAATAAGATTGATGGATGTTGGGGTGCGAATGAGTGATCTAGTTGTAAGCACCTTGCTTTATGCGGATGATGCCGTGCTTTTAGCCGAATCGCCATCTGAACTGCAAACACTAGTCACAATGATGAAAGATGACTGTCAGGCGAGAGGCTTACATTTGAATGCGAAGAAAACAAAGGTTATGGTGTTTGAAAGAGAAGAAACCAGAACGAATGCAAGGATAATGGTCGATGATGTTATGCTGGAACAAGTGAATGAGTTTGTATATCTTGGATGTGCTTTTAGCAGGGATGGAAGGTACACCGCTGATATAGAAAGAAGAGTAAATTTGGGGAATAGTTTGAATGGAGCGTTAGGTAAACTTCTAGGCGCTAAGAACCTCAGCCAGAAGGCCCAGCTCGCCATACACAACGCGGTGCTGGTACCTACGCTCACGTATGGAAGCGAGAGTTGGGTATGGAAGAGAGAGCATGAAAGTAGAGTAAACGCGGTTGAGATGCGAGCACTGCGCAAAATCTGCGGAGTGACGCTCGCGGACCGCGTTCGTAATACCGAAGTAAGAAAGAGAGTTGGTCTGAAAGAGAGTGTCGGGGTGAAGGTAAGGAAAGGAATGCTCCGGTGGTTCGGGCATGGGGAAAGAATGCATGATGAAAGAATGACTAAACAGATATACAATGCAAAAGTGGATGGATGCAGAAGTCGTGGAAGGCCACGACACACCTTCCATGATCAAATTGATCGTGTACTAGCGGAGGGTGATGTCAGGAGCCTGAAGAACAGACGAGTGTGCATGACAAGAGTTATGAATGTCAAAGAAGCAAGTGAGGTGTGTAAGAATGGGCCTAAATGGCGCTCTGTTGTTCGTGCCTACCCCGCAAGGGAACTGGCGTGAAGTTATGTATGTATGTATGTATGTAATATTAATGATGAAAAATTGTTGTTATCCACAGCATTAAATCATTCGAACTCGTCATGCTCGTCGGCGTCGAACGCGTCAACCGGCGCGGGGCTGTGCGCGGGCGCACAGGAACCGGCGCCGCCGTTGTACATCGCCGCGCCGCCAGAGGGCTTCGGCCTTGCAGTTCACACCAACAGGTCGGTGGATTAGAAACCTTGTTCTGTTGTTTTTTATGAGAATTCAGTTTGGATTACGATCCAATTACAACCTTCTCCTTTCGAATATACGTCAGTTCCCACAAGCCTTCAAAGGTCGACGATGGATTTCCAGAAATACATAAATGACATCCTGATATTTCAGACTTCGTAGGTGGATTATGTGGTATAGAAAATGGAAATAGATCTAAAGGCAAATATAATGCGACAGTGTAAGAGGAACATATTGGTGACAAGGGGTTAATGAGTCGCTAGGACTATGACTCACTATGCTAAACATACTTAAGTGAATTAAAAAGTTCTTAGACGTGCATATATATATAAAACTTTTTTGGGAGAAGTTCGATATTCAAATTAAAGAGTGTCAATCACACAATATTTATCCAACTGTGACCTGTTTTTGTCAGTTCGTTCGCACGTAATAAATTGTTTTATGCAACGAGTTGCTAAAAACGCAAAATTGTGGATAGAAGTCAGTTACGTGCTGTGATAAAATATCTTAGTTTGAAAAAAAATGTCTACGGAAGAATTTTTTTCGGACATTCAGCAGACATTAGGGGATGATGATGTACCCTATTCTACGGGTGGCTCAATTTAAAAGAGTTAAATCAAGCTGTAAAGATGACCCGCATTCTGGGCGGCCTTCAACCTCCGTTACGGAAGAAAATGTCAAAAACGTTGAGAATCTGGATTAGGAAGACAAGAATAATTCTAAAACATATAGCTGAGATCCTAAAAATATCTTTTAGTAGCGTTCAATCCATTTTCATTGATTGACTGTGGTTCAAAAAAGTGTCAGCAGGATGTGTGCCACGAATTTTAACCGACGGAAACAAAAAGCGACATTTGGAAATATTTAAGCTTAATCTCTAAATGTTCCAGCGTGATTCGAATAAGTTTTGCGCCGTCGCCTTCTTACCATGGATGAAACGTGGGCCCACCATTTCGATCCTGAAACTAAGCATGTCTTAGAAACTTCCATCCTCTCCATCCATTAAGAATTTTCGAGTCGCTTTTACCGCTGGCAAAGTTGTGGCCTCGGTGTTATGTGATAGTGAAGGAATCCTTTTTATTGATTATATGCCAAAAGGACAGACGATCCTATATGCAAATTTAATTCCGAAAGTACGTGAAGCGATGAAAGAAAAACGTCATAGAAGACGTAGGGTGTGTTGTTTCTTTACGATAACTCTCCCTCCCGCTCATCGATCGGAAGTTGCGCTCAACGCAATCCGGTGTGCCGGCTTAATCTTCTTGACCACCCACCATATTCTCCGGATTTAGCCCCAAGTGATTTTCACGTGTTCCCAAAATTAAAAGAAATTCGTGGAACTAAATTTCACGATAATGACCCAGTTATGGCTGTCGTAGAGGAGTTTTTAGAGTCTCAAAACATTTTTTTTTTCGCAAGAAATAAGGAAGTTAGAAACGGATTATTCTAAATGCATTGCATTGGAGGAGGGAGGGAGGTTATGTAGAAAAATAAAATATTTTAGTTTGGATTTTTCATTTTTTAATAGTGATTCTAAGAACTTTTTGATTCACCCTCGTAGATTATCTTAAAGGAAATAAAATTACACTTAACTGCTTTGATAGATTAATAGAACATAGATGAGCTGGTTCGATAAGAAATAGTCAGTTAAAATCTGACACACGTATGTCACAAACACAGAGGGATGATAATCCAGCAAAACATTGTCAGTATTCGAAGCTACCACGAGAATTAATTATGTTGCTTTAGGGTAACTATAAGTAGAAAGTTAATGCTTTGAAAAAGTGGTAGAACCAGATAAGCTAGTTCAATGAGAAGTAGGTTTAGTTAACACTGACACAAATATGACACAAGACAAACAGATGAAAATTGAGTTGATTACGTTACTTTCATGCTAGAAACAAACATATATTTTGTTTCATATACATTAATGTGTTCAAGTAAAATGATATATTCCGTATTCGGTGTGTTGGTTAGCTAACCGTCCGGTCCAAGCAAGGCCATATAGCTTGCACAAAACAGTAGAAACCATTTTATAGGGTTATAATATAATGCATGTAGGAAACTTTTACCTTTGCTTAATTTACTATACCTACGTACTAGATACCCAGTTTGTAAATTACAATTACACTAGAGATAACCTACTTGTTCATAAAAACTTCATATATTCGAGAAAAATTATCATATTCTATTGTTGTAATGGTGTTGTCATATTGTGTTTATTAATATTGTTAATATGAAATTTTCTGGTTAAGTTATTTGTAATAATAGACGACTGCTTTGTGACTTTTGATTTACAATTTATGTGTAGGTAACAATCTCTGTGAAAGGTATTTGGTGTACTGATTGCGCGACTTATTTAGTGAATGTTGTTAAATTTCTTTTCAATCAGTGATTCAGTCTATTATTTATAAGATAGTTTAATGGTATGGTGGTATGTTGTAATTTCTTTTAATTCCTCCTTTAGGCGTGGCACAGATGTGTCTATCATTGGTACAGCTGGGATAACACAAAAAGATCCATCGGTACCCCAAAAACGGGGCAAATTGACTCGTGGGTACGTCCCCAAAAGACTTCCAGGAATGCTTTGTCTTGTGTACCCTTCAAATCTAGATAACTTTATAACTCCTTCCTAAAATAATATTCGTTTTGCTGAAAAATATACCTAAAGCCACATGTAAATCGATTGGAAAACCTGACTGCAAAAGAAAAACACGTTATAATGAGCGCATTTTCTCATATAGTATTGATACACTGATGTCTTTTCTTTCAAGTGATTACTTGCAGTTACTAATTTGTTATAATAAAGTAATTTAGAATACAATACATTAGAAATAACTGCTTACTAAACATATGAGTGTATAGTGTTCAACAAGTTGATAGATAAAAATAGAGATATATATATATATATATATATATATATATATATATATATATATATATATACATTCAACGTGAACAAACTGTATCATGATGAAGTATCCACCTACAAAAATTGCAATAAGTAGCTCGTCTACTATGGTGGTAGCTTTCCATAAGAGCCTTTTTTATTATAAGTGTTAGAATTATAACATTATTTCCGGTAATGGTAATGATTGCAAAAAACAGGTATTAATTAATGCATAATATCCGATCTTTTGCAGTCTGGTATAAAAATCGATCCAAAAATACTGTGCAAATTAACTCAAGGCATGATATTTCACAATTACATAAAGACCCTGTTCCACTTTCACATATGAATATAAAGTAACAATCGAAGTAAGTGTTACTACAGTACCATAAATAAAAAGAGCAAATTTAGAGCACCAGGTCGCTTGAATGATTAAGTTTTAAAAGGTCCAACAACCTGAGATTCGACTACTTAAAGTAATTAAGGATGTGATCAGAATTAAAAGCGATTATATAATAACAGGGACGGATTTAATTGTTTTAATTAATAAACATGAAGTTTACCACGACAGAGATAAAGTAAAGAATAAAAGAAAACTTCTCGTGAATATATTATCGTATATTATTAGTAGTAAATAAAGAATAAAAGGCACTGAATAAAATGGATCATACCCTCGTAGTCTCATGATTACACAACTTTTTATGAATACTAATGTTTCGAATAGTATTATGGGTGTAGAGATTATTAATAAACAACTCCATTTTAATAAATAAAATGCGTCACTTAGTTGTAAATAAATAATTTTCATGAGCATTCACAATGTATAAATAATAAAATTGCTATAACGAATAGTGGTCCAGGATCTGAAATTATTAAATATTTATTAAGAAACCTTTTTGCATATTTTGAAAGTAACAGCATGCGACAGTTAAACTATAATGCCACATCAAGGTCTTCTAGAGAACTTTAAACTAAATCTATTATTGAAACTGATTAGTTATTATACTCATTTGATCAAAATCTTTTTACTAATAATAAATAGTCTAATGCTCTATAGTTTTGATCGAACTTATTATAATAGACAGTACCTTTACCTCGTTGAATCTTAAAGTTATTCTCTAGCATAATTTAGATATAATATTCTGTTATAAAAGTTCTATTAGTTATAGTATCAAAAATCATACCGTAACATCCTCTATTCTGTAGTCTTCATTTGAATTGATTGAAAAATTATTATACTATCCAATATCATCTCTGATGCACCAATATGAATTTCCACTGTTTTACAACAATCATTTAATAAATCGCCTGTTATAACTCTCTTTTGAATTCATCAAATATGCATTTGATTCCTTTTATAATTCCCAAACCGTATATCCAATCTTTGCTTGTACTCGTATCTTTTACATCTTGTTAAAGTTTTTTAGAAACATTGGAATGAAATATATTAAAACATGATTAACCTGCATCATAACTGCAAAACAATAACTTTCATTTTCAGCTTCAATTGATCTTTTTCTTTGGTTGAGATTGTAGCCAAAAATTCACTTCCTAATTCTTTGATCTCTATGCTTCTTATTACAGATTTTTGATATGAATGATTAGTACATAGCACACTTTTAATTTGTAATTTGTATAAATAGCTGCATATTTTTGAATTATCTTTTCCTTGAATTAATAGTGTGGTCAAACGCGAACCTATCCTTAATAAAAAATCTCCAACATGGCTACTATCTCGACCTGCATATGTTACAAAACTACTATGTGCTTTAACATTCAACTTAAAAATTTTCAGCCGTTATGAGATGTCCCAAGATCTCCTCGACAAACAAGTTGAGATATTAGAAAGAAGATACGGCGGTCTCAGAGCGAGGCGTGCTGCTGTTACCATACAAAGAGCATTCAGAAGACGACAATTGTTGAAAAAGTTCAGTGCTATAACAGCAATGGCGAAAGCAGCAGATTCAACTGCGAGGAGGCTGCAAGATGGTCCAGATCACGGACAACTAGTCAATGGTGCGTGGTTTCTATCATTATGATTTTTTTTCAATTTAACCTTCAATATGTACAATACCTTGTTTTGGCTTTATGGCTACTAAATATTTTATTTTGCAGAAGAATAATCTGACGCCGAATTATTTGTCTAACAGTTGTATAATATAATATTAAATTTTTAACACAACACTTTTTTGCTATTGGTATAATTTATCAGTCTAGAATGATGATACCCAGAGGTCTCTATGTTGACCCACAAAGTTTAATTATGAACTGCAATACAGTTGCAATATAAATTTGCAAAGTGAGTATCCCTATTTCAACTATCTAAAATCATATTTGAATTTGGAAATTTTCAATAATAAAATTATTTTAAAAGAGGTTGAGGCTACTGGAACTGCTCTCGCTAAACATTACAGCTTTTTGTTGTATCCTCATTGTCGAGATGTCGTGTTGTCGCATGTGATTCATACATACATACATACATAACTTCACGCCAGTTCCCTTGCGGGGTAGGCACGAACAAGAGAGCGCCATTTCGGCTTATTCTTACACACCTCACTTGCTTCTTTGACATTCATAAGTCTTGTCATGCACGCTCGTCTGTTCTTAAGGCTCCTGACATCACCTTCTGTTAGTACACGATCAATATTGAATATATGTGATTCATATATTCAATAAATATATTACATTCATCTGCATATTCAATATTAGATAATCTAGGGGTATATATCTAATATAATCTAATTTTATACTCAAAATCAAAAGTTCGGTCGGTCTACGGGTGAAAATGTTTCTGGACTAATGAATGACCTTGAGATTGTAGTGCTAATGCAACATGAATATTTTATAACCAAACATTCTATCTCGCAGTTCGATCCTTTCATTCGGTTGGCTAGTTGTTAGTTATGCTAGCCCACATGTTCATTCATCCAGTATTTGCCGTCCGCATATGGATTACATTACTACATGAAGGGCACATGTCTATTGCGGTATTAAATTTCCTATAAATTAATTCAATATTATTCAAAGTAAGACTAAGAAAAGTTTGAAATTCATCAAATGTAAAATAAATCGACCAAGCGTTTGTCTACGAATTATGAAGCGCTCCATAGATGTGACTAAATGTTCACTGTGTTTTGTCATTTGGCTAAAGAAGCCGATAGAAAAGATATTTAATGGGAAATGACCCATATCTCAAAGCTTCTCAAGGAATCTTGTTTAAACCAATTTTCATTAAAACGTTTAAAGTTCTATTGCCGTGATTTTATTCAGATTTTTTTTCTCATAATTCTAATAAATGGTTTTTCAACTCTGAAAATGGATATCTCTTAACCTGTTGACTTAATAAAAATGAGTATAGAATCCCTAATACGTAAAGTGATCAAATGCAATAGAACTTTTTTAAGACTTTCAAATTAGTCATGATTTGGTTGAAAAATATGGTTTAGGAAATAAAACATCAAAAAAGTAAAAAAAAAAAAATCAGCCGTAGTGTACTAATCATGTGGAATTCAGAATTTATTTTAGTTTCCAGGTTTACTTTTATTACTGGTGTTTAGTGTTGCCATACTAAATTTATAATGTTTTTTACGATTGGCAACACCTCTCTTCCAGTCACAACCAGACTAAGAACTAAGGGCCTGTTGTTTTATAATCTAATTAATAATAAATAATTGCACGTATCTGTACTTGTTAAACATAAGAAAAAAAACGTAACTAGTAACAGTAACAGGAATTGTGAGTGTTATTTATATACAAACTAGCTGTATCCGGCAAAAATGTAGAAACCGATTGCAGCGCCATCAACCGGGACTAATTGTTAATCTAAACCATTCTCGAATCTGCTTGAAAAAACACAAAAAAAAAAACAAAATCGGTCCCATCGTTAAAGAGGTGTTCAGCGGCGCCACATACCGGGTCCAATCGTGAATCTAAACCATCTTGGGATCCACTTGAACACACACAAGAATAATGCACCTAAATCAGACAAATGAAAATGAGTTTAAATGCAGTCACCATTGCCGAAATCGGCCGGGAAAGATCGTAACAAAAGAATGGCTAGACTGATGTTGTGACTGATGTTTTTTTAATGATATTTTTTTTTATTGATTAATGTCATATTTTAATAAATACTTATTATCCTATTCCGGACGAAGACAATTCCAAAAATCATAAAAATTGATTGAATTGAGTTATAAATGGTGTAACTAACACGACTTTGTTTTCTATACATAGTTTTCAAACAACTGGTTGCAAAAACACTTTATGATTGTGTAGTTTTTTTGTGTTAAACCCGAATATTGTAGATTAAGAAATTTTAATGAGTGTGAAATGTAAAGCTGAATGAACGTTATGAATTGACTGCATAAATACTTTTAATTAAAACTAGTAATTTCAAGTTAATTAACTCTAACATTAGGTATTTTTAAATTTTCTGCTATTATAGAACGATGAACTCAAGATCATAATTACGAGTGTTATAATATACGAGTGTGGATAAAGCCTTTTATGTATTGCCTTGTAATTCGAAAAAAGTAATACATTTAAAACCAAGTCCACGGAGTTCAACGTACGATTAACAATTTAGTGATAATAGAATTAATCGGCCAAGTGCGTGTAAATCCACAATGAAAGGTTCCACTGGTTCTGAGATTTGGCTGAGGAGCCCTAAATTTTAGAGCCATTTAATCAAAAATACCCCATAGTCCTGTTTAAAACACTTATTAACGGATCTTGTTCAAAATAATTTTCATTGAATGTTTTTTGAAGCTTGAATGGTTTTCAGAATTTTTCACTTCATAGTTCAAGAGTTAGATGGGGGGCATGCATGATCCTTACCACGGCAGTAGCGAAACTCCCCACTTATTGGGTTCAACCCCCAGTTTCATGTATGGCAGTCATCATTACTATCTCCGACATTTCTCTTCGTCATTTTCTAGTGCCAGGTTACATATTCGTATTAATTTTTTTTAACTAGACTCAACAGTTTAACATATAAACTAGCGGCCCATTCCGTCTTTTGTGGATGATGTGTTTCTCTGAAAAGACAAAGTTTATTCATGTCAGTACGTGCACACAATCAGGTACTTAAATGTACGCTAAATATCTATTCTTCTCTATTATATTATCATTATATGCACTAAGCTTACCTGAAAAGACGAAGAAACGACATTCAAAGTCAATTCACATAAATTCCTATTTAAATAATATTATAAACTATTATTTAACACTAATCATTTTCTAAAACTGTTTTTGTATCCACCTTAATTCGCAGATTTAGCTATGTGTCACTTAGGTCGCGTTCCACTTGAATGTACACATACTGTTTTATTGAACATTTATGTATGCGTTCACTGGGTAACAATTTCTAATTGTATATTTAATTTCATTACACGTATAAATATAGCCTACTCAAGGATATAGGTTACTCAGGGATAATGTAATATTCCAATGGTTAAAGAATTTTTGAAATCAGTCCAGTTGTTTTTGACTTTACTCGATACAAATATACAAAAAACTAATGAGGTGTCTTTGGGACACATGTTTGGAACGAAGTTCTCCTAAAATGTCTTAAAAATTCTCAAAACGTCTCAAAAAGTGTGTCGATAAGCATCGAAACCCATCGAAATTTTATCAAAAACCTATGTATAGAAAGAAATACATAAACAAACAAATAGTATCAAAAACAGCGTATATTATTACACTAATTGATATTTTAGATTTTATTTCATTGCATTAAAGTTAATAGCTTACTATAGCAAAAAGTGTCGTGACAACTTTTCGTAAGAATTTTTTCCGTCTAGCCCCCTTTCACAACGCGCGATAAGGAACTTCGTTCCAAAAATACAAATCTTTCCTCTTTATAATATAAGTATAGATGACCGTCACAGACGGACCGAGATGACAATTTTATAGGGGTTCTGGTATTTCTGAAATGGCCACGTAACCCGAAAAAGTAATTAATAAATTAGAATAAGTAAAACTCGTTTAGCTTGCACGATAAGCGGTATTGGGTTAACCCGAATAACGCTGTTCATTGCCTTTTCTAATTGAACGCTAATTGGGTCTTGTTATCAATGTATAACCGTGTAATTTTATAACTTACTCGGATTTTGAGAGAGAAATACCATGTTTAACGTCATTAACAATTGTGAATGACGGCGACATTGTTATTAACGCACGCTACATCTGCGTGAAATGGTCACTTACAACACTATATATCCATAAATAGCTGTCTGATTAAAACAATATAATCATGCTAATACATTTACTATAATAACTTATGTATATGTGTTTTGAAATATATTATTGTATATGTGTAATATATATGACTATGTATATATCTATGTATTTGTATATTTATTTCTTAAATTAGTTTAAGTATTTAAGTTGTGACGCCTTTTTCCTGCACCACCTACAATCACCTGATTCAAATTGCTTAGTTTTAGGTTGCCTGGAAGAGATCGCTTTGAGCGATAAGGCCGCCTATTGTATTGCCTAGAAAATATTATAAATATGGCCTACTTTTGTAATTGTATATTTTGGCATGTAATAAAGTGTTATCTCTTTCCCTCTCTCTTTCACTAACACTGTAGGTGTTGACCCGGGATATAAGCTAGCTCTGTGTCGAGTTTCATTTAAATCCGTTCCATAGTTTCCACGTGATACTCTGACAATCAGAAAGAAATGAAAAAGTTGCATTTTCTTAACCTCGCTGATGTTTTTTACGTTTTTGAATGCATTATTATAAACTTGAACCTTCTACATATGGAGGGTGGAGGTAAGGAGAATCATCTGTGTATATGAAAAAGTGTCCGTCGAAACGCATTAAATCAGGGTGGCTCCACTTTGGCATAAGGGTGAATTTTAAAGAAAAGTTAAATAAAAGCTTGTAAAAATGAAATGCTTGTTTATTGTTTGGTGGGCGCGCGACCTGATTTTCAATATGGTTCAGACGATTTTGTATAGATGTATCTCACATTCATATTCCATTTTATTTATGTCTAATTACAATTATAGAATAAAGACTCATAGGTTCAAGTCAAATGCGGGATATAACTCTAATTATGGGCACGTGGTCTACAAATTCGATTTCATAAGAGACTTCTTATAACGCCCACTTGACTTCTTATAACGTATCCCTTAACATATTCCAGGTACAGATATATACGGGAGTTCGCTGCTACAGAAAAGTCCTGGCGCTTCGGAGAAGGTGCTGGCCCTCACGAGGCCGATGAGATCCATGTCGCTGAGGGAACGGCACGAGATCGAAATAAGGTAAATAGCAGGACAAAGAATGTAATTAATTATACATATGTACGTATATACATATCAGCTTTTGAGTCATTTTTTGCGTTTGTAATATTGTAAGACACCTCATGTACTCGAGTGGGAATAGAACACTTACCGTGCGTACACTACTACCATTAACGTAAAAACTTCTATTTTTTTTCATCACTTCTTTCTTTTTGGGGCACAGTTTATTTCTTTTATGTTTTGTCTTTTTTATATCTTTTTTATTTTATGGAAAATAACAATAGGGAACATTTTTCTATATTTCTTTCTTTTCTCAAAAATATTTCACATTTATTGTATGTTAAATTACGACCATTGTTACAACTATTACAAATTAAAGTACAGACATTGCTTTTGGCAACATTTTACAACTATTTTTGGCCACTATCTTAAAACGAATAATTTACTAGAGTAACACAAAAATTCCGGCACAGCAATATGCCGAGTGCAAAACTTGTTTGCTGAAAATGCGGCGTACAAACTTTCAAAATAAGTTATGTATATAATAAATAATATATAAGGAATGTAACCACGTCGCTATATCTTGACATAAAGTCTTTTTCTTTCTTTTTTTTCTTTCAAATACATAAGTTTACGCTAGCTGCCATGTGCCTGGCACTTCGTATAAGTAGCTTATACATAAGTATCGTACACTACTGTAAAAGCAAAACATCTCCAAAATTATTGTATATTGCAGTATACAATAAAATTATTGTATACTGCAGTATGCAATAATTAATACTGCAAACTGAAGGTAACTGCTGGTTTGCATTATTAAATCCAATATACAAAATTGCGAAGCTGGCAAGCAAGCAAACGGCTCATTTAATAAAAGTGGTTACCGTTGCCTGTAGATGTTCGCAACACCAGGGATGAAGCCAACGCGTTGCCAGCCTTTAAGAAGGCATTGGGGCGATGGGATAAAGAGCATTGAATAGAAAAAGAGGGACGGAGGGATCGGACCGGAAGAAGTGTATAGAGGACATGGGATAGGGAAATGGAACAGGGGGATGAGGAAAGGGGCCACCGGAACTCTCACTCATCGCACGAAATACGATTAGTTCAAGGCTAACCGTTTCGTGCTGATATTCTGTGAGAGCGTAGTATCGCACCTTACGAGCTAGCCCTAAAAGCTATAAACAAGAAATTATTCTATCGTGACTCTACCACGTACAGTTATGGTTTTATATCGAGTTTAATATTACATTATTTACCTAAAACATGATATTTTCAGCAACCATTTGCAATGCGATAATCAGAGCGAAGTGGAAGCGATGGTTGCCAGGGTCCAGCAGTCTGCACACCAGATACACATGATAGCAGCCGACTTGCCTCCGCTTCATCGCGGGGATGCCGACAGTGGGGTGAGTACACTTTATCAAATTATAATATTAGTGTTTTAACACGTAAATTAATAAAAAATAATAAAACTACTGTTACGAATTTGTGGGATACGAATTAAAATGCCGTTGGAATGATCACAAACTGTATTAGAAGTACACACACGTAATTCACGGTTCTTACAAACAAAACCGAATACAACAAAACTATACCGCAAACCGGTAATCGTAATAATATAAACCGCACAAAGTCCTTCGTTATAAGATATTCGTTCCGAAAGTACACTAGATACGCGTCGATCGCAGTTGAGACTCGACTAACTCAGCCGCAACGGACCGACCTTATATATATATATTTGTAGAACAGACAACATGCCCATGATTATTCTTTGGAATCCTCGAAGTCGTAAGGTTATTGGCTTCTCGGAATGTGCAACGAAATTCAAACAAAAGAAGAAAGGATTTATGACGTCTTACTGCGGCGCAATACAAAGGGTACTAACGCGAACAATAGATTACTTAAATTCTAAGGGGTAATAAAAGAGACCTACCTGTCAAGGATTAGTATCGGTTTGCAACACCAGACCCATCACGCTACGTCGAGTTATGGGCAGTTAATGTTGTTATTCAATAAAATTTGTCTACGTTTTTGCGAAACTTCGAACAAAATGTAGGTACAGTCGAGTTCATAAATATATAAGCATTGCAAAGGTCAAAATATTGTAAGCATTAGAATGTTACAAAATACAATCTGTAGATCATTAATATATCATCAAGTAATCAGTTCAATAATATATGCCTGGACACTTACAATAATTTGTGACCAGCCATATTTAAGCATATATAACTCAATACCCTAGGATCCAAAAATTTATACCTAGACAAATATTCATATTTATATCCTATACATGTGGGAATGACATTCAAATAGTCTATTTCATTAAATATTCTTGACAAAGCAGTTTAAACTTAAATCGTAGTTACCAAATATTTATAAATCTATCACGGGCCATATAATTGTGATTATTATTGACCAGAATGTGTCTTATCCTATATACGTGAAGCAAAAGCACAGCAAAAACTTTGTACCCTTTGTACATGAAATTTCGCACACTTATACTTTATAGAGAAGGAGTGCAGAATGCTAACATTTATTAAAAATTATACATAAAAAATACATTAAATCAATAAAAAAAAGCCTTACACACACTACCATGTATTTGACACACACACGCATATATACTCTTTTGTTTATTGTTAAAGTCAAATTAACCGTGTAGCCTTGACAAAATCTGTAATTATAGAAGTATAGTCAATGACAACAGAACCTTAATAATGTTCAAACTTATAATTTAAATTAATTATTATGATCGAATTTCGACCACGGGCGACCACTAGTGTAAATTAATCTAAAACTTAACCACAAAATAATGATGTGTTTGATTGTAAGGATATTTTGTAAAATTCTAATACTTACAATATTTTGAATCCTTTGCAAATGCTTATTTATATATTTATGAGCTCGACTGTACGTAGTTTTCCTCAATAGTACACGTCAGTCATTACAGGATTTGGCGAAAAGCCTCCATTGCTTTATTGTGCTTATAAAGTATCCAGCTTTTATTGAATTTATTTTTAGTACTTTATTTTTGCAAACTGGCAGACGGCCCACCTAATGGAAAGTGGTTACCGTACTCCATACACGTTTGAAAGATCAAGGGCGAAGCCAAAGCGTTTGCCAGCCTTTAGGGTGGGACAGGGAGGATGGAAGAGAAAGGACGGGATAGGAGGGATGAACTAGCCGGAGTGGGGAGTGGTTCATTGGATCTCATTCATAGATAGATAGATAGATAGATAACACTTTATTGTACACCATTACAGAAAAACTTACGAACTAGTATTAATTAGTCTAGTTGGGTACAAAGGGCGGTCTTATCGCTAAAAAGCGATCTCTTCCAGACAACCCGTGGCAAGAATATTTTGATTAGGAGTGGCAATTGAGTTATAGTTATACAATAGAGTTCATAGTAATTGTTTCAAAATATTCGCATAATCTGTTTACATTGCTGTAAAAAAAAAATAGAATTTGAATTTACTGTTAACAGTGCCATCTGTGTGAACTCTTCTAAAATATACTTATCTGTGTGTGTTATTTTACTTACGCAATAACAACAACTCAACACTTACTCAAACTAAATTACAACTCTTATCTTTCATATAAAAATATTTTTATTTGTATACACTTTGATAACACGAGTGTGGATATCAAAATGCAAATCGGTCAAGGGCGTATCGATCCACGTTTAGTAGTGTCCCGTACCGTAAAAAAAAAACTTCCACCGTTTTTTTAATTAACGAATTCTGTTTTATTTTTATTTAGATTTTTGACTTGGCAGCTAGGCCTTTCGGCCAGATCTTAGATTAGAATATAGTTTCTTCATTTTCTTAACCCTATATATAGCTCAGTTATAGACAACTCGAAAGGCCACATTTGACTATACAGTTCATATTTCTCACAAAAACACATAATTACTACTCAAAAACTATCAATATCTTACAGCTACTAATCATTTTAGAATAACTTTACACATTTTTAGAAAATAAAATTACACAGCACAACATCACCTTTCAGTTCCCGCCAAAAACTAACGAATTCTGTAAATTGTTTCTAATAGGAGAAACTATACAAGTGTTCGCACCCTTTTATTTTATTAAAAACATTTAGAAATCTTAATATTTTCTATTTTATTTTATAGCCATATAAATAATATTATTGTATGCTATGTAATAAAATATAATATCATGATTTCCTTAAATATCTTTCATAAATTGGGTGGGGTGCCAACAATAGTATAGCAATATATATAATAAAATATTTACACGACGAATGGAGAACCTCCTCTTTACTTTGAAATCGGGTAAAAAGAACAATTTAAATTAAACTAGTGGTCGGCCAGTGGTCGAAATTCGACCATAATTTCAATTATAAGTTTGAACATTATTAAGGTTCTGTTGTCAAAGACTATACTTCTATAACTATAGATTTCGCCAAGGCTACACTGTTAATTTGACTTTAATAATAAACAAAAGAGTATATATGCGCGTGTGTGTCATCAAATACATGGTAGTGTGTGTATTTTTTTTTTTATTGAATTATTGTATTTATTATGCATAATGTAAAAAAATTATTAGCATTCTGCACTCCTTCTTTATATAAACTATAAGTGTGCGAAATTTCATACTCCTCCGTACGCGCGATTTTCGTAAAAAGTTTTAATATAATGATACTAACATGTTAGAGACCTTCCATATATCTCTATCTACTATCATACAGGCTTGTTCGTTCTTTGTTTGCCTCTTTCTGTTTCGTGCCCAGTCTATTGGAATTCACTTTATTGTAACTAATTACCGTTTAGCCACGGAACCATAAAATATAATTTTATAGTATCTCCTTTTTAATTACTCATATAATATATTAATTTGAGGTGTGTCTACGTAACTGTAAATACATAATTACTCTTATCGGGAGATTTTATCAGTTTATCAAGTGACGTCGTGGTCGCGAGACGTCTTCTTACTTTTCTGATCAATTTTAAATAGAATATAAATACAATTTGCATTCAATGTTATGACGGATACGAATTTTTCGTTGTGCCATAGTAATAATTATAATGCGGATAGATTGTTTGTCATTACTATTGTTTACTTTGAATATGTATGAAATCCAGTATATGTGTTGTTCAATTGTTTAAATTTAGCTATATATATATATTTGATTATGTCTTATAAGTAATTACGGACTTGTGAGGTGATTTATCTAGATACTTGTTTTTGTAATAAAAAAAACATTTATAAATTATAAAATACGTATGCGGAAGTTAATTATGACATACCGTTACTTAACTCTATTAAATCGAAAACTAAGTATTTTTGGCATGTTTATTTTTTAAGGCTTGGGACCGGTTATAATTAACCGATTTTAGTCAACTATGTCATTCGGAGTGTAAACTTGAAAGAGAGCCTTATATAAAATTGAATTAACCGGCTTATATTCTAGCAGAATTACTTTCTCATTCTATCTGTCTCAACACGGGTTTGTGTACGACTGAAAACTTGTTGTACCACAGGGCTGCGCTTTGAAGGTGTGCACCGGTAACCAATAACCGGTTCAAATAGTTCGAAACCGGTTTATTCCACAAAGCCTATTTAAAGAACTTTTGTTGCCAAAAACCATTGAAATTGAAGAAAGAAGCAGAAAGAAAGAAAAAGATTTATTGACTTAAAAAACGACGCTATACATATAGGTAAAAAAAATCACACAATTATGGTATTGATCATCTAGCTTTGAAGGGTAATCACATATTCAAAGCCCAGCCCGTTTCGCACAAATCGCTTTTACACACCCACATTTTTTTATTGATTTTTTGATTGAGGTTTGATTTGGTTTATTGAGGTTCAAGTTAGAACAAACCGAAAAGAGAAGTTCCTAGATACATAGGCTATAACCGGTTGGACTTTTTTAACCGGTTTCCAAGCCATGTACTTAATAATTTTAGACAACGATAATGTCGCTCGATCTATGATGTTATAAAACGTGCGGTGGTGTTCCCTACTCATATCAAATATACAAACAGAACGGCGTTTTATCACAATTCATAATATAAATGGATAAATATAGAAGTAAATTGAGAAGTGTGAATAAAAGTAAAAATGGTAGTGTTTTAAATAAAATCAGAAAGTTAAAATTTTGGATTGCCACTGGTAAATACAATGTATGTATTTGTAAGTTCAATTGGATACTGTAATATTATATATACTAACAAAAAGTGTATGAAGTACTAACATCGTTATTGTGATTCTTATATCAAGGTTTGTATACTTATACACAGTAGATTTTTTTTTATTTCAAAGCTGGCGGTACCTAGGCAGACGGCCCAGCTTATGGAAAGTGGTTATTGTCGCTTATAGAGGGTTGCAACGCCAGGAACGCAAGCAACGCTTTGCCGACCTTTAGAACGGGATAGAGGGGATGGGATAGGAAGGATGGAATAATGGGAAAGAGGAATCAGACAGAAGGGATAGAATAGATCTCTCACATCGCACAAAACACGATTAGCTTAAAACTAAACGGCGGCTCTAAGAGCTAGTGTTGGACCCCAGTTCTTAGGGCGTAGCGAGAAAAATAAATCTAATAAAAAAAAATCGGCATTTGGTGATTTTTTTTTTTAATTTGAGCTATCCTTTGGAGGGAGTTCTTAAAACATCAAAAACTTATTCACTGTAGACTAAAAAAAAATAGTCGGTTTTTTTGCGCCACTTGCACACAAGAAAATAATACACATGAGTTAACAATCATATAACTAGTACAATCGGCGGTCTTATCGCTAACAGCGATTTCTTCCAGACAACCTTCTGGAGATAATTTTACATATCTAATAATGGGTCGGTATTCAGTGTGCATAGTTTAAAATATATACAATCATATATACATATATTAATAGTAAATAAAAATACACATACATATTTATATACAAATATATGTACATAGAGTTACATATACATACATAAATTACTGTTTACAAATTTAGATAGTGATCTTTGAGGAGTTTATTAAAAGAAGTAAGTGACTTGGCACTTCTAATGCTCATTGGCAATACATTCCACAACCTTACAGCCTGCACAGTAAAAGATTTCTGACAAAATTGCGTAGAATGTATTGGCGTTATTAGTCGCAGATTTGCTGATGATCTCAAGAGCCTTGTACTACTGTCTTGAAAGAACTCAAAGCGTTCCTTCAGATAGGAGGGCGTTTTTGGGCTAAAGAGTACATTATACAAAAGGGATAAGATATGAGCATTCCGGCGAAGGCGGATGGGAAGCCATTCGAGCTTACTACGAAATTCAGAAATGTGATCATATTTGCGCAAACCAAATATGAAACGAATGCAGAAGTTTTGGAGTCGCTCTAGTTTATCTAATTGGCTTTCGGTGATATCTAAGTAGCTAATGTCGCCATAGTCAAGGATAGGGAGGAGTAGGGATTGGGCAAGCACAATTTTAGTATGAAGTGGAAGGAAGTTTTTCAACCTTCGAAGAGACGCTGCACTTGCAAATATTTTGCGACTTACTTCTTGTATTTGGGGGCCCCAAGATAGAGATTGGTCGAAATATATACCTAGATTCTTGACCTTCTCACTAAGATTTATAATAACACCGTCAAACATAATTTTTGGTAACCGAGATAGGTCAATCTTAGTAATCATCCGTGAACTCCCAATGACAATAGCTTGGGTCTTTGTCGGATTAACAGTAAGTCCAAACTCCTTACTCCAACTAGCAATATGTAACAGGTCTCTATTAATTTTAGTTATAGCATCATGAAAATTACTAATTGGAGCACTGGTGTAAATTTGCAAATCATCTGCATACAGATGGTAGGGACAAAGAAGATGATTTGAAATAGTATTAATAAATATGGCGAAAAGCAATGGAGACAGTACGCCACCCTGTGGTACACCGGCTAACGTGTTGCACCAGGAGGAGAACTTATCCTCAGCTCTGACACGCTGTCGGCGTCCAAACAGGTAACTACGAAACCATTCAATTACCGTTGGAGATATGTTTATAGAGCACAGTATAGCAATTAAGATGTCAAAGTTCACAGTGTTAAAAGCGTTGCTAAAATCTAGCAACGTGAGGAGGGTAACCTCGCCTTTCTCAGCTGCAAACCTGATGTCATCAGTGACTTTGACTAGGGCAGTGCCAGTGCTATGTCCAGGACGGAAACCGGATTGGAATGGATTTAGTAAAAGGTTAGTGTTAAGGAATACACTGAGTTGCTCATGAATGAGTCGCTCAAGTACTTTGGAGAGGAAGGGGAGAATGGAAATAGGACGGTAATCAGAAAAGGACTTTGGATTAGATTTTTTAGGGATAGGTACTATTTGTGCATCTTTCCAAATTTTAGGAAAAGAACCAATGGTAATGGAGTAATTAAAGATGTGTGTTATAATTGGAAGGATGGAGTCAAGGATAGGAAGCAACATACGTCGACTAACACTGTCGCTACCCACAGCCTTAGATGTAATCGCTAAGATACTCTTCTTAACATCACAATCGGTAAGTTGAGTGAAGATAAAAGGTGAATATTTAGGAGTTGGAAGAGAGAAAAGATAAGCTAAGGTTTTATCTTTGAGAGTCTTATCAATATTAGACAAAGCGGTAAAATGTTTATTAAGAGAATTGATACTAAATCTGAAGAAACCGGAGTGTTTTGCTGTTTACCAACTCCCAGTGTTTTAAGAAATTTCCAAACCTTTGCGGAGTCTCCATTTTGTACAGAATTGTGAATGTGGCGCCGTTGAGCGTCCCTACACACCTTGTTGCAGTGATTACGCATTGAGACATACTTTTCCCAATTGCAAGAGTTTGGTCTGCGTTTGTATTTTGTCTTGGCTGCAGCTTTTTTAGACAGTAATTCTTTGATTTCTTTGGTTAACCACGGTGCTGGGAGATGTTTTATTTTAATTATGCGCACAGGTGCATGTATATCGTATATCTCTGTAAGGATACCATTGAATAAGGCTACTTTTTCGTCGATACAGTTTGACTCGAGAAGACGTGACCAATCAATTTTATTTACATCCTGAAGTAGAGTGTCAGAGTTAATGCCATCGAAATTGCGCTGCGAGAGGGTTTTAGGTTTGATTTTTTTTGGACGGACTTTGTAGGAAAGGTAAATTAGGTCGTGATAGGAAAAGGCGTCGGCAGGATATTGACCATGTTTTGCAGCATGATCTCTGGAGGATACAAGAATAAGGTCTAAGAGCGAAGGATTGGAATTGGGATAGTGATGGGTTGGGTTCAGAGGAAGAATGTGTAGGTTATTAGATTCAGCAGCGCTTTTCATACAAGAAGACCGTGAGTCGTTTTTTAAGAGGCACGTATTGAAGTCGCCCATAATAATGGTGTGATTATAGGAAGGAGCATATTTTTCAAGAAGATATTCAAAGGATGGAAAAAAGTTGATATGCATAGACGGACAGTAATACACACCCAAGAGAATTTTGGTATGGTTTAACTCTACTTCTATAAAAAGATGTTCCCCGGCGTCAGAAGGCGGAGGCTGTAATGATAAATCTAGAACTTTGTAAGAAATAGAGGAACTTAGGTAAATAGCAACACCACCGCCTACCCGGCCAGTACGATCATTCCTAATAAGTGAATAACCAGGTAAAGTGTAAGAAACAGAAGGAAGGGAGTGGTTTAACCAGGATTCAGATACTAAAATAGCATGCACATGCTTACTGTCAAAAGTCGCTAGCATATCACAGAAATGTGCCGGAATGCTTTGGGCATTAATATGAACAACATTAAAGTTCTTTTGAACATCAGAAAACCCCGAGTAAAGTGAGCCAGAAAGTGAGGGAATGCTGTGATAACTGTTGTCACTTATAGTTGCATCGCAACAACTCTCGAAGTCACTACTTTCGTCAGATAACATACTAAATATATAATAATATAAGAATAAAGTATAATATATATTTATACGTAAGTGAAATATAATATCAAAATATAGTTACGTTTTATATATAAAATATAAGTTTTACACTCACCTGCCAGGTGTGTATAGTTATGAAGTAATTTAAATAAAGTAAAATAAAATAAGACAAAGGAAAATACGCATAAAAATACTATAAAGAAAAACATTGAATGAATACACAAAAAAAAAATCAAAATTACACTAGTAAAATAAATATCTAAATGTTTGATGACAGCAGTAAATGAAAAATAATAAGAAAATTACAAAAATTAAAACCCTTTAAAAATTTAAATACACTACATTTTCGATTAAAATGTGAGAGTAGTGATGATTACATTGACGGTAGCGTAACAAAAAAAAAAAAAAAATCAACATGTAGAAGGGTATACAAACAATAGTTAATGTAAGAAATAATGTATGTAATCTATTTTAGAAACTATGATTCGACTATTACGGTTTAATCGTTATTTTTTTCCGGTATTGGTACGTTTAGCCCTCGGTGGTGCTGCTGCTGTTGTTTTAACGGGAACTTCACTCGCTACTTGCTGAGGAGTGATAACTTCAGAAATTGAACTCAATTCGGCTAGCGAGTTTATACGATGCTGTGTTCCATCAGGACCAAGGACATACACGAGGCCATCGCGGGTCCAGCACTTGCCTATGCCAAACTTTTGACGAGCAGCAATAAAAATGCCATGGCGATGCTTAGTCATGAACTCGGAAATAGTTATGCCTGTTCCTTTAAGACTAGTTTTAGAGAACCAAATATCATTGCGCGTCGACATTTCCTGGAATTTGACCAGTATCGGACGTGGTTTCTTGGCTTCATGTTGACGGCCCATCCTGTGGCAGCGACGTATAGAAGCTTCAGAGAAACTGGGAACTTTAAGATGCTCCTGTAGGACCTTGACCACAGATTTCGCCAGATCCTCCTTACTTTCCGGCACTCCATGAACCAGGAGTATTTTACGTCGGGTATGCATTTCAATCCGATCAACATTTTGAAATAATAATTCAATTTGTCGTTGAAGATTACCCAAGGCTTGAGTCACAAAGTTTTTAAATGTTGAAAACTCACTTGACAAGCTCGCGATATTGGATGAGCCCTGTGATGAACCGGAGCTGTTTTTTAAATCATTCTCAAATTGTGCCATTCGCTGTTGAAACATCATCATGATTTCAGCTTGTGATTCTTGAATTGCCTCCATTGTGTTTTAGTAAGTGACACACAGCGATCCACAAAGTTTAAGTAAAAGAACACTAATAGCGCAAAATATTTTAAACTATACACTTCCCGGCAGGTAGGAGTAGTTTAAGTTCTAGTATTTCATTAAATCAACCTTAATTGTATAATATTTACAATTTATTTTGATAAAAAACCTTTAGAGCAAATTTCAACGTACTGTATTTCGAACTACCGCCCGCCGAAAAAGTATGTATATAGTTTTATTATATATGTATAGATACATTACAAAAACATCACTTGAGGTAAGTTTGTTTTGATTAATCACTGATTAATAACGTCGTTTGCTTGTTTCAGGTGTGCAGCTGTTCCGTGAGCGGTTCGGTGACGAACATATCCACTTCATCATCGCACAATGAATCTCTACATAATCATCAGATGATGAATAATTCTGGTAAGTTTTGAATTCGTTGAAGCTTAATTATTTATAACCAGATGTCGCCCACTGATTGACATTCAACCGTTCAATTTAGGGCCGATTTTTCAATCACTAGATAAAAGTTATTTATAGGATAAAACAAAAAATTAGAATGACAGTTGGTTGAATGGAAACAGTTGAATTGTATCACTTTTAAATTCAGCCCGGTTATAATTTATTCGACTGATAACTTTGATCTGATGATTGAAAAATGGAACCTTAAATGTTTAAGTTTCAACTTTAGAATAGAATAGAATAAACTTTATTATATAATATTAATATACAGTTCAAGAAGTTTAAGTACAGAAAACTATAGTCGGTCTTATCACTAAAAGAAATTTCTTCCAGACTTAGGATAAAAAAATAAAAAAATGTGTAACATGTGGGTTTTGCTTTATAATTAAGAAGTCATATAGTCTTAATATATTGAACATATATAGGTATATTAATTTATATAAAAAAGCTACAGGTTGATTTTTCTCAAGTGAGCATCCAAAGCCAAATGCTAGATTTTACGAAATAGCGAAAAATATTCAAAATAGCCTCCGGATCGATTTTGAGGAAAACTAATTATTTTTTAATGATGTTTGAAAAATTACAATTACCCGAGTAAAACTTTATGCAGTTAATTGTCCATTGGCAACATAAACGTAAAAACCTACAGATTTATTATTTATTTGACATTATACATATTTATATGATGAATGTTTTATGTAATTTAATTAAATGTGTGTGTATAATATCAGCTGACACACGTCTCACCGCTGGGCTCGGATCTTCTCATTGTTAGGGCAATGGACTGTATATCCACAACTCTTGGTTAAATGGCTAGGCGAGACTGACATATCGGTTATCTCGATGTGCAGGTTTCATCGCGATGTTTTACTTCACCGTCAGCATGTGGTAATTGTATTGTATTGTGCGTGCTTCTCGGCCAGGATTCGAACTCGCATCATTTGAAGAATTAAACCAAGTGAAATTTTCGCATTCATATATTATTAGTACAGTTTTACAAGACTAATAATGCCTCCAGATGTACCTGCGCAGTAGACCAATGTTAGTAGTGCGCAACAATGTACTAATCGAGTAAGCGGAACAGAGTTAAGAATGAATAGCAAGCAACACTCAGCCGTTTAAGCTTGCGAATAAAGTTCAACATAGATTATTTACATGTCGGAAACCGGTCTGCACTTTTTGCGTAAACGAAAACTGCCGTTTAGTATTATAAGTTGCTAGCTGTGTTCGCGACTTCGGCCGCGTGGATTTTGTTTCGCGGAAAGCTTTAAAAACGTAGCCTAAGTTACTCCTTATAACATCAGCTATCTGCCAGTGAAAATCCCGTCAAAATCGATCCAGCCGTTTCAGAGATTAGCCGGAACATCCAGATAGACAACAATTTTAAAGATTGATTTTTTGTTATACGTACGGTATATACTTTCGTATGCATTTCGTAAAAAGCTATTATTTTGACATTGCAAACAGACACTTCAATTTTATTTATCTCTACAGGTTTAAAATTGTATGGATGTGGGTTTTCAGGTCCGATATACGGCAATCTCCTGTCGTCTGGTGGTAAGCCTCTGTCGTCTCCGACAGCGAGGCAGCAGCAGCAGTTGGCTGCGATACAGGCGGCGAACGCGAGGCGGTTGCCGCCCGAAGTGCCCAAACGGACAAGTAGTATCACTCTCAAGTAAGTGATATGAAAGTACATTTATTTATTTCATTTATTTGAGAAACAAACAATAATTAAAATTCTTAAAATATTAAACACAAAATTAATACATATATCAATCAACTTTCCACTAAAAAACAATGTGTATAATTAACAATTTGGTTCAGACAATTTCATGAAGATAAAACAATTATAAAAAGATAATTATAGTGTCATAATAAACCTTAACTAAAGCATAATTCATTAAATGTATAAGATGGTTAATAATATAATTTTTAAAACTAGTACAGTGAAGGAAACTTAGCTTATATTATATTCTACCTATAATCCCTTAGAGCTATAAGTAGAATACTGAGCTTGGGTCTTCGATCAATAATAACTATTGTTGATCGAAGCTGATCCTTAATCTAGTAACTATTGTTGATCGAAGGCTTAGGTCATCAAAGTCAATGGGTAAGGTTCCTAGAAGAGTATTTAAATGAGGTCAATATTGAAAAAGAATGAATATCTATAGTTTTATAGTAAATGTGTTATTTTTAAAGATACGTATGTATGAACACTATATATACTATAACCTATATCTGTACTGCCTATTAATATTATAAACGAGACAGTTTGTGAGTATGGATGGATGTATGTTGCTCAATCACGCCTGAACGGCTGAACGAAACTGAATGAAATTTGGCACAGAGATAGATTACAGTTTGGAAAATAGCACATAGGCTATTTTTTGTACCGACGAACGCTAGTCCCTCTATAAAAAACTAAGTAGTGTTGGATATTTGGAAGTAAAATTACACACGCAAAACATCACCCATCGAGTTCCTGCGAACAATCCTGATTTATTATAATAAAAACAAAACCGACTTCAAAAGTGATTAAAAACCAAAAAATAATTATTTTCTATAGAATCTTGAAGTCGATGCGAAGTGACACATATTTTTTCAACAAAACAAAATCGACTCCAAACTAAAAAGCAAAGAATAATAATTTTCTACAGCATCTTGAAGTCGGGGCCAAGTAAAATATAAAAAACAACAACAACCGACTTTTAAGATGGTTTTCGATTTTCTGCTTTCCAGTTGCAGAAATACTTGAATAGCTTTAAATTTATTTTTATTTTATTTTATAAAATAATATCTTAAGCGCCTGTAGAAATTGTTCTACGGGCAGGTGAATACAATTTTGCCTTTCGATGAGTGTGGGCACTCGGCGCTCTTCCGCTGCTTTCAATTTACCTGTGTTCCAGTCATCAGATCCTGAGTTGGGGACAATATTATCACCTCAGGAGTATACTCTTTCGAATAAAGAAAAATCGCGTAACAAATATTAAAAAAAAGAGTCGAATCAAGAACCTCCACTTTTTTAAAGTCGGTTAAAAGTTTGAAATACAGAAGGTGTAGCTTTTGACAATGAAATTCATATCATTCAGTGCGGAGAGCCCCGTGTCGTTGCGCCGCGCGGAATGCGGCGGTGCGGTGGTGAGGGGCGGGTCGATGTCGTCCGTCCAATCGTCGTCGTCGTCATCGTCGCAGGAACACCGGCATCATTATCATCAACCTTACCAACAGAGGGCGCCTGTGAGTCGCTTACAGATCTAAAACCAACATGCTTTTACGTTTACATTTAATGGTTTATAGTATGCCAATTAACACATTGCGAGTATTAAGTCAATTAAATAATATAGTCCCCCGTATATGAGAAACTATACCATTGTTGGCACTTGTCAATTTATTCAAAATGTCTTCAAAAATTATCCCATAATAATATTTTTATTTTGTAGCGATACAATAGTATGGTCATAGTAAGACTGCGAAATAAAAAAGAAAACATTAAGATTTTTAAATATTTTGAAATAAATAATAAGGTGCCTATCATTAGTGTCAACGATGGTCCACTTTACCCTACTTGTCGAATACAAGACGTTCATTACTTTGGGAGCCAATTTAAAAATTGTAAGTAGGGTCATTTATCTTCTCTTTACCCCTGTCATATGTGTGTGCCCCGTCTGCGTTCACCAATTGGCCATTCTCTTTATTGAATATGATAATACCGTAGAAAAAGGTTACTGGTTATGACGATCGATTCATCCAGTCGAAGCCTACGTTAACTCTTTTCTCTCATTTTTGAACAAAATCATCTGATTTAGGATTTGAGAGCTTTTCAGGGCTGTGTTAATCAGTGGGCGATTGGGTGAATCTTTCGACTGCGTCATTATCCGCAACCGTTTTTTATTTTAAAATCTTCTGAAGAATTTCATCAATTGAAATACGTTGTTAATAACAATAATTAGTGTTAATCAATCAGTTATCTAACTCGAGTTTTATTAAAACGTGGTCGCGGACGATGATGCGCTCAGCAGTATTGCCCGACTGTTATCACTTCTAGTCTTCTTCTTTATCCTTAGAACATTAACAAAGTGTTTTATACCCGTTCCTTATGTGATGATATATGCACCGGGGACCCCACGTGCATTTCTACAAATCCGACCATATGACCCATCCATTTTCACTATTCATGTTCTTAGACCAAATATACGGTGAACGATTCATATAAACATAATAGGTAATTGATAACACTATAATAGAAGAATACTAGGAAGATTGATCGGTCCATCCAGTCGAATCGTACATGAATGGATGGCAGCACATATTCTTCTTTCAAGAAGATAGAAGAATTACCTGTGCCGCCAGCCGTTCAGGTACAATTCTACAGGATTGGTATCCAAATTGAGCAGCTTTTTAGAGTAAGATTTCTCGCTGGGCGAAAATCACACCACTGGTGTTCTTCTTTATCGCTTGCAACCATTCCCAATGTGATGGTGAACACATCATGAACCCCATGTGCACGTACTTCCAACGCCATAAGCACCAGCGCTGCTGTTCCGCCTCGGGCCAGGTGTTCCAGGTTGATTGGTACGCGGTTTGGAAACACCAAGAAGCACCAGCTCATTATGTAGTGCCCCCGGCCGCCTTACCTTAAGTATTTATTTTATTAAACCAATATAATACCATAGAAGAAGAAAACTAGGTAGAATGGTCATTCTAGACGGATAAATTATACATGAATAGATAGCACCACAGATTCTTTTCTAAAGAACACACAAGATTTATCTGTGACGGCATCCGTTCAGATACGATTAGGTTGAGTTGATCGATCGCGTGGAAGATTTAAGCCGATATAAAACGATTCATTTCGGATGAATCAATCAAAGTGATTCATATAAACATAAACTTGAATCATTCAAATTCATTGAATACCGTCGTGTCCCTTCAGTTCTGTGTCTTTTAATCCAATTGATTGGTTGATCCGTCTAATATCGGCATTTAGGTTTTCAATTGGGCATTTCGTCGGCGTTAGTGAAAGACCTTGTAACTACCTACATTATTTATTATTTTTTTCGCAAAATTGTTACAAATAATACAGGGATACCTGGATAAGTGAGAAACCTCTTTTATTGATAATTACAATGAGGCCCCACACTTCTGCAATGAAGTACCTCTATTACAGGGAAATTTCAAATCTTTTTAACTGAGAATTGTTTTCTTAAATATTTTTGAAGTTTTGTAGCTTAGTAGGCCGAATAAGTAACATAATTTATCAGGTTTAGACAAGTTATGACACGTCTGATTAAATAGTCTGATCTCTTCGATTATATTAACATTTCCACCTCTTTACATGAAAAATGTTACATTTCGACCCTGCCACCCACTACTCGACCCTCCCGGGTCCCTCTATAAATAAGACAACTGTCATGTTAACTTACCTATTTGGGAAACGGGGTAAATGCAAAGCCACTTATAAGTGATAATCCCAGTTATATAGGTTTCACTGTGGCTACGTTCCATTAGACACTCACAACGACCACGTTCACGACCGCGATTTTACCCGTTCCAATAGCTTGCCGGCGTTTCAATCCTAAACCCACGTGGAACGGTTATTCGACCCACCTCTTGACATGGGTCGTTGTGAGCGTTGTGTGTTTGAAAATTATGACGTCATTGGTGACGTTTTTGCCACGACCACAACGATCGCAGTCGCCTTGTGGAACGACTAACAAAGCATTTTGGGCGTTGTGAGCTACTAATAGAACAGCCTGTGTATGTGATATTAATTTGCCAAAAAAAATATATCTCTAAAAATGTAGTTACAAGGCCTTGCACTGACGCCGACGATTTGTCATTCCTAGTTTTCTTCTTTATCCCTGCGACGTTTACAATACGCTTGCAACCGTTCCTAATGTGATGGTGTATGCACCAGGAGCCCCACGTGCACGTCCAAGAGGCCCACTTCCAGCCCCACCAGCACCAGCGCAGTGGTTCCGCCTCGGGCCAGGTGTTTGAGGGTGATAGGTACGCGGTGTGGAAACGCCAGGAGGCGCCCCCTTACTATGAGGCGCCGCCCCCCTTGGCGATACCACTACCGCAAATGCCGTTGGCACAACCGTGCTGCAGGCCGCAGCATGACCACCACCAGCACCAGCCGCTCAAGGTGATTTGCACTCTTGTCCACACTCCAAATGTGGTAGTTGCACTGACCCCTATAATAAATCACTGAATAGACTGCTGTTATTTTATTTTTAAGTCTTTTTGCCATTTTGGCGCTGATAGCCAAGACGCCGAGTGCAATCCCCGATGAACTAAAAAGTACTTGTATTAATACTATGAAATCTAGATATTAACCCTTTTGAGGGTACAAAGTTAATATTATTTTTGTCCAAAGCTGCCATCAAAATTGCCGCTCCAAAACCAAGAGAATTATATCGTCTCTTTTACTCTAATACAAATGCTATGTAGTTATAGGGAAAAAGCATCAGTTCAACATTCGTTTCAATTATCTGTATTTGACCACAAATTTCTGGTGCTTCCCAATTAGCCGCGTCTGACACTCGAGAACAAAGTGGCGATTCTGTCTTCAAGAGTTAAAAAAACATCAAATGACCCAAAAGTATACTATACTAGCCATTTATATGCAGCTGCCACTACAGTAGTCAGGATCTTAAAATTGGGTAATTTGTGCCCCAAAAATGTTTTAGACTCCAGTTAGCGGCCAAGAGGGAGAGAGCGCAACACACCCTTCTCAGCTATTTCTGAGAATTTCGTAACCGTAATACTACGCAATGTTGTAGACGAACTTCAAGGACGCATTTAAGATTTGCTCATACTGTACATTATATTTTTAGAAGAATATTTTTGTATACCTTTAAATTCTAACAAACAAAAATGTCAAATTAAGTGAATCATTTTTAAAAAACTTTTATGCGTAATAAAGTTATGTAATATACACGTAGTTTGCGTCTTTGTTTTTATTGTAATATATCCACTAGAAACCATTCCACCTTTATGCGTACAATTCAATTAATTTAATTCGAATTAATACTACGTCCTCATAACGCACTGCGACGCGATCGGCACTCCATTCTAGGATCGTCATCCTATAACCGACTTCACTTTGAGAGTCCGAGACTCCGTCTTTCTATTAATGGTCTAAGACTTTTAACGAGTACTTAGTTATTTCGTGTAGGGTAGCGACACCTATGCCGTAAATTTGGCGATATTAATAAAGTACAGTTGGGCCAAGTTTGGTGAGAAGTTGTGTTGGTCTGGTTTTCGATCTGTTTACTTGAAAATCATTTATTAAAACTTTAATATTCATAAATATTTCACACTGCTGCTACACAACTTATGCAAAACTCCATTCAATAATGAATTTCTTCATAAACTTTATTTTGTGCCACCAGGTTTCGGAAACTGTCCGCAAACGCCAGTACCGCGTCGGTTTGAACCTGTTCAACAAGAAACCGGAACGTGGCATCGCTTACCTGATATCTCGAGGTTTCCTCGAGAACTCTCCAAGGGGGGTCGCTAGGTTCCTCATCACGAGGAAGGGTCTCAGCAAGCAGATGATCGGGGAGTACCTCGGGAATCTACAGAATCCTTTCAACATGGCCGTATTGGAGTGAGTAATTATTAATTAATTGATTTTATTTGCATTCTCTTTTCCTTTTACGTTGTTCCAAACATTTGGGGGCGGCACAATATATATTTTTTTACCTTACGCCTCTATTCTGGCATACGCCCTGTGTCATTCCACAAATTGTCATTTTTCTCACAATCTCTCTATCTCTTTTTTGTTATACATTTACTGTTCCAAGCATAAACTATCATCACCTTTTTAATAATATTGACACTATCCTCATTACATATTTGAAAAATCGAGAGGAAGTTGATTGATGATAATAATGTTTTTAAAATTACTTTAAAGCTCGCCTGGGGGGGGGGGGGGGGGGTTAACGATTTTTCCTTAAGTGACGATGTCTGCCAGTTCGCTCTTGTAATCAGCGTTACAGGACTTCGTTCGAAACAAAATTAAGATTTCATAATATCTTGAATAAATTGTATTTTGTTTAGGGCCGATTTTTCAATCGTCATTTAGGCTTTATCCAACGAAAAACTAGACTTCTCGAGGAATAACTTTATCTGCCACTTTAATTGATAGATGATCGTTATTCAATGGATAATTTCTAAACAAAACTATTGACTTTTAACAGTTTAGTAATTAGTAGGTACACTGAGTTTTGTTTCTAGATTTTGCATAATTACGAAAATTAAATACGACATTATCATGGATATTTTTGATAGAATACAGATTGAATTAGAAACTTTCATAAATGAATTCATAAATCCATTTGAGAGGAAAATTAGAATTGTAAGATCCACGCCAGATCATTTCACTAGGTGCGATCGAAAAGAACTCCATTGTCGATTCCGACTTTCAAAAGAGTCTGTGCAATATTTACTTCCTATGATCATAGATAAAATCAAACCCGAAGATAAGTAATAGAGCTAAGCAGATGAAATAATCTCCCAATTTCTCGTGCTATAATTATCTGCCCTAATTCAATTCCCCAAATAAAAATCATTTGCCAAAATAGCGCTAGAAATCCCTAATCTGGAGACCCTGACTGACATTGTCATTTTTATGATGATTGATGTACGTGAAAATAGTCTATCCTGCTCTAGCGTATGTTTAATCAGTGTATTTGTTTCACCTCCCTGAAGTTAGTTAATGAAATGACCGTATGGCTATTCGTCAGTCAAATATCAATTAAAATATCCATAGCCATCTACTGGACAGATAACAGTGCGATAACTTTATTCCTTAGGCAGTTATTAAACGATTTATCTGACGATTGAAAAATCGCCCCTTAAACAATGGTACAAGTTTACTCTATTTTGAAATGCCATCGGGTAAATATTTCCAGATGCTTCGTGAACGAGCTCGATCTTTCCGGAATGGCTGTGGATGTCGCGTTGCGCCGGTACCAAGCCCACTTCAGGCTTCCCGGCGAAGCGCAGAAGATAGAGCGGCTGGTCGAAGCCTTCGCGAGAAGGTACTGCGTGTGCAACACCGACTTCGTGCAACGGTTACGCACGCAGGATACAGTTAGTATTTTCTCTGTCTTTCTTTCCTACAAAATCCCAATTTATTAAATTAAACCCGCATCACAATCAGTCAGACACAAACAGACAAGAAATCTATAAAAAATGCATTGTGTCGTTTATATACTATATTCCATAATAAAACTACGTTTTAACAGTTTTAAGCGCGGTAATTTTATTTGATTTTGGTTTTTCCGACGTTTCTATATTCCAGTTGTTTTTCTTTTAATAGCTTAAATATACAGACTCGGCGTTTTTAGAATTTTATAATATTATAGATAAAGTCGTGGTAGCATAATGGCTAGCGCACGCGTCCCAGACTCAAAGGACGCGGGTTCGATCCAGGCCGGAACGCATGCACTACTTACGCAGTTTTCTGCCCTAATGTGCATATTGTTACAATTACCACGTGCTAATTAATAACGGTGAAGGAAAACATCGTGATGCAACCTGCACATCGAGATAACCGATGTGTCAAACCTGCCAAGCAGCCTCGAACAAGCGTGGCGGGTATACTGTCAGTTCCCTTATAGCGGGAGGCTCGAGCCCAGGAGTAGGACATTTGTGGGCTGTTATTATAAATGTAATTATTTCTATAAGTCCGAAAGGATAAACTGTAGTTCCAAAAAAAAAAAACTCCAACATCTTTGTAATTTTATGGTTATGACAAATTTATACAATACATTTTTATTGTAATATTGTATAATATTACTAGCTGACCCGGCAAACTGCCGTACCGCCTCAGAATCAATAAATAAAAAAGCCGAATGATAATTGTAGAATGTTTCAACTTTAGTCAAAAAAATGTGGTCAAAACTTAACCGAAACGAATATCAAACGCTTGACATTCAAAACTAAAAAAAATGAAAAAAAAACTTCACTTTTAAATTTAATTTGATTTCTAAACGACGAGACGAACATCAAATATTTGACAGTTATGAATAGTTTTTAAGGGAAAGCGAAGTTGTTGTTTTTACTATATTCCAAGCATTTTTTTCATATTTACTCACCTTTTAAACCTTCCTTGGATTTTCACAAATAATTCAAAACCAAACTTAGCCAAATCAGTCCAGCCGTTCTCGAGTTTTAGCGAGACTAACGAGCAGCAATTGATTTTTTATATATATAGATAGATAAAGTATATTCTACACTTTGGATGAAATGATAGACACGATAATATCTGAACAGATCTTCGTGCTGGCGTTCGCGATAATAATGCTGAACACGGACCTCCACACGCCGAACCTGAAGCCGGAGGCGCGGATGTCATTGGAGGACTTTGTGCGCAATCTGCGCGGCATCGACGACTGCGGCGACATCGACCGGGACATGTTGGCCGGGATTTACGATCGGGTGAAGGCCACCGAGTTCAAGCCGGGCAGCGATCACGTCACGCAGGTAAGTTGCATTATCACAAGGACATAGGTACATAAAAAACATTGTCTGCTTCAATTATTCGGAAGCTTGGTTTAGCGATTAAATAGATATATGTGGATTTTAGGTTGTTCGAGAAATTGTCTACACGGATGCGTATTCAAGAAGGCTTTATTTATTGGTGTTACCAGTCTAAGGAATATAAATTGCGCAACGTTTTAGTGTTGCCACTCAAGGAAGACAGTAATTGCACAACATTTTAGTGTTGCCATTTAAATAATGGTTTTGTGCCATCTCGCGGCTCCTTGTCATAGACAAACATTGTTCTGTTTTCCTTGTATATTATATTTAATCTATGACATGGAAGAACAATATCCTTTTTCCATGCCTATGATCAGTTCGCCAGAGTAGTTTAAATTACACTGGCCCTCAAAAAATAAAAAGTGGTCTGTACATTTGACCGAACCCATCTATTCTTATGTATTTTGTTGAGCTGAATCCGAATCCGCAGTCAATTTGGTCCATACCCTGCAGAATTTTGAGGATGTATGGACCAAACTGACCCCAGATTCAGATTCAACGTTCGTTAGCTCCTTCGTTATTTTTCTTTGTCTTCGTTGTGCGCGTACCACTAAGCACTTGCCCAATTAAAAAAAAATCGTTCACAGGTGATGAAAGTCCAAGCTACGATAGTTGGCAAGAAGCCGCACCTTGCTCTGCCCCATCGAAGACTCGTGTGCTACTGTCGATTGTATGAAATACCTGACATACACAAGAAGGAGCGGCCCGGCGTACATCAGAGAGAGGTACACTATTAATTCGCAATCGGCCTATTTGGTAGAGTTTGCCGGCCTATCACAGTGGAACGTAGAGCTCCGGGGTCCGATTCCTGGCGTGGTAAACGTACACGAACTTTTCGTTATTTTTCTCTGGTCTGAGTGCCTGAGATCGGTCCCTCGTATATTACCAGTAAGAAAAGCGTAACAGGCTTAACTTGACCATATACAGTGTGTGTTTGACTGCAGATTATTATTATTTGTTTTTTATTTAAATACATACATCGGAAACCTCGATGTGAAAGTTTTCTCACGCACAGTAGTAGAATATACATGTGGCGAAACAAATCTTTTCGCCCGCTGGCTTGCAGGCCAGATTTTAAGTTTGTTATGACATTAATAGAGAGAAAAAGTCGTCACTAAAATGTATTTATTTTAATCCTATACATACTAATAAAAGTACAATAATTATAAACTAAAATATAAACTACGGACTATACAATATAAAAACTAAAACTAAATAAAAAAGAGGAAAATATCTAAAGATAAGTTATTGGACCCAAACCACTGTCACTCACCGGAAACGTTCCCAGAAGGCTGGCGGCGTTGCCACGTTGTATAGCAATGCTGAATCTTTGAGCGAAATAGACGCCAGCCTTCTGGTCGCGTGTGACGTCTACCGTCTTTTTATTCGTGCAGGAACGGAGAAAGAATACAATTTCCTGCGGCCGGGCGGCCTGTCGTAAGAGGCGACTTAACAACCCACAGCCAGGTGGTAGGGCATTTGCACGACTGGATGGCTACCACCCCTGGTCTGAAGTATGTCGCCAAAACAACCTTGAGTTGTGTTCCGGCATTAGTGTCCAGGTTCCAGTTTCCCTTAAGAGAGCAGCAGCGCATTTGCAGCAACTTTGCTGTTACAAATGTCCATAGGCGATGGTAACCGCTTTCCATCAGTTGGGCCGTCTGCCTGTCTGCTGATCTCCTGCAATAAAAAAAAAACGTTTGGCGACGTCACGGTAGACCTTTAGAGCGTTAGGACCCCACGAACCTAGAGGTTTTGTATATGAAATTTTAATCCTTTTAAATCCAATTATAGGTATATTAGACATAATTCATTTCGGCTATGTAAATATTATATACCAAATTACATATTTTACAAATGAACGGGTTATTTATACCTACAACGATCCGTCATACATACTTGACTTTTATTACACCGGCCCACGAAGAAAACAGGTCGGTGCTTTTAACCAGAGCCATCTATTGTTATGTATTTCGATACGCTGAATCCGAATCTGGGGTCAGTTTGGTCCATACATCCTCGAAATGTTGATTTTTTTTTACCATGATACCTGCAATATGTCGTAATTTTTAGCAACTTTCAGGGGTTTTTTTGCAATTCCCTTGGATTTTCGAGGACTTGTGGGCCAAATGGGTTTGAGATTCAGAATCAGCAGATCGAGATACATAAAATACTATTTATGCTTATACTTGTTCTAGTTCCATAAAACTTTTGTAATCATCAAAGCTGTTTTTTTTGCCATATTTTGCGGTACAATTTACTCAAAATTTTGAGGGTGTATGGACCAAACTGACCCCAGAATAGCGAAATCAACGCATCAAAATACATAAAAATAGATGGATCTGGTCTAGAGTACAAACCAGTTTTTTTGTGGACCGATGTTATTATTTGTTATGGTAGGAATTTTGCAACTAATGTATTGTGTCTATTATTTTGGTGAGCAATAAAGTATAATCTATACTAATATATAAAGCTGAAGAGTTTGTTTGTTTGCTTGAACGCGCTAATCTCAGGAACTACTGGTCTTATTTGAAAAATTCTTTCAGTGTTAGATAGCCCATTTATCGAGGAAGGCTATAGGCTATACAGCATTACGCTACGACCAATAGGAGCGGAGCATCAATGGAGAATGTTTCCAAATCGGGGTTTTTTTTCCTTTTGAGAGCTTCCGCTGCGTGCGCTGCGTAAACGGTTAAAGTTACGCAAAAAACATGTGTGACCGAATTGTTCCCCTTTAAAAATTTTAAAAGAAGTCCGCGACAGCATCTGTCTATTTTTAAGGTTGGTTCACTATAACCTTTTTTATGCTAACCAAATTTGTTCTAAAATAATGCATTATTTGCGAAGGTGTTTTTATAAACATGATAATAATCCTTGTCCAAATAAATACGTTATTCATCACAAGCGTTTAATTTAAAACAAAATTGCCATTTACATCATTCGATTTCAATGACTATCTTAGGAGATATCGCAGTTTTAAAATAACATCGCAGCAAAATAATGATCAAGTACTGCGTGCGCATAACGTACGTATTATTTAAATATATTTTCACCGTAAACAAAGTCGCGGGCAGAAGCTAGTCATCTATATATCGGTCTCTCTAACTCATGCTCGAATTATTTTTTCTTCATTAACAGGTGTTCTTATTCAACGACCTGTTGGTGATAACGAAGATCTTCAGTAAGAAGAAATCTTCGGTTACATACACATTCAGACAGTCGTTCCCGTTGTGCGCCATGCTTGTCAATTTGTTCTCCGTGCCGCGTGAGTATGACACATAATTACAAATTGTCTTAATTATCCGAACATTGATAGGTTTCAGATCATTGTTTGTTAAGGATCTACCTAAATGGAGGCCGCTATCTCGCTCACGAATTACCACATTTTTGAAGATATATTACATACATACATACATACATAACTTCACGCCAGTTCCCTTGCGGGGTAGGCACGAACAACAGAGTGCCATTTAGGCTTATTCTTACACACCTCACTTGCCTCTTTGACATTCATAACTCTTGTCATGCAAGCTCGTCTGTTCTTAAGGCTTCTGACATCACCTTCTGCTAGTACACGATCAATTTGATCATGGAAGGTGTGTCGTGGCCTTCCACGACTTTAAAGATATATTCATATTCATAAAATGTTTTCGTCGTCAGTTGGAATATATACACGTTTCCTTCCATACTCCTCTGTTCCATACTGCTGTTGTACGCATATTTATTCAGTCTCTTTTCATCCCTTATCTTCATATGGCCAAACCACCTTACATTCCTTCCTCCTATTCTGGTATATGAAATCTGTCACACCATAAATCTTCATGTCGTCCTTCACACACTCTATCTATTTCACTTTTTGACCTACCTCTATTTTTCTGTTTTTTATACGTGATGGTACAATTTTTTTGAATTTTGGTACATATTCTATAGAGATACAAAAAAGGGATTGTAGATAGAAGAGATCCGGGTCAAAGGACCGAAATGTATGGGCTGTGGTCCACTTTTTTGAACATGGTGATTGTCATTTCTAGTATTTGTTTTCTATGATATTTTATATACATAAGATAAGCTATACCATTGTTGGCACCCCACCCAATGATTGGCACTGTCAATTTATTCAATATATTTAAAAAAACCTTAATATTTTTTCAACACATTTGCTCAAAAAATCCTTTTACAAAGCCTGTATGCATTGTTCGAAAGTTAAAAATTACGCACCATACAACGGAACGTGCGGTGGTAAAATAGTACTCTAACCTAATTACGAATTAGAAAAAATATATACAAGAGTTCCACCAAGAAGTTTCAAATTGCTAAAATAAATAAGCTGAATAATCGAACCTCCTGGGAAGCGCTTTTGATGGATACATTTGTCTCACTTGAATAGTGTAGAGAAAATGATACGAAAGATATAGTTCTAATTTTCACCGCGCGAACGTGACGCCATTTGCAAATGCGCGCCATTTGCATATTAGAAACGTCAAAGATTGTTTAATGAAAAAGTTTGTTTCATTACATTGTTGTACTGTTTTCTCGCAAATGTGTTGAAAAACGTTATATGACACACGTGCGGAAATTTGGTCTAGACTTAGTCTTGTGCTTACATTCGTCTATTCGTTTGTAAAAGTCCAACTTACCGCACTAGTATCATAAATAACTACTATTTTGTGGCCCTACAATATATTATCATCATTGCATGGCTACAAAATAAACAAATTAAATATTAAGACTTCTTAATGTTTTAAACAAAATAATAGGGCGCCGATTATTGTACTGGGATGCCAACAATGTTATAGATTACCCTATATGATAGATGGTGTGGTATAAGGTAGATTATGGATTAATTTCACAGACTACCCGTTCGGCATACGTCTGTCGCGGCGCGTGGACGGCCGCCGACTGGCGACGTTCAACGCCCGCAACGAGCACGACAGATGCAAGTTCGCGGAAGACCTACGCGAGAGCATCGCCGAGATGGACGAGATGGAGGCGATGAGGATCGAGGCGGAACTCAATAGGGGCAAAGGGAGGACCGGGAACAATGCCAGGAATGGTATGTTATTTATATACTAGAATTCGCCCGTGACTTCGCCCACGTTCGACGGAATAAGCTAATCTATACGTGTCCTAACAACTTGAAACCACTCCCGGGAAAAATCCTCCAAGGTTCCCGATATATAAAGTATCACAGATTTTAAATCCGGGAATTTGCTATCGATCAGCGAAAACCACATCAAAATAGGATTAGTAATTTTTATCTGAATCCCGAACAAACAGATAGGCACAAAAAAATCTAAAAAACAAAAAACTACGCTTTTACAATTTTATAATATTATAATTTTTTAGGAAATAGCTCAGAAATTTACAGAAATGAGTTTTCCCCGCGGCGGTAACTGGCTCTATTTTACTTACATAAAATCTTAATCAGGTGAGGGGAAACCGCGGACAAAAGCAGGTATATATAAACTTTCCTTGAAAAATTATCTCACTGATGGTGAAAATAGTTTAAAAATCGTTACATGGTCTAGGTGAAGTAAGTTAGTGGATATACAGACAGACATACGCGGAAAACAACTTTGTTTTATATTATGTTAAGAATATAATTCGCTATAATATAACTGTCAATTTTATTTACATGAAAACAATTAGGATGGCTCTCAGGTTTAAAATAGAACAGATTGACATACCGTTATTAAGACTGGTCAGAACTTAGTATACAAGTTATAAACACAATTATTCAAATAAAATGAACGACAGAACCAAAACCAATGTTTCCTGCCGTTCTGTCCAGCTCCGAATAATTGAAATAACCAAATTACCTCTGCCTTTTATATGGAAACATAGGCTTTGGTGTGTTCAAGCGGTTTTACGAACGGCCGGTGCCATAGATACAAAATCTTTTTCATTCGGATACATTGTGTAAATTGAACTTAAACTAATATAATAAGGAAACTTATTAATTTAACTCGTCTACCTATTACACACTTATTTACATAATTAATCGTTATTAAGTAAATTTTACACACAATACATTCTTCTAAACAAAAAAAACAACTTATTTACAACGGCTTGTGAAGACATATAGTATTTACCAACTTATACCAACTAGGTTACAAAAATGAAAAGTAAAAAATCAGATCCCTAAAAATATTATAATTCATTTGCTATACGTTTGTGTCCGAGGATTTCGAAAAGTAATCGGTAAATTAAAATTATGGTACTAGTGTGTAACATTGGTGATTACCGCCGAGGCGCCATTGAGACTCGAGCCGTAGGCGAGGGTCTTAAGAGAGCCGAGGACGGTAATCATCAATACACACGTGTATCATACGACGTTTTTCAACACACTTGTGAATAAAATAACAACAAAAACTCATTTTATTTAGTAGATAAAAAAAGTTATATATGAGTGAAAGTTTTATTTGTTAAACACGTACGAGTTAAAATTATCTATTTAAATAAGAATTTGCATGAAATGAGCAAGCAATAGGAACATTAATTTATTTGTTCTATAGAACACGATCTTTTTTTTTTTAAATAAAAACTTTTTTAAGAACAAAGCAACTCAACCAATAAAATTTAAAAAGAAATGTATAGCTCACTAGTGAGTTATAATGTTTTTTAGTCACAGTTTGATTATGGGTGTCATTCTGTGCTTAATTGCGGTGACCATAGAGCCACTTTATGAGCAAGTGTGTTGAAAAAAATATTTTTAGCAAACAGGCGAAAGCCGGACAAATGTTTTGAGACAATCACAAGGCATTTTTGTTTTAGCTTGCACGAGTAATGTAAATATCACATCAGGATTGTTTTAGTTTACAAGTAATAATGTGAATATTTCATCAGGACAGTGTTAGTAGTAATGTGAATGTCACGTCAAGACTGTTATTTTACAGTGATGGAGAACCGTGATAGTGGAGTGGCCGACATCGAAATTGATCACCAGCAGTGCATGGACCACGTTCATATGCATGGGTGAGTTCATTTACATTAGTAATCTATATACAATGTAATTGTACATTAATTTATTTTACATAATTAACCTATTCTAATAATATATATATATATATATATACAACTTATTTATAAAAGATAAAAACTACAAATAGTAAAGAGGCCCCAAATCACCGTCATTTGGGAACGTTCCCAAAACGCTGGCCGCATTACCACGTTGTATGGCAACGCTCATGCATTGCCCAAAATACAGGCCAGCGTTTTGGTTTTGTGAGACATCTATCAACCGTTTTGATAGGTCTCGATAAATGTAATGGATCTGTAGAAGCTTCGTATTCGTACAATGATTTTTAAAAAAGAGGGGCCTAATTCAGATCGACATATTCAGATAAAAAGTTTTTGTCTGCGTTTGTGATCGTTATTTGTCTGAATGAATGAATCATTTTTTTGTATAAATACGTGTTAAATATTAATATATTAGGTGTTAACAACTCAAATAGTGTCACTGTATTTGACCATCAGGTGGTCGTATAAACAGTTAGGTACGGGTGAATCTGGAAATAATTATAATTCTAATTTAATAATCGGATATTTAATTATTATTTTCTTTTTGTAATAAATAGAAAAATCGTATATAAGTTTTGTTACAAACTATTTTTTTACGCTATAATTAAAAAGTTAAATCAAAATAAAGATAAATTTTTTGAACCTGAAGTACCCGAGGGCCTAAAACAGATCGATGGCGCATGTAACGTCACTATTATAAATTCTCACCCATTGTGCTACGACGCTACGAGGAGCTATTATGAGAAATGATCATAGGGACGTGAAACGCTCGCGAGGTATTTTTCGACTTCGGGTTCAACAATTTATTTTTAATTTGATATAGTTTTATAATTATAGCGAAAAAAATATATCGTTTTATAAATCACTGGTATATGATCTTTCCATTTATTAAAAAAAAATTGATTGAATACCTGATTTTTAAATATTTTTTTATAAATGAAGTATTTAAGAAAAAATACGTCATTAATATCACCATCTTATGTAATAAGACTAGTAAGTAAATTAAATATAACCTAAATTAACTAATAGTATTCATACTAAGAAAGTCTCCATTGACACTTTTCTTATTGTCTCTATCGAGTGTTCTATATTAATAGCGAACACATTATACTAGACTCCTGTTTTGTTTATAGCACTAGTTTAGTTTGATAAAAAAAAATGATAAAAACGTAATAACATTTGAGCTAGTTTTTATTTACTTTTTATTGTAGGGTGGTGGTCCCCCCGCCGCCGTCGTGCCCCGCGCCCGCGGCCCCCTCGCGCCTGTCGCAGAACCCACCCCCGACGAGCATCATCAAGCGGAACGTGCTCAGCAACTCGCTAGTCGATATCAACGATCCTGGTGAGTTGAAGTATTATATTAATTCCATTTATGTGTCAGTAATGCTGTGGTAGCTTAATGGTTAACGCATTAAGGTCCCAAACTCAAATGCGTTAACCGTTAGCCGATATATGAAACTCTCCAAGAGTGGCAGGTGTACTGTCTTTTTCCCTAACAAAAAAACTGAAAGGTACAAGCCCAGTAGTGGGACATTATGGGCTGTTATTTATATCCATGAGACTTAAATAGTTATTAATTAGTAAACGTTTACAAAAAGTAAGGGAATATTTGTTTTAGTAAGTAGATATCCGCCTGGATGGCTACCACTCCTGGTCTGGAGTATGTCACCATAACAAGCTTGAGTTGTATTCTGGCTTCAGTGTCCCGGTTCCAGTCCCCTAACACCTCTAGTGTTGCAAATGTCTGTAGGCGAGGATAACCACTTTCCATTAGGTTGGCCAACAACCTGTCTGCTATACTCCAGTAAGGCTACGTTCCACAAGAGACTCACAACGACCACTTTCATGACCGCGATTTTTCCCGTTCCGCTTGCTTGCCGGCGTCACAATCGTAAACTCAAGTGGAACGGTTATTCAATCCGCCTCTTGACATGGGTCGTTGTGAGCGCTGCGTGAGCGAAAATCATGACGTCATTAGTGACGTTTTCGCCACGACAATAACGACCGTGGTCGCCATGTGGAACGGCAGACGGAGCATATTGGGCGTTGCGAGATACTGACGGAACGCGCCTTAAGTAAGGAAATCCATTATAGTTGCAGTGGCAGCGGAGAGGTTGCAGCGGCGCGGTTCGGTGGGCTCCCTCGACAGTGGTATGTCGGTGTCGTTCCAGCACGGAAGCCGGAACGCGCTGCACGCCACCTCACCGAGGCATCCCAACGAACAACGGTCGCCTGGAGGTCATTATTATTATATGATATACTAGGATATGCCCGCGGCTTCGATCACGCTTGACTTGAAATTCCCGCGAGAATCCCTGGACGCGAAGTACCGCAGCATTTAAAAAATAATGTAAGCTATCGTTTTAGTGAAAACTGTGTGGGAATAAGCTAATTTTTAGGCGCTCGAACAACTTCAAACCGCTCCCGGGAAAATTCTCGCGGGATTCCCGAGATACAAATATCTCACATTTTATTACATAAAATTATCTATCGATCAGTGAAAAGATCACATTGCATTTCAATTTTTTTTAAATCTGGTCAATTTAAATAATTCCCGGAATATTTCCCGCAAGATTGCCAGGAAAAAAGTAGCACAGATTTTAAGTCTCAGAATTTACTGTTAATCAGCAAAAACTGTATCGAAATGGGCCCAGTAGTTCTTACGTGAATTCCGAACAAAGAGACAAACAAACAAAAAAATCTTTAAAAAATTGCATCGTGTTCTCCATCGTTTATATAGTGTATTCCAGTTGTTTTATTTTAAATAGCTTCAAAGGACAAACATTGCATGTTTAGAATTTTGTTACATTATACTTTTAATATAAAATAAGATATAATAACGGGCCCAGCAGACATTGCCTTAAAAAAAAATTAGAACCCGATTCCAGGGTTCAACTATCGGGTCCAATCCTGAATCTTAACCATCTCGGGACCCACTTGAGACACAGAAATTTCATCAAAATCGGCCCAGGGACACGACCAGAAGAATTTTATATATAAAGATCATCAAAAATTTCGATACCGGGATTCTTTACCTGCCATTGTGGCAAATTGTATTGCTACTACTACTACTTACTACTAAAAAATTCAAATATTTGGCAGTGGTTATTTATGTTATTATACACAATTCCATGCTATAAACGGTGTTTAACACGCAATCTACCGGGTCTAATCGTGAAGCTATACCATTCTCAAATCCACTTCAGCACACACAAAAAATTTCATCGAAATCGGTCCAGGCGATTAGGAGTTCAGTGACACATACACACGAACAAAAAAATGTTATATATAAAGATACATATAATCTCTAGAGGTATTCAATGGGCTCGTGAAGGATTATTACCTTGCACTTTCTAATCCATTAGTGAAACATTCGTAATTTTATGGTTACAATTTGCGTAATACAGATTTTTCATAAGTAAATTCTTTCAAATTACATCCTCAAAAATGTGGTAATGCACGAGCGAGACAGCAAAATTGAAAATTCGAGTTTGCTATTGATGTTAAAATAAATGTCGTCTCATAATTTATTTTTCATGACCGATGAAAGTTTGCTTATCAACATCTTGTTTTTAGATTGTTTATAATTGTGTTATACCAAGGTCATATGGATGGATATCAAGTATTCAAATATGATTTTTTTTTCAGGTCGTCTATTTAGTGGCATCGGCGGCATATTCCCCGGACGCACGCGCAAGTTAAGCGCCTCCGGAATACCGGACGGGAAACATGGACAAGTAGGCAAAAGCACTGAAGTGTAAATTCACAAAGCGGCATCGATTCGGGCAAATCATTCGACTTCATCAAATGTTTCGGTATTCGAAATCCGAAACACTGATTGGACGATTTCAAACAACGAACGCGTTCGTAACCGTTCGTGTTTCTTCGGAAACATTCGTTCTTTTTCGTTTGTTATAAGCAAGTGCATATATTGATCCAAATTATTTTGATCAATAATTAAGCAATGGAATTATAGAATTATTATTAGTAAAATTAATTGGTCGGGTACCTCATTTTCTTAGTGCCATCTTATTTTTGTTTTTCTTTGTTAATTAGATGAATTGATTTTCTGTTTGTTTTAATTTTGAAACTATGGCCACATTTCATACTTAAGAATGATGACGTAATTACTACTTAACATTACGAGAGAATTAGATTTACTTAACGAATTTATTTTCAGAACAGCCTGATAATAAATTAAAGATATATAAAAAACTTGAAATCTCACTGTACAACGTTTGAAAAGTGAGTAACCTTTTCAACATACGACGAATAGTTTAATCTATTTAGATTTTGGTAAAAGTTTAATAAGTAAATTGAGAAACTCAGAAATGTGTATCATTTCTATATCACATGACCTTTAACTAAGAAACCAGTAATATTTTTTAAATGTAATCAGGGTACGAATTTTAAAATGAGAGGAGGTTGGGTTAATTTGGATTGTGGATTTTTAAATAGATTTCATTATCAATCAATGTTAAGGAAATTTGTGTATTGTGTTAATGATTGTTTCTAAACGATTACTTCTTACTCGTTTGACACGTTTTTTACACAGTAACGAATTTATACGTATCTTGAAATATGACTTGCGAATTAAAGACATTTGAAATCATTTCAAATTAATTGGGACGTATTTAAAATGGAAAAGGGGCTAATGGTTATTTTCACGTTTTTAACAGTTTTAGGTACTATAATTAGTATCGGTTGAAAAGATTAGTATAAATTAACTGACTTATGTTAACAGATATTCATTGTCATTGAAATATATATTATGTATACCATTAATTGAGATGATTGAAAGAACCATATAGGTATTGAACACATATGTTACAAAATTTTAGTAGCGGTTGTCAAAAAAATATATCAAAGAAAATATTCCTCCACATAATAGATTTTAAATTTGCATTGCATGTTACCACAAATTAGATAGTGTTTCAAATGTTACTTTTATGAAGTACGTAAATAATTATATGGGAGTTAGATGAATTAAAATCACGGCGATAAACTAATCATTTCTATTTTTAATTTGCATTTAGGTTTTCGTGGCTGGTATTTATCGTGTAATAAAAAAGTATATATTAATGATTGTAATCTGTATATGAATTTTAATTTTTTCTTGTAGGCTATTGAACAATGCTTGAAGCGACACTCTGAAATTAAAAGATAGTGAAGGGTCGCCATGTAGGTGCCCGATGTCTACTGTTTTTGTTATTTTGATATTGAACACTAAAAACAATTAATAGAATATTAATATAATATACTTAATACCAATTCTCGTTGAAAAATGTTTGTTTAGCAAATTACTATTTTAGAAACAGGGTGGTCATTTCCCACCTAATACTTTAAAAGTAAAATTCGAATTGGCATACCTTTACGACGAATATCTCATCATTTTTTAATGTAACTAAAAAAATTATTTAAGAACATCGTTGTGATTTTTAAGACCTACCTAATGACACCCCAGCGAAATATAGAACACATTCTCCTCCCAATTTTCATAAATCAAATAGTTTACGAAACAAAACTATACGTAAATAGGCTGCTAAGACCAATTTTTAGGAATTCAGTTTTTGATAGTTGGGTACGGTTGCTCTATAAAACATTCTCAAGACAATTTTAATTTAGAAGTCGTTTTTAAATTATCCTAGTTTCTTTTAAAGTTCTTATAAACATTAACATTAATATTTTATATTAAGAGAATACCCCATTCTCCTTTCTAAAATATCAATTTGGTGTAAAGATTTTAACTTCTTCGTTTTTATATCACGTAAAATTTTCGATAACTTAAAATAATTTAAATCAGACGAGCATTTTTTCTCATCTCAATAAACGCCGCGTTTTTAAGAAATCTGATATTCTTTAGCATTACCTGTATATACGTTAACGGTAGCGCATATATACAATAGTTTACACACAAAAAATGTCATATATAGCACAATTCAAGCCATACTTAGATAAATCAGAGTTATCGAAGAAATATAAAACAAACAAAAAAAAAACGAATTTATTCACTATTGTTGATGAATTTTATCATAGATTATATTGAAGTAGATTGTTTGAGAAAAAAATTTAAGTAGGCTAGTTACCCTATTACTTCTTGAAGTCTGACCTACCATTCTAATCTGATGATGCATCATAATTATAGTAACACTATTAGCATAATAATCAAAGTCCATTTCCATCTGAGGTTGTAAATGATTCTTAAAAAAGGTCCTTTCTATGAATAAAAAGAACCTTGTGTTCTAGAAGATATTGATGCTTCGTTTATTCCTATCCCATTTAATTTGTTTCTCAACTCTTTTCCTATATGCGACAAACTTTATAACTGCTTTTAGCAACAGTTAGCTACGCAGGAGATTATTTTTCATAAAAAATCAGTTCCTGCGCAATTTTCTGCAGCTAATATGGTGTTGTTATTAAATTTGTTACAAACTATAAATATCCACGAATTGTTAAATATAAGGATAAATTCTAATATATGACTCAAAAAGTTTCTTCAGTGCACTATGATTTCTTAAAAAACCTATAAACTATAATACATTATTTCGAAATGTTTTTTTTAAATCATAGTATTTATAACATCTCTTATATATTATAATAGAACTATACAAATAAAAACGCTCTTCCAAATATTAATATAATTACGCAAGTGTCCATTAATGACTGTCTTTTATATAAAAAGCAATTGCTTTCGAACTAATGTGCTAACTTAAATAAAACTAGTGAATGTCTAAAGGCTGCTTTATTCATTTTTACTCTTTCAATCGTTACCTATTTAACGCTTCTTTGACTTATCATAACATCGCCTTTTTGCTTCAATAACATGATAAGTCAAAATTACTCATATTTTTATTTGATAATTAAAAACTTCGATTCCGATTTTTCTTCACGTTGTTCCTCTTATTATAAATAGACAGTAAACAGTTACTCGTTTCGATATAATTATTTCCTGAAAGTTAAAAAACATTCCTTTTAAAATTTCAATTTTAAAGATAATACGATATTGAAGCAAAGAGGCGATATATACCATTAGGAATAAGTATATATTGTAATTAAATGAAAGCGGTCTCGATTAGATACTCTTGCGCATATGTATTACTGCAGACGATTGTCACAGCTTATAATGTAACCAATCAATAGTCTTTATTTTTTTCACAATGGCTTTAATATTATACTTACCTCGTACACAGACATAAGTATTGAAACAAAAAACTTATATATTTTGTCAAAATACGACGCAAAGAAATCATCTATATCAGTTATAGTTCAGAGTTATTTTTCATCAACTTTTAGGCTTTTGCGACTGGCGAACATAATTATTTAAATTGTGTTTTAATGAATTTGGGCGCGTTTTTATTGTTTATTTATAATTTTCTTTTGTCATTCAATGTAGATAATATAACGCACAGTTGCCATAACGTGACAAAAATCAAAAACTGCGATATAACAAAAACAATTCAATCGCCGCGTTTGTGACGCTCGTCTGCGTATCGACGTAGAATAAAAAATATCAGCGCTTCTCAAAGTTAAATATACATAAGAGACCGTTCCAAAAACTAAAGATAAATATTAAAATGTAATGTTGACTGTTTTAAACTTAGCAACTGTTGACTTTGTACCGGTTACGTAGACTTGTTATTTCTACTATTTGATACTTGGATAGATAGACTTAAATAATCGACATGTTAAAGGATGATTTAAGCTGATATTAGACGGTTCATTTGTCTTTCAATTTGGATGAATCAACCAAAGTGGTCCATATAAACATAAACTCGAACTATTCAATGTCATTGAATGTTGTCGTGTCGTTTCAGTTGTGTCTTTCAACCAAATTGATTCAATTTGGTTGATCTGTCTCATGTAGGCTTTACATTACGTTGGGCCCATAGCGAATCGAAGTATTTTTTTTGTAAATTAACTAATGCCACGTTGATATTCCATGAAATCATTCTCACACAGCTATTTACAACTAGTGGGCGATAAAGCTAGGTATGGATTCTAAATTATGTGTTAGCCCAGTGTGATATAAGTCATTTATAAGTCGAAAATTGTTACAGCGTTTATTTGATTACTGTATATTTTGCCCGACTGGATGGCTACCACCCCTGGTCTAAAGTATGTCGCCATAACAACCTTGAGTTGTGTTCCGGCATTAGTGACCATGTTCCAGGTTCCCTTAAGAGAGCAGCAGCGCATTTGTAGCAACTTTGGCGTTGCAAATGTCCATAGGCGATGGTAACCGCTTTCTATCAAGTGGGCCGTCTGCCTGTCTGCTGATCTCCTGCAATAAAAAAAAAATTAACTGTCTGAACAACTATAGCCAGTAGTATCGATGGTATAGTTTAGCCTCCCTAGACAAGTGGCATTAGCCCTAAAAGAGTAGAATAGACAATGTGTGGTAATGACATATCATTACGCTAAGGCCCGTATGTTCAAACGCAGGTCAAACTGTGGAATTTGTAATCTACAGAAAAAGTTGATTGATGGTGATCAATTCGAAAATATGGAGAGATCAACTAAACTTCGATTAGTGCTTATGCATGCATTTAATGGGTAGGTACCAAGTTTTTTGTCCCACGCCGCTGTTATGCTTAGTTTGGTTATTTGAACGAATATTAAATTACATTTAAAATTAAACTTTTAAATTCTTTGACAATAGCAAATGCATTGTTTAATCCACACATGAGAATTTAAGCGACCCACTATTATATGTTTTAAGCTGTCGATCGATAAACTGTCATTGATATTATAAAACAATTGAAAACGAAGGATTAAACTCGGCTGCAGAGTTTAAACTACTATTGATCTTACGGGCCTTAGTATTATTTCATTCCCATACATTTTCAATCTATTCGTTTAGCGCTAATGCCATTTGTCTGATGGGGCTGCTGTGTAATTAAAGGGATCTTTGTGCGTCGTCTTACTGAGAATTTTCCTATGTATTTTAAAAGTTTTTTAAAAAGGTTTTTAAATACAATCTTTTGAGATCCTGGATATCTTGTAGCAGCAGAGTGCTAGTAGCCAAGATAAGTAAAAAGAACCCAAACACGATGGGTCTATCTTGTTTAGTACAGGAGTTCCTATGGCCTTCCGATTCCATCATCAGATCAGCTCCATGGTACCATATTACTGCATTGTCACGCGATATACATATGCGCGCAAAATTTCAGCTCGATCGGAAACCGGGAAGTTGGTCAAATTTAACTTGCAAGATTCTACCCGAACTTACATACATACATCATAGGTACATCCATTGCAAGTTAAATAAAAGTTTGTAAAAATTGTATCAAAATACATTATCACTCCGTATAAACTTAATAAATAATTATGAAATAGCATGTCATTGAAGTTTATGACATTTTTTTTATTGTAATTTGTACTGAAATTTCTTCACTTCACTTATTAGGTTTTTAAATTATACAACTGATCTGTATAAGCTGGTATTTCTTTAATGCAATTAGAATCTCCTTTGAATTATATTACTAATTATTACGAAAATCTATCTATGTATGAAGCTGATTATTACCTACATTTGATTTTTTTTAACTGATTTATTTTTTTATGGCTTTATATTGAAATTTAAACACTGTGTTTAAATTTTAATTAATTGCATCGTCATATTAAAGTTTTGTTCAGAGAGATGATGTGCAGTATTAATTGTTACTCTTATGATTTTATGAAAAATATTATTGTATATGATTATGGGTATATTTTTTTTTACAACATAATCTAAAACCGTTAAAAAATTATCTTGAAATGTAAACTTTAAAATATACTATATCCTAAAAATAAACTAAAAAGAAAATGTTTATTTAAAGAAATAGCGACGTAATTACATTGCCTACAAGTGGTTAAAAAAATATCATGTTTTGAGAATTTTGTGCTGCGTACGTATTATACGAATTGAAATAAAGTAATACATACAAATAAAAATACCTAACATATATGTTTGTATTATAATCGCATAAATAACATTTTCGTGGTCAATAAAACATTTTAAAATATTATTATAAGAAGTAACGGTAATGATTCTTATTGCATTTTGTTCATCTTCCGGCAATACTGGCGCAACACTCAAACTCTACTCAAAATTTAAGGTTTGTATTCTGGAAAGTCTCAAAATCAACGCTCAAAATTCGATTGTCGAAACGTTTTATATCTTTATTAATTTGTTTTCAAACTTGGGATTGGGACAAAATATGCTGTACGTTGTGAATAATATCATTTTAACCGACTTCGGTTAAAGTGACAGCTATGTTTTTAAATTTCTTAGAGGTCGGCAACGCGTTGGCAACGCCAGCAGTGTTGCGAACGTCCATAGGCGACGGTAACAACCTTCCATCACGTGGCTGCCTGTCTTTTTGTCTGCTTCAGGCAATAAAGAAGTATGTACTAATAAATTAAAGTTTTGACTTTGAGCGAATCGTTACTATTTCATCCAGAAATGTGCTTTAAGACTTGGGACAGAATTAAACGACGCAAGAATAGTTCTAGGTTATGATAATAGGGTCGCGAGTATTTTTTTCTGAAATGAAATATTTTATTTGATTATGTACTTTGTTGCTGTTTAATATTTTGTACATGCACTATTATGACGCTTTATACAAATGATTTGAATTCGTGAAAATCGACTGGTGACGGTTTGCCCTTAAATTTTGTGTTACCATTGAGTGTTCGACCTTAAATGATATTGAAAAAAAAAACATTCGTCTCATAAGTATTCATATTTTCGTCATTTATAGATTCTCGTTCCCTAGTTCTTAATGATAATTAAAAATAAATGTAATGCATGACAAAATGAAAAGGAATTGATAAACGTTTTTGTCTTCGTTGGATTTTGAACCTTACGTACTTAGGAATAGAGACCTCTTTATATTTAATATTATATATTGAGTGGTGTGAACTCAAATTATATAATTTCTATGAGTATCCCAAGCGAAATGTGTCTTTGAATTTAATACTATGAGTTTTTTTCTTGGCATTGTGTGTTTCAATCATCCTGAAGGAAGAATATTAAGTAATTCAAATTTATTCAAATTCAGAAACTTTATTCACACTAAGTTTCACTAGAGAACATTCTTTGAAAGTCGTATGTATAACTTGTAACTTAAAAATACAGTGTATATTTTGCTTGTCCTGATGGTTAGTTTCATCTTCTTCCTCTAGCTGTTGCTAATATAATTTTGTCAACATTTTCCGTACGTAACATCTGTATAAGTATATAGATTTTTTCCTATATTCATAATATTTGTACGAGCTTTATAGGCGAGTTAAAAATATTATTATTAAAAAAAAATATTATTCTTAATTGCATTGTTAATTAACAATTTCATCAAACGATTATAAATAACACTTTTTGAGCCTATAAACCTCATGTAAATATGATAAATAAAGGAGTTATTTTGGTACTTAGTTTAAGTATTAAATTGAAATGAAATTTATAAGACCCGGTTTTTTTGCTTTAAATTATTTAATATTGAGTGAGTCTTAGGTTACTTATCTAAATTCCAGAGCAGGAATTTATCCGTGCAGGAACGGAGAAAGAATACAATTTCCTGCGGCCGGGCGGCCTATCTTAAGAAGCGACAAAAATACCCCACAGCCAGGTGGTAGAGTGTTTGCCCGCCTGGATGGCCACCACCCCTGGTATAGAGTATGCCGCTATAACAACCTTGAGTTGTGTTCCGGCATTAGTGATCAGGTTCCAGTACCCCTTTAGAGGCGGCAGCACATTGGTAGCACCTTTGGTGTTACAACTGTCCATAGGCGATGGTAACCGCTTTCTCATGCCGAGACTCGTAGCGCCATCTAAAAATGTAACATGACCACCAATGTCTATAGAAAAACAAAAAGCTTAACATGCAGCAGTTTTCTAAGTTGAAATACACAATGCCTTCGAGTGTATTGCATTGCAGTGTGAATATTGCCCATTTATTGAAAGTATGAAGCTTTTTGTAAATTTCGCTTGAAGCCAAAGATGTAATATTTTTCACTTGTGTTCAAAGTGTAAATTCTTTCAACACAACGTTTAAATGATTACTTGGAATTTTATTATGGAGATAGACTTTTTGTTTAATGTTTTCATTTGATAGAAATGTTAACCATGATATTCACTGTACACTTTCACTTAGAATGAACGTAAATAAAAATTCTCCACTTAACAAAAGTCAGCAGAAGCACAACCTAACTAAGCAGTCTAAATCTTCCTCTTCTTTCAATTTGTATTTTCACGGCTCGTGGTATGGTAACCTAGCTGAACTTTGTATATCAACTTTTAGCTTCTTAATTCAAAATTCAAATGTTTGACGTTCTAGTTCGGTAGTTAAACTGTGACTGTTGGAGTTCCGATATCTAAGAAACAAGAAAGATTAATAAATAAAATGGATTCCTTCTATTTGCACACCGGTGTTAATTTACTTCGATTATCTTAGGAAGTACTAAATTTCATATCTCTAATACATTTCGTAAATCTTGTGTGTCTACAGAAATGTACTACCCGTGCGCAGAAGGTTTGCCGACAGCCTCATGATGCCACGCGTCGATGGTCAGTAGGGTTGACAAAATAGTTTACATAAATAGTTGCTGCCATTTTAATTTATTATTGTATATACTTTACATAAGTATATACAATAATAAGTAAGTAGTCATCGGCAAACCTACTGCGCTCGGCTAATAGTGTCAGTACCGCAAGAAGGATCCCGACAAAAATGTTGAAATTCCAAAATTGATCAATATCGCCGATTTAAGTATCAAATTTAATTGCATATGTCAAGAATAATATTCCTTTTTAAAAACTTCATTAACATCCGCATTGTATTATAAAGGAACCTTTAATGCAAGAGCCCGACTCGTACACGACCGCTTATGACAAACTTTCTCTTGCACAGAGATCTTTTGGCAAAGCGATTATTACACTCATTTTGGGACCGTTTCTGTAAATCAGGGCTATGTAATAGGAAAAAGAAAATCGCAATCTGTAACTAGGTTTCGCCCACTCTAAGTATGGGGTCACTAAATCAGTGTAGTGTAATAAGGGTTTAACTGACGGAGGTTATATAAAGTTGTAAAGAATTCCTTTTGCAATTATTTGCGTTTGCTTTAAGTGGAAGTTTGCAGGTTTATTTTGTTTTAAATAATGATGAAGTAATAACGTTTAAGTTGTATCTTTGATTTCTTCTGTAACATAATTATCTGCTAACTTATTATATCTTAACTATATGTATATTGAAGAGTACATTTTCTAATATATATCTCTTAAGTTTTAACATTGTTAAATAAATTTAGTGTTAAGCAATAAACGCGATTGCGTCACATTACATGTTGTATTATAAAATAAATATTGTTGAGAGTTGCTACAACTAAGTCACTTACAATAGTTTTATTTAAAAAATAAATTAAATAAAAAACAATGAAAAATGTATTTATTTATTAAATATGAATTAACATTCATGATCATATTTTGTTGTTTTATTTTCTATTCTAATACCTGATTTACACTTGCATTAGTCGAGTACTTAGTTAACTAGCAAAGAAGTTTCATCCGTGCAGGAACGGAGAAAGAATACAATTTCCTGCGGCCGGGCGGCCTGTCGTAAGAGGCGACTTAACAACCCACAGCCAGGTGGTAGGGCACTGGCCCGACTGGATGGCTACCACCCCTGGTCTAAAGTATGTCGCCATAACAACCTTCGAGTTGTGTTCCGGCATTAGTGACCAGGTTCCAGTTTCCCTTAAGAGAGCAGCAGCGCATTTGTAGCACCTTTGGTGTTGCAAATGTCCACAGGCGATGGTAACCGCTTTCCATCAAGTGGGCCATTTGCCTGTCTGCTGATCTCCTGCAATAAAAATAAAAAAAAGTAAGTTATTACTTAATTAGAAAATTATTGTCCAAATGATCGACTTAACTTGTAATTTTGCAAGTTACCTACTTAACTAGTGCATAAATGTGAATCAGGCTTTGTTATTTTTAATTATTTAAACCTTCAAAAATTCACTTTGTCGTAAGATTTGACAAGATTGGTACAATTGGATTAAAATAATTTCTAAAGATTAAGTAGGCTTACAGAGCTATCAGTGCACATAGGCTTGGCTGGGCTTGTTCGAGGCAGGTTGGGTGTTTTCACATGACACATGCTCATAAGATGTTTCCCGTCGCTGTCAACATAGTAACAATGTGGTTCTGTAATAAATGTATAATACGATTAAATTGTTAAAAGGATTTACAAGACTTAGGTCATTCTTCTTTTGCTTTTTTTTTGACGTTTTATTATTTAAAATATACTGAGTGAATTTTTCCAGTGGGCCTTTAAAGCCAAATCCTAAACTATACGAAATAACAAAAAATACTCAAAGGAAACACGAGGCCAATTTTGATGAAAACTAAATTATCATTAGATTATTGAAAAAACAATTACCCTGGTCACGAATCGAATGGGCTGATTTTGAAAAAAAGTAACACCTGTTTTATTACACCATTAGATAGACTAGCAGAAGGTGATGTCAGGAGCCTTAAGAACAGACGAGCGTGCATGACAAGAGTTATGAATGTCAAAGAAGCAAGTGAGGTGTGTAAGAATAAGCCTGAATGGCGCTCTGTTGTGCGTGCCTACCCCACAAGGGAACTGGCGTGAAACTATATATGTATGTATATAGATAGACTAGCTTAGTATCAATTTCTGTGAAGGAATGTCAAACGGCATAGCAAAGTATGAGCAGTTATTATTATATCTTATACATGTACGTCTCTGAAGACCACTCGCCATAAAAATGGACCGGACTTTTGGAGGGCTTGCTAGAAGGATAATGTGATGATTTCTGGTGTGAAAGATGATGTATGTCAAAATAGAGGAGTATGGAAGGAAAAGACATTGTGCCGACTCTAAATAATTGGGAGACAGAGAAAGAAAAGAGACTTGGAGGGCTTGCGTGGGGCCACAGGAAGGCCAACACATAGAGGATGCTTGACGAATTTAATGTAAATGTGGCGTGACACTGACCGACGATCATCTCTGTCAATACCGTATAAAAGTGTACCGAAGGACAAGCCTCGGTCAATGTAGGGCATTGTAGGAAACGAGACCAAAGTTACTGGGCTATTGAGATGTACTGTTAGTAGAACTAGGGATCTGGGACTATGGCGTCTGCCCGTCCCAATGTTCGGAGAACCTGGATAAAATGGCCAGACCGTCATTCGCCAATCTCTTTATTATTATAATTAATATTTTAAAAAATCGCTTTCCGCGTCTGTCTGTGTCTGTCCGTCCGTCTGTCTGTGTATCCGCTAACTCCTTAATCACGCAAAGATTTTTCAGCGGTTTTGACCATAAGTTAAATATTTCTTAAAGAAGGTTTATATATATTAGCTATTGCCCGCGACTTCGCTCGCGATATATAATTCCTTATTAAGTTTTTATGTAAGCAAATTAAATCAACTGCCTATAGATTAATATATTATATGAAGAAAATAAGTGAACATTCTATAACCTGTAGTGGTAGTTTGATGGCTGGTGGAGCGTTAGCGGAAGAAGGAAGGTAAGAATTGGGAAACGAGGCATTTGGTCTGAAGAAGATAGGAGAGTACACCCGGGCTCTGAGCTCTGTAGGGATACTGACACACATATAACACGCTGAGTGCAAACCTTGTTTGCTGAAAATTCTCGTATAAATTCTCAAAATATGTTTTTATTTATAAGATACCTACATATCAGCAATGTAAGTACGTTGCTATTTCTTCAAATAATTCTTTTCTTTCTTTTTTTTTCTATGTATACTTACATATATAAGTACTACACTTAAGTTACTACCGAGTGGTGTGCATCCTTCCCGTTTTGCATCCATGTTAATTGTAATTAATTCAACTCGCGCCGCCACACCGTTATACCCCCCATTGGTGGACAAGATTAAAGAGTTATTACCAGAATACACCGTGTTTATCTCCACTATACGTCAACCATCTCTGCCCCATGAATGGATACTCCGAATACAACATATTTCAATACCTGTAACCGTTTATGTTAAAAAATCTACCTTATATCGACTTCAAAAGTCAACAGTAGACCAATGAACGAGCGGAGCATTTCTAAGGCTTACCGCCCTCTAAGCTGCGCTTAGCGTACATACAGTACTATACAACGTTCAACATGTATAGTTGAAATAGAAAAACGTCACGAGTTTTCTAGCTACGCAACAGTAAAACTATGGAGTCGGTTTTGAAGTGAAACTTCTATATAGACGGGGGGGTATTAGGATTTTTTCTGTCACGAAAAAGCGTCACGGCCGTGGTGAAAGGCAGCATAACTTTAGAGTAGACGTGGTGAGAGGCGGCATAATGTTAAAGTAGACTATGGATGTTTTTTTTGGTTCCGGATCGAATTCAGTTTATTTGTTAAATAAAAATACATACATACATACATAACTTCACGCCAGTTCCCTTGCGGGGTAGGCACGAACCACAGAGCGCCATTCAGGCTTATTCTTACACACCTCACTCGCTTCTTTGACATTCATAACTCTTGTCATGCACGCTCGTCTGTTCTTAAGGCTCCTGACATCACCTTCTGCTAGTACACGATTGTTAATGTACTTGTCCAATTTGAAAACCTGCGCGTAAAACTTCAAGTTAAAATTTTGTTGCGATTCGTTTTGCACTTGTCCGATGGGATTCGTTTTTCCACATATCTGTTGAAGTTTCACTTCTACTGGGTGTCCCAGCACACGTTTCGATTTTTTTAAAGAAATCTTTTATTCTTTAGTAACATTCTTTTTCTATAGTAACACTATAAAAATAACGTTATTTTGTTATAGAATGTTTTGGGCATGTTTGCACTAGCATTGAGAGTTAAGCAGTTTTAGATTACTTTAGACCTTTTTATCTATACTGTTAAACTTTTAACAAAAACCTTGTTTGGTTTTAAAGTGGTTTCAGATCAATTTACTAGATAAACATGTCTAATTTATAGAAACGTTTTTGAAATTGGCAACATGTAGTTATGACCAATATCCTCTGAAAGTGTTTGATAAAATATTTTAATAATAAAGAAAGATATTTCATGAATGAGTACTATTAGTACGATACTACTCATTTCTTTTAAAATTTAAAACCGAAGATAAATATACCAAAATTACAGTAAAGTAACTAAAACGGATACGAAGACCACGTCAGAAACTCACAAAATACAGCACTTCACGGGACGACAATATTCGAAGCTAGAAATATATTGTATTAAAATTTAAAAGTGTTTGTGAATATATATATATAATATATATTTCCGGGTAGCACGTCTCTTCATTTTTACCGATCGTACACAAATGACTCATGATTGCATGTTTTTCCTTTTATACAAACCTAAACTAAAAACAGATTAGTAAATTTACTTGCGAATAATTTTATAACGAAATCGACTCAATCACTTCCCTATTCTAGTGTCCAGCGGGCTAACAGACAATCCGCGTAGTCCAGTACAAACGACCACGTGACAAAAGTTACAGCCTTAACAAACGAACAGTGTATTTTATTTAATTAAAACAAATTAAATTTAAACAGACAAGTGAAAGGATTTTCTTAACCGAAGGTAAGTTAATTTGTTGTAATTTAATTAAATAATAATTGGTACGACATTAATGTTATCAATTGTATTTGTGTAGTCTAACCGAAAAGCAGGACATTAGTACAAATGTTCCGGGAATGGAGGACTTTGAATGTTTTAGAGATAGTTGTAGAATCAGTAGGAAAGCAGAATCCAGATTCTCTGTGACATCCAAGACCACGGGCCATAGAACGGTCTGGAATTTTGGAAGGCCTTCATGGGCCCTGGAAATACCTACGTAGAAGTGCTTTTGACAATTTCATCCAAGTGTGTCGTGATACTGATCGATGACTATCCCCGTATGCACGTAAAGAAATGATTTCGCCCTGGCCAGTGTAGGACAGTTGTAGGAAATGGAATCAAAAAGGATTGGGCTATTGATATAAACTTTTAATGAAACTAGGGATTATGGCACTAACAATAGAAGGGTCAGCCCGCAAAGGGGCCGGCCATCATCTGTCCGGGCAGGAGGTGAATGCGCGAGCCCGAACAAGGGACGTTCTAGGATCGGCCAGGGGTTTTAGTGGGTATCCCAAACCGAGGCGTAGCAACAGCATCCCTGCGGATTTGCTAGTGCCAACGCGACGAGGTGAATCCCACCCACCAACCGCGACTTTCCCTCTCACGCGACTGATGATCTCCAATCGGATTTCCTCTGGTTAAAAAAGGGACTGTGACGCTTGTCCATCGTAATTTGGGAAGAAAACGTGTAAAATGGACAAACGTTTCGGCATCCGTTTATACAAGATTACTCATTAAGTTGTTGTAGCTTGTGGCTGAGGCAAATGTGTCTCATAACATATATACATACATAACTTCACGCCAGTTCCCTTGCGGGGTAGGCACGAACAACAGAGCGCCATTTAGGCTTATTCGTACACACCTCACTTGCTTCTTTGACATATCTCATAACAATTATGTGAATTCGAATCCTATATAGAAAGCTTGCACCACTTAAGCAGTTTTTCTAGTCTTTTGTATATATTGTTACAACTAGCATATGCTGAGAGTAAAGGAAAATATCCTAAGAATATTTGCATATCAAAATTACCGGTGTGCGAAACTCATCGATTTGTCTTAACGAGTATACTACCGACCTATTTGGTCAATCGGTCGATAAGGTTCGATTCCTGAAAGGGCGAATTTTAAAATCGACTATTTGCTGCTTAGTTTGGCTGGCTCATAGTAAGTGGCTACCGTTACATTGTAACAAACTCCTCTCTTCCACGGATCCATATCCACGTTCTGTGAATTTTATAAGAATCGGTTTCTTCTGAAGACTAAATATAAGGATATAAACAAATGTTCAAACAGTCTCTTTCATACATAGGTGTTCATAAATCAATAAGTAGAATTGGACACTCCTTACCAGGAAAAATCCCATTGAGGACTATCAACCGCGCGAGGGGGGATTCGCGTCATCGGGGTGTCACTAGCATCCCCCCTGGAATGCTCTACGCCATGGTTTGGGATATCCACCAAAACTTCTGGCCGAATCTCTAATGTCCATTGTGCGGACTGTGGCCTCGCTTGCACATTCACCTCCAGCCTGGACGGACGACGCACGGTCCCTTTACGGGATGGCCCCTCTATTTGTTAGCCGGAGAGCTGCGTTCTCTCCGGCTACCTCGAGTCTTATCTCGAGGTGAGAGAGGGCGCGTGGATCGGTGGGCGTTCCTCCTCTCCGGCGTTTCCGGTACCCCGCCGGTCGCCCGCACGGCCGTAGCCTACGGCGGCTGGAGGTCGTCATGGATGACCCTCTGCCGCCGCCGGCCCCATCGGGAGGGGAGCGTGGTGGTCCTCCCGTGGACGGGAGGGAGAAATCCAACCATCCATGGTAACTTGCTTGTACTGGCATTTACTATTTGCAGTTACTCCCAGCGTTGACCTAATTAATCGTTTCTAATTGATGGGATTTCGAATAACCTAAATCGTCGATCCATTGGCTTTCAAATCTTGCATTGCAATATCTAGGCAATCCCCCACTCCTTCCAGAAATAAGATATTCCCAGAACGCTTTTCAAGTGGTTGTATTTAACAAAATTTACAATCAGGGTGTTACAATTATGATTCCCAAACACATCGTAGTAGGTCACCGTGCATGCATTGCATGCATGCATTTAATACTAGTTATGCTTGTGATTCCGTTCGCGCGAAACTTTGTATCTTTTGAATCCTGCAAGGTATCGAAATTAATACACGAAAATGTAATATTGAATTTCTAATATTTTTATTGAAACCGGTTGGGTCGTGTCTATTTGTGACATCCTTTCAGACAGACTGACAAACAATTCTAAAAACGATTATTTATGATTTAGCATTAGCAGTTTCTCACTTAAATTCTAATATTTATTTTGTAATCACAGATGGTCAATTAAAATTTATTTATTGTTATATATACAAAAAACCCAAATATTATAAATGCTTTGCAGAAATAAATAATTGATTTTCAAGTAAAAGTAGGACTTTATTTACGATAATAAAACAGTTTGAAGAAGTTCATTAAAGTTAAATCACCGGTAACATTTCACATTATATTAATTAATCGCTAAAACTTTGTTTAAAGACGACGCTATTTTCTTACGCAACTCCCGCCAATTTACTTGTCAAATGTCAATCTGTCAAACTTTAGGCGCGAAAATCCGCGTCGCTGGAGCCGTGGCAACTTTGAAACTGTCCTCCAATAAAGAAATATGTAGTAAAACGATACAAATTATACTCATTTAGTGGTAATTTAATAATGTTAACTAAATTATAGGACGTTTAATTCAATTTATGTGACGTAGACGAGACTCGCGAGTTACCCGCGGTCAACCACCTCCGTCGAGGTATTGTGTTACAAGACAGGAAGTTGTAAAACAATAACTGTTTTAAAGAGCTTTATGAATATTTTGTCAGGAAACTTTATTTTTATACTAAGACATCGTACTTTCTTTTGCGCAACTTCTGTCCTGTATCTCAAGAGAACTCTCTACATCTCCTCAAATTTGTTAGCTTTAAACTGAATCTTAAAAGACGTAACAAACAGACAATCAGTAACAGTAATTATAATAAATCTACGTTTTAACGGTTTTAAGCGCGCTATATTATTTGACTTTTATTCCGACGTTTCGGCCACTTTGAGTAGCTGTGGTCACAGAAGACAAAGATGTCAAGTGTCAATGAGTAATGTTAAAGTGTAGCCTGCTCCTAACAAGTAATTATTTAATTTTTTTATGGTATATGGAGTGGCAATATTAATTATGTTAAAAATAGCACATTGGTTTTATTGAGACCCATCATCTGTCCAGAATCTGCTAAACAGCAGTCTCACGTGACTAAAATGCTGGCTGGGGCAACGCATTAGCATTGCATCCAGCGCGAGAATGTGGCCAGCGTGTTCCCAACCGACATGGACAGACCTAATTGTAATTTAATTTTTTAGGAAATTTTAAAGGGAATTCAGTTTCTGATTTCAATAAAGAATCTATTTACTTGTTAAAAAATTAAGTTTATTTTCATTTTCTGTGAAGAATGTATTTAATATAAATAATTCTTTTATGGCCAGTAGGTGCCCTGGTAATTGGTAACTCTTTCTCTTGCAAATTTCTGTAACCATTTTCCATCAGGTTCTCTACTTTACTTTCTTTTTTTTTTTGCAAGAGTTCAGCAGACAGACAGATGGCCCACTTGATGGAAAGCGGTTACCATCGCCTATGGACATTTGCAACATCAAAGGTGCTATAAAGGCGCTGCTGCTTACTTAAGGGAGACTGGAACTTGGTCACTAATGCCGAACACAACTCAAGTTTGTTATGGCGACATACTCTAGACCAGGGGTGGTAGCCATCCAGTCGAGAAAATGCCCTGCCACCTGGCTGTGGGTTGCTTTGTCGCCTCTTACAACAGGCCCCCCGGCCGCAGGAAATTGTATTCTTTCTCCGTTCCTGTACGGATAAAATGTGTGATATCTAATCAATACATATAATTACTTGACTTCACTGACTGATGGATGACATATCAACGCACAGCCCAAACTACTGGGGCTAGGATCGTGAAAAATTACATGCGGGTTCTTTGAATACTGTTGTAAGTGCGCACTAAGAAAAGATTTTTGAAAATTCTATCCCTAAGAGGATAATATTTTCTTAAATTTTCGCGACTTGTATACATAATAAAACTACGTTTTAACGGTTTTAAGCGCGGTAATTTTATTTGATTTTGGTTTTTTCAGTGAAAAGTGGCCGAAACGTCGGAAAAACCAAAATCAAATAAAATTACCGCGCTTAAAGCCGTTAAAACGTAGTTTTATTACCTAAGAGGATAAGTTTGTACGAAAATCCGTCTTTTTTAAAGTACTCGACACTATATTTTCTCACGGCAGGGAAAAGGCTTCGCTTCCCACCTTTCTACCTTTTAACGTTTTTTTGTCTATTTTTAATTTACGTAAGCGAAGCAGTAACCTTACAATATAAATTTGTCTATTTTAGATGGAAGAATCTTTAGATGGGCGAGAAGGAGCTGCGAATGCTGGCGGGTTTGATTCCGCAACCATCTTAAATGACGACGTATCGCCCACTACAAGTTTTTGCTACAATATACCTAATCTATTCAACGGGTAGGTCTATGCACATCCTTAGCAACAACTAAATCTACTGATATTGTTTGTGCACTTAATTAATAATTATGAAATTTTTAATTTACCACGTCGTTGAAATTCATGAAATTTTTATGTGATGTGTAGTGAAATTACTTGGGATGCACTTGATAGATTTAAAATTGTACGGCTAATATATTATGGGCATCTGGTTGAGTGATATAAGATTTTGTCCGCCTAGCTCATTGGAGGGACACGAACACAGAGGTCCCGGGCTTGATCACCAACATAGTGAATTATGTAAACGAACTTCTTTATTTACTCTGGAACAAGTATCTGGAATTAGCACTAGAGTTGTTCTCTGTACCTATATACCTTATACCACAAGCGCAACTTGCTTAGTTAAAAAATATACAATGTCTGTCGATTTAAAAGTTATCTTACTTTTTAACCACATTCTTTAGCTGTAAATAACTTCATATTTCAGACTTGGTCCAGGATCTGTGCTTTGTGAACGTCCAGAGACTGATACAAGTGAGACATATACACCAAATACAGAAAACGAAGAACAAATTGAACATCAATATGAAGAAGACGAGGAATATTCTCCTAAATCCAGTACGTATACTGATACCATGAAAGAAAAATATTATTAATGACAATGGCCCAAAATGTTGCAATAGCTATAATGGTAAAATAAAATATATAATATTAAAATAATAATAAAATATATTTTATATATAAATAAAAAATATATTAAAGAACTAAACATAATAAGTATTTCGAATCACATCCAAGAAGAAACCAGAAGACAAATGTGAAAAGAATACAAAAGACATACAATTATAGAAACTTGTGGCTACAGGAACTTCATTTTGCGAATTTTGGGTATTTTTCTAAACGATAACACGTTTAGAACAAGTGCCTGCGTTCGCCTAGTGGCGGCCTGTTTTGTCCCACACCGCTGTCAGTGTGGAGATAAGGTGGAGCGCCTCGGTCACCATGTTTTATTTTGTATCAGAAGTGCCGGCAGAATTCCGCATCTTGCAGCACTTAATGACAGTCCGTCGGGCTCTTATCACCGCCGGGGTACCTGCCGTTCTAGAACCGAACGGCTTGTGCCGTGACGATGGCAAGAGACCAGATGGAATCTCATTGGTGTCCTGGAGGATAGATCATTTAGTATGGGACGCGTCTTGCGTCGATACTCTGGCGGCGTCCCATCTTTCAGCCACTAGCATATTTGCCAGTACAGCTGCTGTACATCAGGAGGCCCTAAAATGCCGCAAATATTCCGCCATCGGAAATGGCTACAGACATATTTACAGATTTTGGGGTCGAGACCCTGGGACCATGGGGCCTGAGGCGCACAAACTTTATCGAGACATAGCGAAACGCCTGAGAGACGTCCCATGTGACCAAAAGACTGGTCTAGCTCAGACAACGCATTAGCGCTGCCATTCAGCGAGGTATAATGTAGCCAGTCTTTTCGCGTTTCCAACTGACAGCGTTCTGGCACTAGCTTTTATAGTTTAATTTTAATTTGTATATATGGAGTTATTTAGTTTAATTGTAAAATCAAATTTTTTCACATTCCTACTATATTAATATGGATTAACTCTAAATCCAAGCAAGATACTTAGCAATTTTAACAATCTAGTAATTGACTTAATTTTAATGTATATTTTCAGATTCGAAGAGCGATATACCAAAACGAAAACAGCGAAGATACAGGTAAATTTCTATTATTCAAATGAAATTTCTAATATCAAAATGAAAACTGTAATAAAACCACGATACTTTCAGAACCACGTTTTCTAACATCCAACTGGAACAGTTAGAGGCAGCATTTCACAAAACGCACTATCCTGACGTGTTCTTTAGAGAAGAACTAGCCATGAGGATAGATCTTACTGAAGCAAGAGTTCAGGTAATTTACACCAATAAATAAGCTTGAACTGTCTATAATTTCAAAGCAAATACGAAAATTTAAAGCCGTTTAACATTACCGTTTAAGAAATTCTTCTCTGTTTGTCTTGAATAAATCACGAAACGCCTTAACGGATATCAGCGGAGGTTTTAGGAATTAAAATAAGATTTTTTTCTTATATTATTGTGTATGTATTTCGATATTTTGTAACTGAACCTGAAAAGGTTCAGATATAAATATTGGTTATATAGGCATAGCTAGTTAGACTTAAATTCAATTTGGAAAATATTATAATGTATTTTATAGCACGGGGTTGTGACAAATAAAGAAGTGTAACCTTATGGACGTAAATGAAAATTGTTACTGAATGCAATATTGAAAATTAATCGCCTTTAAAATAAATCACAATTTATTCCATTTTGGTATCGAATTGCTTTAAACTTTCTGTGGTATTCGAATTCCTTTTAAGAATTTAACAGCTGGAATTGTTATTAACACTGATCTATTAATTGTTATACTAATAGAAAATGACCGTTTGAAGAACCCATCTGGCGCTTTCCACGCTGCTCGTTAAAATTTAAAACATTTTGAAAAATAATTTTTGGCGTTCTTGATTTCTATACGTATGTAATATTAAAATAAACTAAGGTATAAATAAATTAATATTGATGATGTATCAAATCGTTGCCAGATGGGAGCGTACCCAGGTGGTGGTTGCATTGCCACGCTATATGGTAATTGTAACTATCTAAGCAAAATACGAACTAGCCTTCTGATCACGGGTGGCATCAAAGAGTTTCTTATGAAAAATTTCTTTTAAGAAATTTATTGCCGATGGACCTTACGGACCAATTATAAATTGAATCATTATTCTGTTTACTTGTTTATGACCTATTTAATATACTAGAGCGATGTCAAAAGAAAACATACTCAGAATGTTCGTTGCATCACCAAGTTTAGATCGCAATGTTAATTCGTTGTACAAATCTCCTATCTCTTTTTTTCAGGTATGGTTTCAAAATCGTAGAGCAAAATGGCGGAAACAACAAAAAACTGGATGTGAACCATATCCTCAAGGTGATGGAAGATCACCCACAGAAAGATCACCATCGGCTTTAGCTCTTGATATGAGAGATTTTATCACTATACCTGGTAATGTTTTGTCACTCTTTGTTAAAATATCTAAGTTTGTATGGTTTGTATAAATAATACAATTTAAAAGCCATGCTTGTAATGTTAGCTCTTTTAAAATTTGTTAGTGATCTTTCTCAGAAATGAAACTTTTTAAGGTAACCAGTTCTAAATAGCTCTACATAGAGCATTAAACAAAAATTCCAATAGTATTCATGTGAAAAGTCTGTGCTGTTTTTAATTTTTTGTAATTATGTATTTCTCTTTACTGCATTTTAAAGAAATGGAAGCTTTTTGGATCCTTCTTATATTAAAAAATAAATTAACATTTTTCATTAGTCTTATATTTGTTTTACAGTATCGTCGACTCAAATGCTAAATTTATCAGAGAATCAAAACCAAACTTACTCAAACAAATCGAAACTTGCCCAACCAGCAATCCATATATCAGCGTTACCAACACGTCAGAATCAACAAATGGACTTACCATCGTTTTCAATTCCTCTACAATATAATTTAGGGACGTTTAAAAAAATCGACGAAGTGCAATTGGAAATAGAGAATCCTGAGATGCAAAGCCAATGGGATGGCAGAACCATGAACAATTTTAATTTGATGAATCTAAAACCTCTGATTGAAAGTAGAGAAAATATTGATATCAGTGACCTGAAATATGAAGTAAAAAATGAAATTAGTCGAGTTAATTTTAACGATATAGCAAATCAAGCGATTGCTGAAGATATTCTTGGCAAAGAAGTTGCAAATGAGGGTCAAACTATTTCACCAGACTTTGAAATACAAAGATATACTTATCAAGAAAATAACGACAAGAGATTCAGGGAAGGATTTGATGAACATATTATAGAAGATGCTAGAAATGAGTTTGTTTGTGACGGTGAATTCCTTTGTAAGAATAATTATGAAAAGATGGAGGAAAAACGTGGAGAGTTTGAGGATTGCAACCTTTTAGATTCCGATAGTAATGTTGGTATGAGTAACTTTGAGGAAAATATGTAGTTCTTTAGTACAAATACTTTTAGATAATTTCTTGAATGGTGGTGGTAAACTACAATATTCAAAGTCAGGTAATGATCAGAAACTTGGAATTGAGGCAATTCAATGTTGTTTTGTTATTTTGCTATTAAAGACCATAATAAAGATGTGAAATATATATTCAAATAAAACATCTATTACAGAAACAAGTCAGAATCCATCATCCGACTTTGAGTATGACATTTGTTCTTAATTATTGTTAGTTAAAGGTAGTAAAGGATTTAATATTTTAAGTATTTTATTTAGGTAATTACAATATACATTTGTACTTATATAAATTAAAAATCTGTATATACATATTTATTAACACTGTGAATAATATAATAATATTGTTGCCAAAGATTTTAAGATTTCTCTTTTCTTGTTTGTACAGTCTCCTATTTATCTATTTGGGGCTAGCCCATTATATCTTTCTTTTCATACTCCTCTGTTCTAGTATACGTCCTTTGTCGCACCACAAATCATCATTGTCATCCTTCATACCATCTATCCATCTCTTTTTTGGTCTACTTTAACATGTGCGCCCACTAATCTTCCAATTTAACATTATCTTTGTCCATAAGAAAACCTTTAGTATAAATCCGTAGGATATATTGCCGCCGCGTATTTTCGATCCAAGTATAGACTACAATGATAATGATCTGACAGTTTTATGTGCCAAGTAATCGTACTGCGGTAGAACTTAATATTGGTATTCTATAATATCAATTCATGTTGTATGATCATTCAAAAATACATTTCTAGGATTCCTGATTAATGTTAAAAATAGATGTTTTCTAAATTATTTATGTTCGTCGTCCGTCTCTCCGGTCTCTATATCTAATAAGTATGTTACAAGTCTTTGTTATCAAAAACTAATTTTGTATTCTATTTGTATAAAGCTACGAAATGGTATAATGAATTAGGGTGGGCACCATACATATGTCTCGTGACCCTTGTATCTATCTATGTGGTTTTATTAGCCAAAAATCAAATCTAGATTCGGTTAACAAATTTTTGAGTTAAACATTGAATAAATGCTTTTTGGGGTCCGTAGTCAAATGAAAAACACGTTGGACTTCCATCAATGCCATAAAAGATTTCACTTTGCGTGGACTAAAAATTTTAATTAAGAAAAAAGCGGTACATTTAAGGGCTTATTATCAACCACCTTTAGTTGTTCATTTTCGTCTGATCAACCCGTAAAAGTCGATGAAATTTTGGATAGAAGAAAGAACAAATATTTCTTAAAAACTACAATAATATTGTTCAATTTGGGCTACCTGCATATTTATAGACAAAGCACATTTATTACCTGCCGTCGTTTGAGATAATAACATTAAAAACTATATATGACTGTTTTCTTTTGTTGACTTTGTGTTTAAAAAATTGTAATTAGAAAAACAGTCTATTGTGTATTGTAATCTTTTATGGCAGTCATTAGACAGGTGTGTCGAACTGATTCTAAGAAATCCGATCTACGTGGGCCGGCAGTCGTATTGTATCGGTATAGTATAAAGCAATGACCCAATGGAGAGATCGGCAGTCGAGCAAGATAATAAGCAAGATAAAGCAGCGATACAAGACTTGTGTACATTCGATAATCTATATAGTGACGGACTTTGCGCGTGTTATTGAATCGCGCATTACGTTTGAACTGATTCTGTTCAGTTATATTTGTACGTGTGTTATATATACGTGTTTGTATAGTTCTAATCAATTCTATAGTAATTCCAACGGCATTGTTAATTTGAGTCCTGTAACTCGTAACAATATAGTCTATATAACACAAAAATAAATGGAACATACAATGGAAAATGCATTTCAGTATAAAAAAAAGTAATACAAGTTCTAAAACGAAAATGAAAGACGTTTCAGAGTCACACTTCAGGCGTCCCTGAGATCAGTACACTCCACTTCATAGTGTGGCTCGTCAGGGAGATCCACCGACCTCAATTTGGTTCTATTATTCAAGCCGATTCAACCACATTGTAGATACTTGCAAACAGACAGATAAAACTATTGTTTATGAATTTATTGTTATGTATATATTATTTTTAATCTTGTTTGTCATTACCACTCCTATCTCTATTTCTTTTCTGCACAACCTTTTAATAGGATGAAGAAAGAAGACAGATGTTTCGCATCAGTGTCACCGGACCAAAACTGTAATCCTTCACCGACGGCCGCCTTTGCGTGCGCATCGTCTGATAATTACCTAAATTGAATTAATTAATAAATTGAACATTTTGTGTTGTGTCAACAAAAAAGAAGCATCTTTTGCACTACTACAAGAAAGGTATTGTGTTATACTTTCCATAATATATAACTGCGCGTTTTCCTATTCTATATGATTGATGATGATGATTAAAAAAAGATATGGACATTTATTTAAATCAATATATACATAAATTATAAACTAATATAACGAAGAAAACGTAACTCATATTGTATTCTAGAACAACAACAATACTCTTTATTGTACACCAAATTAAAAATAGTCATAATACTTTTTCTTGTCTTAAGCTTAGAAGGCAATAGGCAGCCTTATTGTTGAAAGCAATATCTCCAAGGCTACCTTTGGATGGACAAGAATCTTATTAAAAATAATTTGTTAATTATAATCCTTTCAGTTTGCAAGTAGAATACTGTGCCTAGGTCATCGAAGTCTTACTTAACTTGTTTATCATCTTAACTTACATTACATTTCTTAACAGGGTGATAGATTGCGGAGCGATGTTAAAATCATATACTTATAAACTGGGACTTAAAAAACAGAACGTTATTTAAATACGTTTGAACTAATATAAATTCAACCTTTATTGACACTGATAACCAGTACATTTCTTTAAAACTCTTAACCTTTTAAATCTCAGGTTAAATTATTATACATTTATAGCGATGACCTGGATAAAGAGGTTTATCGCATAATAGCTTCATTTTCTGAATTACTTTAATGTATAAATAAACAAAAAAAAACTTCGTTTAAAAAAACCGACTTCAAAAACTAAACAGTATAAAATAACTAAATAAAGATTTTTGACTAAGAATTTATTTAGTTTATTAAGAGACAAAATAATATCAAATTTTCTACATCTTGAAGTCGGTGCCAAGTAAACCATAAAAATTACAATATTTTGTAACATTTTGTTGTTATATCAGTGTATATGGTAATTTTTATGCTTGCTCGGCACCAACTTCAAGATGTAGAAAATTTTATATTATTTTGTCTCTTAATAAACTAAATAAAATCTTAGTCAAAAATCTGTATTAAATTATTTTATACTTTTTAGTTTTGGAAGTCGGTTTTTTTAAACGAAGTTTTCTTTTATTTGTTACTTTTTCTCGCGCTGGCCCTCACGGCGTAGAGAAGCGTCCCCCGGGTGGCGGATGGGGGAATGGTCGGTAGTACAGCCCAGCTACGCTTCCGGCTAAGTCCGATGGACTCGCTGACCAACGATGGGTGTGGTCCTCCAGCATTTTGGGGGTTGTGCAACGGGTTAACACCCCGTTTACGGAAAAACTTATTGTTACGAAACCGAAAACGAGAGAAAAACGATCCGATCCCAATAACGACGACCCTTGGCATGGAACAAAGGAGATACGACTTGCTTCATGGAATGTGCGTTCTCTCTTCAGACCGGGCGCCCTTTACCAAGTAAATAAAGAGCTGCGTAGATATAAAGTCGCTATTGCAGCTCTGCAGGAGATAAGGTGGCCAGGGAAAGGGGAATGCAATGTTGAGAACAATGCTATATTATTTTACAGCGGTAACAATTCAGGCCATCATACTCATGGTACTGGCTTTATGGTCTCGAATAAATATGTTAATAGTGTGATCCGGTTTGAACCTGTGTCGAACAGAATCTGTATTCTCCGCATTAGGGGACAATTTTCAAACATATCACTCATAAATGTGTATGCCCCAACTGAAATGGCAGACGAAGTGGACAAAGACGAATTTTACGACCAACTAGAACTCGTCTATGACCAAATACCCAATTATGATGTTAAAATTATCCTCGGAGACTGTAATGCAAAGGTTGGTCGTGAAGAAATATACAAACCCACGATTGGGATGCATAGTAAACATAATGTCTCAAATGACAACGGAACAAGGCTTATAAGCTTTGCTTCAGCTAAGGCAATGGTAATTAAAAGTACTATGTTTCCCCGGAAAGACATCTATAAGGGAACGTGGCGTTCTCCTGATGGACACACGGTTAACCAAATAGATCATATTGTAATAGACGACAGACACAAAAGCTCGATTATAGATGTAAGAACCTTTAGAGGGGCAGATTGCGATAGCGATCATTACCTGGTTGGAATAAAGCTGCGTTGCAAAATAAAATCTTATATCAGAAAAGCAAATAACATAAAAGAGAGAATAAATGTTGAAAATCTTAGAATTCAAACCATTAGGAACAAATTTCAATTAGAAATAAGTAATAGATTTAAAGATTTAATAGTTGATGAGAAATTAGATGAGGGATGGGATAACATGAAAACCATAATGAAAGAGACTGCAATAAAGGTGTTAGGTAGAGTGAAGAAAAATAAACGAAAAAAATGGTGGAACCAAGAGTGTGAGGACACTATTGAGAAAAGAAGACAGTTTAAGGTCTTAGCCGCACAAGACAGTCGATGGAATGAAGAATACGAAAAAAGTAGAAACGACGTTAAGGCAGCTATAAAAAGAGCCCGAAGAGAACATTTAGAAAGCTTAGTTCAAAATATGGAAACTCTCATACGAGCAGGCGAATCTAGAAAATTCTACCAGGAAATAAGAACTGTTAAAAAAGGATACCAACCCACTGTTCAAATTTTGCAGGATAACTCTGGGAATCTTATTACAGATACCGTGCAAATTAAAACAATGTGGAGGGACTATTTTTATGACCTTCTCAATAACCCACGACCAGAAGCATTAATCAGGCAAGAGGTGGAGGATAACATGGAGGAAGTAGCATCCCCTACATTTGATGAGGTGAAGAAAGCTATAATGCGGCTTAAGAATAATAAAACGCCCGGAATCGACGACCTTCCTTCCGAATTGTGGAAGTACAGTGGAAGAGTAGTCCAACTCAAGCTTTACGAACTTCTTAAAACAATATGGAAAGTAGAAAGACAGCCACTAGAGTGGAATACAGGAATAATTAGTCCTATTCACAAGAAAGGATGTAAGAAGAAATGCAATAACTATCGTGGAATAGCGCTACTGCCAGCTGCTTACAAAGTCCTATCCTACGTGCTGCTGGAAAGGTTAGAGTCCCACGCGGAAAGAATCCTTGGCGATTATCAGTGTGGCTTTCGCAGAAATCGTAGTACGATAGACCAAATATTCCTCCTGAAACAGCTGATGGAAAAGAGGTGGGAGTACGCTCAGAGCATCTACGCACTGTTTGTAGACTTCAGAAAAGCGTACGACAGTATAGACCGAGCTGCCTTGTATACCATTCTTAGGAACTTTCATATCCCAAAGAAACTTATCGATATGATCATAGTGGCCACTAGTAAGTGCACGATGCGTGTGAGAGTAGGAAGGGAGCTTTCTGACGACTTTGCGGTGATTACCGGACTAAAACAAGGTGACGCCCTCTCACCCACGCTTTTTAATCTGGTGCTGGAATATGTGCTGAGAAGAGTAATGACACTCGAGGTAGGCGTGCAGCTAAACGGAAGGCATAAGGTAATAGGGTATGCCGATGACTTAGCACTATTAGGGGAAAACCGCGAAGAAATTATAAAAGCAGCTAAAGTCTTAGAACAAGAGGCAAAAAAGGTTGGACTCAAGATCAACACAGATAAGACGGAGTATCTTCATATGAAGCGGTACAAAAACACCCGCATTGCGTGCACAAACCTTCATGTTGGAGATACACTGTATAAAGGTGCGAGCAAGTTCAAATACCTGGGATGCACGATCACAGACACGAACTCCCGAGAGGAAGAAATACACATCCGTGTCCAAAATGCCCTCAGGTGCAGTGCTGCCCTACATAAGGTGTTAGTGTCCAGGCTCCTAAGCAGGAAGACTAAAATTCGCGTCTACAAAACTGTCATTAGACCAATTTTGATGTACGGCTGTGAGGCCTGGACACTGACACTGAAGGAGGAGAACCAATTGTTGGTCACAGAGAGGAAGGTTCTCAGAAAAATCTTGGGCCCAACAATAAAAGAAGATGGCAGCTGGAGGGTCCGAACCAACTCCGAAATAGAAGACCTCATGGCCGAGCCCAACATAATTGGGGAGATAAAATCTCACCGTCTCCGCTGGCTCGGTCATGTAGAGCGGATGGAGGAGGATCGGGGAGTGAAGAAAGCATACTTGGGGCGACCAGTCGGTCGACGACCGGTTGGTCGTCCCAAGTATCGATGGAAGGATAGAGTGGAAGCTGACCTGACCGCACTACAAGCCCACAATTGGCAAGACACTGCGCAGGACAGAGGAAAGTGGCGTGCTCTCGTTTCGGAGGCCAAGACTCACTTTGGGTCGCTGAGCCCGCATCAAACTAAAGAAGAATCATGCAAATCGGATCATAAATCTCAGCGTAATCGGTATACATACATAAAAAAAATACCAATCAAGTTGGGAACCTACCCCTTTTTGAAGTCGGTTAAAAATAGCCACTCAAAAAACCGAAAGTAGGATAAAACGTTTATTCAAGGAAAGAACAAATAAATTAAAATGTGACATAATATGATAAGAGCAAAGTTAACAATTTTACGTCGCTGTATAAACTGTCAAGTTGTTGAAGTCAGTTCAAAATCTACTTGGGCGTGTAAAAATTAATAGACAAACTTTCTTTACAGTTATTTTAATACTTAATAACAAATTCAAGCCTTCCAGGGAGTTAAGTTAGCCTACTTAATCTGAGTCAAATTTGTCGGAAGTAGGGTGTTCAGAGTTTCAGAATTTGTGGGATACTGTCATATAGGTACTTATTACGTCGTGTTAGTCGAATTATTTTGAATATAATATTTCTTTATGTATGAATGAACACCTATTCGTGCAGGAACGGAGAAAGAATACAATTTCCTGCGGCCGGGCGGCCTGACGTAAAAGGCGATAAAACAACCCACAGACAGGTGGTAAGGTATTGTACGTCTGGATGGTTACCACCCCTGGTCTAGTGTATGCCACCATAACAACAACCTGCAGTTGTGTTCGGGTATTAGTGGCTAGGTTCGAGTCGCTCTTTAGTGAGCGGCAGCACATTGGTTGCACCTTTGGTGTTGTAAGTTTCCAAAAGCGATGGTAACCGCTTCCCATAAGGTGGGCTGTCTGCCTGGCTGCTGAACTCATGCAATAAAAAAAATCTTTATTGTTATTTATAATTTTGATAAATAAATAATATTGAACAACAGGAACTTTACTGCTATAATGATGTTTTCCAGGCAACTTCGACAGCATCATATAAATAATTTCAACTTTTTAATCAATATAAAAATGGGAAAGTAATTCACTTTTCGATGATAAAACAACTGAACGAATAATATTGAAAGCCAAAGAGATCCTGGGATACGATAAAGGATACTTTTGGTTTCAAAATGCTCTTAATTAAGATGATATTACTGCAGAATATAAAAATGTATTTGGTCACTCCATAATACCTGTAGTTAGTTAGTAGTGGCGTCAACTTCATAAAACTCGATACCCGCCTGCGTGCCTACCTTTAAGAAATTAACGATTAGCGACCAAAGGGTCGAAAGCGACATGCATTTATTGGCGTTTACGTTTTTTAGTCGTGCGTATATTATTACTGCCTCTTACACTGAGCGGCTTTTCACACGTATTGAATGAAATAGCAACTCCTAACCCGATGGGGAACTGGCTCTTGTTTCAAAATATGCGGTAAGATTGCAAAATTAAAAATACAAATTGTTATAAGAAAATACATTGCGACTTAGATGTTTTTTCAACAGCGGCGTAGTCGGCGTTTGCATCATACGTTATATTGTTTGAACCGGCTTACTAAAGCCAAATTTCCACCTCGCACCACTGGTGGTTAGATATGAAAATAAATTTTAGCTTTTAGGTTTAGTTTTAAGAAATTAGCGTCACAGCATAAGATTAATGTAATAATGCATTCTTTTGTTTTGGGTAAATTATTCAGCCATGATGAGATTATGTCAAATATCACTATACAGTTTTTGTACATAGTAGTATTTATTGAACTTTTGAAAATAGAATATAATTGATGTATAATCATATATATAAGATTGAAAGCTTAAAATTATCATTCTACAATATCATTTTATAAAACCTACCTTGCTAATTGTAATATCCTGTATTATTGTTTAGAATGTGGCAACCCTAGTTAGGAATTATGCTCAATTTAAACTTGCCGAAACCAAATTAACTATTTAGGGCCAACCTTATCTGAATCTCGACCTGATGGGGGTGCCCTTAGCCATTAAGGGTCATGTAAACATGGTTTTTGTTCCTCTCCATTGTTCGCAAGATTATTAATTTTCTCTTCTCCTCTATGTGAATTTTTAGGGTTACGTAAACATTTTGGAAATAACGAACCCTTATAGTTGTGTCATGTCCTATCAGTGCAGGAACGGAGAAAGAATACAATTTCCTGCGGCCGGGCGGCCTGTTGTAAGAGGCGACAAAACAACCAACAGCCAGGTGCTAGGGTATTTGCCCGGCTAGATGGCTACCACCTCTGGTCTAGAGTAAGCTGTCATAACAACCTTGATTTGTGTTCCAGCATTAGTGACCAGGTTCCAGGCTCTCTCTAAGAGAGCAGCAGCGCGTTTGTAGCACCTTTGGTGTTGCAAATGTCCATAGACGATGGTAACCGCTTTCCATCAAGTGGGCCGTCGGCCTGTCCGCTGAACTCATGCAATAAAAAAAATGTGCGTTTGTCTGTTTGTATGCTTGTCCATGTATCTCTATATGTCACAGCCTTTTTTCTCCGAAACGACAGAGTTATGAAATGTATTTTTCAATTTCACTAGAGTATTGTGTAGCCTGCTACACAATGTTATACTAAAATTGTAAAACAAAACAAAGGTTAAGAGTGACCACCAAACATTCGTGACAGTGGGTTAATTTTTTTCCATTGGAATTACTTATATATATATATATATATATACATACATACATAACTTCACGCCAGTTCCCTTGCGGGGTAGGCACGAACAACAGAGCGCCATTTAGGCTTATTCTTACACACCTCACTTGCTTCTTTCACATTCATAACTCTTGTCATGCACGCTCGTCTGTTCTTAAGGCTCCTGACATCACCTTCTGCTAGTACACGATCATGGAAGGTGTGTCGTGGCCGTCCACGACTTCTGCATCCATCCACTTTTACATTGTATATCTGTTTAGTCATTCTTTCATCATGCATTCTTTCCACATGCCCGAACCACCGGAGCATTCCTTTCCTTACCTTCACCCCGACACTCTCTTTCAGACCAACTCTCTTTCTTACTTCGGTATTACGAACGCGGTCCGCGAGTGTCATGAGAGATATATATATATATATATATATATATATATATATATATATATCTCATCAGTGTCACTCTTTGGGGTCACACTAAAGAAATTCCTTTGCGAACATCAAAAAGCACAAAGTAACTTAAGGCATGATACAAGTGCTTTATGACCATTTTTACCAATATAATTCTGTTTGTTTTATTTACATACTTGTTTTTTGTTCACGTATCTCACTATGTTTATATATCTATGTATATATGTTTATTATATCATTTCGATGTAAGTATGTGTAATAACCCGTTTTGATATATTATTTGTGTTGTATTGTCCTCCGTGACTCTACCTGCTGGTCCCAGGCGGAAGAACAGCGCTGGCCTTAGCAGCTAGCATTACGCTGAGTCTGGGTCCAATTTTAAGACTTATATTGATGCAGTTATCTTTTATTTTACTGAGTATTGTTAACATGTTTATTTGTCCTAAATAAAATAATTCTTTCTTTCTTTCTATATATATATATATATATATATATATATATATATATATATATATATATATATATAGTAGAGTCAGATCTGGAAAATCATAACAAGGTTATGAATTATTCTTATATTTGATTTAATAAATGGCTACTCTACTCTACTTATATAGTCTTGAGGGACTATGGGTAGAATACAATATAAATAAGTTAAGTTTTCTTTAATTATAAAAAATAAGACGAAAAACGAAAGTTATAGATGCCTTATAATATGCCCTAAAACAGAAGTGGCAGTGGGCAGGACATATAGCAAGATACACAGACAAAAGATGGTCACTAGAGACAACTGTATGGAAGGAACCAAGGGGAAAAAGGAAAAGAGGGCGCCCTAGAAAGAGGTGGACAGAAGATATAAAAGGGATAGCAGGAAGTATATACATACATACATAACTTCACGCCAGTTCCCTTGCGGGGTAGGCACGAACAACATAGCGCCATTTAAGCTTATTCTTACACACCTCACTTGCTTCTTTGACATTCATAACTCTTGTCATGCACGCTCGTCTGTTCTTAAGTAGCAGGAAGTGAATGGAGAAAGAAAGCTATGGATAGAGAGGTCTGGAAGAAGCTGGAGGAGACCTTTACCCGAGAAGGGGTTCCGATCAATGGTACAGAAGAAAGTAACGATAGCGAGTAAAAGAAAAAAGAAAACAAATTTATACATACATACATACACTTGAAGGGTGAGCCCCGATAGGGTGGAGGAGCGAGATGGAATGCTCCTCCGTCTTAAAGGAAGATCTTCCAGCGAGGCTAATGTTGTTCCTCGCAGGCCTAGGCCCATCTGTTATAGTTGAAATTTTGTATATATTCTTTGTATGTTTCGGGAAATGTTTGTGACATCAACTATTGCACAGCGCCATCTATTGGCTTGTAAGTGTTCCACTACACACTTATATTTAAAACTTATCAATACACGTTACATTTGTAACATACTATATTAGAAGAAGCGTGTAATAACAATTGTAGATTGGAAATAAACGGGCGTTATTATTATTATATGTAATTTTATAATTGTTTTGTGAATAAATAGGTATCAGCCAAATAAATTGTACTACATAGTAAAAAAATGGCTAGATTTTAAATTACGAAGTGGAAAATTCCGTAAAAACATCAAGACTTCGACTTTCATCGAAAATTGTTTTGAACAACATCCGTAAGCTATTTTTTGGTAATTATCGTCATGCACTTGTCAGATTTATTTATACAAGCCAATATATAGTGAGATAAGGATATATAGATACGTAAGTGTTCCTCTCACTTATAATTGCAGTTTCAGATAAGGTATTAAGAAAAAAATAATTTCCTACAATCTGAAACATTCGAAGATTATTTGGTACTAGACTCGTCGACTAGTATTTTTAAGTATAATAATATTGTAATTTAATTCTTTATTTCCTCTTTAAATACACTGCGTAACTTAAAACTAGTAACACCAACTAACCAGAAGAACATTCTTGCAAGAGTCTTCATTGGATAATGGAGGAATAAATATTATATTAAGCAACCCATCGAGCAAGGAGGCTGGATTATTAACTACGTTTATAGCTAAGTTATTTAAAAATAGATGTAGATGGAGTTAAATATAAAGTTATAAATAAGTATACATAATATATACAAAAATGAAAATTTGCCATCCCCTATAAGTTTCATGTCGTTATCAATGACGAAACGACTCGTTAAAAATTAAATAAAAAACTCAATCGAGTAAGACGCTGATGCCTGAATTTAGTTAAAAATAAGGCTGCTACTCAGATTTCCAGTGCACAAATTTTAAGTAGTGGGTGGGCGTAGTGGGTAGAGGGGAAGGAATGCTTAGCCTTTCTGCAACCCCTAGGGTCCGGAGTTCTTGAAATATTTATTTTTGGTAAACATAACCTCATCTATTCTTTCACTAACATTATTGTGATGGGTGGTGAAAGGTCGCAGTCACTAGAACAAGATTTAGGTTAGGTTAGGTTAGCATCAGACCGAGGCAGTGAGGCCCGTCCTGCAAGATTGGATAGGACGTTGTCACGGCACCCTGACGTCAGGCTGACACCGGTCCTCACGGGGCACAGCTGCTTCGGGAGGGACCTGTGTCGCCTCGGCCGCGAGCCCACGTTAGGGTGCCACCATTGTGACACGGGCGACGAGGACACGGCGCTGTACACGTATGCTTGCCCCTTGGGATATAGGGGTTCTCACTCACCCGCACATGCCGTCGAGATGAGAGCGTGAGTTTTCCGCGCGCGCTTATATCTCTTCCCACGGGGCGCGTTACAAACCGCCCCACGCCAGATTTGACCATGACGTCGCCGGGGTTAGTCCCCTAGCATTTGAAGAGGCCCAGTGAGGGGGGCTCACGCCTGCCAGAGTACGCGGAGACGGGAAGCCCAATTCCCCGAAGCCCTAGCATAAGGCGCAGGACGGAACACCCAGGGGTTTTAATGGGTATCTCTAACTGGGGAGTGGCAATAGCGTGGCACCAGCTTTACTGGTCACGCTAGTGCCACCCCCGATCTGGCGAATCCCACTCTCACACGGGTCGCGAACATCCCCCAGGCTTCTGTGCCTGTCGCGGCTTAGTCCTCAAACGGATTTACCCTGGTAAAAAAAAAGGTTAGCATTAAACCAAAGCGCATGAGCGAAGTGGGCGTACCGCGGCAGCGGCCGGCGAGTGCCAGAACTGACTGTAACCATTTACTATTTATTTTATACAAACGATTTATAATTTCGTTTTTATTGGCCGCCATTTTGAATATTTTCATAGTTACTCTTGTAGTGTATGTGAATGTGCTCTGTTGTGTTTTTCTTTATTTTTGACGACATACACTGTTTTTGGTTCTTCTGTTAATTACTGGCTTTCTTTTTGACTTTAATTAGTGAAAACATAACTGAGGTTATGTTTATTAAAAAAAATGAAGATCTCTGGACCATAGGGGCTGTAGTAGGGGTAAGTATGCCTCCCCCTCCCCAATCCCCCCTCTATTTAAAATTCGTGCATCAAACCTCTATAGATTTACCAAAAATAAATCTGTAGCACAGGTCACCAGGATTAATCCGTTAGTCAAGTTAGTCAATGCAATTTTTACAATTCCGTGAGCAAATAATAACAGACGACATTCATGGCAATACTGAATCCTACACATATAGACTGACACACTCTTGTCACGATATTTATTTATATTGTTATACACTCCTTGTATTTATTTTCTTAAGTTTTCGCGACTAGTACATATAATAAAACTACTGTTTATTATTTAAGCGGGAATATCAAGCGTGGTTGCCAGACTACACTTTCATACATTACATAGTATACTTTTCTCTCTCTGACTATAGTAATGTGTATGTATATCTATCTCCCTCCCCCCTAACACCAAGTACGCGCGAAATGCAGCGGCCGGTATTTTATTTCAATTTCAGTTTCAGCCACTTTTCAGTAGCCGTGATCACATAAAACAAAGATTTAAAGTGTCAACGAGTGATGTTAAACTTTTTAACCTACCGCCAACTTGTTTATTTTAATTATTTAGTTTTAATGTTTGTTTATGGTTATTAATTACTCTATTAATTACTCCGTATTTTAATAAAAACTAAACTAGGGCTCCCACAGAGCTATCTAGTTTATTCGAATATCTCTCACGCCCTTAGAGGTTTTTTTGCACAGTCAATTTTTAACGAAAGGCTTCGCCATTTTTCATTGTTTGATAAATAGGAGTTTTCAAACAAGCTGAGCGTATAATAAGGCATTGGCTTTGTCGTCATGCGACGGGAAAAACTGATTTTAATGAGCTCCCGTTTTATATTTCAAACCTAATGCTTTTAAAAATCAGGTTCAGAAGCATTACTTTTTTATTGTATATTATATGTATATCTAAATCCTAATACTATTATATAATTATTTTCATTTGTATATTATCATAAGTATATATATACGTATGCATATATAGTTATATTGTTTTGTACTTATTGTACTGTGTAGGTATACTTATCTGTTCGATCCTTGCCTATAATAAATAGGTAAAACATCGCTCCGCTAATTTCCTCTTTCTGTGTGAGGCGACCGCTAATGCACAGCAGAATAAGGGCAGCCATTTTGAACATTTTGTCAACGTTTAACGACATCGCGCCGTGCGCTCATCTGTTTTCTAAATTCAAATAATTATAATTACTGGTCGTGCCAATAACTTTCATTATGACCTAATCTATGTACAGTGGTAGCTCTCAATTGAAACCATTGTGCCGTGCGCTGTTCCCGAGGGCAACCTGAACCGAATTAGGAGAGGGCTGATCTCAAGGTTGGTGGAGATTCTGCTTTTATAGTGCCAGGATTTAGGTTATGTCTCCGCTATACAGTCCACAGAAATCGAACCACTTTAACCTGTGGGTTAGAGCATCCCACACTTATCATTATTTAGAAATGACACCACTGTCAGTTTTAAAAATCTATTAATCCCTACCTAGGGTTGCCAGGAAGAGATCGCTTTTTAGCGATAAAGCCACCCGTTATACTTATCATTTGTATTTTTCTACAACTATAATAAACTTTATATGTGTAATTGTGGTAGTACACCTTCGCCGCATTATTAAATTAAAATAACATCACTTGAGTGCATGGCTTGTAATTATCCATCCCTTTCTTTCCTACAGAATACCCATATTCGAGCCAACTATACCTGCTCGCTCATCGGGTCAGAACAAATCGACGGGAAGAAAGGAGGTAGTCCAAATGAACTCTGCGTGTAAACTTGTACAAAGTAAAATTAATATTAAAACATTTAAACTAAATCGTGTGGTGATGCAAATAATGTAATCAATTATCAGACTTAATATAGCCACTATGACCATAAAATATATAATATACAACAACACAGAAGAATTGTGTCACCATGCAAGAAATTTGAAGGAGATCCATCGAATTCCCTCTGTGTCCTTCCTATTTGAGTACATTAAAGCGTAAACATAAAGAGTGACCTGCCTTACCTACCTACCTAATTTAGAGTCGTTAAGATTCAGAGGACTTACTCCTAAACGCCATTAGTCGTCCATTTAAGTCCGAACGGCTTAAAAAAATCCTTAAAAAATGAAAGAACGAGCCAAGTTTTATTTAGAACTACTAAAACAGTGTATATAAAACAAAAATAAATTGATGCACTGTAAAATGCACTTAAATATCTATATATATATATATATATATATATATATATATAATATATATATATATATATATATATCTTTCATCCGTGCAGGAACGGAGAAAGAATACAATTTCCTGCGGCCTGGCGGCCTGTCGTAAGAGGCGACTAAACAACCCACAGCCAGGTGGTAGGGTATTTGCCCGACTGGATGGCTACCACCCCTGGCCTAAAGTATGTCGCCATAACAACCTTGAGTTGCGTTCCGGCATTAGTGACCAGGTTCCAGTCACCTTTAAGAGAGCAGCAGCGCATTTGTAGCACCTTTGGTGTTGCAAATGTCCATAGGCGATGGTAACCGCTTTCCATCAAGTGGGCCGTCTGCCTGTCTGCTGAACTTCTGCAATAAAAAAAAAACTATATTCAGATAAATCAAACTGAAGTGTATGTTTGTACAGACCACCTGGCCGCAGGAAATTGTATGATTTCTCCGTTATTGCGCGGATAATAATATCTCGATGTAGGTGGCATCAAGATGTTTTCCTTCACCGTCAGCACATGGTGATTGTAACAATTATGTACATTAGGTCAGAAAACTACTTTAGTGATGCATGCTTTCTAGCCAGGTTTCAAACCCGCGCCCTCTAGCACAACATTACTTAACGATAGTGTATACAGACGTCGAGAACTGTAGCTCGTAAGTGCTAACAAATTCCCAGTAATTCTAAACAAGAATTCTCCAGGAACCATTTAAGTCTGTACAATAGCGTCACGTATACGAAAACACAACCTTGCGCGACCATTGTGCTAATATAACGTGGATATTATTGGCTTCAAGGTGGTCACGTCAACTGCCTTATTCTATATAACCTACGAAAGCTCCTTTGAGTAACGTGTTCGCGTTTATACATTCGTATATTTAGCGGAGTGTTTTCTAATCTATAACCAAACCCTAATCCACAAAAAAACAACTAAATACGCATATTACAATACTAAGCTTATTTATTGAGCAGTGATTTTTAAAATTTACTAAGGACGTCAAGCGGAATTTAAGTCAAAAATCTTTTCTTAGTAATTTGACAATATTTACCAAAGAACCGCCGTCATGACACGTTTGTAATTGTTCGTTTCGTTTTTTTAAATAGATAATTGTTCAATAGAACAATTACTTGTTTAAAAAAAAAACTAAACTGAAAATTAACCAATAATCACCAAGTGTTAAAGGTCTTGCTTTCAAAATTATAGTCATTATTATTAAAGTAAACATCATAGGTTATGTTGAAGAAATGCGTATGTCGTAAATGAAGTAACTTGATATTAGCACGATGTCATACGGAATACTAAAATGATTACTAAGTATCAAAATTACTCTTGATATAATATTGAGAGTTGCTAGACTTTAGACAAATATGCGAAAGAGGCGCCTCTATTATTTTCTTCTCTATTTGGCCATATTATTTATAGTCTTGTCAAGCATTTATTTTACTTTTGACAGCTCGATGACGGATCAATTAGTAACGTCCTAATGCGTTACCGACTCGATATGTTCTAAACTAAAAATTGACTTCATTTATAAATAAGTTTTAATCAATTTAAATTGTCTATACATTTTCCTAAAAATAGTATATCATGTAATAAATTGTACTTATTACACGATTATATTGTATTCGGTGTATTTAATTCGGTAAAATAAAAAGGCACTTATAATAATTGCGGTTATAGTATTTTTCTTTAAAGTACAACATTTTTTATTTTCGTATCGATTACTTTCGATTGATTTACGTATACTGTCAATGGTTTAATAGTCTTTGCGGTAAGTACATGACGCACAGAACATCACTATTACATCACCACAACAATAAAGTATGACAATTATGTCATTTGTTTCATGTGGGCTTTACTGTCTAGAGATATTTTACTTGATATTTTTTTTATTTTTTATTGCAAGAGTTCAGCAGATAGGCAGACGGCCCACTTGATGGAAAGCGGTTACCATCGCCTAAAGACATTTGCAAAACTAAAGGTGCTACAAATGCGCTGCTGCTCTCTTAAGGGAGACTGGAACCTGGTCGCTAATGCCGGAACACAACTCAAGGTTGTTATGGTGGCATACTCTAGACCAGGGATGGTAGCCATCCAGTCGGGCAAATAACCTACCACCTGACTGTGGGTTGTTTTGTCTGTTGAAATTGTATTCTTTTTCCGTTCCTGCACGGATGAAAAACGGATGATAAACGTGCAAACGTCAATAGTAAAATAAACGCTTGGAAACAGTATACTAACGATATTATTTTAAAAGTTCGTTGATGAAATTGGGCTCTACTTGTAGGTATTTTTTAAAACTATACTAACTATTCTTTGTTTTCAAATAGTATGTTTATATGAAAAAATGTCAACTACGTATTTTGCGAAAAGTGATCTTTTGGGGTTATCACAAGAAGTCAGCTATTTATATTCAGTGAACAAATTGGCTAAGGCTAAATATACAAATAGAAATATAAATTATCACTTTGTTTATTCATCTTGCAAGAAATGTCTCTAGATTAAATAGCTACAAATTCTGCTGGACCTCAAATGGTAGAGTTTTGCTAAAGCAGGAACCTGGTGAACAATACACAGTTATTAAAAATGAACAACTGCACCAACTAAATTCATCCTCATGTAATAAATGGCAATTATTTTCCATCTTAAACTTGTCCAGCACTGATAACAACAGAGAACTTACTGTAATATATTCTAGTTTTAAGACACTTAAATTAAGATTTACTTATGATAATTGTTGTAAACAAATTAAAAATCTTCGTGTAGTAAACTTTGAACTTGTAACTATTTATATTTGGTTTTCACCCATATAAAATTTACATCACTACTCATTCATGCAATCTTTGAATGATACTCATGTTACTGACAAGAAAGCTGCGCTTCATTTGTGCTAACGTGAGAGGAAATACAAAACTCCATCACTGTTATTTATTTCTCATTTTTGTCTGTCATTTTTTCCTTTGTTTACAAAAGTATTTGTTAATCCCTAACCCTAACAAGCCCTGGTAATAAACAAATAATAAGACTTTCTTTCACATACATGTATAGCAACAAGGTGTTGAGTGTTGTGACACTTAATATCTTTTTCTTACCTTACGACATATAAAAGTAGGTTTCGTGTTTATTGTATAATGAATAGGGGCCCCGTATGAATGCACCCTAGCACGCACGGGTCAGGCGACCAATGCTTTATGAGCCCACGCAAATGGCGGACGACATAATTGCCTGTTCCAGTTGAAAAATGTAATGTACATAATTTTGAAATCACCTAACAATGAACAATTTAGTGCTTGTTGTATAAAATATTTTATTTATATTTGTATCAGTCCATAAATACACTGCAAAAATATTATTAAAATCGGTTCACAATAAAAATGTTATGGCTGAACATAGATTAAAAAAATACTTACATGACGAATTGAGAACTCCGGTTTCTTAAGTTGGTTAAAAGTGTTCATATTCAAAACAGTGAAATAGGGTCAAGCAAAGTAGAACATTAATTTAAAAAAAAGGCATATAAAATAGACTGTGGAGGATTATTATTACCTATCATGAAATAGCTCAGTTTAAGGATGCAGCAGCAGTTATTGTCAGCTTTTTCTCGTTTTATATTTGTTTATGTAAGTCGATTGTATAATATTTTATTTACATATATCTTATTAGTATATCGTGGCATCTCTTTAAAGAGTACGGGCCATAAAAACGCCCCGGAGATTTGAAGGGCTTGCGTGGGGCCATGGGGAGGCTAACACGTAGAGGCCCCTTGACAAATTTAATCTAAATCTGGCGTGACACTGACCGGCGATTATCCCTGACTACACCATATAAACGTTTATTTGGTCATCACACAACGAGACATATAGCAATGAATGAATTGTACGGTGATATATACCAAAAAGTCTCGCAATGGTACCAAATAGGTGCAGTTCAGCATTTGCCAGGCAACAGGTGCCTGACGCTGGTTTTCAACTGCACCCTGGGACGGACGGATGTCGCACTGTTATTTATATATATGTATATATATAGCATGAATAATATAAATTACATACATAGATATACATACAATTAATATAAACATAATAACAATTAGTACACAGAAAATTAGAAACAAATATTGTGGGGATACCGATAAAATAAATATTCATTATACATGATACACACGGTATATATGAGATGTAAAATACATATTTATAAACAGAATAGTATAGTAGAGGCAGAAGACAAAAATTATAATATATAAGTAAGATTGACATTGACGTTCTCTAGTTTCCGTTGCTCATCTAAGAGGTAGTTCTTTAAGTTCTTGCGAAACGTGAAAGTTGAGTGATGTAATTGTCTTAAAGGTGGTGGTATATTGTTCCATATCTTAGATGCAGCATAACGGAAGCTACCCCTAAAGCATGTCAATTTATGAAACTGAAACGCTAGTTGGCGGGAGCATTGTCTACCTTTGACTACCCCTCCTCTGGTTACCCAGCTGAGCTTATTATACAAGTACTGTGGCTCTTTGTACTTAAGGACACCAAAGAGAAGGCAAGCCAAATGCAGTTTGCGCCTCAGTTTCATTTTCAGCATATATTTTTAAAGCATATTCATTCATTAATTTAAAACAGAGTACAACACAAAATTGCTAAAAGGTCTAAAAGAATAAAATATGAGCTGGTTGATCGCCTTAACATACACTCACATCTACAACAGACTCGTGCTGTTAAAATATTACATTTATATACAATCTAAGTAAGTAAGTAATTCATATACAAGGCGTGGTAGCGTGATGGCTAGCGCACGCGCCCAAGATCAAAGGGCGCAGGTTAGATCCTGACCGGAACGCATGTACCACTTAGTCAGTTTTCTGATCTAATGTGCATATTAAAACAATTACCACGTCGTAACAACGGTGAAGGAAAACATCGTGATACAACCTTCACATTGAGATAACCGATGTGACAAACCTGCCAAGCCGCCTTGGACAAGCGTGGCGGGTATACTGTCCGTTCCTCCTATAATGGGAGGCCCAAGCCCAGCAGTGGGACATTTACGGGCTGATATTATATATTTATTGTTACGAGTGTGAGACTCGAATTAAAATGCCGTTGGAATTACTATAGAATTTATTAGAACTATACAAACACGTATAACATAGGTACAAATATAACTAGACACTACTAATACACACTGCACGATTCAATAACACGCGCAAAGTCCGTCACTATATAGCTTATCAATGTACACGTTATGCTTGTATCGTAATCGTCGCTTGACTGCCCCACCCTTCCGTTCGGGCATTGTTTTATAGTAAACTGCACAATACACAATCGATTGCGTGGGCTGGTTTCTTCCAAGAAAATGTAATTTGCACACCTGAGACCGGCCAACAAAGTCGAAAACAATAACAGTAAGGATTAGTTCGGCATTAATGACGACCATAAAACAAGTACGATAACAATAGGATGTTTTTTTTAATTGCAAATTTTAAACACGAAGTAAACAAAAGTACTCCGAATGCAGGAAAGGTAATAACTGCGTTTTACGACAGCCAGGTGTGCACATTTCTTTGTCGGTATGTAACAATATTATGCAATCTAAAATTACACAATGAAGTGTTAAGAGAACGTTTTAGTATTTATGAATGCTAGTACGGTAATTTCAGGAAAATTAAAGAATAATTTTTGAAATAATTTTACATATTGAAAATTAAGATGTGTACTTTTAATTTTAAATATATAAAAATGTAATGATTGTGGAAAACGATACAATGTTAGCTTTAACAAACTCACAGACGACGGTAGTGCATTGAATGTTCTATATTAAACGGAGGTATTACCTGAATCAGGTCAACAAGTCTGGGGCATAAGGCTTAAATAAAATTAAATATGTCCACTCAATATGAACTTTAAATTAAAGGTGATAAAATACAAAATCGTACGCTAAATAATAATACATGTTTAACAATGTATGTCAGTTTCGTGTGTTTCACTGAGAGAAATGATGATGAAATGTATTTATGTTTGGAATATACGAATGCTGTAACTCTCACTCTTTAGTATTTTCTTAAGTTTTCGCAACTATAATAAAACTACGTTTTAACAGTTTTAAGCGCGGTATTTTATTTGATTATTATTATTAACTAAATAATTCAAATAAACAAGTTCGCGGTAGGCTACATAAAAACTTTATTACTCATTGACACTTGACATCTTTCTTTGTCTTCCGTAATCACGACTACTGAAAATTAGCGAAAACGTCGGAATAAAACTCAAATAAAATACCTCGCTTATAACCGATAAAACGTAGTTTTATTATAAGACTTTTCAGTCTTACGTAGTCATTTCCATAATAATGGAACCCTAGTGAAATTTTCAAGCCATTAGTCAATACGTCGTTCTGGGTTTCGCTGTACATATGTTACAGTCATTTATATATTTTTTTTTTATTAAGTCCATACTTGAGGAGATATTAGCTTCCTAAGTCATAAAAACGTGATAGATAAATGGTCGTTTTCTATATTTTATCGACCGGTCATTTGCCTTACTATCGGTTAAAATTTAAAATACAAGTAATACAGCAAATATAAAAATAAAATACAAATAATACAAGTAATAAAAATACAAGTAATACAAGTAATGTCAAATTTCAGCCGACGGTAGGGCAAGTAAATGAATAGTAAGATATAGGAACCGGCTACAAGAGCTGTTGGATATCTGGAAGTACGTATATGACGGCTCGGGAGAAATTGTATAAAATTACAATTCTTACAACTCCTCAAATATTAAATATAAACATAATAAAATATTTCGGAGTACCTTACAAAACTTTTTCGCGAAAAAAATCACTACTTTAAAAATTTCTAGTAAGGTTCAATTTCAGTACTCTTCAGCCTGATATCCATTTCTGTATTCAGATACCAGATATACTTTTTATCCGTGTAGGAACGGAGAAAGAATACAATTTCCTGCGGCCGGGCGGCCTGTCGTTAGAGGCGACAAAAGAACCCACAGCCAGGTGGTAGGGTATTTGCCCGTCTGGATGGCTACCACCCCTTGTCTAGAGTGTGCAGCCATAACAACCTTGAGTTGTGTTCCAGCATTAGTGACCAGGTACCAGTCTCCCTTAAGGAAGCAGCATCGCATTTATAGCAACTTTGGTGTTGCAAATGTCCATAGGCGATGGTAACCGCTTTCCATCAAGTGGGCCGTCTGCCTGTCTGCTGAACTCCTGCAATAAAAAAAATACCATTATATAAGTATTACACGAGTTCTCCCAATGGCTCAAATAGCTATTCCCAGATATCTAGCAGCTCACCAGTTATGACCCATGTCTAATTTTTGAGCTATAAGGTGGAAAATTATGTAAACATTTAAAGTGATAGAGTTTATAAAATACTTTTAACTAGAGATTCCACGAATATTCGGCTTCTCTTGGTATTTAGCCACTTTTTTAATTATTCGGTTTCGGACGAGCCGAATATACTTGGCGTCTCTAGTTAAAACGTCATTTAACTATCAATAATTTGTGGTTGAAATGTGTAATACATTTTTGAGTACCTACCTTTTGCCAGGTGGTAGGGCACTTGCCCGACTGGATGGCTACCACCCCTGGTCTAAAGTATGCCGCCATAACAACCTTGAGTTGTGTTCCGGCATTAGTGACCAGGTTCCAGTCTCCCTTAAGGGAGCAGCATCGCATTTATAGCACCTTTGGTGTTGCAAATATTCATAGGCGATGGTAACCGCTTTCCATCAAGTGGGCCGTCTGCCTGTCTGCTGATCTCCTACAATAAAAAAATAACCTAATATGTGCGTTTTTTTTTATGATTTGGTATTCGATATTCACCAGAATTCGGCCACTTTTTTAACTATTCAGTATTCGTCCGAATACTATGTGGTCATAGTATTCGGCTGAATACCGAAGAGTTAAAAAAAGTAGCCGAATATCCGTGGCATCTCTGTTTAAAACGTCATTTAACTATCAATGATTTGTGATTGACAGGTGCAATACATTTTTGAGTACGTAATATGTAATATTTTCTTAAGTTTTCGCGACTTGTATACATAATAAAACCACGTTTTAACGGTTTTAAGCGCGGTAATTTTATTTGATTTTGGTTTTTCCGACGTTTCGGCCACTTTTCAGTGGCCGTGATCACGGAAGACAAAGATGTCAAGTGTCAACGAGTATTGTTAAAGTTTTATTTAGCCTACCGCCAACTTATTAATTTTAATTATTTAATTTATAATTTTGTTTATGGTTATTATTTAATCTATGGGAGCCTAATCTAATTTACTACCGCTTCGCAACATGTTATGGCTTGAAGAGAAGAAGCGGCGCAAGAAACTCTTCAGCAAACATGCCTAGCTCTAATAATTTTATATAATATTAAAATGGGTGGAAGGAAAAATAAAAGTAATTATCAGTCAAGTTGGTTTGTGTTCCGTTGTACGCAGAAAGAGCTCACAGTGTCTTGAGGTCTGGCAGCTGGTTTTTGCTGGGTTTGGGTCTTAATAGTTTTGATAATTGGATCCCAAACAGGTGGTACTTGCCAACCATCTTCTCTATTGAAATTTGGGTGTTTTTTGATTTCAATAGCCTCACGCATCATTCTAGGTATGAAACGATTCTCTTTCGCGAGGATTTGTGGGTTATCGAATCTGATGTAGTGGTTGGGTTTATCCAGCGTGTGTTCACTGATCGCAGACTTCGTAGACCTTGTGTGTTTCATGTCAGCAATGTGTTCTTTTACTCGTGTTTTTATGCTCCTCTTTGTTTGCCCAATGTATGACAATCCACAATAGCTTGATTGTGATTTTAATATTATATAAAATTATTAGAGCTAGGCATGTTTGCTGAAGAGTTTCTTGCGCCGCTTCTTCTCTTCAAGCCATAACATGTTGCGAAGCGGTAGTAAATTAGATTAGGCTCCCATAGATTAAATAATAACCATAAACAAAATTATAAATTAAATAATTAAAATTAATAAGTTGGCGGTAGGCTAAATAAAACTTTAACAATACTCGTTGACACTTGACATCTTTGTCTTCCGTGATCACGGCCACTGAAAAGTGGCCGAAACGTCGGAAAAACCAAAATCAAATAAAATTACCGCGCTTAAAACCGTTAAAACGTGGTTTTATTACGTAATATGTGTTTTTTTCACGATTAGGTATTCGACATTCGCCAGAATTCGGCCCCTTTTTTAATCTTTCGGTATTCGGCCGAATACCGAATAGTTAAAAAAAGCGGCCGAATACTTAAGTAGAATATTCGTGCCATCTCTACTTTTAACAAATATTATTTAGACTAAATATTGTCATGATCATATGTAGAGAATAGTTCAGATCAAGGGTCATACAAGTCAAGGTACTTAGTTGAGATATAGGATATTTCTTGTGAAAATGACAAATACGTCTGATATTCTTACTCATTACGTAACCCATTACTTTGCGTGATCCCACAAGCACTTGGCCAATTTTTTACTTCCTTATTAATACAAAAACTTATACTTGAGTGCTCGAATGTACTTTCTTAAGAAGAATAAAGAATTAAACTTCTTTGAACAAAATGTATGCTCTAAAAGATTGCACTTCTCACGAGATTCATTTGGGAAAATCTACGTCGGCATTAATATCAGTGGCTTTGTATTAAATTTCGATTTTTCTCAAAACCTTTAAACACTCAATAAAAACTTCTAATACTCATACATACAAGTGTTAAAATTGAAAAACAATGCCATAAAGCTTTGTACCAGCTAATATGAACTGAGGAAAGCAAATACTATATTTGGAATATTAAATCGTAAAATCAAATTTCGACTCTAGATTTGCGGTTTTAAGTCTCGAATTTAAGTGCTAACAGCAAACAATTATAACGTAATCGAATTCGGACTTTTCACACGATCACACACATTCCCTACTCGTGTTATTACACTTACTCCAAAATGCATATCTAATGTCGTTCTTATACATCAAGCGATTGAGTTGAAAATCGATTATTAGTTAATTCGAATTGTACAACCTATTGACTCGTGGGACTACGTGCATTCGGTTTTCAAATACAGGCTCGCTGATGAAAAATATTTTGTTATTGGAACAATTTTTATTCTATAACATTAGTGATAAGATTTAAAATTCTGTGTTAATTCTCCTTGTGTTATGTCGTTTTGGTTTTGGGGTATCAGTCGTGGCCGAGGGCTGAAAGGGGTGTAGAGACGAGGGGGGAGGTGTTGGGGCAGCTAAAGCCTTTCCAGGTTCTACTACGTTAGTACCGTCGCGTCTGTCGTAAAGCTTGTATCGATGGCGCGCATTCCACCGCGCGTGCGCTTTTCGATTTTTTTTTAAACGTAAATCTCATCCTACATTCATAACAGTTTATTATGCCTTAATTTTTGTTTTGTGTGAGTGTGTCGCGGCGATAGTTTTGTGTATGTGTGTAAGGTTTTAACAGAACGCTTGGATGTATGACCTACTTAAGGAAGGTTCAGTTTTAACTGTTTTTTCGGAAAATAATCGCGAAATTATTTTTATAACATTGACGTTAATTTAAAATAGAAACGTAGAGTAATTTCTGAGCGCGGGAAACCACACACGGGCGGGTTAAAATGGCGGGAACTGTATACGTAAGATCTCTTATTAAAATTTCATGTAGAATTAAAAATGGAAATTGTAATATTATCCAGCGAGCTCTTGAATCATTTTCGGGGAAAATTTGTTGATGAAATATTAACGATACATTTGTTATTATTTTGCTAATGCAGGATATGAGATACCTCATAATATAGGAAGCGTTCCCGCCATTTGTGTGATGAAATAAGTTAATGGAAACATTTAGATTAAAGGACTTCTTCACATATCATCCAGTATAAAATTATTTGTTAATCGGTAGACAAATACACATACTTTACATACCCACGCTAATCAAGTTACGCTAGTAATATGGATAGTACCTACATAATGGACAAGCTTTGGAGCTTTTTCCAGACCGTTGAAAACTATGGAAAGTTTGTTTATAAAAACTTGTTCTGCCGGGAATCGAATCCGGGACCTCTGTTTCTATGAAACAAGCAGTCTATTGTTTAGTTTGCTAGATCACAGGGGTTGTCTATGTCTATTTAATCTACATTATTTTATAATTTTAATTACAAGTTTAAGCGTCGTCTTTTACGAATTAAGTATTATAGCTATTAGGTTTATAAGCATTTTACATTTGGGCTTTCCTCCCTCCCTATTTCAGGGTAACAGAAGGTATATCCGCTATGTCACGATTAGTATGGGATAACCAATATGTCTTTCTTTCTGTTACTCGGGGTATCGAAACAATTATATTGACTAACGGATAGGAAATTTTACTCCTTCAGCAAAATTACTAGGCTAGGTGCCCTTACCATAAAGGTGATCCTAAGTCATTAAATTGAGGCGTCATGGAGATATAATGTACTGCAGAACCCGTGGCGCCTTCTTAATGCTAGTAGCTGTAGGGTAGGCAGGTCGTCTACCACATATCTATCGAGGACTCATTCGGGTTAAAGTGGAAAGCGTAACCATAAGCGAAGCCATTTAAGTGTCAACCATAGAGACAATCAATACGTTTTTTTTAATGCATGAGTTGACTTGATGGAAAGCGGTTACCATCACCTATGGACATTTGCAATATCAAAAGTGTAACAAATGCGCTGCTGCTCTCAGGGAGATTGGAACCTCGTCACAAATGCCGGAACAGAACTCAAGGTTGTTATGGTGGCATACTCTAGACCAGGGGTGGTAGCCATCCAGTCGGTCAAATACCCTACCATCTGGCTGTGTCGCCTCTTACGACAGGCCACCGGCCGTGGAAAACTGTATTCTTTCTCCGTTCCTGCACAGATAAACGTATAACGTGTGGTATAAATTGCAATAATTCCAAAAGAAAACACCAAAAATTTAAATCACCCAAACTTCTGAATAAACAGAGATCTTGGAAAGATTTAGCTAAGTCACTTCGCCCTAATTAGATGCCCTGTCGGCGCCTGCGGACCCTATGCTTTTACAAATTGTTGTTTTGCAACATCGTCGGGGTATCTCAAGGAAATTGCTGAACACAGTCCTGGGTATAATTTCGCATTATGGACACAAGATGTTTACATTTTTAGTCTTTGTAACGAGAAGGGTTTTTGGTGTTTTCTCTTATGTCGGGTTTTGTACCTCACTATACATTTTTTTACCTAACATTTGACATAAACTTCATACATGTTGTGTTAATTTTCTAGCAATGGTAAAAGAATGAATCGTAAGGTAAGGAAAACGGACATTAAAAACACAATCAGGATTTAACGCTAAAGTGATATAGACTAAAACCGAAATTACTTCCTTATTAATAAATAACGTTGGATACCGCTGATCTATACTTCTATACTAATATTATAAACAGGAATCATTTGTATTTTTGGATGTTTGTAACGAACAAACTCAAAAATTACTTGACCGATTTCAAAAATTCTTTCACCATTGGAATGCTACATTATCCTTGAGTAACATAGGCTATAATTATTACTAGAAAATTAGGGATTCCTACTAAAACTACTAAATGTCCATCCGTGCGAAGCTGCGACGGGCCGCTAGTAACATATATTGATGCAAACCGGCCCTTGCAAGTGTTTTATTACCCCTTTGAATTTGAGTGATGTATTGTTTACACCGCCGTAAGACATCATAAAACCTTCTTTCCTCGGTTGGTATTTCATGCGAATTTTTGGTAGCCATTAAGATGACCATTTAACGATTTCAAGAACCAGTGGGCAGCATGTTGCTAGGAGGCCATGTCTAATTTACAAATGAATGAGTGTCGGTCAGTCGGGAAATGCACCAGTCGTGTTCTGACTGCGAACGAAGCGTTACGTAGTACACTTTTGGAGCGCGTATCTTATAACGATGAACTTTGCGCGATTTATGTAATAACGATTTTCTGCCCACGGTTTGGTTTTGTTGTATTCCGCATACTCGTAAGAACTGTGAACTATGTGTCTGTACTTCTAATAAACTTTGTGATAATTTCAAAGCCATATTCGAATTTAGATCCTACAAATTCGTAACAATATAATACTAGATACTATTTATTCAAAATATGCCACGAACAAATTTCTTTGCTTAACTAGTATATACCTATAAATAAAAATAGAACTAGCCGTCTTTGTAGAACAACTATTGAGTCAATATTCAATTTGCAAGTGTGTCCTTACATTTATGTTAAGGGTCGTTTTATTGCAATCAATGTTTATGTGAAATGAAATTGCTCTTTTCACCTTCACTGCTAACCTAGTTCGTAAGTAACTAAGTCAAATCATGATATCTTGTTTGCATCTGAAGAACAAAACTAGTTTTTTCCTTATTTATATTAAACGGCTCAGCTCATGGAAAGTGGTTAGACTTGGCGGCTTATAGACGTTTACAACGTCAGGGACGAAGCCAACGCGTTGCCAGCCTTTAAGGTGGGATACCCTGTGAGAGCATGTGGTATGGTGCGGACGGCCTCTGTGGTTGAGCGGGCTAAGTCTTTCCAGGCTTACCTCACTGCAACGCAGAGGCTCCGGGTTCGATTCCTGGTATGGTAAATTTTGGAAACGAATTTTCTCCGTTATTTACTATAGTATAGTCACGTGACAAAAAGAATGTTAAACTACTACATGGATGGGTACAAATGTAAAGGTAGACCAAAAAAAAGATGGATGGATTGTGTGAAGGATGATATGATGATATGTGGTGTGACAGAAGATGTATGTCAGAATAGAAGAGTTTGGAAGGAAAAGACCTACTGTGCCGACCCCAAGTAATTGGGATATGGTGAAAGAAAAGAGATTTACTATAGTCTGGGTGTCTGAGAATCGGCCCCAGAGTAATTCGTTGTATATTACCCATAACACAAGCGAACTTGCTTAATTTGCGGATATACAATATGTGTATTTGTCTGCCAATGATCTATATATACTTATACATATAATTGAAATCCACATATATAGTGACTCATCATGATTCTCAGGAACTATAATACCTATAGACTTGAAATTTGGCATGGACCTTCCTTTCGCCAAGTAGAGGTCAGCTAAGAACGGATTTTACGGCACGCGAAGCGGGCGGGTATCAACTACTTATTATATATTATCACACCGCTTGAGCCGGCCCTAAGAGCTGTGTAATCAAGATAACGATTCCAGCATGGCTCTACCACGAACATCCCAGCAAGGCTGGACACAAGCCTTTCTGATGTTTTTCTTTAGTTTAAATATTTCTTTTTGTTTTTTTCTTCTTGTCAATATGGTTTTCCTAAGAATAATGTATTACACGCATTATTTTCTTTTTATTTTAATTGCATAATAAATATATATCAGTCACTTTGTGTTATATAAAACACTAGTTTTTATACAGCAGCAGTTTTTATACAACTTTGATTGAATAATCTTTTTTTTCCGTTTACCCTCAATCCTTATTTTTGTGTCGGCAATTTGTCCTTTCCTTCCATATTCTTCTATTCTGGCATCTCTATCATTCCACAAAACATCATGTCATCCTTCACACAAACCGTCTATAATTTTTTTGTCCACACCACCTTAGTCTTCTTCCTCAAGATTTCAGTGACGTGTGAACACAACATATAAATATTACGTTGATACAGAATGAATTTGGTTTATTATAATAATATGTTAAAACTAACTAAAATGACAGTTAACTACACAATAGACAGTCTTATCGCTATTAGCGATTTCTTACAAAAAAACCTATGGATGGTTAAGACTTTTGGTAAGATCAGTGAAACGTTGTATTATTTGGATTCAAGTAGCCCCACGTCCTATTATAACCTACAAATATGGTAGTAGCGTGTCCGAAGTGTGATCGTACAATCTTAGCTAAAATAGAATTATATAAGCTACATAAACGCATGCGACCGGCTCGAAAATCAGAGCTTTAATGTACACAGTACATAGCGTCGCTGTAACCGAAATCGGTTTAGGTAGTATTAATATTATTTGTAATCAATAGTTCTGAATATATGTACATACTGATGTATATATATATTGTTACTCATCACTCTTAATCAACTGCTTTCTATTAAAGAACGAAAAATAAAATATTTTTACGTAGAATACAAACACAACAACATAAAATTATTTTATTTATTATTGCATGGCTTATAAATACTTATTTCACATAATTTGTGGTAAAAAATCAAGCTACACGTTTTATTAACCATTGCTACGTCGTAGCGCGTGCTACGATATGCTACGAAATTTCATAGACCGCTCATGTTCTGATACTTGAGGGTATGAATGTCGATTTTTATATCGTAAAACAACTGTCACATGTAATAACAATAAATATCATATTTATATGTCATACATATGGCATATTAGATGTAAATACAAAGTTGTATTTCTAGACAAGACTGCAGGCATAACCTTTTTGATACGATGTATGTTTTTAGGGATATTAACTATTTTACCAAAAACGGAACTCTTATCTTTTCGTCATGTCCGTCTGTCCATCTGTCGGTCTGTTGGGCTGTTCTGCTCTCTTTTATGTTATGGTCATTTTTCTTGGAAACTATTAGTCGAATGGCGTGGCTTCATCTACGATAGTGTTATATATATAGGCCGTTTCAAAACAGTCTATTCTGTATGGCGACTAAAATTTACAATAAACTAGCACTATAAATTAAGGAACTCAACAGGAAAAGCTTTAAAATAAGATTACGACAATTATTAATAAAGAAAATATATAACACAATACATTAGTATCTTGCTGACCCACACACTGATTTAGGAGTCTGATTTTGTGACATGAGAAATACTAAATATCGTAATTATTATTATTTCAATTTGTATAGTAATTTGTTCTTAGACATTAGTAGTTTTAAATTAAATGATTTTGTAAGTTACATATGTAACAGGATACAGTGATAATTATAATATTATTTTCAAACCTGTATACATCAAATAAATTACTTTGACTGTGACTTCACGCAGATATAGCGATGGATTTAACATTATTTGAGATGCGACATTGTTAATGACGTTAAATATTGACAGTAACGTATGTATATATACTAACTTTTTAACGCTTTAAATAAGACGCGATCGGCCACACTCTAAATATTTAACACTAACACAGGTGCGGCCGCAGCATAAAAGAAATTTAGTAGCAATATAAATTGCTGCGCTGCCACACACTGCTGTAGTGAAAACGCGACAGAAGTATAAGGACTTGGTTAGGTCACTAACGGTGAATTTTTTTCCATGTAGATAGTCATGAAGAATATGGTTTTGGAATCCGGGTACTCCGCCTTTATCCGTGCAGGAACGGAGAAAGAATACAATTTCATGCGGCTGGGCGACTTGTCGTAAGAGGCGACAAGACAACCCACAGCCAGGTGGTAGAGCATTTGCCCATCTGGATGGCTACCACCCCTGGTCTAGAGTATGCCGCCATAACAACCTTGAGTTGTGTTCCGGCATTAGTGGCCAAGTTCCAGTCTCCCTTAAGAGAGCAGTTGTATTCTTTCTTCGTTCTTGATAGAACGATTCATAAAAGCCGGCAACGTACTGCCTACGCTCCTGGAGTTGCAAAGATCCATGTACGACGGTATACACCTTAAGTGTGCCGGGCAGCCTATTGACCTACTTCAGGCAATAAAAAAACCTACTTTTCCACGCTCAGCGTTGTTAAATCAAAAAGTTATTAAAATGTTCACACTTTAACGTATAATTAAATCAACCCTTTCTCTTGTAGAAGACTAGTTAACCCGTAATCCACTCCCAATAAGCCATTAGCTGGGAATCGATGGGGTGGCTCGTACCCAAGGGGGGGTTAGACCGCGACCCCTTATAGTAACAAATACGTGCCTCAGACGGTCTTTTCAGCCATCGAGTTTGTAGGGTTAAATGGACTTATTGTTTTTGCTTTTTTTAGGTCTGAAAACCATGAGGCTTTCAGTTTAACGATGAATCCAGTGTTTTTAAGTCTATAATATGTACTAAAAATCTTTTTAATAAGTTAAAATTAATTACCACGGGTTTTAGCCGTTTCGTTAACATAATTTTATTTGCGTGGTAACACTTTAATTTGTTATGATGTTTATTACTCTAATTCATTCCATTATACGCGATTTAAATGCTAAAAAGTACACAAACTAATTCTGTAGTAATTTAGAGAAATGTAGAAAATATATTTTTTATAACTAAAATTGTGGGCACTATTTCAGTAAATAACAATATTATACCTTTAGCAATTACGATTTTCCACAATTGATTAATATTTTACAATAATTTGTTCATTTTGTAATAGGTTTGTATATGCAAGTTGTCAGTTGTAGCCAAAAGCTGCTAAAAATATTTCATGTTAGCTCGACACTCTAAGTATATTTTGTAGTCTCTGATTTTTTATTTAGAATCCTTGTGATTTGAAACTCGATGAAACGAAAATAAGCGACACTAAAAAGACATAAACACATACAATTCAACCTTATCTAATTCGAAATAAAACACATTTCTTTTTATCAGTTAGCATTAATTTTTACTTTAAATAAAACTCAAAAGATTTCAAAGTCATTTTAGCTCTATCTGTATATACTTAAGGTAGATGTTATTTTATACGTAGATCAAAGAAAATTATGCGTAATAGTACATTAAATTTTGATCTTTGTGCTAGTAATGATTTAAAGTGTAATTTAATCATTACGAATAAGGCTCAAAATACTTAAGAATAAAGGCTCCTATAATAAAATAGAAATGCAAAAATGTTTGTGTGCAGCTCACAATTGTCTACTAAGCGTTGTTTCACTTCTACTGCGTGTGAATTGCACACACTTTTTTTAATAGTGATGTACTAAACTTTACCATTGAAAAACCAATGACTAAATCGCCCAGTAAAAAATATAAATCTGAAAAAGCCTTAAAATTTACATTTATAGAAGGGGCCAAAACTCAAAACACCATTAAAACTGTAACTAAAATTATATTACTTCAAAATATTTTTTAGACCGGATCAGTTAAAAATTGGTATCAATAAAACTGTATTTGTATTTTTACTATATTTCTAAATTAAATAATAGTAATTCATAACTTGGAACTAGAATAGTTCTTCCATGATAGATTTACAATTTGTTTTACGTATCTGGGAATGCCTAGATTATATTCAAAACTTTATTACAGTGAAAAGTTATATGGAATTAAATAAATTAATATTAATTATACTATAAATATAACTGTACTTACAAAATAACAATCTATAATTAAAAAATAGACTCCAGGTCGATGTCGGCGGGGAGCGTGCTCAAAATGCTGGCCGCATTTCCACGATGGATGGCAACGCTTATCCGTTGCCCAAGATGCAAGCCAGCCTTTTGGTCACGCGAGACCTCAATTAGACGCGTTAAGAGGTCTCGATGATGAGCTCCAGGCCCCCACGGCCCCAGGGTTTCATCCCCGAAAGCCACAAATATGTACCCATTACCAATGGACACACATTTGCGGCGTTTCAGGGCCTCCTGGTGTGCGGCAGCAGCCCCGACTGTCACCGCTGTGACTGGGAGATGGGAAGCCGCCAAAGTATTAACACAAGTAGGGTCCCATACTAAGGGGCGTCCCATCTTCCATGACACCAACGACATTCCATCTGGTCTGCACTTAATCATTTTCTTAATCACAAAATTTGATCCAAATCACTTACTACTTCACCTACATCGCCATATTAATTAAGAATTCACTTCAAGTGAGGTTGTCTAGAAGAGATTGCAAGAAGACCGTATATCGTCTTTGCCAAAATAGTATTGTAAATATGCAGGTTGTAATTTTTTATTTTGGTGATAATGATAAATAATAATCTATCTAATTTATTAAGCAAATAAATATAATTACACGATAAAAAAAAGTGTGCGCCTCAGGGCGCCTGACAGAAGTGATAACTTAAACTAATCTAAGTTGAACAATTTAATATTGAAATTGTTTAACTTGAGAAAATCTTAGGTTATTACTTAATTTTTTTGTATCTTAATATGATAATGTAAGGAAAGGTTATTTATTAATTAAATCTTTTATTGATTATAAAATATATTTTAATCTTAGTTACAATTCTTGAATAGGTACATTAGAATTTTGTGTATGTACTTTATTAGTATCATTATTTAATCTAATTACCGAAATACGGCTAGCGCTGTAGGTAAGGGTAGAGAAGAGAAGCCTGCCTACCGCTGCCGTATGCGTGAGAAAAAGGGAAGCCATACAGACTGGCGCCGTAACACGTTACGTAACGAAGCGGTTTTTACCCTTCCATAAGTTATCACTTCAAAAAATCTAAGACAAAATTAAAATCTTAATTTTCTTTCTAATTTCATATTTGAACAGAACAATCAAATCTAAAACAATCCTTATGGATATTACGTAACGTATTAACATTATATGGTGAATCAATATTAAGAACTAAAGAATAACTAACCAACAAGGCAACACAGTAAATTACTGACATTTTCTTTCCTATAGTTCGGCCGTTCTATAAAGACCCACATGTGACACCTATCAAACTGATTTTAGTAGTGAAGTGAGCTATCGATGACGATAAAATTACGATTTTTATTCTATATAGGAAGTCAAACATTATCGAATCGATTATAATAAAACGATTTATTGTTTTCAAAAATATTAATTACCTTTTGTTGCATTTTTATTTTTAAAATATAGAAAATGTTCATAACATAATTACGATTTATTTTTAAACTATAAAAGTGTTGACAAACATAACGCTGTCATGTGGTACGTTTCTGAAGAAATAACCTAGTTGTGGTGTTTTAATTTGATATAAATTATTTTGGTACTGTTACAAAGTTAGTTTGTCAGCATTTATAAGAAACTTCAAAAGCGGCTTCTTGAAACGACTATAGTATTCTTCCATATTACTTATTGATCAATTCTTTACCTACCATAACATATAAGTGATGTAACGTTCCGAATTACATAACATCGTATCGACCTTGAACGAAAGAATGCCTTTGTTCCCCCCCAAAACGTAATAACACCGATACGGCTGAGATCCGTGTATTCAAAATACATTATTTACAAAAACAAATTGTTAAATCATAAGGGATGAACGGGTATTTATTACTGAGCGGTCTATACGCTGGGATAAGGATATGTTAGGGCTGGCACAAGCATGTATCACAGTATTATTTTATAATGAAAGAACAAATCTTGATTTGTAGAAATACGGGTATTAATTGTACAAAAGATTGAAACAAAGTCAAAGAATCTCATAGTATTTGACTTACATAATATGGCCATTTAAATATTTGGATACACTTCAGTTTGAAAAATTTATAATAATTCCAAAACAAACGCAAATCAAGTACCTAAATGACATAATAGAAAACTAAAAAATATATCTATATATCCGTGCAGGAACGGAGATAGAATACAATTTCCTGCGGTTGGGCGGCCTGTCGTAAGAGGCGACAAAACAACCCACAGCCAGGTGGTGGGGAATTTGCCCGACCGGATAGCTACCACCCCTGGTCTAGAGTATACCGCCATTACAACCTTGAGTTGTGTTCCGGCATTAGTGACCAGGTTGCAGTCTTCCTTAAGCGAGCAGCAGCGCATTTGTAGCACCTATGGTGTTGCAAATGTCCATAGGCGACGGTAACCGCTTTCCATCAAGTGGGCCGTCTGCCTGTTTGCTGAACTCCTGCAATAAAAAAAAAGATAGCGAAAAATACTCAAAGGAGTCTATTTTGACAAAAACTAAAATAGTATAATTTTTTGAGATTCCTGAAAAATCAATTACCCTTGTCAGGAATCGAAACGGCTGATTTTGAAAAATAATCACGTCCTTTATTGTCATACCAAATCATAGCGTAGCTTGTAAGGATCAATTTCTATGAAGGAATATCAAACGGCAAACCAAGGGAAGGGGTTGCTTTTGAACAAAATGTTCTTTTATCCATAAATTAATTATAATATAAGTAAATAAATAATAAATAATCGGCAGACAAACACACATATTGTATATCCCTAAACTAAGCAAGTTACGCTTGTGTTATGGGTAATATACAACAGACTCCTCTGGGGCCGATCCCAGACACCCAGACCATAGTAAATAACGGAGAAAATACGTTACCGAAATTTACTATACCAGGAATCGAACCCGGAGCCTCTACGTTGCAGTGAGGTAGGCCGGCAAAGGCTTAGCCCGCTCAACCACAGAGGCCGTCGAATTATACCTTATTGCTAGCTTTTGCTCCCGGCTTCGCTTACGATATATTAAAAACTAATTAAGTTTTTATGTAAGTAAAATAGAGGTGCTATATAAGTAGCCGCGGCGCAAACTACAGTAGAGTATTAATTAAGAAAATCTATCACCAATATTTAACTGTAAATGTTCCATTGTACAAGTTTGAGTGTGGCTAAGGGTCTGAGCTCAAGTTCATTGTAACAGGAAGTTTGCCAACCCTGCACTTATGGCGAGTGCCGTACACCAAGCCTTGACCGGAAGTCGGCCATATTTTATTTATAGACACTCGCACACCGGTGTTGCGGGAAAAATAGCCCTAAAGACCTTTTATGCTTATCGATTTTGAATACCGTTGAATAATATTGCGACACAAGCAAAAGTTACCTTTTGTGCTGAAAAGCTCCTTTATCCGGTAGGGGATGACAGGTTAGGTAACTCTGTATTACACAACTTATTTAAAAAAAAATGAGGCTTATAATATACGTGTCGCAAAAACACCGTTCTTTGGGAACGTACCCAAAACTTTAACCGCGTTAGGTGCTCTAGGTTCGAGCTGAACAGCATTGCTATAATACCCAATTATTATATAGACTATCCAATGTTTAGAATAAATGTTACGTATTATTTAAGTAAAATCGTTTTAAATTTGCTTTATAAGGGCAATAAGAAGTTATTTGTTTGGATCACTTGTGACTTGATGGAGGCTGGTACTGAAAATCAGCGCTGTGTCAGTTCTTGACATTTGTGTTATGTACATTTCTTTCTTAAAGTTGTATATTGTTACGAGTTGCGGGATTCGAATTAAAATGCCGTTGGAATTATTATAGAGTTTATTAGAACTATACAAACACGTATAACACAGGTACAAATATGACCGAACACAACAAATCCAAACGTAATGCAGAAGATCGTAATTCAATAAAACGCGCAAAATCCGTCACTAATAGATTCCCGTTTGTACACACGTCTCGCCTTAATGGTGGTTCTCGCTCGACTGCCCCTCCCTCAATCAGGCCATACTGCACAAGTGCAATGTGCCCGTCCGGCAACGTGGACCGAATTTCCTAGAATCAGCTTGTACTTTAAAATCCGTAACACCTGTCTAATGATTGCAATACAACAATAGGCTGTTCTCTAGTAACATATGCCAATATATAAGTAAACAAAAGAAGACGATCATAAAAGAATTACAATAGTTTCAATATTATTAGTGCAAATGCCTACGGGTAATAAATGTGCTGCTACAAATCTGTACGTTGAATTTGTCTTTGTCGGCGCCTAGGTTGTAACAATATTTTATAAAATTCTAAAGGCTTTATGTTTTATGAGTCGTATATTCTGTTAATTTAGTATATTTTTTAGTTTTGTGTGCATTCATTCGCGACAATAAATATTTTTTCTTTCTTTCTTCTTTCTATTATCTTGTTTGCATTTAAATTGTGACACGGATTATGTGGACATTGACTTGTTAGTGGATAGACTAGCATCTGTAAATGTGAAATATATCAAACTTAGTAATAATTAGTTTCCTCGTCACATATTTTTCATATTATTAGTTTTTTTTTTCTAAAACGAATGTATATTTATTTTTTATATTTCTTCTGTCATCTGTAGAGGTTTATGAATAGCTATTCTTCAGTTTGTAAGACTAGAACTGTTAGCCCCCAAATAAAATAAAATTAAAATAAATTGCGTCTATTTTGTTTTTAAGTGTTTGTTTTGTATTATAAGTCCGTCCTACAATAAAGATCAATACATTTTCTTTCTTTCCAAAATATGCTGCTCCGCTGCCATTGTGGTAAGAACACGCTGCCTATTAGTCCATAAAGATAAATTATTTTGATCAATTTATATAAGTTACTGAATATCAAAAGCTCTTAAACGATTAGCCTAAGGTTCCTACGGAGGCGGCTAAACGAGCGAATTATCAACCAGTGGCAAAGAGCGACAAATTTTTGTTAGATAAACATGTACACTCAATTTAAAAAAAACTGAGCAGAAATGATTTTTATAACGTTACACTTACCCATCTTAAGACCTGTATCTCACAGATGTAGCCAGTGACGACAGATATACGACAAACATCATGTATATCACTATTAAATGATGACATAATTATGACCACAAAAAAAAAACACTGAAAATAAATTTATAAGTACGCATATTTTTTACGCATTTTTTTATACTATGTATATATATATATATATACATACATACATAGTAATATAAAATAACTTACAATGTTTCCATTTATATAGCAAACTTAAAAAGGACCATGTTCATTATAATCGGTGTATTTTCAAGGTCGTAAAAAATATGCGTACTTATAAATTTACTTTCAATGTTTTTTTTATGTGGTCATGATGATGTCATCATTTAATAGTGATACATGATGTTTGTCGTATATATGTCGACACTGTATATATACATTATATATATATATATATATATAATATATATATATATATATATATATATATATATATATATATATATATATAGATATGTATATATATATATATATATATATTGTTTAATAAAATTACTAATTTTTTTTCATGGTATATTAATATGTATGTATGTATATGCTGTATGTGTTTATATGTACACGAACTTATATATATATATATATATATATATATATATATATATATATATATATATATATATATATATATATATATATATGTGTGTGTGTGTGTGTGTGTGTATTTATTTATTGCTCACCAAAAAAGCCTAAATTAACTTATAATTAAAATAAAACATATTGGACAGTAACAATGCAAACTATTCCGTCACAACGATAGAATTCAGTAGAGAGATGTATCCTATAGATAGGTTGCTACATAATAGCCAGCGTATATGTAACCGAGGTATGAAATATAAATCAGCGCAAATAGACGTAATTTGCTATTGTTAGAAGGTTTTACAAAAATTATAACTATATTTGAATTAACAGATGGCAGATAGGGAGTTGTATGATTTAAAATTACAAAAGCAGTTCTTCCTTTAATTTTTGAACTATAGGATCGTCTGTAAAAGAACTGCGTAGTAGAGATTAAACAACTTTAAATTTCTGAAGAAAATTAATTTTAACAAGATAATCGAATTATTTTGAGACATAAATTGAGCACTTTTAATGCTGCAAAAATATTAAATGTTCATTACCATTGAGGAACTCTTCACTGTGTGCATATCATACTGTTTTCCTTTGAAATGCAATCGATTCCATGAGATACGCTCTTGAAGATTGTACGGGCCTTAGTAGATTAGAACTATAAGCAAATTATATCTGGGTTAGTATCTACATATAGTTTGCTGTCTTTATTAATGTAAACTAATATAGCAGGCATGTCAAATTTTACGAACAACGACACAGCTAATAAAATTCCTAAAGTTAAGCGCTCAGTTTTTTTTGCGGTTAGTGTAGTGATAATTTCGCCTTTTAACTAAAGACCTGAAAAATACCTAGACATTATTTATTATCCGAAACACAATATTTAAGGCGTCCTTTGTGATGAAATTTCTCCGTAAAAAATGTAATTAAAATAAATTATCGCAATTCGAAACATTCTTTATTTCAGCGAAAACAAAAGCTTAAATAATGAGTGAGATTTTTGGACGATAATTTAAATGAAATACGAAATTGAAGTTTTTTGTTTCACTCTCCGGTATTAGGGTTCTGTGCGTGGCTTTTAGTTTTCTTCCTCACTTACATACAGCATTGTTCAATATTAATATGGATATGTTAATATTAGAAAGTGCTTCATCTAGGTAACTGGGGAAGAAAACTTTGAAAACGTAAGTTATACAGTCTCTGAATGTTTCATAGTCGGTCAAGATAGACATTAATCCTTATTTTCTTTTACTTTATCTCAATCATTTAGGCATAACGTCTTATCAATATTTTTTGTATGTTACAAATCCACTAATTCTTTGAAAAGTAATTAATTGTATAACAGCTTCTATATGTATAAAAGAAGAGCCTGAGATGAAAATTTAAAAAAAATTGCTTGACGTGTTTCTGGGAAGTTAACGGCAATAACATGTTGCGAAGCGGTTTACATTGAATAGGAAATAAATTAAAATTTTGACTTATAAGTATGTGACCTTCAAACAGTGTTCTCTGGTGGAGCTTATTATGAATTAAAACTTTTTAATTTGATAATAAAACTACGTTTTAACGGTTTTAAGCGCGGTAATTTTATTTGATTTTGGTTTTTCCGACGTTTCGGCCACTTTTCAGTGGCCGTGATCACGGAAGACAAAGATGTCAAGTGTCAACGAGTATCGTTAAAGTTTTATTTAGCCTACCGCCAACTTATTAATTTTAATTATTTAATTTTTAATTTTGTTTATGGTTATTATTTAATCTATGGGAGCCTAATCTAATTTACTACCGCTTCGCAACATGTTATGGCTTGAAGAGAAGAAGCGGCGCAAGAAACTCTTCAGCAAACATGCCTAGCTCTAATAATTTTATATAATATTAAAATGGGTGGAAGGAAAAATAAAAGTAATTATCAGTCAAGTTGGTTTGTGTTCCGTTGTACGCAGAAAGAGCTCACAGTGTCTTGAGGTCTGGCAGCTGGTTTTTGCTGGGTTTGGGTCTTAATAGTTTTGATAATTGGATCCCAAACAGGTGGTACTTGCCAACCATCTTCTCTATTGAAATTTGGGTGTTTTTTGATTTCAATAGCCTCACGCATCATTCTAGGTATGAAACGATTCTCTTTCGCGAGGATTTGTGGGTTATCGAATCTGATGTAGTGGTTGGGTTTATCCAGCGTGTGTTCACTGATCGCAGACTTCGTAGACCTTGTGTGTTTCATGTCAGCAATGTGTTCTTTTACTCGTGTTTTTATGTTCCTCTTTGTTTGCCCAATGTATGACAATCCACACTCACAATCAAGCTTGTAAACCCCTGCATCCTGGAGTGGGATATTGCATTTCACAGGTCTCAGAAATTGGGTAATCTTTTTCTGCGGCTTGAAATATGTTTTGATTGAAGCTCGCCTGATATGATTTTTCCTTCCACCCATTTTAATATTATATAAAATTATTAGAGCTAGGCATGTGTGCTGAAGAGTTTCTTGCGCCGCTTCTTCTCTTCAAGCCATAACATGTTGCGAAGCGGTAGTAAATTAGATTAGGCTCCCATAGATTAAATAATAACCATAAACAAAATTAAAAATTAAATAATTAAAATTAATAAGTTGGCGGTAGGCTAAATAAAACTTTAACAATACTCGTTGACACTTGACATCTTTGTCTTCCGTGATCACGGCCACTGAAAAGTGGCCGAAACGTCGGAAAAACCAAAATCAAATAAAATTACCGCGCTTAAAACCGTTAAAACGTAGTTTTATTATGTATACAAGTCGCGAAAACTTAAGAAAATATTATTTTTAATTTGAATTTAAATCTTCCAGTATAAATTTAATTATCCTGGGAATCCCGGAATTTTCCCGGAATTTTTGCACTTGTCGATTGTAAATTTTATTTGATATAATATGTGTGTACAGTTTAGAATGCGGAATTTGGAAAACGCCAAATGCACAACCACTTACCTTGCTTGCTGTGCTGCGGGAACCCTTCGATCGTGGATTGTAAATCACATTCACTGGCACGATTTCTTAAAAATGGACGAAAAAACAGGAAGGTCGATGCGGCGCGTGCGGTGTAGGAAGTTGCACTGACTGTCCGCGTGAGGGCAGCATCGGCGTCGATAGCTCAAACGGGGTGGCGATGCATTTGTTTTTAAATTTACAAGAATTGGAAGTTATAAAATACGCGGAAAAATTTATTGTAGTACTAATATTACGGAACAGTGTGATATTTTTTATCCCGGGAATCCCGCGGGAATTTTCCCGACACAGTTTTCACTAAAACGATAGTTTACATTCTTTTTTAAATGCTACGATATTTTGCGTCCCGGGAATCCCGCGTGAATTTTCCCGGATATGGTACAAATTAGTTAGATTGCACAAATATTAGCTGATTTCTATACGATTTCACTAAAACTATATTTTATTTTATTTAAGTTTATGGCTTGGCAGCTAGGCGTTTAAGCCAGATCTTAGTTTACAATATAGTTTCTTCTTTTTCTTAAGCCTATGTGTAGCACAGCTGACCTGTAGGTAATCAGCTAGTGCCATTCAACGGAGTTCTTGTGACAACTCAAAAGGCCGCATTTGACTATACAGTTCACATTTCTCACAAAACACATAATTACTACTCAAAAACTATCAATATCCTACAACTATTGTTAATTTTAGAGTAATTTTACACATTTTTAGAAAATAAAACTGCACGGCACAACGTCCCCTTTCAGTTCCCGCCAAAAACTCCACTAAAACGATAGCTTACGTCCTTTTTTAAGTGATGCGATATTTTTTATCCCGGTAATCCCGCGGCAGTTTCCCCGGGAGTGTTATTCATTATATTACTTCAAATTAGGTTGGCTTCGACTCTCCTCTGTTTTGCTGGGCAGTTGTCTAGATTATATGGACTCAGTTTTTTAGTTATTATTATATGTTTTTATATTATACTAGCTGTCCCGGCAGACGTTGTTCTGCCCTGAAGAAATAAAATTTAGAAGACGATTGCAGCTCCACCTACCGGGTCCAATTGTGAATATCAACATCCTCGAATCCACTTGAACACACACAAAAAAAATCATTCAAATCGGTCCAGCCGTTTAGGAGGATTTCACTGTAGTGTCACTATATATATATATATATATATATATATATATATATATAAAGATGTAACAAACTACTACTACTTCTACTAAACTACTGCAAACTCTAGTCTAAAATAAGACTCGATATGATACGGAACACTTGATTTCAACATTTCATTTCGTGTTTAATGTATTTAACTTGTAGAAGGAAACAAAAGTAAGTATTTACTGTATAGGGGAACTTCCTGTACGCAAAGTTAAATAGCGTATTAAGAAATTAAATTTTTAATGCGTTCTTAATGTAAGGTTGAACGGGTACTGAGTAGATAATAGAGAATATAATAGTATAAACTATACAAATGGCGTGTCTGTACATTGAAGCTATTTAAAAAAAAACAACTAGGATAGACTATATGAACGATAGAAAACACAATGCATTTTTTTTAGGTTTCTTGTCTGTTTGTTCGGGATTCACGTAAAGACTACTGCTGGGCCGATTTCCACTCGGTTTTCGTTAATCAAAAGATGTTAGGGAGTATAAAAGTTAGCTCATTTCGACACAATTGTCACTAAAACGATATCTAACATTCTTTTTTAATTGCTATGCTACTTAGCACAATATAATAACGCGGGTTTTTTCTGGGGAGTAGTATTGTAGTGGAACACTTACAAGCCAATAGATGGCGCTGTGCAATAATTGATGTCACAAACGTTTGCCGAAACATACAAAGAACATATACAAAAATTTCAACTATAACATGGGCCTAGGCCGGCGAGGAACAACATTGGCCTCCCTGGAAGATCTTCCTTGAAACGGAGGAGCATTCCATCGCGCTCCTCCACCCTATCGGGGCTCATCCCTCAGTATAAATTAGTTAAATTGCATAATAGTTAGCTGGTTTAGATACGATTTCACTACGACGATAGCGAGGTTGTTTTTGAAGAGAAGCGATATTCTGCAAATATAGCGAGAAACGTTGATGAAGTCGCGGGCAAATCCTAGTTTTATTATAAAACTAGTTTTGTCATCGATAAATTCATTCACGTCGTTGCCATGACAACTATTACTGCAACAATAATAACAACAGCTCACAAATATTCCACCGCTGCTCGAACCTCCCATGATAGGGGAACAAACAATACACTCACCACGCTTGTCGAAGGAGGCTTGGCAGGTTTGACACATTGGTTATCCGGTTATCTCGATCTGCATGTTTCTTCACGACGTTTTCCTTCACTGTTGTTAGCACGTGGTAATGGTAACAACATGCACTTTAGGTGAGAAAACAGCCTATGTACATATATGATGTATGCATTTTATCCTGGATTCGAACCTGCGCCCTTTGCGCTTGATATGTGTGTGCTAGCTATTATGCTCCACAACTTGCAATGACGTCACCAAAAAAGTTAGGCCGCAGGGGCATCTTTTTCGCAATATTCAATCTTACGGCATTGACATAATTCGTAATAATCGTAATAAAAGGTATTCCTCATTCTGACCAGGATCTAAGCTATCTCTTTGTCGAATTTCATTTAAATCCCTATAGTAGTTTTCACGTAATGCTCGATCAGACAGACAGGCAGACAAAAAATATCTCAATTGCAATTTCAGATTCTTTCATTTTTAAATACATTGTATACAAACTCGATAGCCCCAATAGATTTCTTATATTATGGATATATTATATATTAGCAGGACTCAAAAATTTTACCCAACCTTTATTATTATATCGCATTTGTATGCAAATCTTCTTTTTCAGCCAATTAAGGTCCATTGCTGGACGTACACCTCCCCAAGTCTGCGCCACATATCCCGATCTCCGCCTTCCTCATTCAGTCCCTACCTTACGCAGGTTGTTGGTCCAGCGCGCTGCAGTGCGCTCTACACTACGCCTATCGAGACGCAGTCTTCACTCGAGCATGAGTTTGCTCCATCGCCCGTCGGTCTTGCGACAGACATGACCGGATCACTGCCACTTCAACTTGCTAATCTTGAGCCATGTCGGATACCTTGGTTCTCTTACGGATATCCTCATTTCTGATTCTATCCATAAGAGAAACACCCAATATTATATACAAATAGTCTATCTAAATCAATAGAACATTTTTTAAGTGGTCTATATTTCAGATAACGGGTTTAGCATTGCCAATTAACACGGTAACGCGGCAAATCATTTGATAACGTTCTCACTTGACAACAGTTGGGCTGCAGCATTTATTCCTTCCTTAATTGTAGGTAACATGCATTTTATTCGTTGTTATAAACCCCGGTGCATCAAGTTTCATAATACTGCGTTTTGGAAACACTTAAAATCTCCTCTTTGTTACTTGGTGTATTCCGGTTCTATGCCATAAGTCCAGGAGGATTCCTATTTAATAGTTGTTAGTTTACATCCATATTAAACACGTTTCGCATAACAGGGTAGGCAGAGACGACGGTTGTATACTGATGATGACCCTAACTTTTCGCTTCATCTACACACCAGCATTCACTCTGCTGTCATATTCCTGTTTTCTGATTGTACTTACATCCACTCTCTCTACACTCCCAAACCACTTTAACAATCCTTTTTTAATTGTTATCACTACAATACCTTTTTTTAATCCACAACGGTGCCTTATCACACTGGTACTTATCATATGCTTCACTTAACCTCACATATACTTCTCAAAGCTCTTATTGCCACTGCGTTTATCTGACTCGCATGCTTCTTCTGCCATACCAAACCTTCAATGCGACACACTAGGTTGGCATCATTTATTTCGCTGAAAGTGTAAAATAATAATAAATCCGAGCTCGGTATACATTATACAAAATATAGCCAATGTGTATTTTTGGGTTTATTTTCTCTTCTCTCGACGAGCTGATATTTTCTTTGAAAACATTACTCCATAATTTACAAATAGGTACTTGTCAGTTTGAGTGTAAAGCCTTAAAATAGCCTGAATTGAATTTCAAATTGCCCTAATTAGGCCAACTAATTAATAATGCTATCATAAACACTCGAAGTGTGTTTATGTAATGAAGATATTTAATTAAACCATTTTAATGTGTGTCAGTACAGAAAGGTAATTTATGTGAACCTTGAACCATGAGCAATTTATAGCTCACCAAAATAATGTTTTTTTGGTGAGTTTGTTGTGTATGATCATAACAAACTATTTGCAACATTTTGACTCAAAACAATAAGTCGCCTGATCACTTTAAGCGATCTCTTCCGGCAACCTACGTTATTGGATACTAGACGGCCCACCTGATGGAAAGCGGCTACCATCGCCTATAGATATTTGCAATACTAAAGGCGCTACATATGCGCTGCTGCTCTTTTATAGGAGACTGGAACCTGGCCACTAATGCCGGAACACAACTCAAGGTTGTTATGGCGGCTTACTCTAGAACAGCGGTGGTAGGCTGCCTGGCCGCAGGAAATTGTATTCTTTCTCCGTTCCTGCACGTATAGAATACAATGAAGTACATGCATTAAAATACGATGATTTATCGATCATTTCAATTGAAGGTAGGAAGGGGGGTAAAATATCAGAATGTACACAAGAAATAAGTACTGTACGGTTTGAGTGAGTGATGTTAAATGACTGGAGTGAGTAAGAGCGAATGTATGGAGTGATTTAAATGATTGATTACCCTTTTGCTTGACATTATTTTCTATGTATACATTATATTGGAATTTTCACTTACTTATTTGTGCTCTTTATTGACAAGGAAATAATAATATTGGTGACAATGTATTTATTCTTTAGACTCGTATTTTACCACGATACTAGATGAAACTCGAGACTTAAAAAGTTTTTAAGTGTTTGTATTTTACATGAAAGAATGACTAAACAGATATACAATGCACAAGTGGATGGATGCAGAAGTCGTGGAAGGCCACGACACACCTTCCATGATCAAATTGATCGTGTACTAGCGGAGGGTGATGTCAGGAGCCTTAAGAACAGACGAGTGTGCATGACAAGAGTTATGAATGTCAAAGAAGCAAGTGAGGTGTGTAAGAATGGGCCTAAATGACGCTCTGTTGTTCGTGCCTACCCCGCAAGGGAACTGACGTGAAGTTATGTATGTATGTATTTTACATGAAACAGAGAGTTCATTTTATCGTCTCTATGTAATTTGTAAAAAAAATGTGAAGGCCCAAGTCCAGCAATGGAACTTTTTGGGGCTATTATTATTATTTTTTAATTTATTTATGGTCAGTTTGCAATTTTTGTAAGGTTCCGTAAACGTTTCGGAAAAAACATAATCAATAAAAATTAGTAATGTTCATCAGTGTATCTGCTTATGTACATAATGTTCAAGTCATGTGCTAGTTTACAATAGACTGTAATCTGCTGTCCATTTATGTCATTTTTTTCCTTTTCTTTGTTGCGTAATAATCACAGATAATTTAAGAATTTCCTCTGAGTCAGGTTGCCTGGAAGAGATCGCTTTCAGCGATAAGGCCGCCTTTTGTTTTACCAAGTAACTATTGTCTTGTTGTGCATTTTTTTGTAATTTTTGTTTTAGTGAACAATAAAGTGTTGTCTATGTCTATGTCATTTTTATCGGAAAATACATACGAAGTGTTACCAGAAAATGTATTCAACATACCGGTACCCAATTGAATTGCAAAAATTGAAAAAAAGTCAAAGTTAGGTTTTCCCTTGTACACGTAACTGTTCGATGGTATGGACACTGATTTTTTTTTATAGCATATAAATTTATTTTAATTGTGAATGGGAGAGTTGAAGAAAGAAAGAAAGAAGAAGAAGTTAAAGAAAGGTCTGGTAAAAAGCACCTCAAATAACCGTGCAGGTACATATGAAGAGATTAATTAAAGCAGATGAAGCGAACGTTTTTTGTCAGGATCGTCACTGCCTACCCCTATAGGAAAGAGGCGTGAGGTTGAGATAAATATATATTACAAGGCATGAATGAAATGAGTGGCTTTGTATTATTTTATTTTCATTTCATTTAACAGAAAATAATTGCGTTGTAATTTCAATTTATATCGTTATTTTTTTACGTATTTATGTATGAATTTAATTTTTTGTTTCAGATATAATTAAAAAATATCATGTTTAAACATATATACTATACAATTTAAAACGCAATATTCGTTCCGTGCAAAATTATTAAGTCAATTATGTAAGTGTTAAAAAAGAAAATTAAACATATCAGTAGAATATATTAGAACTTTGGAAAACAGTGTAATGTGAAATATATCTGATGACTAACAAGGACAGCAATGTCAAAGAAGGTAAAAAAGAAAGGGACAAGAAAAAGAAGACAGAATTATTACTTCGAGTGCAAAAACAAGTGGGGTTAATGTATCAATCAATGGCAGCCACTTTAAACCCATATCGCGAAAATTATACTAAAAAGGTACATACCCAAACAAAAATATGTCTAAATAAAAAAATGTCGAGCGAAAATCAAGCAAATCTAAATCCAAATATGGTTAAAAACCAACATCTAACAAAAATAGAGCTAAATCGAGTAAATACAATTACGCACAACGGCTTAAACAAAATCATAACTCGAGCACTATCGAGTCAATTTAAAGCAAATCAAAGTAAAAGTCGAGCAGAGTTGAATCAAACTCGAGCAGATTTAAGTCCAAGTCGAGCAGTTTTCAGATTTATATGTAAAAGACAATTGATATTGCGTGGGTGTGCCGGTAAAGTCAAGTCAATGAGTGGAAAGTGTTTTGGTAGTGGAATATGGAAGATGGTGGGTTTATTGTTGCTGCTTGTGACTTGGGTTAGTGCAAGTGAGTTTCCGGAACGAGAATGTTGCGACCCGGTCTATCCCCCGAATACGGCGACAACTGCAGCTGCTCCAATTACACCGCCAATCACCAAAACTGCAGGTAAGTGCATTTATAATGGATGATAGGGTTGCCAAAACCAAATTTAAAAAAGTAGCATTTGAAGTTGGAAAAACCAGGACAATTCACTTTAAAAACAGGACGCAGTAATCGAGTTGCAATAGTTAAATTAATAATTAATGTAGTGTAAATAGATTAAATGAAATTCAAGTAATGGCAATAATCATGTTTTTTTAATAATAAAAGTATTTGAATAAAATGATACGAGTTGAAAGTTTGACACTCACGAGCCGTGATGCTCCCTGTAACATATGAATTTTAAAAGTGGCGCGCGATTTTTAAAATACATGGCCTTGTCAGGGCGCTTTAAAACCATAGGACGCTGCTTAAAATCTATCCAGGACTTCCCAGGACACTACAAAAACTAGGACATGTCCTGGCAAAACAAGACGGTTGGCAACTCTAATGTTATATGTTATAATACATGTTAGTTATATAAACATATAGGGGTTGCCAGGCCCGTTGTCTTCTCTACAGTGATTTATACTAGGGGCACTGGGGGCTAGTACCTAGGGCGGCGAAATTTTTGAGGGCGGTAAAATTTGGAGTGTCAGCATAAAAATTTTGCTATAAAAATCAATGATTTTTAAAAATTGGTAAGTTATTGGTTTCATGCCAAATCTTAAAAATCAAGTTCTCATTGGCTACTTACGTTTTGAAGTCACAGTTACAGTGCGTAGATAATAGGGCGGTATTTTTCACGGTGCCCCAGGGCGGCACTTAAGGTAAATCCGGCCCTGCTTCTCTAACCTAGTAAGAAATTTGTAATTGGAGCTCTGTGCAATTTGATATTTGCAGATATTGCGTGGGGTATAGTTATAGGGTGCATTTATTTTTTATGAACAGATCTGAACTTTTAAATTTAGAGTAGAAGGCTAGGGTAGGACCGAAGCAGAGCTCCCGCCTTAACCTTCGTGGTATTTTTTTTTATAACCACCCAAAATTCGCTTTATATTTCAAATAATAAATAAATGCACCCTATAACTGTACCGCACCCGAGATATTTAATTTCAGGTTCCTTTTGGATCTGCTTTATTTATTTATTTACATTTCCTGACTATATGTCTATACGCTAATTTTCCCAGTAGGCCTCCAAAGCCAAATCCTAAACTATATAAAATAGCAGAAAATATTTACCAGTCAACCTGGGTCAATTTTGATGAAAACTAAAGCGGTATCATTTAATTTGATGACTTTCGAAAATATCCTAATCAAGAATCGAATCAGTTGGTTTTGAATGTGCAGTTCATTAGAAGAATTTAACTTTGAGAATCAATATTTTCACAGTCAACTGTGTATTTTTTTTTTCAATAAAAACAGGATACAAGTACAATGCAACATAGAAACAAAGTCACAGACACTACTCTAGTGCACGATAAACACACAGCACTATTCTTTATTTGAGTCATTGTATTCATGACAAACGGGGTAACACGTCTGCTCAAACCAAAATTATTCATAAAAAAATTAAAATGTCTAGGTTTTTTTGTAAGATTATAACTATTTTTCTTGAATTTCGTATTTTCCTAATGTTAATTAACTTAACCTTTAGCTGACGACCTGGTCAAAGAAGACACTAACGCCGTGGTTAACGTGTGAGTGACGTAAATATATTTATAATTCTAAAAAAAACCACTATTACTATTAAGGTAATTAAATTTAAGGTAAAAATACAATAGAGCTGTACATACGTACAATCCACATTTATTTGTGAGGTCATAGAATAATATTACTTAATTTTAGAAACTTACTTCAATCTACTTAATTTACATCAATAACAACACAATCAAAAAATATGTCAAAATACGTTTTCTTGTATAAATATATATTTTATTTTTTTATTCAAAATAAGTTATATTAAATTACATATAATCGAATACAATGCAAGAATACTTATTTGTATTGTATTCTACTCAAAATCCCTCAGGACTATAAGTAGAATACTGAGCCTAGATCACCGTCTTCTATGGGTAAGGTGCCCAGAAGGCTGGCTACGATTCCTCGCTGGATCGCCATACTGATCCGTTGACCGAGGCAAGCACCAGCCCTCTGATCACCCGAAGAGTCAATGAGTCGTTTCGATATATAAATATTAGTTAGGTTAACATTCCAATCTACACTCTTACAACAAAAGAAAAAAATTTAACCCACTTCTTTCTGGTAAATTTATGACTGGCGCAATTTACAATCACTGCACACTTGATGACAACAAATAAGGCTCATTGGTTTTTTGCATTGGTAACAAAAGTATTTTGTAGGTCTTTTCAGGCGAATAGGATAGATCACACATGTCTTTGGAACACCAGGATCTGGCTTTGAGTAATTTAGTGGTGCTGGATGTTCAGGCATATTAGGCCCAATAACTCGCTCCATTTACTCGATGAGTGGACTATTCTCCCTTCCATCATCGATCTAGTCTTCGTTTTTGTCTGATAGTTCCGACTTTGAGTTATAATCGCACTGTAAAAGAAAATCGTGGCGCATCGTCATCGAAATAGCTGCAGTTGTCATCCTTTTCATTGATGAGATCTTCAATATCTCCCTCATTTAAATGCTTTGGTCGTTTTCGAAGTCTTTATGGTTGTAAGGAGACCATATTGTCGTCGAGAGAGGCTTTTCCCGCTTTTTAGATATTAAATTCTTCCTTGGAGGCATTCTGCAATAAAGCATGTAACTTGAGAAATGATGTCACGTTAACGAGACACTATGAGCATATCTACACAAACGCCGAAGTGACGATCGAGAGACGTCGAGAGTTTTATACAAAATTTTACAAAATTTTATCCGTGCAGGAACGGAGAAAGAATACAATTTCCTGCGGCCGGGCGGCCTGTCATAAGAGGCGACTTACCCACACCAGGTGGTAGGGCATTTGCCCGACTGGATGGCTACCACCCCTGGTCTAAAGTATGTCGCCATAACAACCTTGAGTTGTGTTCCGGGATTAGTGACCAGGTTCCAGTCTCCCTTAAGAGAGCAGCAGCGCATTTGTAGCACCTTTGGTGTTGCAAAGTCCATAGGCGATGGTAACCGCTTTTCATCAAGTGGGCCGTCTGCCTGTCTGCTGATCTCCTGCAATAAAAAAAAAACATCGTACTTACGTTTGTGAGACGGAGATACCGTCGTCGGAAGGTATTTTATTTTTTATTGCAGGAGTTCAACAGACAGGCAGACAGCCCACTTGATGGAAAGCGGTTACCATCGCCTATGGACATTTGTAATACAAAAGGTGCTATAAATGCGCTGCTGCTCTCTTGGAGACTGGAACCTGGTCACTAATGCCGGAATACAACTCAAGGTTGTTATGGCGGCATACTCTACACTAGGGGTGGTGGCTACCACCCATTTACCCGATTGGATGGCTATCCAATCGGGCAAATGCCCTACCACATGGCTGTGGGTTGTTTTGTTGCCTCTTACGACAGGCCACCCGGCCGCAGGAAATTGTATTCTTTCTCCGTTCCAGCACGGATAGAACGGTACGGTACGGCAACGGTATGATATAGACGTCGGAAGGTAGCGGGAGGGACAGCCCTGTGCTTGCCGTAATTTACAAAAAAATATCAAAATAAAATTAACGACGTCAGTCAGACATATAGGTCGTCAATTAAAGGCTAAGGAAAGGCAAAATAACCCAATTTTTTTTTTAAATAAAATTTGTATTTGCTGCAGCTCTCACCTGCAGACTTATGTATTTCCTGCATCGCTAAATCACTAGTAATGATGTCTAACCAAAATATTACAACATGCAGCGCCAGATCGCTTCGAGTGCCTTAGATAGTATAGTTCTCTATGAAATTCGCCTAAATATGGCCGCAGCGATGACGCGTCGAGACCAGTTAAATAGGATAAAATTTATTTCATATAAAATGTTTTATCGAGAATACAACTTACTGGTGAAATGTCACCTCTTGACTTTTGAGTTTCTTCAGTGGAGGCACATGAAGGCATTTTTTTAATATGTAGTTATTTTTCACTCGAACACGTAAAGTAGCGACAACAGCCCGGCGCAGACTAAGCGAGTTATTGTCCATGGACAATAATGAGTGTTCTAATAAGCTAGTTACGTACGCCTTCTGTAGTATATATATTAAACCTGATTTCGTGATATAACCAGCTATGACATACAGACAAAAAGTCGTTTGAATGGGACTATAAATTCCTTTTTTACGTTTATGTATCCACCCTAAAAATGAAATTTATTTAAATATCAGTCGCCGAAGTATTGAAGTTGAAGGCAGAAGCATTCCCCATTGAAACTTTCCACCAGAACCAGCGACCCTGAAACAAATTCAAAGGTTTTTGCAAAGTTTACGGCCGCCTACATAAAGTTATTAGACGAATATTTTATGTGTAGGAAGTTATATAAATATCGGAAAAATTCAGCATTCAGTATTCAGGATCTTTGTGTAAAGATTGATTATATTGAAGAATTTGTGCGGAAGGAAATTTTTTGAATTGCGTAGGTGTTGGACGATTTATCCTTTCATGATTCTCTGATCTGTTAGTATTCCTACTCCTTGAGTCATATTCCTGAGGGTCGTGACCTTTCCCCACTACGTTTTCTTGCACAATTCTTTCTCATTGATGGCAATCAATGGTAAGTCGGTAATATGCAGTAAGTCTTGTACAGAGTCGTTGGGATCTACTCGGAACAATGCATTGGACAATGGTCTCGAGATCTTTTTCCTTGCATTTTGCCAGTGACCATTTTCTAAATTGTCTATCTCCCTGTTTTCTGCTGTGTCTGAAGTATTCGAGTACTTTGCGGAGTCAGATGAATGATAGTCTCTGTATTATTCATTCAAATAAATATATTTAATAATGTATGATAAATGAATAAACATTTATTAGGTGTGTATTAAAATAAATATTTTTCTTCCTTTCTTTCTATTATCTTTATATTAGATTCGTTGATATTATGACTATGTTTATAATGATTACTATCGTATTTTCGTCAAATTTGAGTGTGATTTTAAACTTATTTTTCAAAGCAGTAGCTAAGAATTAACGTATTGATTTTTATGAATGTAAATGCGTTTAATATTTAGTGTTCTCACCCATACTATGAATATAATATCTTACTAGAGAAAGACGAAAGAATAGAAGAAAAATAATAATAACCACCTAGACATAAACGTCCTACTACTAGGCTTGGATCTCCCATTTATATGTAACAGACAGCAGGTACAACCGCCACGCTTGTCCAAGGCGGATTGGCGTGTGTGACATATCTCCGTCGGGGCTAGAGGTGAATGAGCGAGTAAGCCCGCACCCCGTAAATAGGACGAATAAAGGCACGACCAGTGGTGGGTGGCTCCTAAGTCTCGTATACTTTCTGGCCAGGCTTCGAATCCGTGCCCTTTGTGTTTGGGATGCGACTGCACTATGAGCTAAGCTTGTTATATTTTAAAAAAATATTGTGGGGATAAATAAAATATTCTTAGCCTTACAACGTGCTTTATTCCATTTACACAAAATTTGATAAGCTATGGAGCCTACCAACAAAACAGGAGGTTTAATAACCTATGGCGGGAGCTTTTAGTAGAACCCTCTACTAACTAGATAAGGTTAAATTCATTCTTACACAGACCTATCGCAGTATTTCACGAGTTAAATTTGAAACTTTTTTTTACACTACCGGATCCTTTACTGGGACTAGACCAAAGCGGTGAGAGTGAGCCACTGGAGATAGCGCAGCTAACAGAGTCGATCACCTGAATTTGTGGGGAGGGGACTCAGCAAGGTACCTCCCTCTATACCCCACTAAAACCACCTTCCTCCCATGTGCCGCGTTTATTGTAGGAAGAGCGTGAGACTTAGAACGTAGTTACGCCCACGCTGATCCTGCGCATCAGTGCTTGAGTATGACCCGGGAAGCAGGGCAAACTTACTTCGTCAGCAGGGGTTAGTTCCTCCGTTCGTCAGGTGCTGGAGGACCCCTGCAGCGGTATTACGGGAGGAGATCTTGCGCATGGCTTAAGCTCAGATAACTCAAGGTGTGAGATCGGTCTGAGACCCACTAACCAATGAATGACCCGTTCTTTCTAAAATAACGTTACCTCATAGATGGTTAAATACTTATTGTGGATTATAATTTTTACCACTGCTTTTTTAAACCTCGAAGTGCGAAGAACTAAACGCGAAACGTGCACCGCGATTCGCTACTTAATTAATCCTATAAAACAAGTATTCCACACAAAGACCCCAGCCTCAAGCTCCGAGCAAGACCTGAAGGATTACTCGAGTGCATGGTCGCAAGTCACCTTTGTCATCCGTGTACTGTCACAGGCGTCACTGTAATTAATACGGGCTGTGCTGAATTGTTTTTGTACGCGGCTCCGGGGAAAAGATAAATGGCGGCCGCAAACTTTGTATAATGGACATTACTTGTATATTCTGTTTTGTAGGTGAATTAAAGTTACAAAAAAAGTTACATCTTGGAAAAATAACGATTTTTGTCGTGTAACTTCTTTAGAATCGTTATGATTTGAAACTCAATGAAACAAAAAAGCGACAAGAACCATTAGCTAATCATTTTTGGTAATTTTATTTTATTGTTTTGTTTGTATTAAATCATTTTAACTTAGGTCACTTTTTTATATTGTCGGTACGGAGGTAGGTCACTTTAACATATTTAGGTTAGATAGGAAATGAGATGGAATCAATTTTAGTGTAAATTGGCTACTTTTTTGAAATTTCACTTCTACCGTGTGTGAATTGCACGCACACACTTTTTGAAGTGAAACTTCTTTAGAATCGTTGTGATTTGAAACTCGATGAAACGAAAAAGCGACATTTAAAGAGGTAAACACATAAAGTTCAACCTTATGTAATTCGAAATAAAACACAATTCTCTTTACCCGTTAGTATTAATTTTCACTTTAAATAAAACTTAAAAGATTTCAAATGAATTTTTGCTCTATCTTTATATGCTTAAGGCAGATATTCTTTTATACGTAGATCAACACATAGGTGCGTGACAATGCATTCAAATTTGAACTTTAAGCTAATGATTTAAAGTGTAATTTAGATTGAATTATTACGAATAAGGTTCAAAATACCTAAGAATAAAGGCGTCTCTAATAGAATAGAAATGCGAAAATGTATGTGTGCAGTTCACACTTGTCTACTAAGCGTTGTAGATATAATTATATTCGCTTGTATATTCTCTGAAGTTTCACTTCCACTGCGTGTGAACTGCATACACATATTTTCTATTGTTACGAAGCTGGCAATCATGCAGACGGACCCATAATGGAATGTTGATACGATCACCCAGAACCGTTTGCAACATTAGGGCGAACCCAACGCGTTACCAGCGTTTAAGACTGGATACAGGGGTTTGAATATAGTATAACTATTAGACAGTAGGAATGGAATAGAGGGGAAGTAATAAGGAAAGATAAGATTGGGGACCAGGAAAGGGCTATCAGAACACTTACTCATGGTACGAAACACGATTAGATCAAGGTTAACCGTTTAAGGATGATATCCTGTGAGAGCGTGGTATCACACCAATCAAGCCGATCCTGAGAGCTATAATCATCAACCATCATGCATGCATATACATCAACTTATCCGTGGAATGGAGAAAAAATACGAATAAATAAGAATAAAGTTGGTAAGGGGTAACATTCAGCCAGACGTAGATTTCTTCTTTAGCGGTCTTTCAAGGACTATTATAAAAATTCTCACACTGCCTCAAGAACCTACCATAAATTGTTCACAAATTCTTCAAATATTTTTTCTTTTTTTCTTTCTTTCACTAGGTTTCAGACTATTAGCTCTGTGTCGAGTTTAATTGAAATCCGTTTCGTAGTTTTAATGTGTTTAAAATATTATTTTTACTTATTCGGAATCTGCTGGTCCGAATTAGATACCTGATATGTATATATGTTAATTTATTGTATAAATTCAACATTCCCAACAGATTTGTATAGTTTATACATTATAAATATTCTTGTTAAAATAAGGTCGTGTAACTTGACACTGGCACCTCAGAAGTCATGTTACATTTGATTTTTTTGACACCACATGTTTGGATATTTTCTTCTGTCCTCTTATGTCTTGAATTTTTTCATTCGTGTAATACTAATACATTATAGTATATTAATATCCTTGTTTGTGCTTATTTCAATAACGAAAACAGACCACTGCCGATCCTAATTTATCTACAATTCTGAGCCGAGGATATTCAAGTTGACGATACACTATATTGGGCGTGAGGTAAACTTCTAGGCTCTAAGAACCTCAGCCAGAAGGCCCAGCTTGCCATGCACAACGCGGTGCTGGTACCTACGCTCACGTATGGAAGCGAGAGTTGGGTATGGAAGAGAGAGCATGAAAGTAGAGTAAACGCGGTCGAGATGCGAGCACTGCGCAAAATCTGCGGAGTGACGCTCGCGGACCGCGTTCGTAATACCGAAGTAAGAAAGAGAGTTGGTCTGAAAGAGAGTGTCGGGGTGAAGGTAAGGAAAGGAATGCTCCGGTGGTTCGGGCATGTGGAAAGAATGCATGATGAAAGAATGACTAAACAGATATACAATGCAAAAGTGGATGAATGCAGAAGTCGTGGAAGGCCACGACACACCTTCCATGATCAAATTGATCGTGTACTAGCAGAAGGTGATGTCAGGAGCCTTAAGAACAGACGAGCGTGCATGACAAGAGTTATGAATGTCAAAGAAGCAAGTGAGGTGTGTAAGAATAAGCCCTCTGTTGCTCGTGCCTACCCCGCAAGGGAACTGGCGTGAAGTTATGTATATATGTATGATACACTATATTATAAAATTCCTGTTTCAATCACAATTTTCATTGTTTCAATGTCTCCAAAATGTGTCAGTTACGGGTAGGCATCGTATAAATTGCAATATGTATCTTAATTTTGGTATTTATTATGATATAAACGAACGATATTGAAATTTTCAGTACTACTGCACCTATTAGGCGGCCTGTCTCTGGCTCTGTGTCGATTCACATAATAATATAATACACGTAATTGGCTTTATCATATTTTTAATTTCAAATGTTACCTACGAGTATCTCCATCACATTCACGTGGTCGATACGACTAATTGCAGCGTTTTCCCCCTCGTTAAGATGCCCTTTGCTGTAGCCGACATCTCATTATTATACAGAATAATGAGCCATTAATAGCTATTACGGCTTGATTTTCCTTGTTTTGTCAAATAGTCGCATATTTTATGGTGAGACATTTCATTAGGTGTAAGGAATAGGTAGGATTAATGACTGAATCACTAAAGTTTATTTCAAATAAGAGATGGTACGGCTGACATACTCAGAAAACATAATTTGTGGCGTTGTCGTAAACTTTTCTACGAAATAAATATTGATTTTAATTACCTACATAAAAATATTGTTACTATTTAATGATAATCTTATAGTTGGGACCACGATGTTTATTTCTGTATTTACGTAATTTCTTCCATATCGTTCTATTTGAAATAGGTTATAAGAGGTACAGAAACCACTGTCACTGAATTTCAGATATAAAGCCATGCAGGCTTTATATCCGCAATTCAGTAAGTACTTAACTAATACGAGCGTGCATGACAAGAGCTATGAATGTCAAAGAAGCGAGTGAGGTGTGTAAGAATAAGCCTGAATGGCGCTCTGTTGTTCGTGCCTACCCCGCAAGGGAACTGGCGTGAAGCTATGTATGTATGTATGTACTCAACTAATATGCATGTGCAATGCATATTAGTTAAGTATTAAGTTGCGAATATGTCCTTAAAACTGTTTGAGCAGAGACTTCGTCTACTCATAGCCGGTTTCTATATCTTATCGACCGTTCAATTGCCTTACCATCGGTTGATATTAGACACAAGCACCATACAAGTAACTCATAATTCAACCGATCGATGGTAAAGCCATTAAAATTAAAAAAAACAATAAATTATTGTTTTTTTTTGCCTACTCCGTCATAATTCAAGACAGACTCTTTTGTTTTCTTGTTTTATTTTATTTACGTAATTCTAATACACAAGGGATAATAAAGGGGGGGTACTCTTTTATGTCTTCTTTTCTTTTTTAAACAACTCTTATTTTCTGATACATCTTTCCTAAATACTTTACAGTTACATATCTATTTAGTCTATTGTACGTTTGTTTATTTATACTTATCTATCTTGGGGTGGAAACTCTGGGTCCGTGGGGTCCTGACGCCCTAATGGTCTACCGTGACGTCGCCAAACGTCTGGTAGACGCCACACGCGACCAGAAGGCTGGCGTCTATTTTCCTCAAAAATTAAGCGTTGCTATTCAACGTGTTAACGCCGCCAGCGTTCTGGGAACGTTCCCGGAAAATGACAGTGGTTTGGGACCATTAACTTATTTTTAGGCGTCTTTCTCTTTTTTATTTAGTTTTAGTTTTTATGTAGTTTGTAGTTTTTATATTTTATATAAGTTAATTTATTTTTAGTATTTAATTATATGTTTTAAGTTAGTTTTAGTTTGATATTAATTGTTATTTTAATTTAATATTCATGTAAATAGTAATAAAATTAATTACTTATCTATGTATTTGTTACATGTGACGAATTTTTTTTATAAAAATGTAGATTGTGTTAACATGTAATAACGTAATAGTAGATTGTTACACGAGAGGCGAAAGAGCCATATTCATGCCGTGATTTAATAGTGGCTGTAAAACAAGTTGGGACGTGAGTCGCATGTATTATCTCTGGTTTACACTATTTTTAAGAAATTCGACAGCAGGGAAAATCGTTTCCCGGGGACGATACGTACTGTTTTCATCCCTGTACTCAAGCAACTCCATGCGTGCTTTTAGAATATGAGAAATGAAAATTCATTTTCAAGCTCTGTGTCTAGACGATATGCAAATAAAATGCCATACTTGAACGGATGATGTCTTGAATATCCGCTGAAAGAATCTGATTAGGTGTACCTTGTTTAAATAAGCACGCACGTGTTTCGATTTAATAAACGACAATCTTTATAGGTCTCTTTTGAAATTGGATTGAAAATAAAATGGGCTAAGTGCGTGTCAGACCACGAATAGTGCAGGATCCCGCAGAACTAGGATACGTACTGTTATAAAAAAATATTTAATCAAAAATTGCTGTCAAAACGACTCTTCGAGTGATCAGAAGGCTGGTGACCTAGATTCAGTATTCTACTTATAGTGTTAAGGGATTATAAGTAGAAAACAATATAACTAAACTAGCTGCGCCCCGCGGTCTCACCCGCGTGATGATTGAAAATCGTTATATTTTGGATAATTCACAATATATTTTTATAAATTATAGCCTATAATGTGTTATTCTAATGAGTAAGCTATATTATTGTAAAGTTTCATCAAAATCTATTCAACACTTTTTGCGTGAAAGAGTAGCAAACATACATACATCCATACATTCTTACAAACTTTCGCGTTTATAATATTAGTAGGATAAAGTTTTCTTTATTGTATTAGTTTAAAGTATTTTAGTTTAATCATATCAATATAGAAAATACCCCACATCTCATCCGTGCAGGAACGGAGAAAGAATACAATTTCCTGCGGCCGGGCGGCCTGTCGTAAGAGGGGACTTAACAACCCACGGCCAGGTGGTAGGGCACTTGCCCGACTGGATGGCTACCACCCCTGGTCTAAAGCATGTCGGCATAACAACCTTCGAGTTGTGTTCCGGCATTAGTGACCAGGTTCCAGTTTCCCTTAAGAGAGCAGCAGCGCATTTGTAGCACCTTTGGTGTTGCAAATATCCATAGGCGATGGTAACCGCTTTCCATCAAGTGGGCCATTTGCCTGTCTGCTGATCTCCTGCAATAAAAAAAAAGTGGACAGATTTTTTTTTGGTGAGAGCTTTTTCAAGTTTTACCATTTTAAAGTTTTCAAAATGTACCATCTAATAATTCAAGATTCAGTTAATAACATTTTAAAAACGAATGTCACATGAAAACTTTTTTCGAATTCCATTGAGATTTTTTCATTGATCGATAGCAAATTTTATGTAACCTCCCCGGTATCGGTTTCTAATAGTTCAGGTGCATAAAAATTAGCTTATTCCGAGACAGTTTTCACTGAAACGTAGCTTCCATAATTTTTTAAATACTGCGGTGCTTTGTGTCCCGAGAATCACGCTGGAATTTTAAGTTAAGCGTGGACAAACTAGCAGGCATATCCTAGTAATGTTATAAAATTGTAAAAGTGTAGCGATTCGTTTCTTACATTTTTTGTGTTGTCTGTTTGTTCGGAGTTCACTTAAATCTACTGGTTTTCACTGATCGATAGTAAATTCTCGGACTTAAAATCTGTAGTACCTTACATACCGGAATTCTACGGACATTTTCTTGGGAGAGGCTATATTGATTCCGGTGCGAAATTTTTACTGATAGATACAAAATTTATTAAACAATTATAAACGTGTATGCTTTTAGTACCATTACTTATCCCAAGTTTTCGGGAATTTCCAGGATTCATGTATTTTCATACTAAAAATCCATGAAAATAACCTTAGATTTTATATTTAGCAAAATAACTGTAACCTCTGTTCCCTTAAAAGAGCAGCAGCGCATTTGTAGCAACTTTGCTGTTGCAAATGTCCATAGGCGATGGTAACCGCTTTCCATCAAGTGGGCCGTCTGCCTGTCTGCTGATCTCCTGCAATAAAAAAATAAAAAAATCTTAGTTACCTGTCGAAAGTGCACAAAGTCGCGGGCAAATGCTAGTTTTAAATATATAATTCCCATAAAAACATTTCGATAATCACCATTCTCCACCAACAACAAGCAAACCGGATATATGACATTTCACGTCCCTCCACAGCCTGTACATTCCTTATTTCCGTTCATAATTCTTTTCGGAAGGAAAAACAACAAAGGGAAATAAATTATCTTTCCTATCTGAAATTGTGTGAAACGAGAAAATTGTCACGAATTCGAAAACAAGTGCACAACTCGAAACTTCGCGTATCGAGTTTTATCATAAATAATATGTTCTACTTAGTAAATATATGAAAATTATGTTTATACTTGATTTATTAGCTTGCTTTGATGTTTTATTACGATTTATTTGTATAACTTTTTAAGTGAAAAGAGGCTACTGATGAACAAACGCAAATTGAATAAAATATACATACATACATACACAACTTCACGCCAGTTCCCTTGCGGGGTAGGCACGAACAACAGAGCGCCATTTAGGCCCATTCTTACACACCTCACTTGCTTCTTTGACATTCATAACTCTTGTCATGCACGCTCGTCTGTTCTTAAGGCTCCTGACATCACCCTCCGCTAGTACACGATCAATTTGATCATGGAAGGTGTGTCGTGGCCTTCCACGACTTCTGCATCCATCCACTTTTGCATTGTATATCTGTTTAGTCATTCTTTCCACATGCCCGAACCACCGGAGCATTCCTTTCCTTACCTTCACCCCGACACTCTCTTTCAGACAAATATACATACTTAGGCGTAATTTGAAGTACTAGTGGTGGGTCAGTGGTAGAAATTCGACCATAATTAATTTACATTATAAATTTGAACATTATTAAGGTTCTGTTGTCATAGACTATAAATTCTATGATGACAGATTTCGCCAAGGCTACACTGTTAATTTGACTTTAACAATAAACAAAACAGTATATATGCGTGTGTGTGTCAAATACTGCAGTATATATGCGTGTGTGTGTCAAATGCAAAATGCATAATTTAAAAAAAAATTGCATTCTGCACTCCTTCTCTATATAAACTATAAGTGTGCGAAATTTCATACTCCGTCCGTGCAATTATCATAAAAAGGGGTACAAAGTTTTTGCTTCAAATATTAATATAATGATACTATAAGCTCTATAGCAGCTGTACAAGAATGTCTGCTGGTACAGCTGCTGCACACCAGGAGGCCCTAAAATGCCGCAAATATGCCGCCATCGGAAATGGTTACATATTTGCGGCTTTTGGGGTCGAGACCCTGAGACCATGGGGGCCTGAGGGTATATCCGTGCAGGAACGGAGAAAGAATACAATTTCCTGCGGCCGGGCGGCTTATCGTAAGAGGCGACTTAACAACCCACATCCCGGTCGTAGGGCATTTGCCCGACTGGATGGCTACCATCCCTGGTCTAAAGTATGTCGCCATAACGAACCTTGAGTTGTGTTCCGGCATTAGTGACCAGGTTCCAGTCTCCCTTAAGAGAGCAGCAGCGCATTTGTAGCAACTTTGGTGGTGCAAATGTCAATAGGCGATGGTAACCGCTTTCTATCAAATGGGCCGTCCGCCTGTCTGGTGATCTCCTGCAATAAAAAAAAGGCGTCTCACGTGACCAAAAAATATGTGGCCAGTCTTTTGGGCACGTTTCCAACTGACAGCGGTCTGGGACTAGATTTTATAGTTTAATTTTAATTTGTATATACACTTATTTATAATTTAGTTTAGTTTTTATTTAATTGTTAATATAATGATAAAAATACATATAGAAGTTGTATAACATTATACAGCTACTGAAAAGTGGTCAAAACGTCGAAATTAAGATCAAATAAAACACGGCGTTTAAAACCTTTAAGTCGTAGTTTTAATTATTTTTATTAGTCGCGAGATGCTCAGAAAACCTCACACAGGACTTTGTCTATTTATAATCATCTTGTACATAAATCACAAGTGAATAGAATCAGAAATGCTTATTTGACACTTAGATATCCACATCCGGCGGCGCGAAGTCACTTGCTCCAAATAGAGATTTGACCTGTCAACCTTCATCCAAAAGGACACGATATAAGGCACTACAGTTAAAGGCCTGGAATTAAGTGTATAATAGTGTGACAAGAATAGATAAAACATACTCGTATTTAAATTAAATATTTTCGACAACGTTTTGCTGATCAGTTTTATTTCAAAAAAATGTAAGTGTAATATTGATTAAAAGAGAACATAATTGCTATTGTCGGATGGTGATTGTTTCAACAAAGAAAGGAATTCTCAACTGTTTGGTGAAATGTACATTTTCAGGGCAGCATATTCAAATTCAAAAGGTTTTTATTCAATCTAAGCTCCACTGGAGATCGATTTTCGAATGTCATACATATAAGTTACCAGCTTCTGCCCGCGATTTCGTCCGCGTGGAATAGTTAAAAAAAGTAAGTAAAACTATGTACCACAATGACATGTAACTGATGAATGATTTATTTTTCAGTATATATAGAAATGTTTTTTGTTATATAAATCGGCAGACAAACACACACACTGTATATCCCCAAAGTAAGCATGTTAAGCTTGTGTTATGGGTAATATACAACGAATTATTCTGGGGCCGATCCCAGACACCCAGACCATAGTAAATAACGGAGAAAATTCGTTTCCGAAATTTACCATACCAGGAATCGTACCCGGAGCCTCTGTGTTGCAGTGAGGTAAGCCGGCAAAGGCTTACCCCACTCAACCACAGAGGCCGTCAATGTGTGGCTATCGTAATTTCTTAAGATATCTTAAGATAATTCACGTTATATATTTATAATTTATAGCCTATGTGTTAGTCTGATGTAAGGTATAGCGGACTACGCGTCTGAGCCGCGCGGCATGGTATCTCGCAGAGCTAACTGGGGCCACCGCCCTTCCCCTCATGATTGCCCGCCGGCCTTGCACATCATAAATGCGCGCGCAGTACTTGATCATTATTTTGCTGCGATGTTATTTTAAAATTGCGATATCTCCTAAGATATTCATTGAAATCGAATGATGTAAATGGCAATTTTGTTTTAAATTAAATACTTGTCATAATTAACGTATTTATTTGGATAAGGATTAATATCAGGTTTATAAAAGCGCGTTCAATCAAATAAACATACTCTTCAGCTTTATATATGTATATTATATAGATGTACTACTTATCACACCGTTTTTCGTTAAACTATGATTACACACACGATTTTCGCACGCTCCCCGCTGGCAGTGATCCGCTACATACTCTATTTTAGATATATTTATTCTGATTGATAGAGCTAATTATAGTTAAGTATAAAATTATAAACTAAACTATCTTATTATTTAATATACAGTACAAGCGATTGATTCTAATTTCTATTCTGATTGATTATATTTAGGTAATTAATATTTGTTTGGTAATTTTAATTATATGTATAAAGGAAGTCCAAAATTTAATATGTGACAAACGAAACTCTAAAACGATTTTATTTTCTAATACGTAAGTTGTGTGTATCATTGGGTCTGAGCATCATCGAAGTGTTTGGTTAGGTCCTGAATATTTCAGTTGGGTCTTCCGATCGGTCGCTGCTCTATTTGTATTTGGGGAGCAATAGTCCTAAAACTGGCTAGACGTTGTAATGTAGTCCTGAGTAAAACCTGTTTAGAGATTATGTTTACTTTGAATAAAATTTTGCCTTTCGCCTATGCTATTTAATTTAGGTCTGAAACATGTAACCAGAAAAGTACTAGTACGTTAAGCTTTGGTTGAACTGAATGGAAAGCATATGGTTATAGGCTATGCGGATGATCTAGCCATATTGAGAATTTGTCGCAGATACGTCACTGAAACCGCCATGTTCTGGAAAAATAAGTGTTAAAAGTAGGACTCAGGATCAACCACGATAAGAGCCCCTCTTTCTTAAACCATGAAAGAGGTTAAATTGAGAAATAAAAAAATTGAAATGTGTGCTGGGACACATAGTAGAAGTAAACCTTCAAATGATAAGTGGAAAAACGAATCACTGCAAAATTTTAACTTGAAGTTTTACGGGCAGATTGTTAATGTACTTGTCCAATTTGAAAACCTGCCCGTAAAACTTCAAGTTAAAATTTTGTAGTGATTCGTTTTCCACTTATCCGTTGCCATTCGTTTTTCCACTTGCCCATTGCGATGAAGTTTCACTTCTACTATGTGTCCCAGCACACATTTCGATTTTTCGTAGGTTGACTGCAAATTATGATTTGGTTAGGTTAGGTACATTTTAATTAATGCATTTTTTATTTAAACATGTTTTATTTTATCAAACAAAAAACTGAATTCGATCCGGAACCAATAAAAACATCGATAGTCTACTCTAACATTATGCTGCCTCTCACCACGTCTAGTCTAAATTTATGTCGCTCCTCCACGCGGCCGTAACGCTTTTTCGTGACAGAAAAATCCTAAGACCCCCGTTTATATAGAAGTTTCACTTCAAAAATAAATAAATAAAACACGATAAGAGTAAGTATTTCCACATGACACGATATAAAATACTCGTGTGATCAGAGAGGACTTGCATATTGGTAATGCTAGCTACAGAGAAGTATTTAAATTTAAATGCCTGGACTGTACCCTAACAGACACTAACACCTGCAAGGGAGACAAAGATATTCGCGTTCAAAATACCCTACGATGTACCGCGGCGCTTTATAAGGTGCTGGTGTTCAAGCTTCTTAACCGTAAGACCAATATAGGTATATGTAAAACTATTCTACACCCAATATTGGTGTACTGATGTGAGGCTTGGACCCTAACACTTAAGGAGGAGAGTAAGCTGTTAGTGGCCGAAAAAAAGGTCCTAAGAAAGTTTTGTGACAAGGGGTGGGAGGGATTCTAAATTTCGTGACTTCACATTTCATACATTATATCTTTATACTATATTTAAGCTTTAAAACACGAAATTTGAAGTACATACATACATACATACATACATAACTTCACTCCAGTTCCCTTGCGGGGTAGGCACGAACAACAGAGTGCCATTTAGGCTTTCTTATTTGAAGTATTAACGAAAAACTTCAAAATATTTCCAACTCTATCTGTATAAGCATAGTGTTTAAATTATTAAATATAATGTAGTCTATCTCACTCTCTCGCAGATTCAAAAAGAAGTTTCATTTCAAAAATTCCAGCAAAAAATAAACCGATTGCAAGAGTAACTAAACAGCAAAATATAAATGTTTTCTATAACATCTTGAAGGGGTAGTAGTAGTGGACAACAAATCGAGGACCCTAACACCGCATAGGTTGTCATACTAATATTACTATAGCAGCTTGGTAGACAGTTAGTGGATTGTCTTCCCAGATTCTGGAAATTTCCACCAAAGTCAGCTACCTGTGACATTTTCAATGTCATTTAAAAATACATCCGAACAGGAATGCTAGTGGTCTGCAACGACGGGGTTATTTGTCAGTCTACCAGTTGGATGTCACTTTCTGTCTGCTATCGTAAAAGTGCGAAATAATACTATGTTGAAATGTCGTACATATTATGAGAGCATGAATTATGAAAATAACTTAATTCGGAAAAAATGCATTACTTTAAACGTTTCTAACGTCATCAACTCAGAAGTTATATTGCAAAAATGATGACAAATAAGGGATTAATGCTTATGCATGGAAGAGAATGAACTCTTTTCAATAAGATCCTGTCCATCCTTTCCTGTTTCCTAGAAAAAATTGAGGTCGCTTTTACCTTTAGACCTTTTCTGTTATTGCTAGAGTACACCAGACCAGTTTGTTTTACGAGGTCCATCTGATTGTAAGTGACTATTGTCGCCTATGAACATGTGCAATATTAGAGGTGCTACCTGTTTGCTGCCGGCTTCGAAGGAAGGACTAAATCCTGGCCCAATGGGAGTCCATTCCAACCTTGAGTTGTGTCCCGTCATATTGATGCCGGAACACAACTCAAGGTTGGAATGGACTCCCTCTCGCGGTTTTCCCAGAGCGCTACAATATGGGGCTCTTCAAAAAGGGCGTGAACAGATACCTACAGTCTCAACGAGGTATGCAACGCATCGGCTACCTTAGTGTTGCAGATGTCCATGGGCGACGGTAGCCACCTATCACCAGGTGGTCCGTTTGCCAGTTTGCCTACAAGCAAACATAAAAAATAGGTGTTTTGACGATAACTCTTGTCTAGAAACCAGAGTTGATAGCTATCCAGATGAACATATGCACTATCACCTGGTTGTGCGTTGCTTAGTCGCTTCGTAAGAACTGTCGTTTCTGCACAGATAAACACTTCACCTTATAGATATATTGTGTTTCAGAGGAACCTTCTCGACTGATATAGTTTATCTTAGTATGTACCGGTATTCGACTTTTGCAGTGGCATGTCGACGACGTTGCGTGCCTCCAGGCAGTCACAAAAGCCACCTGCCCAATTCATTTCTTTGTCCCTGACTTTGGTACGGGTCTATACGAATACAATTTGATTTAGAATGAAGGTCTCCCAATGCGTGTGATGAGTTTTATCAGGGTTCTTTAGGCGTTTTGAAAAAGACTTTTATAAAATCGTTATGTCCGTCCGCCTGTCTGTCCAGTTGTCCATCTGTTTATATTTTCTTTAAAACTGCTTAATCTATACCTACCAATCAAATTTAGTACGGATAGTTAATCTAGACGCCGCTATATAATAGTTTAGTTAAACTGCGATAATAATAATGATTAGGGGTACATAATTGTTTGGGATACTATTAGACAGATCTTTAAATCGTTTTTAATGATTTCTTTATTGAAGTCAATAGATAGCTTTTTTTTTATATTGAATAGCTTCGCGTTTGACTGACATTGCACCTGACGTCAGGTGGAAATGCAGTCTAAGGTGGAGCACGCTTACCTAGAAGATACCTGTTCACGCGAGACTTAAAGACACCTAGATTATATTTTTCAGGAAAAACAGACGACGGTAAAGAGTTCCACTCTTCAGTGGTGCGTATGATGAAAGAGGAAGCATAGCGTTTCGTCCGCTTCGTTGGTATTTCCACCATATATCGGTGGCGTGAGTGCGTACGTCTGCTTGTCCGGTGGTAGAATGGTGAGGGAGGAACCAATTCATGTAATTCCGTGGCACACTCCCCGAAGTGTATCCTATAGAATACCGACAAACTGGCGACCTTACGTCGATGACTTAGGCTCTGAAGCCTCTCGTCGAATAGTTGGTTATTGCCTATCAGTTTCCTAGCTCTTTTCTCTATTGAATCGAGTGTCTCTAACTGGTATTATAGTATTATTATGGTATTATTAGCTATAATGATATATATCTTTACTTCTAAAGTAGTAAAAGTTGTGACTTACTTACTATGACGTGAAAATTTTTGAAAGACTTCAAGGTGATAGAGCTCTCAACAAAGAATAGTTTGAACAAAATCCATTGAGTCGTTTTTTTATTTTATTACTTTCTTGTTGTCCATGGAGTCTACGAAGGTGCAAGCTCACCTAGAAGGTACATATCCAAACGGGACTTGAATAAATCAACATTATGGGTATCGGGGAAAACAGACGCTAATAGTGAGTTCCACTCCCTCGCGACGCGCATAATGAAGGTGTACGCGAAGCGCTTTATTCGTTTATATGTGGTATGTTTGCCATATATCGTAGTTTATGAGATATGGGTTATTTTGATTAATTGCTATATTTGGGGTTTCCTAGCCAAATAACAAAAACTGTAGACGTTACTCGCCACTACAGAACCTTTCAGTGTATATGATCCGATACCTACTTAGCCGATTTTATGTCTAATTTTATTGTTGTGTTTCTCTGTTAGGTTATATGTATTTTCCTTTTTATTTAATCTCTTTGCCCTTGAGGTATATAGGTTCTCTGACATGCCGCAGAGTTAGTTATTTGGTATTCTTTCAACGCCGCCATTTTAGAGCGTATGAGTGATGTTATAAGTAGAATGTATTTCGCACGTGGAAAATATTTACACACATATGACCTGTCTTATTAATAATACAAGTGACATATATAAGCTCAGGGATGGCTTTGTTTGCTTTTATTCTTAGCTTTGCTTGTGTTTTGGCTGTGTAGAACAATCTACTAATTATAGGAAAACTTTGATTATTCATACTGATGTTATAGATGCGAAACTAAGTATGCTTGTCTGTTACGTTTTCATGGAAAAACCGCATTACCGATTTTGCTAAAATTTGATACATATATACTGAGGACGGACGTATGATACTTTTTATCGTTTCACTAAATTTAAAAGCAAATTAAAAAGTATCTTGCTAAAAAAAGGGATATTACGCTATTGTAGAATACTTAAATGACAAAACTTCATTTACATAGCAGCTCGCTTCAACCTCTTATACTATATTGTGTATAACGTTCTTATCTGGCCAAGCATGTAACGAATTTTTGGAGATATGGTGCAGAGTAAAATTTTAGTACATTACGTCATTATTATAACTATAATAGGCCACGACACACCTTCCATGATCAAATTGATCGTGTACTAGCAGAAGGTGATGTCAGGAGCCTTAAGAACAGACGAGCGTGCATGACAAGAGTTATGATTGTCAAAGAAGCAAGTGAGGTGTGTAAGAATAAGCCTGAATGGCGCTCTGTTGTTCGTGCCTACCCCGCAAGGGAACTGGCGTGAAGTTATGTATGTATGTATAACTATAATAATATTTTTCTTTCCAATTATTGTGTCTTTGTCTTACTGAGTATGCACTGTTTGCTACAACTCCATTAATTCTTCGACAAGTAATTGTGTAACATACTTCTGTATAAAATTTATTTAAAAATTGCGTTTCGAGTTTCTTGCCACTTCTTCTCCTTAACAGCAATAATACATTACGAAACGGTGTACATAGACTAGGAAGTAAAATTAAATTTTAACTTATATGTATGACCTTCAAAAAGTGTTCTCCAGTGGTACTTATTTTGATTAAAAACTTTTGAATTTGAATATCCCAGAAAGTGGATAGTCTTTGCGGGATGGATCGGAATTTTCCGAGAGCGAAACCGCGGGGAGTCCTGCTATTTCTCTCAGTTATCGGCATCCCTTACTGTTAGATCATCAGTACGCATATCAGTCTTCATCAATCCAAGTCAGCATTGAATCTATATCTTCTACTGCGACCTGGCGGAGGCGGCATGGCCATATTTATTCCCCATATGATTAAATTGACTTACGGGGTTCCATAAAACCTGGCCGCATCAGGATACGTAGATCTGTTGCCATATGGCTGCTATGTAACGGACATTAAGGCAGATGCGGATGCGGGAGTTTCTAAAGCGTTGCTTCCATGTGAATTTACTCATCTAGCGTAGCATGATAAGAATCGGCGTCAAATAGTGAGCCTTGAGCAATCGTGTAGGATGAAGTATAGTTCCGATGACTCACTTCCTACTCCTACGCACACGGCATACGGCAGCTTAAGAGTCCCTCTTGATCTGCCGTATACCTCCATAGCCTAAAAGCGGAGGACAGGGGGTGGTCGGCAGTCAAACTATCCACTAAACCTAACCTGCGTTTCTTTCCTATGCGCTTTTATGGGGTGCCACAGGAACTACACCATAGGTACTATATCTGTGACATCCCTACGATTGGCTCTCAGTCATGGTATTCCCGGGGAAGGGTACCCTCTTCACCACCTTTGAAGTCCTCGGGATCGGCCCTATTTTAGACCCCTGTCCTATTCTCTCTAACTCATTCCTCCTATCTGAATTCACTATTCCATCGCTCTACACCATCCCTTCTGTCTCAAATCCTCTACCCCATCGTAAAGGCTGACAAAGCGTTGTTTTTATCCCTGGTGTTGCAAATGTCTATGGGTGCCGGTAACCATTATTCATTACGTAGCTCGTGTACCTGTTTGCCAGTATTACAATAAAAAAGCCTATTCACTTCCACATGAAACTTTTGCTTGTATCATGTAAAGTGTTTAAATAAACATAATTATACACACCCTACATTACATAATAATAATAAATCCCAGCAATACAGTATTAACAGCAATATAAATAATAATATATTTTAGGACTTATAACTAACTAATAAATCAAGTGGTGGTATTACGCTATCAAGCCCTTCATAAAACTAACGTCACAGACTATAAAAGGTCAGTAGAACAACTTCCAAACACGCACGATTTTTTTCTAACCTTGACATAAATTTTGTAAATAATTTTGGTTATAGGAAAACAATGTAATAAAATTATCTGACTTCCGCAATCGAAGAGCTTAAGAAACGTTTGCAACAGGCTGTAGAGCTCTTAGATTATTTAGATTAGATATGAACTAGATTAGGCTCCCGTAGAGTAATAATAACCATAAACAAAATTAAAACTAAATAATTAAAATCATCGGTCTTATTGACTCTCTAATCTGTGCTGCACAATGTAAAACTCGTATCTCATTCTCTCGCAGGCTTAGTACCCTATAGATCTATGTGTTTATGTATTTTTATTGTCGCTTTCTCGTTTCATCGAGTTTCAAATCACAAAGATTCTAAAGAAGTTTCACTTCAAAAATGTCTCTAAATGTCCTACTTTCAGTTCTGAGCCTTTCGATTTCAGGGTAGAACAGACGGTTATACTTGTCACAATTGTCCGAAACGGACTAGTGACTTTCACCTATCGGTAATATCATGGATGATAGATATTTGCAATGAAAATGAATGTTCCAGTAAAAACTATAATCTTGAACAAAGATAACGTTTTATTATTTAAAGGGATTCCAAAGCTATTATGGGCAAGAGACCCCTTTTTCAAAATTAACTGATACTTCAGACCCCCAAAATTACTTTAAAAATCTCTAGATATTTCGATACAAAATACATATAATAATATTAATCAGCAGCCAAACACACACATTGTATATCCCCAAGCTAAGTAGGTTACGCTTGTGTTATGGGTGATATACAACGGACCACTCTGGGGCCGATCCCAGACACCCAAACCATAGTAAACAACAGAAAGTTTGTTTTCGAAATTTACCATACCGGCAATCGAACCCGGAGCCTCTGCGTTCCAACGAGTTCAGCCGGCTCAACTAAAGAGGCCGCAAATATCATACCAGTTTAAAAACTTTGCGATTGGTTAAGTGAATAAACTTGATTTTCTCATCAAAATTTAACAATTGGTACAAGTAACACAACATACACAGAATCTTGAAAGTTTGAAAGAAGAACTTGTTTTAATTAATGGTGGTCGATTTTTAAACCTCGTTGCCTCCAAAATCAGTTTTTAATCATGACTCGTGTGAAAGCTTTTTTGAACACGGGGGGTCGATATCGACCTCTTTGGGAATCCCTGATTTAAAGCATTATTTTTTTAGACCAAACTAGTCTAAAATTAATAATCATAATAAGTTTTGTTTGAATTTAAAACCTACAAAGCGAACATAAAATTTACGATAATGGAAGCAAAAACTATCCAACATTTAAATTAACTTAAATAAAAATGTAATATAATTTTTTTTTATAAGGATCTAGAATTGTTATAGACTACGTTTACTAGTTTCCATAAAATTACTGTAACATATTTATTCAACGACAGACGGACAAACGGATGGACAAATGCGAGTGACGCGATGACTGTACAAGGGTTTCTTTTTTCTGTAAAGCCCTAAAACCCTAAAAAAATTGAAGAAGCATCGCCATAATTTTAGGATGGTAATAATGATTGTCCAATGTTTGTAACGGGAAGTGATAAAGTGCCCTATATTATGAGATGGGGTGCCGCCTTGAATAATTTGTATAAAACCTTCAATGCCGTTGATTTATTGACCGCATCTGTACCCGTGCCCTTGAAGGGCTTAGGGCGGTTGTTGCGATTAATCGACGTACATAAGTCCCTTTTAGAACACAATTTTAAAAGAAAGAATTTTACGCCTTGAAAATGTCTTGCATTTTTATCGGTAGGTATGCATAGACACTTATGCAGTAGTTTTGAATATAATAGAATAACTATTATTGTACAAACTGTCACAAACATAAAATTACAGATGTGTTGAGTTCTTTGGTGGTTAGACAGTTTGCCCTTTCGGACGTACAATACACGCAATTAGTAATGGTGCCCGGCCATTATAACATTACTTAATTAATCAATCAATTACCCACTTAATATAAAACAATATCATTACAGAAGCACAAAACAATATCACCTTACTATAAATTCTTTTTTAACGTCAGTCAATAATTTCAAAATAATACTCTACTTGTGATATATTGATTAGTTGTGATATAGTCATATAGTCATATAGTCCTTGCCGTGGCAATTCGCGAAGGTGAGACTCGTGGTTGACGTGTACATCATGCACATTGCGATAGTGTGCGTGTCTGCTGGAACTTTTATTTGCCCGCTTTTCTCGCCTAATATACTGTTTCATGCAGAAAAGAACAAAGAATAAAATTACCTGCGGGCCCGGCCTGTCATAATAGGCGATAAAATAACACACAGCTATGTAGGGTATTTGCCCGTTTGGATGGCTACCACCCCCGGTGTAGAGTATGCCGCCATAACCACCTTGAGTTGTGTTCTGACATTAGTGGCCGGGTTTGCACATGTAAATTATTATATAGTTTATATACGCCTTTAGTCTTCACTGTGGAATTTATGATAATGCAGCCTATGTAAATTTCATAGAGAGTTGTGACAAAAAAAATGTGTGCGTTTGCAGTTCACACGCAGTAGAAGGGAAACTTCAGAGAATATACTCACAGATAAAGCTTCTCTAATTTTTATTAATTTAATATAATTCCTTTACCCTACATCCGTTAACATATTATAATTCAAAAAAATAATCTAAAATACACTTTAAGTCACTGGCATAAAGTTCAAAATTTAATGCACTGTTACGCATGATTTTCTTTGATCTATGTGTAAAAGAATATCTGCCTTAATTGTATACTAATAGTGCTAAAATTCATTTAAAATCTTTAAGGTTTTATTTAAATTGAAAAGTAATACTAACGGGTAAATGAATGAAGTAAAAAAATGTGTTTTATTTCGAATTTAATATTTTATATATTTAATTCTTTTTAGTGTCACTTTTTCGTTTCATCGATTTTCAATTCACAACAATTATAAAAAAATTTCACTTCAAAAACATAGGCCTTTTACGTTTGGCCTCTCGAGGCCTCTCCCATGAATAGGCCATTTAATGTCCTGTCCTTTCCATATAAGGGTCCATTACCGTAGGAATGCGATTATATCATAATTTACCAATCAAACGCCCATGACTTCGCTTCCGTGGACTGAAAAATATAATGTGTCCTTAGTATTCTATTTCTCTAGAAATTTAAATGACCCGGGATAGTTTCTATACATCTATAATCTTCACTATGGACTACGTAATAATTCAGGTTATGTATTTTTCATAAAGAGTTGCAATAAAAAACATTGGGCCTGTATACATCACGCTTATTACAATCGCGATGAGAGGCTCGTTACGTTTGGCCTCTCGAGGCCTGTCCCATGAATAGGCCATTGAACGTCCTGTCCTTTCTCTTTAAGGGTCCATTGTGGTGGAAATGCGATTATTTTATTATTTACCAACCAAATGCCCGCAACTTCACATTCGTGGACTGAAAAATAAAATGTAATATTTTTATTTAAAACCCTATTTCATGTCCGTGGGATAATGTTAGTATTAGTGACTATAGAGTTTTAAACCGCGACTTACGATTTTATTTGTAACTATGATATGCCTGCGACATTGTCCACGCTTGAATTGATGAAATTCCCGGGACAAAAAATAGCGCAGAGTTTAATTCTAAGAATTAGTTATCGATCAGCAAGAACCGCATTTTAATCGGCCCAGTAGTTTTTACGTGAATCCTGAACAAACAGAGAAACCGAAAAACAGACAACAAATCTAAAAAACCTGCGTTGTGTTCTCCATCGTTTATATAGTCTATTCCACTTGTTTTTTTTTAATAGCTTTAATGTACAGACACGGCATATTTAGAATTTTATAAAATTATAGATTAAACACACAAGAACTTTTCGTGGTTAGACTGATTTTAATACTGAACTACCTCCGTAATTATATTATGCATTTTTTATTTATTGCATAAATGCAGCGGACAGGCACACGGCCCACTTGATTGGAAAGCGAGCGGTTACCATCGCCTATGGACATTTGCCACACCAAAGGTGCTACAAATGCGCTGCTGCTCTCTCAAGGGAGACTGGAACCTGGTCACTAATGCCGGAACACAACTCAAGGTCGTTATGGCGACATACTTTAGACCAGGGCCGGTAGCCGTCCAGGCGGCCAAATGCCCTACCACCTGGCTATGTTGTGTTGGGTTGTTTCGTCGCCTCTTACGACAGGCCGACCGGCCGCAGGAAATTGTATTCTTTCTCCGTTCCTGCATGGATGAAATAATTATTACTCAAGTAATATGTAATATACGTCAGTGACTGTGGCCAAATGCGTCTTGTTTATAGCGTTAAAAATAACGCCATACGTCGTCTATCAATATTTGACGTCATTAACAATTGATAACAATGTCGTATCGTAAATAACGCTTTAAACCCATTAGCTACATCTCCGTGATACAGTCACTAACATAAATAGCGTGATAAGGAAATTAGTATGCTGTGGCGTGTAACTCCTTGTTAACCTCATTAGATTATAATATATAATTATAACTCATACTTGCCGTTCGTCCTTCCATCTATGTACACTTGTCATATACATAGTCTAACATTACATACAATTTCTCTAAAATATTAAAATAATTAACAACCTGTGTAATCATAATAAATATAATACAAACAGAATCGAAGAAGAACTATAATTTGATATTAGCATGTCCCAGCGAAACTTTGTTCACGTTGCCATGTCGACGAAGCGTTTGTTAGTGATTTGAAACAGCGGTAATAAGAAAACTCGATCGCAGCGCCGTCTATTGGCTATATTCTATGTCTAGTCTATCCAAGTAAACGATGTCATTTATCAGGATAAAAAGTGTTGACCCAGAATATGTATATAAGTTAGCTCTGTGTCGAGTTCCATTTAAATCGGTTCAATTTTCAAATGACGCTCTGAACAGACGGAAAAAACCTAAAAGTTTCTTTATGGACATCTGCTGGTCCTAATTAGCTTAGGTATTTTTTATCTTTTTTAACACGTTTACAATGAAACGGGGTCTAAGTGGCCCCGAACGTGTTTCATTAGCGGTGCGGCTAAGGAAAATATAGACTTCTCTGTTGTGCGGAGGGCATAACGTCTATTCAGTTGTGTAGAAAAAAGATATATGTCCAAAATGTGCTATGAAACAAAAGTTCCGTGGTATACCTACCTTAATACGGGGTTACCTTCCTATTACCACACAACACAAAACAAAAATCTATTAACTATTTTGTATGCCGAAAAAGGATTTTAGTTTTTAAAACGTTATGCGGGGCTCAATAGCTCTCGTTTCGGCGCAAAGGTAATTTTAGTACAAGGTCTAAAAAGCCCCGTATCGCAAGAATGTAAACTACAGATAAAACAGTGCCGATGTGAACATATTAGACGCATTGTAGATTGACTATGAATTAATGAATGAACTCTGAGAATCTGCAGCAAATAATAAAACTGTGACCGTAGTCACCTCAACGAAAATTATTGTGCGTGGTTCGATACGCACATTTACGACTATTAAAACTAATAATAAATAACGATACCTAAACACACTTCGTCTTCCGTAGGAAATTCTTTTGCCGTACAGACTGTTCGCCTGTGGAACTTTCTCCCCTTGAAAATCAGACAAGCTACATCCATTTCTAGATTGAATCACTTGATAACTGACCATTATTTGTCCATTAAATAAAATTGGTTGCAGTATATAGAGTCATATTATTGTTCGCATGTAAGTCTATGTAATTTATATTATTTTTATCCGTGTAGGAACGGAGAAAGAATACAATTTCCTGCGGCCGTGCAACCTATCGTAAGAAGCGACAAAACAACCCACAGCCAGGTGTTAGGGTATTTGCCCGTCTGGATGGCTACCACCCCTAGTCGAGAGTATGCCGCCATAACAACCTTGATTTGTGTTCCGGCATTAGTGACCGGGTTCCTGTCTCCCATAAGAGAGCAGCTGCTCTAGGCGATGCAAACCTCTTTCCATCAAGTAGGCAGTCTGCCTATCTGCTGAACTCATGCAATAAATTTTTTTATAATCGATTTAATTACGTATCTGTAGTTTATTATTATTATTTTTATTTTTCTTAAATAATATTTAATTACGATTGAATTAATTTTAATTTAGTTAAACCACCAAATATTATTTAATTTTCCTTTTAATGTCTCCTTGGACACAGGGTTGCCTTGAGGAGATAGCGATAAGGCCGCCCATTGTTTTAATATAAAAGTAATAAAATATTGAATTGTCTAGGTTGAAGTAATGGTGAACAATAAAGAATTTCCATTCATCCATTCAACATCATTTCATGTTATTAAAAAATGGTATTAATTGTGTCAAAAAAGTAAAATTAAATACTAAAACTAATTTATAAATAATAACAATTAAAAATGGGATAGTTCCTAAAACGGTGGCAGCATTTCCACGTTGAATGGCAGCGCTAATGCGCTGCCCTAAATATAAGCCGGCCCTTTGGCCACGTGAGACATCTATCAAACGTGTTGTAGTGTCTATTGTAGTTGCAGTAAACAGTAGTAAATTATGTAAATTTTCTCAATATAATCATTCCGGAACAACCGGGATAAACGGCGGAATGATGATCAGTTATAATAAAGACGGACATGAAAATTTCATAGGACATTTTATAGCCGTCGTAACCGATCGGTTTTCCTTTTACTGTGACGTAGGTTTACGGCTAACTGTACCTAATTTCCGATGTCGTAAAAACAAAATTAGTCATAATAAAAATAATGCGATCAGGTGGGACCTGTTTTATATTTATTAGGACTAAAAGCATTTCTAAATAAATGTGAAAAATGAAATGAAAATGAATACATTTATTTCAAAATTGAATTAACAAATAAATTTACGAAACGGAAAAGGCTAATTACATGTATTGTTCGAACAGTGTTTTTGAAGACGGGGAAGACTCGTAACAGTTAGTTAACAGTTAAAACTGTTGTTTTAAATAGTTACATTTTATCACTATATGTATGTGGCGAAACAAACCTTTTCGCCCACCAGCTAGCAGGCCAGATTTTGAGTTTATTATTGACAACTGTAATGTCACGATATATAGAGAGAAAAGTCGTCACTAAAATGTATGTATTTTAATCCTTTTAAATCCAATTATATATTAAGCATAATTTCTTTCGGCTATGTAAATATTATATACCAAATTACATATTTTATAAATGCACGGGTTATTTATTTCTGCAACAACCCGTCATGTATATAACTATAAAGTATAGTTATATGTTTATTATTAAAATGTAAGTAATCGTATAATAATTATGTATATCACCAACACCACTAATCAGCAATATTCTTGCCACCGGTTGTTTGGAAGAGATCGCTTTTTAGCGTTACCCTTCAGCTCTTCCAAAAGCCGCAAGACTAACACTATCACCATCTCGTAATATACCAAGAAAATATACTCATTTCATACAAATCCTATATAAACAGAGTGAGACAACAACATAAAAACGATCACGTGCATAAACGCGATCTGCACTGTCATCGCGGACACATATGTGCTAATAGTGAGCTGAAGGGTTAAGACCGCCTGTACACAATTAGAATAATACTAGTTTGTAAGTTTTCTGTAATGGTGTACACTAAAGAGTTATCTATCTATGTATAATTGAACCGCATGTACCATTTCTTGCAATAAATTTGTGGTGTTTTAAGCGTAGCGAACATCGTGCTAACACCGTCTTCAAAGCAATTTTTGTTACTATTAAAGAACAAACATCATAACAAACTCCCTAGCAATTAGTTTTCTTTAAGTAACGTTAGTCCTTAAACGTCCCTAGTATTAAATCCCGATTAATTTTATGAATTATTTTCATATCCTTATTTTTACTTATTGTTAATATTTTTGTACTTCTTGTATTTTTATTAATAATCTTGTAAATGTTTTCATTTGGACAACGTCGTTGGCTTCAATATTATTACCTGATCTTATTGTAACTTTTTAGTATGTGACATTGTAGTTGTTTGTTGTTCCTTGAAATAAATTTAAAAAAAGTTTAGAGCGTTCGCTTCTGAACCCCGATGTCCGTTCTCCAATTAACTCTTCTCCACTTAGCGCGGTCTTTAGCAATCCTTGTTGGGACATTACTAGCACGCTTGTTATGTTTTTTGAAGTCAAGCCAGCATTCCTTGTGCCTGCCCCTTTTACCCTGGAGGAGGCTTTAGAGATTTGATCCCCACACAAGTAGACGGTTTACATAAAATGTCTTAGAGCAGACGGCACTTTTACATTTTTAAGATTAAGTGACCATTATTTGATTGTGAGTGTAGAAGAAATCTAAATTACTAATATAAAATACGGCAATAATTGAAGAATATCGGTTATTTTAAAGCAAGAATATATGTTTGTGTTTACAATCTCAATTTTAATTTTTAGTGTTAGTAATTTTAGTGAAGTGTGCTTTTTCAAGCTGCCAGAAAAAATTCTTCGACTCAAATATCTACAATTTAATGACGAAGATAGACGGTTCATTTCTGACTTTGAACTTTGAAAAATAAACGAACTTAATTGTAAAAAAAAATTTCATCTATGATTTTTTTAACCGCCTATCTGATTATTGTGTATATAATGGTAATTTTTAGATATTGAAAAATTTTAAAGGACATAGTATTATATTTAAAGTATAACATAATGTAGTGTGTAAATAATAGAAATATAAATTTAAAAAATGTATAATTAAATTTAAAAATAAAACGAAAACTTATGCCAACGAACCCATTTTTAACTTATTTCTTTTAATTTCTATACAAATTGAAAGGCAGAAATGAACTCGTCTAACTGAGGGCTATATTATATTTTCACTTAGTGCCTAATAACTACAAGATTATTTTAAAACTTAAATATACATGACCACTCGTCATTGGCAAGTTGCCACTGGCAACATACACAAGTCGCGCAACCTCATATTTGACTAAGAATAAAATACAGCACTCAATTCAAGCCACTTAGTTTAAAAACCATAAAAATAAATGGCCCAGAAAACTCACAAAAGCTTTCTTAACACGAATATCTGCATGTATATTATACATATAAAATACCAGACACACTGGCGCCTTTCCACAAAGGTTATCGATCATACGACGTAATTACGAAAGTCCTTAGCAGTTTTATGTTGTTTGCAGCGGGCCTATTGCCGGTGAACTATCAAGGTGACCTGCCCTGCGGTAATGTCTTTGAATTGTCCACCGTTTCGGACACTCCCAGCATAAAGAAAAGATTAGCTTTGGTATATATTTACTTACTAGTAGTAGTAGTTTGGTATATATTTATATACTAGTAGTTTGTTTACTATTGTATACCACTGTCTCACCCGATGTTGACTGATGTCGTAGTCTACGATGGAGCACGCTTAGTTATAAGAATCCTGCTCACTATTGACTTGAAGATTCCTAGATTGTATTTGTCAGGAAAAACAGACTCAGCAAATGATTCCGTTCTTCGATAGTGCGCACCAAAAAACATAAAGCGATACCCTTCGTTCTGACTAGTGATGTTTCCATCATGTAGCGTTGGCGTAAACCAGTGAGGCTGGCTGTCCGATCGTAAAATGTGGATGGAGAGACCAGCTCGAGCAGTTGGGAATAACTCCTGAAATATATGCGATAGAAGATCGACAACCTTGCATCTATGCTCAAGAGTCGAGCATTAAAAAGACGGTCATTGTCGACTAGCCTCCTGGTTCTTTTCTCAGTTGACTGCAAGAAATATTTCGTAGAGCGGTTCTAAAGTAAAATTATCATTGTAGACGTCAGCAAATCGCAGTCCAATGCTGGACGTAGGCGGCCCCAAGTTTGCGATACATATATTCATGTTCGTTCTCAGCTCTGCTCAGCCAGCTTCTACCAACGACCTAGCGTAGGTCATAGATCCACCGAGCCAGAACGGGGTGTCTTACATTTATCAACACACATTTTCTACTGCAAAATTCGTGGGCTCTATCGGCCATCTATCCTGCGACAGGTATTTGCAAGGTATTTCGGTAATCTTGGATTTCTTACGGATATCCTTACTGCACGTGGCTCATGGATTTAAGTTTGTGGATCAACCCCGTCATCAGTGTCCATGTCTGGGCACCGTAGAGACAACCGTAAGGCACCGTAAACAAAATTTAGTAATAAAATTAATTTATTACGAAATTTGAGAAAGAGAGTGTCAGGGTGAAGGTAAGGAAAGGAATGCTCCGATGGTTCGGGCATGTGGAAAGAATGCATGATGAAAGAATGACTAAACAGATATACAATGCAAAAGTGGATGGATGCAGAAGTCGTGGAAGGCCACGACACACCTTCCATGATCAAATTGATCGTGTACTAGCAGTAGGTGATGTCAGGAGCCTTAAGAACAGACGAGCGTGCATGACAAGAGTTATGAATGTCAAAGAAGTAAGTGAGGTGTGTAAGAATAAGCCTAAATTGCGGTCTGCTGATCGTGCCTACCCCGCAAGGGAACTGGCGTGAAGTTATGTACGTATGTATGTGTATGTAAAATTAATTTATGTTTACTTCCTTCTCTCTTTGGCGGTAGATAACATAAACAGCTCGATGCCGGCAGCAAATGAAAGCATGTCTAATGTGGACACATTCCCATGTGACGTGACACATAAATGACTGCCGGCGAATGACGCGTTAGGCGTGCCAACTTAATGCCCGGGAGCGGGGATAAGTCATAAACGTTTTCTGAAAGTAAATCAACTTGAAAATCTGTTACACTAAATTAGGCATGATCAAAGCGGGCTGCGAGGCTTCGAGTAACTCTAGAAGAAAAGAGATTACCGTGCACATTATCTTTGAGCACTCTATGTTCGTGAAAGAACGGTTTAACAACCAACTCCGTTGGCTCAGCGGCCCAAAGCGAGCCTCGGCCTCCAAAACGAGATTACGCCACTCTCCTTTGTTCTGCGTGTCTTACCAATTGTGGGCTTGAAGTTCGGTCAGGTCAGCTTCCACTCTATGTTTTCAGCTTTATTTATGACGGTCAACCGATTACCGACCGACTGGTTGCGATGATCCTCCTCCATCCGTTATACGTATGTTTATCTCCTGCTCTGTTTTATGGTAAATAACATAAACAGTTCGATACTGATAGCAAATGAAAGCATGTCTAATGTGTCCCATAAACGTCCCACTACTGGGCTCGGATCTCCCACTGGAGAACTGACAGTATACCCGCCACGCTTGTCCAAGGCGGATTGGTAGGTTTGATACATCAGTTATCTCAATATGCAGGTTTTATCACGATGTTATTCCTTCACCGTTGTTAGCACGTGGTATGTAACAATATGCACATTAGGTCAGAAAACTGCCTAAGTGATGCATGCGTTTCGACCAGGATTCGAACCCTTTGACTAAGGGACGCATGCGCTAGCCATTGCGCTACTACGATTTCCGTGGATGAAGCGTTAAACTAAAAAAATCTATATTGAGACGATCAAATTAGGGCCTGTAGCACCCTACGGCATCCTTACTGCTTACGACATCATGCCACATCACGTCAAATAGTGACATATTATTCTGAATCAGGCACAAGGCAACAATCTCAGTACAGTCCTGCTGTTCGTGAATTTGAGTACTTCACTTTCACATCTTAAGCTCGCATTTTGAATGACGTAGATTTTAAGTACATCAAGCATGTACCACTAAATTTACAACCTAAATATGCATATTTTTAAAATTACCACGTCCAACTATAAATTATAATAATGTGATAATCCCTGCGTCAATAGGGCTTGAAGAAGCGTGGCGGCTATATTATCCGTTCTCCTATCCGTAGGGAGGCCCAAGCCCAACAGTGGGACGATTATATACAAAATAATTGTACCGGATTTATTGTTAAATAAAACTGTAAGGCTTTTTTGGAGTTTGGCTACGGAACCTAAAAGAACTGTTGGTGATTCTCTGTTAAGTAAAATGACAGACGTGACCTGACAGACTATCCGTGCAGGAATGGTGAAAGGTCCTGCAGCCGGGCAGCCTGTCGTAAGACGCGACAAAACAACCCACAGCCAGTGGTATAGTATTTACCCGTCTGGATTGCTACCACCTCTGGTTTAGAGTATGCTGCTGTATGTTCCAGACTCTCTTAAGAGAGCAGCAGCGCGTTTGTAGCACCTTTGGTGTTGCAAATGTCTATAGGCGATGGTAACCGCTTTCCATCAAGTAAGCAGTATGCCTGTCTGCTGAACTCGTGCAAAAAAAAAGACAATTCCCGCTGCCGCTCATAAGTTACACCACAATGTAATGTCCCATCGTTTGTCTGGGGCCATCAAATTAGCGGGTAGATTGCCCCTTTGGCCGCTAACGCGGTTTAACGCGTTACGTTTACGGAGCGTTAACACATTAAGGCAACGCTTCTTTGCCTTTCACTGGACTGAGGTTAGCACTCTATTTTAGGGAGGCTTTTAGTTCTCCAACAAACTTGTTATTCTCCAACGTTATAGTTCTTACGAACAGTCAGTACGGATTTTTATGACAAGTAGCATTAATTTAGGTAGCAGCTGAAGTTTGCCAGACTCGTCAAAACTACGATCGCTCCTGTCACTCCTCTTTTCCTCCCCTCATTTATATAATACTCGTTGTTGTACAACTGACGTATGTACTCGCGTAAATTAAAAATAGTCATAGTTTTGCTCAAACTTTCTGCACCTTTTTAACCCTCTTAGGGGTTGAATTTGCAAAAACGCCGAAATATATAGACATTTACTTCTAATCAGAAAAAGGTGTCTAAAACCTTATGTTTATTACTTTGAAAATGACGACTTTAAATACAACTTTCATCTCCCTTTCACCCCCTTTTTGGATATTGATTTTTAAAAATGCTTTCTTAGTGCACTCCTATATAGAAAGAACCTCATGTAATTTTTTATAGCCACAGTAATTTGGGCTGCGCGTTGATATGTCTGTCAGTCAGTAAGTCAGTCAATGAGGTCAAGTAATTATATAATTATGTATAGATATCTAGCTGAGGATATCCGTAAGAGAGCGAAGGTAACCGACATAGCGCGCAAAATTAGCAAGTTGAAGTGGCAGTGGGCCTCTCACGTCTGCCGCAGGACGGATGGCCGATGGAGCAGATGAGTCCTGGAGTGGAGACCGCGTCTCAGTAAACGTAGTATCGGACACCCTCTAGCCCGATGGACCGACGACCTGTACAAGGTCGCAGGCAGGCGCTGGATGAGGAAATCAGAGGACAAGGATTAGTGGCGCCGGCTTGGGGAGGCCTATGTCCAGCAGTGGACTGCGAATGGCTGACGACGACGACGATGACGACGAGATTTCTAGCAGGCCGGCAGATGTTGCCCTACCCTGAAGAATAAAAATCTAGAACCCGATTGTGACATCACGTAACGTCACAATGAACCCATTCAAACATAAGAAAAAAAACATCAATATCCTGAAATACGATTTCAGTGCCATCTACCGGACCTACTAAATCACACAAAAAATCTCATCAATATCGGTTTAGCGGATTATGAGAAGTTCAGTGACACACACGTACGGAAGAATTATCACGGTAAATTTTCCATGTCTAAACCCGAAACTATAAGATATAGCGAAAAATACCCAAAGGAGTCTTGAGGCCGATTTTGATAAAAACTAAAACGGTATGTATAATATCATTAGATTTTTGAAAAGTTAATTAGCCTGGTCAAGAATCGAATCTATGAATGTCAAAGAAGCAAGTAAGGTGTGTAAGAATAAGCCTGAATGGCGCTCTGTTGTTCGTGCCTACCCCGCAAGGGAACTGGCGTGAAGTTATGTATGTATGTAAGAATCGAATCTATTGATTCTGAAAGAAATAGATACTTTATTATTACACCAACCCATAATGTAGATTCTAAGGACTTTTTCATTAAAAAAACTGTGTATTAGCAGTTCACACACGGTAAAAGTGAAACTAGCACGATTTACTAACCTATTTATTGGAAGAATTTTCGCATTTCTATTCTAATATAGACATCTTTATTCTTAGGTATTTTGACTCTTATTCGTAATAATTCAATCTGAATTACACTTTAACTCACTAGCAAAAAGTTCAAACTTCAATGCACTGTTATGCAGAATTTCCTTTGATCTACGTCTAAAAGAATATCTGCCTTAAGTATATACAGATAGAGCTAAAATTAATTTGAATTCTTTTATGTTTTATTCAAATTGCAAATTAATACTAACTGGTAAAGAGAAATGTGTTTTACTTCATATTAAATAAGGTTAAATTGTATGTGTTTATCTCTTTTTAGTGTCGCTTTTTCGTTTCATTGAGTTTCAAATCACAACGATTCTAAAGAAGTTTTTACTTCAAATCTAATGATACCGTTTTTTTAAATCAAAATCTGCTTCGAGATTTAAATGAGAATTTTTCGCTAATATTTTATAATTTTGGATTTGGCCACAGAGGATCACTTGAAAAAGTTTATAATAATAATTTGGTGTGGGATGCGACTTGCGTAGACACGTTGGCCGCATCCCATTTACCAAACACGTCTAAATCAGCCGGTTCAGCGGCGGAAACAGCCGAGCCGATCACTCAAGCGGCGCAAATATGCAACCCTCAGTGAGAGTTATATGTTTGTGCCGTTTGCTGTTGAAACGCTTGGACCGTGGGGTTCTGAGGCCATGAGCCGGACCGTGGGGTCTTGAGGCCTCTGCCAAAATTTATCGAAACGACTCATTGACTCTTCGGGTAATCAGAGGGTTGGTGCTTACTTCGGCCAACGGATCAGTATGGCGATCCAGCGAGGAAACGTAGCCAGCCTTCTGGGCACCTTACCCATAGAAGACGGTGATCTAGGCTCAGTATTCTACTTATAGTCTTGAGGGATGATGAGTAGAATACAATACAAATAAGTTAAGTTTTCTTGCATTGTATTCGATTATATGTAATTTAATATAGCTTTGTACATATGTATTACATCGGAGCCTTAAGAACAGACGAGCGTGCATGACAAGAGTTGTGAATGTCAAAGAAGCAAGTGAGGTGTGTAAGAATAAGCCTAGATGGCGCTCTGTTGTTCGTGCCTACCCCGCAAGCGAACTGGCGTGAAGTTATGTATGTATGTATGTATGTATGTATTACATCATAAAAATCGAAATCGCAAAAAAAGTATATATAAACAAGATATACACTTGCCATTTTTGTCATCACTGTAACATTGTCTATATTTAAGAACTCAGAAAACACTAGTTTTCCTTAAATAATTATGCCTAATTCTTACACTGTTAACTAACAAAAATATACTTATATCTCATAAACTTTTTTTTACAACTTAGGTTCCGACAAAAACAGATTCCACCTGAATATCTGTAAAAATACATTTTACTACCTGTCGGCATTTAAATTAATTGTAATTCTTTTATAATCGTCTTCTTTTGTTTACTTATTTATTAGCTTACGTTTCTAGAGAACAGCCCATTGTATTATTGTACTCGTTTAAGGCCGCTTGCGGACGAATCATTAGCCAGGTATTGCGGATTACGTCGACTACGGTACGTGCACATTTATATTTGTGAGGTATAAACGACGGCCTGATGGGGAGAGGGGGCAGTCGAGCGAGAACCACGATGAAGGCGAGACGTGTGTACATTCGGAAATCTATTAGCGACGGACTTTGCGCGTTTTATTGAATTACGACCTTCTGCATTACGTTTGGATTTGGTGTGTTCAGTTATATTTGTACCTGTGTTATACGTGTTTGTATAGTTCTAATAAACTCTATAATAATTCTAACTGCATTTTAATTCGAGTCCCGCAACTCGTAACAATACGTTTTTATGTATTTAATTTATAAAGTAATTCAAGTTTGTGTATTTAACTTATAAAATAGTTTAAATATGTATTTAGGTAATTTATTATCTAATGATCGCCAAATTAGTTTAAAATAATCTTTAAGTTAGGTTGCTTGGAATACAGATTGCTTTCAGAGTAAGTCTTAAGCATGACAATATTGTAATCGTACATTTTTCTAAATGTTTATTTGGTGAGCAATAAAGTGTTATCTACTCTACTACTACTCTAACATTAACAAAATCAACACTGAATTTGTTGGAGTCATAATGCCAATAATTCAATAAACAAAGCCGAAGAAAATGGTTATGGAGTCTAGTAAAGTAGCACTGAAACTAGTCTCTGGCTACAATAGAACATGAACTGCAATTCCTCAAATTAGTGAGTTGAGGCCATTAAATTCGCGACGTGAGGTTTTAAGTTAACAACGTAGTCCGGCTTTAGTTAATGCATTGTGCTGGAAGTTGCTACGTTGGATTTAACTTTTGATCCCTTATAGAGCCTTTTGGACTAATGTAACTTGTTTATTTTCGTAACTGTGATGAAATGGTGAAGTTTAAAACGACTGTTTGTTGATTCTGCTTTGTAGAGATTATGGGGTCAATGGCTTTAATTATTAAAAGTGTTCTTTAATTATTAAAAGGTATTTAAAGTGTGGATTCATTTAGTTTAATTTTGAAATAAGGTATGTCCACCAGTTTATTCGCGCGGAGCTTTTTCCTTTTCATATTTTCTAAACCCCACAAGATAATTATTGAAATAGAACATACACATCAATCTAAAGCCGATATTAGACGGATCAACCAAACTGAAACATTGGTTGAAAAACACAGAACTGCAATGACACGACGTTGTTCAATGACATTGAATAATTCAATTTTATGTTTATGGATCCTTTTGATTGATTCATCCAAATTGAAAGATTGAAATGAACTGTCTAATATTGGCTTAAGATAAAATTCACAATAATCTTACTAATGTTATAATGTGAAAGTTTATAAGAATGTATGGATATATGTTTGTTACTCTTTCAGGCCAAAATTACTAAATGGATTTTGATAAAACTTTACAATAATATAGCTTACACATCAGAATAACACATAGGCTATAATTTATAAAAATATAGTGTGAATTATACAAAATATAATGATTTTCCATCACCACGCGGGTGAGACCACAGGGCGCAGCTAGTTTGATAATAATTTGACATCTGAGATAGTACCAGTGTCAAGTGAAACCACCTCATTTTCAAATTGAACCCTTAAAACCCCTAAGGTTCATAATAAAACTATGTTTTAAAGGTTTTAAGTGCGGTATTTTATGATTTTTTTATTATTCCGACGTTTCGGCCACTTTTCAGTAGCCGTGATCACGGAAGACAATAAAATGTCAAGTGTCAATGAGTATTGACATGTGTCAATACTCATTGACACTTGACATGTTATTTTTATTAAACGTATTAGTCGCGAAAACAAATAAAATACCCTAAGGTTCATATAAATATGGCGTAACAATATTCAGCACATGTAACTCCTAAAAAATAATATCTACCCACAATTTGTTTTGAAAACCATCGATAAGTACACACATCATACGCATTTAACCGACATGCTCGCAAACAAATAACATTGTTTTCAATAACGTTTAAATAAAACCTGCGGGTAGGTTTAACTGAATTATTCCTAAAAAGCTGCTCAAACGAATTTGAACTTTAATAACAAAACAACAAAGTTCATGTTACATTGTAACATGTACTATTAATGTTGAACAAGCGCTCTAGGGATCTCACCGTGTGTTCACAAACGTTTTTATTTTATTTTATTTTAAATTGTATTTTTGTTTATTATATTAAGGCTTGGGTAAAAAGGCCTTTGACATATTTCGACGTTTCGAAGGATTGATTGTAAAATAACTTTTTGCGTTTTGGAAAGTGCCCTTTATGTAGGTATCTACTTTTAGGAATATAGAAACTAAAAATCGAAATTTAACACAAGCTAATGTTTTATCGAACATATAGTGGAATCTCGATGGGCCTTCAGTTAAACGGATTCGCGAATATTTGAACTACCAACCGCGATCTAATAACTTTATACCTTCAAGTGAAATCCATGCATACAACGGACATGTCCAAATTTGCATTACCAAATATTTTAACCCTTTATACTAAATCAGGGGTTCCCAAAGTGTGCGCCGCGGCGCCCTGGTGCGCCGTAGAGTGTGAGGCGCCATGAGGCGCTCCTGTTTACCATTCTGCGGAAACTAAACTTGGGCATTCGCGGTTACAAAATGTGTGGAGATCACCAAGCTCACGCGTCACATTGACTAAGTTGCATTAAATTTTATTTCCTATGTTTCTTAAATAATAAATGTCTTCTTGTATATAAATATAAATACTCAGCTTCATATTGTGGATGTTCCAATTGTTGTACCTATCTTCTTAGTATCATTTTACCTTATTGCAACAAGCTACGGCGCCGAGTCAAAGTACTAACCCTGTAAGTGCGCCGCGAACTGTAAAAGTTTGGGAACCCCTGGACTAAATACATATTTTGTTACTTGATTACCAAATATTTAAAACAAATTAAATTACATAGTATATATGTATATTATTTCATGATTAAGGTTGGAGTAATTTAAGGAAATATCATCTCCTAATAATTTCTTAATAAACATTGATTTTAATTAATAAGTTTAATTTGTTTTTAATAAGTACCTATCTACTTATGTACCTATCTACTATTATGAATATGTATTATGCAATATTAAGTACAAAATATTCGAGTCTATACTGTAATTACAATATTATAATTATCTTATTTCCATGATAAGAGAACTTTTGACCAAAAAGATCATTCTTATTTTTTTTTTTGCAGGTAAGGAAGCCGATGGCTGATCTACATTACAGTAAGTATTTCCGCTGCAAATAATAATAATATATTGTTAGATTGGGAAACAGAAAATCCAGCCAGGTGCGTGTCGGCCAATGCATAGTGAATTTTGCGGAAACTCACTCTTTTTATCCCTTATCTCCGTAACTACTACAGTAATAAGTTGATTTTATTTTTATCCGTGCAGGAACGGAGAAAGAATACAATTTCCTGCGGCCGGACGGCCTGTCGTACGAGGCGACTTAACAACCCACAGCCAGGTGGTAGGGCATTTGCCCGACTGGATGGCTACCACCCCTGGTTTAAAGTATGTCGCCATAACAACCTTGTGTTGTGTTCCGGCATTAGTGACCAGGTTCCAGTCTCCCTTAAGAGAGCAGCAACGCATTTGTAGCGCCTTTGGTGTTGCAAATGTCCATAGGCGAAGGTAACCGCTTGCCATCAAGTGGGCCATCTGCCTGTTTGCTGTACTCCTGCAATAAAATTTTTTTTTAGTAATTTAAGTCTAAAAATATGTTTTTTAGAATTTCTTTTAAAATCTTAATGGATTTAATATTTTCTTAAGTTTTCGCGACTGGTATACCTAGTATATAGTAGCTCTTCCTACGTGCAGAAATCAACTTGATTGACAATTTATTTTTGTTTTTATCTCCAACCCATTTTAATATTATATAAAATTATTAGAGCTAGGCATGTTTGCTGAAGAGATTCTTGCGCCGCTTCTTCTTTTCAAGCCACAACATTTTTAGAAAATAAAATTGCACAGCACAACGTCCCCTTTCAGTTCCCGCCAAAAACTCCGCGGTGGTAAATTAGATTAGGCTCCCATAGAGCAAATAATACCCATAAACCAAATTAAAACTAAATAATTAAAATAAATAAGTTGGCGGTAGGCTAAATAAAACTTTAACAATACTCATTGACACTTGACATCTTTGTCTGCCGTGATCACGGCTACTGAAAAATGGCCGAAACGTTGGAATAATAAATATCAAATAAATTACAAACATAAACATACACATAATATATTATGTTTTAAATAATAAATCGTCAAAATCTACACAAAATTGGTCCGTGGCGCCATTTAATTTTCGAAGATTTGGGAGCTTTTTAGAGTAAGGGCCTTTTTTACATGCATACGGTCACGACACGGTTACCGTGCCGTGTAAAGTAGAAATGTATGAACTACATAAAGAGCTTTCATAAGGCACGGCGACCGTGCCGTCACCGTGTGTCGGCCGTGCTTATCCACTATAAACACGTTTTTCACGCGTCAATTTTCTTTGCAGTAATGACTTGTATAGACTCATTCACATGACACGAGCGCAAAACAGTACTACGAGCATGGGAAATGCCAATCGACCGCTAACATCACAGAGGCCCGGCCGTTTTTAAGCCGCGTACATGTGAAAGAGAAGAAATTTAGGCGGCAACCGTATGCATGTAAACCGGCCCTTAGTATTCTATGATTGTCTTTCGTAATAATATTAAGTGACGTATTACTTTATTATTAACTTTAGATAGTTTAAATACAATGTAAATAATGCATAAACCTTAATTGTAAGTCTATTATTATTGTACTTAAATTGATATACAAAACTGATGGTTATTCTTAAATAAATAATATTCTTTTACATATCAATGGTAGCTTAATGGCTAGCGTACGAGTCCCAAGCTCAAAGGGCGCGGGTTCGAATCTTGGCCAGAAGGCCTGCACCATTTAGGCAGTTTTTCGACCTAATGTGCATGTTGTTACGATTACTACGTGCTAACAGTGAAGGAAAACATTGCGATGAAACCTGCACATCAAGATAACGATGTGTTAAACTTGCCAAGCAGGCCTGAACAAACTATTTAAAAGGTCCGGAATAAAAAAATCGAACACCTATGTGATTTTATCACTGATCGACAGCAAGTTTTATGTAATAAAATGTGTGATTTTTTATCCCGGGAGCGAAATTTAGTTGTTCAGGTGCGTCAAAATTAGCTTACTCCGACAGTTTTCATTAAAACGATAGCTTACATACTTTTTTAAACGCTGTGGTACTTTTTGTCCCGGGAATCCTGCGGGAATTTCAAGACAAGCGTGGACGAAGTCGCTGGCATAGCCTAGTATATTATATATTGGCTTACATAAAAAAAAATTGTTTGAAACGTTCATGCTGTTCTAATAATGCGGCAGTTAATTCCTTAGTAACAAGGCAGCTACTGACTGACGGACGGACATAAGGACTCAATAAGATTTCCGTTTTTATAGTTAGCTACAAAGCTACAAAAAGTCATTACCTTCTCATACAGTATATGTTTTTGTGAATAAATAAAGAAGTACTATTTCATCTTTTGATTTCAGTGTACCCTCTTTAATTTCTAAACAGATTTTCAACGTTTTTAGGGATCATTCTTGAAGTTTTCAAGCACATGACCCACTCAAACACGGCCCTTACCCTTTTATAAAGCATTACCATAGAATTTTAGGATATAAATAATATATATAGCGCAGTGAGAGTTTTCTGCGTTTACATAAGCCTTCGTGTGTTGCGGGACAAATGCCAGACATAACTTTTTATATAAAGGCAGGCTTATTTTTTACAAGAACTATTTTCGAAATTTGCACACTTTGTGCTTAAATAAAATTAAGTTTTTATATTTTGGGGACGATCTTAATATATAATATAACTAGCTGTGCCCGTGACGTCGTCCGCGTGAAATTTGTTTTCAAAATCCCCCGATTTTGAAACAGTCTTCATCGGTGCTCCGCTTCTATTGATCTTAGTGTGATGATATATAGCCTATAGCCTTCCTCAATAAATGGGCTATCTAACAATAAAAGAATTTTCAAATCAGATCAGTAGTTCCTGAGATTAGCCTGTTCAAACAAACAAACTCATCAGCTTTATATATTAGTTTAAGATAAGATAACTACTACTATTATACGTTTTAGATAATATAAGTAAATACTTGTAAAAAACAAATATATATTATGAACAAAAATGTAATAAAATACCACACTTAAAACCGTTAAATCGTATTATTTATGTGTACTGGTCGCGAAAACTTAAAAAAATACAATATTATTATATTATAAGTATTGTTTGTTTTAGTATGACTTGGTATTTTGGTTTTAAATTTCAATTGTTTAGAGAACTTTAACTTATTGAATTGGCAGTGAGTGGAACGCTCTTGTTTGGTGACAGCTAAAGATTTGCAATTTGTAGGATACTAGATCTTTACAAGTTGCGATGTATATTATTATAATTTATTTTAAAAAAAAACAGTCTCATTTTTGACCCATCTGTGACACTCGGATGTGAAACTCCTGCTGTTTTCTCTAGCTTGGTGTTTAAGATCGGCCCTATTGTGTTTTACATTTAATATAAGCCCCAAAGTAACGGGATTTAAATAGCTTGAAAAGATACAATTTTCTGCAAATATAGTGAAGGTTCGATTGCCTTTTCATTACGGTATTAGGTATGAACCAATTATCATTAAATTTAATTGATTTAAAACTTACTTTTAGTAACGGAAAGTAACATGGTTAATGTGTTATAATTGAAAATGTAATTAATATAAATTAAAAAGAAAAATTGTATATGCTTTTAAATATCATATTTGTATTGTTTCATTTTGATAAGCATATCTACGTAAATAAAAGTTATCGAAACTTTTCAGTGTTGAAATGTGTAATTGATTGTTCAAATTGTTTTAAATCTATGAATAATAAAATATAGTATTAAGATCATTCATAAACGTAACAACAAAACTAGAACAGATGTGTACAATACCACACTGAATAATTTCAGAAAAAACCCTATTCCACAAAGTAACTGTAACATGCTCTTATGCGCGACGAACTCGTCAAAGTTTGTAAAATTTATGAAGTCGTAAAACCTGTATGTCGAGGCACGACAGTAAAATACCGACCTCTGACCATTACGTAACGGGGAGCCAGCTTCTCAAGTTTTTCTAAAAATTAATCTAAACGCCAGTGACATGCGAGTTTTAGGATAAATTTGTAGTCTATGTAATATATACATAATATATACTTTTGTGTTTATGGTCAGTCTTCTTTTTTAAATATAGGTTCAAAAGATTTATAGATCTAGGCAATATAATTTATTTAAGAATACTGACGTTTAAAACTTGACCAGTGAAATTCTAGGTGTTTGATTTACCACAAACAACAGAATTCTAGCACCATGAAGACACAAGCCCGGACATTCTCAGCCAAAAAACCCATTTCGTGATTGCCCAACGATTACAAGAACAACCCCTCACGATCTTTAGTATTGGAATCCATGATGATGATCTACCAAACAACGTGCACTTCTATGTCACCTGGAAGGCAAGGATTAACTCCAAAAAGCTTGGTGTAGTTAATCAGCCCAAGCAGTACTTCACGCCGCGGCAAAGGCGCAAATTAAGCCTAGGGGGGTGCCCGTATACCAGACTGACCCCTCGACTCCATTCAGCGTCGCGTTCACGGTTCGTATCATCAACGGTCACATACTAACAGGTAGTTTAGAATTAACCTTCCGTGAGACTGCGTCTCTCTGCGTATTCTACCATATGTGCAACGGAGAGTGTTCCGAGGAACAGTTTCATCGGGTGACAATGCTTCATTTTTACAACCAACAATGACAATGATCTGGATGGAACTTCACGCTGAGCTTTTCCCTCTTCGCCACGATATGGGGATGCTAAGAAGGGTGTTATAAAATTTCTTCGAGGCCGTAACACGTTGGCCACGATATCGCAAACATCCATAGGCGACGATAACTATTTCCATCAAGTGGAACATCTACTTGTTTGTTTACCACAAGCAATAAAAAATAATAGGTTGGGGAAAAAATCTTTTCGCATATCGTATGTATGAACTTGTAATAAGATTTCTTTGGCTATACAATTTGTATCTGGCTGGTTTTGGTATCATTAAAAAGTTTTAATTTTAAAGAAGACAATTCCAAATTCAAACTAGGAAAATGTGTGATTTTCATTTGTTTTTCTTATTTTTAAAATGAGTGAATCTAATGAAGAAATTCGATACATTTTAAAATTTTACTACAAAAAAGGTAAAAATGCAACACAAGCCGCGGAAAAAATTTGTGATGTTTATGGACCTAATGCAGTATCTGTGAGAGTAGCGCAAATTTGGTTTAAGTGTTTTCAATCCGGAAATTTTGATTTCAAAGATGCACGTCGCTCTGGTCGCCCTGTTACGGACAAAATTCATGCCATTTTTGAAAAAGTGGAGCAAGATCGGCATATTAGTAGTTACGATGTAGCTGGAGTACTGGGAATTGACCACAAAACGGTTTTGGCGCATTTGAAAAAAGCTGATTGATCGTGTACTAGCAGAAGGTGATGTCAGGAGCCTTAAGAACAGACGAGCTTGCATGACAAGAGTTATGAATGTCAAAGAGGCAAGTGAGGTGTGTAAGAATAAGCCTAAATGGCACTCTGTTGTTCGTGCCTACCCCGCAAGGGAACTAGCGTGAAGTTATGTATGTATGTATGTATGTATGAAAAAAGCTGGGTACACAAAAAAGCTCGATATTTGGGTGCCTCATGAGCTCACTGAAACAAACCTAATGAACCGTGTACTCATTTGTGATTCTTAATTACGACGTAATGAAACCGAACCATTTTTGAAGAAGCTGATAACTGCTGATGAAAAGTGGATCACGTACGACAAGAACGTGCGAAAAAGATCGTGGTCAAAGGCCGGTCAGGCTTCACAGACTGTGGCGAAACCCGGGTTAACTCGCAACAAGGTGATGCTGTGTGTATGGTGGAATTGGAAGGGCATTATTCATTATGAGCTGTTACCGCCTGGCAGGACCATCGATTCTGAACTGTACTGCGAACAACTGATGAGATTAAAGCAAAAAGTTGAGAGAAAGCGGCCGGAATTAATCAACAGAAGGGGTGTGGTTTTTCACCATGATAACGCTATACCTCACACATTTTTAGACACTCAGCAAAAATTACACGAGTTTGGCTGGGAGGTGTTAATGCATCCACCGTATAGTCCTGACCTTGCACCTTCAGATTTTCACCTGTTTCGGTCTCTGCAGAATTCCTTAGGCAGTGTCAGGTTAACATCACGAGAGGACTGCCAAAACCACTTGTCGCAGTTTTTTGAACAGAAGCCCCAAAATTTTTATAGCAATGGGATCACGTCCCTACCTACAAGTAGGCAAAAAGTTATCCAACAAAATGGCACCTACATACTTTAGTCAAATGTAAATAAACTTTATAAAAAAACCTTTTGAATTTTTATATAAAATGCGAAGGAACTTTTTCCCCGACCTAATATTACAACCTAAGCTATTTTAATCTGTGCCAGACATAACTGATATCCTATTCCGGTGATACGATTTGACCGTCTGGCCTTGAAATAAAATGCCAACCTTTAAAACCTCACAATCCGAGAAATAATAATTAAAAAGCTTATTTCCGATACCTGACCTTTGGAAAGGGCTTCCGAAATTGTTTCTCAAAAAAAGTGACGATTATCCCTGACAAATAGGGATGTGCAATAAAACCTGGCAAATTTTTGTCAGTCTAGGCATAATCAATGGTTTCATAGTGTTGATCAATGGTAAGTGTTTTCGTTATTTGGCCACGGAACCATACTCTACACCACTATTTTTTATGAGAGCATATTAAAATATATAGCAAAGACAAGACAGTTTATTTTATAATCACACTAGATTTTAGCCGCGGCTTCCCTTTTGTTAAAAAAGAATATGTTATAGTTTTAAGAAATGTCGATTTTAATTTTTAATTCGAAACATCTAATGATAAGTAATTAAGAAAATGCTATCTAGCGAAGGTAGAACTAACCATGAGACACATACACATTAAAATTATCGCAGTCATTATCGTTGCCGTGACGTATTTGTTAGTGAATTATAACGGTAGCGCCAATAAAATGCAAACGGAGCGCCATCTTTTACATTTTGGTTACATTTTGTCTATGATTTAAAAATTGTAAAAAATATTTTGATGAAAGCCACCTACGTCCTGTTCTATACCCCTGATAGGGTTCCCAACCGTACTATAATATATAGTATCGTACTATATTTTAGCTAATTGTACTATATATCGTAGAAAAATATATATTTTCATCATTAATTCAATTCTCGTGCCTTTTGTTAAGATTCTCTGGATTATTTTAAAAATAATATATCTTTACTGACCTAAGCTACAAGTAGTAATAAATAAACATGGAAAATTCAATAACGAAACAAATTAAATATAAAATAATTATATTATGTGTACTATTTTTCACCTAAACATCCCAAAATTACAATATTTTTCTTTAAATAAATATGGCAATCCTAACTCCTGACAATTTGTAGGCAAAATTTCGTGACGATCCGTTAGGTAGTTAAGACGTGAAAACGTCACAAACAAACTCAGATTCACATTTATAGTATTAGTTAGGACCAACTATTTTCAGAGAAAGTTAATTTAATATTTTCTTATATGTTCTATATTTTTTTACAAGTATATTAATGTAATATAAATATATTTAAATTCTCACAATATCTTATAAAACTACAATAAATGCAAACTTAAAAATAAAGTACAAACTATATAAAAACTAATACTAAATAAAAAAGGGGAACCTAAAGACAAGTTATTGGTCCGAGACCACTGTGATTTGCCGGGAACGTTCCCAAAAGGCTGACGGGGTTACCACGTTGTATAGCAACTATGTTCACAGTAAGGTTCGATTCATACTATGATGCCGTTCACGGTTCGATCTCGTTCCGGTTTCGGTCCGATCAAATTTCGCTGTGTACACTGCTAGTCTGGAGTTGAAACAAAGAGTGAATTCTGTCGGTACAAGTCATGATAGACCAATCTCGCTTCAGTCAAATATTATTTTCAACGAAGCGATACCGGCGCGATATCGGATCGGAACTAGAGCGATACGATATTATTGAGAATACTCTGATTCTTTCTTTTTTAAGAATATTTGACCGGACCGGGAACGGATTGAGACCAGAGCGAAATTGAACCATGAAAGGCATAGTAGTGTGGAATCGAGCCTCATTGTTTTTATATTTTAACAGTACTCAATTACTTATATTAATATACGTTTATTTATTTGTTATTATAATGAAACAAAAATACTTGTAGACAATTATATATGCTTATTAATTATTTTTATGCTCCTTAACAACTAATAGTATTTAATTTTTAAGTTGTTTTTTGTAGTGTAGTTTAATTTTTAAGATGGTTTAGTTTATAATTTACTTTTATTTTTAAGTTAGATTCACTGTCACAATGTAAACAGACACTTGACATTATAGCCATTAAAAGGAAATGTAAATTATAAAGAAATAATTATATATGTATACATATACAATGTACATTAATTTGTAAGGCTGCAGTATGAAAACAATGGTATCTGGGGACTAATTACTCTGCCCTGGAGTAACCATCTGAGAGATTCAAAAGTAATGATTTCAAATATTCAAAACTCCTACTCAAGTCGTAAGCTTTCCTTATATTTAATTAAATAATTCACGTTCTTTTGACGTTTGTATGATTATCAAGTTACGCTTTTTTTAAAGTAAATTTCACATGCTACAAATGTCACAATTGCCATACTTTGTTTCATGCGTCACGACATCATAGTGACGTTCTGTGCGTCATTTACCTGCATAGACAAAAAAATATCATCAACATACTTAAACTCAAGCGTATTTAATAGTTTTGTAATGAAAATATTATATGAAACACTCCATTTATTTATATTTAAAAAGTCATAATTCTGCTTTTATTTCGTTTAACTGTCAAAAGCAAAATAAGCCAGTAGATGGAGTGTAAACTACACGTATACCAGCATTTTTAGTTGTTACCAAATCATTTGTAAATTATTTATTATTTACAAGTGCATTATAGTAAAAATACCCATGTAAACAACAAAATAAAAATACTACCCAACCATATTGTACATCTAAAATAAGGCAGTATGTATATGACGGTGACGGGAGGACAATTTACTCTCACCCGAGGCTCTTAAGACTGCTCAATAATTTAAAAAAGACAAAACATTTATACTACTTAGATATCGACTAAAATTCCTATACACCTTTGACTAATTCAGTTACTTTTATACTAATTCAAAATAAATATTTTAAAGCTGCATCCAACTCATTTGTAAACATTGGCACCACAATAAATATATCGCTGTTAATAATAAAAAATACAGCAGTACAAAAACAATAGTAAGTAGGGACTAATTACTCTCGCCCAATGCAACCATTTGAGACAGGATAACAGGGTAATCTTAAAAACAAATATTTTGTACTATTTACATTTCTATTAAAACTCTACTTTGTAAAACTTCTTTTTTAACTAAGTTTAAATTTTAAATAAATCTTTTAAAGCTACATCCAGCGCATTTAGAAACACTATCGCCATAATAAATATACCGCTGTAAATAATAAAAAAAAACATATCAAAATAATCAGTTACAATATTTCTAAAACACGAAAGTATAAAAACAATAGTAACTGAGGACTAATTACTCTCGCCCAAGGTAACCTTTGAGAGTACTCTGTAATTTAAATACACCTTACTTACATTTATACTCTTTTTAAAATAGGTTCATCTTTTAAAGCTTCTTCCAGCGCTCTTGGAAATATTAGCATCGTAAAAAAATACCGCTGCGAATAATAAAAGAAAAGCACTTCAAAACAATCATGTACAATGTACATCTCTTAAACGCAGCAGTACAAAAATGATGGTGACTGGGGACTAATTACTCTCGCCCGGGGCAACTCTGTAATTTAAAAAATACAAAAATGCTGTACTAGTTATATTTCGATTATAATTCCTATACTTACTACATCTTTATCTAAGACAGTTACATTTACACTCTTTTTAAAATTAGTAATTTTATTTAAGCTACTTCCAGCGCTCTTGGAAACGTTAGCATCGTAAGAATACCGATGTAAATAATAAAAGATAATCACTTCCAAACAATATTTTTTACTGTGTGTTCTAAAAAACACGCTAATATGAAAACAATAGTAAGGCTGCCTGTCTATAAAAGCGGAGCGAGGCTAGGGAGCGGAAAAACGGAGAAATATTAACCAATGGGATGGCATAAGCGTCCATGGACAGGTAGCCAATCTTATTACTTAATATTTCTCCATTTCTCCTCTCCGCAATCTCGCCCCGCTTCAATGGATAGGCAGCCTAACGGGAATAATTACTCTCGCCCAAAGCAATTTTGATTATCCTGTAATTTTTCAAACACAAATACCTTATACTAATTAAATTTCGATTACTGCTCATATAAATAATTCAGTTACAATTATACACTATTTAAAATGGATACATCTTTTAAAGCTACTTTTAGCGAACTTGGAAACGTTAGTATCGTTAAAAAATACCGCTGTGAATAATAAAAGGAAAGCACTTCAAAACAATCATGTACAATGTACATCCCTAAAACACGGCAATACAAAAACGATGGTGACTAGGGACTAATTACTCTCGCCCGGGGCAACCCTTTGAGAGTTCCCTGTAATTTTGAGGACGTAATGATTTCACTTTGCATTCTGAAAATAATAAAATAGGTTCGTCCCGGGGTTAAGGTGGTGTATTACATTTATTAGGCAGTTTAGGCCGGGCTTGTTTTATGGGCCAGTTTAATGGTCTTGTTTTAGTGTGATTGGTTGGTTGCTATGGTTTGTTTAGAGATTGATGCTGATGGTATAATTATAATTAAATGAATTTAAATGACTATATCCTCTCTCTTATTTCACAGATAATTATATTATATTTTCTTAAGTTTTCGCAACATACGTAATAACGTTTTGATTTTGTTATTCCGTATTTGTTTCGGCCACTTTTTAGTAGCCGCGATCACGGAAGACAAAGATGTCAACTGTCAATGAGTTTCATTGACACTTGACATCTTTGTTCTGAATCTGAAAAGTGGCCGAAACGTTAGAATAAAAAATATCAAATAAATTACCGCGCTTTAAACCGTTAAAACGTAGTTTTATTAGATAATTATGTTGTTATTTAGCAAATAGAATCTATAATATACCACCTGTAGAGAAATATAGTTTGTACTATAGACTTACGAAAGAGAAGACGGGGGCCCAAATAAGACCAGCAGATTAAAGAACTTTTAAAATTTTTGTCTGTCTATCAGAGCATCATGTGAAAACTACTGAACGAATTTAACCAAAACTCGATATAGACACTTAGGATACTTTTTATCCCGATAAATGACATCGTTTCCGTGGGATAGACGAATGTAACAAAAAAACGGCGTTGCGGTCGTCGATTTTCATTGTATTTGGTATGCAAGTATATATTTTAAAATCAAAGATGAAATAGATTACTACAATCTATTTCATCCTGAAAAATAGCAAAATTCGTGCGAGCAAAGTGATATTCGGCGTTCATTTAGGTTCATTTAACAAACTCAATATGCAAAAATGTATTTATAAGTTTCTTTTTATTATCGTGGTAAAGGAGTGCGTGTGAAACAGACATGTCTGTTATTTGAATTACTCGACCCAATTACGTTTGTTGTAATACTGCAAGTAAACATTGTTTACTTTTTAGCGTTCTGTACATAACTAAATGACAATAATATAACCAGTAAACAAATTAATTATATCCATATCTGTCTGGGTATATCATCGCCTATTATATAATATTAATTTACTCTATGGTATACCCTAGTTCCTACATATTTAGATGGCGCCAAAAGTAATAATTTGTGATGCGGAATAATAATAGTTTTGTCACTGTTTGATATTCTTTTTGAAGGTAGGTTTTAAATATAAATCAATAAAAAATTAAAATCTTAAAGATATGTTTCAAATATTCAAACGTCAAGAAGTGGGACAACAATTACCTATGTTACCATTTAGTTACGTATGATTTAAGTATTATATATGTTTAGAACATTTTCTAGGTTAGTCTTTTGCGTAGCGTTGTTTCAAGCATTCTTCTTTCACAGTATAAATCGTATTTTTTTTTCAAATTTACATATTGTATAATTGGTGATATTCGAATGTATTTTATATTTTATATGATTAATGACACACTACACGACTCTGTGTATGGCATATAGTAAACTTGAGGAAAAATACTCTTCCTAAATAACTTCATGTTTTTGTTGAACTTTTTACAGAATACACAAAACACGTCAAGTACTTTCTATACGAGTCTACCTAAGTTATCAAAATAATGAAAATTTGTAGAAACTCGTAACTTTGACGTGTTGTAACATAATTTAATAAGGAAATATACGATGTGTATGAGTGGTGATGAAGAAACTTGTAGACGGAGCCTTGGGTTCCACTGGGCCCGGGGGAAATTTCGCGGGTGCTCCTCTTAGAGGTTAGGCAATGGTGCAAACTACGAGCGGAAAGCCTAATGTATAGTTTTCATATGAAATTGTAAACACACGTATTTTGGTAGAAATATTTGTAAAACAAACTTATTTAGTACTAGCTGATCCATGCCCACTTACATGGGCGTCTATAAAAATTATTATTAATCACACTCAAATGTAGCCTACGTCACTCAGGCATAATGTATCTTCCTACAGGTCAAAGAATTTTCAAAACCGATTTAGTGATTCAAGAGATTACTTACTTCCTACAAACAAACTCACTCACTTTGCCACTTTATAATAATATTAATATAGATTCAATGGACTATTTATATTATAATAAAATTATTATTATAATAAATTAATTATTAAAATTATTATAATAAATTAATTATCGCTGCCAGTGGGAAGCGTGCCCAGAAGAGTGGATGTATTGCCACTTTAGATGGCAATGCTAATTCGCTATTGGAAGTATAAACCAGTCTTCTGGTCATGCCACCCATGGGTGGCGTCCATGGTTTTCCTAAAAATTCTTTGCAGTTACTCTTCACAGATGCACCCTATGGACCTAATCTCTGTTCTAAAAATCCATATTTGCACCACTTGAGAGTTTGAGCTGGCGTAACAGCGTTGCTAGCCTCTGACTCAGAGTATGACATTCCATCCGATCTCTTGTCATCATCGAGTATCAAACCATTTGGCTCTGACACAAGAGACAACAGCTCGGTGGATGATGTCATTGATGTTGATATGACGAGATCTTCGACGAACACTATACAGACACGATAGCCCATGAATTCCATATCAGTTCATCATAGTACCACTTTGGCAGTGATGTGATATGCAACATGAGGTCCCTAAGTGTCCAATCAACTACTTTTATTACTTGATGAGCATCGTATTTTTTTTATTGCATGAGTTCAGCAGACAGACAGACGGCCCGCCTGATGGACAGAGTTTACCATCGCCTATAGATGTTTGCAAAACCAAAGGCGTTACAAATGCGCTGCTGTAATGGCCACTAATGCCGGAACACATCTCAAGGTTGTTATGGCGGCGTACTCTAGACCAGAGGTGGTAGCCATCCAGACGGGCAAAGAGCCTATTGTTGTATTGTAATCATTAGCCAGGTGTTACGGATTTTAAAGTACAAGCTGATTCTAGAAAATTCGGTCACGTTGCCGGTCGGGCACATTGCACTTGTGCAGTATAAAACGATAGCCTGATTGGAAGGGGGGGCAGTCAAGTGACAATTACGATACGAGCGTGACGTGTGTAAAATTGGGGATCTAATAGTGACGGACTTTGCGCGTTTTATTAATTTACGACCTTCTGAATTACGTTTGGATTCGTTGTGTTCGGTTATATTTGTACCTGTGTTATATGTGTTTGTATAGTTCTAATAAACTGTATAATAATTCCAACGGCATTTTAATTCGAGTCCCGCTAAACTCGTAACAATATTAAATATAAACTTCAAACAATAACAAATAATAATCGCTATTCAATGGTAACTTACACCGATCATATAGAAAGCTATTTGCCGTAAACAGATAATGAACCCAAAAATCTTGGTCCGAGGCTTCTTTTACGCGATATTTTAGCTGTGGTTTTTCTTACCCGATAATCGTTTTTATTATCTTCCTATTCAATTTATTCTTGATTATATCTTAATTTTTCTCAAAAAAATTAATCTAATTATTATTTTTATTTTTTTTGTATTGTTTAACTGCTTTTTAATAACAGGCTTGCCTTTTATCTTTGAAAGTGAGATAGTTTACTTAGCTATAAATTAGATATAAATTTTAATTACATACATACATACATAACTTCACGCCGGTTCCCTTGCGGGGTAGGCACGAACAACAGAGCGCCATGTAGGCTTATTCTTACACACCTCACTTGCTTCTTTGACATTCATAGCTCTTGTCATGCACACTCGTCTGTTCTTAAGGCTCCTGACATCACCTTCTGCTAGTACACGATCAATTTGATCATGGAAGGTGTGTCGTGGCCTTCCACGACTTCTGCATCCATCCACTTTTGCATTGTATATCTGTTTAGTCATTCTTTCATCATGCATTCTTTCCACATGCCCGAACCACCGGAGCATTCCTTTTCTTACCTTCACCCCGACACTCTCTTTCAGACCAACTCTCTTTCTTACTTCGGTATTTAATTATATAGAAATAAATTATTTCTTCTTACTGTTTAAAAGTGACATTATATTTCAATTCACGATGTTTTTCCTCATTATTTTTAAGTACGTAACTTTCATGTAAGATTTTATTATTTACTTTACGATAGGGCCATACTTTTCACTACCTTCAATGCTCTTAGTTACATGAAAATTACGTAAAAAAAGTGACACTTTCCGCATCAATTAGTGACATCAACATCACTTTGACAGCTGTCAAGATGACATCATTCTGTTATAAACGAAGACTTTCATGAATTAATCTGAAGAATCATATCATTCTTAAGAAATAAAAAAGGAGAGTTTGTTTTAGAAATGAAAAGAACATCTCATAGCAACAGTAAGTTATAGATATCTCTTAAAATACGAATATCACTGTCTTCATGATAAGAACCACTGAACCATGAAATTAAAAGATCTGTAGTAATAGAGGATATTGGTATGTTTCCAGGAAATATTATGATTCCAGATGGTTAAGATATTTTTATTCATAGACACGTTTTTGAGATAAATATACGTCGGAGAAGCATCGTTCTCGGTGACATCGTCTTTAGTGGTTGCGAGTTTAGTGGGCATCATCAGGTAAAATGCGAGCACAAAACACAATAGTCACGGTTTATACGCTTTTAATTTAGATTTAAACAATATTTCGTCACAGTTAAGACCGAGCAGCGGGTTCAGGGCTCCGATCTTTTTTTTTTTGGCCAGGGGAAATCCGTTTGAGGACTAAGCCGCGAAAGGCACAGAAGCCTGGGGGGATGCTCGCGACCCGTGTGAGTGTGTGGGATTTACCAGATCGGGGGTGGCACTAGCGTGCCCGGTCAGAACCGGTGCCACGCTAATGCCACTCCCCAGTTAGGGATACCCACTAAAAACCCTGGGTTTTCCGTCCTGCGCCTTATGCCAGGGCTACGTAAATGCGGGCTTCGCAACTCCGCGTGCCCTGGCAGGCGTGGGCCCCCCTCACTGGGCCTCTTCCGGGCTCCGATCTTACTCTAACCTTTCCTTTTAAATTCTCAACGATCCAACTCGATCCGTTGCTATCGCTCAAATGTGTCGCAAAACTCGCCCGTCTACCTAAAGTACAGATGGCGCCTCGACCCCGCTCGAGGCACGTGCTCTGCTCTGATTGGTCGTTGGTCAGATTACAATATTCATAACTTTTATTATATTAAGAACATTTTTATGTTATAAAAAGATATAACGATTTGATTTGATTTATATTAGATATAATGATTTTAAAAGTAATTAAAATGTGCAACTAATAATATTATGCATTATACATGCAAATAACAATCAACCCGACTCATAGTTTCCTCCGATATATATATGTATTACAGGTTTTATCATTCAGGAGTAACCTCCGCTAGCAATTATAAGTGTTTTTCTAATGTTCAGTATAACCTTAAAATTATCTCCAAAATCATTATACTTAGTAGCTTACATTAAATTTAAGGAAAGTGACGCCTCACGTGGGTTGTGATCCCGCGATGGTTAGTTACCATATTTTTTTTAGGATTCCTTAGCTATAATCTGCAAAACGAATTATTTACTTTTGATGTTTGCACGCCCATCAAGTTACACATTTTTGACAGTAAATTTCACATGTCACAATTGTCATACTTTATTCTTCAAAGCGCGCAGTAGTGCCGTTCTGTGAGTCATCTAATGCATACACTATAAACTATGGTCTTCTTATCTAATTTTAATCGTAATAAATCCTTTTAAAAATAAAATGTTTTAATTAAAAGCAAATAAACAGCAATTATTCAGATTTAAAAAGTCTCACTTTAGCTTTTAATTCACTTTTATGTATACGGGCTATATGCAAAAAAAATATTTTTAGCAAAAGATATGGGTACACCGAATTTCATAAAATATATTGACAAAGAAAGTCGATTTTATATATAATTGCATTGGTAATGCTTTAGGGCATCACGAATTGGTCAATGATTGATCTGTCAAAAGTAAAATAAACCATTGGAAAGAGTAGCATAAACAGTCGATGTTCTTCTTCTCTGCAGAACCTTCTTTACAAGTGTATTCGACACGCAATTGGTTTATTATTATTAGTTAGTAAACAATTAAATACAACGAATTCGGTGTATGCCTTATTTTTTTTTAATGCAGGTGTTTAGCAGACAGGCAGACTGCCCAATTGATAGGAAGCGGTTACTATCGCCTATGAACATTTGCTACACAAGAGGTGATAAAAATGCGCTGCTGGTCTCTTAAGGGAGGCTGGAACCTGGTTACTAACGCCGGAACACAACTCAAGGTTGTTATGGCGGCATACTCTAGACCAGGGGTGGTAGCCATCCAGTCGGGCAAATACCCTACCACCTGGCTGTGGGTTGTTAAGTCGCCTCTTACGACAGGCCGCCCGGCCGCAGGAAAGTGTATTCTTTCTCCGTTCCTGCACGGATAAGATATTGATACTTTACCAAATTTTAAACATCGTTCGCGAGTTTTCATATAAATATTTATAAAGATGAATGGCGTGCCACGGGTACGTCATTGGATTACCAGAATACCGAAAGCAAGCAAACCTACGATTGAGATGATAGTGTCTGGCGATTTTGTCTAGATGACAATAGTAGAATTGGGCCTCATATGGACTAAGAGGATTGACGACGTCGAAAGTGTATTTGCCCCAATTTTATTTCAGCACAATAGCACAAAATGATTTCAAACAGTTACCAAGAAGCTCAGATTCTTGTGTAAACGACAAAATGAGAACAATAAATAAGTATTTAAACTAATGACCTGTGTAATATAATCGGCTTTTTGTATTTCCTCTTTGACAGGCTTCTCGGCTTTTTCACAAAGAAATGTGAAGTCTTTGAAATATATTAGGTTATTATTTATGACTGTTATAAAATATGATAATATTATTAATGCAAATAAGCCTTATTTCCTTTATAATATTGAATATATAATTCGTGGATGGATCCTGGGTACATATGATCGTATGGACTGATGATGTAACTAACGATTATATATAAGAGATCTGTTTTTTTCAAAATGGCTTCAGTATACTAATAGCTTAAAAACGATTTTGGAAAATAAATTACAATCCAATAGAACATACTCGTAAGTGTAACGATAAAGGTTGATCATGATTTCAAATAAATTAAAAATCGATACACACTTTATATTATATATGTACCACAGGTTTCTTCTTAACCTAATTCAGGCACCAGCCTCTTAGTTAATGTTGTTACTACTTTTAAGTTTCTCTGTATTCTTAAAGAGGAAATAAAGAATTATGTTATGTTATGTTATGTTATATATCATTTCTTCGAGTTTTATGCTTGGTGTTTATCTTATCTTTATATATATAATTCTTCTGTACGTGTGTTGACAGGGACAGGGAACTCCTCCTAAACAGCTGGATCGATTTGAATGATTTTTTGTGTGTTCAAATGGATTCGAGGATGGTTTAGATTCACAATTGGACCTAAATTTTATTTCTTCAGGACAGAACAACGTCTGCCGGGACAGCTAGTACTAATGTATAAAGCTGAAGAGTTTGTTTGTTTGTTTGATTGAACGCGCTAATCTCAGGAACTACTGATCTGATTTCAAAAAAATCTCAGTGTTAGATAGCCCATTTATCGAGGAAGGCTATAGGCTATATATCATCATGCTGAGACCAATGGGAGCGGAGCACCAATGAAGAATATTTCAAAATCCGGGGATTTTGAAAACAAATTCCACGCGGACGACGTCGCAGGCACAGCTAGTTTGTTATAAACTTTTAAAAACTTTGCTCTGACAGGAGTGTAAAGTAGATTTTAATGTTCACAGCCAATCTCCTGTCGTATTTATTAATACTAGTGGTCGCCCGTGCTCGAAATTCGACCATAATAATTAATGTCAAAGACTTATACTTCTATAATCACAGATTTCGCCAAGGCTACAACACTGTTAATTTGACTTTAACAATAAACAAAAATGCGCGTGTATGTCCAATACATGGTAGTGTGTGTAATTTTCTTTTTATTGATTTAATGTATTTTTTATGCATAATTTTTTAAAAATATTAGCATTCGTCGCTTCTTCTCTATATAAACTATAAGTGTGCGAAATTTCATACTCCTCCGTCCGCGCAATTTTCGTAAAAAGCGGTACAAACTTTTTGCTTCACGAATTAATATATAGATTTCATTTCAAATCAAAAGGGACCTAAATAAAACAATTATATTAACTAGGACATTCACGATCCTTTATTTGGGTAAATATAAAAACAATAATATTATAAAAATTATAAAAATTTTATCCGTGCAGGAACGGAGAAAGAATACAATTTCCTGCGGCCGGGCGGCCTGTCGTAAGAGGCGACAAAACAACCCACAGCCAGGTGGTAGGGCATTTGCCCGACTGGATGGCTACCACCCCTGGTCTAAAGTATGTCGCCATAACAACCTTGAGTTGTGTTCCGGCATTAGTGACCAGGTTCCAGTTTCCCTTAAGAGAGCAGCAGCGCATTTGTAGCACCTTTGGTGTTGCAAATGTCCATAGGCGATGGTAACCGCTTTCCATCGAGTGGGCCGTCTGCCTGTCTGCTGAACTCCAGCTATAAAAAAAAAACTTCATTTATGGGTCAAGCTCATAATTATTTAATACAATATTAAATATGTTTTATTGTACACATTTCAATATAAAAAGGTAGCAAGCTACGTTTAGTATAAATTCGCTAACTAAATTATCCTCTTATTCATTTTAATAATTACTTACATAGTCAGTGAATAAATTAAGGACTTTTAGATATTTAGATTTACTTTTATTTAGTAGTCTTTTGGGAATAATTAATGTAAATTTAAATAATAAATTCATTACTTAATTCTAAAATATAATGTGTCATATAGGCACTTTATTATATCTACATTGCTTCACATCTCAATGGTATACAAAACATAAATATTTCAAAACGAAATTCAACAATATGTGCTCTGAATAAATGCAAACCGCAAGCGAAGCAAACTGCAAGCAAAATACATATGAGATTAAAGTATACATCCTACCTTTGCTTCTCTCGAAATATATGTACATGTGAACTGTTGGCGTGCCGTCTTACATCGCATTGTGTTGGACTTGGACGGAGTGCATAGTACCTTTGGAAATTGCGTAGCGGGTTTAGTGATGTCATCGATAACTCTTGTAAAATTGTCGATAATAATACAAATATTACCTTTGAAGTAATTTTTTGTATTTTTAGAGTTCTATAGCCATTTCGAAATAAACAGAACTCTTATGATATTTTCGTGTCTGGTTTGGTACGTCACAGTAATTTTTCTCAGAAACTAAGTACTGTATCTGAATGGACTAAATGTAATAGAAACATGTAATATATATATATATATATTTGTTGATATACATTGCTGTAATGAAGTCGCGGAGAAATGAATATTGGCGATATCTGCCACTACTGCTATTATTGAGAGTTGTATTTTTTTCAGTGTACATACTTATATGGGATATTTTTAGTCAGATTTTGAAATACCAATACAATGTTCCTTAATGACTTTTATATTTAAGCTAATAAATAGATGATGAGATCTTAACTCCCAAAACCGTATAAGATGAACACCAAACAGCGTTCGTCCCCTCTTTTTTTTATTTTTATTGCAGGAGTTCAGCAGACAGGCAGACGGCCCACTTGATGGAAAGCGCTTACCATCGCCTATGGACATTTGCAACACCAAAGGTGCTACAAATGCGCTCCTGCTCTCTTAAGGGAAACTGGAACCTGGTCACTAATGCCGGAACACAACGCAAGGTTGTTATGGCGACATACTTCCCTCCCTTCCCTCTATCCAATCTGTCACTTTCTATGAATGTCAGTTCAGACAAATTAAGAATAATTTTTATTTTATAAATTCTTATCCTTATAACCAACAAATAAGCAATCTCAGTATGAGGAATACATCAAGAATGAATTATTTAACCATTTGAAGTAGCTAAGGGAATTGTTATGTTTATCTAATAAATGATATCTCTTCACTAGACAGATAAGAGGATTTCTAGCAAAAAGAAAATATCTTATAGAATTAGTATGTCAAATAGTAATCTACACCTACTTTTACCTTTCATTCACAAAAAGAACTTTTAAAATTTCTTTATAACATAATAAACGTTTATGTTACAAATGAAATGAAAATCATATTTGTTCGACAAAAGATCTTGTGAATAAATAATACATGTAATTGCGGCATTACTGATAATTATACAAATTTTGAATACTAAATAAATAATGATGTTCATTATACCGTTTACCTTTATTTATTTGTGATATTGCTGTCATTCGATATGACATTGTCTGGTATTTCTTATTATAAATTAGTAATTGAAATAATTAATTTTTTCCTTCCTGACTGGAATTTGGATTTCTGGATGTTTTTTTAATGGTATTGGGAATTATTGCTTAACATACAATGGTAGTTATCAGTGAAATTAATTGAGACATGCTCTTTTATACAAACGTTATTTTAGAATTACATACATACATACATAACTTCACGACAGTTCCCTTGCGGGGTAGGCACGAACAACAGAGCGCCATTTAGGCCCATTCTTACACACCTCACTAGAATTAATTGTAATATGCTGTCACATACCCGATTGGGTATAAATATACCTTCAATAATGTTGATGAATATAGAACCCTTTACATCTCAAAAAATGGGATGGTTTCTTTGCAATTTGAATAGAGCAAATCGTGTAACATATTATTATTATTTATTTAAATGTACAGACAACTAGATCCAATTATAGTTAGAAGAGCTTAAACATATGTATTGGTAATTTACAGAAAAAAACGATTTGGTCCTCTGCATGAGTGTCAACATCAGAGGACTATCGTGTTTATTGCCTCGTGACGTTCAGGATGCTGTTGCTGTTCCCGCGCATTCTTCTAAGAAATTATAGGTATAAATAAAAATATATAATATTTATATTGATCGGGCTAAAGTTTTATCGGGTAGGCCGGAAAAACGACGCCAGCTCAAAGGCTCCGGGCTAATTTTTTGGCATGGAAATTTCGTGAACGAAGTCTTTTATTTACTAAGGTCTGGTAGTCTGGGATTAGTCCCAAAGTGGTCCATTGTATATAACTCATAACATAAGCTTAATTTGCTTAGTTTAACACATACAACGTGTGTGATTGCTGGCTGATCATTAAAAAAAGTGCAAGATCGTAGACTAAACTTTTTACCTATTGGATAATGGCAGATTTCTAAATCTTAATATCCATTGTTACATTTTCACACTGTTACAAAATTAATACACGTATAAAGTTTGACAAGTGTTAACAAGTAGTAAAGCAAAGGAATCGATATTAATATGTAAAAACTAAGTAGTTCGTAATGGATAATTTCTCTAAATTATCGACACTTTACAGCTCTATTGCTGTAGTGCGCTCGAGGTTCGCGGCCTCAGTCCCTTTCATTTGTCTCCAACACAGTGGAATTGTCTCGCCGTGCCAACTGGGTATGCTCACCTTATCTAGCCATAACCCCGCGACATTGCCATATGAATTGGATTACTTCAGTACTAAGCTTTGGTTTAATATGGAATAGAATGTTTACATTTAAAAATATTTACGTTATTTATATTATACTTTTCAATGTTTGTTAAATGGGTATGCACAGATGCTAAATTAAAAAAAAAAGTTTTTATAGCTTCAAAAATACTTTCGCCGAAAATTAGTTTGTATATGATCCGTTAGATATTTTTTGTTATATATGGAATATTTATTTAGGTTTCGCAGGCCACTCGCAGAAACAGTGAACGTATATCATCTCTACGGAAGTCGGTATCCTTCATAGTGCGTGGACAGAAATGTACTTGGCTGATTAAAAATTGTTTAAATATATCTTTATCGAACACTGAAATTCTCTGTTTAACACTTGGTTAAATATTAATAACTAAGCGGACTGTAAATAATTAAACAATAGAAAACTGCACGATTTTAATGGAGGAAAAAAAAAATAACAAAAGAACATCAATGTTCCATACTTAAAAATAGTATATTGTGGCCAGTAACAAACTTTATCAGCCACAATAAAATCTTTTTGGTAGAGATTCCAACATTCTCTTATATTTGAGTTCAGTAAGTCAGAACTCAGTACAGATTAAAAATGTCACTAGTGCCAAGATTATTCCAAAAGAATAGACGGTATACTCAGCAGGTTTCTCCAAAATGGATGTACATTACGCCAGAAAATCTGTCTAAGGTATGTATGCTCCCCGCCAGTATTCGAACTCATCGTCATTGAAATCAGACGCGCGTACCTTAATTACCAAGTTACTAGAAATGAGGTTTTTTTAATTACTGGAGTACAGCAGACAGGATGATAGCTCAACTATGATGGAAAGTGGTTACCGTTCGAATATGATAGATAAGACGTTATTTTATCGCATTTTCTTTGAAACGTAAAGTTTTTGAATTTATTGTAACATCTGTCCGCACCCTATTTAATAATTCGTGTATTTATTAGTTAGTTTTAAGTTAGTATAAGTTATAGTAAGTTAGTTTGTTTTCAGCATTTAATGTATATTTAATAAATTTTGGCTTACAGGAACCTTTTATTTTATTATTATGAATAATAATTGACTTGGAGTCTCAATATACGGGACCTCAAAGGTCTACCGGACCGATATGGTATTAGTTTTGAGCAATCCAGCCGGCAGGCATAAACCAGGTCCGTTGCTGTAGAGCTGTGGCTAATAACCAAGAGAACTCTGTGAATTTGTAAAAAGATTTGGTATTTATAGGCAATTACTGCTGATCGACATTTTGGAAATCTATGTCAATGAGATGTTTGACTCAGCAATAAGTGCCTATTGCATAGGGTTGTAACACCTCCCCCCTTAAAACGGAGCATCAAATAAGGAAAAGATGCGAGTAGATTGAGACACCAAGAAGTTACAAACATTTACACAGTACATTTAACAAAATATACAGTTTTATTTTACAGCTAGAATTTTAAAATTACTATGTATCAATTATTAGAAAAGTTGAACAAATTACATATTTTAGTGCTTAAGCTATTAAGTAACACGAGAATTGAAATATTACAATTAGTCAAGAAATAGCAATGATTTAAGAATTTGTAACGAAATAGTAAAATATCCTATGAACTAGTAAAGATGTAGAAAACAATTTTGATCATAAGATCTAGTATGAACTTGTAAAGAACTAGTATAATTATTTTCATTATAAGAATTGGTAAAGATATGGTAAATATTTTATTCTTTGAGAACTGGTAAAGAAATAGTAAAACTTTAGTAAAGGAATAGTAGTTTTTATTCATTATTTCTATGAGACATTAACATGAACTAGTAAAATTATTTATTACTAAAAAATTAACAAAATTATTATTTATGGATTACTATAAGTTTTTTCTAATATATATGTAAATTTCTCCTCAAACTCGAGGGAGATTCTTCCGAGTTTTCAGATACTTCAAATGCTCTATTCTGAATCTGAAGATTTGTTTGGGTATTAGGCTTAGCATAACAATTATTGAATATTTTTATACAACAACCAGGCTCATTTTGGGTTGTATCTCGTCTTGGTTTCTTACAACATTTCTTATAAATAGTAAAAGACATATAAGCTAAAACACATACAGACAAGATTGTTGTAATTCCGCTAAAATAGTTTCCATATTTAATGTGGTAAGGTTGATTTTCTATTTTCTCTATTTCGTCACTGAACTGATTTAATCTATGTGTGACATAATGCAAGGAATCTAAATCGATGTGAGATAATTTAATAGGAGTTAAATATGGAATCGTATTATTTATCCTTTTCTTGGAACAGCAATCATCTTCTATAATATTAAAATTTGGAGAAGGTAAATACAGTTTAGACTCATACTCTGTAGATGCAACAAATTGTAGAAGATTATGAAAAGCCTTACAGCCTTTAGGAACCTTGAGGATTCCTGTTCCAACAATATCGTAGTCACTAAGAGTATTGTTACATTTAACAGATAGTTTAGTTAGATCAGACTGTACATATAACCACTTATTATTATTAAGTTTTTGCCAAACGTCAATATCACTAATTATTACTTTATAATCACAAGGTTTTGGTAATTTGTTTATATGTTTAGTTAGGATTATCACTTCACAAATTGGATTTGTTGCGGTAGGATGCACATCACTTAGTTTGCACAGATAATATTCTTTTGTTACACTTTTGCACTCACTCGTAGAGTCCATTGTTGAGTACATTAATTTATCATCGGTTATAGCAAGAAATCTAGTAGTTGGATTGATCATAGCAAAGGAATGAGGATTATTTATATCATGCGGAGTAGGGAGAGCAAAAATATGATAGAGATTGTATTCTTGTAAGTTTATTAACGGAATTCTTATGACGAATACTAGTTTAGATCCATTAACAAAGCTAGAAACTGATGAGATATCTAGGAGAGTGTGCATATTTTCTATGCTTAATGAGACTGGGAAGTTTTGAGCTATAATATTTTGGTTGGAACTTAGTTCATTATATAATTGAACTGGGGATAAAATAGAAGGATGAATTATGTTTTGTTTTCCGAACAGAATTGCATCTATAATGTCTTCAAGGTTAAAATTTAAAGTTATTAAAGAACTTTCTATTGCGCTAAAGGTTAAAGATAGATAAGAAGAAGTTTCTAATTTGGAAGTTGTTTGCAAAACGGTTTCTAAAATTGTATCTAATTTACCCATGTTTTGATTTAATATTTGTTCATTATCATTTAGTCTTCTAATTGTATTATTAAAAGTATCGATAGCGGAAGAGATTACGTGAATGTTATCTTTCATTAAAGACGATAGATGTCTCTGATCGTCTTGGACGGCATTGATAGCGTCAGAGAAGGTTTTTGCATCATCTTCATCTAAGGATCCGAATAACTGTTTAAGAATAGGTCCGCCAAAACCGAACCACGAAGATCTTTTAATACGATTTTTATTTGTGAGATGTGATACAGCTATAAAATTATTTTCTACGTTAACTAGGAGAGTTTCTAACGGATTTAATGTGTTAGAGCAGTCTGTTTGAATTTTACTTGATTTATAACTATTACAGGTTGTTTTAACGGTATTTATTATATTTTTAATATTTTCTATATGAGGTTGTATGTAGGAGAAATCTGTAAAAGTGACCATGTTCCAAAAACTATTATAAAACCTTAAAGTACCTAGATTTTCATAGTATAGGCCTGGACTGTTTGGGATTGGCGATATTAGTCCTGAGTCGGAGATGGCACCTGGCGCGATGGCCCTGGAATGGAATTATCGTGGGCTAGTTTTATTTCGTTAAAATGGTAACGGATTTTTCGCCTATTTACTTGCACTGTTACATTGCTATTACCATGAACTGCCGTGACTTGGTAAGGACCTTTCCATATAGGAGACAAGGCTTTACGCAATCTATGGTGGTATTTTATATACACCATATCTCCAACATTATAAGATATTTCTCTAGTATGCTGATCATAGTAGTGTTTTGATCTTTCTTTACTTCTAAGAATATTTTCGCGAGCTATGTTTCTTGTATTAATTAATCTGTGTTTTAAATTTTTAATATAATCGGGATAAGTGACAGTAGGGTTTATGTCATAGATAGAACTTGGTAGGTAAGGTTTACATCCGAATAAAAGTTCATGAGGACTAAAATTTGTGGTAGAGTGAGTTGTTGAATTGTAGGATATCAGTGCAGTAGGGAGATATTTATACCAGTTGTCTTGATTATCATTTACATAGGATTTAAGATATTCCTTGAGAGTGCTATGGCTTCTCTCAAGTGCACCATTGGTTTGGGGGTGATATGGAGATGAGAATAAGTGTTTAATTTTAAAAAGAGACGCTACTTGTTTATATACGTCGGCTATAAAATGGACACCTTGATCAGAAAGGACAGTTTTGGGAATACCAAAGTGAGATATAAATTTTATAAGACATTCAGAAGTTTGTTCTGCAGTGGATTGAACAATAGGATAGGCCATGGAATATTTAGTTAAATCGTCTTGGAATGTGACTATATACTTGTATTTTTGGGGACCAGATTCTGGAAGAGGACCTACAATGTCGGTAAATATTCTTTGTAAGGGTTCATTTGAAGTTGTTGTGATTTCCATAGGGGCTTTATTAGTAGCTCGAAGTGCTTTGTTTTGTTGGCAGAGTGGACAATTTCTTACATAATTTTCAATATCCTTTTTCATTCCACTCCAATAGTAAGTATCTTTGAGTTTACTATACATTCGATTGGAGCCAATATGGCCTCCAATAGGGGAGTCATGGTTATCCTTCAGGATAGCAGGAATTTGGTTAGGGGTAGGATATACGAGTTTGTTGTGATAAATATTTATTTTAATATTAGTGTCATGGAATATATAAGTTATCATTTCGTAAATAATTAGAAATTTTAGTTTATCGTAAGGGTTATCGAAATCAGAGATAGAAATTTCATTAACTTGGGGGTAGAATATAACTAAGTTATTTCTTACTTCTTTTAATACTGCAAAGATATCTCTATAAGTGACAGAGTCATAGTGATGGACTTTAGTAAAAAGATGAAGATAAGTTTTATTATTTATTTCGGATATTTTAATATTATGCAATTCTCTTTCAGAGTTTTCAAAGTCATTTCTGTTTTCTAAAAGGTTTAGTATATCTCGACAGTAGGGATTGGAGTCATCTAAGTCAATGGATGTTGGGTAGGCTATGTATGGACACGAGGATTCAAGTAAATTTTGGTTAAATTCTGTTATTCGAGTATTAAAAACTGTAGGGGATGAACGTGTTCTAATATAGGATTCATAGGTTAAGTTATCATTAAGATCTATATCTTCGATATTATGTATAGGCGGTCTGGATAAGGCGTCGGCGTTACTATTTAATTTTCCTGGTTTATACACAATTTCATAATCAAAATCTTCTATTTTTAATCTCCAGCGTAATAACTTACTACTAGGATCTTTGCAATTCATAAGATACACAAGGGGTTTGTGGTCTGTAACGATTTTGAATTTTCTCCCATAAAGATACGGTCTGAATGTTTTTGTACCGTATATAACTCCTAAAAGTTCTTTTTCAGACACGCTATAATTTCCTTCTGCTTTGTTTAAAGTACGGGAAGCATAGGCTATGGGTAGGTCATTGCCTATTTCACCTTGCGATAGAACTGCACCAATTGCATATTCGGAAGCATCAGTGGTTAAGATGAAAGGTTTCGAGAAGTCAGGATATTGGAGGATAGGGGCGTTAGTAAGCATTGATTTAAGAGAGTTGAATGCTTCTTCCTGTTGATGTGACCAGGTGAAATCTACATCCTTTCTTAACAGGGAAGTTAGTGGCTTAGTGATTTTAGAAAAGTCTTTAACAAATTTCCTATAATATCCTATGAGTCCCAAGAAACTTTTAATATGTTTGGGTGTTCTGGGTGTAGGATAGGATACTACGGCTTCAACTTTATCGGGATTGGGAGATACTCCTTTGTCTGAAATTATATGACCTAGATAGGCGACTTCGCGACGAAGAAACTCGCATTTGTCTGGCTGTAACTTTAGATTATGTTTTCTTAAGGCATCGAATATTAATTCAAGTTTAGAGATGTGAGACTGGAGATCATGAGAATAGATAATAACGTCATCTAGATAGATAAAGCAATGTAAACCCTGTAGACCGGTAAGGACTGTATTCATGAGACGTTGAAAGGTTGCAGGAGCATTTTTTAGTCCAAAGGGCATTCTAGTGTATTCAAAGTGGCCATTTGGAACTGAGAAGGCGGTTTTGGGAGAGTCTTCTTCAGCCATTTGAATTTGATGAAAACCGGAGGCGAGATCCAATGTAGAAAAATATTTACTGTGACCTAGTTGGTCTAAGATTTCGGTTATGTTAGGAATAGGATAAGCATCTCCAATGGTAATATCATTAAGTTTTCGATAGTCTACTACGATTCTCCATTTCTTTTGACCGGAAGCGTCTTGTTTTTTTGGAACTACCCAAATTGGGGATGACCATGGGGAACTAGAAGGTTTAATAATGTTTTGATTCAACATTTTCTGTATCTGCTTATTTACTTCTTCTTTATGGCATTCTGGATAGCGGTAACTTTTTACATGGATTGGTTGTGAACTAGTAGTTTTAATTTCATGTTTAACAGTGTTAGTACAAGAGAGATGATCACCATCAAGGTAAAATAAATCGGAATATTCGTGGCAAAGAGATAGGAGGACTTTAGATTCTTCTGAGTTAAGATGAGATGTTCTTATTTGGTTCCGTACTTCCAAAGCTCGGTTATGATCGGAAGTTATATTATGTATACTATTAGACCTTAGAATATCACATGGTAGGAGTTCAACGCAAAAGGTTTGTATATTTATTTCATTATTTGTAGTATTAAGAATGGACACATTAACGTGTTTATTGGATTTAAGGGATGTGAGGCAACTGGATAGGTATACACCCTTTTGAATCTCAGACTTTTCAACAAACCCGGATGTAATTTCTGGATTAGTTACTTTGCATTCTATCATCATTTCGGAACGAGCTGGTATTGTATATTGGGGTTTAGTAAAATGAATTTGTAATGTGCCTTTATCAAGATGCAGAGTATTATTTCCGTATAGGATATTGCAGTTATTGTTTCTTAGAAAATCATTACCTATAATTCCGTCAAAATTGAAACTTAGAGATTCTGAAACTAGATGAATTTTACTGAATATTGTTTCAGAGTTATCGAGCTTGAAATCTAATTGAAAGTGCCCAAAACTCTCAGAACATGGGGCATTTTCATCTATACCTTTGAACTTAACCTTTTCTGTTATAAGTTTAGGATGTGTGACTAAAGAAGATTTTTTTATTAAAGAAATACTAGAGCCTGAGTCAATCAAGAAAACCAGCGGCTTATTTGAATATTGAGATTTTATATAGACATGCGGTAAGTGAATTTTATCGTTATAATGAATTTTATAAATTGTCTCGTTATTCTTATAAGAATTTGTGGACTTTGTATTATAAGAATTCGCAGATTTAGTATTACGGGTATAGGAATTAGTAGAATTTTTATTATTGGTATAAGATTTAGTAGACTTAGAATTATTGGTATAAGATTTATTAGACATAGAATTATTGGTATAAGATTTAGTAGAGTTTTTAGAACCAGTGTTTTTAATAGACGAGTTTCCTATCTGGGGCTGGTTACCCTGTCGTATAACTCGGGATTCAGTGAGCCGTGAAGGGAAGAAGGAGTCGTGACTATTTGTTCTGTCTGTCGGTAACTTATTGGTATGGCAATAAAGGGAATCAGAATCGTTAGGAGGTATTTTACTTGGTAGCGCGTCGGTTTGTGTAGCAGATTCCACATGACGCGGTTGCGGAACCCTATTTAGTATAAAAAATTATCATTTTGGGGGTCTGTTGGACACTCTTGGGTCTGATCATGGTTTTCGTCTAAATTGTGTACTTTATTTAAAGGTGGGTTAGAATTTATTTGATGATTTGTAGGGTTTGAAAATCTTTGACGATTTGTGTTATTATATTCCCTTTTACGACATTGATTTATGTGATGACCGACTGCCTTACAATATGCACAGATAGTCGGGTTTGGTGGTGAAGTATTGGGAATGGATTGAGAAGGTCTTGGTTGGAAAGCTACATTATGGATGGGACGGTGACGATTTGAATAGCACGATCTATCCGTGTGCCCAGGTTTGCCACAAAGACGGCATTTTGGTTTGGATTCTACGGAATTTCTTGACTGCGAGGATTGAGCATAGTTGTAGAATTTTTCTTCTTGAATAGCTAAATTAATTGCTTCGGCAAGGTTTTCCGGATTGCGGCATCTCAATATGTTGGAAATATGGCTGGGTAGCCCCAGCAAAAAGGTGTGTAAAGCCAGGTCTTCCGTATTAGCTAGTCGTCCTAGCAGTTCACCCTGATTGATGGTTGAATGAGATATGTCCGTCTGTAGTCGTGTAAGATGAGTTTCTAGACGTGTACTATATTGCAGAGCACTTTCGTTAGGTTTCATTCTACAGTTTTGGAGGTCTAATAATAGATGGTTACGGTGTTTACACTCGCCAAAGTTACTTTTTAAAAATTGTTTCAGGTCCGACCAATTACTGAAAACTTTAAGGGAACATATTGCTTCTGCTTTACCTTCTAATTGGGATAGTATAAATTTAAATAATATTTCGTATTGATTGGGGTTAATTAAGTTAAGGGCATTCTCGCAGTTACGTAGAAACGGGGATAATTTATTTCTATCTCCATCGAAGGTTTTTATGAAGCGGGTGAGGTCGGTAAAATTCATTTTTACGGTATGGGAGGATATAGGGGAGTGATCGATTTTTGGGTTTGCCATGATCAATTATAAATAAAGAAATGGAACTATAACAGATAATAAACTTAAAATGCACTCACAGTATAAACATCAGCGGCAGCATGTGTTGGTTATTATGCTGACTTGGCGGCGGCGGCGGCGGCGACGGCGGCGGAGGCGGCGACGGCTGCGGCGGCGGCGGGCGGCGACGCTCAATCGGCGGCTCGTGTCAGCGCGTGGCAGCAACACGTTGGGTTGTTGACGCTTTATATCTAGGTCAACGCGTTGTCGTTGGGCCGCGCAACAGGACCTCGCGGCTGGGCAATGGACCCTCGGGCACGATGAGGTACGGCGTGGCGGCTTCCTCGACACGTAGAGCTGGAGTCTGGCTATGCACAGTCAGAGAGACTGGTACAGCACCGTCACAGCTTGGCTTTTTGTTGGACGTCGTCAGGAACGGGGCGTCCGGCGGGCAATAATATCCCGCTTTCTTCTGACACCAAATGTTAGTCCCGAGCACTTATATGTTTTAAAAAAAAAACAATTTTGGCTTACAGGAACCTTTTATTTTATTATTATGAATAATAATTGACTTGGAGTCTCAATATACGGGACCTCAAAGGTCTACCGGACCGATATGGTATTAGTTTTGAGCAATCCAGCCGGCAGGCATAAACCAGGTCCGTTGCTGTAGAGCTGTGGCTAATAACCAAGAGAACTCTGTGAATTTGTAAAAAGATTTGGTATTTATAGGCAATTACTGCTGATCGACATTTTGGAAATCTATGTCAATGAGATGTTTGACTCAGCAATAAGTGCCTATTGCATAGGGTCTGCAATTACACTACACCCTTGTGTCAAGTGTGTAAAATAAATAGATAAATATCATATGTATATGATATTTATCTATTTATTTTATTTTACAATTTTTGGATGACTATCAGCTATCACATTATAATAATTATAGGTTTTAAATACATAATAAAAATACACATATGTATGTGTATTTTTATTTACTATTAATGTATGTATATATGGTTTTATATATTTTAAACTATGCTCACTGAATACCGACCTATTTTGGTTGTCAGAAGGTTGTCTGGAAGAAATCGCTGTTAGCGATAAGACTGTCGATTGTACTAGTTATACGATTGTTAACTCATGTGTACTCGTATTATTTTCTTGTGTGCAATAAAGAATATTCTATTCTATTATATTGTTACGAGTTGCAGGACTCGAATTAAAATGCCATTGGAATTATTATAGAGTTTATTAGAACTATACAAACACGTATAACACAGGTACAAATATAACCGAACATAACAAGTCCAAACATATTGCAGAATGTCGTAATTCAATAACACGCGCAAAGTTCGTCACTAAATAGATTACCGATTGTACACAAGTCTTGCTTCGCTCGTGGTTATCTCGCTCGACTGCCTCGTCCCTCAATCGAGCCATTGCTTTATACTGCACAGATAGAATACACAATGGGCTGTTTTCTAATCACAAATTTTAAACACAAAGTAAACAAAAGAAGTCCAAATTCCGGAAGGTAATAAAATGTGTTTCTACAAGTATGCAGGTGTGAATTTGCCTTTGTCGGCGTTTAGGTCGTGACAATATTCTAGTTATAGTGAACTATTAACAAGTCATCACAGATAGATCTAAACTCAGATTCAGATAATCAAAAAACTAAAAAACAATGAAAAAAATAGTAAGTTAAACATGAAAAATTAATCTAACATACTAAGATAACCTGCTCGAAATATAGATTATTGAGTTTATACCAAACATTCTGTGCACACATCTGTATAGACCCAGTAATTTCAGATATTATTGTGATATATTTGTGTAATTACAAAGGCAAACAGACGGACAGACATAACGGCTTCATATATGTACCGTTTTTGCCAAGATGTTTAGAGTACCCTAAAAATAAATTTCGTTCAGAGCTCTACCAGTATAAAGCAAGGCAATTATTCTAATACAGGCATAACAAAGCTAACAATCGGTCGTGGCGGTCGCAACCCAGTTGACTCAAGCCAGGTCACCCGGGTAAGTGCTTGGGCAAACATGCAAACAGTGGCCGACTTAATCCGATTACTAACGGTGTAAGTGGACAAGGTCTTTAATTCGTTCGGTCTAGACCTTACTAACACTACAGTTTATTGTTTTTTGATGTATACATTTTGTACGAATATCAAACAGTTGCTTGCAATGTAGCCAATAGACAAATAAACGATATTCATAGGATAAAGTACAATATGAACAAATTAAAAGTTATATTATAGTTATAATATCTATCTATCTATAATTTAAGAGCTATGCTCTTATCGGTAGAGCCTCCTCCAATCTTCTCTATTATAGGCCAGTTGTTTTACTTCTATGTACGACACTACATCCACTTTCTCTTTTATTTGATCCGTGAATGACCGCCTCGGTCTTCCCTTCCCTCTCCTTGCTTCCACTATGCCTTCGATTAACGTGCATAAGAAGGTGTCATGTCGTAGCAAATGGCCAAACATCTTCCCCCTTCTTTCCTGCAGAGTTCTTAAAATTGTGCGTTTCTCCTTTATCATATCCAGTAGTAATATAGTCGATGAATAATTATTATCAGCTGATTGAAGAATCGGCCCTAAGTCGTTTATCTATCTATACATATAATAAAACTGTAGAGGTCAAATTTCTGTACAATGAAAAAAAATGCTAAAAGCCGAGTCAGGCGGATGTAAGAAGTGAAATAGAACTAATTTAGACTTTTTAATTTTTTTTGTTTCTCTGTTTGTCTATCTGTTTGTACCGGCTAATCTCCAAAACGACTGGACCGATTTAAACGAAATTTTGTTTGGTGGTAGCTTATATCCCTAGTCAACATATAGGATACTTTTGATCCCGTAAAATTAAAGAGTTCCCGTAGGATAGTAAAAAAACCGCACCACGCGGACGAAGTCGCGGGCATCAGCTAGTTATTAATAATAATTGTAGTAGAATATCGCTATTGCTCGTCTCAAAAGTTTTATAACATATTTTTTGCTTCATTATAGAGTGCCATATTTTGCCATGCTCCATCAGAAGTCGACAATGATAATTTTTCGGATTAAGTGCTGATCGCGCGTCAACATTGCCTTTCAACTTATGGACGAATAACCTAAGTAATTTCGTAAGTAATACGAGTATTTGAAGCTACTAAGGAAAATCCAGGATAATTGGCACAAATTTAATGATTTCTACTTCCAGTGGTATGCAATAGGGTTGCGATTATGCAACTACTATAATAAGCCTATTAGACAATTTCCTAGTATAGCTAGCGTCGTGGTAAAGCCATGCTAGAAACACTACCTTGATTACATCACCTAAGACCGGCTCGATTGGTGTGATGCGACGCTCTCACAGAATATCAACATAAAATGATTAGCATTGAGATCGTGTTACGTATGATTAGTGAGAAGTCCAATAGCCCACTTTCCCCTCCCTCTATTCAACCTTCGCTATCCCTTCTGTATATTTCATTCCTCTTATCTAATCTATCTTCAGCCCCCTTTTTTGTTTTCCGATGACGCATGGGAATGTATTTTCTTGGAACACCACCCTCGGGCCTAGGGGGAAGGCTTTACACCGAGGGATGTGTGGGACTTTTGATTAGCCGTATGCCCAACGAGACCTCCAGCGGAGGTCCCGAGAATGTTGGCCGTCAAACTACCCACTAAACATAAACGTGCGCCCCTATCTCACTAGCCTTTACAGGGTGCCAAACAATCTAGACTAGAAAGTACTGCATCCTTGACGCCCCAAAGCTGTGTGACGAACCCTGGGTGTCCTGCGGGGGAGGACACTCTCTTCAACGACGCGGCAGGGGGATATCCGCGGGATCCCATCCATCTCATCTGGTTATCACATCCTTTTTGTCTAATCACAAAGGCTGGTATCATGTTGGCTTCGCCATTGGTATTGCAAACTGCTAAAGGTGACGGTAACCACTTTCCATGAGCTGAGCCGTCTGCCTACGCAACAAAAATAAGGGTGAACAAACATTTTTTTCTTTAAATCGGCAGACAAGCACAGCAATTGTACATTCCCACGCTAAGTTACGCTATGTTATGGGTAATATACAATGAACCACTCTGGAGCCGTTCCCAGACACGCAGAACATAGTAAATAACGACCATGCCAGGAATCGAACCCCGAGCCTCTGCGTTGTATATAATACTAGCTGCGCCCCGCGGTCTCACCCGCGTGGTGAAGTAAAATCGTTATATTTTGGATAATTCACACTATATCTTTATAAATTATAGCCTATGTGTTATTCTGATATGTATAGTTATATATGTAAAGTTTCATCAAAATGCATTCAGTACTTTTTGCATGAAAGAGTAACTAACAAACATACATTCTTACAATTTTTCGCGTTTATAATATTAGTAGGACTATTCATACATGAACGGTGAAAACGTAATCTTCAAGTAAATCGATTTTAGATAAACTCGTTCTATCTTAATGAGAAACTTCATCGGAATTACATCACAGGTTAAACATATCATTTTCAATTTACATCACGTGTGGAATTATCGATACCGATCTCATTTTACAAAGCATATTAAACTGTATTGCGATCACGTAAAGCCTATAATTGCTTGGAGTGTTCTGATAACGGGTACCCTGCTCGTTTATACATGCAAAGTACATTGTCATCTACTCCTAAGAGAGTATAGGGAATTTAATTAAGTATGATTCCCTATAGTAATTCTTATGTATTATTCAAAGAAAATATAACTTTGAACTGGAAACGATATCATGCTATTTTAATGCCTGATTAACATTATTTCAACTCCTACAGCAGCAAACAGGTAATGTATACATATAATAAAATTGTAGAGGTTGAATTTCTGTACAATTAAAAAAAATGCTAAAAACCGAGTCAGGAGGATGTAAGAAGGGAAATAGAACTATCTTTGTTTCTCTGTTTGTCTGTGTGTCTGTTTGTCTGTCTGTTTGTACCAGCTAATCTCCGAAACGACTGGACCGATTTAAATGAAATTTTGTATGATGGTAGCTTATATCTCTGGTCAACATATAGGATACTTTTAATCCCGAAAAATTAAAGAGTTCCCGTGGGATAGTTATAAAACCGCACCACGCGGACTAAGTCACGGGCATGAGCTAGTTAGGAATAAAAATGGGCAGCGCGTGTATGTAAACAACATCTATCAAACATAAGATACTCACGCTGCCCACTTCCCGGAGTAGTTTCCTGCTTACTACCGCGGCACTAGGCATCATTTCAACGTCTATGTTTTGGGTCTCTTCTTCAGGGTTAATCAGGTTTCTGTTTTCAAGTAAAGTAATCAATTAATGTAGAGGTAAATTTTTAAGTAGGTCTCTACGGCTAAATCCGAAAATATAAGATATAGCGAAAAATACCAAAGGAGTCTCGGGGCGTTAGATTTTTGAAAAATTAATTACACTGGCTAGAAATCGAATTGATTGAGTTTGAAAAAAAAAACACTATTAATACACGGAACCATGGTGTAGCTAATATAGACCAATTTATGTGAAGAAATGTCAAAGGGCACTTACACACCACGTTTGTTTAAGGCGCCGCCGACTCGCATTTCGCTATCGCGCCTAGTCGGCGCCGCTAAACTTGAAAAAAGGCAGATTACTTGCGATTGCATCGCTGCAAATTCACGACAAATGCGCTACAGACACACGTGAGTAACTCCCCTTGTAAAGTAAAACACGCCTAGCACGCGGGCGAACGAGCCACACACGTATGTGTATCGCGCTGGAAATGTGCGTGCGCGTTGCTTGAGTATTGCCTCGATTGACGCCATCGTAATACAGTCGGCAAGTATTTGATTAAAACGCGCTGTACGTATGTGTTTGCTGCCAAACAGAGACGCGCTGATACAGCGCGTTTGTGCCGCTGTAACTCCGCACTAGTGGCGCGTCGACAATACGCGAAAAAGTAGTCGTCTGCATACTACAATTTTATGAACGTGTGAATAGGTAAATTGGTTGCGATAACATCGCGTTTGCATACAGTTGTGTGCGACGCGCGTCGACGGCGCCTGATTAAAACGTGGTGTGTAAGGGGGCTAACGTATAACATAAGCTACTCACAAGAGTTGTTTCTATGTTAGGGCTTGTAATTATAGTCTGACCGTTATATATAACCATATTTGGCAGCTATCAAACTGATTTTAGTAGTTATGTGAACTATCAATGATGTTACAATTAAAATTTGGTATCAATATAGGAAGTCAAACATTATTGAATCGATTAAAATAAAACGATTTATTATTAAAAAATATATATATTTTGTTTCGTTACCTTTTTTTTCTTTAAAATGTAGAAAATATGCATAACTTATTTAACTGGTAACTTATTTGTGCTAACACTTTTCGATTATACTTACATCAGTCTCCAGGTCACGTAATTAATATTTAAGAAAGAAAAATGTTGACACACATAAGGTTGTCATGTGTTACGTTTCTAAAGAAATAAGCTAATTATGGTGTTTTAATTTGATATAAAGTATTTTGATATTGTTATAAAGTTAGTTCGTCAGTAATGTGAAACTTCAAATAAGCAATATTTTTTATTGAAGAGAAACTTCTTTAGAATCGTTGTGATTTCAAACGAAAAACTGACACTAAAAAGAGACAAAGATATAAAATTCAACCTTATTAAATTCAAATTAAAACACATTTCTCTTTACCTATTAGTATTAATTTTCTATTTAAAATAAAACTTAAGGGATTTGGAATTAATTTTAGCTCTATCTACTTATATATATAAGTATACTTAAAGCAGATATTCTTTTATACGTAGATCAAAGGAAATTGTGAGTAACAGTGCATTGAATTTTGAACTTTATGCCAGTGAATTAAAAGTGTAATTTAGAATTAGAATTTTTTGAATTATATTATTGTTACGACCTAGACGCCGACAAAGACAAATTCACACCTCTATACCTGTAGAAACACATTTTATTACCTTTCGGCATTTGGACTTCTTTTGTTTACTTTTTGTTTAAAATTTGTGCTTAGAAAACAGCCCATTGTGTATTGTATCTGTGCAGTATAAAGCAATGCTTCGAAGCAAGACTTGTGTACATTCGGTAATCTATTTAGTGACGGACTTTGCGCGTGTTATTGAATTACGACATTCTGCAATACGTTTGGACTTGTTGTGTTCGGTTATATTTGTACCTGTGTTATATGTGTTTGTATAGTTCTAATAAACCCTATAATAAGTCCAACGGCATTTTAATTCGAATCCTGCAACTCGTAACAATATGTTGACGGATGTAGGTTAAAGAAATTATATTTATATTAATAAAAGGTAGAGTAGAATTACTTGTGATAGTATATTCTCTGAAGTTTCACTTCTACTGCGTGTAAACTGCACACGCACACACAATTTTTATGTAGTTAATTTAATAGCTAATTACTAAACTTTAATTGTTATTTGTTATAATTTTTTTAACTCTAATCTACATTTTCCTTATGATCATTCCATGTTAGAATTAATTACAGCTGGAGTATGGATACGATCTCGTAATATGTACACAAGAGTAGGTAGCTGTCGTTACGTTGAGGTTTAATTAAGAAAAGCCCACCATTTCTCAGACAATCCACTTATATCGTTGCTTGAAGCAGGGTTAATGTTAAATAGGAGTTCATATAAATGAGTTTAAGCGTTCCTTGTAATGAATGAATGAAATATTTTTTAGGGGAAACTTGTTTGATATATGTATTAATTTTGTGATTTATATTTAAGAATATTCATTATTTTACGGTTCCAAAAATAAGTGAAATAAATAAAACACTATTATTTTTATCATTTTGAACAAACTATAGGTGTAGCCCGAACTGTGTATACTATATAGTTTGCTGGCTACGCGGTCGCACTTATGTAAGTGCAAGTGGTGTAGAGCCAAAGCGCAGCCACCGCGCCGCTGCCGCATTCATTATCAAGCGGGCGTCAACGATGGGCCGGCTGTATGGAAGAGCGGACATCGTTCGCATATACATAGAAATTCCCAAAATAGTAGCCCAGCGACTATCCTATTGCGGGACAGTGACGGCGTGATGACGACGTGATGGCGACGTGGTGGCGGCGTGTCTGCGACGCCATCTACATTAGCGCTAATGGGAATTATAATATTATCTTACCTAATGTTTTCATCTACCATGTTCTTGAGCAAATAAATGTTTTTTTGATTTGATTGGAATAATAGCCAAATACAGGTTGGTATTACTATTATTATGAATGATTATAATAAACAATACTACAAATAAACATGGTTTGTTCTCATATTATTTTCTTAAGTTTTCGCGACTTGTATACACAATAAAACTACGTTTGAACGGTTTTAAGCGCTGTAATTTATTTGATTTTTTTATTCCGACGTTTCGGCCACATAAAAACACTGGTAAAAGAACACATTGCTGACATGAAATACACACACAACACACATGGCACTAGATACGACTATATATAAGTATAGATATAAGGCCAACACTGCACATGCACTTCCTCACAATACCAGCATGTAACAGATACACTATACATTAGTATAAGTTTAGTATTAAAATTAGAATAAATTAATATAATAAGTTATTCTTAAGGTACACCAAAACAGAAAAATTACTACATATAATGTCACATACAGTAACAAAAATAAACAATAAGCGTGTACGGAGTCTCAAATTTTTCATAGAAATTAAGTATTAAAAAAGGGTACGGAACTCGAGTCCGTAGAGATATATATAATAATAAAAAATAAAAAAAGACATGAAATACAAAAGGTCTACGAAGTCTGCGATCAGTGAACGCACGCTGGATAAACCTAACTACTACATCAGATTCGATAAACCACAAATCCTCACGAAAGAGAATCGTTTCATACCTAGAATGATGCGTGAGGCTATTGAAATCAAAAAACACCCAAGTTTCAATAGAGAAAATATTTGGCAAGTACCACCTGTTTGGGATTCGATCATCAAAACTATTAAGACCCAAACCCAGCAAAAACCAACTGCCAGACCTCAAGACACTGTGAGCTCCTTCTGCGTGCACCGGAACACAAATCAACTTGACTGATAATTTCTTTTATTTTTCTTTCCACCCATTTTAATATTATATAAAATTATGAGAGCTAGGCACGTTTGCTGAAGAGTTTCTTGCGCCGCTTCTTCTCTTCAATCCATAACATGTTGCGAAGCGGTGGTAAATAAGATCAGGCTCTCTAACAAAATTAAAACTAAATAATTAAAATGAATAAGTTGGCGGTAGGCTAAATAAAACTTTTACAACTCATTGACACTTGACATCTTTGTCTCCCGTGAGCACGGCCACTGAAAAGTGGCCGAAACGTCGGAATAATAAAAATCAAATAACTTACCGCGCTTAAAACCGTTAAAACTTAGTTTTATTATGGACATCTTTACAACTGAGATACATCGTTAAAACATGAAAGTCCTTAAGAGACTGCAATGTTTTGTAAGTGCAAGTGGTGCGGAATTGATGTTCTTGGATTACGCGGTACCGAAAGCTTATATTTATTTCTATTAGAGTTTCCTGTGCATAAGCGTATGTGCGGGAGCGATACACATTGAGCGAATCGTGAACCGCTTGTAGAATAATATATCACGCATACCGATTCCGCAACGCTGCTGCACCAACAAATCATAAATCGGTTTATGTAATGAAAAAACGAGTTGATCTGCCTGTCAATTGTCCTATCCGATAATTCTTAATGAAGTTAACATTCAGGCAATATCTATGACGTAACCGATTCGATTTAGACCCCAAGGGGGTACGTAGGGGGATGAAAATAATCCCCTAGAGGACAAATCCCTAGTAAATTCGACGTCTTATACCCGTGTTGGACGTGTTGTGAATTAGAAGAATTCTGCGGTGGTCATTCTAAGGCTAGGGGGCAACCAATTTCTGAAAGCCTGTTTACTTAAAATGCAGCGTTTTATTGAACTCGAGGATTGACTTCTAACACTCGTAACGTTTATATATCAGAAGATAGAAAATATTTATATTTTGTATTTTTTGATTAATGCAATGAATTATATACTTTTAGACCAAATCAATAAAAAAATAGGACTTAATCTATATATTTATACGTGAAGCAAAAACTTTGCACCCCTTTTTACGAAAATTGCGCGTACGGAGGAGTATGAAGTTTCGCACACTTATAGTTTATATAGAGAAACAGCGACGAATGCTAATATTTTTTTTTTTAATTATGCATAAAAATACATGAAATCAATAAAAACAAACATTACACTACCACGTATTTGACACAGACATATATACTCTTTTGTTTATTGTTCATGTCAAATTAACAGTGTACCCCTTGGCGAAATCTGTGATTATAGAAATATAGTCTTAGACATTAATTATTTGGTCGAATTTCGACCACGGGCGACCAATAGTAATTTTAAATGAAGGTAATTAAATATTATTATAAATTAAAAATCGAAGACTACGTCTGCATGTTACTTTTCACCAATATTTTATTCTTGAAAAGCTGTCATTGGCTTTCTTTTGTTTATTATAGTTATCTAATCAAATGTATTTAGCTGTAGTTTTTCCATAAATAAATAAAAACTATATCTATTATTGGTTGTGTTGCATTTCATCTATAAGTCTTTAAGAACCTGAAGACTTGGACGGCCTCCGTGGTTATGTGAGCTAAACCTTTACCGGCCTATCTCACTGCAACAAACAGGCTCCGTTCCTAGGATGATGGATTTCGTAATTGAATTTTCCGGTCACGGTGTCTGGGATCGGTTCCAGAGTGGTCTGTTGTAATTTATCCATAACACAAGCGTAACTTACTTATCTTGGGATATGCAATGTGTGTTCGTCTGTCGATTATTTACTTATTTATACTGTAAGTACATAAATGAGTTTAGGAAAACATCGTCAATGAGTAAGATGCTCAGAGGGCTGGCTACATTGACAGAGACAGAAAAGTCATCATTTTATATTTTTATATATATATATAATAGGTTGGGGAAAAAGCCTTTTCGCATATAGTAAGTATGAACTTGTAATAAGATCTCCTTACAAGTTCATACATACTATATGCGAAAGCTGTTACCGCCAGGCAGGACCATCGATTCTGAACTGTACTGCGAACAACTGATGAGATTAAAGCAAAAAGTTGAGAGAAAGCGGCCGGAATTAATCAACAGAAGGCGCGTGGTTTTTCACCATGATAACGCTAGACCTCTCACATCTTTAGCCACTCAGCAAAAATTACAAGAGTTTGGCTGGGAGGTGTTAATGCATCCGCCGTATAGGCCTGACCTTGCACCTTCAGATTTTCACCTGTTTCGGTCTCTGCAGAATTCCTTAGGCAGTATCAGGTTAATATCAACATCACGAGAGGACTGTCAAAACCACTTGTCGCAGTTTTTTTATCAGAAGCCCCAAAATTTTTATAGTATTGGGATCACGTCCCTACCTACGAGATGGCAAAAAGTTATCCAACAAAATGGCACCTACATACTTTAGTCAAATGTAAATAAACTTTATAAAAAAAACCTTTCGAATTTTTATATAAAATGCGAAGAAACTTTTTCCCCAACCTAATATACACACGAAAACACACACACACACACACACACACACACACACACACACATATATATATATATATATATATATATATATTTATATATATATTTATATATATATAAATATATATAAATATATATATATATATATATATATATATATATATATATATATATATATATATGTGTGTATATATATATATCTGTATATATATATGTATATATATATATATATATATATGTGTGTGTGTGTGTGTGTGTGTGTGTGTGTGTGTGTATTGATCCATTTAAATCTTATACTAGAGTAAGTAGGTGGTAAGTAGCTCTATGTTACGTATATACAAATTTAATTAGGTTTTTTACCTAAAACGTTACCGTTCCTTGTTACTAAGTTCACTCCAATAAAAAAGAAACTAGTCCATATAATCTACACAATTGCGCAGCGAAATAGAAGCGAGTCGCAGCCAACCTGATTTGATGTAATACAATGAATGAGATGTTGTTTATGACAACGTAGGTATTTGTTAGTGAATTAAAAAAACGCGATTGCAGTGCCATGTATTTTGTTAATCCGTTTATTCTATGGAAATTACATTATTTATCGGGATAAAGAATATCCTAATTGTTAACATGGGTTATAAGCTAGCACTATGTCGAGTTTTATTCATATACGTTCAATAGTTTCTAAAAAGATGTAACCGCAGCGTCATCTTTTTCGCTATTTTCGTCTATCCCACAGAAACGACGTCATTTATCGGTATAAAAAGTATCCTAAGTTACGCCCCGGGATATAAGCTGGCTCTGTATCGAGTTTAATTTAAATCCGTTCTGTAGTTTTCACGTGATGCTCTAACAGACACACAGACTAAAAATTGCATTTTCAGAATGATTTGTTTTTTTTTGGTTTTTTATTGCAGGAGCTCAGCAGACAGGCAGACGGCCCACTTGATGGAAAGCGGTTACCATCGCCTATAGACATTTGCAACACCAAAGGTGCTACAAATGCGCTGCTGCTCTCTTAAGGGAGACTGGAACCTGGTCACTAATGCCGGAACACAACAAAATAGATTTGGCAAATAAAAGTTTTTTCTTGCTTTCCTTTAAATAATAGCTCTAAAAATCTAGTTATATAGGATTTAGGAGCTTTTGAGTGTTACTTTTTTACTTATTATTATTCTTCTAAGCAACACCTTATTTTTACAAATTGTTATTGCTTTGAAATTCTTACATGTATTTTCTTTATTGTTTTGGTTTCTTCACTTTTCCATTTTCCGAGTTGAATTATTGAGTAGCCTAGGTTTTTTCCTGGAACGTGCCGGAAGTCGCTTTAAAATAATGACCATTTTTAGATAAAAACATACAACCATATGTTGTGAAAAGAATTTTAAAATTTTCTTATAAACCTTATTAATAGAAAGGTAAAAGTGACTTCTTTAAGAATATCATGGTGTTGCAAGCTAATCCTTTGCGGGTGTCTTATTACCCCTTTGAATTTGAGTGATATATTGTTCGTGCTAATCTCTTTGTTCATGCCGCCGTAAGACGTCATAAAACCTTCTTTCCTCTGTTGATATTTCTTGCAAATTCTTAGAAACCATTAAGCCGACCATTTAAGGATTTCAAGAACCAGTGGGCAGCATGTTGCTAGGAGGCCATGTCTAATTTACAAATGGATGAGGGTCGATCAGTCGAAAAGTACGTCAGTCTTGTTCTGACTGCGAACGAAGCGTTACCTAGTACACTAGTCTGAGCGAATATCTTATAACGACAAACTGTGCGCGATTTATGTGATAACGATTTTCTGCCCTACGGTTTGGTTTTGTTATATTCGGCTATACTTGTAAAAACTGTGAATTACGTATTGTTAGGATGGTGCTCCGTAGGTCCTTTAAAAAAAACGAATTTATTAGCTGTAAGAGTTTAATTAAAAACATGTCTGGACTATACAATGGTTAATAATGCTCTCTCTGTATTATAGAAAATTTAATTGTTTTATACAATGTACAATTGCACGGGTAAGCAATTAGTTCATATAATATAGTGTCCTAACAGTATGTTTACTTCTAATAAACTTTGTGGTAATTGCAACGGCATTTTTGAATTTGCATCCTACAAATCGCCTATAAATTCGTAACAATAGCTATTTTGGGAACTATTAAACCCTTATAAAATTAACATGTCCTTCCGTCTGTCCGCTTGTCCGTTTGTTTATGTATGTCACAGCTATTTTTCTAACAAACGATTAAATATCTACATCGCTGAAATTTGGAAAATGCCCGTATACAATGGTGTGGTAAAATTGCATAATATTAGGGGTGGCTACCGCATGCGTAACTAAGGGTTGAAAACATTCAGTGTACTTACATGGCTTGTAGTTTATTCTTAAATAAAGCTTTAAGAATTATAACGACGTCTATTATGGCCGGTTCTTATATCTTACTATTCGTTCACTTGCCATCGATTGAATTTTAACATCAGATGTACGGAGCTTATGGTAAATTTTATCCGACAGTTGGCAAATGAGCAGTCGGTAAGATATAGGAACCGGCCATTAGTGAAAGTTAAACTTTTTAGGTTTACATGTTCCAAAGATTTGTCACCTCTATACAAATATTAACTTAATAATGTATTGTTGAGATAGATAGATAACACTTTAATGGACACCATTACAGAAAACTTACGTAGTTATTATTCTAATTGTGCACAAAGGGCGGTCTTATCGCTAAAATGCGAAATCTTCCTGACAACCCGTGGCAATAATATTGCTAATTAGGAATGGAGATGGTGGTATACATAATTATTGTACGATTACTTACCTTTTAATAATAAATATATAACTATACTATATACACAAATATACACATAAGTTATATTCATATACAATATATAGTGATAAAATGCAGCTATTTAAACATAATAAACACAAATATAGCTATATGCAATATAATACTAATTATATAAAATTACATATCATCATATTGCAGATATTTCCTGACCATGTTCTTAAATGTTATTAGTGATTTTGCTTGTCTGACAGCAACAAGCATTGTATTCTAAAGTTGGACAGCCTTAACCGTGAAAGAATGATTGAAAAACGTTGTATTATGAATAGGAGTAATAAGTCTATGTTGACTGGAAGGGCTTAAATTGCGAGAGCAAGAAATGAATTCGAAGCGAGATATATCGTCGTTAGCGAATCACAGGCCACTGCTGGACGTAGGTCTCCCCAAGTCGGCGCTACTCATCCCTGTCCACTGACTTCCTCATCCAGCGCCTACCGGCGACCTTGCACAGGTCGTCAGTTCATCGGGATGAAGGGCGTCCGGAACTACGTTTACCGTACCGTAAACTACCTCGTTACCGAGACGTGGGCTTAACTCCAGAACTCTTCTGTTCCATAGGCCATCGGTGTTGCGATAGACGTGACCGGCCCACTGCCACTTCGACTTGCTAATTTTGCGAGCTATGTCGGTTACTTTGGTTCTCTTGCGGATATCCTCATTTCTAATTGTATCCATCGTTGGATGGATTATATATATATTGACCCAACATAAGTAACATTGAGATATATCATCAGTGGAGAATCAAAGAAAACCTGCGCTTGAAAGCGTAAATAAAATTAGTACAATCCTATGTACGATAGAATATTTCTAAAAAGCCTAGAATACAAACGCAAGGGCCTATGGCTAATTCCAGTTGTTATTCCACGTATCTCCAATCACCGATATAGTTTAACTAGATGGGACACTTATCGGTCCACTTAAAGTTAACGCATTAAAGCTATCGCTGACCGAGCGACTGGTCGCCTGCTACTATCTCTCTTTAAAACTACTCGTTTTCTCTAATTATAATATTATATTAAATTCAGTTCAATACATTAATAAGACTTACATATTAATAATCTTATTATTAATATTAAATAAATACATACATCACCATGCCATTAAATAGCAAATCAATTTGAAAAGCTTGAAATTAACGATTATAATATATATAGAAATATTTCTTGTAAGCACTTTAAGATTTCTAATTCTAAAGTGTCTTGTCTGTCTAGCATAAACTATTTAATTAATTGCAGTTCAAAATATGTCAACGATTGTCGATTAATACAAAATGACAACAAGTATAGAGTCCAACAAGCGACAGTTGTTCATGAGTCTCCTAATCAGTCGCTTAGTTAGCATTAGACCTTAGATTAAGGCTTACGAGTCACGTATTGTCAGTTTAGGTTAGGCATTTCTTGGGATGTAATAAGAGTGTTTACATAAAAATGAATCCAAAATCGCCAGGGTCGCGTAAATGGACCGTTTAAGAATTCTGTGTGTAAAAGGGTCCATTAATTAAACTCGAAACGAAAGCGACTGAAATTGTAGTATTGGTTCGGATTTGTGCCTAGCTATTAGGACTCTGATACTATTCAGTATGTGGTTATTTAAATTTAACGAGTCCGCAATATTATTATGCGTAAACGTCTTGATATTATCGACGCATTTTAGTAGATATTATGTATTGATCTAAAACTGCAGTGTATAAATATAATTGTGTGACTGCTGAACTGGAGTCTACCTGTTTTCAAGAGATTTTGAGTAATAGATTTTCTCGCTGTGTAAATTTACTCACGATGTTTTCCGTCACCGTCAGCCGGCTGCTATGTTGAGTGTTTCTCTGCTAAAACTAGGATGCTATAAAAGAACGAAGGTAATCGACAACGCGTGTAAGTTTCTGAAGTGGCCATGGGCCGGTACATCTTCCTGCTATAAGACCGATGCCTCATGGAGTAGACGAGTCACAGTCCAACCAAAAATACTCGAGGAGGCATACGTCTAGCACTGGAGTAGCAGTGGCTGATGGCAAGAACGACATGATAATTGTATGAATATATACTTCAGAAAAACTGGTTAAGTTTTACTTCCTCTCCAGCATATATATTTATTCATGAAAACTACGCTACCCTAACGCAAGGCAATGTATACCATATCCATTTAATGAATATCAATGTATGTGGGGAAGTTTCTTTAATTCTGATTCGAGTCTCGCTCAGCCTCCTCTCGGCTTATTAGAGGCGTCATATTGTAGCTGTTCCCTTTCATACTAAATAGTAAACCACGATGTATGGTTACTTTTTCTTATTTTTAGGGTTTCGTGCCTATTTTGGCTAAAGTAGTCACCTCAATCAATTCATCTATCTGCCTGGCCATATAATTATGTTAAAAATGTGTGTGTGTGTGTGTGTTCTATTTAGTTAATAAATAAAAATTAGGGGTAGCCGGCCACAATACATGCGGGTGACTGAAGGTTGAAAACAAATTGACTAAAGAATAAAATATATGGTTTTTTTTTAATTAAATAATCGAAACACACATATTGCATATCCTTAAATTAAACAAGTTACGCTTGTGGTACGGGTAATATACAACGTACTACTCTGGGGCTGATCCCAAACATCCAGACCATAGTAAATATCATATGATATACATATAAGATATGTACAATTAACGCATAGCAGGTTAGTATTGAAACAACAATTTTTGAAGTATTTTCTTACGTTCTCGCGAGTGATAGGTAGTCATAATTAAAACAATGTTTTAACGATTTTAGGCACGATTTTAAATGATTCTTTATTTGATTCTGAGATTTTAAAAACTGACCAAAATGTAATATTAAAAAAATATTTAAAATTGCATTTAACATTGATAAAATGTAATTTAACTATCAATTTTTTAACGCCGCTACAAATTGAAAAAAATATTAAAGGATTTTTATTAGATTTAAAACTAATCTCAAAAAAATAAATAACATAGACTTTGTGCCAAAAAAAAATGGAATTGACAGCTGTCACATTACAAATGGAAAGTGAAAATTAACCTAAACATGTAAAATATGTTATGTTTAAATCCGTATAAATCTATACTAATATTATAAAGAGGTAAGGTTTGTATTTTTGTAATAAATAATCTCAAAAACTATTGTACGAATTTCTAAAATTCTATCACCATTTCAATGCTACATTATCCCTGATTAATATAAGCTTGATAAAAATTAGGGATCCCTACACTAAAACTTCAATAATGTAATCCATCAATCTAAACAAAATACTGGGCGCTGCAATCGGGTTTTAGATTTTATTTTTTCAGGGCAGGACAACGTCTGCCGAGATCGCTAGTCTAATATATATTAATTGATTACTATTTATATTAAGTACATAAATGTACGGCTCGTTTCATTCCCACAACGACCGACGTTTTCCTTGTGAAACTTGACACCCTACCTATATACATTATCACGCCTATTTCTCATAGAAATATGTAGAGAAGTAGGATTTCCACTCGTTACGATGTTAATATACGCCTTTTGCTTTATTTATATTTGCTTATTCCGGCATTAGTGACCAGGTTCCAGTCTCCCTTAAGAGAGCAGCAGCACATTTGTAGCACCTTTGGTGTTACAAATGTCCATAGGCGATGGTAACCACTTTCCATCAAGTGGGCCGTCTGCCTGTCTGCTGAACTCATGCAATAAAAAAAAATATTTTCATTAATCTCTTAGTGAAAGTAAAATTAAAGAATCTTACACCCTAGTTATCTTATAAAATAACTAGAAAACTGAAAGACTGTTGAGACTTTGAGGCCATGGGGACGTGAGGCTTATCAACTTTATCGAGACCTTTCAAGGCGATTGAAAGTAGTCTCACGTGACCAAAGGGCTGGCCTATATTTAGGGTAACGGATAAGCGTTGCCATACAACGTGGGAATGCGGCCAGCATTTTGGGAACGCTCCCCACCGACAGCGATCTGAACTACATATTTTACATGTATTATAGCATTTAACTTAGATTATAATCTAGAGTAGCTAAAATATGATAACATATTATATGATAATATATATGGAAAACTCAATTCGAAATATTTTATCAAATATTTTTATTATTGGAAGTTTGTCAACGAAAACATTTGAATAATTCAGCTATTAATTTTTACAGAGGTACCTATTGATAGCAACGTTTATTGACCAGAAAACACAAATAGAATATCAAAACGTCAGAATCTCGAAGAAAATTCCCAATACAAAATATAAATATAGTTGATTTTATTATAGGATCAGATCCGCCAAATCCCTGTGGGGGAGATTTGTCGTGTGCGAGACAAACTGGCAAACTATTGTTGACTGGCGACAAACTTCTGAGATTTGTTTTTGTTCCCCCAAGTGTAAGTATGTTTTGCGCGGTAACTGTTGACCTCCACGCTTTTGCTTTTATTGCTTTGCCACTTATCACCAAGCTCTTGGAACCCGGTTAGTATTGCAATTGGGTGGATATCTCAAATGCGCGCGCGATGCGTGAATGTTTTTACGACGGATCGATTCAGACTGATCGTTGAGACGCGGAAGTGCGGGGTAAATTACTTTTTCGGGGAATCATCGTTCGTTACGCGGTGGCGTGAACATCCTGGGGCCCGGGGAAAAGGTGACGGCTCCCATTTATAGTGCTGACTAAGTGCTGTTGTCGTCGAGGGGAAGACGAGCAATCTTTGTGACTGGTCTCGTTAAGCTGCCATCCTTGGTGCTGAGTTCTACGACTCGGACGACGTCATCCTTTCCGGGCAGAATCTTCTTTATTCTTCCCATCTTCCACTGGAGTCTGGGAAGATTATCCTCCTTTATGAGTACCAGCTCACCAATCTTGGGTCGACTGGTTTCCGTAGTCCATTTAGATCGGGATTGGAGAGTGTGCAGGTAGGATTTCGACCACAAGGTCCAAAATCGCTGAGCCAACGCTTGCACTAAGCGAAAACGTCGTAGGGTTGATGGAGGAGAGGATTCATGGGAATGTTCGGGTAATGCGGTAAGTGGGCGACCTATAAGGAAATGACCAGCGGTTAGGACTTCGAAGTCTGTAGGGTCTGAAGACAGAGGGCAGAGTGGTCGAGAGTTGAGAACGGCCTCAATACGGGCTAAGAGTGTAGAAAATTCTTCAAAGGTCAGATGCTGCTCACCTAATACGCGATAGAGTAATTGCTTAGTAGATTTCACGGCTGCCTCGTGCAGACCGCCAAAAGAAGGAGCTGAGGGCGGATTGAGCAACCATGTGATCTGCTGTGTGGCTAGCTTGTGCGTAATTCTATCATCATTGGCCTTTAAGAAGTTTTGTACTTCTATGAGCTGATTTCTTGCGCCGACATAGTTTGTACCGCAATCAGAGCGAATTAGGGTAGGGATTCCGCGCCGACTAACGAACCTTTGCAATGCCGCAAAAAAGGCGTCCGTAGAAAGTTCCGAGACAGCCTCTAAGTGCACTGCCTTGGTGGCGAGACAAACGAAAACACAAAAGTAGCCTTTGAGAAGTTTGGCATTGCGTAGAGTACTTGATTTAATTAGGAATGGTCCGGCAAAATCCGTGGACACTTGACTAAACACCGGTTGTGGGCTGACTCGATCAGCCGGTAGGTCGGCCATAAAAGGGGGATTCGGCTGAGCTCGATGCCTAAAACAGCGTACACATTTAAAGACACGGTGACGAATGACTCGCCTTCCAGATAAAATCCAGTATTGTTGACGGAGTAGTGCGTGTAGTGTATCTGCGCCCGGGTGGCAGTGTATAGTGTGGAAATGATCTATAATTAGGTCCACAAGGGGGCTTGAACTGGGTAAGATGAGGGGATGTTGTGTGTCATATCTAAGGGCTGAGTTGGACAAGCGCCCTCCTACTCTAAGAAGACCATCCTTGAGAAAGGGCGAGAGGCGTTGTATTCGCACTGTACATAATTTGTTAGTTTGCAGTCGGTGGATGTCTTCAGCGAACATATTTTGTTGGACTGAGCGTACCCAGTGTAAGAGCGCTTTCTTACGTTCGTCTACGGTAATGGGACCAACGATGCGAGAGTGAGAAGATACCAAGCAATTGTGTGCAAAACGTTTAATACATGCGGTTACGCCTACAAGTGTGTCTAAGGAGCTGAATCTCGTGAGTAAATCCGTGTCTAGATCAGGAACCGCGATGTGAGCTACCATTTTTCTGGGTTTTAGACCAGGCAGTACGTGATGACCCAAAGCAGGGGGCATCGTGGGCCAGGTATCAGGTGGGGCCTTGAGCCAAGTAGGCGACCACCATAGGTCATAGGCTAAGAGTTCCTGTGCTGATATTCCCCTGCTAGCACAGTCGGCAGGGTTAAGAGCTGAGGGTACATGTCTCCAAGTAGGGTTACATGGCTTGGCTGCAATGGCAGAGACTCGATTGGCCTCAAAGACCTGTAGGGATTGAGAAGGAGTTTTAAGCCAGGCGAGTACGATAGTACTGTCTGACCAACAAAAGTGTTGCTGAATGGTAATGTGGGCAGATTGATAATGATTGTTTATTTAACTTTTTAGGTATGCGAAAATTTACAATTTGGTTTGAATTAACCATAAAATGGCAAAATACGGTTGTTGCAGACTGTATAAATAGGTCGCCAGTTGGAATATTCGGTTCGAAAGACCATATGATCTGGCCGATTGCCAGATTTCAAGGGTGCAAGGGTAAGAGGGAATGGAGATAAATGGACTCACCCGTAATAATATGAGCTGAGTAACCGGAGCGTCTGCGATACAGGAGCAGCAGTGCGTGTTCTCTTGTTATATATCTCCCGCTTCACAACTAGATTCACTTGCCACTTATCACCAAGCTCTTGGAACCCGGTTAGTATTGCAATTGGGTGGATATCTCAAATGCGCGCGCGATGCGTGAATGTTTTTACGTGAAGAGTTTCTTGCGCCGCTTCTTCTCTTCAAGCCATAACATGTTGCGAAGCGGTAGTAAATTAGATTAGGCTCCCATAGAGTAAATAATAACCATAAACAAAATTAAAATTAAATAATTAAAATTAATAAGTTGGCGGCAGGCTAAATAAAACTTTAACAATACTCGTTGACACTTGACATCTTTGTCTTCCGTGATCACGGCCACTGAAAAGTGGCCGAAACGTCGGAAAAACCGAAATCAAATAAAATTACCGCGCTTAAAACCGTTAAAACGTAGTTTTATTATGTATACAAGTCGCGAAAACTTAAGAAAATATTAAAAGAAATTCATTATAATTGTATAGATAAATAATGTAAAATGTGTACTATAAACGTAAAATGAATAAAGAAATCTCCCATCCCAGTTCCCCCTTGTATTTATTGTAATAAATAAACATAAGAAATTAAATAGAATAAAATTAAAAAGAGACTCCTGCGATAGAGGAGTCACATTAAAAATGTGTCTTGAACCTAAGGGGGGTACCGAACCTGCCTGCGGTACCCCCTGCTGTTAGGGAACGAGGCTCTTCCGACTGATCAATGGCAGTATAACCATGGGAAGTAAGTCGGCCTATACAGATCCCCTGGTCGGAGACGGGCAGCAGCGTCTCCGAGGCAAATAGACCGGCACTGCGGTTACCAACCCGCATGCCAAGCGTGGTAACTATGGCATTTATCCCCCATGAAAAAATATCACAAAAAGCGGTCCTCAGTTCCCGGTGACCTCGCTACGGCAGCGGTCGCGGTAACAGTGGGGTGAAAGGTGATAACAGTCTCTGGGTTACGGGAGGCCGCCTAAGGAAAGGGCTCCCCATCCGCTTTATGCTCTAGAGATGGGGGTGCGACGTATTCCGCGCGCGACCACCTCTCCTCCCGTGGGGCGTGTTACAGACCGCCCTATGCAATGAGAGTAAGAAGATGCCGAGAGATAACAGTAGTCGCTCGGCAGTTGAAGAGGCCGATAGGCTACCACCTGCCAGGGCCAGCGGAGGGGCTAGGCCATTTATCCGTGGCCCTGGTATTAAAAGCGAAGAACGGATTACCGAGGGGTTTTAGTGGGTATCCCTGTGATGTGACAATAGCATTTTTAGTTCTGGCTTGAGGTGCTACTACCTCCCCGACCTAGCGAATCCCACACACCGGCCGCGATTTCCCCAGTTCACTGCGCTGTTGTTGTTGCATTGACATTGACTAGATACATAAACCTTGCTAAACCATATTAAAAAGAAGTGTAACAATAATTTAAGGAATGAATTGAACTGTCCTTTGCTAGGAACTTTTCTATGTGGAACAAAACTAAAATGCCTATTGAAGTTAAGACGTGAGTAGAGACATTTTTGTATTAAACAGTCTCCATCACGATATCATTCGGTTTCTTTGCAATAAAAATATAAAAATAACCCTAAAGTCTCTGTCATTAGCGTGCCTAAGTAAAAGCATTCAAAGAAATATTCAAACAGAAAATACGTACCTATATAACATTGAGATACATGAAAATTGTTCTGGCACTGGGGAGTATCCAAAATGCTTTTTTTGTGTGTTCTTTGAAAAGTAAATATAAAAAAGATAAAGGTACAAGCAACTTAAGCCGATATTAGACGGTTCATTTCTGCCTTTCAATTTGGATGAATCAACCAAAGTGTTCTGTTAATGTAAAGTTGAATCATTTAATATAGTTTATTACTGTTGTGTCCTTTTAGTTTTGCGCCTTTCATCCAAACTTATTTAATTTGATTAATCAGTCTAATGTCAGCATTGCAAATAATATAATGATTGAAAACTATCTATCTATTCTATAATAAATCTAATAGTTGGACAATGTGTTTAAAAATATGAAAAAAATCAGGGGGGATAATTCGCACGAGAAGATTCCGAAAAAGTAATTTTTAGATTTTTTGTCTGTCTGTCTGTCAGAGCATCCCGTGAAAACTACTGAACAGATTTAAATGAAACTCGACACAGAGCAAACTCATATCCCGGGGCGTAATTTAGGTTACTTTTTATCCCGATAAATGACGTCCTTTCCCGGGATAGACGAAAATGTCAAAAAGGTGGCGCTGCGATCGCATTCTTTTTGAAAACTACAGAAAATATATAAACGAAACTCGACAAAGAAATGTCGAATATCAATTATATCCCGAATTAACACTTAGGATACTTTTTATTCCGATAAATGATGTCGTTTCCATAGAATAGATGGATTAGCTAAATAGATGGTACTGCAATCGCGTTTTTTCAATTTATTAACAAATACCTACGTTGTCATAAACAACATGTTATTCCTTGTATTACTTCAAATCAGGTTGGCTTCGACTCAGGTTGTCTAGACTATATGGACTTAGTTTCTTTGTTATTATTATATGTAAAAAACCGAATTAAGCTTTTGTGTAAATAAAATCAAGCTATTGCCTAGGGTTTGACACGCGGTGCAGCCGCAGGGCAAACTCTAGTAAATAATATAATCATCAGAACAATTTTTGAAATGCGTTACTTTAAACACTACAAATTAATTGCTCTTAAAACCAGTAAAACGTTTCATTGTGTAGTTTTAATTATACTCGTATATATAGATTGTAACATTTTGATATTATACTACAATAATTAAAATTTATAAAAAAATATGCATTAATCACCTGGAAACATAGTCACAGTAAAATAGAAAAATTAATTAAACACGTGCTTAAGGAACTTACGTTAAAACTTAGTTTTATTTATGACTGAAGTTAAATTTAAAACTTTTTTCTAAACTAGAGACCACCCGTGTATACAACCTTATGTGATTAGTATCCAATAAACGGGTATATATTAATATATCCGTTTCTTCCAAGCTTTAAAAAGTTTTTATCTAAAAATGATTCTTTAGACATAATTCCGAGCAGGTCATACATGAAATGCACGTAATATATTTTTTTTTATGTCTCCCCCTTCTGTATGAATTGTGACATGAACAAAGTGTCCTCCCCTTTATAGAGATAATAAGAAAAGTGCTAATGGACACTTTCTTAATAGTATACTTTTAGTTAATTTAGGTTATATTTAAATTACTTATTATTTAATAAAACTACGTTTTAACGGTTTTAAGCGCGGTAATTTTATTTGATTTTGGTTTTTTCCGACGTTTCGGCCACTTTTCAGTGGCCGTGATCACGGAAGACAAAGATGTCAAGTGTCAACGAGTATTGTTAAAGTTTTATTTAGCCTACCGCCAACTTATTAATTTTAATTATTTAATTTTTAATTTTGTTTATGGTTATTATTTAATCTATGGGAGCCTAATCTAATTTACTACCGCTTCGCAACATGTTATGGCTTGAAGAGAAGAAGCGGCGCAAGAAACTCTTCAGCAAACATGCCTAGCTCTAATAATTTTATATAATATTAAAATGGGTGGAAGGAAAAATAAAAGTAATTATCAGTCAAGTTGGTTTGTGTTCCGTTGTACGCAGAAATCTTGAGGTCTGGCAGGTGGTTTTTGCTGGGTTTGGGTCTTAATAGTTTTGATAATTGGATCCCAAACAGGTGGTACTTGCCAACCATCTTCTCTATTGAAATTTGGGTGTTTTTTGATTTCAATAGCCTCACGCATCATTCTAGGTATGAAACGATTCTCTTTCGCGAGGATTTGTGGGTTATCGAATCTGATGTAGTGGTTGGGTTTATCCAGCGTGTGTTCACTGATCGCAGACTTCGTAGACCTTGTGTGTTTCATGTCAGCAATGTGTTCTTTTACTCGTGTTTTTATGCTCCTCTTTGTTTGCCCAATGTATGACAATCCACACTCACAATCAAGCTTGTAAACCCCTGCATCCTGAAGTGGGATATTGCATTTCACAGGTCTCAGAAATTGGGTAATCTTTTTCTGCGGCTTGAAATATGTTTTGATTGAAGCTCGCCTGAGGATGTGACCAATTCTGTCTGTGACCCCCTTGATGTAGGGTAGGGTAGCAGGGCAACGCTCAACTGAAGGTGGTTTGGGGCCTTTGTGACGTTGGTGTGGAGTCTTCAGCTGATTGCGTTGTAGAACTCGCTTGACATGCTGAAGCTCTCCAGCTATGTGGTTCTCGTCACAAATTTTCCGTGCTCTCTGAAACAAAGATTTGCCCATGGTAGCTAACTGACTAGGATGGTGGTGAGACGAACCATTAAGGTATTTATCTGTATGGGTAGGTTTCCTATACACCGTATGACCAAGAGTATTGTCAGGGTTCCTTAGGATGAGCACATCCAGAAAAGCTAATTTATTATTTGCCTCTAGTTCCATAGTAAATTTAATATTACTGCTAATGGAATTGAGATGATCTAGAAATGCAGAGACTTTATCGTTTGGGAGGACGGCAAAAGTATCGTCTACGTACCTTTTATACATCTTCGGCTTAGCCGGAGCGGTATCCAGTGCCTTCCAGGAATCCTTGACATAGTAGGGTGTGATTCCTTCGACTTCATCAGCGCAATTGAAAATTTGACATTGGCTGAGGATGAAGTACTAGTCAGTTTTGATGTCCAGTCCTTATTTACCAGTTTACCAGTGGAAGACTGCATTGAGATTGTCAAAAGGAAGCTAATAGATAATAACATGCCTGAGGAATATGCAGATCTACTAAAACATTGCCTCACATCTGGCTATTTCGTGTGGGACTACGGCTTCTACGACCAAATCAACGGTGTAGCCATGGGCTCACCGGTGTCTCCTGTCGTAGCTGACATTTTTATGGAAGACTTCGAGCAGAAGGCACTGGATACCGCTCCGGCTAAGCCGAAGATGTATAAAAGGTACGTAGACGATACTTTTGCCGTCCTCCCAAACGATAAAGTCTCTGCATTTCTAGATCATCTCAATTCCATTAGCAGTAATATTAAATTTACTATGGAACTAGAGGCAAATAATAAATTAGCTTTTCTGGATGTGCTCATCCTAAGGAACCCTGACAATACTCTTGATCCCACTTCAGGATGCAGGGGTTTACAAGCTTGATTGTGAGTGTGGATTGTCATACATTGGGCAAACAAAGAGGAGCATAAAAACACGAGTAAAAGAACACATTGCTGACATGAAACACACAAGGTCTACGAAGTCTGCGATCAGTGAACACACGCTGGATAAACCCAACCACTACATCAGATTCGATAACCCACAAATCCTCGCGAAAGAGAATCGTTTCATACCTAGAATGATGCGTGAGGCTATTGAAATCAAAAAACACCCAAATTTCAATAGAGAAGATGGTTGGCAAGTACCACCTGTTTGGGATCCAATTATCAAAACTATTAAGACCCAAACCCAGCAAAAACCACCTGCCAGACCTCAAGACACTGTGAGCTCTTTCTGCGTACAACGGAACACAAACCAACTTGACTGATAATTACTTTTATTTTTCCTTCCACCCATTTTAATATTATATAAAATTATTAGAGCTAGGCATGTTTGCTGAAGAGTTTCTTGCGCCGCTTCTTCTCTTCAAGCCATAACATGTTGCGAAGCGGTAGTAAATTAGATTAGGCTCCCATAGATTAAATAATAACCATAAACAAAATTAAAAATTAAATAATTAAAATTAATAAGTTGGCTAAATAAAACTTTAACAATACTCGTTGACACTTGACATCTTTGTCTTCCGTGATCACGGCCACTGAAAAGTGGCCGAAACGTCGGAAAAAACCAAAATCAAATAAAATTACCGCGCTTAAAACCGTTAAAACGTAGTTTTATTATGTATACAAGTCGCGAAAACTTAAGAAAATATTATACTTATTATTTTTTTTAGATTAGACTGTAACAATAATGTGGTATTTTTTAATACAATATTTATGGAAAAAAAAATCTCCCCCTCCTGACACACACGATTATCCGGGTTTTATTTCTTATGTGTATTCATTTTTGTCCTTTTATTTTATACTTTTATTCTTTATAATTGCCCAAGTCCTAAATATTACAAATACTTCCTGATTAAGTTTCTGAATATTCTACTTTCTATCGCTTTTACATTGCTAAACGTACCCGTATCTAATAATCTATACATACAAATAAATAAAATTGAAATGTTGGTTGCGCCGAGGAACACCTCCTTGTAAATTCTTCCTCCCCATCCTCGCCATCAAGAAAAGAGTAAACTTTTAAAAGAAGAATGCGCAGAATACGAAACATTAAGGATTGATTGCTGTCACCGCACTAGATATAAAATTACGTATAAATTGTTGGAACACATATAATAAAGAAATAAACTATTTATAACCACATTTAATTAGGAAAAGCATAATCCTAGTGAGTGTATGAACCCCCGGGGGACGAGCGCAGTGTGGCGGCGGACTGGTGGCGAGGTAAGTCCTTCCTTGCTTCTTTCTCCACGTCCCTTTGCCTTCTCCCGGCTATCGCATCGCGCCCGCAAATGTCTTTTTTTTGTAATGTCTCAATAACAGCTTTTTATTAAATGTACTTGAAAATATATACGGTACTTATATAAAAAATATATTTTTTTAAAATTTGTCTGTCTTTCTGTTTGTTCCGGCGAATCTCTGAAACGGCTGTACCAATTTTGACGGGACTTTCACTGGCAGATAGCTGATGTTATAAACAGTAATTTAAGTGATTTTTAAAATTAGGGTTCCGCAAAAAAAATCTACGCTGGCGAAGTCGCGGGCACAGCTAGTTTTACAATAAAATTAAAAACTAATCATACTTCAACTTTGCATCAAAAATGCTGAAAAAATGATAATCATTATAAAGATGGATACGATGGCCGACTTCCCCTTCCTCGTATCGCATTCCACCTATCCCATACTGTCCATTTCATCCTAGAGGCTGAAACGAGTTGGATATGTTCATTATGTTGCAAATGTTTATAGGCAACGGTAAGCACTTTCCATTAGATGGGTTGTCTGCCTGTTCGTCAGCTTAGCAATTAAAAAAGGTGTATTTTATTTATAAGTCCAGTTTGGACAAATCAGGATGACGCTTGCCAAAAGTAGCTCCAATGTGTGTTCCTTAATGACTACATCGAAGTACTTACTTTTTGACGTGTCATACTGCGTGGGACAAATCACGCTATAGGCTTTTTACCCCAACCAATAACGCTGAAATATTACTCCGAAAGCGTTTCAAACAAATTGCCACGATATCCAATGCTGTCGATGTAAGGTATTGTGTTACAACGAGCCGTGTATAACGCGCAATCGGTGTTGTATAATGCGACAGCGTATTATATTGGTACAGAGTTGATTACGCCGAACATGAACTGACCCCGTTTCGTGTATTTACGAATTTTATTAATCGAATATACTTTTGAGTTTGATAAATCGTTTGCTGAGGTTACTTTAGAAAAGAAAAAAAATTAAGTCCTATTATCTAAAAATTTACTGTTGGGAATAAAAAATATCTGCTCAAAGCGCAACTGGATATCTCAAGTCTACACGACGCGTAACGATTTTTTATTCTCCCATATAAATTGCAGAAGGGTAATTTTTTATTTTCGGATTTCCCCATGATAGTTCCAAAAATTTATTATCAGATTTCATATAGACATATCCCTGTAGGATATTTAATGCTCTAAAAACTCTGATATGTTTTTCTTGTAATCCTTACAGAGAAATAGTTATCAAGCTTTAAACTCTAGCAGTTACGTAGGTTAAAGCCAGAGTTTATGCTAGAGTTTAAAGCATGATAAATTTATCCTTGTAAGGATTACGAGAAAAACATACAATCAAATTGCCTACAAGAATGTGTCCATCGGAATTTGTCATTTTTTTGGACTTTAATGGGATACAACGAAACAAACATCCTCCTGCAATTTATATGGAAATATGAAAATTTTCGTTGCGCGTAGTGTAGTTAAGATATCGAGTTGCGCCTTGAGGAGGAGTTTTTATGCAGAAAAGTAACTTTCGAGATGATAGAACGTAAACATTTTTGTACCATCCGAATATCATCATCATCCAGCATCCATAACAAATCAAGCAAAATGAAAAAAAAGTCATCAAAATCAGTTGAGTAGTTTCGGAGTTCATCGCGGCCAAACACTGTGACGAGGAATTTTTATATATGTGTGTTTAAATATTGGCAAAACAACTGTGATCTTTGCTACCCGTCCCACATGGATGAAGTCGCGGACGAATCCTAGTAATGTAATGTTGGTGTAAGTTTGCAGTTAAATCTATACTATGATAAATCTGTTGAAGGTGTCACAAAAACGGATTGGGTGAGAAATGAGTGCATAAGGGTTCTTTGAAAATTGCACCCATGACTGAAAAATTTTGCGGACGAAGACTAAGGTGATATGGGTATAATGAGGAGGAATGAAAGTCACCTGAAAAAAGTTAAACTGGAAGATTGACAGGTGCAAATGTAATGGCAGACCAAAAAAGAGATGGACGGATAATGTGAAGGATGACATGATTATTTGTGGTGACACAGAACATATGTCAGAATAGAGGAGTATCGAAGCATAACACACATTGTGCCGACGCCAAATAATTGCCAAAATGCGTAAAGAAAAGAGAGAATAGATCTCCACACACCACACAGAAGGAATTTGAAAATTACAAAAATGTAAATGAGATTTTATGTCTGTTGAAAACTATTGAACAGATTTAAATAACACTCGACACATAGCTTGCTTATATTCCCGGTCAACAGTTATGATATATTTTATCTCAGTAATGACGTCTTAACAGACAGAGACAAAAATATTAACAATTGTATTTTCGAAATATTGAGACTGTAATCTGCTGTCCATGTATGTCATTTTTTTTCCTTTTCTTTGTTGCATAATAATTACAGATAATTTAAGAATTTCCATGAAGTCAGGCGGCCTGAAAGAGATCGCTTTTAGCGATAAGGCCGCCTTTTGTTTTACCAAGTAACTATTGTCTTGTTGTACATTTTTTTTGTAATTTTTGTTATGGTGAACAATAAAGTGTCGTTTGTGTCTATGTCTATGTCTATGTATGTTGTTGGTACGAATTAACCTTCTGTTTTTGCTTTTTTTTAAATTGATTGTACGAATTCTTACCCTACAGATTTATGATATGGTACATAAAGAGATAGATTATATTTTATATTAACTTTTATATGTACTTATGACCCCTGTGTAACTTTGTAGTGGACCCTTATCATTGCAGTGTACACACTATGTGTCTGAAATTGAGATATAAATAACTAAAGCATTCATAATTGTATAAAAGCTTAATTAACCGACTGAGTGACACCTTGACAGATAGAGATACATAGCTATTCAACAAACAAACATTACCACTTAACAAACTTATTCGATACTTAATTGGACCCACTTATGCAAAAATGAACCAACCCAAAAACTATTAAAAGTTGGAAAGTGTTTGGAAAGTCCGAGCATAAAGAAGGATTCCTTACAGGTGAGAAATATTCACTGGTTTCGTCATTGGGCTACGAAACTTTAAAAAAGTTTGTTGGTAAGTAAATTGGGATGTGACCCACTTGATGGTAAGTGGTCGCCCATACATCTGAAGGACCGAGGGGCCGATGTCTTGTCTATCTCGTTGAGAGTTATTCCGGCACAGCAATAAGCTGCGTGTAAAACTTGTTTCGTGAAAATGCGTTGGACAAATTCTCAGAATATGCTTTTATTTTTTTTTAATACATGTAAGCACGTCGCTATTTTTTCAAATATTTTTTTCTTTCTTTCTTTCACTTTAAATTTCTCTTTACGGCCACTTTGAAGAGCCCTATATTGTAATGCTCTGGGATACCACGCGAGGGAACTCATTGCACGGATTTTTATATTGCGAAATTGCTAAACAGGTAGACAGTCCAGCTTATGAAAAGTAGTTACTTTCGCCTATACACGTATGCAACACCAATGGCGTAACCAACGCGCTGCCAGCCTTAAGAGTGGGATGAGGATAGGGGTGAGGTAGGGAAGATTGAATGGGAGGAGAGGAAGTGGGCCGTGCTTGCATGTATGGCATGAATAAGTGCGTACTACGTTCAGTAGACAACTTCCAAGATACGTGGAAGTGTAAAGTAACTCCTAATCGCCGGCTAGTGGTGCTGTAGTAAAATGACAACATGAGAATCGAATCTAACAGCTCATATTCGGTAGTTGACAGTATGAAAAATATAGGCAGATTTTTATATATATCGTAGATTACGATCTAAACATGTCAAAAATAAATTGTTTTAATTAAAATAATAAATATTAATTTATATTTTTGAGAAATAAAATTGTTACATTGCAGCCATTAGTCACGTGACAATGAACGCCAATCAGAGCGCGTGACGTCATAGTGTGCAAAACACAACAAGTTGTTAATGAATTCTCAGTGAAAATTCATCGCTTTCCAGTAATTTTGCTATAAAATAATAGTATTTCCATTGTTATACACTGTGTTCATACGACTACAACTACAAGATATAATAATCGCAAGTTTTATAAAAGTAATTTGCCAAAAATCGATATTGTTATGCTGGGTGCCTTTTTCGCAACTAACACCAATTTGTGGTCTTAAAAATTCTGTGTAAGTATATAACATCACAAACTACTATGGATACTACGTATTATAACATTAAACAATAGCACCTAGTGTTAAAATTGTGATTAAGATATGGCAAAGTATTATTTTTTAATAATTATTTTTGAGGTTATGATAATTTTAATATTCGTAAATGTTGATGCTAATGGTGAAATTTCTTTTGTAGATCATCGCAAGTATGTTATGGAGATGACGCCATAAGTTATGTGCATTTGAAACGTGATTGCAAACTTCTGTATTGTAAAGTGTAAAATATACCCAGATCATAAAGTGCTATCGAAATTATCGTCATCGCAGGAGTGAAGAACCTTAGTTATTGGAAAAAATCGAAGCTATCATAACTGTGAACCAGTTTAAAATATGTAGTAGTAACCCTAGTTTACCATCAAATTCAAATGTACTCATAAGTTTTTAAAAGAAGCACAATAAACGAAACTTGAGGATTGTGCATTATTTAAATATCAACATAATTCTGTTCTCAGTGATACAGCCAGCTCTTTAATGTATCAACTTGTTTTAAAATATAATGAAAAATGTGAGTCATTTTTAAGAAATGCAGTAATATCAGATGCTGTCATTAAAAAATTTAAGTGGAAACAAGAGAGCAATTTAAAAGCAGTCTTTGGCATGAATTAAGATATGGATGGATACCAGCATCACAGGCTTTTGAAGTAAGTAGATGCAAGACCCACAGTCAGAGAAAATTTGGAGCTGAAACTTCATTAAAAAAATTAAGAAATGTGGTCTCATATTAAGTCAACAATATCCAATGACTGCTGGTTCACCGGATGGTACATGTGAAAATTGCATAGTAGAAATTAAGTGTCTCTACAGTACAAACCATATTCAAATTATATTAAAGATGGGAAGCCTACAAACAAATATGCTCAATTACAAATATAAATATATTTGACTGCCGTGGAAACATGTATATTTTGTATAGAGGATCCAAATTTTTCTAATAGTAAAAAATTTAAACTTTCTGTATAGCAATCAGTTATGAATATGTTAATGATCTTAAATGGTAACAGTTTGTTACCATTTTGGAAATGCCATGTGTATCCATTACTTTATCAAAGCATATAAAGTAACCACTAGGTAGGTTCTGATCTCATCATTTTATAATAAAATAAAACACAATGATTTTGGAGTTTTATTTAATGAGGCAATCTTATAAATTAACTAAACTACCATGCTCTAGGACTAGGGTAACTAGGTTAGTTCATGCCTACTTAAGGCCGGTTCCTATATCTTACTATTCACTCACACAACCATCAGTTGAATCTTGACATTATTTGTATGAAGCTTATGTCAAATTTTAAGCGATGGTAAGGTAAAGGAACTCTATAAGATATATGAACCAGCCATTAGTGGACTTATCATCTATGAAGTAAAATTGTTCATGGAAAAGATATTTATTTACATATTTTTTATTTGTATGAAAGTTTTGATCTGGATGTGTTGAGCGGAATGGTGATAGTGAGGACTCTGTGTGAGTAGCGGATGAAGTATATAAAGACAATGTCACAGTGACTTCTTCCATTATTAATTTCTTTGAAACTGCTTATACTGGATCCAGATGGCCTTAATGATTTCACTTAAAATGGAAATGAAACTGATTTTTGTGAAGACTACTAGTGATCCTGCCTGGTCCACAGTCTGGCTTAGTTTAATACTGGATTGAGTAGCTTTACTTCTATATTTATGTGTCATTAGTACTTAAACAGATTTATTTGCTGTTCTAAGACCTTGTAAACCTTCTTCCTGGGGCAAAACTGAAAATAAATTGACAATATTATTATTAGATTGTTTCAAGAAAATTAATATTGGAGCTACTCACTATTAATTTAAGAACCTGTGGTTGTGTTAGAAGTATTTTCAAGAATTAAACTAGCACCACTGGTACTGGCTAATATAGTAGTACTTTCAACTGATTTATTTACACACTTTCTTAATAGCATCATCTTTTGTTCTTTATTGTTATATATGCTCGATTTAGACTGCTACAAGTTCGCTTTCTTCTATCTGTCTTACAATCAAATTTACTAGGTAAACAGCTTGGTTTCAAACGTAAGTGTGATACAGATCCCATTATTTGATATTATACGTAATTTTCCATATCATTTGGTAACGTAGAATTATAAATAGGGCTGATAAACACTTACATCAAAATGATCTTCACAAAAATCTGGCCACTTTCTCCTTAATTGTTTACCCCTTAGACACGTAAAAAAACAGTTTCTGTGGTGTTTTTATCGTTGTACTGATACTCTGCGGTACTATACAATGTTTGTAATAATTAGTATTCATTTCTTATTATGTATTTTTTAAACTTTTGATAACACTTCAACCAAACAGATGTTTGTTTTGCACACCGTGACGTCATGCGAGACGCCATGACAGCTTGACGCGTTTTCGTTACGAAATGTCAAAATATTTATAAAATTCCTAAATAAAATATGTTCATGTTGTTTTTTTACTGAAATATTAATATTTTGGCTAAAATAGACCATAAGGCACAATATAAACCTGTTTCTCAAAAAGTGTCAACTACCGAATTGTAAATGCTACACTACTAAACTAATAACAGAATTTTGTCAAACTAATTTTGTACGAAATCCTTTATAGTCCGTGGAAAAGCACCATAAATATACGTTTCCAATGAAAACAGATTTATCTTTCAATATTATAAGATATACTTATTCAATACCGTCGCTGCCGCTTCAGCTGGAGACGAGAAGAGAAGAGCCTTAGGAAAGGGTTATATATTTGTGCCGTTTGGGGTTGAAACATTAGGCCCGTGGGGTCCGTCGGCAAAGAGCTTCTTTAAAGACATGTGTAAGAAACTCTTTGACACTACCCGTGATCAGAAGGCTGGCTCATATTTTGCACAACAAATAAGTATTGTCATACAGCGTGGCAATGCAGCCAGCCTTCTGGGCACGCTCCCCGTTGGCAGTGATCTGCTACGTAATGTATTTTAGTTTCAATGTCATTATTAAATTATATTTGCTAAATCATAAAATTCACAGACATATCATCGTACTTACATATATAATATGTATCAATTTTTTGTGGACAATTTTCTTTTCCTAACAAACTGTATATTTTATCAGGTAACTCATTAAAAAAGTAATGGAGCGCAATCGAACGATTTCCGTGCCTAGTCCTAATTTAGCTCTCGAATGTATTTGACATAAGACCTACGGTTTAGGTTAATCAATATTCAACCTTAGTCGTCAGATTTATGAGTCTAATTCGCTTAGTGGTCGCGCGGTCGGTTGTATAAGTGGGACGGATTTGGAGTGATTACTTTGGGGGTAACAGTAAAGGTCACTTTATATAATGGTTTTATAAAAATTAGCCTCCCATGCTTTATTTCTTAATACAATTTTAGGGTACTACATTTAAATTTTTAGACTTGAGATTTGCCAGCATAACTTTATTTCAATATACAGAAAACTAGCGGCCCGGCGCGGTTTCACCCGCGCTCTGTCCTGCTTCCGTGTTATATAGCGTCATGTTATATAGCCTATGTATGGCATTCCTTGTTAACGTAGCTCTCTAACCGTAAAAGAATTTTTAAAATCGATTTACTAGATCCAGAGATTACCCCCTACAACGTCACAAACTCACAAACTTTACCTCTTTATAATATTATAGTATAGATTTTATCAATTTTAATTCAATGTAAGTACTAAAATATTATCCTATATAGTAAGTAATATATAAAGCTGAAGAGTTGGTTTGCTTGAACGCGCTAATCTCAGGAACTACTACTGGTCTGATTTGAAAACTTCTTTCATTGTTAGATAGCCCATTTATCGAAGAAGGCTATATATATCATCACGCTAAGACCAAACTTTTTTTTAACAATTCCATACGGACGAAGTCGCGGGTAGAAGCCAGTTTAAAATACGATCAAAATCAGCTTTACTTTCCATCGGAATGACATATTTTTAAGAATAACTATAGTGCGGATATTATACCTATGACTATTGATAGAAGTGTTTGCCTACGAAGTAAAATAACATTCAGATTTCAAAACACACGCAAAGACGGTGGAAATCTTGCTACGATACGCTTAACAAATACCCATTTCACAATAATCTTATTTTTAAATATTCAGTTTTTTAAATAATTTAAATGAAGTATATATTTCATAGATTTTAAATAAATTGACTTTATAATGTTTTTTACTTTTACAGAAAGATGAAAGATTTAAAAAGCAATATGGCAAGATGACAATTTTAATATTATTTCTTAGAAAAGTTATTGCAGCACTAACATGTATTACTAATATTTATAGTTTCAATAAAAAATGAGAAATTGAGATCTTAAATTAAATTCGTACTCGATATTGCAGCTATTGTAATGTAAAGAACCAATGGACATAATAATATCAGTTCGAACAGTATCGTAATTTATAGTTATTCTAATATCAGGCCACGAGAGAGAAATCTACTGCGGCCTGCCATACAGGCTCTGTAGAGATCTACACAGTGCAGGTATCACAGTTACTTTGGACGTACCTGTAAAATTATCCTCATATTTATAAATAATCTAATATCGCTGTACTAGCTGTGTCAAAATAAATTTCATTTCATCTCATAATTATGTTCTCACCAATCCTACTTCCTACTAATATCATAAACGCGAAAGTTTGTAAGTATGGATGTTTGTTACTCCTTCACGCAAAAACTACTGAATGGATTTTGATGAAACTTTACAATACTATAGGTTACACATCAGAATAACACAGGCTATAATTTATACAAATCTATCATAATTTTCCATTACCACGCGGGTGAAACCGCGGGGCGCAGCTAGTTCCTACCATAAAGGTCTGTCTGCAAGAAAGTATCTTGTATATTATGGTCACGTTCCTTAGTATAGACAGGTTCATTAGAATTAATGATGACTAGTCACCCCCCCAATTGCCTCTCCAAATACTGCCCAGTGCAGCCAATACTACATTACTAGGCGTATTCCCTGATTAGTAAACATGGCCCTGTCTCGCTGGCGACAATTCGCCCTAATGATTAGCCGGGGCCGCGGAGGCTGCGCGCTTTGATTGTCTCCTGTTTAGGGAGACCCTCGCTCGTTACACATATAAATTCAAGAAAGCCTTTTTGAATGGAGAGATAGCGAACTTTTTATGGTATCGAGACGTTGTATCTTAGGTTTGAATATAAGGAAATAGAACTGCTAACTTCGCTTTTCACACCTGATGGAAAGTAATTACCTTCACCTATAGACGTACCAACGCGCTCGTGGTCTAGTCTACTTCTTCACTGTCTTAAAAATTAAGCGGTTATCATGTAACTTTATAGGTACTTATGTTCTTTTTAGTCGTTATTAATTGGATATAGTTTATGCAAAACAAAACCAATTCAGAACTAGAAATTGAGTTATACAAAATACTTTCAAATTTATACATTTGTTTAAAAGTGATAAGCTTTTTATTCTATACTAGCAGTTCCGGCAGACGTTGTCCTGCCCTGAAAAAATAAAAGTCTAGAACCCGATTCCAGCGCCACCTACTGGGTCTAATTGTGAATCTATACCATCCCCGGACCCACTCAAACACTATTTTTTACACCTTGGGTTACATTATTGAAGTTTTAGTAGAGATCCCTAATTTTTCTAGTAATAAGTATAGCCTATATGTATCTGGGATAATGAGGCATTCTAATGGTGAAAGAATTTTAGAAATCGGTCCAGTAGTTTTTAAGTTTATTCGTTACAAAATATAAAAATACAAATCTTTCCTCTTTATATTATGGGAGCTGCATACGTCTTATCATCGAAGCGGACAACGCACTACTAGCTAGCCTAGCGCAACGCGGGAGCGCACATATTAATAGTTGCTTTATCTCGCTCGCACACCATCCGTCCCGCTCACACACTGTACTATATATTGCTCTAGCTGTACGACTTGTTAATATTTGTACTTAAGGTTACCGTTTCCAAAATAAATCAGTTCACATCAGCACTCGACAGTGAATACTACTCTCTGCCATCTGCAGTATTATTTAACCTCTACCTTTCGCTGTTACAATATTATTAGTATAGATATTGATTACATATACACATATTACCAAGTCTGTTTCCCATAGGCGTAGGCAGAGAGATAGATCTCCACTTGGTACGATCCTGACATACATCCTTAGCTAACTTACTTTTTATCTGACCTCTCTTCAAAATGTCTGTGATTTCATCTTAGTGAGACAGCAGTGTAATATGTAATCTATTTTTAGAAAACAAGTCTGGCATGTAGAAAACTTTTTAAGAATATTACAATTAACTTAAAACTGTTATCATGTGGGTTCCCGTTTGCATTACAACGTTCAAATAAGAATATATTTTCTGTTAAATGAAAACATTATAAATGAGAAATGTTCTTAAACATTAGAAAGGAAAAATACACGTGCCGTGATAGTAAACACACCAAATGTAGGAATATAAACAAATTAAGTGCAAGCAAATAAATAAATTGAGGCTTTTCAAAATGGACGTGAACAGATATATACTTGTAAGTAGAAAAATTATATAACACCACTCAATACAACGACTACCTACTATTTTATCAACTGTTTTAAATCTTCTTGTGACTTGTATTAAAGAATGACTTGGCATTTTTTTCTCTTAGTTACAAGTTAACTTTAATGCTTAAAGCATATCGAAAGGCCGCATGTCGCGAACTATAAACTGTGTATGAATGAATGAAAACACTTTATTTTTCACCAAAAATTAAAACTACGTTCTTAAAACTAAGTACAGTAAATAAATATTTAACAAAGGCCGGCTTTATCGCTTAAAGCGATCTCTTCCAGGGAACCCCCTAAACTAAGGACAAAATTAAGACAACAGTGGCGGTGAAGACAATAAATAACAAGAAACAATCCAAGAATAAGTAAAAAATAAATAAAATAATAATATACTTTATATACTATACAAATATAAGATATATCATACTATATATAGAATCAGCAGCATGTTTTAGACTTGCGTAGATCAAAGATATTTAGTAACCAGCAGTTTAAAAGACAATATGGATTCAGCTTATCTGATGTCGAGAGACAGTGAGTTCCATAAACGGACAGCCTGTAACGTGAAAGTTATCAACGAAGGAAGAAGTGTGTACAGGTGTCATCAAGGAGAGATTATTACTAGAGCGCAATTAACGGGAATGAGACAGATGTGTATTACCAGGGTAACTGAATAATTACTTTTACAAAGTGTACTTTCTTGGCTGAAAATAAATTTAACTTGACAGATATTCCCTGAAAGATTTTAAGCAATAAAGCCGCCTATTGTAATATCTTATAGTATTTAAGACAATAAAGTATGTTACTCTCTATTATACTGGTGTTTAACAAAGAGTACTGTACTGTACTGCACTGCATTGTAATGCACTGTAGTACACTGCACTGCACTGTTTTGTACCGTATTGGAATTTGAATTGAGCATGGTGTTTGTTAGTTGATCTACAGCAGAGGGTTACTTATCCACTAAAATGCCCGATGCGTAACTAAAAAGTTCTTAGCATTCCAAGTGCTAATCATAACAGCCTAGACGAGGTAGGCAACGCATCGACTCCCTTAGTGTTGCAGATGTTCATGGGCGACGGTAACCTGTTGTCATAAAGTGGACACATTTGCCAGTTTGCGTACAAGCAACATAAGACTTGTGTTCCAGCATTAGTGGCCAGGTTGCAGTCTCCCTTTAGAGAGCGGCGGCACGTTGGTAGCACTGTTGATGTTACAAATGTCCATCGCTACAGTAACCGCTTTCTATCACGCGAGCCATCTGCCTTTCTGCTGAAGGCATGCAATAAAAAAATAACATAAAAAAGTAATTTTTCATAACTTTAGATATTACATTAAGCAGCCATGTAAGTTTATATTCCAGAATAGACGGGACAATAAGTCCTCTTTCGTGTTTCTTCCCCTAATATTCCGGACATTATAATGGCTACGGCCTTGATTTTACTCTAAAAACCACAGTGAAATTTAAACTGTTATTCGATTAAGAATTAGATAGCTATTATTTCCAAGACAGCATTTCAATACCTCACCCTAAAACTCGTACTTGAATAAAATATCCCGTATTATGTTAACACCTGTCCCATAGTCCAGAAGGTCCCGTGTACTGATTAATTCAGTTAAAGGGACAACCGTTGATCCTGGTAACTTGTTGTTCGTTCGACTCAATTCATGTAAACATTTACTTTGAAAGTCTTCATAATACTTTAGAGAAGTAAGATATGCGTGTAAATGCTTCTTCAAGTCTTCTCTTCGACCATCCCGCAGTGCTTGAGGACGAAAATCTTCGAACAAAGGCTTTACTCTCTAACGTTTTCGTCATTCGTTTTCCTCCGATCAGTCCGAAAGAGTCAATGAAATTTTAAATAGAAGAAAAAATGACAAGGATTTTTTAATTTTTTTATTGCATATTCATGTGCTGCGGTTCTCTATATTTCTGCTCTCTTTCTTTAAAACTTCAATAATATAGAGTTTCCCTCGCGGCTACGCTGCGTGAGAAATCCTAGGTAGTATATGTGCCTCTATGTTAATTACATAAAAACTTAATTCGGTTTGTTACATATAATAATAACAAAGTAACTAAGTCCATACAGTCTACCCAATTGCTCAGCAAAACATAAAGGCGAGTCGAAGCCAACCTGATTTTAAATAATACAATGAATGAGATGTTGTTTATGACAACATAGGTATTTGTTAGTGAATTAAAAAATCGCGATTGCAGCGCCATCTATTTTGCTAATCCGTCTATTTTAAGGAAACATTGTCATTTATGTCAAAATAAAATAAAATAAATAATTTATCCGGATAAAATGTATTCTAAGTGTTAACTCGAGTTACAAGCGAGAAAGCACTATGTCGAGTTTCATTTACATACGTTCAGTAGTGTCCAAAAAAGATGCGATCGCAGCGCCATTTCTTTCGCTATTTTCATCTATCACTCGGAAACGATGTCATTTATCGGGATAAAAATCATCCTAAGCTACAACCCGGAATATAAGCTAGCTCCGTTTCGAGTTTCATTTAAATCCGTTTAGTAGTTTTCACGTGATGTTCTAACAGACAGACAAAAACTTTAAAAATTACATTTTTGGAATCTTCTGGTCCGAATAGACCCCCCCCCCTCCGAGATTTTTCACATTTTTAAACGTAATGTATAAACTCGAACCATTTACAGATTTATTATAGTACTAGAGTTTACCCCGCGGCTGCGCCACGGGTCAACCTGTAGTGCATGTCTTAAAGAGGTTACATCACAGGTTACATTGTATTAAATTTTTATGTTAGTGCTGTTTGCCCCGAGAGATTCACTTCATTTTATATCGCAAACTAACTCATCGCCCTGATGAAAAGTATCTATGCCCTTTTTCTATGTATTAAAACTACATACGAGTATATATACCAAAATGACCAAAAAGACCAAATCGACCATATCAACCAAATCGACCAATTCGACAAAATCGACCAGTTCGACCAAATCAACGAAATCGGTGAAATCGACCAGTTCGACCAAATCAACGAAATTGACCAGTTCGACCAAATCGACTAGATCGACCAAATTGACGAAATCGACCAATTCTAACAAATTGATGAAATCGACCAGTTCAACGAAATCGTCCAACTCTACCAGTTCGACGAAATCGACCAGTTCGACCAAATCGACCAGTTCGAACCAATGCGGACAAAGTCGACCAATCTGGTCGACGTCTCAAGAGTTGTGACATCAACTTTTAATCCCCTTAATAATTATGAATCGACTGTTGTGCAATGATAAAATCCCAGATTTTGCCATTGGTTATATTTCGTGTAATATAAAATAATGAAAAATTCACCTGAAAAATGATTTATTTTTAATCTTTTTTATATATATATTTTTTATTATTTACCTATTTTACTACAAAAAAAAACGAAAGTCTGACGGTTTAAATATATACAAACATTTTCCATATAAATCAAGACCATCTTAGCCGGTATTCATTTATAGGAATGATTTTTCAAAAAATAATTTAGGCAATGGATTTTATCGTGAACCTTCAACTCGTTTCAACCTTTAAAAAGTCATAAACGTCATTTCCTTGAATGGCGTTTGAGACATTTCGCTTTGGATTGTAAAATAATGGTTTGGCACTTTTAATAAATCGACTGTTACACGCGACCGGCTTCAACGTTAATTACAAACAGGTTACGGAAAAAGAACAAAACTGAATTAGAGTGACCAAAAGTTGGGAAAATGAAAGAATAATAATTACCTTTTTTAGCAGATGTGTAATTTTATTGTCATGTGTTGACTCTGTTGTTTCAATCACCTTGCAGTAGCCGTGTACAGAGGATGACTTAGGAGTCAAGCTTTAATATAAACTTATACGTGAAAATGATAATTAGCAAAAAATATCAGAATTGATCTACTCTTGATCGAATTAATATATATATGTGTGTGTGTGTGTGTGTGTGTGTGTGTGTGTGTGTGTGTGTGTGTGTGTGTGTGTGTGTGTGTGTGTGTGTGTGTGTGTGTGTGTGTGTTTGTGAGTGTGTGTGTGTTTAATTTATAACATATATAGTTTAAGTATATCTGTTTAAGTTCGGTATAATAATCAGTATTAAGTAGTAAAAGTAAGTAAAATTATTTCTTAAGTTAGGTTGTTTGGAAGAGATTGCTTTAAGCGATAAGGCCGCCTATTGTTTCTACCATGATAATATTGTTACGAGTTGCAGGACTCGAATTAAAATGCCGTTGGAATTACTATAGAATTTATTAGAACTATACAAACACGTATAACACAGGTACAAATATAACTTAACACAAGAAGTCCAAATGCCGAAAAGGTAATAAAATGTGTTTTTACAGGGCTGCAGGTGTGAATTTGCGTTTGTCGGCACCTCGGTCGTGACAATATTATAATCGTGCTTTTTTGTAATTGTATATTTGGTGAGCAATAAAGTGTTATTTATTCTATTCTATCAGAATCGAATATATTTACAATTAGTTAGACAGATAGAAAGTAAAAACTACGATTACAGTAAGCGGTTCTTTAGAGGTGACAAACATTATCAGTTCTTGTTATTTGGCTACGAAACAAATCTTGATACAAACAACTTTCGTTGAAATTGGTTCAAGTTCTATCACCTTGATTTTTCTACCATTTTTAACACCATAGTTCACAAAACAAAGACATATTTCATACGACTAGGGAATCGAATATCCTGCCTATTATTGATTTAAAGAAAAAAGTTTGTAAGAAACATCGTTATGATATTCTTTATATACCACATATCTACGTACACTGAATGTCTTTCATAACATATATTTATGTGTGTGCAATTTCACTACACCATTGCTTAACGACGTATCGAATACACCTATGTACCGAATTTCATGCAATTTAAACCCTGTAGTTTTCGAAAAAATAGCTATAACATACATAAATAAACAGAGAAACATGGCAATTTTCTAAATTTTCCATTAATACTAAAATTGCTACGAAACCATTAAATTGTTTATCACGCCTTTAATTATATCAAAGTATGTGATAATAATATTAATTGGCATACAAACACACAAAGTGTATGAATAATTTTGGCTAGCAGATTGTATTTCAATATTTAAATTAAAATTGAATTAAAGGAAAATGTTTTGAATATTAATACGTGCTGCTATATTTATTTCCTTTGATAGTTTTGACAAAACATAAAACAAACAAAAATAAAAACTTAAAGAATTAAATCATACAAAGAGAATATGTCGAATGAGGTTTGGACAGTGATATACCCAAGCTTAGCATTAAGGGCTATTTACATGGAGAGAGTTTATCGCACGTTTTGGGGCGAGAAGTCGTATACTATTTTCGTAGCTGATACTCTTCAAACAATAATCGCATCGACATGTTTGCATTGAAGCAAAATCAAACTCGCCTACGAGTATGTCATACGATAATCGTAAGGTAATTATCGCCAAGAGTTTTGTTTAAATTACGACACAAATCGCATTGAGATATTTGCCTACGATTTGTCGACTTGTCTATACTAGATTTCGTATGACATTTTCTCATATTCATGCGAGTATCGTACAAATCTATTTGAACCGATTTGTATGCGAGACTTGCCATTCGAGCTCGGTGTACTTTTTGTAGTAAATATAAAAACTGTAATATAGTAACACTAAACCTATTTTTAAATGTCCCTTCATCTTCTAGTTGAAATTCAAGACACAACATATTTGAGGCTCCTAAAGTATTTCTTCTTTCTATCCACTTTATAACCCAACATCTTTTTTTCGCTTTCGTTTAATTAATTCTTGTCTTAGAAGAGCAGAGATAATTAAAACACCCTCGCGCACTACATTCATGCTTGCGACTGGTACTAGGTGAACTCGAAATCGATTCAAATTTTGTTTATACAGAGATGTCAATATTCAATTACCAGGCGATTATCGCCCTTCCACCTACGATATGGTATGTTTAGTTTATATGATCATATTTTTTCTTGTTTTCGACAATCGTAACTTTGAGACAAGAAATATCTCCATGTAAATGACCCTTTACGGTTATTTTACGAATAATATACAAGGGACCTCTCTGGGGCCGATCCCAGAAACTTGAACGACATTAAATAACGGAAAGTTCATTTACGAAATTTACCACGTTAGGAATCGAACCCGGAGACTGCTTACCAGTGAGCTAGACCGGAAAAGTTTATTTAGGACACTCAACTAAATTTATTAAAAGATCTAGATTCTAGAATCAAAACACAGTTATTCTAACTCTAGTTTTCATACAATTAACTGATTTCGTTAACTGTTATTTTAGTAAACATTCATAAGATTTGAATCTCGATAAAAATGCTTTTAACTCTGTGGACCTCTATAATCCCTGTTTGCGTGTCGATCTAAAAGATTGTGTAGTTAATACCCAGTTATGATGTGAACCGTGGTTGAGTTTCTCAGTATAAGGCTGTGGTTAGGAACTAAGCGGGAATTACAAGCGACTTGTGAAATAAAGCTTTTCTTTTTATCTTTTTTAATATGTACGTACGGTTTATGAATCAGTCCAGAGACAGTTGTTCATAAATATTCAAATATTAAAATAATCTATAAGCACAATGCGCATTGCATAAGCCTGAGTATTGTAACAGAAGCTTTAGTGAAATTATAGGTTTCTCTAACCGAGGTCAAGCAATTGTTTTTGGTAGAACAATAAACTATATTTAAATGAACAGATCACGTTTTGAACATAGCACACCATTCTTGCTTAAAACAAACGCTATCCTACAATTATTGATTATTTTAATCAAACTTATATATTTTTATAGCCAAAAGCTGTCAAACAGGCGAACGAACGAACCTGACAGAAAGTTATCACCGTCGCCTATGTACATTGGCAACATCAGGAGTACTGCGAATGCGTTTGCTGACTACGAAAAATTTGTAATACACTTCTTAAATGACTTTATGTCATCGCGCAGAAGAAATAATTCGCGAGAAGTTTCCTCCAAGTCGTTATTATACACAGAGTAAACGTTCTAGAGAACGGCTGTGAAATTAAGCATGGTAGCTCAAGGAAATGAACCTTAACATCACGCTGATAGTAAGCAGCGTGGTTATGAAAACGTAGCGTTGGTAGCACATCAAACAGTTCCTTAGCACAGTTCTCATTGAACAGATGATAGAATAAGCAGAGAGACGTAAAGTCCTTCATAAGCTAAGCTATTCTAAACTCTCTGTTGGTACAGGATCATCAACTATACGAACGGCGCGAGACAGGATGGGTTTTACAACAAGAGCAACAACAACACAACAATACTCTTTATTGTCCAACAACATAATAAAAGTACAAGAACGTACTTTATTGTCTTAAGACTATAAGGTACAATGGGCGGCCTTATTGCTTAAAGAAATCTCTTCCTGGCAACATTTGGATGGACAAGAACTTTATTACAATAAATTTGCACACATTTCTTTTTCCAACAAATCTGAAGACATCATTTTCAATCACTTATCCAAATGCGATATAGTCCGCTCCGCTTGGCTCGTACATTCTAACTTCAGCCTAAAACGACCGGTCATTTTGGCCGCCTTTGTCGGCTGCAAAATTTGTCCTTTATTTCGTCGAAAGCAGCACACAGTATTGTGGTGCTAATTACTTTTGGAGCAGAGACCCAAAATTGTATTAAGTATCTTGTTTGATGCGGTACAAAAATTAAATTTGTAATCTTATCTGATTATCATTTTGTTTTGATGAAATTTATAAATATTAATATTGTGTCCTCTGAAATTAAAATATGAATGAATGAATAATAATATCAGTCTAACCAAATTACTTACCTCGTGCCACCTCGTTCATAGGGATACGGACGGTATACCTACAAACTATGCTTGCACTAGATAGAATGTCGGGTTTCAGGTATCGGTGAGATATCTTGATCATATATCATCGATTTTCTGATACCGATAGATGGCAGGTTCCTATATCTTAATATTCATTAACTTGCCCTACCATCGGTTGAATCTTGACATTACTTGCGTAGAGGTTATGCCAAATTTTGCCGATAGTAATGTTAAATCCTTACAATTTATACTGATGTAGGTAGTTTTGTAAGTGCTGCTGACTTCCGTTCTCGCCGACATTGGTGGTGGCAAAACCAGTCTCCAACGCACGAGAAGTCAGTCAAGGCATTCCGCGTGCCCCGTACAAGGACCAGAGTAAACGTTTCACTTCAATTTCAATATTGATCTTTAACAACAAGCCCTGCTTGCCTTTGGTGTGAGTGTCCCATATACCGAAGACCTAAAACGCCAACTGACGACTGTTAATGCCGTGCACTGCCAGGAGCTATCTAGCTACCCCATTGAAGTTGGATTCCGAAGTCACCTGTGCTCATTATCTCATTGGTTTTTGTGCAGGATTTGGCATACCTCGCACTCCCATATATTCCCAAAATAAATCTTACAGTCCACTATAATAATTACTCGAACCAGCGACGAGCTATGCGGGATCCGTGATCCAGCATTGCACAAGTAAGACAAATGAACGGTAGGTAAGATATAGAAACTGGCCAAGATATCTACGTGTATCGGATGTTGTAAGAAGAACTAATATTCCAGTTGGGGTATGATAATCACTCAGAATAAGGAATTTTTCTTAGAAGAAGTAGTAGTAGTACAATTCGTCACAATGGTAAGCAAAGGATCTTAGTCCATACAACATATTTTAAGTCTTCGTAAAGCTCAGCCAAATTGTAAATCTTTGACTGACGCCATTTAACGGAGTTCTTGTGACAATTCGAAAGGCCACCTTCGACAACACTGTTCACATGTCTTACAACAACACATAATTACTACTCAAAAACTATAAATATCCTACAACGAATGTTGATTTTAGATTAATTTAACACATAAAAAAAACTGATTGTTTAATTATACAGTTCACAAACAGGTTCTAATTTGAATAGACAATAATTACACTAACTTAAAAGAATACAATTAAATATTAAGATATACTAACTTATACATAAATTAAAATAATGGAAATTACACACAGTATGTGAGTCCCAAATTGTTGTCAATAATAGAATCTTATTTTATAGTACTAATATATAAAGCTAAAGAGTTTGTTTGCTTGAACGCGTTAATCTCAGGAACTTACTGGTCTGATTTGAAAAATTTCAGTGTTAGTTTTTTTGTTTTTTTTATTGCAGGAGATCAGCAGACAGGCAGACGGCCCACTTGATGGAAAGCGGGCGGTTACCACGCCTATGGACTTTTACAACACCAAATTTGCTAGAAATGCGCTGCTGCTCTCTTAAGGGAGACTGGAACCTGATCACTAATGCCGCAACACAACTCAAGGTTGTTATGGCGACATACTTTAGACCAGGGGTGGTAGCCGGGCAAATGCCCTACCACCTGGCTGTGGGTTGTTAAGTCGTCTTTTACGACAGGCCGCCCGGCCGCAGGAAATAGTGACAGTAACCAGATTTTTTTAAATCCTGTGTTTCCTTAAGAATTTTCATGAATTTTAATAAAAGTAGATGAAGTGAAAGTCGTTTGTCAGGATCGTTGCAAGTGGAGATCCATCGCCTCTACCTACCCTAATACGAAATAGGTATGATGTATGTATGTTGTAACCAAAATGAATGATTTAGCACGAATCTTAAACATGGTTGCAAACAGTGACACGCTCAGGAGATAAAAATTGTATTAGCATATACTTTACTTATTTCCTACCTTCCCATATACAACTACAGGTGTGTATTTTTTATACCTACAGGTGTGTATTGTTTTAGAAAGCGCCATCTGTGTTTATTTAATAGAATTACAAAGGAACGTGCTGTGCTGTGGGGTAATGCTCTAAAATAAGGTTTTAAAACTAACTGTACTCGTGACTTTTTGCCTACAAAATTGTTTGGCAAAAACAGAATCTAAAAAATATTTTGAAACACGATTGTCACTAGGATTTTATATTATGCCAAGTTTTATTCTCGAAACGTTAATGACATTACACATTGACAGTAAACGTATGTGTAATATAATTATAGGCTACGTTCCATTAGAGAATCACAACGCCCACGTTCACTACCGCGATTTTTCCCGTTCCACTTGCTTGCCGGCGTCACAATCGTAAAAACCCAAGTGGAACAATTATTCGACCCACCTCTTGACATGGGTTGTTGTGAGCGATGTGTGATGGAAAATGATGACGTCATTGGTGACGTTTTCGCCACGACCACAGCGACCGCGGTCGCCTTATGGAACGGCTAACGGAGCATTTTGGGCGTTGTGAGCTACTAATGGAACGCGCTGATACTATACTCTAATTTTTAATTACCTGGAGTAAAGTGACAGCTACGATCGAACTTTTTTTTTTGGTTCATAGTGAGTTGTGTGAGTTGAATCAACAACTCACCACTGGGGAGTTGCTCTCCAAGCTTGCTACATAAAAAAATTCGATGGCAGCTGTGATTTTAGTCCAGGTAATTAAAAATCAGAGTATAATGTAGCTAATCAATAACGGCGTTATTTTTAACATTATAAAGAAGACACATTTGACTACAGTCACTAATAATTTAACATTACCACAGATGTTAACATGATCGCGGATCATAAAACTGTACGCCGAACGGGCAATTTGATTTGGTTTAATAGAGTAGGAACAAATAGACCGAGATCCGGCTGCAAGATTACTACGTTCATGTGTCATTTAATTAAAATCTAGTTTTTATATATAGTTATATATAGAGGAACACATTTTGCTAGATTGCCTATAAAAATGTGGCCGCTAGTATTTTTAATTAAAATAATATGAGTTTGATATTTTAGGAAAAAAATAATTTATTTGTTATTAAAATAAATTATATATCAAATTAAAGATATTTTTTTCTGTGTATAATGGAATAGGGTTGCCTATCTAAAAGTGGCCGCAAATGGGGGTTACCAGCTGTTAAAGATAAATTAGAGTGAAAGAGAGTTAACGCGCTACGTCCCACGTTAGCGTAACGCAGCGTAGCGTCCCTCGTAGCGCGCTGTCTTTAACAGCTGGCAATCCCTCTTTGCGACCACTTTTACATAGGCAACGTTATTCCATCATACACAGAAAAAAAAACTAGTTTTAATTTGATATATGTATTTTTTTATTATCAAGTAATTTAATTTTTTCCCAAAATATTTTATCTAACTAATATCGTTTTATTTAAAAATGCTAGCGGCGACATTTTTATAGGCAACCTAGCAAAACTGTATTCCCCCATATATATCTATATATAAAAACTACATTTTAATTAAATAACACATGAACGTAGTAATCTTGCAGCCGGATCTCGGACTAATAACAATGACGCATCACAAATAACTCGTTAAACCCTTAGCTACATTCACATAACACAGTCCCCAACACTAATAACATCCCAGATGAAGAAGGGACATTAGACGAAAAAAAATAATAATAACCAATGAGATAGGTATTACTAGCGTAGCATTATGTCAGAATTGAAAATTTATTATGCATCGATGAGCTCACTTCCACGGACCAGCTTTGTTCACTTGAGGTTTAAAATTCAAAACTAACCTATAATATTTTTAGGAACTTAAAGTTATGCTACTTCCATTCCTGGTGTTGTTACTAAAGTTTTATCGATAAAATGCAGGTTCGATAAAGTTTCGCCGCATCATTCTTATAATTTATTCCGGTCTCGCTGAACCCACCTCGTTAGTACGTTCTTTGAAAGCATTGTAAGTACTATAGATTCAAAGGAGATGTATTACGCTTTCATACATTCTTGGGTCCAAATTGTAAAAAGATGAGAGTGATTTTAAGATTTCTTCTTATTATCTTGATATTTGTTATACTTATTTGTAGTAGGTTTAGTTATTTTGATTGAATTAATCGTGTGGTTTAGTATTTTCATATTATTAATATTGAAATTCATTGATATGTATCAATTATTATTATTATGGTAATAAATAACTTATTTTAGTTATTTTTGATTTCTCATTTTCTAAGTAGATTTTAGGGATTATGTTTTCCTATTTTAATGAAAAATGTAACGGTTTTTGTCAAGCCATAACTCAACTTTACATTTCTTTGGCCCAAAAGTCCTCGTCACCTTTAAATATTAGTTTTTATCTTATCTATATCAATAAATAGAATTGAAGTGTTGTATAGCATTTATAATAATATGAGCAGTTGAATGTTGTTAGAGATGTCTCGTTCACATTTCACGTAATGATGGTAGGCGTCCTGACGGAATGACTAATTCCCTGACGACGTGGCAAACTTCTGGTATAAGATGCGACCTGTGTGGACACGTTGGCCACGTCCCATTTACCAAACACGTCTAGATGGTTGTTCGGCGGCGGAAACAGCTGAAACACTCAAGCGGCGCAAATATGCAACCCTTGGTGAGAGTTATATGTTTATGCCGTTAGCTGTTGAAACGCTTGGACCGTGGGGTCCTGATGCCATGAGCTTCTACAAAGATATTTCAAAACGACTTATAGACTTCGGGAGACCAAAGGGCTGGTTCCTGGCGATCCAGCGAGGTAACCTAGCCAGTTTTTAGGAACCTTACCCATTGACTTCGATGACCTAGGCTCAGTATTCTATTTATCGTTAAGTTAAGTTTCCTTCACTGTACTAGGTCATAGTTATAAGTCGATTTAGGTTGCCTGGAAGAGATTGCTTTGAGCGATAAGAACGCCTTTTGTATTGCCTAGAAAGTATTGTAAATATGGTCTGTTTTTGTAATTGCATATTTTGGTGTGCAATAAAGTGTTATATATATGTCTCTCTTTATGTCTTTAATTATAATTAATAGTTTATTTATATAAAAAATATAATAATATTTAATTTTTATATTCATACTTAGAATTAAGTATTATTATACGTCCTATTTGAAATAGCATACTGGTCATATCAGTGTTTTGTATAAAATAAAATGTTTATTACACCTGCCCGTAAATCAGGTATCCGTCACCCGTCGGAGATGGATAAATATCTCAAGAGCCGGGAGCCCCTGCGCGGTACAAGCCGGCCTACCTCGCTGCAGATGTACGGCTTAGTTCATACTTACCATATTTACATTTTTTTATTATAAAAATATTATTATTATAACTACATATATACAATCAAAAAAATTTATACTTAGGTATTAGTTATCTAGTTCAACTGCACGCCAACGCTTTCTTTGCAATTAGATCTTGTCCATCCAAAGGTTGCCTGGAAGAAATTGAATTAAGCATAAGCAATAAGGCCGCTCCTTTACTACCTTATAGTATATCAGTTTTATTCATGGAGTGTTAGAGTAAGTTTGACCGCTTCTTTATGCTTCTTAAAGAAGCGTTCAAACTAACTCTAACACTCTATGAATAAGATCGTATAAGTTTATCGTGTGTTTTAGCCGACTTTAAAAAAGGAGGAGGTTATCAATTCGTCGTGTATATATATAAGTATATGTTCAGCCGTAAGTTTGTTGTTGCAGAACCGATTTTGATGATTGATGATGCGTTCGATTCAACAAAGCTTCGAAAAAGTCCTATATAAATTTTATTACTATCAGATTGTCGCTTCCGAAGATATAGAAGAAAAGTCCTTGAAATCAGGCTGAAATGTGAAATATTTGCGGATTTTCAGCCATAACTTTTTTGTTTCTAAACCAATTTTAATGATTTTTTTGCGTTCGATTCAGAGTACCTTACCTTATCCAAAATATTGTAATATTTATAAGTATCAAGTAAAACTTGGGACCGACTTCAAAATGTTGTAGAAAATATTATTTTATATTTTTACTTACTCTTGAAGTTGGTTTCTTTTTTGTTAGATTTTTTTTGTCATGTTGGTGTACAATAAAGAGTGGTGTATTTTATTACTTCTATTATAAAATGTATAGCTCTATTAATAAATGAAATTATATAGTTATATGACACAAAACTATCTCGGTAATGGAATCAGAGGTAGTAAAAACCTCCAGTGGTTAATTGTTTCATCTCCTTGCATATGAGACATGAAAGTTGATGCAGCTTTTCTTGAACATTTACTAACGCAGATATTAGATGGATCAACCAAATTAAATTAATTCGGTTGAAATGAATAGAACTGAAAGGTCATGAAGGTATTCAATGACATTGAATGATTAAAGTTTGTTTATGTTATCGCTTTGGCTGATTCATCCAAATTTGAAACTGAAATGACTGTTTAAAATAGGCTCAAGAGTGCGTAATGGGGGATAAACGTTATCTGTTTTTGACATTTGGCTACGGAACTATGAAAAAGCAATTTAATCAAAAATACTCAAAGTCTCAAAAACTACTTAACAGATATATATATGTTCAAAATAATTTTCGTTATAATTAATGTAATATTATAACCTCAAATTTTTCCAAAATGTTCTATTTTATAGTTCAAAGCTTAAGGAGAGGGGGCACTATTTTTTTGACTTTGTATTCTAAAGCCTATTGAATAAAAGTACATTGAAAAACATAGACATGACTTTCCAAGGTCAGGACTAACGACACTGCATACGACTTTCTTAGTACATTGTAAAAAACCAACCCTCAATTTTTTATTTTTTTTTCATAGTTTCTCTACAATATTTTGCAAAAACATATAGACTACGCTATCCTGTTAAATTTCTTCCATATTGACCGAATATTTTTTTAAGGCCGGTTCCTACGAAACCCTAAACACCGATAAAATAGAATTGAATAAGCTTTTTTAAAAAAGGTTTTTAAATACAAGACAAGTAAAACGAGCCCAAACACGACGGGTCTATCTTGTTTAGTACAGGAGTTCCTATGGCCACCTGCCGACTCCATCATCAGATCAGCTCCATGGTACCATATTATTGCATTGTCGTGCGGTATACATATGTGTGCAAAATTTCAGCTCAATCTGAAACCAAGAAGTTAGTCAAATTTTACTTGCAAGATTCCACCCGAACGTACATACATATTTACATACATACTTACATACATACTTACATAAATACTTATATACATACATACATACTTACATACATAGGTACATCCATTGCAAGTTAAATAAAAGCTTGTAAAAATAGTAAAACCGAAATTAGTCTAAACAAAATCCATTGAGTGGTTATTGTTATTACATATTTTCAATAAAATACTTATTTACATACAGTTCTGCAGCTAAATAACAAAAACAATGTTCGTTTATAACTCGTACTGTTCCTGAAGTCTCACGCTTTTTTCTATTATTATTTTTTATTATTAGAAGGTGATATGGTCTTTATTTTTTCGGGATTTTTATCCACAAGGACATGTCAGTCCTATTAGGCATCACTAAGCTAAAAGTATATAGGTTAGCGGGTTTAAATATAGCGAAATCAATGAAACTATATTATGACAACAAATATAAAATTATCTCAGGATATTATAAAATTTAAATTGTAAAAAATAGCACGTTCTAAAAAGTTTATACACAAACAATAATTTAAAAAAAATAATTAAAAAGGTGTTCGACTACCTAAAAACAACATAGTAATCTGATTAACGATAAAACAATAGTAACTACCGCTTATTTATGATATATTTCAAATATTTCATTCTTATCAAAAAATAAAATCAAAACGAAGCCTGCCAGTAACCACAGCTTAACAATATACGCATACGGCATTCCCGACTGCGCATGTCTGAGGTTCACTCATTCCGGACTATTTGTTTTGTCGTTACACTATCAAAAACCCTCCGATTGCTACCAAAGTAGCATCTTCTCACTTAATCTTCGTCTAAAAATATCTTATCTCTTGAAATCTAAGTGTTAGCAGTGTTGATTCATGTAGAAGACTTTCAAAAGCGGGAATCAATCACCCATCTGTCAAGTGTTCGCGCCAATACTTGACATTTGTGACGTTCTACTTTCAAAGAATCATCTTAATGTGTAAACTTTGATTGACTGTGGTCGGTGAATGCAATAAAGTGCAAAGACTTTAAATTTCGAACGCTTGTGTGTGAACTTTTTGAGACTCTGTGTCAATTTTTTTTTAATTAAGAAAAGTTTTATCTTCCAAAGATGAATATAACAACGACTGACGGTGAGTAAATATCAAAATTTTAAAACATCTGCATTGTACGATACTAATTGCATTCGGGATATACGGTTTTAGTATCTGCAATAGATTTTCTACTTTCAACCTTCGGAATTAGATCAAAATTCCTGTGCATAAATTCTCAGTGCTGTGCATGCGATTTTAAACTATATGCCTCATACAATAAAGTTGGTTTTTCTTTAATTTTCCTTAAATGTATTCCTTTCAGTCAGTTTGGTGTGCTATTGAGCCTAACGAATATTTGCGTGATTTAAAAGTATTATTTCACACGCGTAGTATTTTTTTATATGGTTTTTAAGTTAATTTCTGTGCGACGAATTTTACGTTTCTGTTGTTTTAATCAAACTACGCTCTTTATTTATGGCGGGTTACTATATTTGCTGAATTCGACCATTGGTTTGCCGTACAATCGATTAAAATTTATATAAGCTTCGTGCAAGTAAGTAACGAGCTTCATGCCGATGACTGGCAGGAGACAGTGCTGAACAGGGAGAAGTGGAGTATTCTCATTTCGTAGGCCAGGACTCATCTTGGGTCAGTGAGCCGCAGCACTTAGTTAGTTCGTAAAAGTAATCTCAAAATCCAACCGCTGGTAGGGCAAGTGTATGAATAGTAAGATGTAGGAAGCGGCTAATAGTGATTTGGTTTTTTTTTATTTTTTATTGTAATCGAAAACAATACATGTTTAATTTATGCTGGATATCTCGTCAGCATATTATAATTGTCAGCGGTGTATTGGCGGGTTACACGTATATGTAACTTAGATGCACATTTTTCTCACAAAGTTTATTTTTACCGTTAGTATTCATTTATGAGTATTTATTCAACATGTAACCCAATCATGGTATCCAATCAGGTATCCAATCATGTAGATTACCTACGTCTTAAATTGAAATAAATAAAAATAAAAATTATTAATAAAATTATCGATTCTACTTCTATAATCTATATTCCCTTAAATGAAGAAAGTATCTCTTCAAGTAGTTTTTCACAGTCTCGGGATACTTTCGCACTTTACACTTAATTACATATATTAATTTATTTACAAGTAGGATTCAAGAAGAAGAAGCTAATTTATAGCTGTCCTAAAAATTTTAAACCACTCCCGAAAAAAATCCTGCTGCATTCCCGGGACATAACGTATCACAGATTTTATGACAGAGGATTTGCTGTCGATTACTGAATATATTACATCGTAATCCGTAATGTTTCAACCGGGACGCTTTAAACCGCTTCCAAGAAAATTCTCGTGGGATTCCCGGGGGATATAAAATACCCCAGATTTTAAGTCCGGGACTTCGAATCGATCAGCGAAAACCTCATCGAAATCGGCCTGAAATGGTTTTTACGTGAATCCCAAACAAACAAACGAACACAAAAAATCTAAAAATAAAAAGAACTAACTACACTGTTACAATTTAATTTTATTACTTTAGCAGAAAATACCGCCTCGCATGTTAATCAAAATTAAAGATTTTAAGAAACATGATTATAATGCTTATGAAGTTTGTAGAGATACTTGATGTACTAAAAATTTTCATCCTCCGCTTATCTACAAAGCTCCGCTTATCACAAATTTGTCAAAAAAATCGCCACCTCTAATTTTGATGTTTTTCACATTTTCACTATAGTTTCATGAAGCGGCATATATGTAAGTAGATTACAACATCCTGCTTTTATCCCAAGAAGAAGTTATAAACGAAGAAATTTAAGAAAGCATATGTCGAGCCATAGAGACGTGACAAAGGAAAGATAACCTACAATTTAGGTATCTTGAACAGTATCTTGGCCTCACCGTTGTCCTATGAAGCCAGAATATTGTTTAAAATTGTTTAGGATTAAGCCTAAAATATGAAGGCTTCTTCAAATAAATTATAGAGTATTGTATTTAATTTATGCATGATGAAAGAATGACTAAACAGATATACAATGCAAAAGTGGATGGATGCAGAAATCGTGGAAGGCCACGACACACCTTCCATGATCAAATTGATCGTGTACTAGCAGAAGGTGATGTCAGGAGCCTTAAGAACAGATGAGCGTGCATGACAAGAGTTATGAATGTCAGAGAAGCAAGTGAGGTGTGTAAAAATAAGCCTGAATGGCGCTCTGTTGCTCGTACCTACCCCGCAAGGGAACTGGCGTGAAGTTATGTATGTATGTATGTATTTCATTTATAAAATAATTTAAGTACGTGTATTTCGTATATAAAATATGTAGTTTAAGTATGTCTGTTTAAGATCTATCTAATAATCCGCCCCACCTACATCGCCAGATTAGGTTAAAATATTCCTTAAGGTAGGTCGCCTGGAAGAGATCGCTTAAAGCGATAGGGCCGCTTATCGTGCAGTTCACACGCAGCAGAAGTGAAACAAAGTGGGACAAGAGGTGGAAGGAATTCTAAATTTCGTGACGTCACATTTCATATATGATATCGTTATAATATATTTAAGCTTTAAAACTCGAAATTTGAATTATTAACGAAAATCTTCAAAACATTTCCAACTCTATCTGTATGAGCATAGTGTTTAAATTATTAAATATAATGTATTCTATCTCATTCTCTCGCAGGATTAGTCCTATAGATTTATGTGTTTATCTCTTTTCAGTGTCAGTTTCAAAACACAACGATTCTAAAGAAGTTTCACTTTAAAAACAAGAGGCGTTTTTATACGGATTTCGTATTTTTCAAACTAACTACATAACTCTAAACTTAAGTCAAAAAATAAAGGGAGGTGTTATTGTAGGATGAACCGCAAGAAATGTCGTAGTAAAAATCATGATAAGTTGCAAACTTTCTTTTATGAAGTCGCTTAGGAAATAAAGACACTCGTAATAATAATGTCAGCAAAAGTAAAAGCGCCAAAGAAGATCGCATTGCGACAAACGGTTTCCGCATAAGGCACTGTTCAAACCCTGTTAACGGTGAACCGGCCTTAATACAATCTCAACTCTAACTCCACGTGATAAGGTCGAATCTGTAAAAGCATTTTATGATCCAGAGTTAGCAGAAAGTTCAATAAGGGCAGTAAAAACTTTTGTTTCATATCAATATTTGAAAATTGTTACAATTTGAAATGGTTTGTTTTTTTTAAGTTGTTTAATAAAATGTATTCGTAAAACACTTTTAAATATTAATAATGTAAACGAATTGCGTTAGTTTAAATCTATAATATTATAAAATCCTAAAAATGCCTTGTGTGTACATTGTCCTCCCCGTCCTGACCTACGGGGCCGCGACATGGATTCTGACGGCACAATTGGTCCACAAGTTCCAAGTCGCTCAACGGGCTATGGAGCAAGCTATGTTGGGTATTTCTCTTATAGATAAAATTAGAAATGAGGATATCCGTAAGAGAACCAAGGTAACCGAGATAGCTCGCAAAATTAGCAAGTTGAAGTGGCAGTGGGTCGGTCACGTCTATCGCAAGACCGATGGCCTATGGAACAGACAAGTTTTGGGAGTTGAGCTCACGTCTCGGTAACGGGGTAGTTTACGGTACGGTAAACGTAGTGCCGGACGCCCTCCAGCCCGATGGACCGACGACCTGTGCAAGGTCGCCGGTAGGCGCTAGATGAGGAAATCAGAGGCCTACATCCAGCAGTGGACTGCAAATGGCTGAGGACGACGAACGAACTAACTATATAAACTGTGGAGAACAAGATGCAAATTTTTTTTACTTTTTGTCTGTTTGCCGGTTTATACAGACAAACAGTTGTTTGTCTGTTTGTCCAGGAATCACGTAAAAACTATTTCGGGTCGACTTCGATACGAATTTCGCTGATCGACAGCAAATTCTAAAACTTAAACTCTGCGCTACTTTTTATACTGGGAATGATTTAAAATGGCCAGATAAAAAAAATCGAATTCAAATGTGGTTTTCCAATGGTCGATGTTAAATTTTACCTACGTAATAAAATGTGTAATAATTTTTATTCTGAGAATCCCGAGGGAATACTCCCGGGAGCGATTTGTCGTTGTTGCATAAAAATTAACTTATTCCGACACAGTTTTCACTAAAACGATAGCTTACATTCTTTTTTAAATGCTGCGGTACTGTAACGGCCAGCAGTTTCCAGCTGACCGGGATCTCTATCTTCGAATGAAAGACTGGTTTAGAATATAAGTTTGTATTCGCAATCGAGACACTTTTACATGAGATGTGTTCTGCTCGCGGCCCAATACAATACTGTCTTCTCTTGTTTTGGTAGGTGTTCTACGATTTTAATTAAAAAACATTATATCTATTAATATATATGACAACTAAGGAGGTTAATCTTTACAGTACTTTGTGTCGCGGGAATACCGCGGGAATTTCAAGTCAAGCGTGGACGAAGTCGCGGACATAACCTAGTAATAAATATAGACGTCACGTCTATATTATAGAATGATGATGAAAGAATGACTAAACAGATATACAATGCAAAAGTGGATGGATGCAGAAGTCGTGGTAGGCCACGACACACCTTCCATGATCAAATTGGTCGTGTACTAGCGGAGGGTGATGTCAGGAGCCTTAAGAACAGACGAGTATGCATGACAAGAGTTATGAATGTCAAAGAAGCAAGTGAGGTGTGTAAGAATGGGCCTAAATGGCGCTCTGTTGTTCGTGCCTACCCCGCAAGGGAACTGGCGTGAAGTTATGTATGTATGTATGTATGTATGTCTATATTATAATATATCTCTAGAGTAGAGTAGGGACTAGCAGATAACGAATAAGCAACTTTTAAGAATTTTTGTCTATCTGTCAAAGTATTACGTTAAAACTGCTGAACGAATTTTAGTAAAGTCAACTAGTGCCGGAACACAAATCAAGGTGCTTATGGCGGCAAACTCTAGACCAGGAGTGGTAGCCATCCAGACGGCCAAATGCCCACCACCTGGCTGTGAATTGTTATGTAATTAAAATTTTATCCTTTTATCCTTGTTAGTTTTATTAAAAAAAAAAAATTGATTTGCTAATTAAATATTACATAAGTAGAATTAGTTTTATTAATTATTATTTAACAAAATTGGGTTGTTTCGGTCTTACGTCAAAAGGAAGGTTTGCACTGAAAATCAGCGTTGTGTCGGATATAATTCCGGCACAGCAATATGCTGAGTGCAAACCTTGTTTGCTGGAAATGCGGCGTACAAATTCTCAAAATATGCTCTATGTATAATAATGTATAAGGAGTGTAATTAAGTCGCTATTTCTTCAAAAAAAGATTTTTTTCTTTTTCGTTTTTTCTTTCTCCGTTCCTGCACCGATAAACATTGTGACATACATACTAACGCAGAAAAGGGCACACAGACAAGCTGGAGACATTTACTAAAATGACTCCGGAACCCTAAAAAATATTATTAATTCCTAATTTTGTAATATGAGTTAGCATTCTAATTATTATTAATTAGAATACTAAATCATATTAAAAAAACTACATTTGCTTCTCGTCAGTGCGAACGACAATTTAAACTTATATATAAAAGAATACACAACGAACTAAACTATTGATCGCCCGTGGTCGAAATTCGACCATAATAATTAATTTAAATTATACGTTTGAACTTTATTGAGGTTCTGTTTCTGTATTTATCTATAATCATAGATTTCGCCAAAGCTACACTGTTAACTTGACTTTAACAATAAACAAAAGAGTATATATGTGTCAAATACATGGTAGTGTGCATAATGTTTTTTTATTGATTTAATGTATTTATTATGCATAATGTAAAAAAAAAAATTAGCATTCTGCACTCCTTCTCTATCTAAACTATAACCGTCTTATTAATAAACATGGAGTAAACCTATATCAACTTTACTTCTAGTATTATCTCAGTAGTAACCAACATCAGTATTAATAAACGTGGAGTAAACAAGGAGTAGACTAATTCGGCTTTAGTCTCAGAGTAAAAAGTACTCCAAGTGTGCGAAATTTCATACTCCTCCGTCTGCACAATTTTAATAATAAGTAGTACAAAGTTTTTGCTGTGTTTTTGCTTCACGTATTAATATATAGATATATATCCCATGAACTACTATAATTGTAAAGTGGCTGTTTTGAAATGGTTAAAATTTAAAACATATAATGAAACAGAAATGTTGATTAAATTCATCTCTAATATTCGATGCACATATTTAAAAATCAAACACACACACACAGACTTACACATAACGCGCAAATATTTGATCCTTTATTTTTATTATATAAATTATTTTTAGTGGAAACTTGTTTGATATATGTATTAATTTTGTGTTTTACATTTAAGAACGTTTGGTAGACCTCTCACGGGCCCAAAAGGCTGGCGTCTATTTTGCTCAAAGTCTTAGTATTGTTATTCAACGTGGTAACGCCGCCAGCCTTTAGGGAACGTTCCCCGTAAGTGACAGTGGTTTGGGACCAATATTCTATCTATAATTACGTCCTCTTTTTTATTATTTAGTTCTAGTTTATAATTTTAGGTTTCTTTTTTATAGTTTAATTTAATTTATATATTATAAAAAACTAATAAAAACTTTAATTTCTATTTTAAATAACTCCAAATAAACATTATTTTATTTAAGAATATTAATTATTGTATGTTTCCCAAACAAACTAAATAAATAAATAAAAGTTCCCTGTAATAGATATATAAATTTCTGGTAGCTATTGCTTATCATAACGTGAAAAGTGGAATCTTCTGATAGAGCTATTTCATACTTACAAGAAGATTCCCGAAGTTAAGGTGGAAACTTCAATAAAGAATTATTATTATAATTCCAATCATGACGTGCCAATCGTACATATATCATATGAGGTAAATGTTTTATATGCCCTATGCCCTCTCGGCACGTAATGATAACTGACACGTCTCGGGGCACGTATGGCGCTTACACGTACATAGCTGATACGATATGACAACGTAACATAGCGAGATATGATCAGGGCTGATTGTTTGCTATCTTCCCCTTTCATCCCTTCGCGGCGTGAGCTTCAATTTTTTGCTATACATATGTAGTTATCAACATTTAGTTGTATCGATATATAGTTGTACTAGCTGATCCATGCCCACTTCGCTGGGCATCATTATAAACACACAATTTATCTTATACTAATATATAAAGCTGAATAGTTTTTTTGTTTGAACGCGCTGATCTCAGGAACTACTGGTATGATTTGAAAAATTCTTTCAGTATTAGATAGCCCATTTATCTAGAAAGGCTATAGGCTATATACTATCATGGTAAGACCAATAGGAGCGGATCACCAATGAAGAATTTTTCAAAATCGGGAGGGTTTTTTTTACATAATTTTTTTACTATTCCACGCGGACGAAGTCGCAGGCAGAAGCTAGTTTTCAATTAACAAGAAACCCGTATGCAATAATTCCATATCATCGTCTAACAACTTACCTGTAACGTGAATCAGTCTTGTGCACAGCCTATATAGTATACTAGATTCTGCCCGCGACTTCGCCCGCGTGGAATAGTAAAAAAAAATTTAAAAAAACCCCCGATTTTGAAACATTCTTCATTGGTGCTCCGCTCCTATTGGTCTTAGCGTGATGATATATAGCCTATAGCCTTCCTCGATGAATGGGCTATCTAATACTGATAGCATTTTTCAAATCAGACTAGTAGTTCCTGAGATTAGCGCGTTCAAGCAAACAAACAAACCAACAAACTCTTCAGCTTTATATTAATTTAATTAATTAATTAATTAATTTTTTTGACAAACACACATATTGTATATTCCCAAGCTAAGCAAGTTACGCTTGTGTTATGAGTAATATACAATGTATCACTCTGGGGTTAATCCCAGACACCCAGACCATAGTAAATAACAGAATGTTCGTTTCCGAAATTTACTATGCCAGGAATCGAACCCGGAGCCTCTGGGTTCCAGCGAGCTCGGCCGGCTAAGATTTAGCCCGCTCAACCACAGAGGCCGTCGTATATATTAATATAAGATAGAGTGGGACAATAAAATATATTAAACACTGCATATCTTTACAGTAAAATAACACATTAAATATTTATAGGTTATGAAGTAAAATGTCAATTGTCAATAGATTATTCGATACAACGTAAATACACACAGAGACGTAGTATGTAACTATATGGTTATTTATTTGTTTTAATTTTAAAGTAACAAATAATTTTATTGTTGGTTTTATTTAAATTTATTTATTTAATTTACAAGTAGAATTAGTTTAACGAAATTGGGTCATTTGGTCTTACACCAAAAGTAAAGTTTGCGCTGAAAATCAGCGTTGTGTCGGATATAATTCCGGCACAGAATATGCTGAGTGCAAACTTTGTTTGCTGAAAATGCGGCGTACAAATTCTCAAAATATGCTGTGTGTATAATAATGTGTAAGGAATGTATTTACATTGCTATTTCTTCAAATAAAGTCTTTCTTTCTTTAAATGTGCCCACGCACGCAGGTTTAATTAAGTTTTGTAACCTTTAATTAATTCATAGACGAAGAAAGCACTCGCAGTGCCTCGTATGAGGATGTGCGCAATGTTGACTTTTTTTGATTTATTAAACTTATATTAATATTAATAATGTAGCTTTCTAATGGTCAACAAATTTTCAAAATCAGTTCGAATTTTTTCATATGGGCCGACCGACAAGGCCAAATCGTAAATAGCCTTACCGGCCGTATTTTTTTAATTTTTATTATTATACATATCTCTACGGACTCGAGTTCCGTACCCTTTTTTAATACTTATTTTCTATGAAAAATTTGAGACTCCGTACACGCTTATTTTCTATTTTTGTTAGTGTATGTGACATCATATGTAGTAATTTTTCTGTTTTGGTGTACCTTAAGAATACCTGCCGTTTATTTACCTTACTATCGGTTAAACATTAACATACGTTCCATACAAGTAATGTCAAAGTTCAGCCGACGGTAAGGTAAGAATGAATAGTAAGATGTAGCAACCGGCCATAAATTGCGCTGGAAATTTAACCGCATCTAATATTTTGAAATAACGAAATCATTTTATTGTAACTAGACCACTATAAAGTAAGATTAAGTCAAATATCAAAATTACTTTCGTCTACCCTCATCTTCTTTTTTTATTTATGGCTGTTTATGATTTAATTTCTACATCAACTTTATCATCTACATTAAAGGCTGATTTTTCAATTACCAGATAATAGTTATGGGAAAATTAAAAATGACTGTTGCATTAATAATAAATACACTAGACTTGTTTCGCTTTTGAATTCAGTCAGTTTACAATTTATTCCACTGATAAGTTTTATCTGATGATTGAAAAATCGGCCCTTAAAAATATGTTATTAATTCGACTTATACACCCCATTCTCATTACCGCACCGCGTAACAAGCGTAGCGTATTCGTAGTACTAAATACTACGTCGTAGTATTTTGTAGAGTACCTTATTAATGCCCTTTAACCTAAATCGTACTTTAAATTCAAGTACTAAGGTTGTATATTCAATCTACAAAGCATTATACCTTATAATCCTTAAAGTAGTTGAAGAAACATAAGGTAAATGTACGAATTAGCGACCCAGCTTAGCATTAATTGCCAGCGAATTTACAAGGTAAAAACAAGGTGAGGAATTTACCAATGTAAATAAAAGGCCTTTCTTAAACTTTCGTGTAATGTTTTAGGTACTCAAACTTATTCTTAATTAATGTTAATCTTTGAGTGGCGTACAAGAAGGTTGGGATGTGTACAGAGTGATATACTTATGTACGTATCGTATTAATTAAATGTTCCGCAGTTTAATGGCATAAACAACATTCACAATAACCTTAATAGCATTAAAATAGTTATTTATGATACTAGTGCGGTAAGTTCGTTTTTACAAACGAATATAAGACCAAAATGAAGTCGAGAGCTTACCATAGTCACGAGTTTGTAAAAACCAACAATCGCACGTGTCCTACAACGTTTGTCAACACATTTGCGAAACAACAATACAATAGGTTATGAAAACAACATATCGGAAAGTCACAACAATCTTGACGTGTATAATATAAAAAGACGCGCATTTGCAAACGGCGCCACGTTCGAGTGATTAAAAATTAGAACTACAGCTTTCGTCTCTTTTTCTCTATAGTGCTAAAGTGAGACAAATGTATTAATCAAAAGTGCTTCCAAGGAGGTTTGATTATTCACCTTATTTATTTTCGTAATGTGAAACTCCTTGGTGGAACTGTTTTCTTTCACACAAGTGCCTATTTGACCGCACATTCCGTTGTGTGGTGTATCTTTTCACTTTCGAACTATGTATACAGGCTTTGTAAACCATCCCGGGACCCACTTGAACACGCACAAAAATAATTCACCTAAATCAGACAAATGAAAATGAGTTTAAATGCAGTCACCATTGCCGAAATCATCCGGGTAAGATCATTAACAAATGAATGGCTAGAGTGATGTTTTTTTATTGATGAATATCGAAAAAACAAAAATAATAATATTTGGTCCAGCGGTTTTTAAGTTATAAATGGTGTAATTAAGACGACTTTGTTTTTATATATATCTAGATATATGTATCTTGTCTTTTATTATAATACTTACGTCATTGTCCTGAGATTGAAGTGCACTTACGTCACTTACGTTATTATGTTAACATGTGTGTTTCTTTACATCAATAAAAAATAAGTTATTGTTATAAAACAGATGCAACCTACTATCTATCGATACTACATACATACATACATAACTGCACGCCAGTTCCCTTGCGGGGTAGGCACGAACAATAGAGCGCCATTTAGACTTATTCTTACACACCTCACTTGCTTTTTTGACATTAATAACTCTTGTCATGCACGCTCGTCTGTTCTTAAGGCTCCTGACATCACCTTCTGCTAGTACACGATCAATTTGATCATGGAATGTGTGTCGTGGCCTTCCACGACTTCTGCATCCATCCACTTTTGCATTGTATATCTGTTTAGTCATTCTTTCATTATGCATTCTTTCCACATGCCCGAACCACCGGAGCATTCCTTTCCTTACCTTCACCCCGACACTCTTTCAGACCAACTCTCTTTCTTACTTCGGTATTACGAACGCGGTCCGCGAGCGTCCCTCCGCAGAATTTGCGCAGTGCTCGCATCTCGACCGCGTTTACTCTACTTTCATGCTCTCTCTTCCATACCCAACTCTCGCTTCCATACGTGAGCGTAGGTACCAGCACCGCGTTGTGTATGGCAAACGGGGGCTTTTGGCTGAGGTTCTTAGCGCCTAGAAGTTTACCTAACGCTCCATTCTCACTTCATTAGTATCTATCGATACTAATATCTATATATAATAAATCTGTAAATAGTTCGAGTTTGTACAATAGGTTTAAAAATATGAAAAAAAACAGGGGGGCTAATTCGGACCAGCAGATTCCGAAAATACAATTTTTGTCTGTCTGTCTGTTAGAGCGTCATGTGAAAACTACTGACCGGATTTAAATGAAACTCGACATAGAGCTAGCTTTTATTTTATCCGTGCAGGAACGGAGAAAGAATACAATTTTCTGCGGCCGGGCGGCCTGTTGTAAGAGGCGACAGAACAACCCACAGCCAGGTGGTATGGCCTTTGCCCGACTGGATGGCTACCACCCCTGGTCTAGAGTATGACGTCATAACCAACCTTGAGTGGTGTTCCGGCATTAGTGACCAGGTTCCAGTCTCCCTTAAGAGAGCAGCAGCGCATTTATAGCACCTTTGGTGTTGCAAATGTCTATAGGCGATGGTAACCGCTTTCCATTAAATCGGCCGTCTGCCTGTTTGCTGAACTCATGCAAAAAAATGCTTATATCCCAGGGCGAAACTTAGGATACCCTTATCTCAAATAATAACGTCGTTTCCGTGGGATAGACGAAAATAGCGAAAAATATGGCGCTGTAATCGCATTTTTTTTGGAAACTACTGAACGTATATGATTGAAACTTGACATAGTGCTAGCTTATAACCCAAGTTAACACTTAGGATACATTTTATCCCGACAAATTACATCGTTTCCATAGAATGAACGAATTAGCAAATAGATGGCGCTGCAATCACGTTTTTCAATTCACTAACAGATACCTACGTTGTCATAAACAACATCTCGTTCATTGTATTACTTCAAATCAGGTTGGCTGCGATTCGCCTCTTTGTTTCGCTGCGCAGTTGTGTATAGACTATATGAACTTCGTTTCTTTGTTATTTTACTGAACTTAGTAACAAGAAACAGTAGTTATAGGTTAAAACACGTGACATAGAGCTACTAGCCTGGGTTTTTTACGCGGCGTAGCCGAGGGAAGAACTCTGGTTTGTAGATATAACAATATACAAAACAGCTTTCTCTTGAAACTGGTATATTTTATCGCGTCCCCCAAACCACGGGTCATGTTTCCCGAAACCGCCACGTTATCACTTCATTCGTATATATTTTTATATCTCACTTTATCCTGAGTGTGACCACACTCGAGATACTCAGTGTTGCTACGTTCTTCAAAACCCACTAAATCCCATATATATCTCTATTTTTTTTACTATATATATATATATATATATATATATATATATATATATATATATATATATATATATATATATATATATATATATATATATATATATATATATATATATACATTGTGCTGTAAAATTGTTTATATTTATGTTTGCTCTTTCTTCGTGATTTAAAAAATTAACATGTTATGAATATACATAAATGGATCTAGCTTTAAATATTTTTAAATTAAACAGAATATAACAAATTTTGATCATTAAAAAAGTAAGATTCAGTCGCTCTATATCTTAAATGTCGTTAATCTCTATGAGTGCGGCCTCCCTGACGGTAGTATACGTATTGTATGTTATTATTTTAAATCAATGACGTCTTGGCAATTTCCTAAATTCATGTAAATTGAAAGAAAAATCACAATTTTTAATTTTCTAAATTTAAAGCCGACTAGCTATATATATAAACATAAAAAGCTGTAAAAGACAAAATATACAAGTGAAATCGACACAGCCTTTTAAATTTACTATATTAACAAAACATATTATATAGATTTTGATGAAACATTACAGTAATATAGCTTACACATCAGAATAACATATAGGCTATAATTTATAAAGATATAGTGTGAATTGTCCAAAATATAACGATTTTCCATCACCACGCGGGTGAGACCACGGGGCGCAGCTAGTAAATCTATAAATTTGTAAGCGCTTATATTAGACATTTCTTCATGCTCAAACAACATTTCTTAAATCAGAACTGTATGGATATTTTTCATATCATGGCAACACTAGGAAAACTGGAGGTAGGCACTCGTGAATATTTGATGAGTGTTCCAAGGTCCATGTCGTAAAATTTGCCATTTTAGGTTTTTCCTTCTGTGAGTGCGCTTTATTTTGTCCACATATCATGGGAATAGATCCAGCGAAACATTTGGAACTTATATGATACAACAATGTTGAATTCCCTTCTAGACATTTTTGGTTTTCATATAATTATATTCAGACAAAAACCATGTTACAATAACACCGTTTATCTGTGCAGGCATGGAGAAATAATATAATTTCCTGAAGCTGGGCGGCCTGCCGTAAGAGGCGACAAACCAATCCAAAGCCACGTGGTAGTGTATTGCCCGTCTGGATGGCTACCACCCCTGGTCTAGATTATGCCAACATGACAACCTGCAGTTGCGTTTCAGCATTAGTGGCCAGATTCCAGTCGCCCATTCGTGAGCGGCAGCACATTGTTAGCACCTTTGCCTGTCGTGAAAGGCGATGTTTGATGTTTTTTTTTTAACAACTCTACCGACTCTAGTTCCGTATCTTAGTTTTACAATTTAATTTAAGAAAAAGTTTAGCAATTATACACGCTTATTTGTTATTTTTGTTATTGTGTGTAACATTTAATTAATGTATGTTTGTGTTGTGGTGTACCTTAAGAATAACTTATTATATTAATTTATTTTAATTTTAATACTTAACTTATACTAATGTAGAGTGTATCTGTTACATGCTGGTGTTCTGAAGATGTGCATCTGCAGTGTGTGCCTTATTTCTATACCTAACTAGTCTGGCCAAAAATACTGTTACATAAAAAAAAATCTTTTTCAACTTTTTAATTATTTTGAATTTGGAACACGTATATTATTTTAAAAACTTCTTTCGATTTTGCGCCATTTCACATATTTTTTCGTCTTCATTATCAAATTACAATATGGAATGGGGTGTTAAAGAAAATGGGATCGCAGTGATCGCCTTGCACAAAGTGGGTATGGAGCCGTCGGTCATATTCCAGACACTTCAAAAGCTTTGTATCAGCCGTATATGTTCGTATATCGTACTATCAACAGATACAACAACACTTCGTCTGTCGAAGACCAGAAAAGATCGGTGCAGCCGCGTGCTGTTAGAACTACAAAGGCTGTTAATGCTGTTAAAGCCAGAATTCGTCGAAACCCCATTAGGAAGCAAAAAATCTTATCGCGAGAAATGAAGATTCCCGCTAAGACTCTGTCGCGTATTATAAAACAAGACCTGAAACTCGGTGCTTATCGTCGATATACAGGAAATGCCCTAAATCAATCTTTACAATTAAATTTTTTACAATTAAGAGAGTGGATCGATCAAAACGCCTTCTGTCGCGATACGCAGGTGAAGGCACAGAAATATCCTCTTTACCGATGAAAAAAATTTTACGATTGAGGAACACTACAGCAAGTAAAACGATAACATGTACGCTCACAGTTCTAAAGAAGCTGCTCAAGTGGTCGGAAAGGTACAACGTGGTCATCATCCTGCGTCAGTGATGGTTTAGTGGGGCGTGTCTTATCAAGGAGTCACAAAACTACATTTTTGTGAAAAAGAAGTCAAAACTGCAGCCAAAGTGTATCAAGATACAGTCTTGGATCATGTTGTGAAACCTCTCAGCAACACACTTTTTAAAAATATACCTTGAACTTTCCAGCAGCTAGTCACAAGGCACGAACTACCCAAGCCTGGCTTGAAACCAACGTTCCGGACTTTATAAGAGCTGAAGACTGGCCCTCATCTAGCCCAAACCTCAACCTTTAGACTTCAAATTATGGTCAGTTTTAGAGGACATGGCCTGCTCTAAACGACACGGCGACATTGAGTCTCTTAAAACATCTATGGAGCAAGCAGTGGCGAAATGTCCCTTGGAAACAGTGCGTAAATCCATAGATTCGTGGCCAAACAGATTAAAGGCCTGTATAAAAGCCAAAGGTGACCATTTCGAATAATTTTTTTTTTATTTTTTGCTGAGACTTTAATAAATATCTAGGTATAAATTTTAAAAATATTACATCACTTCATTAAAAAAAATGCATTATCATTTATAACAGAACTTATGGCTGGACTAGATATATATATATTAACCTAACTAACACCTTTGATGTTACAAGTGTCCATAGGCAATGGTAACCGCTTTCCATCAGGTGGGCCGTCTACCTGTCTGCTGAACTCATGCAATAAAAAAAATCTTGAAGGCTAATTGCCGCTCGATACCACTGACAGTCGTAGATAGAACTCTGGGAGTTCTCTTGATATTTTTGTGTATTAGTGTGCTATATTTAATATTGTAATTGTAATAATTCTAGTGTAATAAACTTTGATTAATGTTTCAGATTATTATTGTGTTATTCTCGGTCATTCGCCGTTATGAGCTTACATATTATTTTCTTGTTTTTGTTTATTTTGATGAGCAATAGAATCTTATTTATCACAGTCTTCTAATTAACTATCACGCCCTTTTACCCATAGACGGATTTCCACTTGCCACGTTCTGATATACATACAACATTTTTCTTCATCTTTCATTAATCTCTTCATACATACACGTTTATTATATAAGCTTATTAACTGGGACATTTGCGATTTGATCGTGTAAGTACGTCGCGGTGTACCGACACCAACTCTACAAACCACACTGTTATCATACATTTGTGTTGTCAGTCTCTTTTCATCTATTCTCTCTACATGTCCAAACCACCTCAACACTTTTCAACTCTTATAATTACATCTTCTTTCAATCCACAAATAAGTTTTAATGCGTATAAGTACCTACACACATTAATAATTAAAGTATAAAATGATGAATCTTTTCGTAATAAAAATTACTCTAAGAACATTAAACTGAAAACCAACTTTCATTGAAACGGTCATAAAATATTCAGTCTGTTGAAGATTGTCAACTTTACAATTAGGTAGAATACATTAATACCATCCCGGCCGTCCCTCCCTTTTATCTTACTCACTCAGAATATGGAATTACTCCGACGGAGTGAACGACACTGGCTTGCGAAACGCGGTATATGTATGAACTATGTATAAAATATGAAAAACCTAATAATACTTTAACGTGCGGCTGTGATGTATGCAAGACTTGACGTGCTGTAGCAAAACGATGGAATATAGTCATAGCCAGGATCTTTAGATTGTGGAGATTTATTCGCAATCTTGGAAAATAGTACGTTTGAGGAACTTTTGGTGAAATAAAAACCTGGGGTACATTTTTGGAGAATAAAATATTGTCACTGAGTGATAAAATATAACTAGCTACTTAGCCGGAGCAATCCCTGACTCTCTGTTAGACCTGATGCCGCCTCGCAAATCCTAGTGAACCAAATAGTAAAAAAAATGAACGTGTTTTGCACAAACACTACACCAGATGTCGGAGACACAGTTCGCACTTCAAGCAACTGTTTTAGGGTACAATGTAGTAGTTTTCCGATGTTTTTGAAGTGAAACTTCTATATAGACGGCGGTATTAGCATTTTTTCTGTCATGAAAAAGCGTTACGGCCGCGTGTAGGGGTGGCTTAATTTTAGAGTAGACGTGGTGAGAGGTGGCATAATTTTAGAGTAGACTATAGATGTTTTTTTGGTTCCGGGTCAAATTCAGTTTTTTTGTTTAATAAAATAAAGTATGTTTAAATAAAAATGCATTCATTAAAATGTACCTAAGCTAACCAAATTATAATTTGCAGTAAACCTGCGAAAAATTTAAATATGTGCTGGGACACACGACTTCTACTATGTGTCCCAGCACATATTTCGATTTTTTGAACTATTTATCGGCGAGCGTGGCGTCGCGGCGATATTTAGGCAGTCATGAAAAATTCGGCTCGGCCAATGAGACGCATGTGGGTGCACAGCGCCCTCTGGTTAGAACCGGCCGAATGAAGGTGGAAGAGGAAATGTTGCCGGGAAAGGGATGCTTTACGGGAATATGAGAGGATGTAGTAACACTGAATTATTACAAATTCGAATCAAGCACTAAACTGTCTTCCAAATTTAAATCAAAGTACATAACATGTATGTAATAATGACGATGAGATTAATGTCATGTCACTTCTAGCGTCCTAAATATAATTATTGTACTGACTTTACTCATGTTTTAATCTAATATATTACACATATTAAAGTTTCTGACACTGATTATAAATATATATAAACAGTCATAGTAGTCAGGTTTAATATGTTTAAAGGAAGTTGTCTAAATATGTAGTATTACTTTGGGTAATTACCTCTGCTATGCTGTAAATTCTAAAATTCCCACTGAAGACCGAAGTCATAGCACGTCGAGCTTCAGTTCTTTCCCGTGTAGCACCGAGTTATCAAGTCGATACTAATACGCAAATTTATAATTTTATCTACATATAAATATATACAAAATATATACTTAACAAATTCAATTCGTACATTTAACAATATCTACCACGATATTTTTTTATTAAAATAAGTAAATTCATAAATCTTACCCACAGATTTTTTCTAATAGGAAAAATATAGTTATATTATCCTAAGAAAGAAACAAAACTACAATAATCAGGCGATTAATCTTTCTGATCCATTCCGTATTCTATTTCAGTGTGCGATCTTCTAAGCCATAGATTAGATAAGAGCGAAGTAACTTGCAAACTTCCTTACCTATCGACAGCAAAGATTATTATCATTGCCTGGCAAAGTTTGCTTTGAGTTTTCTGCCTACCTGTATTTACTTTTGGCAACTTTCTAATATCTGTACGTACTTGAATAACTTCGGGCTTGAAGTTTGTTCGGTTTGCAGTGTAATGGTGTTGTGTATATGTTAAATATACAATACCTGTTATAATTCATAAATTTCTAATCACCTTATTTATGGCAAGAATTTGATTAATAATGAGATTTTACATCGTAATATCGATGAGTCTGTGTTACTACTGTTTAAAATTTGACAAACTATATACACTTAAGGCTTATAGCAACGCCAACGTCCTTGAGGAGCTTTTAGTACTTATTTTTCGAGCGATAGCGGGTATTCATAAGACAGTCCCATTATTATTCTATGGTAAATAAAAGTAAGCAGTATTTTTAAAAATAGTAAAGCCAAATTACTAATCTCTCTTTTACAAAGATGTAGAAATTTTATAGCCTTGTTTTGATAAAAATTGAAGACGTAACATGGTTTCATGTCAATGGTAATCTGGTTAAATTATGATAAGTTTTTTTATTAATTAATAATCAGTAAACGCCAACGAAAAGTTCACATCAGCATATTCAACATTTTGCGGAATCAGCCTTAAAATGGTAAGATCAAGAAATAAATAATAAAATATAGAATCATGACATTTTATAATATCAGCATGTTAAACTTACCCACTACGGGGCTCAAGGCCTCTTCATTATATATAAGTGAACGAATAATAATTACCTCACTCACTTGACTTAGATGAACTTGCGGGATTCGCACGCCGATACTTTTTATGTTTAAATGCGCTTTTCGATTATTTTCTTATGCCGCGAATACATGGTAAGTTTAAAAATAATGTTATGTATTAAATTGAAATGTAATAAAATAATTCAACTATAATGTATAACTGGTAAGAGTTTAAAAAATGTAATAATATTGCCTATACGTTGCGACATGGGGTTTTTAAAAAGCACCACATAAAATTGGTTTGATGTCAGAACCGCGTTGACAATGGCCATGGTGTTACGACCATCAATTTGGGTGAACTCTTTCCATTAGGTGGGCCGTCTGCTTGTTTGCCTCGTTTTCATAATAAATTATATAATATTCCAACTTATATATAATTCGCCTCTGTGTGCGCGGATCCGAAGTTTAAAAAAACCCGGATATTCCGTACGCACGAAACCGCTGAAGATAATAGTATAATTTGGTTGCCTTCAGTTGTTGTGTAAATGTTTGTTGAATAACAATAAATAAGTAGAGAAATTAGATAGGCTTACCCAAAACTCATATTCAAACACTGGTCACTGTTTTGGCTTCAGAAGTACACACCTTGTATATATCTCGAAACCATCACAATCAATCACTCTCACCAAATTCAATATTTTTCATACTGCATTTGGCAAAAATCCATTATTTCTTACATGTTTGTCGTCTTAACCCCGCAAACTAATCCGACGACACAAATGGTGGCATCTTCCATCAACCAAAGAAAAATTGGGGGGACAGAGATAGATATACATACATACCTGTACACAAAAAGAGAAGGAAATATGTATGTATCAAGAATGTGTATTGAAGTTCGAAGAAGAGATGACGGTACCATAACTTAAAAATCATTGTTCAACATTAAATAATAAACAGCCTCCAAGGTGAAATCTCCATTTAGGCATAAACTCGCAATCTGGCACAATCACCCGATTTATTAGGTACTCGTAACCCTAGAATTTTGAGCGTAATTCGGTTTTGATGGCGTCTACGTAATTATTTAATACCTCGGCTCGTGTAACACTGTTAATCTTAATAAACCTGATACAGTTTAAATGCTTCGCTTGACGGTCGAATGTGGTACTTATGTCGAGATGTGTAGGCCTCCTTTATATAGATTACGATGTGTGTATAATTTAGGAGATGGGTGCTAAAAATCAGTGCTGTATCGGACTACGTTTCAGCACAGCAAAATATCGAGTGCCAACCTCATTTCTTAAAATGCGGCATACAATTTTCGTATATACAGAAATATATTTGCTATATTTCTTTTATTTATACGCAGAAAGCAAGATCATGACTGTCCGTAAGTCTTACATATTTAAAACAGTTGCAAATTTTTATCACGACTAGCTATGCAGTCATCTTTTAGCTTAACATGTATTTAACGTACCTCTGCCGTCGGTAAACACTAGCAGACCTTTTATTGAAACTCTATTTTATAATCAATTAAATAAACATTCATCAAATACTGCTCTGCGCTAGAAACTGTAAGCAGGCTAAACTATGATCAATCCGAAAGTATTTTTGTAGATCTTCTACAATGGAAACTTGCAAAACACATATGAACTATATGAAATAACAATGCTTTTGGTTTACACACACGCATTATAAACATATTAATCTTTGATTGACCATCTTATATTATTATATTTCAACCTTAGTATACAAACCTAATTTTTGTACTACAAACAAATTATATTTCATCGCTTATCTACTTATTTATCTCTTGTCATCCATTCTCTCTACATGTCCAAACCACCTTAACATTCCTTTTTCAACTCTTGTTATTGTATTCTCTTTCAATCTACAACGTTATCATATTGTTACAAGTTTGCGGGGTTCGAATTAAAATGCCGTTAGAATTATTATAGAGTTTATTAGAACTATACAAACCCGTATAACACAGGTACAAATATAACCGAACGCAACAAATCCAAACGTAATGCAGAAGGTCGTAATTCACATACACGCGCAAAGTCCGTCACTATTATATTCCCGAATGTACACACGCTACGCCTAGATCGTAGTTGTAGCTCAACTGCCCACCTCTCTCAATCAGGTCATCGTTTTATACTTCACAAAAGCAAATGTGCCCGCCCGGCAACGTCGACATAATTTAATAGAATTAGCTTGTACTTATAATCCGCAACACATGGCTAATGATGCTCCTGAGCGGCCGTAAACGAGTAAAGTAGGACAATAGGCTGTTCTCTACAATAACTAGAAACGTATGCCAATAAATAAGTGAACAAAAGAAGACGATCATACAAGGATTACAATTAGTTCAAATGCCGACAGGTAATAAAATGTACTTTTACAGATCTGTACGTGGAATTTGTCATTGTCGGGGCCTAAGTTGTAACAATATCATTCAACTCAATTTCACATATACAACTCAAAGCTCTCATTTCAACTTATACTTTCGTACATACCTTATTTAATCAATTAATTCCTAAGAACATTATTTATAAAATAAATTGTTCTTAAAATTAATTTCCCTTTTAGCTTTCTGAGCGTGCCAATCACTTCAATTGACGTTATTTACTCAATACCAAAACTTCGGGTAGTAATTGATGAAGTGGCCCAACAAATACTCAAATCAAATTCACTTCGTTAGCAAGTGTTGATAGAGCCAAGGTCTCAAGGCCTGGGCGTTTCGTATAACACTACTTAAAGTTGGTTTATCTAAGAATCAAGGTCAAAGTTAATTGAGTGGTGGGACAAGAAGTTTGCATAGGTCTTGTATAACTGGAACGTTAAAGGTGTAAGGCTAGCGAGCGACTTACATCTGGTTCATATATATCTTGCTATCCATTATTTGCCTTACTACAATTTTTTTTTTCAAATAAAATAATGCATATTAACGTTACAACATTAAAATTGTATCTAATATTTTTTTTTTTCTTTTAAGTAATTTAAGGAGCCTGAAGAACAGACGAGCGTGCATGACAAGAGTTATGAATGTCAAAGAAGCAAGTGAGGTGTGTAAGAATAAGCCTGAATGGCGCTCTGTTGTTCGTGCCTATCCCGCAAGGGAACTGGCGTGAAGTTATGTATGTATGTAAGTAATTTAAATCTGACTTAAAACACTTCTTCAGCTATTCAATGTCCACTCTGGGACGTAGGTCTCCCCAAGTCTGGCCCACAAATACCGGTTTCCCGCTTTCCTTATTCAACCCCTGCCGTCGACCTTACGCAGTTCGTCGCTCCGTCAAGCTGAAGGACATTCTACTACATTTATGAGATGCGGGGGCTCTAGGACACGTTTACTCCATCGTCCGTCGGCCCTGCGACAGACGTGACCAGCCCACTGCCACTTCAACTTGCTAATTTTGCCAGCTATGTCGGTTACCTTGCTTCTCTTACGGATATCCTCATTACTGATTCTATCCATAAAAGCTTAATATCTATAATATTATAAAATTCTAAACATGCCGTGGTTGTACATTGCAGCCATTAAAAGAAACAACTGGTTTAGACTATATAAACGATGGAGAAAACAAGGCAATTTTTTTTAAGTTTCTTGTCTGTTTGTTCGGGATTCACGTAAAAACTACTGAGCCGATTTCGATGCGGATTTCACTGATCGATAGCTAAATATTAGCTTAAACTATGCGCTACTCTTTCTTCTGGGAATCCCGCGGAATTTTTTTCTAGGAATTGTTTAAAATGGACAGATTAAAAAAAACGAATTCCAATGTGTTTTTTTTACTGTTCGATAGCAAATTTAATGTAATAAAATGTGTAATAATTTTTATCCTGTGAATCCCGCGGGAATTTTCCTGGGAGCGGTTTGCTGTTATTCGAGTGTGTAAAAATGAGCTTATTCCGACACAGTTTTCACTAAAACTATAGTTTACATTATTTTCCAAATGGTGCGGTATTTCATGTCCCTGGAATACCGTGGCAATTTCAAGTCAAACGTAGACGAAGTCGCGGACATATCCTAGTACTAGATATAATTATTTATTTTAGAAATGTGTCCTATAACCATTTAATACGTTCTTTAATGTCTCTATTTAGGCAAAAACAGATCAAAAACTGACATTACCTGTATGTACAAGAAATGTGAATTTTCTACCAAATGTAACGTCAAAGAATGAAGAATAAGATATAGAAATCCGGTTTAATGAATTACTTTTTTTATTGCAAGACTACAAGAGACAGGCAGACGACCCTCCTGATAGAAAGTGATTATATTCACCTATAGACATCTGCAATACATAAGGTGCTAGCATTGTGTTGCTAGCTTCAAGGGAGAACTAGAACATTACTACTAATACTGGTACTTAACTCAAGTTTTTTTTTAATTGCCAAAAGCTGGCATAGAGACAAACGACCCATCTGATGGAATATGGTTACCACCAGCCGTGGTCGTTGATAACACAAGGGCGCTGCCAACGAACTGGCAGGCTTGATTTTTTAAAATAATGACCTTAAGTGAACCCAAGTCGAAGCACAGGCAAAAAACCTCGGAAGTTCCTTCCAAGTCGATCTAATCGTTTCTAGATAACCGCTGCGTATTGTAGTAGTAGAAGAGTGAAAATCCCGCAACGACGGCGAGCGATACGCTTATTATGAAGGCAAACTTTAGATCAGGAAGGGTAGCCATTCAGACGGACAAATGCCCTACCACCTGGCTGTGGGTTGTTACGTTACGTTAATAATTTTTCGCCTGAAAAATAGGATGCTTTCCTAATATAGTCTACACAAGAGAAATCGTGTCGAAAATCCTAGTACATTGATATAAAAAAGGTATTATTATAAAACTATGCCTCCCTAGAGACCAATTATACTAACCGGTATCAAATATAAACGGAACCCTGACTTCTACATAGTTCTGGGCAGTTTGCTTTAATAAGATTTTAGGGACGAAACATCTACACGTACTGCTAACTTGGAGCGAAAAGTTAATTGAGTAGATTTAGACACTAGATTCCCATAGACGAAGTCAGGCACTTACCCTAATATTTATGTACTTATAAGGGATGTAATCATTAACTTTGATCGTGTGGAAGGTAATACTACAAATATGATATTTATTTATACAGTTATCACACCAGGAGGCACAGAAACGCCGCAAATATATGTCCAGTGGATACATATTTGTGGCTTTCGGGGTTGAGACCCTGGAGCCGCGGGGGCCTGGAGCTTATCACCTCTATTGAGACATCTAAACGCGTTTAATTGAGGTCTCGCTTGACCAAAACGTTGACTTGCACCTGGGACAACGCATCAGCGTTGCCGTCTAACGTGAAAATGCGGCCAGCATTTTGGGCACGCTCCCCGCCGACAGTGATCTGGAGTCTACTTTTTATTTATTGATTATGTTATTTTGTAACTATAGTTATATTTATAGTATAGTTTATATGGACTCTGACTGGTCCACAAACTCAAAGTGACTTAACAGGTTATGGAGCGGGCTATGTTAAATGTTTCTCTTATGGATAAAATCAGAAATGAGGACATCCGCAAGGGAACGAAGGTAACTGACATCGCTCACAAAATTAGCAAGTTGAAGTGGCAGTGGACCGGTCACGTCTGTCGCAGGACCGACGGCCGATAGAGCAAACGAGTCCTGGAGTGGAGACCACGTCTTAGCAAACGTAGCGTAGGACGCCTGCCAGCCCGGTGGACTGACGACCTGCGCAAGATCGCCGGCAGGGGCTGGATGACGAAGACGAGAGACCGGGATATGTGGCGCATACTTGGGAAAGCCTACGTCCAGCAGTGGACAGAAATTGGCTGAAGAAGAATAGTATAGATTAATTTTAGTTTATATTAATTTATTTAGAACTTAGTAATTTTTAATAGTTAATTGTACATTGAAGTTGAGTTGAAAACTTCACCTATCTTCTTCTATTATCGGCTGGTATTTATTGGTTTGAGAAATTGTATGCCGCATTTCCCTTAGTTACTTAGTCGATATTTACATTTTTTCTTCTTTTAGTTGAGACGAGTTTGTTACTTAAGTATGTAAATGTACAAAACGTATCATAACTACCTACAATTGGTCTTTCTCTTTTCTTTCACCTCTTCCGAATTATTTTGGTATATGTCTTTTTCTTCTACGCGCCTCTATTCTGATATGCAAGTGGTAGGGCATTTGTCCATCTGGATGGCTACAACGTCTAGACTAGAGTATGCCGCCATAACAACATTGAGTTGTGTTCCGGCATCAGTGGCCTGGTTCCAGTTTCTCCTTCAAGGCCGGCAGCATATTAGCAGCACCTCTGGTATTGCTAATGTCCGTAGGCGACGTTAACCATTTTCCATCACATATGGGCCGTCAGCCTGTCTCCTGTGATTCAGGAATAATAAAAAGAAAGGAGATTTTTTAGAACTCTTCTCCCGACACAATTTTCAAATGTCGCTTAAAACGGCTTTCACTACTCGATATAAGAGAGAGAGAGAGGGAGAACATTTTATTGCACACTAAACTATACAATTACAAAAACAGACCATATTTACAATATTTTATAGGCAATAGGCAGCCTTATCGCTCAAAGCGATCACTTCCGGGCAGCTTAAATAAAAGAAATTTGAATCAGGCGATATAGGTGGTGCAGGAAAAAGGCAATATATACATAAATACTCAAATTAATTTAAGAAATTTGTTGTATAGTTTAATTTATTTATAATTTAGTTTAGCATAATTATTTTAGATATTAATAGTTTTATATGGATTCCCAACTTAAAATAAAGCCTGATATTTACTTCATTTAATAAATAAATATACAAATACATACATATATACATAGTCATATATATACAATAATATATTTCAAAATAGAAAAGTTATTATAATGAATGTATTAGCATGATTACATTATGTTAATCAGACATAGCTATTTGTGGACAAATAGTGTTTTTTGAGCAAATTTCTAAATATTGGTAAGGATTTGGCCTCTCTGACAGTAAGAGGCAGCATATTTCATATATGATATATTTATTTATATTTAATTTATATATTATATTTATAATTATATTTTATAATTATGTATTTCGATATACAAGAAACTGCTGTCTATATATATATACATAACTTACGTTCACATAGTCATCTGTGATAAGTCAGTTCATCCCTTACAACTCGACACCTTATATCTGATAAGGGCTAGTACAATCATCCGTAAGGTCGTAAACCCTGTCTGGAGGTCGGCTGTGCCTCAATCAAACCGGTCCCTATATCCTGCTGGTCCTAGATTTGATGGTACGATAGATGGCTGATCCCAAGGGTCGTAGGGTGTGTTGTAAAACAAAAACTTATACAGTCCGCTTGTTGATAGGGTTACATTTTATTTTGGTTAAGTTTTTGGCGTTTTTTCGATCAAACGTTTATTCCAGCAAACCCGAAATCCTTATGATATCATCCGTTTGTTTATTTGTCTGTTAGTACATATGACAGCCATTATACTTGCTGATGATTGGTGATATAAAGATGAAATTTTCAAGTAGGTTTCTATGGCCAAAACCGAAATAATTTACGAAATAGCGAAAACCGCTTAAATGAGTCTCAGGGCTTATATCCTTGAAAACTACAGCAGTATCATTAGATTTTTGAAAATTCAATTATGCTAGCTAAGAATCGAAATAGTTAATCTATACTAATATTATAAAGAGGTAAAGTTTGTGAAGTTGTAGGGGGTAATCTCTGGATCTACTAAACCGATTTTTAAAATTCTTTTACTGTTCGAAAGCTACGTTAACAGGGAGTGTCTAAGGCTATATAACATGACGCTATGTACAACGGGAGCGGGACAAAGCGTGGGTGAAACCGCGCCGGCCGCTAGTTTGAAATAAATAACATGATGTAATTACCAACCAATTACCATAGTGCATGTGAGGATCACTTTTTGTAATAGAGTATCAAACGGCAATTGATTTTCATTTGCCACAACGAAGAGTTCTCTAGATATGAAGAAAGTTAACTGTTTAATTTATATCATTTGCCTACGAAATAGTAAAAAAGCACTTAATCAAAAATGCCCCATATCTAAAAATTTCGGTTAAGGACTCTATTATTTTTATTAAAGAAAAGAAAGGTTTTCACACCCACACATACACTAGCCGTCAAAACATTATCTTATTTTTTTATATTCAGAATTAGTAATGTGGTAGGGTATTTGCTCGACTGAATAGCGACCACCCCTGGTTTAGAGTATGCCGCCATAACAACCTTGTGTTGTGTTCCGGCATTAGTGACCAGGTTCCAGTCTCCCTTAAGAGAGCAGCAACGCATTTGTAGCACCTTTGGTGTTGCAAATGTCCATAGGCAATGGTAACCGCTTTCCATCAAGGGGGCCGTCTGCCTGTCTGCTGAACTCCTACAATAAAAAAAAACAAGTATTTTTGCTATAATTGAATTTAAATCTTATACTAATATATAAAGCTGAAGAGTTTGTTTGTTTGAACGCGCTAATCTCGGGAACTACTGGTTTGATTTGAAAATTTCTTTCAGTGTTAGATAGCCTATTTATCATTATAGGCTATATATCATCACGCTAAGACCAATAGAAGCAGAGCAAAAATGAAGAATGTTTCAAAATGGGGGGGTTTCTTAACTTACTTTTTTTTACCTATTCCACGCGGACGAAGTCGTGGGCAGAAGCTAGTTAATTATAAAATGATTAGTAACAGCCCATAAATGTCCAACTGCTGGGCTCGGGCCTCCCATTATAGGGGAAACGGACAGTATACCCGCCGCGCTTGTCCAAGGCGGCTTGGCCGGTTTGATACATCGGTTATCTCGATGTGCAGGTTGCATCACGATGTTTTCCTTCACCGTTGTTAGCACGTGGTAATTGTGACAATATGCACATTAGGTTAGAAAACTGGCCAAGTGGTGCATGCGTTCAGGCCAGGATCGAACCCGCGCCCTTCGAGTTTGGGACGCGTGCGCTAGCCATTACGCTACCATGACTTCTGTGAAAATTATTACAAGTATGAAAATTAAACCCTAAAATTAAACCTAACTATAAATTAAACTATATTATAAATAAAATTGGATTTAGAAAATAACAAATCAAAATAAGTAAAAAATGACTCCAAGTCGCTGTCCGGAGGTAATTATTTGTATTTTTATTTTCCCTTTTACAATATCTAAAGAAATTAATATTCGAAACTATCTAAAACATACTGCATAATCTGAAATAATTTCGTCTACGTCTACCATCATTGAAACCATAGGTTTTAATACTAATTAAAATAAAATACTAGCGGTCCCGGTAGATATTATCTTGCCCTGACCTGTCCAAATGTGAATCTAAACCACTCGAACACACACAAAAAAAAATCATCAAGATCGGTCCAGGGGATTAGGATTTCAGTGACATACACACTAATATTAGAACTTTATAATCGAGATAAAAACTATCCTATCTTAGATATCTATCTCCTAGTTGGACCAAATTACACATGGTTACAAAATTTCATCAAGATCGGTTTGGTAGTTTCGGAGTTTATCTCGGATATACAGCGTGAGACGAGATTTTTATATGTATAAAATTATTTATATATCTATATCCGTATCAAGTTCCAAAATGCCATATCTTTAACATTACTGTTGTGGGCAGTGTGGACTTTAATCTTAGTCCAATACAACAGTCTTAGTGTTTTAATATCTTTACTTTGTATCCTATCGCACGGAATCCGCAGGTAAAAAAATAATCTAAGTTGAACTATTTAATATTGAAATTGTTTAACTTGAGAAAAGCTTAGATTATTACTTAAATATTTATGTATATTCGTATGATAATGTAATGAGAGGTTATTTATTAATAAAATCTTTTATTGATTATAAAATATATTTTATTCTTATTTGAAATTCTTTAATATGTACATTAGAATTTTGTGTATGTACATTATTAGTATATTATTTAATCTCATTACCGAAATACGGCTAGTGCTGTGGGTTAGAGTGAGAGAGGAGGAGCCTGCCTACCGCTGCCGTATGCGTGCGAGAAAGGGAAGCCAGACAGACTGGCACCGTAACGCGTTACGTAACGAAGCGATGTACCCTCCCATAAGAAGTTATCACTTTAAAAATCCCGATTATTCCGTACACACGATGCCGCTGAAGATAAATAGTATTATTGTGTTACCTTCAGTTGTTGTGTAAATGTTTGTCTAATAACAATAATAAATACATTAATAAAATAGAGTGAGCCAGACCCTCGTCTACTTAGAACGTACACCTTGGCTTCTCAGACGCAGAAATCACATATGCACGGAAATTGAAACCCCCTTAATCAATTATTCGAAAAATAACAATCACTTTTCAGGGCGACCGCCATTTAGTTTGCTTCAAAACTTCCTGCACTTGCCAAAAATCACATTATTTCTTACATGTCTGTGTTATTAACACCGCAAACGAATCCGACGCCAAAATGGCGACGACTTCCAAGTTGTAAGAGGAAATTGGGGGGACAGAGATAGATACTATCATACAAAGTGAGAAGGAATATGTATGTATCCAGAATGTGTATTGTGGTTTGAACAAGAGATGGCGATATTATAACTTAACTACATTAATTAATAAACAAAATAAGTTTTACTTTGTAATTGAAAAATAAAACACTTAATACCTATTCAAAACCAAATGTTTCCAGTTTTAATGTCGCGTAATCATATAACTAATTGTAATGAAAGTCTATCAAAAGTAATGTGCAGTATATTAGTAGATTAATTGTTTCTTATAACGCTATTACGCCATTTATTATATTACTTAAACTGTTAAAATATCCGGTTAAGGTTAATGTTACATTAAGGTTAAGTTTCGGTGAATAACCACTAAACTCCTCAGCTACTTTTACATTTTAGGGTTACATAGGTATTTTGGTAAAAACGACGCCATCATACGCATCGCCATACCCATCCTTCTAATTGGCCAAAAAGGCTACGTAACCCTGAGATAATGAAAACGCAATAACTGAAATAATAAATAAATTCTTCTTCTTTTTCTCTGTCCATTGTTGGACATAAGCCTCTACAAGTTTGCGCCATATATCCCAGTCTCCTGCCTTCCTCGTCCTGACCCTGCCGGCGACCTTGCACAAGTCGCGAGGCCACCGGGCTGGAGTTCAATTCTACTATTTCTGCCTCGTGAAAATCACCGGATACTATTGTCTCAATCGTAGTTTTGACTGATTTCGTAAATTCTTCTTCTTCAGCCAATCTTTGTCCATTGCTGGACATAAGCCTCCCAAAGTTTGCGCCATATATCCCAGTCTCCTGCCTTCCTCGTCCTGACCCTGCCGGCGACCTTGCACAAGTCGCCAGGCCACCGGGCTAGGGCTCAATTCAGCTATTTCCGCCTCGTGAAAATCGCCGGACACTATTGTCGCAATCGTAGTTTTGACTGATTTCGGTATTCTGTTATTAATAATAATGGCATGCCCGTGGCACGCCACTCTCTTTTTATAAATATTTATAAGCATAAACTCGCGAAATTAATGTTCAACATTTTGGTAGATTTTCAATATTCATTTCGGCAAACGTTCATTTCTGCTATTGGTAATATATATATATATATATATATATATATATAATATTTTACTATTATTCTGCCACGACACAATCGAGAAGAACGCCAAGATATTGAAATAGCAGAATTGGGCCCCTGGAGGGCGTCGTACTCTACGTTTGTTAAAACCCGGTGTCCACTCAAGGACTCGTTTGCTCCATCAGCCATCGGTTCTGCGACAGATGTGACCGGCGTATTGCCACTTCAACTTGCTAATCTTGCGAGTTATGTATACCTTCGTTCTCTTACGGATGTCTTCATTTCTAATTCTATCCATAAGAGAAACATCTAAATAAATAAAATAAAAAACAAAAAATATGCAAAGAAACTGACATATCTGGATAGTCAAAGAGAAAAAACAGAGAAAAAAGAAAACTTTACTACTCTATTTTTTATTAGCTCAAGCAATCGATTAAGCCATTCAATGGGTACTCAATTTTCCCGCTTCCCTCTATTTTTTCTCGTTTGAATAGAGTTTGTTTTAACTTTTTCAAAGCGAATCCTCCTTCAGGCAGATTTATTGCCCCTTTCGAGGGTGATCGATATAACTGTATTAGGGCAAGTGTATACTAAAGACAGGTAAAAAGCAAGCAGCAGTCTTGATATAGGTAAAAAGCAAGCAGCATTCTTGAGATAGGTAAAAAGCAAGCAGCAGTCTTGAGATAGGCAAAAAGCAAGCAGCAGTCTTGAGATAGGTAAAAAGCAAGCAGCAGTCTTGAGATAGGTAAAAAGCAAGCAACAGTCTTGAGATAGGCAAAAAGCAAGCAGCAGTCTTGAGATAAGTAAAAAGCAAGCAGCAATCTTGAGACAGGTAAAAAGCAAGCAGCAATCTTGAGATAGGTAAAAAGCAAGCAGCAATCTTGAGATAGGTAAAAAGCAAACAGTAGTCTTAAGATAGGTAAATTTACTACATTACGACATACGTAGCTATTACACTAACACATAGCTTGTATAGATCAAGTTTTGTAAAGGAATATCATCATCGTGAAGTATACTGAAAGTAGATGAAACGAGATGGGTGTGCCAAGATTGTAGCAAGTATACACTTCATGCGCTTAACACATCATAAGATTTATTTAATCTTCATCTATTGTCTCTGAACGACCCTACAGGAAACAGACATTGTAACATGCATGTCTATAATAATATTATAAAATTCTAAACATGCCATGTCTGTACATTGAAGATATTTAAAAAAACAACTGGAATAGACTATATAGCTATTTTATTGCTTGATGCAATTTTTTTTATCTCTTGTCTGTTTGTTCACGATGCACGTAAAAACTATGGGGCCAATTTCGATGCGGTTTTCGCTGATCGACAGCAAATTCTTAGGTTTAAAATCTGTGCTACTGTTTATCCCGGACTCTTGCGGTATTTTTTCTGAAAAAGATTTAAAATAAATCGAATTCCAATATGATTTTTTCACTGATCGACAGCAAATTTTATTTAATAAAATGTGTGATATTTTTTATCCCAAGGATCCGCGGGAATTTACCGGGAACGGTTTGTAGCACTTCGGGTGCATAAAAATTAGCTTATTTCGACACAGTTTTCACTAAAACAATAGCTTACATTCTTTTTAATTCCTGTGTCCCGGGAATACCGCATGAATTTCAAGTCAAGCATGGACGAAGTCGCAGGAATATCCTATTATAATAGAATTATATTTTAGACACTCGATAGAAATAATTTTTAATAATAATAAAAAATATTTTTTACATGTGGGTGCAATTAAAAATGAAACTTGTGTCACCGGAATGAATGCTTTTTATAGGAGGTAGTTATATATAATTTTGAGCATATGTCAATCTTGACGTATAAAATCAGTGGCCTAAAATACGCGTTCGCCATCAGGTACTCTTATGGTCTCATCATTCCTATAAGTTGTTTTTTACATGTCTTTGAGACAGTGTGCGAACCATAAGAAAACCGCAACTTTCCATTGCCTTAATATTTTTGTATGTATAAATGCTTTATTAGTATAATTATAATGTTTACTTTATAATTAAGTTTTACTTTGACTTAAATATTTTGATAATAAAAATATATTATTCCAAAATCGCAAGTATGTAGCAGGTCTAAAACATAGCTCATTAAAATGCCCGTCGAGGTAGCTCCGAGCTACGTATTCGGCCGACACCGACTCGATATTTTGTCGATAGCCTGATTTATCACTTGCGATTACCTGCACTGGTTCGTTTACAAACACCCTTATAATGTGATATTGTAATTATGTCTGTATTAATTTTTTAGGGTTCGGTTAGATTAGGGTTTAATGTGCGTGTGCTTTTTACACGATTTTATTTAACTTGCAATGGATGTATGTATGTAAGTTCGGGTAAAATCTTGCAAGTTAAATTTGACCAACTTCCCGGTTTCCGATTGAGCTGAAATTTTGCACGCATATGTATATCGCGTGACAATGCAATAATATGGTACCATGGCGCTGATCTCATGATGGAGTCGGAAGGTGGCCATAGGAACTCCTGTACTAAACAAGATCTAGACCCGTCGTTTTTGGGCTGGTTTTACTTGTCTTGACTAGCACTCTGCTGCTACATGATATCCAGGATCTCAAAAGCTTGTATTTAAAAAAGCTTTTTAAATGCAAGTTTAGCCTTGCTTTCTTGCTGTACGTCGTTCGTTATGTCGACACCAAGTGTACAAATGGTCCTCCTGTTCGTTCTAGTTTAGTTTCCATAGCAAGTATTTGATAGAACTTCAGTCGTTTAATTGGCCTAGTTTCGTGCAATTTATATCATTCTTAATATAATCTATCCATCTATTTTGACTCTACCTTTATTCTTATATGTGTCAATCTTTCATTATAACATTATTTGTCTGTTGTAATGAAAGTCTATATTAAAATTCTATTAATCCCTGCCAAGGGTTGCCTTGGTAGTAGCCAAGTCGTGGTAGCGTAATGGCTAGCGCACGCGTCCCAGACTCAGAGGGCGCGGGTTCGATCCTGGCCGGAACGCATGCACCTCTTAGTCAGTTTTCTGACCTAATGTGCATATTGTTCCAATTACCATGTGCTAACAACGGTGAAGGAAAACATCGTGATGCAACCTGCACATCGAGATAACCGATGTGTCAAACCTGCCAAGCCGCCTTGGACAAGCGTGGCGGGTATACTGTCTGTTCCCCCTATAATGGGAGGCCCGAGCTCAGCAGTGGGACATTAATGGGCTGATATTATTAAGGGTTGCCTGGCAGAGATCGCTTATTAGCGATAAGGCCGCCCGCTGTTTTCTTTATTGCAGGAGCTCAGCAGACAGGCAGACGGTCCACTTGATGGAAAGCGCTTACCATCGCCTATGGACATTTGCAACATCAAAAGTGCTACAAATGCGCTGCTGCTCTCTTAAGGGAGACTGGAACCTGGTCACTAATGCCGAAACACAATTCATGGCTGTTATGGCGACATACTTTAGATCAGGGGTGGTAGCCATCCAGTCGGGCAAATGCCCCACCACCTGGCTGTGGGTTGATTTGTCACCTCTTACGACAGGCCGCCCAGCCGCAGGAAATTGTATTCTTTCTCTTTTCCTGGACGGATAACGTTGTTACTATCTTTTATCTTTTTCTACTTCTGTTTGTATATGCTTTGGTGTATGTACAATAAAGAATTATCTATCTATTATTTTTATCTTATCTCATTACTTTTCTATATCACGATTTTAATTAGTTATGGTAACTTAAAAACCCTAAGTTAATATGACACCAGCCAGCGTCGAAACGTTGACACCACCTTATTCCCAAGGCGCCGGCCCATGGTGACAGTATGAACTCCAGAGAGTATTAGGTGGGTAGTCCACCGTCAATTATACCGGCGAGTTCCACACTAGGCTGGAACTGGATGCCTGTAAATAGGGTTTTTAGGACTTTTCCTAAAAAAAGAAAAAGATTCTAATGTGGGATAAAAAACATACATACATACATACATACATAACTTCACGCTAGTTCCCTTGCGGGGTAGGCACGAACAACAGAGTGCCATTTAGGCTTATTCTTACACACCTCACTTGCCTCTTTGACATTCATAACTCTTGTCATGCAAGCTCGTCTGTTCTTAAGGCTCCTGACATCACCTTCTGCTAGTACACGATCAATTTGATCATGGAAGGTGTGTCATCTGATAAAAAACAGATTACCTTAAAAATAAAAATATTCCTAACCCATCGAATTCTTTAGAAAAGTGTTCGCTTCTTTCTTTTCTTAAAGCCCTACTATTGAAATACGAAATTATATTTACATAGATTAGTATATAAGGTAGTAAGTATTACTAAACACTGTATCAGAGAATAAGACATTTTTATTATATAGCATCAGTATAAATATTCTAGATCCATAGTTCTCTCTTTCTTAAACCATGAAAGAGGTTAAATTGAAATATAAAAAAATACGAAATTATAATATGTAAACTATATAATATTTTTTATACATTTTCTTCTACCTTACAAATATATTAAATTCGGCCTATTATATGTAAATCTTTAATAATAAATAATAAATAATCGGCAGACAAACACACATTGTATATCCCCAAATTAAGCAAGTTACGCTTGTGTTATGGGTAATAATACAACGGACTACTCTGGGGCCGATCCCAGACACCCAGACCATAGTAAATAACGAAGAAAATACGTTTCCGAAATTTACTATACCAGGAATCGAACCCGGAGCCTCTGCGTTGCAGTGAGGTAGGCCGGCAAAGGCTTAGCCCGCTCAACTACAGAGGCCGTCAAATCATGAAGAGGGTTCTGTAGAATAACAAACAATAGGAAATAGACAGACGGCACACCTACCAAGGTAAGTGGTTATCGTCATATATAGACTTTTGCAGGACCAGGATGATGTCAATGCGTTGCCAGGCATTGGGATGGGACAGAGGCGATTAGATATAAAGGAACTGGATAATAAGGGAGGGGAAAGTGGATCACCGGGACTCTTACACACCATATAAAACATAATCATTAATTAAGTAAAGGTCCAAGGGGGCGGGGGGTTCCGTTAGAAAATCAAGAAATGTTATGTAACCTTACAAAATCATCCTTGCGTAATTAATGAATGGCCCCTAACCGTTTAACACGGACATTCTGTGAGAGCGTGGTATCACACCAGTCAGCTTACCCAGCGGGATATAATCAAGATTGATGCCGACGTGGCACTACCACGTCAAACCTTCTCAATTAAATTCCTTTTAATTCAAGATTTCGAGCATATCATCATCCTGGTGTTAAATCCTGATTGCCTTTAATTTGACGCCCAGGGTCTGCTTCTCTACTTTTTCTTTTCCAGTTCGCGCGGTCCTCAGCATCCCTTGTATTAAGACCATTGGTATGCATGTCATCCTTCACAACGTTAAGCCAGCATTTCTTGGGCCTACCTCATCAACCGGGCCTTGGCGGAGGCGGCATGGCTAGACATTTGTTCCCCACGTAACTAGCCGGTTTTCGTAAAAACGTGGCCGAAGATTTTGAGCACATAGTAGTGGCTAATCTTTCTCTCACGCCGTAGGAGCCGTTATTTATTGAAAGTCATGAATACAAAGGGGAGCCGAGTTGTACTTTTTACTTCTCCCCCCTCCCTGTTTTATTGTTTGTTTGTTTATGTTTCCTGTCGGGCCTCGGTTTATTGAGACCGACTGATTTAGATAGCTGGCTAATGGAATTAGCAACGTCAGTTGTGTTAACGCTTGCAAAGGCATTTCTGTGTGTTTCAAATATCTAAGCGATGTTTCAGTTAAGAGGTCCGGTTGATTTATTAGTAGCTCTATTTTTGACCGCTCCGAAGTAGTCTAATACTCTAGTAGTCTAATCCTGATATTAGACGGATTGATTAAATGAAAGCACAGAAATTAAAAGACACGAATTGACACGATGGTATTCAATGACATTGAATTGATATTAGGCTGTTCATTTCTGTCGTTGAATTTGGATGAGTGAACGATTGTGATACCGTTGTGTCCTTTCAGTTCTGTACCTTTCAACCAAATTAAATCGATCTGGCAGAGTCGTCTAATATTACAACATAACAGTAACAAAAATAACTAAAAAATATTGACAAATACTATTAATTATAATTGGGCACTTGACAGCCCAATAACACAGATACTTTTAATGATTATAGAAAATGTTAGCCTTAGCCTTCTTAATTTTGTATGGATGTACTGCATTCAGGGCGTTCCATTAGTAGCTCACAACGCCCAAAATGCTCCGTTAGCCGTTCCATAAGGCGACCACGGTCGGTGTGGTCGTGGCAAAAACGTCACCAATGACGTTATCATTTTCGATCACACAACGCTCTCAACGACATGTCAAGAGGTGGGTCAAATAACCGTTGCACTTGGGTTTACGATTGTAACGCCGGCAAGCAAGTGGAACGAGAAAAATCGCGGTCGTGAACGTGGTCGTTGTGAGTGTCTAATGGAACGTAGCCTATTTGACATCATAATCTAACAAGTAAAATAGCTTATTGATTACTATATACACAGTAATTAAAGATATTTCTTTGACGAAATTTTGAAAGTAAGATGATAGTAAGGCATTTTTCATTCCTTATATGCTGAAAGTACGCTTGGAGTTGCCTAATTACAGGGATGAAAACAGCACTTTTCGTCCCTGGGAAACGTTTCTCCGAGCTGTCAGAAAATAAAGAAAACTATGCGAAAAATATATAATACATGCGACTCATGTCCCATCTTTTTTTACAGCCACTGTAAAATCGCGGCATAAATTTTAATAACAAAATATCAACAATTTTGTAATATCATTTTATACTTATAATTTAGTTTTCAGTAAATTATTGTTTAATTTACATAAATTTGAGCTAAATATTGACTATCATCAGTGACAAAAAAATATTGGCTGGTAGAAAGGCACAGACAAAAAATATTACTTCGTTCATGAGATTTAACTATGAATTAAACGCCAGATTTTATTAGAGAAATAGTTGTTTGTTTAAGTAATCGGTTTTTATTTACTTTCCTCATATTTGAAATGAGAATCGGTGTGTTAATCTCGGGTGAAAGGCCTATTTAGGCCCTCGAACTATTAGCGCCCTCGCTACGCTCATTCGCTCTACGCGCCACACCATCTCGTGCCTCAATAGGTAACTATCACCCCCCCCCCTCTCTCTCTCTCTCTCTCTCTCTATCTCTCTCTCTCTCTCTCTCTCTCTAACTAGCTGTCGCCCGCGGCTTCGCTCGGGTAGACTGAAAATATAAATATAATAATATAGGGTCACTTTCACCTTCTTGTAAGAATCTACAATAAACGCAGGCTCTTTTTTATTTAAGTATATTGCTTTGGAATTTATTGTAATATGAGTCTCAATAAGAACTTATTAATACGTGTATATATATCTTGATCTCACTGACTGACTGACATAATTATCAACACACAGCTCAAACCACTGGGACTAGAACCTTAAAAATTTGCATGCGGTTTCTTTCCATACTGTAGGGGTGCATTTTAAAAGGATTTTTGAAAATTTTACCCGTGAAAAAGGGATGACAATTTGTTTGAAAATCTATCATTTTCACAGTAAAAAGCATGAATTTTCTAGTTAGAAACAAATGCACACGTAAATCGGCATTGTTCCTAAGATGTTTTACGTTTTAACTTTTTCATTACTTAAACTATTACTATTTTTAATCTACGCGAGTGTGGCCGCGGGCAAAAGCTAGTTTGACATAAAAGTAGAACATTAAATAGCCGTATGTAAATAGTCACATCTACCTCCTTAAAGAAAATTCTCTTAAAATTACTACCCGAAAAAATCGAAAGTTCATTTACCCAGGACAGGTCTCGATAAAGCGAAAGCGGGTGGCTGTTTATTGAAGCCAATAAGAGAGGTAAAGGAAATAAATCAGTTGCCAATAGTCCTTCGGCCGGAGCGGTCGTGTTTTACACCTATCGTGGATTTTCTCTTGCCACTCTTTCCTTTTAGAATTACGATATTTATATAGATTTTCGAGTGGAAATTGTTACATTATATAACTTTGGGTGTAAAACGGATTTGGATGCCTTTTGGAATAATATTTTGTTATGAAAGTTTAAATCTGTATTAATATGTAAATATGAAACGAAATCATTATATTAATACGAGAAGCAAAAACTTTGTACCCCTTGTTACGAAAATTGCGCGGACGGAGAGTATGAAATTTCGCACACTTATAGTTTATATAGAGAAAAAGCGACGAATACATTTTTTTTTATTATGCATAAAAAGTACATTAAATTAATAAAAAAAACATTACACAACACACTACCATGTATTTGATACACACACGCATATATACTCTTTTGTCTATTGTTAAAGTCAAATTAACAGTATAGCCTTGGCAAAATCTGTGATTATTGAAGTAGTCTTCGACAACAGAACCTTAATAATGTTCAAACTTATAATTTAGATTAATTATGGTCGAATTTCGACCACTAGGCGACCACTAGTAAATATAAAAATGTCATTGGTGCGCTTTTATTATGGGACACAATTTGCATCGTTAATCTAGCAGCGTTCCATGTTCCGCAACTGGCGTAACAGCCGGTACAACCACTGAACAGAAGGAGACACCCGAATGAATGAACGAATGAGTGAATGAATAAATCTTTATTTGTAAAAATAAAGGTAATAATTGTACATGAGATGGTAACAAAGTGAAATAATAGTCTCACTTTATTTGCTCTACGATATGGTCCTACAAATGTTTAGGTACACGTCATGCAAGACGTACGCGCGGACTGCGAACAAACTACTCGATGACAACCAGCTGTTCGGCGTAATTCGTGAATCACTCTGACAGACTACTCAACAATTCGTGGATGACGCGACGTTTACTCGGTGACCACGTATGGTTCACTAGTTGACATCGCAGCAGCTACGCATGTGTTGCGGTGATTATCGGGTGCCGGGTAGCTAATGAGCTATGACCTTAATTGATCTTCTGTGAGCTACATATTTATGGCTTTTAGAGTCAAGACTCTAAGTCCATGTAGAGACCTGAAACTCAGAACCTTTATCGATGCATAAAAGAACGTGTGACAAAATGAAAACAGGTCTGCAAAAATGAAACTATTTAGAATATCATCATTTACTTAATACTGTTACAAGTTAAGTTCCGACAAAAACAAAATCCAACTGCATATCTGTAAAAACACATTTTATTACCTGTCGGCATTTGAACTTATTGTAATTCTTTTATGATCGTCTTCTTTTGTTTACTTCTTTATTGGCATACGTTTTTAGAGAACAGCCCATTGTTTTATTGTACTCGTTGATGGCCGCTTGCGGCCGAGTCATTAGCCAGGTGTTGTGGATTACGTCGACTACGATACGTGCACATTTGTATTTGTGAGGTATAAAACGACGGCCTGATGGAGATCGGGCAGTTCAGCGACAACTACGGCCAAGGTGTGACGTGTGTACAATCGGAAATTTAATAGTGACGCACTTTCCGCGTTTTATTAAATCACGACCTTCTGCATTACGTTTGGATTTGTTTTATTCGGTTATATCTGTACCTGTGTTATACGTGTTTGTATAGTTCTAATAAACTCTATAATAATTCCAACGGCATTTAAATTCGAGGCCCGCTAAACTCGTAACAATACGCTAGTTTTGTAACGTCGTATATTATCAAGGTAAGTATTTTAAGCTCTGGCTAGAAACGATATAAGTACATGACATTAACGCGTTGGATGATGTATGGCGCAGCCGCCCACTCTAATTAGGGTACCAAACTGGAATTAGCCAACCGTTAATACAAAAGCGCCGGAGGTTATCCGCGCTTATATAACTACGGATACAATGTATAACAAAAACCTCGTTACTCAAAAGAATGGATGTATATAAGGAGACATAAACGCTAATAAGGGCTGAAAAAATATGTTTAAAAAAACATATACATTACACACAGTACAACGTACACCCATTATAATATCGAGCCTTTACCGCCATTTTATCGTAAGCGACATTTGTACAGTAAGTATACTTTTTGTTGCAAAAGGTATTTTAAACTATTATTTTGTTTTAAGACCATTATTTTTAGTTAGATTAGACCCTACTGAATCAAAAACTAAAAATCTTAAAACAAAATAATAGTTTAAATACCTTTTGCAACAAAAAATATACTTAGGTCCAAATGTCACTTACGATAAAATGGCGGTAAAGACTCGATATGTGCTATAAGTACACAAACGGTAAATTTTTGTATTTGAAATAAATAAATGTGGAAGTAACTTTATTTCGATACTACGATATGTCTGCGACATCTTCCTCGCTTGACTTAAAATTCCCGCGGAATTTCTGGGACACAAAGAAGATAATGTAAAAAGAATACGAGTTATCTTTTTAGTGAAAACGACACAGTTTTTCCTAAAACGATAATTTACAGTATTTCAAGGAAGCAAACTTAATTTCAATTATATAAATAGGCTAGGATATGCCTGCGAATTCTTCCACGCTTGACTTAAAATTCCCGTAGGATTCCCAGGTCAGAAAGTAAGTTTTAGCGAAGACTATGTCGGATTAAGCTAATTTTTATGCACTCGAACAACTACAAATCGCGCCCGGAAAATTCTCGCGGGGTTCTCGGGATAAAAGATATCACACATTTTATTCCATTAAATTAATTATCGACCAGTTAAAAAATCGCATTGGGATTGGAAAAAAATCAATAAAGTCATTTTAAATCAGTCCTAGAAAAATTCCCAGTGGCGTTCCCGGAATAAAAAGTAGTGCAGATTTAAAGTTTAAAAATTAATGTCCAAGAACGAAAACCGCATCGAAATAGGCCCAACAGTTTTTACGTGAATCCCGAACAAGCAGACAAACTGATAAACAGACAGACAAGAAATCTTAAAAAAAAATGCATCGTGTTCCGGCAAACAACTGGAATAGACTATATAAACGATGGATCGTTTATATAGTCTATTCCAGTTGGGTTTTTTTTAATAGCTTCAATGTCCGGACACAGCATGTTTAGAATTTTATAATATTCTAGATTTGATTTTTCAATCATCAGATAACAATCATATAGGCTTTATTCGAGAGATAATATAAAATTGGGGTTTTCAATCGCAAGTTAGCCCTTATTCGATGAATATCTGGGCTTCCTGAAATATAACCTTTTCTGCCGCTTTGAGGGATAGATAATCGTTATTCAACGGATAATTTCTAAACAAAATTAGTGACTTTAACAGTTTAGTAATTAAAAGATACTTCTAGTTTTGTTTCTAGATTTTGCATTATTGTGAATTTTTCGATAGTATACAGATGATTTGGCAATTGAATAAGAAGCTCTTATAAATTAATTCATCGATCCATTTGAGAGGAAAATTATAATTGTAAGATCCACGCCGGATAATTTCACTAGGTGGGATTCAAAAGTCGTTCATTGTCGATGCCTACTTTCAAAAGAGTCAGTGCAATGTTTACTTCTTATGATTGTAAATAAAAGCAAACACAAAGGGAAATAATAAGGCTAGGCAGATGAAATAATTCCCCAATTTCTCGTGATAAAATTGTCTGCCCTAATTCAATTCCTCAAATAAAAGTCATTTGCCAAAATCGCGCTAAGAATCCCCAACCTGGAGACCCTGACTGAGATTGTCATTTTTATCGAATTTGACGATCGATTTATATGGAAATAGTCTGTCCTGCTCTAACGTGTGTTTATAATCAGTATATGTGTTTCACCTCCCTGAAGCTAGCATTGTCTCAACCAATCATATGATCGTATGGCTATTCTTCAGTTAAACATTATTTAAAAATTCCATAGCTATTTATTAGACATATATAGTCCGATTACTTTATTCCTTAGGCAGTTATTAAACGATCTGTCTGATTATTGAAAAATCAGCCCTTAATACTATACGTTTGTTTAGGATTGATTCGTCGCATCTTACGACTCTTTCTCCTTTCCTGCACGGATAAAGGATAAACGTCTGCCAGGGCCTGCGAAATGGGTAGGCTAAATTCTTGTGGCCCTGGCATAAAGGTGAAGGACGGGACACTGAAGGGCTTTAGTGGGTATCCCTAACCGCAGTGTGGTAAGCAACTCTTGCTTGCGGTACTAGTGCCATACTAACATGGCGAAGTACACACTCCCCATCATGTTTCCCCAGCGGTGGACAGCCGTCAAACGGATTTCCTCTTCTTAAAAAAAAGGGATAAAGAGATAGGATGAGGGATGAGATACTGGAATTATACAGCAGGAATGGGTTGGGATATGTGATTGAAATGGGAGATGGATATTTAAAATATCGGTGCTGACAATGTCGATAATATTAAAGATTACTCATTTTAAGAATTTTTATATAGACTTTTTCAGTGTTTTGTAGCGCGCTCCATGTATCCTTTGCCCTCGCTACTCTTGGCCATAAGGGCACTGCAACTTCTTTAATATCTGCTAGGACTTATTGAACAATTAATCTTCATGTATAAATCAAATTAGTTTTCACAAGCGTAATTCCAGATAAAATGTTAATACCCCCGAGAAAATCTGTTCTCGGAAATCTAATGCAATTTGAATCGTATTTCGAAGAATGTTTTCTTAAGATTGCGGTGAATATGCTAATGTTATTTGCTAAGATTGAGTTACTCTGAAGCTCCAGTTACTTTAAAGAATGTAATACTATTACGTAGTTCGTAGTAAGAAATATCTATTTTTTATTTAACTAACCGATAGTTCTTTAACGCATTACGATATCTATACTGCCCCAAAAAACTAAACATAACCATACCTATATACTTGTCGCAATGCAGCGACACAGCACACACACACACGCACGCATGCAGGTATAGACACGCGAGAGTACGCTACATAAACACATGATTTTCCACAACTCACCAATGTCAAACAAAAAAATATCACCTGCATGTTATATTCATAAAATAAAATGTAGTAGATTAAGTGTACACACTGCACATACATCTACCACACAACATTTACACAAATAACACAAAACACTACAAAAACAACTCGTATACCGATAAGCCTAAATATAAGTATATATTATATAATGTAAATTACTAACATACAATAAGTAAAAATAGTTGCTAATACAAAAAGAATCAATATCCCTTATAATAATATTATTATATCATAATTAATTTACCACATAAGAACTATTAACAAATTAATTGTACTATACTTAGATTATTTAGGGTACGGACCTAGAATCTGTAGTAGCAGAAATAAAACAAGCTTTAGAAAATTTATTTATTTCCCCACGCAACAATTTACAAATAATATTATATCTATTGTGGGTGACTAGTGCCTGTAGTAGATCTTTGCATATGTATTGCTCCACTGCATAGCTAAATAACTAACTACATACAAAATTTTCAGGTAATATAACGGGTGTTCTTGAGTACGTGCGTGCGTGTGCATGCGTACGTGCGTGCGTGTGCATGTGTGTGCATGCGTATGTGCGTGCGTGTGTTTGTGCCTGTGTAATTCTAATAATTATTAAAAACGCATTACGATTGCTTTAAAATCTTAATATCTCGCATGTAACTACTTTTTTAATAATTATATTGTATTGTTCTTTTACAGGTAAGTGTAGTAGTAATCAAGACAAGCGTTTTAAACTTATCCTGAATAGCACGTAAGTATTGCATGATATCAAATATTAGTTGCTCTGATCAACAACTAATTATATTCGACTGAACGCAACAATATGATCAGTGAACACTAAGCTAGAAAAAATGCACCAAAGTTACATGTGATGACGGTGTCCCTTACGCATCGTTTCTCAACTTGGGGGTCGCGACCCATGTTCTTTTTTTCATTTTCTTTTTTTTTATTGCAGGAGATCAGCAGGCAGGCAGACGGCCCACTTGATGGAAAGCGGTTACCATCGCCTATGGACATTTGCAACACCAAAGTTGCTACAAATGCGCTGCTGCTCTCTTAAGCGAAACTAGAACCTGATCACCAATGCCGGACCGCAACTCAAGTTTGTTATGGCGACATACTTTAGACCCGGGGTGGGAGCCATCCAGTCGGGCAAATGCCCTACCACCTGGCTGTGGGTTGTTAAGTCGCCTCTTACGACAGGCCGCCCGGCCGCAAGAAATTGTATCCTTTCTCCGTTCCTGCACGGATAAAAATTCTAATGGGTCGCGGCATAAAAAACGTTATTTTTTTTGAAACATTGACATTTTTGCAGATGTTATGCTAAGTGGTACCGACTATAGTTACATGTTTCGCCTTTGATAGGCATACGAAATGTTTGTAGTTTTAGTTACAAGCCATTTGTAATATTTATGATTGCATATTATAATCTCAATTTACATTCACATATATAAGACATAATGCCCTAAAGTATGCGTCAATGGTGACCTCCGTTATGATTTTCTAGCTTGGGCACGAAAATAACTTGAAAACCGAACTTATTTACTTAATATTGTAACTACGTAAAAAACAATAAAATATAAACACTCATAATTTTTTTGTAAATTATTTATTATTTTGAAATCCAATTATGAGGCTGAAAAGGCCATTAAAGGAAGTGTACAATATTATAATATACCCGCTTAAACCTGTACAATGGCGTTAGAAGTAGTGACATACACCACGGTTTCCAAATCCACAAAGATCCATATCTTATGAACCATGCTTTTTGCTATAAAAGTATTTCGTCTCTGTGTCGAAGGTATGTATTAGTATACATACTTCAATATAACTAAAATTGGAAACTTGAACCTATTTTAGGTTTAAGACGGTGTTTTACCGACCAGTATGTGAAGTCCATTAGGTTTCGAAACCCTGTGTATCCGTGCAGGAACGGAGAAACAATACAATTTCCTGCGACCGGGCGGCCTATCGTAAGAGGCGACAAAACAACCCACAGCCAGGTGATAGGCTATTTGCCCGACTGCATGGCTACCACCCCTGGTGTAGAGTATGCCGCTATAACAATTTTGAGTTGTGTTCCGAAATTCAAGCAGCGCATTTTTAGTACCTTTAGTGTAGCAAATATACATAGGCGATGGTAACCGCTTTCCATCCAGTGGGCCGTCTGCCTGTCTGCTGAACTCAAGTAATAAAAAAGCCCAGAAAATAAGATTAATATACATAGCAGCTCTAATAGTCATAATGTATCTTTTTCAAAGACATAATAATGTTCTTTCAAAACTCCTCAACTCTTTCTGAAACAAGTTTTTACTCCTCGTCTTGATACTTGAGCTTCCTATTAAATGATCGTTTTTCTTTTAATATTCGTTGCCGTATTTCCAGTTTCTCTCCGGATTAACTTTATTATGTACCTGTTTCGGCATTCGTGTTTTTATTTCTGTTTTTGTGAAAGTTTAAAATAGGATTTCCTTGCCTTCGTGAATCGGGTCAAGCAGTTAGTTCCGGATTAGTAAGCTACTTATTTATCTGAAATGTTTATAGTCTTTATTCAGTTATATATGTTTTAAATTACTTGAACTTAAATTTATGAATTTTTGGAGGCATATTGCAGCATAACATTTTAGCACGTCATGTCATTATTATAACTATAATATTATTTTTCGTTCCTTTTATTGTCTTGGTCTTATTGAGTATGCATTGTTTGCTACAACTCCATTAATTCTTCAAAAAGTGATTCTGTAACATACTTCTGTACAAAACTTATTAAAAAAAGAATTTGAGATATAAATAGAATATGAAATATAAAGAAAAACAATATTTAGCTAGACGTGTTACTGGGGAGTTTCTTGCCGCTTCTTCTCCTTTACAACATCAACACGTTGCGAAGCGGTGTACATAGAATAGGAAGTAAAAAATTAAATTTTAACTTACATGTATGACCTTCAAAAAGTGTTTTCCAGTGGAACTTATTTTGAATAAAAACTTTTGAATTTGAATTTGAATACTATTTACAAAAATATATGTACAGAAATTATAAAGTAATATAATGTAGCAAACTTAACTTCAATTACATAAATACTGTTACGAGTCGCGAAAATCGAATAAAAATGCCGTTAGAATTACTATAGAGTTTATTAGAAGCATACAAACACGTATAACACAGGTACAAATATAACCGAACACAACAAGTCCAAACGTAACACAGAAGGTCGTAATTCAATAAAACGCGCAAAGTGCGTCACTAAAAGATTCCCGATTGTACTACACACGTCTTGCTTCGCTCGTGGTTATCGCTCGACTGTCTTCCATCAGGTCATCGTTTTATACTGCACAAATGCAATGTCCCCCTATCATAATCCGAAACACCTGGCTAATGAGTCGACCGCAACGGCCATAAACGAGTACAATAAAATAATGGGCTGTTCTCTAGAATAATTAGTAAACTCTTGCCAATAAATAAGTAAACAAAAGAAGTCCAAGTGCCGAAAGGTAATAAAATGTGTTTTTACAGGTATGCAGGTGTGAATTTGTTTTTGTCGGCGTCTAGGTTGTAACAATAGATATGGTCACGCTTGTTTCTCATAAGGTAGGCAGAACCGATGGATGGATCGCCACCTGCGACGATTCTGACAAACATTTTTCGCTTCTTTAATCAATCAATCAATAACTCTTAATTGTACACCAATACAAAAAAAGAACTTACAGTCTAAAACTATGTCTCATTATGCACAAAGAGCTGTCTTATCGCTAAAATGCGATCTCTTCCAGACAACCCCAGGAATGAATTGAGATTATAATGACGATGGTGGCATATATACATAATACATAGTACAATTTCTTACATTCTAGTAATAGATATATAAATGCAATATATCTGTATATATCTATTTAATATATAGAAGATCTGTATGTTTATATATTTAATATATATAAAATACAAATGCATATCTACAAAAATATGTAAATGTTTATAGATAAATATATACATTTAAACATCATCATATTCCAAGGACAGGTAATATTTTCTGATCATCGTTGTAAATATTGGTACATTAACTTTTTTTTATCACTGGAGTACTGCAGGTAGGCTGACTGCCCAATTGTGATGGAAAATGGTTACCGTCGCACATAAACATTTGCAACACTAAAGGTGCTACCAATGTGCTGCCGGACTCGTAGATGGAGCTGAAATCAACCACTAATGCTGGAACACAACTCAAGGTTGTTATAGCGGCATGCTCTAGACCAGGGGTGGTAGCCATCCGGAAGGGCAAACGCCCTACCACCTGGCAAGTAACTTTTAGTAATCTCTTCATACATAAACGTTTATTGAAAGTGTTTTAGTGCCAGTCATTGCTACAAAGTATCTTCCATTTGATAATAGTTAATACAGATCAAATTAGCTGTTGTAGATTAATCGGTTCTACTCTCCTATGACGGGAGCCGCCAATACTGCAACACACAGTCAGTCCGCCTTACACCGTCCGGCGACGCTTACGCATACAATAAACCATACATCGTTTACATTTGTCGTGATAGTACCTGTACCGTGGTTGAAATAAAGCTCATATACTCATAACAGTCCACCGATTACTACAAAAACTCCCCATACCCTCCAGGGAGCCTAGACATTAGCTTTGAGACGTTTTTGCGTTTGTAGTAGGATTTGTATATTAACAGGACTTCTAAACTTGAAATTTAAATTTCCTTAATAGTTAGTATTATATATCTTCTTAATATATATAAATTACGTGTCACGTTGTTTGTCCGCGATGGACTCCTAAACTACTTGACCGATTTTAATCAAATTTGCACACCGTGTGCAGTTTGATCCAACTTAAATTTTTTGATGTTTTTCGGTTTGTTTGTTCGGGATTCACATAAATAACGACAGCAAATTCTTAGACTTAAAATCTGCGCTACGTTTTATCCCGGGAACCCCGCGGATATTTTTTTTTGGATATAATTTAAAATAGCCAAATTAATAAAAAATGAAATCCAAACTGATATTTTTACTGATCGATAGCAAATTTTATGTAATAAAAGATGTGTTATTTTTTGTCCCGGGAATTTCAAGTCATGCGTAGAGGAAGTCGCGGGCATATCCTAATAAATACTTAAACTATCTTATAAGCTAAATAAATACATATACTAAAACTACCTTATAAATTAAATAGATACAAACATATATATAAGATAAATATTTTATTAGTTAACAATGTAAGAAGAATTAGGCATAATTATTATATGTAATTAGACACGTTTCAACTCAGAGATTGTTATACAAGAGTCTGGAAAGTACTCTACGCAAAGACTTGCGGCGGATTCAAAGCAACTATTCACATTAGAGACATCTCTTCATCCAGGCTGTGAGACAAATCTGAGAAGTTCTTAGCCGACGCCTGCACCACACCCCGCTTTAAACCACCCCCGGAACATCCCACTTGTGTAGTGTGACCATACCGTTACGTGTAAAAAAAGATTCTAAAGTAAGACCTATACATAGAGAGTAATATTTTTTATAATTGTAATCACTGACGTAAGCACATTGGTAGAGCCATGCTGGAATAATTATCTTAAGAACTGTAGTTCTTAGGGCTCCATTGATGTGATACCACAATCTCATAGGATATTGTCATGAAATGAATAGCTTTGAATTAATTGATTAATTTGCCAGGTGGCAGGGTATTAGCCCGAATGGATGGCTACAACCCCTGGCTTAGAGTATGCCACCATAATAACCTTGAGTTGTGTTCCGGCATTAATGACCAAGTTCCAGTCTCCCTTAAGAGAGCAGCAGTGCATTTGTAGCTTGTGGTGTTGCAAATGTCCGTAGGCGATGGTACCCGCTTTCCATCAAGTGGGCCGTTTACCTGTCTGCTGAACTCATGCAATAAATAAATAAATAAAAATCGTGTTTTATATGATTAGTCAGTTTCGATAGCCTACTCCCCCTCCTGCTATCCCAGATTCTCTGCCACAGCTTCTCTATACTATCCCCCAATTCCATTCATTTCTTAGTTTTAAAATCTAAGTCTTACTTTTTATCCAGGGAATCCCACGGATTTTCTGGCAATGATTTAAAATAGCCAGATTAAAAAAATCGAAATCCCAATATTTTTTTGATTTTTTTCACTAATCGATAGCAAATTTTATGTAATAAAATGTGTGGTGTTTTGTATCCTGGGAATCTCGCGAGAATTTCAAGTCAAGCGCGAATGAAGTCGCGGGCATATCCTAGATGTATGATAAAAAAACGTAACCCTTTTGAATTAACACATATTATTTCACTCCTCATAAAATTTCCATACCGCGAGCCATATACGAAAACCGATTCTTACGAAGTAAACTCCAAAAAAATCCTTCTGTCTTAATCAAATCATGAGCACCCTACATAACAGTGGTGGCACATTCCGCATAAATTGTGGATTCAGTGTGGATAAACCGAGGCTCTTCGGCCAGTCACGTCCTCGGACGGGGAATTACTATGGAGGGTTATGTTACGTGTTCATCTGCTTAACGCGTGTGTGCGCGTTTGCTTTTACATCAGTGTTCTTACTATTCTAATGTGTTTCTTTATTGCATGAGTTCAGCAGACAGATGGACACTTGATGGAATGCGGTTACCATCGCCTATAAACATTGCGACACTAAAGGTGCTATAAATGCGCTGCCGCTCACTAAAGGGAGACTGGAACCTGGCAACTAATGCCGCCGGAACACAATTCAAGGTTGTTATGGCGGCCTGCTCTAGACCAGGGGTGCTAGCCATCCAGACTGGCAAACACCCTACCACCTGGCTGTAAGGGTTTTGTCATTACATACATTAGTTTTATTTAATTACTAGCATTTGCCCGCAACTTTGTCCACGTTGAACAGGTAACAAACAAAGGTTACAGTTATTTTGCTAAATATAAAATCAAAGGGTATTTTCAGTAGGGTAATGAATTTTTTTAGTATGAAAATACATGAATCCCGGAAATTCCCGTAAAACTTAGAATAAGTAATGTTACCAAAGGCATACAACTACAATTGTAATAGTAAAATTTTTATCGATCAGTAAACATTCCGCATCGAAATTAATATTTTTTCGACTTGGCCGTTTTAAACATCTCCCAAAAAAAAATCCCGTAGGATCTCGGGATATAAAGTACCGCAGATTTTAAGTCCGAGAATTGACTATCGATCAGCGAAAACCGCACCGAAATCGGTGCAGTCGTTTTTACGGGAATCCCGAAGAAACTGACAAACACAAAAAAAATAAGAAACAAAAGACTACACTTTTCATAATATTATAAATAATAATAACAGCCCACAAACGTCCCACTGCTGGACTCGGGCCTCACATTTATAGGTGAACGGACAGTATACCCGCCACGCTTGCCCACGGCGGATTTACGGGTTTGACACATCGGTTATCTCGATGTGCAGGTTTTATCACGATGTTTTCCTTCAACCTGTCATTACATTAGATAAGTAGAATAGTAGTTCTTCTATAATCTCATCTAACTTCTGTGTGATGTATGTATGTATGTATGTATGTATTTCTGACCTTCGCCCTAAAATACAGATAACCGAACCTTTCGCCACGATACTATTTATCACTAAAAGGTAACAGACAAACGAAGTAACTTCTATATTGTTATGTAGTAACAGCATTCGACATCACAAACACATAATACACTCAATTCGAGGTCGGTGCACAGCGAAGCGTGTGACGTCATCGTGACCTAGGTCACCGCTACCCGCGTCCACAATCAGCGCTTCATCTAATATTAAAAAGGTTTTTATTCAACTCATTCTGTTTGTATATCATTCTGTATTGTGATGATGTCTTCAACAACAAAGTACACTGTTCTTTATAATTATAATATTCGTGCTAGAGCCAGGCCGCCTTAAGCATGTTGGCCTCTGGGGTGAGAAAAAGATCTTGCGTTTAAAATTAATGTTTCATATTTAATTGCCACTCCCCAGTTAGGGATACCCACTAAAACCCCTGGGTGTTCCGTCCTGCGCCTTATGCCAGGGCTACGGGAAATGGGCTGCCCGACTCCGCAGTGCCCTGGCAAGCGTGGGCCCCCCTCACTGGGCATCTTCCTATGCCAGGGGACGTGTCCCCCGGCTACTTCTTGGTCTAATCCGTGCGTGGGGCGGTCTGTAACGCCCCCCACGGGAAGAGAGACGAGCGCGCGCGGAACACTCGCGCTCTCATCTCGACGGCATGTGCGGGTGAGTGAGAACCCCTATACCCCTAGGGGCTCCACCCGCGCCGCTCGCTTACCGTGGCCGAAGGTCGAGTTCCGACCTCCGGCGTCGGCGCGTCCTCCTTTGGCGGGAGCGGAGCACGGAAGTACGCTCACGCTCCCGCTCCGCCTCCTCCTTCGCAAACATGAGGTGCTCGCAGAAGGAGGAGACGGCGAAGGTGAAACCCTAGCTTAATGGTTAACGCACGCGTCCCAAACTCAAAGGGCGCAGGTTTGAATCCTGGCCGGAAAGCGTCCGCACCACTTATGCAGTTTATCTGACCTATGTATGTGTATATTTATGTGCATATTGTTACAATTACCACGTGCTGACGGTGAAGGGAAACTTCGTGATGAAACCTGCAAATCGAGATAATCGATGTGTCAAATCTGCCAAGCCGCCTTGGATAAGTAGTAGCGGGTATACTACCCGTTCCCCGTCCCCCACATAATGAGAGGCCCGAGCCCAGCTGTGGGACGTACATGGGCTGCTATTATATTATATACTAGGATATGCCCGCGACTTCGTCTACGCTTGCCTTAAATTCTCGCGGGATTCCCGGGACACAAAATAACACAATATTTGAAAAAGAATGTAAGCTATCTTTTTAGTGAACACTATGTCGTAATAAGCTAATTTTTATGCAACCGAACAACTGCAAACCGCTCCCGGAAGAATTCCCGTGGGATTCCCGAGATAAAGAGTATCACACAATTTTATTACATAAAATTTTCTATCTATCAATGACAAAATCGCATTGGAATTAGATTTCTTTTCACTATGATTATTTCAAATAATTCCCAGAAAAATTTCCGCGGCGTTCCCGGGATAAAAAGTAGAGCAGATTTCAAGTTTAAGAATTTGCTGTCGATCAGCGAAAACAAAATGTATTACTCACCTTGGGGGAGCCCCACCATCCCCGGCCCAGTTTTTTTTTTATTGCGTGAGTTCAGCAGACAGGCAGACGGCCCACTTGTTGGAAAGCGGTTACCATCGCCTATGGACATTTGCAACACCAAATGTGCTACAAATGCGCTGCTGCTCCGGAACACAACTCAAGGTTGTTATGAAGGCATACTTTAGACCCGGGGTAGTAGCCATCCAGACGAGTAAATACGCTACCACCTGGCTGTGAGTTGTTTTGTCGCCTCTTACGACAGGCCTTTCGGTCGCAAGAAATTGTATTTTTTCTCCGTTCCTGGACAGATATACCCTGCTCGCCCGTAAATCGGGGCGAGCTCACATCAGCCAGGGCTGTGGTGTCGTCTACGACCTATTCTCGTGGCCCTGACATATGACGTCAGAAGAAACACCACAGTGTTTAATGGGTATTCCGGTAAAAAAACCGGTGAGTCCCACACTACTTCACTACTAAACATGTCCCCGGTGTCAGCAAACGGATTCACCTCGTAAAATAAATGGTGCCACGCACCTCTTGCACGCCCGGGTATAGACAGTCCTAGATAGGTAATAATAGTTGACAGACAAACATACATTTTATATCCTCAAATTAAACGCATTACGCTTGTGTTATGGATAATATACAATAGACTACTCTGGGGTCGATCCCAGACAGAGCTGGAATCATTATCTTTGGTCATTATTTATTGCCGCCTCGACTGATGTGAGACCACGATCTCATAGAATATAGGCGTCAAATGGGCCACGAGCTGAGCGTGCTACGTACGGTCAATTTTTTTATTACTGTATAGTTATAGGTTCGCGTTTGACCATTATCTCGCTCGATTTTAAGCGGAGATATGGTTTAAGATCGAGCACGCTTACATAGAAAGTACCTATTCACACGGGACTTGAAGACACCCAGGTACCACTCCGGTAGTGCATTCAAGTGAGAGATTCGCTGGCCCACTTTCTTTCCTCCTATATCCCATCTAATACATCATTCTACGATATCCGTCCAGGAACGGGGGATGATATGCGGGTAGGTACGGAGAAAGAATACAATTTCCTACGGCCGGGCGGCCAAGGGGCGGCGCGGTAAGGGGTGACAAAACAACTCACAGCCAGATATAGTGATATTTGCCATGAATGGCGACCACCCCTGGTCTAGAGTATGTTGCCATAACAACTTTGAGTTGTGTTCCGGCATTAGTGGCCAGGTTCCAGTCTCTCTTTACAGAGCGGCAAATGTCTATAGGTCATGGTAACCGCTTTCCATCAGGTGGATCTTCGGCCTGTCTGGGGAACTCATGCAATAAAAAAATAAAAAAACTCCGTCCCATTCCTTATATCTCATATCCTCTTTCCCATCCTAAATGCTGCCAACGTTTTCCATCACCCCTAGTGTGGCAAACGTCTACAACGGTGACCACTTTCCATCAAATGGTCCGTCTACCCGTTTGTGCCTAGATAAAAATTTAACACAATGAATATTTACTCTCAAAATAATATGAAATATATTCGACCCGGAAAATCGGGATAGCTCCCGCGGGATACGTAGACGGACTTTCCGCAGGCGAAGCCATAGCGACAACCCTAAGAGATTATAATTTTATGATTATGATAATTGTGATGATAATTATGGATTATATAATATTAGAAAGCTAGAAGTCAAAATTTTAAAATTAATCTACAACACAATTTCTTTTAAATTAGGTTGACTGGAAGAAACCTCTTTTATAAGGCCGCCTATTATATTGACTAAAAAGTATTGCAAATATGGTTTTTTTTGTTAATTGTTTATTTTGGTGTGCAATAACGTGTTATCTATCTATGTGCATATTTTTGTCGTAATTGTACCATTTCTGCTTAGATTGGCAGGATTCCCAGGTGGCCAGCCAACTAGGTGACGTTAGGTCAGCCTCCAAATGTATTGCTACAATCATATTTTGGATTTATTCCAAAAATGCTTGTAATTGAGATCATATCATACACGAAGGTGGAAACCTCGTGTTTCTATTTTTAAATATTCTGAAGCAGACTAAGGTTTCCACAATTGTAATATTATTATGTAAGTGGGAAAGAGAGTATTTTAAGAATTTATTGTAATACTGCTTTATAATGGAATAATTTAAGTGTTTGTTGATAACGAATAATGTTGTTGTATTCATCAGTTTTATTTCCAAAAATCGAAATATGTAGTGTTTTCCTCAGGGGCGATAAACATTTAACATTTTCGTCATCTGTATAGCCAACTGACGGAAATAAAATAGTATTTTTTATCTTTAAGTAGCTGAATAATCAAAAACCAGTTAATGTTTAATATTATCCAGAGTTGTATAGGAATTAATATTGTAATTTCTATCCGTACAGGAACGGTGAAAGAATAGAATTTCTTGCGGTCGGGCGGCCTGTCGTAAGAGGCGACAAAACAACCCACAGCCAGGTGGTAGGGCAATTGCCCGACTGGATGGCTACCACCCCGGGTCTAGAGTATGCCGCCATAACAACCTTGAGTTGTGTTCCGTGGTGGCCAGGTTCCAGTCTCCCTTAAGAGAGCAGCAGCGCATTTATAGCACCTTTGGTGTTGCAAATGTCCATAGGCGATGGTAACCGCTTTCCATCAAGTGGGCCGTCTGCCTGTATGCTGAACTCTTGCAATAAAAAAATTAAAAAAAATATATGTTTATTTACTGTGTCGGAACAAGCTAAGTATTACTCAACGCAAACAACTACAAACCGCACCCGGGGGATTATTCCCGCGGGATTCTTGGGATAAAAAATATCACACATTTTATTCCATAAAATTGGCTATCGAGCAATGAAAAATCATATTGGAATTCGTTTTTTCTTTAATAAGGCCATTTTAAATCACTCCTAGAAAAATTCCCACGGAATTCCTAGGATAAGAGTAGCGCAGATTTTAAGCCTAAAAGAATTTGCTGTCGATCAGCGATAACTGCATCGAAATTGGCCTACTTGAATCCCGAACAAACAGACAACAAAATCTATAAAAATTTCACCGGGTTCTCCATCGTTTACATAGTCTATTCCAATTGTATTTTTTAAAATAGCTTCAATGTACAGATACGGCATGTTTAGAATTTTATAATATTATAGATTTATTTTATAATGAATAGGTACGCGTTTGACTGACATTGCGCCTGATGTCGGAAATGAGGCGGAAATGCAGTCTAAAGTGAAGCACACTTACCTAGAAGATACCTGTTGACGAAAGATTTGAAGACACCTAGATTGTATTCTTCAGGAAACACAGACGACGGTAAAGAGTTCCACTCCTCAGCAGTGTGTATGATTAAAGCGGAAGCGTAGCGTTTCGTCCGCTTTTTTGGTATTTCCACCACATATCGGTGGCGTGAGCGCCTACGTCTGCTTGTCCGGTGGTAAAAGGGTGAGGGAGGAACCAATTCATGTAATTCCGTGGCACACTCCCCGAAGTTTATCCTTTCCATTCCTAGTAAAAGGTTACCAACCTCGAAACTGAGGATGAATATTGTTCTAAAACTAGCCTTTAGTGAAGTGAGTCCCCACATGTCCACACATCACTAGCTCGTGGCAACAAGAGCCTTTTGATGTTTCCGGCTTACGCTCGAAACTGTTGTAAGCAAAAGCCATTACTTAACTGCGGTTAACTCAAAGCCAGTTTGGAGTTATTACAAGAGTTTTTGCGTTGTTCGCTGGTGCGGAAATAATGTTAATTATTGTTTTAAACTTGTTGTTTGGGGGCTTATTATTTTCCGGTAGTGTTTGGCCATTTTGATATTTACATTACAACGTTGGCATCGTGTTTTAGTTCCATGTATAGATAGCTGGCCATAATTGTCTCACTACTAGACTCGGTTTTCAAAGCGGTTAGACAGATTTCACACATCGGTTATATCTGCAAGTGTGCCACGGAATTGCCCGAATTAATGCCCTCCTCACCTTTTTACCACTGGACAAGACGTAGGAGCTCACGCCACCGATATATGGTGGAAATACCAACATAGCGGGCGAAACGCTATACTTCCACTTTCATCATACGTACCGCTGAAGTGTGGACTCTTTACCGTCGTGTTTTACCTGAAACATACAATTTAAGTGTCTTCAATCTCGCGTAAACAGGTATCTTCTAGGTAAGCACGCTCCACCTTAGACTGTATTTCTACCTGACATCAGGCGCAATGTCGGCCGAAAGCGTACTTATTCAATATAAAAAACATATTTAAAAAAAAATCATCACAGTATATATTTCTATTGAAATATTCCTATTATTCAAACAACTAACTGGGGTCTCTCGTTACCTAAGTTAAAGCAGTATAACTTGAAAAGAGACTTGGTAGTTTTAATACTGTAAACTTTATTACGACCACTGTTTTACTTTAAAACTGGCTGTGAAAGCATTGTTAAACCTAAAGTACTGACTTAGTTTGTAATGATGATGTTCGTGTTGAATCTGTTTTATGAGTGGTTTCAATTTTGATTTAAGACATTCCCTGCGTAAGAAAACGTCGAACAATCATGAAAAACTGTGCAATATCCTATATAATAATATGCCCGTATACTAAGGCATATAACATGTTCAAATGACTAAAAATTGAAAAAAAATTAACCGTTTGTAATTCGTCTTTAGTCGTGTATTTATTCGACAACTAATATATAATTATTACTAAAGAACGAAAAAAAGAAAAAATGTTTTTTCTTTCTTTCTTTAGAACTACAACACACATGAGAATAAATTACACTAGCATAAATAAATAAATAGACAATAAAACATGCAGTAAATAAAAAAACGAATCAAGTGTAGCTCTAAATTGATCGTTTTTTTTTTTGATAACGCAGGGGGAATGTCTTTGGACACCATCCTCGGGTCCTTCGGGGGAAGGGCCAAAATGCAGGCATAAGGCCTGCATCGAGGGTGTGTGCGACTCTCAGCGACCGGTCCTCCACGCTGGCTTCTAAAACGAAGTTGTCGCGAGAAACGGCCGCAGAACTACCCACTAAACCTAAACCTGCGCCCCAGCTCTAAATTGGTCCTAACTCAACATATTGCTAGCTAAGTTAACCAGCGCTGATCTTCCGCAGACACGGAAGCAAATAAAATACGAAGTGAAGCGAAGAAGAAAAAATGTATACCACAACAATTGTATAAAGATTAAATATATATTATTTATATCGTTTGAAATAGTTATATCAATAAGAGGTCAAAAAGAGCATTATAAAATTACGAGATTTAACCATGAAAGAAAAATATTAATGCTGATATTAGACAAAACAACCAAATTCAATCAATATTGTTGAAAGACTCAGAACTCGGAAGAGCACGACTGTATTCAATAATATTGCTTGATTCAAATTAATGTTTGCAGTAGAACCTGCCCCGCAGCGTCGCCACGGCTCTAACCCTAGTATGTAACCCTTGTTTATTTAACCAGAAAGCTTTCTTTATACAGGTTACATTGCATTAATTTTCTGTCTAGCCACGCTTCAACGACTCGGTTGCAAAATATTGATTTTTCTACTTATATAACAACCTAATTAGGCTTTTTCTTTATTGCAGTAGTTCAGCACACAGGCAGACGGCCCACTTGATGGAAAGCGGTAACCATCGCCTATGGACATTTGCAACACCAAAAGTGCTACAAATGCGCTGCTGCTCTCTTAAGGGAGACTGGAAACTGGTCACTAATGCCGGAACACAACTCAAGGTTGTTATGGTTACATACTTTAGATCAGAGGCGGTAGCTATATTAATATATATAGAAAAATAAATAATGTTGAATTTAAAATCGCGGAACGCCTCCCAAGAACAGTCGACATTATTATTATATCGGCCCGCAAGCGGAATACATGTCTTGCAAATGGTCTTCGACAGAATATAAATTTACATCTTGAACCAGTTTCTCATTTACTGCAAGGTCCTGGTCAGCTTTGACCCTGTTGTCCGTTATAGCACTATGGGAGCTGCATACGACTAGTCATCGCAGCGGACAACGAACTAGCGCTTTTTTTTTTATTGGACTTGACTTTATGTTGTTGGTCCGAAGACCTTACAACTTTACCGGGGTTTTTGGGGCGAGTGCCTTCGCGAAGCGAAGGCGCTCGAGCCCGGGGGGGCAACTTGCTCGAGGGAGCTCCCTAAGGAGTTTTACCTCGGCTGAACTGTTGCCATGAGAGGGGGATGAATTTAATGATGGCCACCATAGGGCGACACAAAGCACTAATTGAGAACGGGCGACGGGTAATATAAAGCCCGAGGGGAAGGATTCCGGCGGGCCGGGATCGGTGGTTTGCGGTGGCCTACGCTATCTTACTGCCGTTTCGCAACGTGTTATGGCTGGGAGAGAAGAAACGGCGAAAGAAACTTCCCAGCAACACGCCTAGTCTATCCTGTGGGGGGGCTATGTCTCCTAGCGTCCCTCGCAGGGACGTGGAGGGATCTTGATTAGCGGCGCCTGAGACGCCGCCGTCTGTGTCTGTCTGTCCGTGCCTGCCAGCCTGCCGTCCTAACCGCGGGCGGGCTGATCCGGGCCAGCCGTTTTGTGATAACGTCGACCCTGTCCGTGAGGACGTTACGCGGTCGTCGCACGAGAGCCTTTCGCCGAGGCTTATAATCGGACGCGGACGAATCGGACGTGGACGAACTAGCGCAGGGCAGGAGCCCACATATTAATAGTTGCTCTATCTCGCTCGCACACCATCCGTTTTTTTTTTATTGGACTTGACTTTATGTTGTTGGTCCGAAGACCTTACAACTTTACCGGGGTTCTTGGGGCGAGTGCCTTCGCGGGGACGTGGAGAGATCTTGATTGGCAGCGTCTGAGACGCCGCCGTCTGTGTCTGTCTGTCGGTGCCTGCCAGCCTACCGTCCTAACCGTGGGCGGACTGATCCGGGCCAGCCTTTTCGTAATAACGTCGACTCTGTCCGTCAGGACGTTACGCGGTCGTCGAACAAGAGCCTTTCGACGAGGCTTATAATCGGACGCGGACACGACGAGCGGATTTCGATGGTGCGGCGCGAGATCGAATTACTTACGCGAGAGCGACGTAATGTAGTTTTTGATGGAGGGAAGCTCCAGATCGCGGTGGAGGTCGACGTTACGCATATAGAGGGGAGCACCGACGGCTCTGCGCATGAATTTATTCTGCACGATTTGCAGTTTATCGAAAAGGGCAGGCTTGTCATGGCCGAATACCACACTCGCGTATGTCATGATCGGGCGGATGCATGTTTTATACAAAGTAAGCTTGTGTCTGAGGGACATTTTGCTTCGTTTGTCTATCATGGGTGCTAAACGACCCATCACAAATCGCGCTCTATTTCGGATATGCTCGTTGAAGCGCAAGTTCTGATCTAGGGTAACACCAAAGTATTTGGTGTACTTTGCCCAGGGGATTTGTTGGTCGTAGAGCGAAATGGTTTTTAGGCGAAGGCTAGCGCGTTTGGGGGAGCGAAACGTGCCCGGGGAAAAGAACATTGCTGCGCTTTTCTCCGGGTTTACCTCTATCACACCATCCGTCCCCCTCACACACTGTGCTATATATACATTGTATTAGCAGTACGACTTGTTAATATTTGTACTTAAGGTTACCGTTTCCAAAATAAATCAGTATTCAGTTCAGTTCACATCAGCACTCGACAGTGAATACTACTTGTACTTCTCTGCCATCTGAAGTATTAACCTCTACCTCTCGCTGCTGCAGTACCTTAGCCCCTAAGCTACTACATGGTCTCATCGGTTCCCCAAACACTGTTGGAAAAATGTCATTCTCTATACCACGCATGGGTAGTCGAGCTCAAAATCGAAAAACTTTTTGCTTAGCTACCTGCAGGGCCAACATTCCCCTAAGTCGCATGATATCTGGTTGTGACACGATCCGCAGCGACATAGACAAATTTTTGGTTTTGTTGCTACATTCAAATACAAAATAAGATTATTATTTTAAATCGTTTAGATGTGTAATAATATTTTTAAAGTATTTTTTTTCTTTGTTATATCGCATTTTTCGTGTAATCTATATATGTAAGTATATATAATTGAAATCCACGTATATAGTGACTCATCACGATATCTCAAGAACTATAATACCTATAGACTTGAAATATGGTGTGGACCTTCCTTTCGCCAAGTAGAGATCAGCTAAGAACGGATTTGACGGCACGCGAAGCGGGCGGGTATCAGCTAGTTATAATAATAAGATTTTATGCCGAGTGCAGGCATGCGCACATGCATGTAGGCGTCCGCACTGGCTTACTAGGATTTGTATTCGTTTTTATGATTTAGTGCTATAGATACATAATAAGGTAAGCTATCTTCATATAAAAGATCACATACTACATAATACACAATATTAAACTAAATACTTAAAAATAAACTAAATTATAAATAAATTACACTACAAAAAAATTTACAAATTAAATCTATACTAATATTATAAAGAGGTAAAGTTTATGACTTTGTGACGTTGTGGGGGATAATCTCTGGAACCGATTTTAAAAATTTACTGTTGGAAAGCTACGTTAACAGGGAGTGTCATTGGCTATATGACATGACGCTATATACCACGGGGGCGGGACAGCGCGGATGAAACCGCGCCGGGCCGCTAGTACTATTGTAAACATATTTACAAGTAAAAGAAGTAGTCCAGATCGTTGTCGGTGGGGAGCGTTCCCAAAATGCTGGCCGCATTCCCACGTTGTATGGCAACGCTAATCCATTGCCCTAAATATAGGCCAACCCTTTGGTCACGCGAGACTTTTTTCAATTACAATACACAATATTATATTATTAATGTATTTAAACATGTTTCTGAATGAGTTAATATTTGAAGACCGTAATAAAAAAAAAGCTAACACAACTTATTTTTAGTGTATTATAGGTATATAAATCAGTATACAGTGTTTAAATACAGTACGAAAGCGTGCGTCACCAACTTTAATACTATACATGAAAACTTTGGCTTAGAAATAAGAAGTTATTTATAAAAACCCTTTTATTATGACCGCAAGGGTTATAATTGCATGGTACCTTGAAGTTTTTTCAATGAAACCGCATTGCGGCAAATAAACATTGTTATAACTTAAACTTGATGGTGATAAGAAACCATTAAGGTCAACTATGACCTTTAACTGAACTGCTCAAAACGAAACGTTTAAAGTAATTGTAAATATCGTCTTTTTTTAAAGGTAGGTACTAGAAGATAAATGTAAAAGTGCTTAAGTGCTTTTGAGAGACGAGGCAACATGCAAACTGGTCGGCAAAGATTTCAATACTCGACAAAGTTGTCAAATTAGAGATGGTAGAGCCACGATAGATTCATTATCTTGATTATGGCCGGCTTGATCTGTGCAATACCACGCTCCCACAGAATATCGGCGTGAAACGGTTATCAATGAGACAATCGTATTTCATACTCATAGATCCGAAAGCCAACTTTCCTTTAACCTAATCCCATCGTTCTTATCCCATCCTCTCTGTTCCATCACCTGTAAACTCAACGACTCATTGACTCTTCAGGTGATCAGAAGACTGGCGCCCGCCTCGGACAACGGATCAGTATGGCGATCCAGCGAGGAAACGTAGCCAGATTTCTGAGCACCTTATCCATAGACGAAGGTGACTTAGGCTCAGAGTTCTACTTATAGTCTTGAGGGACTATGGGTAGAATACAATATAAATAAATCAAGTTTTCTTTTATTACATTAGTTTATAATAAAAAAAGAGAAAATTATAATATTACCGTGGTAATTATGACAAATATAAGTCGTGGTAGCGTAATGGCTAGCGCACGCGTCCCAAACGCAAACGACGCGGATTCGATCCTGGTCAGAACGCATGCACCACTTAATCAGTTTTCTGATCTAACGTGCATATTGTTACAATTACCACGTGCTTCCACGTGATTCGTTCATCCGTGCAGGAACGGAGGAAGAATACTATTTCCTGCGGCCGGGCGGCCTGTCGTAAGAGGCGACTTAACAACCCACAGCCAGGTGGTAGGGCATTTGCCCGACTGGATGGCTACCACCCCTCGTCTAGAGTATGTCGCCATAACAACCTCGAGTTGTGTTCCGGCATTAGTGACCAGGTTCCAGTGACCCTTAAGAGAGCAGCAGCGCATTTGTAGCACCTTTGGTGTTGCATATGTCCATAGACGATGGTAACCGCTTTCCATTAAGTGGGCCGTCTGCCTGTCTGCTGAACTCCTGCAATAAAAAAATAAATAAAAAAAAGTGCTAACAACGGTGAAGGAAAACATCGTGATGCAACCTGCACATCGAGATAACCGATGAGTCAAACCTGCCAAGCCGCCTTGGACAAGCGTAGCGAGTATACTGTCCGTCCCGTCCCCCCCTAATAATGGAAGGCCCGAGCCCAGCAGTGGGACATTTATGGACGAATATTATATAATTATGACAAATTATCACTGTGAAATGATGACGTAGACCACAACGAAGAAAATCTCGATCGAAATCTAGCTAGGGCCAAACAAAATAATAAGAGAGGTATTTAAGTAAACAAAACCTCTTTTGCTTAATATACATAATTTATTTTCCTCTGTCAAGAACAAAAGCGTTTAGCGAACATATTTTCCCAGAAATTGTGTAAAACAATGCTTATAGAACACAAATATTTGTTATTAGATTATGCTTGTTACAATAAAGAGGCGATTCTAGGAAATGTATTGAGAAAAAATATCGTTCACATTGTGTAAATATAAGAGTTTCATTTATTTGTTTGTTTTGTATTCGTAATAGTGATTGTCATAATTCGACGGCCTATATGTAAGGAATTTATGTAGATACTACTTTGGAAGACTTTGTCCTTGCTTGACTTGAAATTCCCGCGTGAATCCCGAGACACAAAGTATCGCAGAATTTAATAAAGAATGCAAGCCGTCGTTTTAATGAAAACTATGTTAGAATAAGCTGATTTTTATCCACCCGAACAACTACAAATCGCTCCCAGGAAAATTTGCACGGTAATCCCGGGATAAAAAATATCACACATTTTAACACATAGAATTATCTGTCTAGCTATCGATCAGTGAAAAAATCATTTTGGAATTCAATTTTTTTTTATCTGGCCACTTTAAACCATTTCCAGAATAATTCCCGCTGGATTGCCAAGATATAAAGTAGCGCAGATTTTAAGTCTAAAAATTTGCTGTCGATCAACGAAAACCGCATCGAAATTGGCCCAGTAGTTTTTACGTGAATCCCGAACAAACAGACAAACCGACAAAGAGACAAGAAATCTAAAAAAAAATGCGTGTTCTCCATCATTTATATAGTCCATTCCAGTTTTATTTTTTAATAGCTTTAATGTACAGTCAGTCATAGATGTAACAGTATGAATTTTTAGTATGACTTGTCATTATTATTTTTCTTTCATCTTATTATGTCTTTGCCTTATGGCCATGCACTACTTGTTACTACTCCATACATTTTTCGAAAATTAATTTGTTGCGTCCCATTTCATCCACCAATTTATTGATGTATAATTTAGCACAGCTTTAACTGTGATAATACATGAATGTAATGCTATGTAAATACCAATAATAGATATCGGTGTTCGAGCTATCGATAAGATTAGGCATCTGTCTGTATTATTACATACATACATTTTTTTTTATAGCTGGATTACAGCAAACAGGCTGACGGCCCTCCTGGTGGAAAGCGGTTACGGTCTCCTATGGATGTTTGCAACAACAGAGATGTCACCAACGCGCTGCCGGCCTCGACGAAATTTTATGACACCCTTTTTGAAAAACTCCATATCGTAGCGCTGTGGGAAAACCTCGGCTGGGAGCTCATTCCAGATCCCCACGCTACGTAAGAGAAACGTTCTACAGAACCGTTGCGTACATGAGCGAAGCGGCTCAAGGAAGTGGGGGTAAACTCCTAACCGATGGCGAGCGGTGCGATGGTAGAAAGAGGACGAAGGCTCCATTCTAAATGGTTTATAATTCGTGCGCGATATATAAACCATAATTAATTGTTTAGCTAAGTAAAACTACTGACTAGGATTTGCAAACACTAGTAAGAAATAAATAAAACAAACACCTACAACGATAGTTAATTAAACATCAAATGAATCATCAAAGTCTATAGGATCGATATATCAAATAGTCGGCATTGCGAACGCTGACAAAGTTTTAACGAGCCGTCGGTCAATCGAGAACAATTTGCCTCTCTATACATTTTAAAATAGTCATCGATTATTATCCGGGAAATGCTCTTGTTTGCCGTCTGTTATTCGTCGCCATTCAAAAAACTTTAAATTGCGTGGAGAAAAGCTAGATGCCAATTAAAGTTTGAATTATCTAGCCGTATGCGCAATTTATAGCCGGTTCCTCCTATGTCTTACCAACTATTTACCTTTTCAAATAAGGACAAGTGAATCGGAATAATCAGCATACATACACACATATTGTATATCCCCAAGCTAAGGAAGTTATCTTTCGTTATAGGTAATACACCAGACCACTCTGGAGACATTCCCAAGCCATAGTAAATAAAGTAAAATTTCGTTTACGTTACCATGCCAGGAATCGAAGCCGGAGCCTCTGTGTTTCAGTTAGCCAGGCCGGATAGCACTTAGCCCACTCAACCGCAGAATACATTATTCATATTCAAGTTTTTATTCAAAGTAAGTTCCAGTAGAGAACACTTTGAAGGTCACATACATATAAATAAAAAATTTTAATCTACTTCCTATTCTATGTACACTGTTTCGCAATGTATTATCGCTGTTGAAGAAGTAGAAGCGGCAAATAACTCCCCTGCAACATGTGTAACTAAAAATTCTTTTCTTTGTACTTATCTATCTTAGGTTCCTTTTTATTTTTGTCCTTTTTTGTGGGGCGTCGATTATGGTTACGCCATGGGATAAGGGGACGCACCACTGGCAAGAGCCCATGGTTCAATAACCCTAGAGAGGAGTACAAAATAAGACAACGAGTTTTAGATTTTTTTTTTTATCGCATGAGTTCAGCAGACAGGCAGACGGCCCACTTGATGAAAAGCGGTTACTATCGCCTATGGACATTTGTCACACCAAAGGTGCTACAAATGCGCTGCTGCTCTCTTAAGGGAGACTAGAACCTGCTCACTAATGCCGGAACACAACTCAAGGTTGTTATGGCGACATGCATTAGACCAGGGGTCGCAGCCATCCAGTCGGGCAAATACCCTACCACCTGGCTGTAGGTTGTTTTGTCGCCTCTTACGACAGGCCCCCCGGCCGCAGGAAATTGTATTCTTTCTCCGTTCCTGCACGGATAAAACGAGTTGTCGTACTCTCGATGTATTTACTTGCTTAATTGTTCTTAATTTAACTTAGGCTCCATATTCATAAACCTTGTCGTTTACGTGATGTGCACACCAATATTCTAATCATTATAAAATATTATATTTACACGTTAGACGTTATTATACATTTTTAATAATACAGAGAGAGAATGGATAAAAGCAGAATCACAAAACAGGTGTATGACAGTATTGTGAATGGTAGAATTGCTGCCGGTAGACTGAGACGAACACACCATGATCAAATACAGAAGTGTTAAAGAGAGGCCAGGTAAAAAGCATCTGAAATAAACGTGCATGTATGAAAAGGTTAATGCAAGTAGATGAAGCGAAAGTTGTTTGTCAGGATCGTCGCAAGTGGAGATCCATAGTCTCTGCCTACACCCATGGGAAACATACGTGATATTATATATGTTATATATACTAGCTTATGTCCGCAGCGACCCACGGGAGACATGAAATACAATATACAGGATATAATAGACTTAACAACTCACAGCCAGGTGATAGGGCATTTGCCCGACTGGATGGCTACCACCCCTGGTCTAAAGTATGTCGCCATAACAACCTTGAGTTGTGTTCCGGCATTAGTAACCAGGTTTCAGTCTCCCTTAAGAGAGCAGTAGCGCATTTGTAGCAACTTTGGTGTTGCAAATGTCCTTAGGCGATGGTAACCGCTTTCCATCAAGTGGGCCGTCTGCCTGTCTGCTGATCTGCAATAAAATAAAAAACAAAAATGTTAAAAGTTGCATTGTCGAAATGTGGTGGTCCGAATTAGTCCTCCTGGTTTATTTTACCCCGTACAGACTTATTATATAATTTCCTAAGTAAAGGTCTCCAATAAGACATCAAGTCTCCGCCTAAAACAGAAAATTATTATACACTTATATTAAAGGTGCTTGGGTTGCTTTAACTCCAGCAACCCTTAATTGTACAACCACAAACAATATTCTCTCTCAATTGTTGAATACTTAGCTAAGACGGAGTGTCGTAAATCCAATTACTTGACCACTGTGAGAGTCTTGTGGGCAGCTATGAGTGATGTTACTATTTGAACGCTGTAGTGTTTTAGTATTAAAGAGACTATGATGTATATACAGAAAAAAGTTTTATTAATAAACTGGACATTGCATCGAATCATTTTATAAGTAAAGGTTACAAGGTTATGAATAATTAAAAATACTAATGATCGCCCGTGGTCGAAATTCGACCATAATAATTAATGTCAAAGACCATACTTCTATAATCACAGATTTCGCCAAGGCTACACTGTTAATTTGATTTGAACTATAAACAAAAGAGTATATATGCGTGAGTGTGTAATGCTTTTTTTATTGCTTTAATGTATTATGCATAATATAAAAAAAATATTAGCATTCGTCGCTTCTTCTCTATATAAATTATAAGTGTGCGAAATTTCATACTGCTCCGTCCCCGCAATTTTCGTAATAAGGGGTACAAAGTTTTTGCTTCGCGTATTAATATATAGATTATATAAAGGTAAAATTACAATACGATTTTTAAAATTAATAACTACTTAATGTTCGATTTGATGCCACAATTTGAAATGCGCTTTCCAGTGGCTCGTTGGTCAGTCTGTTAGGCATCGTGATGTGAATGTGAAGTCAGCAAAAGCGTAGATTTGGTAGTATTCCGTGACCACCGTGTAGTCTTCGTCAGCGGACGTCCTTCTAGTACAGGGACACACTTATTTGACTCCTGGCACTCTAGTTGTGCGCCGGTTGTTTGTCGTCAATATCTTGAGTGTGAATATGTAATTAATTACATAATTTTAACTTTAACAAATTTCAAGTATACATCCCAATAGGTGAACAAGCAAGTTAATGGTGCTAAATACAGTACCTTAGAAATTCATAGTAAACTTTTATTTTATTGCCTGAAGCAAGCAAACAGGCGGACGGCCCACGTTTTGGAACGCGGTTACCGTCGCCTACAGACGTTTGCAACACCAAGGGCGTTGCCAACGCGTTGCCGGTCTCTAAGAAATTTTATAACGCCCTTCTTAAACGACCCCATGTCGTAGCGCAGAGGGAAACCCTCAGCGGGAAGTTCCCTCCTGATCATTGTTGTATGCAGAATAAACTTTCTAGAGAACCTTTGCTTTGTTGAGCGTGGGACCTCCAGGAAATGGGGGTGAACATCCCGTCGATAACGAGCAGTACGGTTGTAAAAATGAGATGTTGGCACCAGATCAAACAGCTCCTCGAGACACTCTCCGTTGTACAGGCGGTAGAATACGCAGAGAGACGCAAAGTCTCTCCTAAGGCTAAGCGATTCTAAACCGTCTGTTAGTAAGGGATCGTCGACTATAGGAAAGGCGGGACGCTGGATGGAGTCGAGGGGTCTGGTATGCGGTTGCTCCAGCCTATAAGTGTAAGCAGTATTCCATATGCGGCCTAATTTATGCTTTGCTTTTCTTTGCCGCGGGGTGAAATACTGCTTAGCCCGGTTTAGCACACCAAGTTTCTTGAGGCAAGTTTAGCCTTGCCTTCCAGATGACCCTGAAACTGCACGAAATTCGTTATATCGACGCCAAGGATCCCGATACTGTTGGAGATGGTAAGGGGTGGTAATAGGTAACACATAACATTGATCACGTCAGGGTCACCAATGTTATGTATTACCTAATTAAATAAGCTTACTATGAATTTTTAAAGTATTCCATTAGATTGTAGCACCATTAACTGGCATAGTCACTTACCAGGCACACAACTATATGCCAGGATCCAACTAACTCGAATTGCATCACCTGTGACCGCTAAGCGTGTCCCTACACTACCAAGAGATATAACAAACCTGTTTATATCTTTTTGTTTTGTCTGCGTCATATTCGGAATTTAAAAAAAACTTTTTTTTTATTGCAGGAGATCAGCAGACAGGCAGACGGCCCACTTGATAGAAAGCGGTTACCATCGCCTATGGATATTTGCACCACCAAAATTGCTACAAATGCGCTGCTACTCTCTTAAGGGAGACTGGAACCTGGTCACTAATGCCGGAACACAACTCAAGGTTGTTATGGCGACATACTTTAGACCAGGGGTGGTAGCCATCCAGTCGGGCAAATGCCCTACCACCTGGCAAATCTCCTGTGAATTTAACCATAATCACTCCGCAGATCCTCTTAACCGACTTAACTCTTTAAAAACACCGTTCAATTTAAAATGCGAGATTAAAAATAAATTAGAGTACACCATTATCACCGTAGCAAACGGCCGGACAATGAGATTGCCTATAAAAATTGCCGTTACTGAAATGGGCCCCAACAAATTATTGGTCCGCGCGCTGCTGGTTAATGTTAACTGGGAACAAGGGAATTAGGGGAACATAAATTCTACTAGATGTGACATACATTCATCCTATGTAAGTCAGAAGAGGACAATTAGTGACACGTTGAAGACTTCACATACGTCAATTAATAAAACATTGTTTATTATCAAAAAATACTGTTTACATTACTTCTAGAAGCACGCCTGCTTCTTGCTGTAACGTATTTATCCTGTGCAAGGTATGATCGGATTTCCCTAGTCAAGACCTATTGTACTTATTGAATGTTTGTGACTTGTGTGTTATTTTTCTATGCATTTGAGCACCGTTATGCGATCGAATTAACAATTGGTTGGTTGGTTATTGGCATTTGTGTGAAGGTGCCTGATATCGCCGTGAACAAACGCCCAGACGCAGAACCCACAGGGAGAGTCCGCCTGCACACAAGGGCGTTGGATGTGGGTATACCGTTGTTCCGCACTTCCCATTTTGTGCCTACGGGGAGCTACGCGCCTTGTGGCGATGCGGAAAGATAATAGAAGTTGACCCTAGGCCGATGAACGCCGTCTCGACGATGACCATTTTCCGCGGCCCTGGCTATAAGCATCTAGAAAGAACACGGGGAGTTTGAGTGGGTATTCCGGTCAGTGGCATCGTACCTCGAGACCGGCGAGATCCACCACCGAGATCCCCACACGGCGACAAATCCGTAAATGGATTTCATCTCGCAAAAAAAAAACCACTGAGATAACACTATTAACGCACTATGGGTCGCACTTGAGTTATCTATACTTAATAACATTATAAAGAGGAAAGAGTTCTGTTGAAGTGAAACTTCTTTAGAATCGTTGTGATTTGAAACTCGGTGAAACGAAATAGCGACACTGAAAAGAGATAAACATAAATCTACAGGACTAAGCCTGTGAGAGTGAGATACTAGTTTTACATTGTGCAGCACAGATTAGAGAATCAATAAGACCGATGATTAAACATAAGTCCAATTTGGACCGAAATAAAACTCATAATAATATATTAGACATATTTATTTTAAAACAGATAGTACTTTCTAAGTGAGCTCCGAAATATAGGTAATGTTTTGACTTCTCTGACAGTAAAAGACAATGCATTCCAGAGTTTGACAGCAACAAGGACAAAAATATAAGTAAGTCTTCACATACTTCTGTGACAATCTTTAGCAATGGTAGGATACTCTCATAACGCATACTTTACTAATGGCCGGTTCCATATATCTTACTGTTACGAGTGTGAGACTCGAATTAAAATGCCGTTGGTATTATAGAGTTTATAAGAACTATACAAACACGTATAACACAGGTACAACTATAACTGAACGCAACAAGTCCAAACGTAATGCAGAAGATCGTAATTCAATAACACGCGCAAAGTCAGTCACTAAATAGATTACCGAATGTACACAAGTCTCGCTTCGCTCGTGGTTCTCTCTCGACTGCCTCGTCCCTCAATCCAGGCATTGCTTTATACTGTACAGATGCAATATGTCTGCCCGGCCGCGTGGATCGAATTTCCTAGAATCAGTATGTACTTTAAATCCGACACACCTGGCTAATGACTGCCATAAAAGATTAAAATGCACAATGAGCTGTTTTCTGATCACAAATTTTAAACACAAAGTAAACAAAAGAAGTCCAAATGCCGAAAGGTAATAAAATGTGTTTCTACAGGTATGCAGGTGTGAATTTGTCTTTGTCGGTGTCTAGGTCGTAACATTACTATTCATTCACTGCCTTACCATCGGTTGAATTTTGACATTACTTCTGCGGAGCTTATTTCAAATTTAAACCAATAGTAGGGGAAATGAATGATCTGTAAGATATAAGAACTGATCATATGTTGTTACTCACCATTTAGTAGATCACACATCTCTGACAAGGGTGTAAATCTGTCCAAAAGCAATTTTGCTAACCATCTGTTTGGGTACCTGTAATTTAATTGATTCTTCCTTTTTGCAGCTCAGCAAATCCCAACTTAATTCTATGTTGGCCAATGTATTATTTTTTAATTGATTATTGATCTTTTGGGCAACGATTTAGAATATAACCAAAATTAATAAAGTCCAGGTATAAATATAACAAAACATGTTTTAATGAGGGAACTGGCGTGAAGTTATGTATGTATGTATGTATGTATGTTTTAATGAATATTCGATATTGGACGTATTCGACTTGTTGATAAGTATTCATCTGAACACAAAAATACTGTCCGATAATCCGCAGTACTTATTTGAAAATATTTTTTTACTTAATTAATTATACTTTTGCATTCTTTTATATCAAATTAAACCAAATTAGTTTATTGTTTCATACTTAATTGTTATAGAATCTAAATTACTGTATGGTATATTATTTACATAATGCTATATATGTGTCTTAAATGTGCTGGATTCTCATGTTTAGGAATAAGACGTAGAGCCGATTTTTCAAACATCAAATAAAAGTTATCAGTCGAATAAATTATAACCTGAGTGAATTCAAAATTAAAACCATTCAACTATTTCATACATGCTACTGTCATTTTTAATTTTTACACGCTATATTTTTTTCTATGAATAACTTTTATCTGATGATCAAAAAGTCAGCCCTGAGATTCCAAAGTTATGTTACAAATATTCATAGGTTATTTATGGGCCCCTAAAGACCACTTTAGGGGGAAAGAGACCACTCTTTCACAAAAAATCCATGCCAGTGCGAGTCAAGAACCATTCGACTGACAGATGGTCACATATCCGTCGTCTCTAAAATTCATATAATATTAAATCAGTCTTGGTCACATCAAGATTGATTCATTGTTGAGCCGAGATGATTTACAGGCTTCTAAAACTGTGAAAAGTTATGATTCCAATTCTATTCTATTTGCCAATCTGAGTTACATAATTGGGACCCAGCTACATATAAATGATGATATGAAACATATAAATGAAATAAAAATAAAATATCCCTCTCTCTTTTAACTATTAAGCTGAGACCTAAAAAATTCTGAAAAAAATTGAAGTGGAGTAGAATTGGAATTGGAGCTTCAAAATGCAATAAAATAGTTTGAAGAATATACGGAAAGTATGTTTCGAGATATGAAAATACTTCAATAATGTCGATTAATTGCTTTTTATTGTTAGTCATCTCCATGGTACCCTTAATTTGTTGAGACATACATTTACCCGATTTTTATACATGGGTAACATTCTAAATAGTTCCTGATGCTACATTCCCAACCAACACATCAATAGATAGTATATAATGTTATTCCATTTACAAACTTGTAGTACTCTATCGGATATGTTAAGAGCATAGAACTCTAGTGAGGTAAGTTCATATTAGGACAGGTTTCCAGTATTACAAGCCATTAAAAACCGATTTTAATTTATTTTAACAATAGGTATAGGTAGCCTGAGATGAGACATTTCTTGTTCAATTGTTTGCTTAAATTTAGAATATACTAGCTTCTGCCCGTGACTTTGTCTGCGTGGAAAGTTTTTTAACTATCCCACAGGAACTCTTTAATTTTTCGGAATCAAAAGTATGAATGAATGAATGAAAACACTTTATTGTTCACCAAAATTTAAACTTAAAAACTAGATACGATAAATGTTGAACAAAGGGCGGCCTTATCGCTTAAAGCGATCTCTTCCAGGCAACCCCTTAAACTAAGGAAAATATTAAAACATGACAGTGACGGTGTAGACAATAAATAATATAAAATGTTCAAAATATATAAAATAAATAAAAATCTTTATTATATACTATATAGACACAGTACATATAGTATCATATAAGTATCCTATATGTTGTTGACCAGGGATATAAGCTACCACCATACAAAATTTCATTTAAATCGGTCCGGTTGTTTTGTAGATTAGCCCGTACAAACAGACAACAAGAGAAACAAAAAATCTAAATTGTTCTATTTCACTTCTTACATCCTCCCCGGACTCGGTTTTTAGCTATTTTTTTTCAATGTACATGAATTCGACCTCTACAGTTTTATTATATATATGGATAGATGATTGATGGGAATCTTGTTGTAAGCACGAAATACCTGTAAGAAGGTCAGTCTTCATAATATAAAATAAACTGTAAGTGATAAAAATATTATATCGATGACATAAAAATCATTTATTAATGAACAAAAGAGCATTGAGTAAATAGTATTGTAAATTACACTAATTATTATCTTAAATTATCGCGCAAATTCATGTAGCATTTTTATAATAGATACTTCTTTTAATATATAATTGAGAAAATAAGTATGTCTGTTACCTTTTTATGACTAGGCGGTTGATCAGATTCTGAAATTATTCAAGGAGTTAGACTGACTCTTGGTGACCTTTTGTCTCAAAAATCAATCTTTAATTCCTTCTAAGAATTTATATTTAGACTTTTGGTAAAAATACTTCAATATAGGTAATAGTTGACATTTTTAATTCATTTAGACAGAAAATTATTAAACGTACACATATCTGGTTGCTTTTTCCGTGAATGAGTCTATGGGAAAAGCATAGTTAAATTGTAAGGGCCGATGTTGAATGTGAACCACACCTAAACGCCAAGTTTTTTTCCGAATTTTATTTGACATTTCTCTATTTTAGACTTACTCAATTTGAACCATGGAGAGATACACAATCCAACAACGTGTTAAAGTTATCCAGACTTATTATGAAAATGGGCGTTCAAATCAAAATGCATATCGTGCACTTCGTGATTTTTTTGGTCAATTTGATCGTCCAAATGTGCGTACAATCGCAAAAATCGTGGAAAAATTCGAGCAAACCGGGTCTGTAGAAGATGTGAGAACACCAGTGCATGCTCGTACAGCTCGTACTGCAGAAAATATTGCTGCTGTTCGCGATAGTGTGGCTGAAGAGCCGTCCACCTCAACTCGTCGTCGTGCCCAACAATTGCACCTCTCACGCTCGTCGTTGATGAACATTATGCATAAAGACTTGCATTTACACGCTTACAAGGTGCAATTGGCTCAAGAACTAAAGCCTCTTGACCATTCCAAACGTCGTGAATGGGCAGAATGGTGGCAAGAAATGGCAACAGTGGATGATCAATTTTCGAAGAAAATCATCTTCAGTGATGAGGCACATTTTCACCTCAGTGGATTCGTCAATAAACAGAATTGCCGCATTTGGGCGAATGAGAATCCAAGAGTGATTGTCGAAAAACCAATGCACCCACAAAGAGTGACTGTTTGGTGCGGTTTATGGGCTGGCGGCATCATCGGGCCGTATTTTTTCCAAACTGAGGCCGGTCAGGCAGTTACTGTGAATGGTGTTCGCTATCGTGAGATGATAACGAACTTTTTATGGCCCGAATTGGAAGATATGGATGTAAACGATATGTGGTTTCAGCAGGACGGTGCCACTTGCCACACAGCTAACGAAACAATGGCTCTTTTGCGCAACAAATTCAATGGCCGTGTTATCTCACGTAATGGCGATGTCAATTGGCCGCCAAGATCATGTGATTTGACACCGTTGGACTTTTTTCTTTGGGGTTATTTAAAAGAAAAGGTGTACGTCGATAAGCCAGCAACAATTCAAGAGCTAAAGGATGAGATAATTCGGCACATTAACGGCATAGAACCTCCATTATGCCTCAGGGTCATCGAAAATTTGGACCATCGGATGGAGGTGTGCCGCCGTGGTCGCGGCGCCCATTTGGCCGATATTTTATTCCATACATAATTGAGTAACACCAATATATCATAATAAAATAAAATTACAATAATTTCCTAAATAGTTTGTATTTTATTCAAAATCAACATCGGCCCTTGAAATTTAACCACTCTAGACCGGGGGTCGTAGCCATCCAGTCGGGCAAATACCCTACCACCTAGCTGTGGGTTGTTTTGTCACCTCTTACGACAGGCCACCCGGCCGCAGGAAATTGTATTCTTTCTCCGTTCCTGCACGGATAAAAATGATTTGTAGTGTGACAAAGGACGTATGTCAGAATAGAGGTGTAGGGAAGGAAGACATACTCTACCGACCCCATATAATTGGGAGAAGGTAAAAGAGTAGTTTTCACGTGACGCTCTAGTCTAGACAAACAGACCGTTTATGGTGACAACTATAGACACAATGATCGTTAACCCCAGATACAACAAAATGGCGGTCACCTCTTGAGCACGATCAAACAGTTGCTAAAACTTGACGTTTTATTATAAGAAACATATATTTTCAGGTGCTTTTAAATATATATACATATATATATAATATTACATAAAATTTACTCTGATAGTCGGACACTTCTTTCTTTGTAGCTCGTGTACACCTCAACATATTAAATTTGTAATATAATACAATTCTAAACATGCCGTGTCTGAACATTGCAGCTATTTGAAAAAAACCAACTGGAATAAACTATATAAACGACGGAGAACACGATGGATTTTTTTAAATATCTTGTCTGTTTGTTCGGGATTCACGTAAAAACTATTGGGCCGATTCCGATGCGATTTTCACTGATCGACAGCAAATTTTTAGACTTAAAATCTGCGCTACTTTTTATACTGGGAATCTAGCGTGAATTTTCCTGGGAGCGGTTTGAAGTTGTTCGGGTGCATAAAAATTAGCATATTCCGACACAGATTTCATTAAAACGATAACTTACATTCTTTTTTTATATGCTTATTATGCTGTGGTACTTTGTATCCCGGAAAGCTTTGGCAATTTCAAGTCAAGCGTGGATGAAGTCGCGGGCATATCCTAGTATTTAATAACATTACTGAAGGTAGAAATACCAACACCCGGTCGCCGTGGAACCTGTCCAATTATCATTTTCATCGGAAAATACCTTTTTATTAAAAGAGCCAATCGGTTTACCAATTCCCAATGTTACCAGATCAAACTTAAAATTCCTAAGCTTTCTATAACTTTTTGTATTTTTTTATACATTTCCGTAGTTATTTTAGCAAATACAGAACACTTATATTTTCGCATAACCATCTGTTTGTCTTTACATGTCAGTTTTTTTCTGGGTATACAGATGCAAACATTCAGCGGCGCAGTAAGGAGAGAGTACCTTAACCGTTATAACTACACAAAAGTGGTCTTAGGAGACTACCCACAATTTTTCATGAAATTTTGATCCCAATATTTTTGTTGACTTAATAAAAAGATAAGATTCCCAAACAATTAAATATTAGGAATTCCCAACATACCAAATACTTTCGTCAAAATTGGTTTGAACGTTGTATATGTCTTCTGTACATATTATAAAACATAGTCGCAACGGTTTACTGATCGTTTTGCGCCAATTAGATAATTTTTCACGAAAGTTATAAGTAACATATTATTTATATATCCTAGTTAAGTTTTTATGTACATAGAAAAAATCAACATTTTGGGTTCGGAGTTATAAAAAATGAATACAATAATGATAAAGAGTAAAAAAATGAATACAATGTGTAACCTGTTTGAAAGATTGCTGGCTACTTAAATAAGGGGTATGGCCTAAGGTTTGACCCGCGGCATAGGCCTGAGGAAAACTCTAGTTTATTATTACATAACATTATAACCGCAACTACTAATAGTCAAATTTTATTCATCACAGAGTTCAATAGCACAAGTCTATTATAATATTATAGTTTTAGTTCATTATACTAGAGTTATATATACCATGTTACCAAACCCTAATAACTTGCCACTCCATCCATGTTTATGTTTATTTTACTTACATAAAAACTTAAAATTAGATTCTACTATATCGCGAGCAAAGGTGCTACATATGTTGAAAAGCGTATATGATAAAATACCTTTCTTGAAAAAAAAACCATTGCGTTGTTTAGGAGGAGTTCGCGGATATACAAACAGACGCGCAAAGCGAAATTGTTTTATATTATATAAAGATTAATAAAAATAATAATAAAATCTACAAGCTCATTACAGAATATCTATTGAATGGTTTTGTAGGCAGTCTACACTAGTATAAAAATGATAGAATTCATGATAAATTAGTTCGTATGGCAACACCGTTCTGAATCAGACAAAAGCCACTGAACCCTGAAAGGTAAGCAAATAGTCCACAATCACCTCGCCTACAGAATGCCCCGTTTCCCTATGTAAATACTCTTGCTATATAACAATGTGTATTTTGCCGTATTATCAAGTAGGTATACTTACACATATTGTATATGTATAGTACAGATTGAACTTTGCAGAGGAGTTTAGTAAAGTTTGAAATAGCCGATTGTCTGTTTATGATATTCGTATTTGAACCCATGTATCCTTAATTCTTACTACGTACATCTAAATTTATATATCCATACATTTGCCCACGACTTCGTCCACGTGTGACAGGTGAATAAATTACAGTTATTTTGCTAATACTTTAAATCAAAGGTCATCCAGCGGGCCAATGGATTTTTAGTATGAATGTATGAAAATACATGAATCTCGGAACTTCCCATAAAAACCCGGGATAAGTAATGTTTCTAAACGGATACACAACTACAATTGTTCTACTAAAAATGTCTACAAGGCATGCCTTTCAAGTTTTGTCGTTTGAAAAAAAAAACACAACTGGAACCTTATAGTACTTTTTATTGTTTTTCAAAGTATTCACCACGTAGCTTAATACACTTTTCCATTCGCTGAAACCAGTTATTATAACATTTATTCCACTCTAAAGTGGGGGTGTTCAAAATGGCTGACTTAAAAACGTCGACTGCTGCTTCACCGAACTGGAACCTTTGACCACGCAGACTTTTCTTAATTTTAGGAAATGTAAAGAAATCGTTAGGGCTTAGGTCAGGACTATATGGAGGATGGTCAAGAATTTCTACTTTTTCCTGCTTCAAATACTCAATCGATTGACGAGCGCTGTGTGAGCTTGCGTTGTCGTGGTGCAGGATGATGCGTCGCTTTTAGTTAGATTTTCGAAGTTCGTCGATGACTTGTGGTAAACAAACTGTGGTATACCACTCTGCGTTAACCGTTCTACGATCTTCAAGTGCAATAGTCGCAACATGGCCGGTTTTTCCAACGAACGTGGCCACCATCTTCTTTGAAGTGCTTCGAAAACTTTAGTCGGCTTTGGCTCGTCTTGAAAGACCCAGATTGTAGACTGTTGTTTGGAATCAGGATCGTAGGCATAGATCCAAGATTCGTCACCACTGATGATGTCGTAGACGTGATTTGACTCTCCTCGGTTGAACCTTTGCAGAGCTTTCTTACACCATCTGATGCGGGCCGCCTTGTGATCGTCGGAAAGCAGATGCGGTATCCAACGGCAAACTAGCTTTCTCACACCAAGCGCTTCATGCAAGATCTTCTGAATGGTTATCCCTGAGATGCCTAATAGAGCCTCTATCTCTCGATATATCACATGACGATCTTGGAGAATTAGTTGTCTCACAGCAATGATGTTATCTTCAGTGAAGGCGGATTTTGGGCGTCCTTCGCGAGATTTGTCACTAACACTAGTATGTCCACGCTGGAATTCTAAATACCAGCGTTCGACAGCCTGCAGACATGGGGCTTCATCACTGAACACAGATGTTAGCTTTTCAAAACACTGAAGCCGTGTCAGGCCTCTTCTAAAGTTGTAGAAAATTATTGCACGAACATTTTCCTTAGAAATATTCATTTTCGTACGTAACCTGACAGATTCCAATCAACGCTGTGACTAAACAATAGCATTAATCCTAATACTTTCAACTGTTTTGAGATTCAAAATTTAAACACATTCCAATATAGAACAGTTCCAAATTCAAAATTGCCGGGAAATATGGAAACGACAGAACTTAAAAGGCATGCCTAGTACTAAATGTAGAAACTGACACATCAATCAAGTCCTAAAATCACGTATTTTCGAAATTAGGAAATCCGGGGGAAATGTAAAAAAATCCGGATTAGACAGATATGTAAATTGTAATACAAGCTATGCCGTAATAAGAGTAACACGGACGTTTAAATGCTAAAAATATTTAGATAATTATGTCATCAATTCTAAGAAATAAATTCGGGATTCCCAGGACATGAAGGACGGTATTTAACAAACAACGTAACTGATCATTCTAGTGAAAACCGTATCGCCAATTATTATGCATGGTGTTGAAAATAAAAAATAGTCTTCTTCATGTAAGTTTTAATGAAATGTTTATTTGTAAAGACAAGTAACAAAGGTTGCTATGATACTATGAAAAAATATTTAAATACAAATGAACAAGTATTACAAACCAGTATTTACAACAGCTAACCACTGTAAACCACTCCCGGTCAAAAACCCCGCGCGATTCCCGCAACACAAAGTACCGCAGCATTTGAAAAAGAATGTTGAAAATTATGTAGGGATAAGCTAATTTTTATGCGTCCTAACAACTTTAAACAGCTCCCGGGAAATCCCCGCAAAGTTCACGGCCTTAAAGTGTAACAAATTTTATTTAAAAAAATTGCTATTAGTCAGTAAAAAAACCTTATTGAAATCGGCCCAGTAGTTTTACGTGAATCCCGAACAAAAAGACAAGTAGTATAAAACAAATTGCATTGTGCTCTCTATCATTCATATAGTCTATTCAAGTTGGTTTTTTTAATAGCTTAATGTACAGACACGGCGTTTTTAGAATTTCATAATATAGATATATAATTACACCGGCGTACAAAAAATAAAAATAGTCTGTCCTTATGACCAGACCCATCTATTCTTATGTATTTCGATGTGCTGAATCCGAATCTGGCGTTTGATCTAATACACCTTCAAAATTTTGAAGGTGTATGGATCAAACTGACCCGATTCGGTCTTTTGGTCCATAGAGACTCAAATTTTGTGTCTGGGCTAAATTGATCCCAGATTCGGATTCAGCAATATAATATAATAATACATCTATATATTAATACGTGAAGCAAAAACTTTGTACCCGTTTTTACGAAAATTGCGCGAACGGAGGAGTATGAAATTTGGCACACTTATAGTTTATATAGAGAAGAAGCGACGAATGCTATAATTTTTTTAAATCTTATACATAAAATTCTCGTGTCACAATGTTTGTTCCCATACTCCTCCGAAACGGCTTGACCGATTCTTATGAAATTTTTTATGCATATTCAGTAAGTCTGAGAATCGGCTACTATCTATTTTTCAAACCCCTAAGTGATAAGGGGTGTCCACCCCAAAAAAATATTTTTATTTTATGGATATTTTTTTATTTTTTTAGGATACAGCATTAAAAAATACATACAACCCTGAATTTTCACCCCTCTACGATCAACCCCTATTTTTTATTTGTTAATTATAAACTTTTAATTTTTTGGCAAGATTTTTAATCTTATTTTGTCATGACTTAGAATCAAAAAAATTATATTACTCTTTTAGATTCACAATTAGAACCGGTAGGTGGCGCTGAGATCGGGTTCTGGAATCCTCCTAATCATCTAGAGCGATTTTGTGTGTTTGAGTGGGTTCCCGGATGGTTTAGATTCGCAATTAGAACCGGTACGTGGCTCTGGGATCAGGTTTTAGAATTTTATTTTTTAAAGGCAGGACAACGTCTGCCGGGGCCGCTAGTTTATGCATAAAAAATACATTACATCAATAAAAAACTCATTACACACACTACCATATTTTGCCACACACACGCATATATACTCTTTTGTTTATAGTTCAAATCAAATTAACAGTGTAGCCTTGGCGAAATCTGTGATTATAGAAGTATGGTCTTTGACATTAATTATTATGGTCGAATTTCGACCACGGGCGACCATTACTAAGAATAAATCGGTCTAGTCAAAATTACAGACCACTTTTCCTTTTTGTGGGCCGGTGTTATTATATTATAACACAGTATCTCCTTTATCCTTTAATCCTTCCCAAATCTATTTATAGGATGTTACAAGAACCGTCTGTCATCACAATTATCGTTTTTTACATAAAATCCAGAATTTCATCGGGTTCCGATTATCCCTGAATCTTTGTAAGGTCCATTAATCCGTTTAACGAAATTGGAATTTTGCCCTTTGACGGATTTATAAGAGAAAGTTTCTTAGTAAGTGACAGTCTTCGTGCAATTTTAACGTCAAATATTTAACGACTTTCAAGAGATTTAGTTTGTGAATTGGTTCATTTTTGCTTTGATTGCTTTCTAGATCATAATTTGTATGAACTTTAACTTAACTATTATTGTGATATTATTTTGTTGTAAAAAGCGATATTAGTCTACTATACAGTACAGGCAGTGTTATCTAGTCCTTTAAACTCTAATTAAAAATCGAATTCCATGAAAGACACTACCTACAAGAGTAATAATCTTCTATATATATAAGTATAAAAGAAAGCCGTGTTAGTTACACTATTTATAACTCAAGAACGGCTGTACCGATTTGGCTGAAAATTAGTGGGGAGGTAGCTAAGAACCAGGAGACGGACATAGAATACTTTTTATCCCGTTGGAACCGATAGGAGGCGCTGAGATGGGGTTCTAGAATCCTCCTAATCACCTGGAGTGATTTTGGTGGGTTTTTTTTATGTGTTTGAGTGAGTTCCCGGATGGTTTAGATTCGCAATTAGAACCGTTAGGTGGCGCTGGGATCTGGACCTAGATTTTTATTTGTTCAGAGCAGGTCAACGTCTGCCGGGGCCGCTAGTAATTTATACTTCTACAATCAAAACAGTGAAATTTAACATAACTAATAGTAATTTTTTGCCATTTATTGTTATATTATATTTGATTTACTGAAAAATGGCATCCGAGTGATGTGGTACATAGTTGCCGCAAATTTATTTCTCCAGTAGTAAGCATTAGATGTCCCAAATGTAATTTATTACAGCATAGGAGCTGTGTTGGGATCTCGGCCAAAGGCAATGTTGCTGCTACCTGGATCTGCCCTGATTGTAGAAGGGGCATCGAGGGATAACAGGGACGATACTCCAGTGCAGAACAGATCGCTAATAACAAGCAAAGATATGAATATGAATATTAAAAGGTCGCTCGAAAAAATCTAAAGCAATGCACTAGTAAATTAAAAAAAAAAATATGGGCGACCTTTTAAAATTCAAATTTTGAACGGAAACTTTCAAGACTTATTATTTTTTGGTCTATAAAATTATACCGTAGCAAGAAAAAAATATATAAAAAATACGTTTTTGCCGATTTTTGAAATATTAAAAAATTTGGAGCGACTTCTTAAATTTTTTTTTTGAGCTGTCCTTAGAGGGAATTCGTAAAACATCAAAAAATAACATTTTTTTCACTCGGAGACTCAAAAAAAAGTGGGTGCTTTGGCGCCACCCTAATATACATTGGCACTAGATTTTATAGTTTAATTTTAATTTGTATATATAATTTTATTTAGTTTAATTTGTAGAAATAGTGTATGAGAAATTTAATAAATTTTATTATTATTTAATCCTTCATAATATACGTATACATACAATTTCTTTAATTACTATTAATGTTTTTGGTAAGTAATTACGGAAAAAATTAGGTAACTTCTAGTTAAGGATAAAAAACTTTTTTTAATAGCTAGGCTCAGTAAAGTGTATTTCACTTTGCTAATAGTTATTTCAGTTAATTGTCAATCTGTAGTCTATAGTTCTCTATTTACAGTATTTAATTGCGATATACATTTCATAACAATATTTTATATATGTATGGCCTGAGATTATATGCTGTGTATGTGTGATATGTGTGCATTAAACACCGTGCGTACTATGCACTTTATTATTAATTTTTCATTCTTATTAATATGAATACTTTTATTTATTTTTATATTTAATTTTCTTTAGCTAATTCCTACGGCCAGGCTGCCTGTCGTAATAGGCGAAAAAACAATCCAATGGCCAGGTGGTAGGATATTTGCCCGTCCGGAAGGCTACCACCCCTGGTCTAGAGCATGCCGCCATAACAAGCAGAGTTGTGTTCCGTCATTAGTAGCCAGTTTCCAGTCCCATCTACGAGTCCGGCATCACATTGGTAGCACATTCAGTGTTGCAACTGTTCATAGGCGACGATAACCACTTTCTAACACAGTTGGGCCGTCAGCTTGCCTGCTGTATTCCAACAAAAAAAAAGTTTTTTTATAAAAACAAACCAAAAATAGGCGTGGATGGATGTATTATGTACCACATATAGATCTTACGGATCTTTGAAAACACTTCATTACGTTCTTCATCAACCTGACTCGGACTAATGAAGATATAATTTACATCACGCTAGTAAAGTACGAGTATTTAAATAATATAAGGAAAAGTAAATTAGTTACTGACACTGTAGCTGGGGTTACACAGATGGACAGACACACAATAGAGTGAAATCGGAAAGTATATTTTTATCATTGTATATCAAGAACATAAAAAAATAAATGATCTTAAGAACATAGTAGCAAATATGAAATAACATATAAATATATTTCTGAAGCATTCATTTCCTTCCGAGCGCCTTTTGTTGCAAATGTCCATAGGGGATGGTAACCTCTTTCCATCAAGTGGGCAATCTGCCTGTCTGCTGAACTCCTGTAATAAAAGTAAAAAAAATACTTTCATATAGATTTAGTACAAAACTGTAATTTTACATTAAAAACAAACACTTCAATTTTATTTATCTGTATAATTTAACCTTAGTAATTTCTACTAGGAAATAGGATTGAGTAAGATATTTACCAATCTATTTCTATTTTGGCTACTATCAAAGCATTTATTAACATTTTATTTTCATCGTTGAAGCTCGTATTCCGAAATACACAACCATTTTCAAAGATATAACGCCGAATAAAACAAGTATTTGGCCCGTACCGACACAATGACGTAACCTCTTGCCAAAGTTGGAATACCTAGAATAGATCCGCAAGTAGGTCGGGCATAGATATATATATATAGACATTGCAATTTGGCTGGAAACCTCGCTAGGAAACTGGACGGCCTGGCATATGGGGCACAAGTCATAAGAGATGTAATACTTTTATTTAATTTATTTAGGAAACATACAATAATTATAATTCTCACAATATAAAACACATAAATTAATACACATATCAGCTAAGTTTCCACAAAAAAATATTTCATGTTACGCATTTGGCTCATACAACTATAAAAAATTTATAATATTGTTGCAAATTGGGCCACCTGCATACCTGTAGACAAAGCACATTTATTACCTGCCACGGCGTTTGTGTTTAAAATTGATAATTAGAAAACAGCCTATTGTGTAGTGTACTCGTTTATGGCCGTTCGCAGGCATAATCACGCAGGTGTGCGGATTACGTTTTCTGGGAAATTGCGTCGACGCTTGCCACGACGCTTGCATCGGTGCATTATAAAGCAATGGCCCAATGGAGAGATCGTCAGTCTAGCGAGAACCATGATCAAGGCAAGACGTGTGTACATTTTAGTGACGGACTTTGCGCGTGTTATTGAATTGTGAATTACATTTGGACTTATTGCGTCCTGTTATATTTGTACCTGTGTTAGACGTGTTTGTATAGTTCTAATAAATTCTATATTAATTCCAACGGCATTTTAATTCGAGTACCGTACTCGTAACAATATATTTGATATAATATTGGAAAATTCGATTTTTTAAAAAGGAATTAAATAATACAAGACCACACAAAAATCTATACAATATGTCTATTTATCTATATCATTATTAAGTCATAATATAATATAATATATGCTTGCGAGCCAGCTAAAATAAGTCCTTTTTTTATAATCGACAGACAAACACACATATTGCATATCCCCAAATTAAGCAATCTACACTTGTATTATGAGTGATATATAACGGAACACTCTGGGGCCGATTCCAGATACCCACCCGTAAATAATAGGAAAAATCGTTTTCGAAATTTACTATGTCAGGAATCGACCCCAAAACCTCTGCGATGCAATGAGAAAGGCCGGTAAAGGCTTAGCCCGCTTAACCACAGCGGCGGTCGAGTATATAGTGAATAACGCTTAGATACAAAAAAAGATAAATAATTATTTCTAATAGCGACACACAACACAAAATAGTACTAACATAACAAAGGAATGCACCGGTGGTTCGGGCATGTGGAAAGAATGCATGATAAAAGAATGACTAAACAGATATACAATGCAAAACTGGATGGATGCAGAAGTCGTGGAAGGCTACGACACACCTGCCATGATCAAATTGATCGTGTACTAGCAGAAGGTGATGTCAGGAGCCTTAAGAACAGACGAGCGTGCATGACAAGAGCTATGAATGTCAAAGAAGCAAGTGAGGTGTGTAAGAATAAGCCTGAATGGCGCTCTGTTGTTCGTGGCTACCCCGCAAGGGCGCTGGCGTGAAGTTATGTATGTATAACAAAGTATATATAAAATTATACAGAAATTGTATGCCGCAATTTGAAAATGAGGTTGGCACTCAGCATTTTTTGCTGTGCCGAAACGTCCGATACAGCGCTGATTTTCAGTGACCACTTCCTAAATTACATACGGCATGCGACCCATGCTAAACACTAAAAAGCGCATAAATATCAAAGATTAAAATATAAAGCACAAGAAACAGAAAAATGCAGGTTGAAATAATGAGTATAATGAAAAATTACCAATCCTAAGAGAGAGATAAATGTAATAAATATATAATCACACTAAATATTTACATCTATTATTAGATATCTCAAACTTTCATTATACGTATATATTATTGACATTTCTCGTTGTTTTTTGAGCAGATTTAAAAATATATTTTCAATTATAGCCTATGTGTCATTCTGACGTTTAAGCTATATTATTGTAAAGTTTCAACCAAATCTGTTCGGTTATTTTTTTTACAGTAAAAAACATAAAAGTGCACCCGTTTTACTGCCACAAGGTGGCAAAAACGGCCCACTCTATGGAAGGTAGTCATCACCGCCTGGACGTTTGCAACAGCAGGGGCGCTGCCAATGCGTTATCGGACTCCAAGAAATAGAACGCCCTTTTAAAAAATCCCAAGTCCTAGCACAGAGGGAACACCGAGGCGGGAAGTTCCCTCCGGTTCATTGTTGTATGCGAATAAAAGTTCGTAAGCGTAGAGAATCGTTACGTGGTTGAGCGTGGGAACTCAAGCAAATGGAGATGAACACCCCGTTGATGGCACGCAGTGTCCTTGCAAACATGAGGAAATGGCACCAGTTTAAACAATGTCTCGGAAAACATACATACATACATAACTTCACGCCAATTCCCTTGCGGGGTAGGCACGAACAACAGAGCGCCGTTTTAGACTTATTCTTACACACCTCACTTGTTTCTTTGACATTCATAACTCTTGTCATGCACGCTCGTCTGTTCTTAAGGCTCCTGACGTCACCTTCTGCTAGTACACGATCAAAAACGGCCTCGGAAAACTCTTTCTTAAATGTTTCAAAACCTAGTTTGTATTTGTATAAGGCTTTATTTACATTTGCATTAGTTAAATTTGTTACCTTGCGAAAAAGGCGAGTTTAGTCCTTATCATCGTTTGGACAGTAATTTTACAGTTAGTAATAACTTATCGACTAAGTAGATGTCTTTATTGCAGGTCTATCCGTGCAGGAATGGCGATAGAATCCAATTTCCTGCGGCCGGGTAGCCTGTCGTAAGAGGTGACAAAACAACCCATAGCCTGGTACTAGGTTATTTGCCGGTCTGAATGGCTACCACACCTGGTCTAGAGTATGTCGCTTTAACAACCTTGAGTTGTGTTCCGGCATTAGTGGCTAGGTTCCAGTGTCACTTTAAAAAGCGGCAGCACATTAGTAGCGCCTTTGGAGTTACGCATGTTCATAGGCGCCGGTAACCGCTTTTCATCAGGTGGGCTGTCTACCTGGCTACTGAACTCATGCAATAAAAATAAGAAATAAAATGTATGTCAAAACGATGATAAGGACCTGTCCGCAAGTTAATAACGCAAATGAAAATCAAGCTTAAGTTCGTATATTGGACCACAAACGCGCTTACAGATGAAACTCTATTCTATACTCTATTTCACAAACTACAAATAAAATTTTGCTAAATGCGTATATCTCGCTAGCCTGGCAGTTTGCTAATAAACTCGTGCTATTATAAACCTGTAACGAAAGGCTTTCTGCGGACTATTCTAATATTACCCGTCATACTGTTTTTATCTGTGCAGGAACGGAGAAAGAATACAATTTCCTGCGGCCGGGCGGCCTGTCGTAAGAGGCGACAAAACAACCCACAAGCCAGATGGTAGGGCATTTGCCCGACTGGATGGCTACCACCCCTGGTCTAAAGTATGTCACCATAACAACCTTGAGTTGTGTTCCGGCATTAGTGACCAGGTTCCAGTTTCCCTTAAGAGAGCAGCAGCGCATTTGTAGCACCTTTGGTGTTGCAAATGTCCATAGGCGATGGTAACCGCTTTCCATCAAGCGGGCCGTCTGCCTGTCTGCTGATCTCCTGCAATAAAAAAAAAATACTGTTTACTTTGGATTTACTAGGGCTAATATCACAGCTTTGTTTGCGTTTAATTTAGTTGACTTAATAAGCTCCTATTCGATTTCGAAAATATCGTGATATTAAAAAGGAGCTATGTAGGACTTTAAATTTATTACTTCGGTTTTAAAAAAGTTTTATTTTGGTTTCTACAAAAATATTAAATAAATCTATTAGAAGGTTAATTACTATCTTCCAAATCGCTTTAGCTCAAAGCTAATCATTTCATGCCGATATTATGTGAGAGCGTGTTATCAAACTGATCGAGCCGTTCCTAAGAACTGAAATCAAGAGAATGGCTCCAATATGACACTACCACGTCCAAAACGTTTGCCTGCAAGCAAAGGAGATCTCCAATCGAAATATAATAAAGAATTCCTTTTAGGTGCTTTTACTCTCTATATCATACTTTTCCTCTCCAGTTATAAAACCAAGGGAACCCTTCAAATTACATTCAATACACAGGTGGTCAGAACGAGGGTCATTTGCACCCTTTTCGTATTGATATGTGGGGTAAATTGCCCATATGCCAAATATGTAATCGTGACTAGAATAATACGTACGGCAACGAGTTTGTTGTACGGAATATAGCCTTTATAATATTAACTAATGTAGCTACGGGACTACAGCAGGGTTTTTAAGTGTAAAGAACGAACAGCGCTGAAAGTACGGCGCCTGAAGGATCGGCGCTATGTCGAACGGAGTGTAACTTCCGCTGATTTGCCATAGATAGATAACACTTTCAGCGCGTTCCATTTGTAACTCACAACGCCCAAAATGCTCCGTTAGCCGTTCCACAAGGCGACAGCGGTCGTTGTCGTCATCATTTTCGATCACACATCGCTCGCAACAACCCATGTCAAGAGGTGGGTCGAATAACAGTTCCACTTGGGTTTACGATTGTAACGCCGCGCGCGGGCAAGAAAGTGGAACGGGAAAAATCGCGGTCGTGTACGTGGTCGTTGTGAGTCTCTATTGGAACGTAGCTTTTATTGTATACCAATACAAGAATGAAGTTACAGATTTAAACTATCTAATTATGCACAAAGGGCAGTCTTATCCCTAAAAAGCGATCTCTTTCAAACAACCCCAAGAACGAATTGAGGTGATATAGGTGATAGGCCATTGTGATATAGGTAACATAGTACGAAGTAGGTACTTATACGTTTTAATAATAAATACATACATTATATATATATATATGTACAATCCCAAAGCTAAACAAGTTACGCTTGTGTTATGGGTAACATACAACGGACCACTCTAGAGTCTATCGATTCCAGACACCCAGACCATAGTTAATAAGGGATAGTCAGTTTACGAAATTTACTATGCTACGAATCGAACCTGGAGCCGGCAAAGGCTTAGCCCCCTCAACCACAGAGGCGGTTATTAGTTTAATGTGTAGATCTAAATATACGAGTACATGTATAGGTAATGTTTCACTATTTAGAAAAAAAAATCACGGGAAAAAGGTAGTGTAAATAAGATACAATGCAGAAATCAAGTTACAATTTCATTAACAAAAATTATGTTATTATGAACTAGGGCACCAAATTGTATAGGTTCAGTAGCGACAGAAAAATTGATTAATCTACTGGCGGCAAATGAGTAAATCCGCCTCTCGTAGGATTTGTGTGAACTGTACTCTTATAGACACTCCACATTTTCGCGAGAATGCATGAAAAGAATACGAGAACCCGTTTGAGTAAGTAGTAAGAAGTACATACATATATTTTCTATTATAAATAATATTCTATTCTTCTTTCCTTATTGTCGGTTATAACAATTCATAAAATAAACAAGCACTCAAATACACGTTTAAGTAATATGAATAATATATCAAAATCGATATAAGAGCCTTACGATACTCGAGTCGTTGTATTGACCTAAGTGATACTTGCACGATGTCCTTGTTCGATCAAAGTCCAAGGTTCGATTCGAAATAATGAGGTCTTCAGATACATAAGAGGGTTTTCATACAATCAATTGAATACTTGACGTGTTTTGTATGGGAATCCCTTTACTTGTTATATTTTTATAAAAGTACTGTGAGGGATATAAGCAATTGTCTATGCTTATCGAAAATTGTATACCTATTAATATATCAATTTTATTTATTACTAACTTATACCCGCCCGCTTCGAGTGCCGTAAAATACGTTCTTAGCTGACCTCTCTCTACTTGGCGAAAGGAAGGTCCATGCCAAATTTCAAGTCTATAGGTATTATAGTTCCTGAAATATCGTGATTAGTCACTATATACGTCGATTTCAATTATATATGTATATATATTATATATATAGATTAAATCCCTCACCGCGAGCATTCGCCTGTAATGTAACGTTACAGATCAGAGCGTCACATTAGTGAGGGAGTAGAACCGAGCGTTACAGTGCACAACCTGTAATGTTACAGATTAAGCATTACATCGGTGAGGGAGGAAAACCAAGCATTACAGTGTGCAACCTGTAATGATACAATCTGTATATTTTCATCATCAATCATCAATCGAATCAACTAAACGCTCAAAATCGAATCCTAAATGTTACATTACAGGCGAATGCTCGCGATGATGCAGCCCCTTTATACTAATTCATCACACAATAATAAATATTATTTATTTATTTTAGACACATAAATCCATAAAAAACTATTTGAACAATAAAATTAAATATTAGAAATTAAAATTAACAAATGTCAGTCAGTCAGTCAGTTTTTAATTTAAATATTTATATATAAGCCGTGGTAGCTTAATGGTTAGCACACTCACATTCCAAAGTCAAAGAACGCGAGTTCGTATCCTAGCCGGAAAACATGCATCACTTAGGCAGTTTTCTAATTTAATCTAAAAATCTACAATACGTGCGACACTCAGATTTATCAATACTACTCAGAAACAAAGCGCCAGTCGATGGTTTGTGTGCTACTGCTCCATCACGACAACGCGTCCGCCCATACCGCGCTCAAAACGAGGGACTTCCTGGACAGCACGCCGGTAAAAGTCCTGGGTCACCCTCCTTATAGCCCTGATCTAGCAACGTGTGATTTCTTTTTATTCCCGAAAATAAAAAATGAGGTCAAAGGGATACAATTTTCGTCGCCGGGAGATGCGCTGTCAGCGTTCGAGCAAGCTGTAAACGAAGTGTTTGCGACGGACTAGAATATGTCTTTCGATAACTGGTTCAAGCGCATGAAACTTTATATAGAGGCTGTTGGAGAGTACTTTGAAAAGATTTAATAAAAAAATATTTATCTATATAACTTTTTTTTTCGCAAAACTTTCTTGTGTCCCACGTATTGTTACAATTACGACGTACTAAATCATCCGAGCGTTACATCTCGGTTACATTCGAAGCGTTCACTTCAATCTTTTTCTTCTCTACTTCGCGCGGTTTTAGGACCATTACGCATGACATCCTTCAAACATTAAGCTCAAATTTCTTGGGTCTTCCTCTTTTACCAGGTCCTGGCGAAAGCGGCATATTATGTATTTTCACTAAAGGATGGTGAAAATAATATGATTTCTTGAAAAGCAGTTTTCATGAGATGAGAATTTAAGAGTTTTCAAGATTGACGATTGACGACCTCCATGGTTGCAGAGGTCCCAAGTCTGATTCCTGGTATAATAAATTTCGTAAACAAACTTTCCATTATTTACTATGATCTGGGTGTCTGGGATCAGCTCCTGAGTGGTCCGTTGTATATCACCCGTAACACAAGCGTAATTTGCTTAACTATAAAGTGTGTGCTTCTCGGACGATTATTTTTATTATTGTTACGAGTTACAGGACTCGAATTAAAATGCCGTTGGAATTACTATAGAATTTATTAGAACTATACAAACACGTACAACACAGGTATAAATATAATTTGCCGGGTCGAAATCGAGGCGATCAGTTAGCGGGAAACCGCCTCCATGCTCGCCATCTGGTCTCAAGAGTTGGAAAACCCTGTGGCCGGCGGCTACACGGTGGAGGCAATCAGGCCGCAGCTGATGGAATGGGTCACCCGCGAAAGCGGAACCCTGACCTTCAGGATGACACAGATACTTACCGGACACGGGTGTTTCAATAAGTACCTGTGTCGCATTGTGGGCTGCTTGCCTTCCCCGGAATACCGCCAGTGCGGCGCACCCGACACGGCGTTTCACATGCTAGTCGACTGCGCGGCATGGGCGCCGCAGCGTTTCGAACTCGAGACACAAGTAGGAGCGATCGACTCGCTCTGCAGTCTGGTGAAAGCCATGCTGCATAGCAGCGATACCTGGGGGGCTGCGGCTACTTTTTGTGAGACGGTAATGTCTCTCAAAGAGGCCGCCGAACGAGATAGGGAGAGGAATATTATTGCGCATACTAATGCGACTCCACGCGGACGCCGGCGGTTGGCTGGCATCCGGAGACGCAGGTATGCGCATGACTTCCCACCCTGAATAATACCGTTTCGGGGGGCCTTTAGCTATCAAGGGAGCAAAGGATTCATCACCCCCGCCGACGAAGTGAATGTGTTCTGATTCCCGGGGCACATTCAGGCACTTTTTGCGCTGGATCGGACTGGGCGTAACTACGTTCTAAGTCTCAGCTTTTCCTACATAAAAAGCGCGGGGCACATGGGAGGAGGGTGGTTTTAGTGGGTAGTGGGTGTTGCCCGTGCAACTTCTCTGAGTTTCCACACAAGCTGGCTTGATTATTGTTCGGATTGCCTCTTGTCAAAGGGGAAAGCCTTCATGATCAACTATGGTCTAATCCCTTGCAAAGGACCCAGTATTGTGCGTAAATAGCATTTCCCCCGCCTTAAAATAAAAAAAGGTATAAATATAACTGAACACAACCAGTGCAAACGTAATGCACGATTCAATAACACGTGCAAAGTCCGTCACTACAGGTATATAGATTATCGAATGTACACACGTCTTGCCCTGCTTGACTGCCTCACCCCTCCCTTGGGGCATTGCTTTATACTGTCCAAATACAATATGTCTACTCGACCGCGTAAACGGAATTTCCAAGAATCACACCTGGCTAATGACTACCATAAAGATTACAATACACAATGGGCTGTTTTTCTAATTACAAATTTTAAACACAAAGTAAACAAAAGAAGTCCAGATGCCGAAAGGTAATAAGTTGCAGATTTGAATTGGTCTTTGTTGGTCGTAATATAATTACTAATATTTATTTAATCGGCTGAGTCAGGGGCTGCCTACGCCGCGGTTTTAGCTCAAGACGTCAAACGGAGCAAATATAGAGCATTAGGAAAAGGATGTAACCTTTTCCTAATTATAACCTATTTGTGCCGTTTGTGGTTGAAATATTAAGCCCGTGGGATCCAACGGAAAAGAGTTTCTTTAAAGACATCTGTAAGAAACTCTTAGACACTACCCGTGATGCGAAGGCTGGCTCATATTTCGCCCAACAAATAAGTATTGCCCTTGCAGCGTGGCAATGCAGCTGTTTGATCTGTCACATGACGGTGCGGCGACGGCGGCGGCGTGCGCGTGGGCTGTGCATTTTTTTTTCTAAAACAAAAGTAGCCTAAGTGACTTCTTATAACATCAGCTATCTGCCAGTGAGAGTCCCGTCAAAATCGGCAAAGCTGTTTCAGAGATAGCCGGAACAATCAGACAGAGAAAATTTTTAATATATATTGTGATATAAGTACCGTATATACTTTCATATATGCATTTAGTAAAAATCTGTTATTTTGACACTTAATTTTTTTACTTCTATAGATAGGTTTCAATGTTTAATTTATTTATTTACATAATTACGGATCGGTTGTCAATCCTAATACATATGGTATTCTTATATCGTTGGACATTATTGTTCGCATTTACCATAAGCAAAAAATACAATAATGAAATACATTTAATTTAGCAACGTCAGGTGTTGCCAGTACAGAGCAAAAAGTCGATTGTACGTCCCGCATTATCAGATCAATCATACTAATGTACAGCGAAAAAAAGATTGCTTCACATTTTCACGTATAACAAATGTTGCTAGAATGGAAATTTGGCCTATACTTATTAACTTTCCGAGCACAATTTGGGTTTTAGGCGGCAACTTGAAAGGTGATGTTTCTTCGTGCAGTTTTTTTTTGAAAATATTTTAAGATTAATTAAGAATGTACTAGTTGTTGATCTGCAGCAGCAGTACTGTCCTACGGGGTCGCGTCGTGGACACTTATGGCAAGACTGGTCCACGGATTCCAAGTCACTCGACAGGTTATCGAGCGAGCTATGTTGGGTGTTTTTCTTATGGATAGAATTAGAGATGAGGATCTCCGTAAAAGAACTAAGGTAACCGACATAGCTCCCAAATTAGCAAGTTGAAGTGGCAGTGGGATGGTCACGTCTGTCGCAAGACCGATGGCTAATGAAGCAGACGAGCGCGACGGCGAGCTAGCGCCTCGGTGAACGTAGCATCGGACGCCTACCATCTTCGTAAACAAACAACCTGCGCAAGGTTGCGCAAGCGCTGGATGAGGAAGGTTGACGACGACTAATTGTTGGACAATTCTTTATTGATACAAAAAGTTTGTGTTTGTGTTAAATGTTGTAGAGCCATGCTGGAATAATTATCTTACAGCTCTTAGGGCCGACCGGCCGGCTCGATCAGTGTGACTGTGTGATCACTTTCACAGAATATTGAAGTACACGTGTTTCGTGTGATAAAAGTTCCGGAGGCCCGTATTCCTTCTTCCCTATCCCATCTTAGCTATCCCATTCTTTATGTCTGACCATTCTACCTCAGCCCCTCTATCTTATCCTAAGGGTGCCTTTCTACCAAAGATGTGCTATGCAGCTATTCTGCGAAAATGTAAAAACTAAAAGTCTATAGCTAACGGTAAACATTTTCCATTACGTGGACAGTCTTCATGTATGCCAACTTCGCAATAAAAAAATCTCACGTTTTTGAAATAAATTCACCATTTCGAATTGCTAAAAGAATCTAATATGTGGTACGATTTAGAGTTATAATTTAACTCAAGCGTCTATTACTTAGGTTATGCAAATATTAATGATTTTTTTATTCTAGCTGCAAACCAACCCTATAAAGACATTAAAAAATAAAAGTGGGACCACAACACTCATGGTACATAAGCAGTCTTGAATTATAATGAAAAAGTTATATCTATAATATTATAAAATTCTAAAAATGCCGTGTCTGTACATTGAACACGATGCTATTTTATTTTTCAAATCTTGTCTGTTTGCCCGCTTCTTCGGGATTTGAGTAAAAACTACAGGGCCGATTTCGATGCAGTTTTCGCTGATCGACAGCAAATTTTTAGACTTAAAATCTGCGCTACTTTTTATCCTGGGAATCCCGCAAAAATTCTCTGGAAATGATCTAAAATGGCCAGAGTAAAAAAATATTCCAATGCCATTTCTTCACTGATCGATAGCAATTTTTTTTTATTGCATGAGTTCAGCAGACAGGCAGACGGCCCACTTGATGGAAAGCAGTCACCATCGCCTATGAACATTTGCAACATCAAAAGTGCTACAAATGCGCTGCTGCTCTCTTAAGGGAGACTGGAACCTGGTCACTAATGCCGGAACACAACTCAAGGTTGTTATGGCGGTATACTCTAGACCAGGGGTGGTAACCATCCATTCGGGCAAATAGCCTACCACCTGGCTGTGGGTTATTTTTTCGCCTCTTACGACAGGCCGTCCGACCGCAGGAAATTGTATTCTTTCTCCGTTCCTGCACGGATAAAAATTTTATGTAGTAAATTGTGTGATTTTTTAATCCCGGGAACTCCAGTTTGTAGTTGTTCGGTTGCATAAAAATTAGCTTTTTCCAACACAGTTTTCCCTAAAACGACGGTTTTATTTTTTAAATGCTGCGGTACTTTGTGTCCCGGGAATCCCGCGGGAATTTCAAGTCAAGCGTAGACGAAGTCGCGGGCACGTCATAATAATATGACAATAATAATATGATTGATAATGTCGTTATTTGATCGAATGTCCGATCTGTTTGCCGATAAACCTTCCTTAATGTCGTTGTAGCGTGTTTGAACAATTACGTACATTGGACAATACCTGCTTATAATGGCGGTAATGGTTTGGTAAGTTTAGAAAGAAAGAAAAAAGAAAGCAAGAAAATATTTATTTATATAATAATCAGCCCATAAATTATAATAATAATACCCGCAAGGGGGCTTTATAGCGAAGCCTTAGGTGAGTAGCGACACCTCGTACCTGACTCCAGGGGCCAAGGCAAGGCCCCCGCCTCCGTGCTTGCCTCAGCCAGCTGGCACGGAGTGGAGATCGCTAGAGCTAAGACTCAAGCTCCAAGGATGGAAGTGATAAATGGCATCACGTCGGAAGTAGCTTCGGTGAACCTGGAGCCCAACTCTCTACACCCCTTAGCCACTCACACCCATGTTGCCCCTGTCTTCTATGGCATTTTTTTGGGGCCCAGTGGCGAGTCATCGTCTGCCCATTTTTCCATGTTCCCCGAACATTGCGACGGGCAGACGCCATAGTCCCCATATTCCCAGACCCCTAGTATCACTAGCAGTTCACCCCAATAGCCCGGTACTTCTTGTCCTCTTATCCCACAATAGTCCTACACCGACCGGGACTTGTCCTTAGGTGCATTATTATATGATGTAGACAAGGATAATCGCCGATCAGTGTCACGCCACATTTACATTAAATTTATCAAAGGGCCTTTACGTGTTGGCCTCCCCGTGGCCCCACGCAAGCCCTCCAAAAGTCCGGGGCATTTTTATAGCCCGTGGTCTTTAAAGACATACAATAATAATAAATCTTTATTGCCGAATTTTTTTTGATACAATAACTTATAGAAGTCCCTAACTCCCGAGTTAAGCATGAAGCCTGTGTTTCGGGAATCAGTGCCCTCTCACATTAGTATGTAGCTTTAAACAAAAAATACAAATCGGTAACAGAGTCTTTATCTCTAGTGAGTAAGCGTGTGGATGTTCGTGAGCGTACACCCGCACGCACTGCGTATGTATATGTGTGAGTGTGTGTATGTGTGTGTTGTGTATGTGTGCGAGGGTGTTTTGTGTATGTGTGTATGTATGTAATTATGTATGTACTGTACGGTTACTATTAAGCTAAATAGATTAAAACAGTGCATCATAAATGTCCCACTGCTGGGCTCGGGCCTACCACTATAGGGGGAATGGACAGTATACCCGCCACGCTTGTCCAAGGCGGCTTGGCAGGTTTGACACATCGGTTACCGCGATATGCAGGTTGCATCACGATGTGTTCCTTCACCGTTGTTAGCACGTGGTAATTGAAACAATATGCACATTAGGTCAGATACTAAGTGGTGCATGCGTTCCGGTCAGGATCGAACCCGCGCCCCGTGAGTTTGGGACGCGTGCGCCAGCCATTACGGTATCACGACTAATACAGGCTGTGTTTATTTATTTATGACAAGATACAAAAGAAAAAAATAATAATATTTGCTTAAGTTTCGTAAAACATAATAATAGTTTAACAATCAATTATGGTGTCCTAGAAAGGTCCTTGCTTACTTGCTCAGCATAATGCTGTTTCAGAAACAGCGCTTATCTTCCGCAAAGACCTGTAATGCCGCGGTTTAGCTCTAAAAAGCAAATTAATGTGTTTACACTTAACTATGCTTACACATATATAATATTCAAAGTTATCATCTATCTTATATATAAATAAACGTGAATGGTGCTAAGCGCAAAACTCGAAAACGGCTCGATCAATTCGGCTACTATTTTTCCTATGTTCCTTAAAGCACACGGAAAATTTAATAAAAAATGAAAATAAATAAAAAATACTATTATCTTTTGACAGAACGAAATCTGTCCGGGCAGCTAATTAGAAATAAAACAAAACAAAAGTACAAACGAACAGAGGTGACGAACTAGACATATAAAATAAATAAACTAATATTTTTTTATTGCAGCAGAGTTCAGCAGACGACCCACCTGATGGAAACCGTTTACCATCGTATATGGAAGATATAACATTGTGTTCAAGAACTATTTCCTTTGGTTTGTCGTTTAACATTCCTCCACAGAAATTCTTCCCGACAAGCTACACTATGATTTAGTATAATACAGGCTGTTTTTTTTTTTCAAAATCAGCTGATTCGATTCCTGGCAGGGGTAAATGATTTTTCAAAAATCTAATGATGCCACTTTAGTTTACGTCAAAATCTGCCTCGAGACTACTTTGAGCATTTTTCGCTATTTCATATAGTTTAGAATTTAATCCTGAAGGTCCACTTGAAAAGTTCACTCTGTATAGTTAACATATAAATTGAAGTCTAGCTATTGTTCAACACTGTCGGACTAAAAGCAGAAAATAGAACATGTGTAGAGAAGCCTTTGATATAAAAGCCATTTCAAGTTAATTAACCACAAAGCATTTAACTTCTAGTTAACACTTTAAAGGACTCTCATTTAAAATGAAAGCGTTGTATACGGACAGTGTGCTATAAAAAGCCTTTTATATATCTAAAACTTTAATACCGAATCATTTGTATACAAAATGTAGATAAGTTTTATCCGTGCAGGAATGGAGAAAGAATACAATTTCCTGCGGCCCGGCCGCCTGTCGTAAGAGGCGAAAAAATAAGCCACAGCCAGGTGGTAGGGCATTTGCCCGACCGGATGGCTACCACCCTTGATCTAAAGTATGTCGCCATAACAACCTTGAGTTGTGTTCCGGCATTAGTGACCAGGTTCCAGTCTCCCTTAAGAGAGCAGCAGCGCCTTTCTAGCACCTTTCGTATTGCAAATGTCCATAGGCGATGGTAACCGCTTTCCGTCAAGTGGGCTGTCTGCCTGTTTGCTGAACTCCTGCAATAAAAAAAATAAAAAAGTAAGCGGTGTAACATGTATGTTGCGGCGGTGCTGGGTTTAGCGATAAGCAAAATATTTCAAAATGAGAAAGAAGGAGATTGGGACTATTGTGATGGGAATTTGAGAATGAGCACGCACGTACTTGGTTAATGGGCATAAAATGCAGCTGCTCCTTTGCTCAGTCCACTTCACTTTCATCTTTGTTAATTATAGGTATAGCAGTCATGGTAGTCGTGCGGGTTCGATCCTGGCCGGAACGCATGCACCACTTAGGCAGTTTCCTGACCTGATGTGCATATTGTTACATTTACCACATGCTAACAACGGTGAAGAAAAACATCGTGATGCAACCTGCACATCGCGATAACCGATGTATCAAACCTACCAAACCGCCTTGGACAAGCGTGCCGGGTATACTGTCCGTTCCCTATAATGGGAGGCCCGAGCCCAGCAGTGGGACATTTATGAGCTGTTATTATATGTATGTATTTTATTATAGGTTTAGCAGTATTGTGTATTTTTTATATAATATGTTTATGTGATATTTATTTACAATGATACGATGAACTGTATTTATTTATTTTATAGCGGTGAGGTGACATTTATATTAGTTTATGTGTTTTTTATTAAGTTATTTTATATTATATATTTACAATGTGCGGAGCGTATTTAATCTTATTGATGACATGAGAATGACTTAATGAGAATGAAAGAAGAATTTAAATTAATAAAAGAAAAGTTTGTATATGCCGAAAGAAGCTTACTTGGCGATAACAATGTGTCAAGGTAATCCCACACAAATTAAAGACAAGATATTATTTATGGATATTTTAAAGGTGTTATACAAAATTAAATGTTATCTTATTGCTTCATCTGGGATAATGTTACGATTATAGGCCGTTTCACGCAGATGTAGCGATAGGTTCAATGCGTTATTTGTGATAAGATATTTATATAATCATTAATGACGTTAAATATTGATCGATAACGTACGTATATATACAATGATGTGGCTATTCGTTCACGGCGTTATTTTTAATGCTTGGGCCGCACCTGCGATAATGTGAAAGCGTCTTAGTCAAAGTCACAGTTTATTTATTTTTTAAATATAAGTATTTACATATCAGAGTATGCATGACGGTATAATAGTAAAAGTACATCATTTGAACAGTTAGGCATAGAAAAATACAATAATAAAAATTATTGGTGGCAGTTGCACCTCGGGTTTGGAAATGAAAATTCGACGTAATAATGGACTGTATGATTATTATTAAGTTATAAATATGCATTTAAAGAGTAGAACAAAGTATGCAAGAGAGTTGAGTACAATATATGAATAGCTGAGTGGCTGAATTCATAGTTGTTCTTGATGTAGTAGTCCCTTCAGGCCTTTTCAGCCTCCTATATCCCGCATTCCGTCCGACGCCTAATTGCTAATCGCGCCAGCTATGGGCGTCGGCGGTATGCGGGGCGCGGAGTGTAGATGTGCTCCGGCGGGCGGGTCAGGGGGGTGCTCTCTGTCCGCAACAAATATAATTAAATGTTCTACAAATAATAACCCAAAAATAATGTCACAAAAATGTAATAATAATTATTATTATTGTACTAACTATTGTCTATAATTATTATCATATTATTACCACATTAATATATAAAAAATAAAATATAAAATGCCCAAACGGTGTGGAAACGTTAGTTTACCTATAAACAATTTACCCAACTCATTGGTGCTGGAAATGTATCTCGAATCCAGAAATAACTGCGGGGAAACGTATTGATTTTTCGTCCAAATGCATTTAAGCTGACTACATAAGCTGCTGCGATTTCCATTTCTTTAATCGTATTTAGCTTAGAATAAAAACATCTTCATTGTATAAGAGTGCTTCATAAAATTAATAAGAGTTCTTGTATATAATTTATTTATTTTTGTTAATCTGTTTATATTATATCGTAATACCGAAGTAGGAAAGAGAGTTGGTCTGAAAGAGAGTGTCGGGGTGAAGGTAAGGAAAGAAATGCTCCGGTGGTTCGGGCATGTGGAAAGAATGCATGATGAAAGAATGACTAAACAGATATACAATGCAAAAGTGGATAGATGCAGAAGTCGTGGAAGGCCACGACACACCTGCCATGATCAAATTGATCGTATTCTAGCAGAAGGTGATATCAGGGGCCTTAAGAACAGACGAGCGTGCATGAGAAGAGCTATGAATGTCAAAGAAGCAAGTCAGGTGTGTAAGAATAAGCCTGAATAGCGCTCTGTTGTACGTGCCTACCCCGCAAGGGAACTGGCGTGAAGTTATGTATGTATGTATTTTTATATTATATCTTATATCGTTAAATATCTTTTGTGTACACAACCCTGCCTTTTGCATCTCTCCTTCTCGCTAGATTCTTAGGTCTGCTGGAAGAAAACTCTCTTAAGTTTTAGCTCGCCTTTGTACATCACCACTATGCTATAATTTTGTATGTAACTTTTTGTGTACGATAAAGAATAAAGAAAATTTATGGTAGGGCATTTGTCCGACTGGATGGCTACCACCCCTGGTCTAAATAGAGCATGTCGCCATAACAACTTGATTTGAGTTGAGCGAGTTGTATTCCGGTATCAGTAGCCAGGTTCCAGTTTCTCCTTTAAGCCCATCAGCACTTCTGGTATTGCTAACGTGCATACGCGACGGTAACCACTTTCCATCACAGTTGGGCCGTCAGCCTATCTGCTGTGCTTCAACAATACAAAAAATTAAAACCCTTTCTTAAGCGCCTTCCACACGATATAATTTGATTGTCAATCAGATTTGCCTAGTGAATTCGCTACAATCTGATTGTCCGTCCACACGTATAAAATAATTTATTTTGTTCTCTCTGCTGAACGGACTATTTTTCCTAACAAAAAGCAACAATTTGGGTTGATTTTGTCTCTAACTACAAATGTAGATGAGGAAAAGAAATAGAAGACTATGGGCAAAACAATGGTTGTTCAAGATTTAAAATCTCCTCCATTATTTGCCGTTTAGTACGAAGGGATACATCATCATTGCCGTTATCCTCCTCGTCCATCTTGAAAGCACAATTATAACACAACAAAATACACTACAACGCATTGCATACACCTGTTCTGCACGCCGCTGTGCTGATTACTACGTCAAAAAATTGGCCAACTAGTAGCGTCCACACCACCCGATTTGATTGATCGAATCGAGCGGTCCAGACCTGCATGCGACCTTGGATTTCATATTTCTATCCACACTACACAATTTGATTGTCAATTTAGTCAACTTGTTCGTAAAATCGTCGTCGGTCGTATCGTGTGAATGCCACTTTATTAAAACATTATATATGAATAATGCGGTGACGACTGTTCGAGACACCGGCACCGCAGGGCGGCTCACGTTGCAAATTTTCTGCAGCATTGTTTAATAGCCGAGAGAATTGTGTTCACATTATTATAGGTTAAAATATTGGATATTATAACATAATAATATATATTGACGCGTCACACGCTAGATATTATTTTCTTAAGTTTTCGCGACTAGTACACATAATAAAACTACGTTTTAACGGTTTTAAGCGCGATAATTAATTTTATTTTTATTATTCCGACGTCTCGGCCACTTTGCAGTAGCCGTGATCACGGAAGACAAAGATGTTAATGAGTATTGTTAAACAGCTACTGAATAGTGGCCGAACGGAATAATAAAAATCAAATTAATTACCGCGCTTAAAACCGTCAAAACGTAGTTTTATTATGTACACTAGATATTATTAGAAAAAGTGTTGCATCGTACGTACGTAGTATTATGTTGTATTGGTCTAAATAATGAACTATCATGTAGGGTTTAAGAGCGTTTGAGAGTTACATTTTTGCTGGCCAGTTATTGTCGATATCTATAGAGTATTATTTTTAATATTTCATAAATATTCCTAGTAGGTATTCGTAATAAAACAACTGTAACATACATGTTAATGACTAGCGGTCTAGACAGACGTTGCCTGCCCTGAAAAAATAAAAATCTAGAACCCGATTCCAGCGCCACCTACCAGATCTAATTGTAAAGCTAAACTACCCCGGGAGCCACACAACACACATAAAATTTCACAAAGTATTTTGTTTAGATTTATTGAAGGTTTAGTAGGAATCCCTTCTTTTTTATGTAGCCTATATTAATCATGGATAATGTCGCATTCGAATGTTCAATGAAAATACTGAATAATTAAACGAACCTGGCGACACGACTTTAGTTTAAGACTAGCAGCCCGTCCCGGCTTCGCACGACTATTTTTTTTACACCATGGATTACGTTATAAAAGTTTTAGAAGGGATCCCTATTTTTTTCTAGTAATAAATATAGCCTATGTTACTCAGGGAAAATGTAATATTCTAATGGTGAAAGAATTTTTGAAATCGTTCTTGTAGTTTTTGAGTGTATTCGTTACAACCATACAAAAACACCAATATTTCCTCTTTATAATATTAGTATAGATTATGTACACAATCAGACAAATGAGTATGTAGCTCATGTCCGTGACACAGCAAAAAAAATGCAAGTGTCAGACCCCATTTTACAGAAAGTGGGTAGTTATATGGGTCACAAATTTTTAACCACACCGCTTCCACCAGATTCGGGTACAAGATGCGAACTAATGATCCCAAAAGGGATGTAGAAGACTGCGCGAAATAGAGAAGAAAAAGTAAGAAAGCGGATCCCAGGCTTCGCAGCAAACGCTCCGTAAGCAACCGGGATTAGATGCTCGGATGATGTTGATGACAGATGGAGAAACAGACGAACCTACATAATGTCAAACCTACTCTTTTTCAACGAAGAGAAATCCGATAGATCCATCGCGGGAGAAACGAGGTGGGGACATGTGGGATTCACCACACTGACCCGAGATACTATAACGACTAAAACCCTGACTCGGGGATACCCACTAAAACCCCTCGATATTATATATATATATCCTTCGCCTTTGTCCATAAGTATTTGGCCTTGGCATTCCTCAGGCCCTGGCGGCTACCCAAATTCCCCTCCACTGCCAGGGGGAACCAAGCCCCCGGCGACTTGTAATGCGTCCGTGGGAGGAGAGGTACGCGCTCGCGGCAGTTGGAAGTCCAACAGCGACCTCCAACGCCGACGCGTTCCCCTTTGGTGGGAGCAGACCAAGTTAATGCGCTGACACCCCCGATGACAAAACAGCTCTATATTATCCAATAATTACCAAAGGAACTTTAAAAAATCTCTCTTTACAATCACCTCTACATACTTGTAATAGTTATGTGATACTAGTGCGGTTAGTTGCTTTTTACAAACGAGTAAACGGATGTAAACCTGAGACGAAGTTGAGGGCTTGCCATAGTCACGAGTTTGATAAACCAACAACCGCACGTGTGTCATACAACGTTTTTCAACACATTTGCGAGAAAGCAGTACAATAGGTAATGAAGCAAATATAAAATATCAGTCGAAAAGTCGCAACAATCTGTGACGTTCCTATGAAAATGGCGCCACGTGCGCGTGGTAAAAATTAGAACTACATCTTTCGTCTCATTTTCTCTATAGTGTTAAAGTGAGATAAATATATTAATCAAAAGCGCTTTCAAGGAGGTTCGATTATTCACCTTATTTATTCTTGTAATGTGAAGTTCCTTGGTGGAATTCTTATATATATATTTTCAACAAGTATCTATTTTACCGCATGGCGTGCGTAAAACAGTTACTTAGTTGGAATTACCTGTTTTACCGTTCAGTTGTATGGTGCGTAATTTTTAACTTTCGAACAATGTATACAGCCTTCGTAAATTTATTGAAAAATATGTTCGAAATTAATATTTGTATTATATTTACTTGAAATCTTTTTTACACCAGAGATTTCTATAAATATGTCGATCTTCATTAAAAGTAACCGATAAATCGAAGAGTATTATTTCTATAAGCTTTCCCAGTTTTCTATTACAAGTTTGACAGTTAGACACTTTTCGGACTTAGGGTATTAGAAATATTTCGATATTGGAAATAATTTTTTATGAATAGAGTACTCCCACGGCTTTAGTTAAAATAACTTTAAAACAAAGTCTAATTTTTCAATCATCAAACATTAAAGTTATTAAAATGTTAATATATACCAAAAAGTAATTAGAAACGACGTTCTTATAAAGGTGCGACTTTATCTTATACTTAATATATAAAGCTGAAGAGTTTGTTTGTTTGTTTGCTTGAAGAACGCGCTAATCTCAGGAACTACTGGTTTGATTTGAAAAATTCTTTCAGTTTTAAGATAGCCCATTTATCAATGATATATAGCCTATAGCCTTATAGGCTATATATCATCACGCTTAGACCAATAGGATCGGAGCACCAATGAAGAATGTTTGAAATCGGGGTTTTTTTTACTTCCTATTTTTGCTATTCCACGCGGACGAAGTCGCGGGCAGAAGCTAGTCTGGGATAAATTTAAAGGTATAATCCGTTTCACGCAGATGTAGTTATGAGTATAATGCGCAATTTAAGATGCAACATTGTTAATGACGTTAAATATTGTCAGATAACACATGTATATGCACTAATGTGGCTATGCGTTAAGGACGTTATTTGTTATTGCTTTAAATAAGATGCATTCAGCTACAGCCTAAATCATTAACAGTGACGCAGATGAAGCTCCAGCAATATAATGGCAAAAACATGAATGGAACCTTCTGGCGCAAGCATTTCTAACTTACAAGAACGTTACCACCACCCAGGTATTCTAAAGTTATGGCAGAATACTTCAATAAAGAATTTTTCATATAAATAGAAAGTATTACAGGTTAATTTAAACTTATAAAATCTATAACAAACCAATGCATTGAACCTGTTTTCTAAAATTGAAAAAGTTCCATACCTATCAAACAAATTTCACTGGCCGAAAATTTTCATTCGTAAAAACTAATCTGAATCGAAAATTTACAAAAGTCATTCAAATACGTACAAGTATTGCATTTGTTTTAAGTCTGATATTCTAGTGCATAGAAAATTCTTTCTAGTGAGTCGCATAGAGAGTCATTATGTTTTTATCACTATTAAGTGAGTCGTGACTCTAAAACTGAACATTATTGGAACGAAGTTCCTTATCGCGCGTTGTGAAAGGGGGCTAGACGGAAAAAATTCTTACGAAAAGTTGTCACGACACTTTTTGCTATAGTAAGCTATTGTAAGCTGTGCGGTGTCGCATGTTTCTCTGTCTGTCTGTCTGTCTCTCTCTCTCAATTCCAATTACAATTCCTTCACTAATTAATCGAAAAGAACTTCGTTCCATCCGGGTGTCCCTTGACACCTCTCAAGTTTTTCTATTGATTTGGCGCGCATATTATCATAATTAATTGTATTGTTTATTATTTTTTTGTCTAAATAATGGCTTGCCGATGATTTTAGTGTTGTCGTTATACTGTTACATGCAGTCGAAGATAAACGCACAGCTGCCTGTCGTAAAGCGCAGTTTATTGACTTCCCAGATTTAGGAATTCTTTTGTTTACTTCGTGTTTAGAATTTGTAATTAAGAAAAACATCCTATTGTTATCGCACTTGTTTTATGGCCGTCATTAGTGTCGAACTAATCCTTGTTGTTATTGATTGCATTGCGTCGAAGCTTGCCAGGTGTGTGGATTAACTCAGTGAACGCGGTCCTTTGTCGGTATTATACAGTTTAGTATAAAACAATGTCCGAACGGAGGGGTGGGGCAGTCGAGCGAGGATTACGATACGAGTAAGACGTACATTCGACAAGCGATATAGTGACGGACTCTGCGCGTGTTATTGAATCGTGCAGTTTGTAATAGTAGTGTCTAGTTATATTTGTACCTCTGTTATACGTGTTTGTGTAGTTCTAATAAATTCTATAGTAATTCCAACGGCATTTTAATTCGAGTCCCATACTCGTAACAATACCATAGCAAACCATATTTAAAGTCTTTGAATATAAAAAAAGTCTCGGAACGCCCGACAAAAGTGATAAGTTAAACTTAAAATCTAGGTTGATCTATTTAATATTGAAATTGTTTATCTTGAGAATAGCTTAGGTTATTACTTAAACTTTATGTATATTAATTAATATGATAATGTAAGGATAGGTTATTTATTAATAAAATCTTTTATTGATTATTAACTATATTTTATTCTTAGTTACAATTCTTGAATACATGTTCATTATTTTGTGTATGTACATTTTTAGTATCATTATTTAATCGTGTACTAGCAGAAGGTGATGTCAGGAGCTTTAAGAACAGACGAGTGTGCATGACAAGAGCTATGAATGTCAAAGAAGCAAGTGAGGTGTGTAAGAATAAGCCTGAATGGCGCTCTGTTGTTCGTACCTACCCCGCAAAGAAACTGGCGTGAAGTTATGTATTATTTAATATAATTACCGAAATACGGCTAGCGCTGTGGGTTAGAGTCAGAGAGGAGGAGCCTGCCTACCGCTGCCGTATAGGTGAAAGAAAGGGAAGCCAGACAGACTGGCGTAGCAACGCGTTACGTAACGAAGCGGTTTACCCTCCCATAAGAAGTTATCACTTCAAAAACGGGTAATTTTCTCGTTCCGCATTTACGCACATTTACCCTCTATTCGACCTATACATGATAGAGGTGTGATGTTGTTATCCATTTGATCTTGTGTACACAATTATAAGTACAAAGTTAATGTTTAGGACCTGTACTCGAAACACGACGCTAAACCCGGAATACGGTTTGACATGTCGATCATATCACATCATAAAACTATTTGTTAATGAATCGTGTATCAAGCCTCAATTATTCAGAAGTCTGTGTAATCCAAACGTTTTTAGGTCAATCGTTAGCCGATTCATAGAAGCCATTACTGGCACCGTATTAGTATTCGAGTCAATGACTTCGTATACATCTTTCGCAGTTCTCTAATTCACATCTGATGAATATGGCATCGATCCGACTAGCACCTACCATGGAGACTCAGATCTTCAGCTAGAACGTATCAACGTCTGTTATAATAAGGCAACAGGAGGAATATATGTGCCCAGGCCTATCTTGGTCGACCTTGAGCCTGAGACAAGGGACTCGGTACGCTCAGATCCTTTCGGCTAAATCTTCCGTCCTGATAATTTCGTTTCTGGTCAGTCTGATGCTGGTAATAACAGGGCGTAAGGACACTACACTGAAGGCAGTGAATTAGTTGACTCTGTACTAGATATTGTAAGGAAAGAAGCGGAAGTCTGCATCGGTCTCCAAGGATTGCAGTTTACCCACTCCCTTGGAGGTTGCACTGGTGCTGGCCTAGAAACTTAATTAATCTCGAAGATTTGAGAAAAGTATCCTGACTGTATTATGAAATACCTTTAGTGTTGTCCCTTCTCCGAAAGTATGTGATACAGTGGTAGAACCCTACAATGCAACGCTTTCTGTACATCAGTTGGTAGAAAATACTGACGAATCTTATTGTATTGATAATGAAGCTTTATACGACATTTGCTTCCGAACTTTGAAGCTAATGACTCCAACGTATGGCGCCTTGAACCGTTTAGTCTCAACTATGTCAGGAGTGACGACTTACTTACGCTTCCCTGGTCAATTAAACGAAGATTTGAGGACGTTAGCCGTGAATATGGTACCTTTCCCTCGTCTACATTTTTTAATACCCGGTTCTGCGCCACTCACCTCTCGTGGGAGTCGGCAGTACCGGGCGCTTACTGTCCCTGAACTAACTCAGCAAATGTTGTAGTTGTGGCAGGTATTTGACAGTCGCAGCGGTGTTTAGAGGCCGTATATCTATGAAAGAGGTAGACAAAGAGATAGCAAATTATGAACATTCAAAATAAAAACTCGTATTTTATGGAGTGGATACGTAATAATGTGAAGACTGCTGTTTATGACATCCGTCACACCACTTTTTATAAGAAATTCTACAGCTATTCAGAAATTGTTTAAGCGAATTTCGGAGCGCTTTACAGCAATGTTCAGGAGCTAGGCGTTTTTGCACTGGTACACTGAAGAAGGTATGGATAACATGGAGTTTACTGAGGCTAAGAGTAACATGATTGACCTCGTGGCGGAGTATCAACAGTACCAGGACGACACAGCTGAGGAGTAAGGCAAATTTGACAAGGAAGAAGAGGGTGGCGACGAAAGAGATTAAACTTTCGCTTTTTGTTAAAGTTTGCATTCTATTAAACTTTCTATTTTATTAACTTGAATTTCATTTCTCTATCTTAGCTTAATCCTCGTAACGTTCCTGCTTCAATGGGATAATTTTAATGTTAGTGATCGTTTCACGAGGATGTAGCGATGGGTTTAAGGCGTTATATGTGATGCGACATTACTATTGTTAATGATGTTAAACATTGACATATAACGTATTATACGTGGCCGCAGTCACTAACAATAACATTATTCCTGATTAAGCAGGGACATAAAAAGGAGTCTTTATTATATATTGATTGGAATTTTATCTAAAATAAGCCCGATAGCTATTAGCTACATAAGTGTATACACATACGTTATGTGTTAGTGTGTAACGTTATTAACAATTAATAAAATTGTCGCATCACAAATAACGCATTAAACCCATCGTTAAATCTGCGTGAAACGGTTAATAACTATAAAATTATGTCAAAAATGAAATGAAAATTTATTTGCATACGTCATGGTATTTACAATTTCTACAAGTCTTAAATTATACATATAAAGTTAAAATATTCTTAAGGTTACCAAAGAAAATTTAATGAAATTAGAGTATTGTTTTATGTCAAAAGATAATAACAAATAATTAAATTCAAAATAAATGTCATACAGCCTCATTGATGGCTTGTTCCAATCAAAATAATCATGCACCGAGTAATAGTAGATTGTTACACGAGAGGTGAACGTGACCTATGTAGGTACAAGATGGTTCGGCGCATGAGCGTAGCGAGGGCGCTAATAATTCGAGTGCCTAAATCGGCCTTTCACCCGAGGTTAACACTCTGCTTTTCATTTCGAATATGAGGAAAGTAAATAAAAACTGATTAGTTAAACAAACAACTACTTCTCTAATAACAGGCGTTAAATCCAAATGTAAATCTGATGAAACGTCATCACGTACGTCAAGTAAAACTTTTTCTGTGGTATTCTACCAGCCAGTATTTTTTTTGTCACTGATGATAGTAAATATTTAGCTCAAAATTATGAATATAAATAAAATTACAATCAAACACCATTTTTAGAAAACGTGTAAAAAAGATGTTAACCGATAAAGCATATTACAGTATCAATGAATATTTAAATGACAAAATTGTAATATAAATTGTATGAATTAAGTACCTTATGTATCTATATATACAAGATATTATGAACCTTGACTTTAAGTTACTTTTTATTTTAATTGACATCCTTGTAATTTATCTGTGCAGGAACGGAGAAAGAATACAATTTCCTGCGGCCGGACGGCCTGTCGTAAGAGGCGACTTAACAACCCACAGCCAGGTGGTAAGGCATTTGCCCGACTGGATGGCTACTACCCCTGGTCAAAAGTATGTCGCCATAACAACCTTGAGTTGTGTTCCGGCATTAGTGACCAGGTTCCAATTTCCCTTAAGAGAGCAGCAGCGCATTTGTAGCAACTTTGATGTTGCAAATGTCCATAGGCGATGGTAACCGCTTTCCATAAAGTGGGCCGTCTGCCTGTCCGCTGATCTCCTGCAATAAAAAAAAACACAATTTTATAATTAAAATAATTTATTGGTTGACCTTTTATTAGGGAAATAATTAAGTAAATAATTAGATAAATATATTTATTATACCATAATTTTGTAAGCAGGATACTTGTACATATTATGCATGCCGAAAGACGGAATTTGGAGAACTGCAGTACGTTAAATTTAACACCTTTTTGTATACCCATTTTTGCATTAAATAAATCGAATTGAATTGAATTCAAATAATAATTTACTGAAAAATAATTTATAAGTATAAAAAATAACCCACAACTGCTTATTTATACCGTAATAAATAAGCAGTTGTGGCTTATTCCCGGTAACCGCCATTACCTCCAAGTAAACTTTAAAATTTAAAACTATTGAAATAGTTAATTTAATTGATTGTTGTCGCCGCGTCTTCGGCCTTATGTCCTTTGAATGATTTTATGTATTCAAAGCTGATATTAATGTCCCCTGTAACTCTTGTAACTAGTATTGGTCAATCAAAACAACGTTATGGTGATATTAACTCGAAGTCATTTAAAGAACACTCTACATTTGATAACTTGTACCAAACTTTATGGAGACATAGCGAAACGCCTGGTAGACGTCTCACGTGACCAAAAGATTGGTCTGTACCTCGGACAACGCATTAGCGTTGCGATACAGCGAGGTAATGTAGCCAGTCCTTTAGGCACGTTTCCAACTGACAGCGGTCTGGCACTAAATTTTATAGTTTAATTTTAATCTAATACATAAAATACTCATGTCGCGGTGTTAGTTACCAAACTCCTCCGAAACGGCTGAACCGATTTGTATGAAATTTTGTGTGCCTATCGGGTAGGTCTGAGATTCAGCCAACATCTATTTTTCTTACCCCTAAATGATAAGGGTGACCCACCCCTAAATATATTTTTTTTGACAAAATTTATTTATTTTAATTTTTTTATAATTCGGCATTAAAAATACATACAACCCTAAATTTTCACCTTCCTAACACCAACCCCTATTTTTCAATAGCGATATTAGTACTTTAATAATTTTCTAGTCTCGGCAGTCGATAATTGATCAGTTTCCACTCGATGAGTTATTCCCGCCAGGCATCTACCGGTGTCACTTCTCACCCCGTAAACAGCACGGAACAGGGATGAGAACAAAACCGGAGCTGTAATCGGGTTCTAGATTTTTAGTTTTTACAGGCAGGACAGCGTCTGCCGGGTACAGTTAATTTTATTTAATTAGGAAATCATATAAGTGAAATATTGTACCAATTATTTTCTATTCTAATAACTTATTGAAAAATTAAGTCTTAGAGATTAGTTATTGAAATTCATGATTCTTCTTCCGCTTCTAAAGCAATTATACTTGCTGTCAAAGAAATAAAAGCGACGCAATAAATACACCTGCAACAAGTTTTTTTTTAACAAAACCAGCCGATGACCGCAACATCGTTGGGATATATAAAGAAAACCCCCAACTATAACGGTGAAACATGTTTACCTTATACCAGAATTATTTATTTCCTTCCCACACAAAAACAAAATAAATCTATACAGATAAATAAAATTGAAGTGTCTGTTTGTAATATGAAAAAAACAACTTTTTACTAAATTCATATGAAAGTATACGGTACTTAGATCAAAAAATCTATATTTATAATTTTTGTCTACCTGCCTGTCTGGATGTTCCGGCTAATCTCTGAAACGGCCCGACCGATTTCGACGAAACTTTCACTGGAAAATAGTTGATGATATAAGGAGTAACTTAGACTACATCGTTCTACTTTTTTTAGGGTACCGCGAAAAAAAAATCGAGTATAAAATTAGAGAAATTTAATTAAAGTGGAAAAGACGGGATCCCAAATTAAGTGAACCCTGTGTGACGGTACTCCTGGCCGTCGCCTCCCTAATACTATAATATATAATAAATATAAATTAATATAATAAGTTCTTAAGGTACACCACAACACAAATTCATTAAATGTCACATACAATAACAAAGTAACAAATAAGCGTGTACAACTTCTTAACTTCTTCTTGAATGTAACTGTAAAAAAGGGTACGGAACTAGAGTCCGTAGAGTTGTTAATAAAAAAAATAAAAATACTATAATATCCGTCACCATGAGCATTACAAAAAAGAAAAATAAAGAAAACAAGAATTTATATTTTTAAGATAGATTTTAGGCATTGACGACGTTTTTTTTATTTTGTAACAAGAATACCTAATCTCAAACGAACGAATAAAAATATAGACGGAGCTTATAACAACAAAAGAGTGAAATGAATTGAAGCATTTTTTACAAACTCCTGTGCGTAAACTTATGTATTACACGTGGTTTGCGTCAGTAACGTATTCATTGCTAACTATTTCGCCTTTATGCACACTATCCGCTATACTATACTGTACTATACACTATTACTACTATCTATGTTATCCGTGCAGGAACGGAGAAAAAATACAATTTCCTGCGGCCTGGCGGTCTGTCGTAAGAGGCGACTAAACATCCCACAGCCAGTGGTAGGGTATTTGCTCGACTGGATGGCGACCACCCCTCGTCTAGAATATGCCGCCATAACAACCTTGTGTTGTGTTCCGGCATTAGTGACCAGGTTCCAGTCTCCTTTAAGAGAGCAGCAGCGCATTTGTAGCACCTTTGGTTTTGCCAATGTCCATAGGCGATGGTAACCACTTTCCATCAAGTGGGCCGTCTGCCAGTCTGCTGAACTCCTGCAATAAAAAAAAATAAAAAACTAATTTTATTTCTTTTATTTTAATATTGGTTATACTGAGTTTTCGTAGACGCATTACGGCGCTATTGGCATCCTATTCCAAAATCGGCATCATTTAGCCGGCCGCACTTTGAGAGTCTGAGACTCATGTCTTTCGTTAACGGTCTATGGTCTAAGTTTGCAGGCTTCATAAAAGTTTAATATATTTTCAACACACTTGCTCATAAACTGGCTCTATGGTCACCGCAATTAGGCACAGAATGACACCCATTATCAAACTGTGAGTAAAAAACATTATAACTCACTAGTGAGTTATAGATTTTTTTTTTATTTTATTGGTTGAGTTGCTTTGTTCTTAAAAAAGTTTTTATTCAAAAAAAAAAGATCGTGTTATATAGAACAAATAAATTAATATTCCTATTGCTTGCTCATTTCATGCCACTTTTTATTTAAATAGATAATTTTAACTCGTACGTGTTTAATAAATAAAACTTTCACTCATATATCACTTTTTTTTATCTACTAAATAAAATGAGTTTTTGTTGTTATTTTATTCACAAGTGTGTTGAAAAACGTCGTATGATACACGTGTGTATTGATGATTACCGTCCTCGGCTCTCTTAAGACCCTCGCCTACGGCTCGAGTCTCACTGGCGGTAGTCACCAATGTTACACACTAGTACCATAATGTACTATTATTGTTGTGGGTGACGTAAAAGTGTTGTTATGTGAGTCATGTAACATAAACACATAGGCTATTAAACCATCGACACTATACGTAAATAAATCGAAAGTCATCGATTTGAAAATAAAAAAGTTCTATTTTTAAGAAAACTAATACCGCAATTATTATAAGTGCTGTTTTAAATGTTTACCCCGCTGGCTCATTTAAAGCACATATAAGCCCCCGCCGGCTCATTTGAAGCACAGTCATATATGTCCGCTGTGACTACGCAGATCGCGCTTGTTTTTGTGTTGTTGTCTCACTCTGTTTATATAGGATTTGTATGAAATGGGTATATATTTTTGGTATATTATGAGATAGTGATAATTAGTCTTGCGGCTTTTGGTATATCGATAATTAGACTTAAATGAGCAGACGGGTCCATAAATGTTTAATTAAAATGTGATTATATTTATTACACGATGTAGTGTTTTTCGCAAATATATATTTTAATTGATTAAAACTTATTTATAAATGGAGTCGAATTTTATAACAAATTGAGTTGATAACGCATTAGGACATTACTAATTAATCCGTCATCGAGCTGTCGAAAGTAAAATAAATACTTGGAAAGAGTATAAGAAGGCCCATTGGAAAATTCATTTAAAAAACTGACGAACTAACTTTATAACAGTATCAAAATAATTTATATCTAATTAAAACACCATAATTATTAGCTTATTTCTTCAGAAACGTAATGTTGTTGTTGTTAAAGTTTGCCACAAAGGCAGGCAAAGGACTTGGTCCATACAGCCTTGTCAGTTGTAATCTTAATATTTAGAAGTCATAGTTATTTTAAAAGGCCTAAGTCATGTCAGATCTGATTTTATTCATATCTCTTCTATTGTATTGTATTGTACTCTGTGTCCATAACAACAGAAACCTGATATATGACAAAATTGTTGGTCAACATTTTTTTTTCTCTTAAATTTTAGTGACGTGATCTAAAGATTGTTGTATAAACGAAAAAAATCAAAATAAATCGTAATTGAGTTATGATTTGTTTACATTATAGGGATGAGAAGGCAACTAAACGCAAAATATCTTTTTAAAAATAACAAATTGTTTTATATTAATCGATTCGTCAATGTGTGACTCCCTATATCGATTCCAATGTCCAATAGTATCATCATCGATAGTTCACGTAACTACTAAAATCAGTTTGATAGATACCAATTATGGAGGGTAGAGGTAAGAAGAATCATCTCATATAGGAAAATAATTGAAGAAGTGTCCAGTTTTAAGCTATAAATAACAATTCAAAAACCTTCCACAGTGGCGCTGATGTAGCAGAGGGGATGAATGTAGCTGTTGTAGACGAATCGAAGTATGCCGAGTTAAAAAAATTAATATCTTTGGCGACTAGAGTAGTTGGTGACAGTACACTGTTACAAAACGTCAACTATTTACGTAGTACAAAGTAATTTGCTAAATATAACCTCAAAGAATTGTTATGTGAAAACGTGAATAGTGATTTTATTTCGTGAATTTTGAATAATACGCTTAGTGATTTTGTAATATTTCATTTTATAAAACTAAAATACTATAATAACTTTTGGCGCTTTCTTTAAAATTCACCCTGATGCCAAAGTGGCGCCACCCTAGTTTAATGCATTACGATGGACACTTCTTTATATACAGAGATGGTTCTCCTTACATTTACCCTCCATAATACCAATGTTGCTTTATAGAATGGCATAGCTATAGTTTAAAATATAAATATGGATATACAAAACTTGGTTTAATAACACCCGTTTTTGGTTCCAGGGCCCGGTATAAAGGGCACGATGGCGATCTTGAATTGCCTCCTGGCCCGGCAGCTGTGCTTCGAAGACGCCTCCTGCTCCGCGATCCTGGAGATCATACCCCGCGTCTGTGGCTCTGAACTTGGTGAGAAGAGTTTTGGTAAATAGCGTAGATCATGTTATAATCTATTTTTTTTTTAATTTTAAATGAGTTACTACTCTGATCCACTAGATGGAGTGCTAGCCAGGATTTCTGTTAAGCCCCTGCTACATCTAGGATGATGTTAGTGTCTATTTATATTTGTTAGTAAAGCTTATAGACAAATAGTCATATAACTTAGGTACATAAATAAAACATTGCTAATTACAAGACTTAATAGCTTGTTCTCATTTGATGGGTGTCGGACGCTATATTTGAAGATAAGTGTACACATGCCCGCATCGTAGGCTCCGGACGCATCGTATCAAACAGATCATAATATTCTTTGTATAGAAAGTAAGACAAGTGCGTATACCGATCCGCATCGTACGGAGCGCACGAATCTGCTCATCGGCAATGTCGACGCCTGTGCTCCGAGGGGCAACTTTTGTGATGCGTGCCGATGACATACGGAATTTTTAACTTTTTCTTCCTCTTCTGCTAAAAAACAAGCAATTACGACAACTTGATCTTCTTCGCTTTCCTCCATTATGTCACTAACACATTCCATAGGAGCGCTCACTACAAAAATCCGAATGAAATGAAATGAAAATCCGATTGGTGTTGGTTGCGTCGGCAAATACCCTCGCTGTCGATGCAATGGACGCATTGAGAAAAAGTAATCTGTTGGATGCGATGCGTTCGATGCTTATGATGCGTTCATGTGGACCCTTGCCTGTAATCGAGTGACGACACCTCTTTTCGCACTAGTCGGTTGTCTAAAAATCTTTAGATATATAATGATTAAATACGTTTGTTTGCATACACGTTATCAGTTACCTTTCATCCAGAGAAAATACTGTTCCCAAAGTAAAGACGTATATAGCCGAAAATATGGCGCTCCGACGGCATTAAGATTTTATTGGCCAGCGACAATTTGAATGTGGTTAGTTAATTCCACCTTTGCTAGGCCATCTAGCAAACGGGTGTTTAATATTAGGTGTTTTGAATTAAAAATTAACTTCGACATTTCTAAGAAATATAACATTTCCACTTCATGACATACATATCCTTTTACAACGCGGGCGAAACCGCGGACACTAGCTAAGTCTTATAAAACGTTGTTGAAAATTAAATAATTACACCGACCTACAAAAAAAGTGGTTTGTAATTTTGACCAGACGCATCTATCTATTCTTAAATATTTTGATACGCTGATTCCGAATCTGGGGGTGTATGGACCAAACCGACACCAGATCGTATACAGCGCATCGAAATACATAAGAATAGATGGATCTGATGATCAAAAGTACAGACTAGTTTTTTTGTGAGGCGGTGTTATACATATTGTTAGGAGTTGCAGGACTCGAATTAAAATGCCGTTAGAATTACTATAGAATTTATTAGAACTATACAAACACGCATAACACAGGTACAAATATAACTAATGCGAGCACTGCGCAAAATCTGCGAAGTGACGCTCGCGGACCGTTCGTAATACCGAAGTAAGAAAGAGAGTTGGTCTGAAAGAGAGTGTAGGGGTGAAGGTAAGGCAAGGAATGCCGGTGTGCTCCGGTGGTTCGGGCATGTGGAAAGAATGCATGATGAAAGAATGACTAAACAGATATACAATGCAAAAGTGGATGGATGCAGAAGTCGTGGAAGGCCACGACACACCTTCCATGATCAAATTGATCGTGTACTAGCAGAAGGTGATGTCAGGAGCCTTAAGAACAGACGAGCGTGCATGAAAGAGTTATGAATGTCAAAGAAGCAAGTGAGGTGTGTAAGAATAAGCCCTCTGTTGCTCGTGCCTACCCCGCAAGGGAACTGACGTGAAGTTATGTATGTATGTATGTACAAATATAACTGAACACAACTCTATAACACGCGCAAAGTCCGTAACTAAATAGATTACCAAATGTACACAAGTCTTGCCTCGCGGCTGGTTATCGCTCTACTGCCGATCTCTCCATTGGGCCATTGCTTTATACTGCACCGATACAATATGTCGTTCGCCCGCGTGGACCGAATTTCTTAGAATCACGACTACCATAAAAGATTACAATATACAATGGGCTGTTTTTCTAATTACAAATTTTAAACACAAAGTAAACAAAAGAAGTCCAAATGCCAAAAGGTAATAAAATGTGTTTCTACAGACGCAGGTGTGAATTTGTATATGTCGGCAATCAAGTCGTAACAATATAATAAGTAGTGACATATAACATTTTCACGTATACTCTTGAATATACAGCGCTTTTTAAGCCTGGTTATTCACATAATAAAGTCACATGGCAATATTTTGCAAAAATCTTATTACTCACGGCAACATCTCTAGAATATACCTACAACAAACTTACACATTGAATGGAAAAATACGAGTTTTAAGACAACATTATGCATGAGTACTTCACGAGTAACCGCGAAAACTTTCCTCTGAGAATAGAGTGGATGCCAGTTACACCGTCGTGTTGTTTCGATTTATTAGAATTAATATCTCAGAATCGTATACTATTTCCAAACTTCCAAAATTATCTTAGGACATCCCCAGATCAGCTTTTATTTGAAGTTACATAAACTAGTAATAGTTTATTTAATTATAAAATTTGCATAAGAAAATAGCATATCCACCACGCTTGTCCAAGGTGGTATGACGGGTTTCAAACATCCGTAATCTCAATGTCCAAGTTTCCTGATAAAATTTACCTTCATCGGTATGTAGAGATGCAACAATGTATGTTTATTATTCTGCACATTCTTCTGTTTTTTTTTTTAAATTTAAGTATTCAAAATAAATATTTCTTTTTTCTTTCAATAAAACAAAAAAAATGCATAAGCTATGCATCATGCAATTTCTGGCTAGGATTCAAAAGTACGTTATTGGATCAAGATGTGTACACTATATACCCTTTCCAAGCATTGATTTTACTTTTGACAGCTCAATGACGGATCAATTAGTAATGTCCTTGATCTGGCCGATTGCCAGATTTCAAGGGTGCAAGGGTAAGAGGGAATGGAGATAAATGGACTCACCCGTAATAATATGAGCTGAGTATTCGTTACGCGTGGCGTGAACATCCTGGGGCCCGGGGAAAAGGTGACGGCTCCCATTTATAGTGCTGACTAAGTGCTGTTGTCGTCGAGGGGAAGACGAGCAATCTTTGTGACTGGTCTCGTTAAGCTGCCATCCTTGGTGCTGAGTTCTACGACTCGGACGACGTCATCCTTTCCGGGCAGAATCTTCTTTATTCTTCCCATCTTCCACTGGAGTCTGGGAAGATTATCCTCCTTTATGAGTACCAGCTCACCAATCTTGGGTCGACTGGTTTCCGTAGTCCATTTAGATCGGGATTGGAGAGTGTGCAGGTAGGATTTCGACCACAAGGTCCAAAATCGCTGAGCCAACGCTTGCACTAAGCGAAAACGTCGTAGGGTTGATGGAGGAGAGGATTCATGGGAATGTTCGGGTAATGCGGTAAGTGGGCGACCTATAAGGAAATGACCAGCGGTTAGGACTTCGAAGTCTGTAGGGTCTGAAGACAGAGGGCAGAGTGGTCGAGAGTTGAGAACGGCCTCAATACGGGCTAAGAGTGTAGAAAATTCTTCAAAGGTCAGATGCTGCTCACCTAATACGCGATAGAGTAATTGCTTAGTAGATTTCACGGCTGCCTCGTGCAGACCGCCAAAAGAAGGAGCTGAGGGCGGATTGAGCAACCATGTGATCTGCTGTGTGGCTAGCTTGTGCGTAATTCTATCATCATTGGCCTTTAAGAAGTTTTGTACTTCTATGAGCTGATTTCTTGCGCCGACATAGTTTGTACCGCAATCAGAGCGAATTAGGGTAGGGATTCCGCGCCGACTAACGAACCTTTGCAGTGCCGCAAAAAAGGCGTCCGTAGAAAGTTCCGAGACAGCCTCTAAGTGCACTGCCTTGGTGGCGAGACAAACGAAAACACAAAAGTAGCCTTTGAGAAGTTTGGCATTGCGTAGAGTACTTGATTTAATTAGGAATGGTCCGGCAAAATCCGTGGACACTTGACTAAACACCGGTTGTGGGCTGACTCGATCAGCCGGTAGGTCGGCCATAAAAGGGGGATTCGGCTGAGCTCGATGCCTAAAACAGCGTACACATTTAAAGACACGGTGACGAATGACTCGCCTTCCAGATAAAATCCAGTATTGTTGACGGAGTAGTGCGTGTAGTGTATCTGCGCCCGGGTGGCAGTGTATAGTGTGGAAATGATCTATAATTAGGTCCACAAGGGGGCTTGAACTGGGTAAGATGAGGGGATGTTGTGTGTCATATCTAAGGGCTGAGTTGGACAAGCGCCCTCCTACTCTAAGAAGACCATCCTTGAGAAAGGGCGAGAGGCGTTGTATTCGCACTGTACATAATTTGTTAGTTTGCAGTCGGTGGATGTCTTCAGCGAACATATTTTGTTGGACTGAGCGTACCCAGTGTAAGAGCGCTTTCTTACGTTCGTCTACGGTAATGGGACCAACGATGCGAGAGTGAGAAGATACCAAGCAATTGTGTGCAAAACGTTTAATACATGCGGTTACGCCTACAAGTGTGTCTAAGGAGCTGAATCTCGTGAGTAAATCCGTGTCTAGATCAGGAACCGCGATGTGAGCTACCATTTTTCTTGGTTTTAGACCAGGCAGTACGTGATGACCCAAAGCAGGGGGCATCGTGGGCCAGGTATCAGGTGGGGCCTTGAGCCAAGTAGGCGACCACCATAGGTCATAGGCTAAGAGTTCCTGTGCTGATATTCCCCTGCTAGCACAGTCGGCAGGGTTAAGAGCTGAGGGTACATGTCTCCAAGTAGGGTTACATGGATTGGCTGCAATGGCAGAGACTCGATTGGCCTCAAAGACCTGTAGGGATTGAGAAGGAGTTTTAAGCCAGGCGAGTACGATAGTACTGTCTGACCAACAAAAGTGTTGCTGAATGGTAATGTGGGCAGAAAGTTGAACAGAGACGCGAGAAATGAGCAGCGAAGTGAGGTGTGCAGCTGAAAGTTCCAGCTTTGGTATAGTCTGTCGGGTTTTAATGGGGGCTACCTTGGATTTAGAAACAAGTAGTCTGACGTGTACCTGACCCGTGATATTCGTTTCATGAAGATAGACTGCGGCTGCATATCCGGATTCGGATGCATCGGCAAAACCGTGTAGGGTGTAGGTGGAATCTTTGCTGGTGCAAATTGTTCTGGGGAGTCGAAGAGCAGAGAGTAGAGGTAAGTCTTCAAAAATGTGCTGAAATTGAAATGTGACATCATTGGGAGCCGATTCATCCCAGTCTAACTTTAGAGTCCATAGGTGCTGAATGAGCAGTTTTGCGCGGAAAATAACTGGGCTGATCCATCCACTAGGATCGTATAAACGAGCGATGGTACTGAGTATTGACCTTTTGGTAAATTTTTCCAGTGTAGGTACCGAAATGTGATATGTAAATTCGTCCGTTTGTGGTATCCATTGCATACCAAGTACCTTGATTGCATTGGAGTCGGGTACAACATCAAAATCCTTGGGTATGTCACATTGATCATCCGGGAAGCGTTCTAAAAGCTGACGAGAGTTTGAGGTCCACTTTCGCAAATGAAATCCCCCTAGGGCTAGTAACTCAATGAGTTCAGTCTGCAGAGCTATTGCCTTGTCAACTGAATCATGCCCAGTCAGAATGTCATCCACGAATATGGAGTGCGTAAGAACCTGTGCAGCCTGGGGAAAACGGTGACCTTCATCAGTGACCAGCTGTATAATAGATCGATTGGCGAGGAAGGGGCTGGGTCGTAGGCCATACGTGACAGTGGACAGGGCGTAAGTGAGCAGAGGTTGATCTGGAGAAGAGCGCCATAGAATGAGTTGGAACCGTCTGTGGTCTGGGTGAACTAGTATATTTCTAAACATCATCTGGATGTCTGTACTAAAGACCACTTTGTGAGTACGAAAATTTAGAATGATGTCAGTAATATCACGTTGGAGCGGTGGGCCAGTGTGCAGACAGTCATTAAGACTGACACCATTAGAGCTCTTACAGCTGCCATCAAAAACCGTGCGAAGTTTTTCAGAGTTGGCTTTGAAGATGCCATGATGCGGGACGTAAAAATGGTCTTTTCCTTTGAATGTGCTGGGGTGACAAAGAGCCATGTGGCCCATGTCAATGTATTCCTTCATGAAGTCGATATATTTTGAGCGGAGGGTAGGATCTCTTTGGAGTTTGCGCTCCAAATTAAGGAATCGTCGTAGTGCAATAGCGTGGGTTGCACCGAGCTTAGGTGCCTTTGTAAGAAAGGGAAGGGATACTATGTATCGCCCTGTGGGATCACGTGTGGTGGTAGAACGAAAGTTCTCCTCACACTCGTCAGAGGTTGAGTTGTCCTTTGATTGCACTTCTTCGACTTCCCAGAATCTCTCCAGAGCGGAGTGTATTTCTTTATTTGAGTGTTGGGGTTGTAAACAGTCAATATTTACTAGTGCTGAATTAACTTGAGGCTCAGGCTTTGTGTAGTTTGGATTGATAGGACCTAAAAGAGCGAAATTGAAGATCGTGCCGAAGGCTATTGGCCTGCCGGGGCCCAAAAAAATTTTGTTACCATCCAAAATTTGGCCCAAGACATCAGAACCTAAAATCAAGTCAATAGCGGCTGGAAAACGATAAGACGAGTCTGCTAGGGGAAGCTGTGTCGAGTCGAGGAGTGGAACAACGTCAGGTAACATTGTTAATGGTAAAAGACCTGTCAAATCTGGTAGAATGTATGCCTTTGCGCTAATTACTGGGACTTCGGTGTGAATAGGGCGGAATGTGATGGTAGTTGAAGAACTAGAGTTTTGAGTCTGCTGATTACCGACTCCTGTAATTTTTAGTTCTGTGTGCTCGACAGGCAAACGTAATTTTTGTGTCATAGTTTTAGTTAACAAGGTTAGCATGGAACCGCTGTCTAATAATGCTCTTGCCTTATGAAATTCTCCAGCGTTGTCTGCTAGTTCTAGGGACACAGTGGGTAATAAAACTGGTGGATCGTGTACTGTAATGTGCTGAGTATGTGCTGAAATATGACTGTCATTTTGGTTAGCTTTATCAGAGGAAGTAACAGGGCTGCCGGGCAAGTGATTATTATGATAAACTTTATTATCATAGTGCTGAGTATGAAACTGGGATTTATTTTGTTTACGTGATGTAGTGGATGGTGTATATTGTAGCGATGGTATGGGTGGGTGTAGTGTAGTATTGTGTAAGTGAGTAGCAGGTAGTCATTGTTGTGAATTAATAGGTGAATTACGACGAGAAGAGTTTCTTGATTCCGTGGTTGGGCGGGTGTGTTCTTGTCCTCTTAGTTGTGGGGGCAAGAGGTGAGAATTGTCATATGTGGGTGATTCAAAGCCACTGCGATGTAAGGTGGTATGGTGTTTCTCGCTATCACATTCTCTACACCGTCCTGTGGATCTGCACTCGTCAGAGTAATGGGGTCCTAGACACTTACGGCACCGTTCATGAGCTTGGATAAAATCCCAGCGCCCTTGCGTAGGCTGTCTTAGGTATTCACCGCAGTTCAGCAACCTGTGTCCTCTAACGTGACACCAAGGGCAGTAATAATTATTGGTCGGTGCTGGTGGGTGGGCGGAATCTTGTGCTATGGGCTCGAAATATTGTGTAGACTGTGGGTATCCTTGAGCGTACTGTACAGGGTACGCTTGACTTTGTAGAGGATATGCAGGGCGCGTTAAAGGTGGGCGGACGGAAGTAGTGGGCTGAAAACGAACGTGCCGAATTTCTGGTCTGGGTGCAGAAGCGCGTGGTTGGTACCGTGCTGAGGGAGAAGCACGTTCAGTTTGTCTGTATGTCGGGCTGAGGGGAGGGGGGGGTGGGTTATATGTCTCAGTTTCTGTGCAACGTGCATGGTCTTCTAAGAATGTGATTACATCCTTTAAGGTGGGCAGAGTGTCTGAAGACCCATGCGTTCGTTCAAATAATGTGCGAAGCTCGCCCTTTAACTTCCGCACTACTATTGACACTAGGACGTAGTCTGAGTCATGTAGTGGTAAGTTTAGGTTTTTAAGCGCCGATTGGGTTGAAATAAGAGGGGCTAAAAATAACTGTCTGATTTGTGAGCGGGTGGTGATGTGGGGTAACTCTAGTATCATATCTATAAACCTATCAATGAGAACTCGGCGATTTTCGTAGCGATTGGCAAGTGTTGTCATCGCTACATCGTAGTTCTCATCGGTAACCTTGAGGTGTGATACCATACTGAGAGCTTCTCCGGAGAGGCAAGAAAATAAATAGTGTAATTTAACTGCACCTGACAAATTACCGGCAGTGTCCGTAAGGCTTTTGAAAATAGTTATGAAAGATGGCCAATCCTCAAGCTTGGAAGAAAATTTGGGTAGATCTATTTTGGGCAGAACAGTAGACGTGGAGAATGTGGGCGAGCTTGGTTTGATGCTTGAGCTGATGGTGATGTTTGCCACCAAAATTTTTTCATATGCTTCTATAGCAGCAAACGAAAATTTTTTTTTTTTTTTTTTTTTTTTTTTTTTTTTTTTTTTTTTTTTTTTTTTACTAATGCTAATAAAGAACACGCAAGAAAGCAGCCAGAGAAACGTAAGAAATACGAAATAAATAAAAATGATTAGGAAAAAAAAATATATATCAAACTGTCGTGTGCGCTGAGTCTTAATAAACACGAAGCTATATATAAGCTATAAAAGTTGCACGGCAAGCTAACCACACCGAGTGAAACGAATATAATATTCAATATTATTATATCGATCCGATATCACGTTTAGTGCAAGTATTCGAGAATAGGTGTGCTGAATAAAGTACAGAATACGTACTCGAGGTTATATTAACCTACCTACGTACCAAAAAATAGTTATCGTGTAGCAATTTGCGTAATTATCTGAGGAATGTGGAATGGGTATTCAAATATATAAGGGCAGAAGTAATATGTTTATAAGAAAACAAAAAAGAAAAAACAAGGGCAGAAAACGGGTAAATGGGCAGATTGATAATGATTGTTTATTTAACTTTTTAGGTATGTGAAAATTTACAATTTGGTTTGAATTAACCATAAAATGGCAAAATACGGTTGTTGCAGACTGTATAAATAGGTCGCCAGTTGGAATATTCGGTTCGAAAGACCATATGATCTGGCCGATTGCCAGATTTCAAGGGTGCAAGGGTAAGAGGGAATGGAGATAAATGGACTCACCCGTAATAATATGAGCTGAGTAACCGGAGCGTCTGCGATACAGGAGCAGCAGTGCGTGTTCTCTTGTTATATATCTCCCGCTTCACAACTAGATTCACTTGCCACTTATCACCAAGCTCTTGGAACCCGATTAGTATTGCAATTGGGTGGATATCTCAAATGCGCGCGCGATGCGTGAATGTCTTTACGACGGGTCGATTCAGACTGATCGTTGAGACGCGGAAGTGCGGGGTAAATTACTTTTTCGGGGAATCATCGTTCGTTACGCGTGGCGTGAATCACTATCTCCTTTATTTCATGTGGGCTTTACGGTCAAGAGATATGTAACCTGATAGACGTGCAAACGTCAAAAGTAAAACAAACGCTTGGAAGCAGTATAAGTCACATCAATTACAATACCAAATAAATAAATCCAAACAATGCAATACTAATTTGTAGAAGTATAAATTATAAAATACAGATTCGGTACTGTATAAATGCGTTCGTTTCATAATATTTCGTTTCACCGCAACTTTCCGTGGTATAAAGAATAAAACATCAGAAGGTTTCGTACCAAAGTGAAATGTCATCAAATAATCACTAATGCGACAAATTGTATATAAATATTGTATGTAAATATATGACCGGCCTCTACATACGAAGGCAACCTTCATCAATATTATAACACACGTTGTGAATTTTGAATAAGCGTGAATGAAACATCACAACATAGAGAATTATATAGTACTTAAAAGCAAAAAATACGCCAATTAAAATTTTAGGCCTTATGCTGGGCTGTGGGGTATTATAGACACCGTAGGCTGCGCACGGCGTCAAGTACACGACCGACGCATACTTATTATGCACGGGCTCCATCTGGGATAATGTTAAAGTTATTGACTGTGGCCAAATGAGTGTTATTTATAGCGTTAAAAATAACGCCGTTTTTTATTTATTTATTGCATGAGTTCAGCAGACAGGCAGACGGCCCACTTGATGGATAGCGGTCACCATCGCCTATGGACATTTGCAACAGCAAAGGTGCTACAAATGCGCTGCTGCTCTCTTAAGGGAGACTGGAACCTGGTAACTAATGCCGGAACACAACTCAAGGTTGTTATGGCGACATACTTTAGACCAGGGGTGGTAGCCATCCAGTCGGGCAAATGCCCTACCACCTGGCTGTGGGTTGTTAAGTCGCCTCTTACGACAGGCCGCCCGGCCGCAGGAAATTGTTTTCTTTCTCCGTTCCTGCACGGCCGTTAACAGATAGCTACATTCGTTTTTATACATGTTATCTGTCAATATTGTATTCACCTTTATTAACAACTAGCTATGCCAGAGACTTCATCCGCGTGGATATTTTTTTTGGCGGAACCCTAAAAAAATTTTTTAAAAAAGTAACCTAAGTTACTCGTTATAATATCAGCTATCTGCCAGTAAAAGTCCCGTCAAAATCGGTCTTGCCGTTTCAGAGATTAGTCAAAACATCCAGACAGACAAAAATTCTAAAAATTCTAGTTTATCAACACAGGTTTAGGTTATTTATTAAATTTAGTTAGGTGCCCAAGAGACCAGGGTTACCCAGCTTATTTATACAGGTTTACAAACGTTAAAAGCTAGCTTAAAACAGAAGATTTCATCACACTCAAAGTTCAATTAAATCCTCATTTCCTCATCGGTAGAGCATGTAGCTTATAAAGTTATAATTGTCAACGGGGGTGGGGTGGGCAGGCAATCGTAATAGGGCAGGCTGTCTCCTATCAATTTAAATAAAGAAAATAAGGTGGTGAAGCCAAAAAATAATATAAAGTTATAATAAGTACATATTTTCACGTAGCACTTAAGATTTACGTATATATAGTCTTTTGTTTTTTTTATTGCTGGAGATCAGCAGACAGGCAGACGGCCCACTTGATGGAAAACGGTTACCATCGCCTATGGACATTTGCAACACCAAAGTTGCTACAAATGCGCTGCTGCTCTCTTAAGCGAGACTAGGGAACTCAAGGTTGTTATGGCGACATACTTTAGACCAGGGGTGGTAGCCATCCAGTCGGGCAAATGCCCTACCACCTGGCTGTGGGTGGTTTTGTCGCCTCTTACGACAGGCCGCCCGGCCGCAGGAAATTGTATTCTTTCTCCGTTCCTGCACGGATAAATTACCCACTCGAAAACTATCTATATCCTACAACTATTGATAATTTTAGAGTAATTTTACACATTCTTTGAAAATAAAACTGCACAATTCCTGCGAAAAACCCCTCAACAAACAAAGACAAACAGACGAGAAATCTAAAAAAAAATCGTCTTGTCTTCCGTCATTTATTCAGTCTATTCCAGTTGTATTTTTTTAAATAGCATCTATGTGCAGACACGGCATGCTTAATATTATATAATAGATCATTGAGTTACAGAACCTAAGTATATAGGCTGCTTTAAAAACCTTAAAGAAGCCTACAAACTTACTCTAACTCAATATGAATAAGACCGTAGGTCTTTGATGTAGGATTTGACGCCGTAGAACGTAGTCACAAAGAATTTACAATGTCCATACATACACGGTGATAGCTAAAAACTTCCAACGTCTACTGTTCATTTTAAAACAAACTGTCACGTTATTTGAAAATTAAACTACATAGCAAGATATCACCCTTCTGAACTTCTCATCCTATCTAGCTTACCCTAAACTCAAGAGACGAGCACCTAAAAAAACCCAGTCAATTTATATATCGGTACTAAATCGATATCCGTTTTAGCAAGTCGCGCCACTGACCTCCTTAAGTCTTTTGTTACCCTGGTACACCTCGTGAATATCGGCCAACCTTTGTGCCTATTCTGCCCATTGTTAGCCCCGCACTTGTGGGGTTATTAATATTTTTTGTGCAAAGAACACGCGTGGGTGCAGGATGTGTTGTGATTTTAGTCATAAAAAGGTCAGGTTTCGTTTGATAACTAGTTTTGTTATATTCCTAACTACTCCTAATAGTGGCCCAAACGATGACCCCAATTTATAAATTAAAACCTTTAAACTCTAACACAGTCCATTCCAGTTGTTTTTTTTTAAGGGGGTATTCTGGTTTAGAAGCCCGAATTTTAATAATTTTGTGTTTCTTCGGTCACGATAAAAAAAAACAACAAATATTTCTACTATACATTTTTATCAGTTTTTATTGATATCTAAATAGTAAAAAACATTAATAAAATCTATTTTCAAAAAACTGCAGACCGGAAAAGTGGGGACTGATGAAAATATGGCACATCCTGGTGTGCAGGAATCAATCCTTCCAGTGACCTGAAATGGAAAACAATTAATAGTCCTTAAAGAGAAAGGATTTAGTTATCACACTACGAGACGTTAAAAAAAATACGTTTTGATTTTCCAACAAAATGTATTTTGGAAACCGCCGCCATTTTGTAAAAAAAAATCTTATATCTTTAACGGCATGTTTAGAATTTTACAATATTATTCTTAATAGAATAATAAATATACCAAGTTCAATTACCTAACATGACCTTTGTCTACCGAATATAGTCTATTATTTTAAATAACTGTTCGTGTAGATACTGAATCAATTTAAAACAAATAAATCAAAACGAAAGCTGTTACGTTCGAAAACCTTACACTCACCTCGAAATTAAACAGAGGGTGAAAGCGAAATTTAAAATAAAATTTATTGTTATAGGGGTTGGTAAAAGAAAGTCGTTTTGCGTTAAACTTTAATAAGTACGGTCGATGTCAGGTCAAAGTCAAAGCTATTAGCGAAATATATGTGAAGTTAAGAGGCAAACTTTAAAGGATTTTTTGATGTAATCGTATGATATCAAAAACTGCCACTGCCCTATGTCTACTACATAAGTATTACAGCGATACGATGCGATACAATCTTCTATACGTACAGATATACCTAATCTTGCCATAAATATTGTAACAAAGAATTTGTTTATTCTATTGCAAATAACATTTATAAGTTTTACAGTGTGTTAGTCTAATACATAAATATAAAACAATTTAAAATATAAAGCTTATTCGCAGTGGTCTCCATTGGCTGCAATACAGTCCTTTAAACGTTGAGGCCAGTTATCAATAGAAGCACGCGCTCTTTCCATGGGAAAATTCTTCACTGCCAATCGTATGGATTGTTTTAGGGACTCCAAATTGTCATGGCGTTTAGAGCAAGCCGTACTCTCTAAAACTGATCATAAATCATAATCCAGCGGATTAACATCGGGACTAGACGACGGCCGATCTTCAGCTCTGATGAAGTCCGAAACATTCGTCTCCAGCCAAGACTGCGTGGACCGAGCTTTATGACCCGGCGCCGAGTCTTGCTGGAAGGACTATTCTTGGTTATTGAACATGGTGTTGTTAAGGGGCTTAACTACCTTCTCAAGAATGGTATCTTGATATACTTGTGCCGATATTTTGATACCTTTTTCCCAAAAATATGCCTCAGTCACTCCTGCATAGCTAACACCCCACCAAACCATCACTGAAGACGGATAATGCCCACGTTGCACTCTGTCGACTAATTGAGAAAAGATTACTTAGAGCTTTGAGCATAAATACGGTCAATTTGTTTGTTAAAATGTTGCTCAATTGTAAAAAATTTCTCATCCGTAAACAAAATTTTTCTGTGACCTCCCTTTGCGTGCCGCTTCAGTAGTTGTTTCGATTTTACCACCCTATTCTTTTTTAAATTATGAATTAAGAAATGACCAGTGCGTCTCTTATAGGCTGCAAGTCCTAAGTCATCTTTTAAAATACGCGACATGGTTCTAGGTGATATCTTCATCTCCCGAGATAAAATCTTTTGTTTCGGACAGGATTTCTTTCAATTTTTTCCTTTACTGCTTTGACCACCTTTTTCGTGCGAATATTACGTGGACGGCCAGATCTTTTTCTGTCACAAACAGCGGAGGTCTCATTGTACCTATTAATAGCCCGGTACACAAACATTTGACTAATACCAAGCATATGGAGAGTTTTAAAAATTGCATTTGGGTCCATACCTACTTTGTGTAATGCAATCACAGCGATTCGGTTCTCTTTATTGCCCCACTGCATTTTAATATCGCAAAATGTTGTACAATATATTAGCGCCAAAATGAGAAAACACAATGAACAATCATATAAAAATGACAGATTCCAAATTCAAATGTAATATTTTGTTTGTTTTTAATTGTAACAGTATTTATGGCCAGACTAAGTATATTATGTAGCTACATTAGTATTTATAAATGAGTTACCTGTCATTGTTTTGTACTACATCTACGTGTCAGTCTGAATCGACCCGTCGTAAAGACATTCACGCATCGCGCGCGCATTTGAGATATCCACCCAATTGCAATACTAATCGGGTTCCAAGAGCTTGGTGATAAGTGGCAAGTGAATCTAGTTGTGAAGCGGGAGATATATAACAAGAGAACACGCACTGCTGCTCCTGTATCGCAGACGCTCCGGTTACTCAGCTCATATTATTACGGGTGAGTCCATTTATCTCCATTCCCTCTTACCCTTGCACCCTTGAAATCTGGCAATCGGCCAGATCATATGGTCTTTCGAACCGAATATTCCAACTGGCGACCTATTTATACAGTCTGCAACAACCGTATTTTGCCATTTTATGGTTAATTCAAACCAAATTGTAAATTTTCGCATACCTAAAAAGTTAAATAAACAATCATTATCAATCTGCCCATTTACCCGTTTTCTGCCCTTGTTTTTTCTTTTTTGTTTTCTTATAAACATATTACTTCTGCCCTTATATATTTGAATACCCATTCCACATTCCTCAGATAATTACGCAAATTGCTACACGATAACTATTTTTTGGTACGTAGGTAGGTTAATATAACCTCGAGTACGTATTCTGTACTTTATTCAGCACACCTATTCTCGAATACTTGCACTAAACGTGATATCGGATCGATATAATAATATTGAATATTATATTCGTTTCACTCGGTGTGGTTAGCTTGCCGTGCAACTTTTATAGCTTATATATAGCTTCGTGTTTATTAAGACTCAGCGCACACGACAGTTTGATATATATTTTTTTTCCTAATCATTTTTATTTATTTCGTATTTCTTACGTTTCTCTGGCTGCTTTCTTGCGTGTTCTTTATTAGCATTAGTAAAAAAAAAAAAAATTTTTTTTTTTTTTTTTTTTTTTTTTTTCGTTTGCTTTTCCTTTTCTTATTGTGCACTTCTCATCGTCATGCCTACCAAATCGCAATCTGCCATCTTTATGCAAACCCATAAGTACATAACTTTCCTATTAGAGATAGCTAACCTTATATTAAAAGGAGACAAAAAGTATAGTGTAAACGATTTCATAGGGCGCTTTACAAAATTGGACGATATAAAGGGCAAGTTGGATACAGTATATTATGAGATCTTGGACTCTAAAGACCTTGACGACAAAGTGGAAAAATGGTACTTTGACTACTACACCTCGGCTATAGAAGCATATGAAAAAATTTTGGTGGCAAACATCACCATCAGCTCAAGCATCAAACCAAGCTCGCCCACATTCTCCACGTCTACTGTTCTGCCCAAAATAGATCTACCCAAATTTTCTTCCAAGCTTGAGGATTGGCCATCTTTCATAACTATTTTCAAAAGCCTTACGGACACTGCCGGTAATTTGTCAGGTGCAGTTAAATTACACTATTTATTTTCTTGCCTCTCCGGAGAAGCTCTCAGTATGGTATCACACCTCAAGGTTACCGATGAGAACTACGATGTAGCGATGACAACACTTGCCAATCGCTACGAAAATCGCCGAGTTCTCATTGATAGGTTTATAGATATGATACTAGAGTTACCCCACATCACCACCCGCTCACAAATCAGACAGTTATTTTTAGCCCCTCTTATTTCAACCCAATCGGCGCTTAAAAACCTAAACTTACCACTACATGACTCAGACTACGTCCTAGTGTCAATAGTAGTGCGGAAGTTAAAGGGCGAGCTTCGCACATTATTTGAACGAACGCATGGGTCTTCAGACACTCTGCCCACCTTAAAGGATGTAATCACATTCTTAGAAGACCATGCACGTTGCACAGAAACTGAGACATATAACCCACCCCCCCCTCCCCTCAGCCCGACATACAGACAAACTGAACGTGCTTCTCCCTCAGCACGGTACCAACCACGCGCTTCTGCACCCAGACCAGAAATTCGGCACGTTCGTTTTCAGCCCACTACTTCCGTCCGCCCACCTTTAACGCGCCCTGCATATCCTCTACAAAGTCAAGCGTACCCTGTACAGTACGCTCAAGGATACCCACAGTCTACACAATATTTCGAGCCCATAGCACAAGATTCCGCCCACCCACCAGCACCGACCAATAATTATTACTGCCCTTGGTGTCACGTTAGAGGACACAGGTTGCTGAACTGCGGTGAATACCTAAGACAGCCTACGCAAGGGCGCTGGGATTTTATCCAAGCTCATGAACGGTGCCGTAAGTGTCTAGGACCCCATTACTCTGACGAGTGCAGATCCACAGGACGGTGTAGAGAATGTGATAGCGAGAAACACCATACCACCTTACATCGCAGTGGCTTTGAATCACCCACATATGACAATTCTCACCTCTTGCCCCCACAACTAAGAGGACAAGAACACACCCGCCCAACCACGGAATCAAGAAACTCTTCTCGTCGTAATTCACCTATTAATTCACAACAATGACTACCTGCTACTCACTTACACAATACTACACTACACCCACCCATACCATCGCTACAATATACACCATCCACTACATCACGTAAACAAAATAAATCCCAGTTTCATACTCAGCACTATGATAATAAAGTTTATCATAATAATCACTTGCCCGGCAGCCCTGTTACTTCCTCTGATAAAGCTAACCAAAATGACAGTCATATTTCAGCACATACTCAGCACATTACAGTACACGATCCACCAGTTTTATTACCCACTGTGTCCCTAGAACTAGCAGACAACGCTGGAGTATTTCATAAGGCAAGAGCATTATTAGACAGCGGTTCCATGCTAACCTTGTTAACTAAAACTATGACACAAAAATTACGTTTGCCTGTCGAGCACACAGAACTAAAAATTACAGGAGTCGGTAATCAACAGACTCAAAACTCTAGTTCTTCAACTACCATCACATTCCGCCCTATTCACACCGAAGTCCCAGTAATTAGCGCAAAGGCATACATTCTACCAGATTTGACAGGTCTTTTACCATTAACAATGTTACCTGACGTTGTTCCACTCCTCGACTCGACACAGCTTCCCCTAGCAGACTCGTCTTATCGTTTTCCAGCCGCTATTGACTTGATTTTAGGTTCTGATGTCTTGGGCCAAATTTTGGATGGTAACAAAATTTTTTTGGGCCCCGGCAGGCCAATAGCCTTCGGCACGATCTTCAATTTCGCTCTTTTAGGTCCTATCAATCCAAACTACACAAAGCCTGAGCCTCAAGTTAATTCAGCACTAGTAAATATTGACTGTTTACAACCCCAACACTCAAATAAAGAAATACACTCCGCTCTGGAGAGATTCTGGGAAGTCGAAGAAGTGCAATCAAAGGACAACTCAACCTCTGACGAGTGTGAGGAGAACTTTCGTTCTACCACCACACGTGATCCCACAGGGCGATACATAGTATCCCTTCCCTTTCTTACAAAGGCACCTAAGCTCGGTGCAACCCACGCTATTGCACTACGACGATTCCTTAATTTGGAGCGCAAACTCCAAAGAGATCCTACCCTCCGCTCAAAATATATCGACTTCATGAAGGAATACATTGACATGGGCCACATGGCTCTTTGTCACCCCAGCACATTCAAAGGAAAAGACCATTTTTACGTCCCGCATCATGGCATCTTCAAAGCCAACTCTGAAAAACTTCGCACGGTTTTTGATGGCAGCTGTAAGAGCTCTAATGGTGTCAGTCTTAATGACTGTCTGCACACTGGCCCACCGCTCCAACGTGATATTACTGACATCATTCTAAATTTTCGTACTCACAAAGTGGTCTTTAGTACAGACATCCAGATGATGTTTAGAAATATACTAGTTCACCCAGACCACAGACGGTTCCAACTCATTCTATGGCGCTCTTCTCCAGATCAACCTCTGCTCACTTACGCCCTGTCCACTGTCACGTATGGCCTACGACCCAGCCCCTTCCTCGCCAATCGATCTATTATACAGCTGGTCACTGATGAAGGTCACCGTTTTCCCCAGGCTGCACAGGTTCTTACGCACTCCATATTCGTGGATGACATTCTGACTGGGCATGATTCAGTTGACAAGGCAATAGCTCTGCAGACTGAACTCATTGAGTTACTAGCCCTAGGGGGATTTCATTTGCGAAAGTGGACCTCAAACTCTCGTCAGCTTTTAGAACGCTTCCCGGATGATCAATGTGACATACCCAAGGATTTTGATGTTGTACCCGACTCCAATGCAATCAAGGTACTTGGTATGCAATGGATACCACAAACGGACGAATTTACATATCACATTTCGGTACCTACACTGGAAAAATTTACCAAAAGGTCAATACTCAGTACCATCGCTCGTTTATACGATCCTAGTGGATGGATCAGCCCAGTTATTTTCCGCGCAAAACTGCTCATTCAGCACCTATGGACTCTAAAGTTAGACTGGGATGAATCGGCTCCCAATGATGTCACATTTCAATTTCAGCACATTTTTGAAGACTTACCTCTACTCTCTGCTCTTCGACTCCCCAGAACAATTTGCACCAGCAAAGATTCCACCTACACCCTACACGGTTTTGCCGATGCATCCGAATCCGGATATGCAGCCGCAGTCTATCTTCATGAAACGAATATCACGGGTCAGGTACACGTCAGACTACTTGTTTCTAAATCCAAGGTAGCCCCCATTAAAACCCGACAGACTATACCAAAGCTGGAACTTTCAGCTGCACACCTCACTTCGCTGCTCATTTCTCGCGTCTCTGTTCAACTTTCTGCCCACATTACCATTCAGCAACACTTTTGTTGGTCAGACAGTACTATCGTACTCGCCTGGCTTAAAACTCCTTCTCAATCCCTACAGGTCTTTGAGGCCAATCGAGTCTCTGCCATTGCAGCCAATCCATGTAACCCTACTTGGAGACATGTACCCTCAGCTCTTAACCCTGCCGACTGTGCTAGCAGGGGAATATCAGCACAGGAACTCTTAGCCTATGACCTATGGTGGTCGCCTACTTGGCTCAAGGCCCCACCTGATACCTGGCCCACGATGCCCCCTGCTTTGGGTCATCACGTACTGCCTGGTCTAAAACCAAGAAAAATGGTAGCTCACATCGCGGTTCCTGATCTAGACACGGATTTACTCACGAGATTCAGCTCCTTAGACACACTTGTAGGCGTAACCGCATGTATTAAACGTTTTGCACACAATTGCTTGGTATCTTCTCACTCTCGCATCGTTGGTCCCATTACCGTAGACGAACGTAAGAAAGCGCTCTTACACTGGGTACGCTCAGTCCAACAAAATATGTTCGCTGAAGACATCCACCGACTGCAAACTAACAAATTATGTACAGTGCGAATACAACGCCTCTCGCCCTTTCTCAAGGATGGTCTTCTTAGAGTAGGAGGGCGCTTGTCCAACTCAGCCCTTAGATATGACACACAACATCCCCTCATCTTACCCAGTTCAAGCCCCCTTGTGGACCTAATTATAGATCATTTCCACACTATACACTGCCACCCGGGCGCAGATACACTACACGCACTACTCCGTCAACAATACTGGATTTTATCTGGAAGGCGAGTCATTCGTCACCGTGTCTTTAAATGTGTACGCTGTTTTAGGCATCGAGCTCAGCCGAATCCCCCTTTTATGGCCGACCTACCGGCTGATCGAGTCAGCCCACAACCGGTGTTTAGTCAAGTGTCCACGGATTTTGCCGGACCATTCCTAATTAAATCAAGTACTCTACGCAATGCCAAACTTCTCAAAGGCTACTTTTGTGTTTTCGTTTGTCTCGCCACCAAGGCAGTGCACTTAGAGGCTGTCTCGGAACTTTCTACGGACGCCTTTTTTGCGGCACTGCAAAGGTTCGTTAGTCGGCGCGGAATCCCTACCCTAATTCGCTCTGATTGCGGTACAAACTATGTCGGCGCAAGAAATCAGCTCATAGAAGTACAAAACTTCTTAAAGGCCAATGATGATAGAATTACGCACAAGCTAGCCACACAGCAGATCACATGGTTGCTCAATCCGCCCTCAGCTCCTTCTTTTGGCGGTCTGCACGAGGCAGCCGTGAAATCTACTAAGCAATTACTCTATCGCGTATTAGGTGAGCAGCATCTGACCTTTGAAGAATTTTCTACACTCTTAGCCCGTATTGAGGCCGTTCTCAACTCTCGACCACTCTGCCCTCTGTCTTCAGACCCTACAGACTTCGAAGTCCTAACCGCTGGTCATTTCCTTATAGGTCGCCCACTTACCGCATTACCCGAACATTCCCATGAATCCTCTCCTCCATCAACCCTACGACGTTTTCGCTTAGTGCAAGCGTTGGCTCAGCGATTTTGGACCTTGTGGTCGAAATCCTACCTGCACACTCTCCAATCCCGATCTAAATGGACTACGGAAACCAGTCGACCCAAGATTGGTGAGCTGGTACTCATAAAGGAGGATAATCTTCCCAGACTCCAGTGGAAGATGGGAAGAATAAAGAAGATTCTGCCCGGAAAGGATGACGTCGTCCGAGTCGTAGAACTCAGCACCAAGGATGGCAGCTTAACGAGACCAGTCACAAAGATTGCTCGTCTTCCCCCCGACGACAACAGCACTTAGTCAGCACTATAAATGGGAGCCGTCACCTTTTCCCCGGGCCCCAGGATGTTCACGCCACCGCGTAACGAACGATGATTCCCCGAAAAAGTAATTTACCCCGCACTTCCGCGTCTCAACGATCAGTCTGAATCGACCCGTCGTAAAGACATTCACGCATTTACTTAAAAAAACAATTATTAAAATCTTTGTCTGCATGGATGTTTCGGCTAATCTCTGAAACGCCTGGACTGATTTTGACGGAACTTTCAATGGCAGTTAATTGATATTATAAGGAGTAACTTAGACTACTTTTTTTAGGGATCCGCGAAAAAAAATCCACGTGGACGAAGTCACGGGCACAGCTAGTTTAATATAAAACTCGAATTTTCCTTGTGGCTTCATCAGCATAGAACTCGGTTCTATTCTGTGCGGGATTTCTTATATGTTTGAAATGAAAATATTATATATTTATCTCGTATCTAATGCTGTGAAAACTGTCAGTCAAACTCTCTTTCACATATTAAATCATATAATACTAGAACTCCCTTCACGTTAGTATAAACATCAGATTTGTATTCAAAGAAAAATAACTTATTTTTCGATAAAAAGTATCTTACGCATTGAAAGAACATATAAGTATATATTAATTGACGATACCTATATCTATCTATATCTTACTATACAACCTACCTTACCATCAGTAGAAATTTTACATTATATACTTATGTAAATTTTAATACACTTAAACTGCTCGCAAGGCAAATGAACGGTTAAGAAGAGGTAAGAAGCGACCATAAAAATATCTCTTTCAGACAACCAGTTATTACAGAAAAGTTTTACAGAAATAAATATTCACTTATTTGTGTAAAACTTAAGTATTGTATCATATTTATTTTTTATTGCATGCGTTCAGCAGACAGGCAGACGACCCATCTAATGGAAAGCGGTTACCATCGCCTATGGACATTTGCAACACCAAAAGGAAGTCTGGAACCTGGCCACTAATGCAGGAACACAACTCAAGGTTGTTATGGCGGCATACTTTAGACCAGGGGTGGTAGCCATTTAGACTGGCAAACGCCCTACTACCTGGCTGTGAGGTGTTTTGTCGCCTATTACGACAGGCCGCTCGGCCGCAGGAAATTGTATTCTTTCTCTGTTCCTACACGGATAAAATACATAAGTTGATTTATGATACGATACATAAGTTGTATCATATTTATGATACAATATGTAACAGATATTATATAATAACTTTTCTCTATAGTATTTTATTTGTCCCAAGTACTCCTGATTACCTTAAACAACGTTTTGAATTTCTTTCGTGCTCTCATAATTTACGCCCTTCTATTAAACTTAAATTGAACACTCCTGCGCATAACTCAACTTTTTACAACAATTCTTTTACTGTTAAGGATATATAGCTTTCGAACGCGCTTCCTGTTCCTATCAGACAAGCAAAATCGCTAGCGATATTTAAAACTATGATCAAAAAATTCTACTTGTTGTTGGAATATGAAATTTAAATTCATCTAGAAACATTTATATATTTTGTAGATGTGTATTTGTATGTTAAATATATCTATGTAATATATAAAATTTCTGTATTTATTACTAGCTGTGCCCGCGACGTCGTCCGCGTGGAATTTACTTTCAAAACCCTCCGATTTTGAAACATTCTTCATTGGTGTACCGCTCCTATTGGTCTTAGCGTGATGATATATAGCCTATAGCCTTCCTCGATAAATGGACTATCTAACACTGAAAGAATTTTTCAAATCAGACCAGCGGTTCCTGAGATTAGCGCGTTTAAACAAACAAACAAACTCTTCAGCTTTATAATATCAGTATAGATTAAACATATCATTTACGTATTTATTATTAAAATATAAGTAGTTCATACTATATGTCACGTATACCAACATCGCCATTATCATCTCATTTCATTCCTAGGGTTGTCTAGAAGAGATCGCTTTTTAGCGATAAGACCGCCCTTTATACATAACTTGATATCATTTTAGTCTTTAAGTTCATTTTTGTATTGGTGTATAATAAAGTGTTGTCTATCTATCTATCTACCTAACAAAGTACAACTCTGCAAATCATAGCATGGCATCGCGACCGCGTTGCAATCAACTTATATCGAAAATGTAGGACATTGGATAAACCTCATACAAACAGACATGCGGCGTGCGGATTAAGATGAAAAAGTCTAGAAACTTTCGGACACAGTTTGAAAATGTTTATAAAGTTTACTCCTATAAGTTTATAAGACTGTAAAAACTTTATTATTAAGGTCGTGATACTTTCTTTAAAAAAATCGAATTGTGTGCTGGGACACACAGTAGAAATGAAACTTCAACGGACAAGAGGAAAAACGAATCGCAACAAAATTTTAACTTGAAGTTTTACGGGCAGATTGTTAATGTACTTGTCCAGTTTGAAAACCTGCCCGTAAAACTTCAAGTTAAAATTTCGTTGCGATTTGTTTTTCCACTTGTCCGTTGAAATGTGGAAAACATTGTGTTCTGTTTCTGTTCTACCCGCGTGTGTGGGTGCGTGCTGCAACAAGTCTGGTATAATCTACCCTTAAAAATCTTTAGTTTTTATAATTTACAAAATAAATGTTACTAATACAATTTACATAATATCACAAAGAAAACCCTACTAAAAAACTTGAGATACAAAATAAAATTTTCTGTAAAATAGCATTTTCTAATAACAGTGCTATTACGCAATTTTACCATTTGTTTCGTATAAGATGTTTTGAGAGTGTCTGAAGAGATTTGAAGAGTCTAAAGTGGTTTCCTCGGACGAAGGTGCTTTCGGATTTAACCGTAAAAAGTAGACTATAGGTTAAGTTCTTTTAGCAATTTGTATATATTTTTTCTTTATTACATGAGTTCAGCAGACAGGCAATATTAGCATACTTTACAGGCGAGGAGCCTTAAAAACAGACGAGTGCGCATGACAAGAGTTATGAATGTCAAAGAAGCAAGTGAGGTGTGTAAGAATGGGCCTAAATGGCGCTCTGTTGTTTGTGCCTACCCCGCAAGGGAACTGGCGTGAAGTTATGTATGTATGTACAGGCGACGTTACCCTCCTCCTTTTGCAACAATACGTCATACTAACCCATTAACTAGAATGAGTCGTCTACTTAATCAACTGGTAGGTAGCTAAAACTCTTCTCTAGATATAATTGACCCCAATCTCAGTAAATTAAAGTGAATGATTAATTCGATTAACGTTTCTGGCACTTACTTACGGACCATGACTCCTTATTTTTATAATTAACTAGCTGTGCCCGCGACGTCGGCGCGTGGAATTTTTTTTCGAAATCTCCCGATTTTGAAACATTCTTCATTGGTGCTCCACTCCTATTGATCTCAGCGTGATGATATATAGCCTATAGCCTTCCTCGATAAATGGGCTATTTAACAGTGAAAGAATTTTTCAAATCAGACCAGCAGTTCCTGAGATTAGCGAGTTCAACGAAACAAACAAACTCTTCAGCTTTATATATTAGTACTAGCTGACCCGGCAAACTTCGTACCGCCTAGAATCAATAAATAAAAAGCGTTTATTTCGTATAAACGCGTATAAACGTTTGACATTCAAAATCAAAAAAATGAAAAAAAAATCACTTTTAAATTTAATTTGATTTCTGAACGACTTTTAAATTTAATTGATTTCTAAACGACGGGATGAACATCAAATGTTTGACAGGTAAGAATAGTTTCTAAGGGAAAGCAAAATTGTTGTTTTTACTATATTCCAAGCATTTTTTTCATATTTACTCGCCTTTGAAAACTTCCCTGGACTTCGACAAATAATTCAAAACCAAAATTAGCCAAATCAGTCCAGCCGTTCTCGAGTTTTAGCGAGACTAACGAACAGCAATTGATTTATATATATATATATATATATATATAAGATTTCTAAATTCAAATTCTAAAATTGTTTTTGTAATTTCAAGTCACTCACAAGTTAATACAAACTAATTATAATGCTAATATATTCACATACTAGGATGATAATCTAGTTCCATAAACTTATAATGTAATCATAATGTATTATTGTATTGATTGTAAATTGCTTTGTAAATTAAAGAAATAAAAAAAAAAATCGATATCCCATAATTCTAGCCAAGAGTTGTTTGGAAGAGATGGCTATTTAGTAATAAATAACAACACCCATTGTATATAGGTATGTTATTATCATCCTTTCACATCTGTGTGTACTGATGAGTCGCCTTACGCTAGCAGAACTTACAGGCGTGTGGCCGAGCTTATACTGTATTATTATAACATCAGCCAAAGCACAAATCTTCATATTATCCTTCACATTACCTATCCATCGCGCGACAATTATCTGTATGAAATTATTTACGATAACCACTTTAGTACCGAAAACCAATTATGGTACATCGATAAACATTAATAAGAGCCCTTCAACAACATCAAAGTCAAAACAAGGTGAGAGCCAATTAAAATTACAATATCTAAAATATGAATACTTCAGAAGCACTCGATAACTTCCTTGAAATCTTTTGATTAATCCTAAATTCTTACTTAGGACTTAGGATATAAAAGGAAGTAGCTTTGGGCAATAAGTTTCTGGCTTTATTTTAACGTTCCAACTGTCATTGTTATATAATATTAATTAATGAACATGCGTTATTGTTACAATAGGCGGTCTTATCGCTATTAGCGATTTCTTCCAGACAACCTTTGGATGGACAAAAAATATGCTAAGAACAGAGGTATGTTGCATTATTCTCACTATCGAATCAGTATCTTATAAATATATACATACATGATATAATATACATACATTAATAAAAATTATACTAATACTATATATGTAAATTAAATATTTAAAAAAATACACTTACATAAATAAATATAAAACTAGAAGAAGCTGACAATGACTGCTGCTACATCCTTAAATTGAGCTATTTGAGATATAATAATCCTTCACAAGTCTATTAAAAGTAGGCAGTGACTTAGTTACACTGCTGGGGCCTAGTTCTGCTATTTCAATATCCGTCCGTTGCGAAAATATTCAAAGTACGATTCCATTGCGATAGTGTCAAAAATTCTTATTCTACTAAATCCACAATATGTTGTCGATATCGTCGCGGTAGAATAGTAGTATAAAAGAATTGGTGTTACTATTAGCAGAAATGACGTTAGCCGAAATTAATATTGAAAATCTAACCAAAATTTAATAATTTTAGTCGCAAGATTTCGCTTATAAAATATTTACAAAGATGGGAATTGACAAAACATCGAAATCAGGTAACCTACGATTGATACGATAGTGTCCGGTGATTTTGACTTGATAGCAATAGCAGAATTGGACCCCTGGCATTTAACCTCTCATATGTCGCATGTCGAATAGTGAATGGATAATCTTGACTGGCTTGTAGCAGATTTAACGACGATGGCCTTTTTTTATTGCACGAGTTAAGCAGACAGGCAAACGGCCCCCTGATGGAAGGCGGTTACCATCGCTTATGGACATTAATTACTACACTAAAGATGCTACAAATGTGCTGTTGCTCTCTAAAAGGAGACTGAAACCTGGCCACTAATGCCGGAACACTACTCAGGGTTGTTATGCCGGCATACTTTAGACCAGGGGTGGTAGCCATCCAGACGGGCAAATACCCGGAAAATTTTGCTATATATTATTTTTACATAAAGTTTATTCATCTTGGGTATAAAAAAGTTTAAAACCTAGGTAGCCAACTGTCTTAAAAGAATGTTTATCCAATGTAGATCAAATTCAAGGTCAACTCATTCTTGGACATCCATTATAGGGGAACGGTCAGTATAACCGCGACACTGATCTCAATGTGTAGATTTCATCACGATGTTTTCGTTTACAGCACGTAGTAATTGTAACAATATGCACATTAAGTTAGAAAACTGCCTAAGTAGTGTATGCTGTAAGGCCAAGATTCGAATCCGCGCCCTTTGAGTTTGGGCGCGAGTGCAATAACTACTAAGCTATATCAGACAGAAAAAAATAAAAACTTTATTTAATGAAATAGTGACGTAATTACATTCTGTATACATTATTATACACAGAGCAAAACTTGAGAATTTGTACGCCGCATTTTCAGCAGGTTTGCACTCAGCATATTGCTGAGCCGGAATTATATCCGACACAGCGCCGATTTTCAGTGCAAATCTTCCTTTTGGCGTACGACCAAAACGACCCAATTTTGTTAAATAAAAAATAATAATAATTAATAAAAACTAATTCTACTCACGTAATATTTAATTAGTGAAACAAATAAATACATTTTAATAAAACTAATAATAAAATACTTCGTTAGTTCAAAATTAAAATAAATACTCGTGTAACACGTTGTATCGAATCATCTATTATTATATTATATATTGCCTGTCCAAACATCACGTGAAAACGTGATACACAGCTAGCTTATATCCCGGATCTACACTTGAACACGTTTTATCCCGTGACGTTTTTTTCTGTGGAATAAACAATAGAAAAAGATAGCGCTGCAGTCGCGGTTTTTGGTGCCGCTCTTGCAATACACAAATAAACACATTGCAACGCGACCGAAGTTTTACTGGCACTACTATAATTAATACATAAAATAATATTTGCTTATGTTTGAGGATAAGAAACAAAATGTGTTCAAATCAAATCATTTATTTGCTATATTAAACATTTTATGTTTCACATGTTTTTGTCCTATACTGTTCCGTGCGGAGGTCCGAAGTAGAAGGAACGAATATAAGAAGCTCACAATCATTGCAAAATATTCACTGTAAGATTTAAGCCAGTTTCATAGAAAAACCCGTGATCCCAATCATAAGGTCTCCAAGCCCTCCCTACAAGACGGCATCCAGCAAAAACAGCCTATCGTCGATTAGCTGCCAAATTAGGTAGGGTTTTTCTGACAAAGCTATTAAGATGGCTGCCACTGAATTACACTTTTTCTTTCGACTGTCCTAACCCTTGAAATAGGAGTCTGGTAATATCAATTTAAACGATGTCGACAAGTCTCACATAAAATTTATTACTACTATTAACTCGAAATTGAATACTTACTGTTATGCCTATAATAGAAGGTTAATTTCTCTTGCAATTTAGATTAATCAACCAAAATTATGCATATAAACACAAATTTGAATCATGCAATGTCATTGAATATCTTCGACCCCTTCCTGTTCGGTCCTCGCCTAGTATAAAGGCTTCCACGCACTAGGCCGAAATATCTGAGCAGTTTATGGCAACTTCTTACGCGGGCTCCTCTACACCAGCCAGGCTTCCTAGTGCGCGTAGGGCCTTAGGTAGGTAGAATGTCGCTTCATCAATTTTGCTGTCTACCCGCTTTTTGTGTGAGGCGATGGCCAATGCACAGCAGAGTAGAGGCAATCATTTTTTAGACTTGCTGTCAACGTTTGATCAAAAAACACAGCGCCGTGCGCTCATACTTTTCTATCGACTTTTTGTGAATATTGGCTGTGCCAAGAACTCTATCTTACTTAAGACCCTGTGAGAAATGTTAGCTCGAAAGTGGAATTTAGTGCCATGTGCTGGTCCTGTGTGCAACCTGAACCGAGCCAAGAGAAGGTGGATCTCAAGGTTGTTGGAGCTTCAGTTTTTCAAGTGCAAGGATCTAGGGCATATCTCTCGCATACAGTCTACAAATTGAACTAGCTTTATCCGTGGGCTACAATGCCCCACACTTTTTGACCCGTCTTGAGTTTTTCAAAAAAAATTAATGAATTTGGTTGATCCGTGTAATATCAGCTTTATTAGCTAAGGATAATTATAATTGTAAATCTAATAACTGTATGATTTAGTTGTAGCGACATCAGTGACTTCACCAAAAACAGTCGTTTTTTGTAAAAAAAAAAAAAGCCCATCTGATGAGAAGTAGTCATCTTGACCAATAGAAGTATTATTACTTTAGGGGCGCCTTTTTTTAAATGACCCCATATCTGACCACTACCCTCATTAATCCATAACAATGTTACGTATAGGTAAATGCGAAAGTAACCTCTGTCTGTTGTTTGCATGAAAAACCACGGTACCCAGTTTGATAGAATATGGTACGTATATAGTGTCAATATCGAAAATAGACATGGATATTTTTTATCCCGGAAAATGCGATTGTTTTCGCAGGACGAATCGTAATTCCCCGGGAGGGAATAGGACTATATAAAAATATAATGCCATGTAATATGCGTGAATAATTATTCTCAAAATAATCTACGGTTGAAACTAGGTACTCAAAATAAATTAAACCCCGAGTCATAGATAAAAATTGATTTAAATACACGCAGACCTTTCCGTAGGAGCGTAGCAATAGGATGGTCAAGATAACTTGCATGAGTCATTTAAACTAATTGTAATCAAAACTGTGTCATTATATACAAAATTACATGAGTCTTTTAAAGAATTAATGTGTCAAAAATCACGGAATTTAAAAGTAAAGCTGCGTCTACACTCGCGCGGCCATTATGTCGCGCTGTCATCGTGACGAGGGTGGATTGGAGATCGGGTGTAGCTCTTAACGGCTAGGGTTGCCTTTAACAAGTTTAAATTTAATATTGGCAAAAATTACATTATTTTTATAACCGTGCAGGAATGGAGAAAAATTAAAATTTCCTGCTAATGGGCGGCATGTCGTAAGAGGCGACATAAACAATCCACAGCCAGGAAGTAGGGTATTCGCCGGTCTGTATGGTTACCATCCCTGGTCTAGAGTATGCTGCCATAATAACCTTGAGTTGTGCTCCAGTATTAGTAATATAAAAATCCGATAGACAAGATAAACCAAACAATAGGGATGCGGACACATAGTACAATAAATTCTAATACTTTTGCATATAAAAAGAACAAGCGTTAAAATAACTCTTATTAAACCACTTTTAAAATATTGTTACGAGTTTAGTGGGACTCGAATTATAAAATGCCGTTGGAATTATTATAGAGTTTATTAGAATTACAAATACACGTATAACACAGGTACAAATATAACCAAACGCAATGCAGAAGGTCTTGATTCAATAAAACGCGCCAAGTCCGTTACTATTAGATTCCCGATTGTACACACGTCACGCCTAGATCGTAGTTGTCGCTGAACCTCTCTCTCTCCATCAGGCGGTCGTTTTATACCTCACAGATACAAATGTGCCCATCGACGTAATCCGCAACACCTGGCTAATGATTCAGCCGCAAGCGGCCATAAACGAGTAAAATAAAACAATAGTCTGTTCTCTAGAAACCAATGCCAATAAATAAGTAAACAAAAGAAGACGATCATAAAAGAATTACAATTAGTTCAAATGCCGACAGGTAATAAAAGGTGTTTTTACAGATATGCAGGTAAAATTTGTTTTTGTCGGAACCTAAGTTATAACAATATCATTTAATTAAATAAAAAAAGTAATTACTTTAAAGACGATAATTAATGCGTTATTTGACTCAATTTACTGGTACCTACTTATGACGTCAAAACTAGGTACGTTCGTACAAAATCTATGAGGCTGCGACGTTGTATAAGTTTATAAAAATTATATCAGTTAATTTGGCTGTCCGCTTCTTTATAGAAGCAGACAGCCAAATTAGGCTATATTAGTATAGAAATACAAAAAAATACTAAACTTCGAATCGCTATTATGAGAACTATTCATCTTCATTTTAGACTAATCCAATGTTATAACACCATTTATGTAACTTTCAAACTTTAAGACGGGTATCTTAAGTAAATGGCTATAAACTAAAATTCCGCACATTAACGTGTCAACCCTATAACGCCTCGCATTATCAATGCCGTCCTTTAAATTTTCCACGAATTCCCCCTAATTTGCCACTTGCTCTGAAACCTGTGAAAAATTGCCAGTAATATTTTATTTTGAAAAATCTCTTCCTTACGTATTGTTTGGGTACTAATTTCATGTCAATTCTGACTTGCTGCGTTTCATCAGGCTGTTATTACTACTTTTCTGCTTAATTTTATCTAATTATTTATTTAATAGGGAAGCGGACAGTCAAATGAAAGAAATAAGAAAATCATTTTATTTAGGACAGTTGAACAAATATAGGTGTTAACAAAAACAGACTTAGAAACAAACCTTGTCCTAAAAGGGGCAACAGTCTCAGCATAATGCTAGTACATCGACCAGCGCTGATCTTCCACAGAACCCATAAAGTATCGTCACATCTAATTTATAACAACAACATAATCCTATACTACAAATCAACGGAGTTACCTATATTAAACTTACAGAACGTCGTAGCCTCCTAGATTTTATTCGAGCGTACCTACTGATGACGTCATTAGTAGGTACAAGTAAAAGGAGTCAAATAGCGCATTACCTATTATTTGAAAAGTAATTATTATGATATTTTAAAAGTTAGATGCTGTTTGTTATCTTTTAAATTTAACATATCTGTTTTAAGCGCGACCTTTTATTTGATTATTATTTCGACGTGCCGGCCACTTTTTAGTAACCGTGATCACGGAAGCCAAAAGTGTCAAGTGTGAATAATTTTAAAATTATTATTTAATTTTTAGGTAACCGACTTCCAAAAGGAATAAGTTCTCAGTAAATGTTAAAAAAAACAACGACACAGCAAAATATAATAAATTTTCTGTATTACTTCGCACCGACTTGAAGATATTATAGATATATTAATTTTTTCCTTTTTAGTTTGAAGTCCGTTATGTTTCTTAAAAAAAATATTTATGGTACTAGACGCGAAAACTTAAGAAAATACAATATTGGAAATCATTGTACGATGTGCCGACGTCCGTATTGCTATCAAAGAATGGCATTCTGTTTTCGATGATATAGCGGTTTATTTCATCAGATTCTATTTTTGTCAAAGTGACTACCGGATCCTAAAAGACAAAAGGAAAGTAAAGTTGAAAATGTAAGTTTCAAAGCCTGAATTGAACGCTAGCAAATCCATAAGAAATGAACATTAGTATATTGGTCCCTTTTCGGGAATTAGCGTTGACAAAGCGTGTAGATGTCAAGGGTCAGTCCCTTGTCAGAGCACTGTAGAAAGTGTATTTATTACTAAGGATTCCTCGCGTATTTACTCACGTAAACTTTAAATTAATTATATAAATAATCCGCAGACAAATACACAGATTGTATATCCCCAAGTTAAACAAGTTACGCTTGTGTTCTCTATAATATTATAAATTTCTAAAAATGTCGTGTCTGTACATTGTAGCTATTTTTTTTTAAGGTTTTTAAATACAAGCTTTTGAGATCCTGGATGTCATGTAGCAGCAGAGTACTAGCCAAGACAAGTAAAACGAGCCCAAACACGACGGGTCTATCTTGTTCAGTACAGGAGTTCCTATGGCCACCTTCCGACTCCATCATCAGATCAGCTCCCTGGTACCATATTATTGCATTATCACGCTATATACATATGCGTGCAAAATTTCAGCTCAATCGGAAGCCGGGAAGTTGGTCAAATTTAACTTGCAAGATTCCACCCGAACTTACATACATACATACATCCATTCAAATTAAATAAAAGCTTGTAAATAAAAAAATTTGAAACCTCACAATTTATACTGATGTGGGTAGTTTTGTAAGTGCCGCTGGCTTTCGGTTTCGCCGCCATTGCGTGGTGGCGAAGTTAGTCTCCAACGCACACGAGGTCTGTTCGGACGTTCCGTTTTCTCCGTACTAAAACCAAGTGAACGTTTCACATCCTATTCTTCAGTATTCCATTGAACTTTATACACAAGCCGTGCTTGCTCTTTGGTGTGAGTGTGCCGTAATTTGAAGACTTAAGTGCCATCCGAGGACTTGTTAGTACCGTGTACACTCAGGAGCTGTCTAGCTGCCCCATTGGAGGTGGATTCCGAGGTTAGTGGTGCTTATTACCCCAGTGCAGGATTTGGCATACCTCTCACTCTCATATATTCTCTCAAATATAACCTACAGTCCACAAAACAATTTCTCGAACCAGCGAAGCTGTGTGGGTTCCGTAATCCAGCATTGCACCAAAAAAACAACTGGAATACACTATATAAACGACAGAGAACACGATGCATTTTTTTAGATTTCTTATCTGTTTGTTCGGGATTCACATAAAACTACTGGGCCGATTTCGATGCTGTTTTCGCTGGTCGACAGCAAATTTGTAGACTTAAAATCTGCGCTACTTTTTACCCTGGGAATCTCGCGGGAATTTTTCTGGGAATGACTTAAAATGGCCAAGTTGAAAAAAAAAACAAACTCCGATGTTAGTTTTTCATTAATCGATAGCAAATTTTATGTAATAAAATGTGTGATACTTGTTATCCCGGGAATCCCGCAGGATTTTCCCCGGGAGCGATTTGAAATTGTTCAGATGAATAAAAATTAGCGTATTCCGACACAGTTTTCACTAAAATGATAACTTACGTTCTTTTTCAAATGCTGCGATATTTTGTGTACCGGGAATCCCGCGAAAATATTCCCGTATATGGTACAAATTAATTAGGTTTTATAAAATTCGCTGATTCCGATACTATTGCCCTGGAACGATAGCTTAGTTTTTTTCAAGTGATGCGATACATCACATTCCCGGCAAATTTTCCGGGAGTGTTTTAAAGTGCATAGTGTACATAAAAATTTGCTGATTTCGATCCGATTGATATTAAAACAATATAATCCGGGACTTTTATATTCCCCGGAATTTTCTAACTTCGGAACCACGTGATATTACAACTTCTTTGATATGATAGTTTCTATATTTATTAGACATCTTTGGTACAGATGTAGTTATGTATGCCTTTAACATTACTTCGTCGGGTTTTATTTATTTTGAATACTGATAAAACAACTGTAACCTACGTTACCTGTCAAACGTGTATGAATTCGCAGGCATATCTTAGTGTAAGATAATTGTCTAAACTTCAAGCAGTGGTCACTGGAGATGGGGTATTATGTTATTTCTGTCTTTTTCCATGGAATAAGAAATCAAGTTTAGAGCTATTTTCGTCACGAAGAGGCAATCTGTTCCTACCATGAATTAAACATGAACTTGTCATATTTATTTATGGAATAGAGCTAAAGTCCTTAATCGGCGAAAATTTTGTTTCGCCATTTTTTATTTTGGCAAAGGGATATTCTTGGAAATGCGTGGGAAGAGCTGTGCAAGTAAACGGAATCAAATAGGTGTATTCATTATTCTTTCAACTAGGAATACTCAAACTTTTTCTTATAAAAGCCACATAGAATTATAAGATAAGCTGTTGCAGACCACAACATAAATTTATTTAGGTGTTTTTAATGGCTATAGTATAAAAGAGACTTGCGTCATCATAGGCCAGTTGATTTACTTCAATGTACGACACGACACTCACTTTTTCTTTTATTTGATCCATGAATACTCGCCTTGGTCTTCCCTTCCCTCTCCTGGCTTCCACGTTGCCTTCAATTAACGTGCATAAGAAGGTGTCGTCTTGTAGCAAATGGTCAAACATCTTCCCCCTTCTTTCCTCCAGAGTTTTTAAAATTGTGCGTTTCTCCTTTACCATATCCAGTACTTCTTCATTGGTCTTCTTTTCTTTCCATGCGTCTCCAACACCACATTTCAAAGGCTTCTAATAATCTATCGCGATCTCTTTGTGTCATTATCCATGCTTCACACCCGCAAAAAACAATGCTACAGATATAAATTTTATATAATAGTACATGATTATCAATCAATCAATCAATAACTCTTTATTGTACATCAAAACAAAAAAGAACTTACAGACTAAAAGTATGTTTCATGCACAAAAGCGATCTCTTCCAGACAACCCCAGGAATTAATTAAGATTATAATGACGATGTATTATTATATGTATTACTACAATGTAAGAAATTGTACTATGCGTTATGTATACCACACATAATGCTTAGTACAATTTCTTACTTTCTAGTAATACATATATAAAAGCACTATATACAGATGTTCTATATCTATACTCTATACTGTATTTACTTACTATAGTAATATAATATTATAAAGAGGTAAATTTTTTGAGTTTGTGACTTTGTAGGGGGTAATCTCTAGATCTACTAAACCGAGTTTAAAAATTCTTTTACTGTTAGAAACCTACGTTAACAGGGAGTGTCATAAGCTATATAACATGACGCTATATACCACGGTAGCGAGACAGAGCGCGGGTGAAACCGCGCCGGGCCGCTAGTATTAAATAAATATATACTTAATATATATACAACATAAAAATACATATCTACAAAAATATATAAATGTTTATAGATAAATATATACATTTAAAAATCATCATATTTCAAGGACATGTAATATTTTCTAATCATCGTTTTAAATATTGGTAGCGATTTTGCTTGTCTGATAGCAATTGGCAGCGAGTTCCAAAGCTTTATAGCCTTGACGGTAAAAGAATTGTTGTAGAAATTTGAACTATGCGCAGGGGTGTTTAGTTTCAGTTTAGTGGAAGGACTTAAGCTATGGGAACACGAAATAAAGTCAAAGCGTTTTTAAGATAATGAGGAGTTTTCAGGACAAATAAGATACTGTACACAAGAGAGTGAATATGAGTATTCCGGCGAACACGAATCTGGAACCACTTGAGTTTTTCCATTCAGAGACGTGGTCATATTTCCGTAAACTAAATACAAACCTTATACAGAAGTTTTGGAGACACTCGTCAGCATAATTAAAGATAGGGAGTAATAGGGACTCTGCTAGCTTAGTTATATTATAATCCCAAATATACCGACTTTATATAATACCATCACTAGACTTTTAAGGCATTCTTACTCTGGGTTTGCCTCTTAGGTCCTAAAAGTATCTACCGACACCATCTGGAAGCACCATTTTTTATCTTAGGTAGAACAAATTACCCAATATCGGTTTCCTTCCAATTTTCGCTTGACACTGATAAGTCGGGGCTCGTTTCAACTGAGTAATTAAGACGAATGCCACTTTTCCAACTAAGGAGGCATTGTTTTGTAATAAAAGAAAGACTTTTTAAGACAAAAGTTCGTAAGAATAATCATATAAGTACTATATATAATATATTACGTATAATATATCTTTATATATAACTAGTGGCGTCCTGCGACTTCGTCTACGTTGGTCTTAAAAATTTGCAATATAGACATAACCAAAGGCTTCTGCGTTTTCTCATCTCTGACACTGTACAGAATACAGAGAGATACGAAATCTCTCCGAAAGACAGGTGTATCCAGAACATATAAGTATAACATTTGGACATATTTAATTTTCTTAACGAAACATTTCATTGTTGCAGTGGCATGTTCAACGGTGACTGTGACTAAGTGCCAGGCTGCTCTGAGGACCTTGCAAGCGTTTCCGTTCTTCAAGCCAACCTGTCTGTGTCGAGAGCCTAACGTGGACCCTGAATGCAACTCCTTCCGCGACTTCTTGTTCGACCATCCCTGCGTGTTTGTAATGAAGAAGGGTAAGTATATTACAACATCTTTGACGACAAATTATTACTAAATATTTTTGAAGTCAAAATTTCTTTAGGCATGTTGGGCAGTTTTGGTGTACGGTGAAGGTGATTCACTCAATGAAACGCCCCTTAAATATGTATTGTACTTATTATAAGCGCTTACAACAGCAATAGGTATGATTAGCACTACTGTACTAAACGGTACGTTCAATCAACACAAGTTAGCACTTGAAAGCGGATGTTTCTCTGAATACTGATAGCACTACTCAAACACACTGGTATTCATAAGATCCACGAAAATCACGCTGAGAGTTCAAATGGCTGTAGAGTCTTCCGAATGCTTCCTGGTCTTCCGTTTCTTCTCTTGTGTGTATAACTTGATGCGAAAACTAGTTGTATACTTGACCAACTGACCATTGAATATGTCGGCCGGAGACTCGCACCGCACTCGCTAAGGTACTACTTTTAAGCAGACGCTTAGCTGCTAATCGCGCGAGCTACATATTCGCGGTAAGCGGGGCGTGGTGTTATGAAAGTTCCGGGGAAGAGGTCAGGGGGGTGATTCTGTCTGCAACATTTGGTATGGGGAATGGTGAAAAAGTACTGAACTCCCACGACCGTCACTCTCAGATACAAAGTTTTACAGTAACCGATAGCAAATTTTCTGAAATAAAATCTGTACTACTTGATGGGTCGTTGGAGTAAAACAACTTGATCATTTATAAATTTGTGTATAATGTTTACGTAGTACAAATCAATTATGTCTAGTTTATAATTAGATTTAAATGAATTAAAATATATCTTTTTGAATCAAAAACAACTGTCTCAATGCCTGTTGACAGTTGTTAAGTCCAAACTCAAAAACTAGCCTGCCAGCCAGCGGGCGAAAAGGATTGTTCGCCACATACTTTTTATGTTGGGAATCCCGCGGTAATTTTCCCGGGAGCGGTTGAAAGTTGTTAGGGTGCATAAAAATTAACTTATTCCGACACAATTTTCACTAAAACGATTCAACTGAGTCCGATACGATTTCACTAGAACGATAGCTTAAGTTCTTTTTCAAATGCTGCTTGTACTTTACATTCCGGGAAATCCGGTTTTTTTCTGAGAATCAATCACATGGCTAAAATTGACCATATTACTTTTATTACGAATTAACTTGCTAGTATATAATAATTTGCGTATGTGACTAAGCGACACACATCCGACAAGAAATTCCGAGAAAATCTCGGGACTTCTTAACATCGAAACCATGTGATTTTAAGACTTCTTAATGTAACTGTAAATATTTATTGAAGTGAAAATTCCTTTAGGCACGTTTTCACTTCTGACGATAGTCCTATGATCTATGTATTTAGAATCACATAAGCTAAAAGATTAATTTGACATTTTTTCGAAATTCCTTATCCAAAGCTGAGTGGCGTTAAAATTTTCCATTTTCAAAATAAATCTTTAACAATAACTTATTTTCAAATTCTATCATATAGTTTCATGCAGTACTAGTATTTCTAATTAATATTCAGTTGTAAAAAATGTTACTTTAAAAGTATTAACTTCTCAGTATATATATAGTAATAAACCCTCTATGTATGTAATAAACATAGCAAATATACGCAAATAATGTAATTTTAATTAATTATTCCTTAAATCTCTCCTTAAATTTAGATTTAAAACGATTTCCACTATCAAATTACATCTGGATTCTGATAATTTGCAAATTGACATAGAATAAACACAAAAATATTGTATAGATAAAACACATACCTACTGACTTTTATGCATCTTTGAAATTTTTCTTGCTGATATTCAATCTAAAGAGAATATTTTAATTGTTCAATATTTGTGTTATTAACTAGTCGGTGCGTAGATAGGAAAAATATTATTCACTCTTGCTTGCGATATTATGTTTGAGCATTTGGATAGTGTGCACTCCTTAGGCGTCGGTGTAGGTCACATAAAAACGCGAGGAACGGCTAGTTTAATCATAATTTTAGTTTCATTTCAAGCATTTAAAACAGCTGCAGCAAGCGTGGAGCATAGTGTTGTAGTATATATATAGCTCATTTATAAGTGAGTTATGTGAGTTATTGATTGAATCCTATACAAATTTTATGAATGAGCCAATTACAACACAAATGCTCAATGCTTGCAACATAAAAAAATGTCGATCGCAGCTGTCATTTCAGTTCAGGTAATTAAAAATCATAGTATAGATAGTTTTCTAGCCCTTATAGTTAATTTAATATTCTTTATTGTATAGTTAATTATAATTTAGTTTATTTTTATTTACCTATATAATAGTATTTTTAAGATAGTTTAGTTTATAATTTTATTCTATTTTAAAACTGAAATTACTTAAAAGAGGTTGTAACAAATTAAATATGTAGTTTTAAAAAAATATTCTTGTATTGAAATTATTTTTGAATATAGTTATATATTGTTTCTATTCTTAGAAAAAGACCCATACCCTGTTGAGACTCTGCCCACTTGCACCTATGCTCTGAGCGTCTGCCACAACGAGAAGGCTTGTTCCGTGCTGTTTGACCGATTCAAGAATGCTTGCAAGGTCCGTGATGGAGAATGTCGTATGGATGATAGGTAAGCAGTTGACATAATTTAAAATTATCACAGCAATCACGTCTGGGTGTTGTGATTTGTGGGCAAAAAACTTTCGTATTACCCTGGCTATTAGTCAAAGTATCTTTATTAAGTTTAACAGTTATACTTGAGCGACTAAATAGATTTTGTTCCAAATTAGGGGCTAATATAATACCCAATTATCCACATCCCTTTGAGTTTTATCTTTTTAGATTCCCTGGTATTCTAGACCTCAGTAAAACGTTAATAACGATAGTACCAGCACATGCATCACATAATTAGCTGACGAACGTTAAAACAATAAGAATAGGAAGAACTTCGTTTTAATGAAACAAGAATACTTACAACGACAAGCACCATGTAAAAAGTGTAACTTTAAGAAACTCTTAAGCTGTATACTACTAGATGGAGCCACAGATTAATTTGCTCACACTTTCTAAAGTTTTATTGTCTAAACCATATTTTTAGACTACATTTTTTATTGCTTTAGAAAGCAGATAAGTTGATGACTCATCTGATAGAAAGTGGTTACTGTCGTCTATGGATATTTGCAACACCAAAGCTACTACTAATGCTGTGCCGACCTCGAATAAAAGTAAGGAACTAGGCTACTCATGCCTGAACACATCTCAAGGTTGTTGTGGTGGCATATTGTAGACCAGGGGTGGTAACCATCCTAACTGTGGGTTTACAATTAAATATTTTCAAGTCTTAAATTATTTAGTTTAAAATATGTTATAAATGATAAAACTTCAAAAAGCAACATAATAATGACTTGTGGCGCCATCTATTATTTATTTATTCATTAAAGCCCTCATAGTGCTTACAGAACATATTAATTATCAAAACTCACAGCTTATACACGTGTATGTTAAAATGCACGTCTTATGGTAAACCATTGACAATATACACCTGTCGTTAACATGCTAAGAGATAGGCAGATTTAATTTAAACACACCTCTGTTGAATATTTAATCTTTGAGAAATCAGCGAACAATGAGGCGGAGATCAAACGATTAATTAATCTCAATGCTTTTGACTATTAATTATTGTAAGTTAAAATCGAATAATACACTTTATTTAGCTTATAGGCTTCGAAATGATAAGAACATAATTGTTCGATTAATGATTCTAAACACCTTTTAGATCATAACTCTTGTAGTTTAACATATAAATACATAAATAGGGATGCGGACACATTTTTTTTATTTTTTATTGCAGGACATCAGCAGACAGGCAGACGGTCCACTTGATGGAAAGAGGTTACCATCGCCTATGGACATTTGCAACACCAAAGCTGCTACAAATGCGCTGCTGCTCTCTTAAAGGAAACTGGAACCTGGTCACTAATGCCGGAACACAACTCAAGGTTGTTATGGCGAAATACTTTAGACCAGGGGTGGTAACCATCCAGTCGGGCAAATGCCCTACCACCTGGCTGTGGGTTGTTAAGTCGCCAAGTCGCCTCTTACGACAGGCCGCCCGGCCGCAGGAAATTGTATGCTTTCTCCGTTCCTGCACGGATAAGAGAGAAAAGACATATCACAATAATTGTAAATTTTTTGCGTAATATATAAAAGAACAGGCGTTAATCTAATATCTTATCATCTAACTTTTAAAATATTGTTATAGAAATATTTGTATTTACTTTTTGCGCTATTTGATTCTATTTACTTATACCTACTTATGACGTCAAGAACAGACGAGCGTGCATAACAAGAGCTATGAATGTCAAAGAAGCGAGTGAGGTGTGTAAGAATAAGCCTGAATGGCGCTCTGTTGTTCGTGCCTACCCCGCAAGGGAACTGGCGTAAAGCTATGTATGTATGTATGTATGTACTTATGACGTCATAAATAGATATGCTCGTACCAAATCTATGAGGCAAGGACGTTTTGCAATATTATAATAAGTATCTCATGTACAGTCCGCTCCCCTGTTGTAATAATTACACCGCCCAACAAAAAATGTGGTCTGTACTTTTGACTAGACCCATCTATTCTTATTTACATATTTCGATGCGCTGAATCCGAAACTGGGGGCAGTTCAGTCCATACACTCTCAACATTTTAAGTAGATTGCAAAAAACCGCAAAAAATTACAGTATTGCCGATTAAAATAATTTTATGGAACTAGGTCTAGTATGATTTTATATATATTTCGATACGCTGATTCTGACTACGCAAATTTTTTGTAATTTTTAGCAATTTTCAGGGGTGTTTTTTGCAATATACTTGGATTTTCGAGGGCTTATGGGCCAAATGGTCTTGAGATTCAGATCTGGCGGATCGAAATACATAAAATTCATACTTGATGTAGCTTCTTAAAACTTTTTTAATCAGCAAAACTAATTTTTTGCCATTTCATGCGATGCAATATATTCAAAATTTTATGGGTACATAGACCAAACTAACCCCAGAATCGGATTCAGCGCATCGAAATAAATAAGAATCGATGGGTCTGGTCAAAAGGTCGGACCACTTTTTTTGTATATATATATACGTGGTACACCACGTCCGCGATCATTCCTGAGCAACCCAGCGTAAGGACATCGCTTTGACAATTAATCTGTCAAAAACTGACGCGCATCTAGACGTTTCTAGAATGAGCGTCGCTATAACGTCAATCAAACGCCAAAATCAGTGTACAATGTTAATTGGTGCTAGATGCCGCTTTTAGCATCTGTGAGAGACCACGGCCTTAAGGATGATTTACATTGATCCAGCAACTGATTTGGTAGCGCTGTACTGACTTCAAATCAATTTACACGATACCAGTATGAAGTCAGCACTGGCTTCCTTCGCATTTGAAGTCAGTAGCTGGATGAACGAAATCAACTTTTAGACTAAAAACGTGAAACTGTTTATCAAGGGAATCCTGCCGCGAAGCCTGGGCAGGTCTCCGTTTATCCCCACTCTTCGGATGCATCTGCCCTAATACCCACATGAAGAAACGCTGCGACAGGATCTTCGCCGTTGTGAACCATAACCCGTGCGTCGGTGAGTAATGTTAATTTTATGCTATCGCTCATTCAGTTAAACGGGTTCTGAGTTTACTATTAGAAAAAAGAAGATTAAAGAAAGAAAGGAAAAACATTTATAACACATTGCGAGACATAACACATTTTGAAAAAAAAAAGGATATAACACACTAAATACGTAACAAGCAGTATATCTCGCGATGGTACCAAATGGGCGCAGTTCAGCAAATGCCAGACACCAGTGTTTGACGCTGGTTTTCAACTGCACCCTGAGACGGACGGATGGCGCACTGTTATTTATATAACACACACCCACATATATAATTGTTCTTAATTTTATAAGAACGAAATTAAAAGTACATAGCAGAATAAGATAGTTTATTTTGGTATTCACAATGTCATGTTGGTAGACTTATGTCTGTCTGTATATCAGACAACAGAATGTGTCAATTCCAAATCGATTTATTGCAAATATAGGTAACATAATTATGAAGATGTTGCAATTAGTCGTTAAGTACATCTATATTCTCCGGTACTGGTTTGCAATATAATTATGATACCTAAATCTAACATAGAATTTAATCTAGGTTACATGTCAATTTATTATTTTATCATTTGAATAATAATATAATGATTATTGAATTAACTTTCTCTCAATAAATCAACTTTACATAGTTTCGACAAGATCTATAGATCTTGGTATCTGTATTAGGTTAAAAACATGTTTGACAAATACAAAAGTATTTAACAATGTTTATTTGAGATTTTACTATTGAATATGTGTAATTATCGTATCAAAATATCATTAAGCATAAACTATGTATATTAAAAATGTAATTCTAATGTTCATATTTTGTCAAAATATTTATTTGGTTTTTTTTATTGCTGGACTACAGCAGACAGGCTGACGCCGCATGTGATGTAGAGTGGTTATCGTCGCCTGTGGATATTTGCAACACCAAAGGTGCTAAATATGTGTGCGGGCCTCGAAGGTGGACTGGGACTGGAACCTGACCACTGTTGCCATAACATCCAGACTACAGGTTGTGACCATCCTGAAGATGAACTGCCTAGCCACTTGGTTGTGGGTAGTTTTATCGCCTCGAAAGAAAGGCTGCCCGACCCCAAGAATTAATACTCTTTCTCCATTCCTGCATGGATTAATGTCTTCTTAGTGTTCAGAAGATATAGGTACATATTATCTCTTCTGAAATCGATTGTCCAGTTTTAAGCAAGCTCCACTTTAATATTCCAGCAAATTCTTTATTCAACCTATAAATGTACTTAAGAGTGACCTGCATAGGGTGAAGGAGCGAGATGGAATGCTCCTCCGTCTCAAAGGAAGAGTTTCCAGCGAAGTTAATGTTGTTCCTCACATGTAGCGATGAGCAGTACACGTGTGAACCAGTACATTTGTCCCGTACAAAGTACATTTGTACTGATGCGGCTTAAAATTTGAATGAACTTCAACATTTTTGTCGCGCTACTACTCAAAAGTAAGAGGAAGGACGGAACGAGGCTTGTGCTACAACACTACAATAACGCCTATACGGATATTGACATGACAAAGAGGGACAACATGACAATGTCATAGTACGACTGTTAGTAAAATGAGGTAACCAAGGCCGAGCACATCCGATTCTTAAAGAATATTTCCGAACTAGTTTTGAACGAGACAAATGAAGGAATGACGCTCACCGCCTCACCGACCTCGTCGCTTCAAATGTACTGCCGCGGTACAAACCGTACAAACGTCCTCGCCTCATTTAAAGTGATACATTATACTGGTTCAGCACGAAATGTCATTCTACTCTTGCAAACTCATTTTAAAATCATGTACTGCCAACACTACTCGCAGACCCATTTATTGTTGGAAATTTGTATATATTCTTTGTGCGTTTCGGGAATCGTTTTCGACCTCAATTATTGTACAGCGTATTGGCTTGCAAGTGTTCCACTACAGTACCTTTAAGTTTTACCAATTACAGACAAGATTCATTTCTAATGCGAGCAAGTAATTGTTTAAACCATGTAAGTAAATACGATGATACCGACCCGTTTGTGATCAGTATTTCAGAAGCCAAACCACCGTTTGCAAAGTCACCCCTAAACCTTAAATTTTTCAACAGTGACTAAGTATCTCGGTGCCTTTTTTACGTCTGCATGTTACTTATAATCAATAGCTTATTCGTGAAAACCTGTCATTGACTTTCTTTTGTTAATTGTAGTTATCTATCCAAATATATTTTGCTGTAACTTTTCCATATAAATAAATATAATCCAAGGTTCCCGTAAAGCAAGTTGCAGGTGTGTACCTACCTGTTATGGAATCAAAAAGCATTATTGGAGCGAGAACTATTCCATTAGCAAATGCTAGGAATCAATAAGACTACTCCTGTTCCGGAATTATCCGATAAGCACTCCGCCAACTAATGTAATGAAGTATAAACTACCTTGACCGGAATTACGTCTGGATTTATCGGGATATAGCGTTAACTGGATATACCACAAGGCCGGTTCCTATATGTTAGGGGTCATCCACAAATCACGTCACACTAATTTCATGACTTTTTGACCCATCCCCCGTCCTTGTCAAAGCTGGTCACATATTTTGCAATTTTACAACAAGAAATTATTAAATCAAAACAGCAGTTCCGTAATTAGTTTAATTTTCATTTAAATAATATTTAATCATTTAAACACTATGTTCATACAGATAGAGTTGGAAATATTGTGAATTTTTCCGTTAATAGTTCAAAGTTTGTGTTTTAAGGCTTAAATATATTAGATTTAGAAACATGACGTCTTGCAATTTAAGACCCCTCCCACCGCTTGTCACACAGTGTCACAATTCATCGACAACCTCCCCCCCCCCCCCTCAATGTGTGATAAAAGTTATGGAGGGCCCCTTATTATTCATTAACTTGCGCTACTATCGGTTGAATTTTGATATTACTTGTAAAGAGCTTATGTCAAACTTTAAGAATTAAAAACCGGCCTAAGTCTTGGTGGCTTAATACCTACGAAACTCGTGTTCAATTTTTTTATTGCCAAGAGCTGGCAAACAGGCAGACTCTCTATCTGATGAAAAGTGGTCACCGTAACCTATGGACGTTTGCAATACCAAGCTGCCTCGAAGAAATTTTATAATACCCTTCTTATATGGCCCATATCGTAGCGCAGAAGGAAAACTGCGGCAGGAAGATTCTTCCAAGTTGTTGTTGTACACGGAATAAAAGTTCTAGAGAACCGTTGAGTAATTGTAAACATTCTGTCGAGGAAACAGTGGCGTTCGCACCAGATCAAACAATTCCTGGACACTCCCCATTACACTGGCGGTAGAAAATGCAGAGAGACCCAAAGTCCATCTAAGCTAAGCTATTCTAAACCATTTGTTAGAATGGGATCGTCGACTATACAAACGGTGCGACACTGGATGAAGTAGAGGGGTTCATGCTAGCAATCAGCTTCTCCGGCCCATAGGTGCGACTAGTACTCGATGTGCGGCCTAACTTAGGCTTTGTTTTTTTTTTATGATAAATAGGTTCGCGTTTCACTACGCCTAATGTCGGACGATGATGCATGTCGTCGAAGATGGAGCACGCTTAAGAGAACTCCGCTTGTAGAGCGCAAGTCGTTGGCGTGGGTGAGCTACTGCTTGGACCGGTTTAGCAGCGGTAGCTCAATATCTATTCAAATACTAACAGTGAGCATGCACTACATGATTCAGCAACAGTTTTAGGTTTAGGCTTTAAATGTTTATTTCTCAAAGAACATAATACATTTTACTTAAAGAATAGCTATAGTAAAATAATACATAGTATTGTTACATGCTGAAAAAAGTGAATGCACACCTGCCTGCCATAAAGTACAGTTTATTACCTTCTCGCATTTGAACTTCTTTTGTTTACTTAGAAAAATAGTCTATTGTGTATTGTACTAGTTTATGGCCGTTCGCAGGAATAATTAAACAGGTGTGCGGATTACGTTGCTAATCGAAATGAAATTGCGTCGACGCTTGGCAGGTAGACATATTGTATGTATTTGTATAAAACAATGCCCGAACGGAGGGGTGAGGCAGTCAGCGACGATTACGATAGAAGCAAGACGTGAGTACATTCGATAAGCTGTATAGTGACGGACTTTGCGCGTGTTATTGAATTGTGCAGTTGGTACTGCTTGTGTCCAGTTATATTTGTACATATGTTATACGTGTTTGTATAGTTCTAATAAATTCTATAGTAATTCCAACGGCATTCTAATTCGAGTCCCGCACTCGTAACAGTATAGAAAGTCGTGCATAAATAAAATGTAAGTTAAGTTAATTAACAACTGTATCATTAACTTAAATGATGATGAAAGTTATATTAGCTTCCAAAATTGTAAAAATTGTATTAAAACTTGAACTATGAAAATTGTAAAATATAGTTGTTAAGCTTCAAAAATACTTTCAAAGAAAATTGTTTTGAACAATATCTATTCAGTCGTTTTTGAAATATGCGGTATATTCCGTTAACGGTCGGTTTCTACACGTTACTGTTCATTTACTTGCCTTACCATCAGTTGAATTTAGATATTACTTGTATGGAGCATTGTCAAATTTTATAGTAAGACAAATGAACGGTTGGTAAGATATAGGAACCGGCCATAAATGATTATGTATGGTTTCATATCCAACTAACGACAACAGTGGCCAATAATTAGTATTCTTTTTCCATGCCTCTACGAAACTTTATAATTTGTGGATTGCCACAGACTTGGATTTTTTTTATATGTTATGGATAATAATAAATAATAATAATAACAAGCCATAATCGTTCCACTGCTAGGCTCGGGCCTCCCACTATTAGAGAATGGACAGTATACCCGCCACACTTGTCCAAGGCGGCTTGGCAGGTTTGACACATCGGTTACCTCGGATGTGCAGGTTTTATCACAATGTTTTTTTTTTTTTTTTTTTTTTTTGTTTTGAGGCGAGGGAAAATGCTTAACCGATTTACGCACAAACTGGGTCGTTGCTAGGGGAACGACACGCGTCGGTCGGGGGCGATAACACTGCAGCAATAGTATGCTCTTGGCAGCGCTCCGTCCGCGATCGACGTCACAGAATAGTGTGGAAGACTCCGAGCGTTGCTGCACGGGCGAGCAACCCCAATACCCACTAAAAACCCCCTCCTCCCTGACGACCCTGCGCTTTGAATGTGTTGGAAAGGCTGAGATTTAGAACATAGTTACGCCCAGCCGATCCAGCGCAATAAAGTGCCTGGAGTGTGCCCTGGGAGAACACACCCCACTTCGTTATGCGGGGGTAGAAGGTCCTTTGCTCTCCTAGCAAGCTAAAGGCCCCCCGCGGTAAACGGAACCTAACTCAGGGAAACGGAACCTAACTCAGGGAGGGAAGTAATGCGCGTACCTGCCTCTCCGGGTGCCAGCTGAAGGCCGGCGACCTCGAGAAGACGCATTGGCACGCGCTGCAGGACTTCTCTCCCTGTCTCGTTCTGCGGCCTCCTCGAGTGACATTACTGTCTCGCAAAAAGTAACCGCAGCCCCCCAATTGTCGCTGCTCTGCAGCATGGCCTTGACCAAGTCGCAGAGCGAGTCGACTGGACCTACGTGCGTCTCAAGTTCGAAACGCTGCGGCGCTCATGCGGCGCACTCGACAAGCGTGTGTAACGCCGTGTCGGGCGCGCCGCACTGGCGGCAGTCCGGGGAAGGCAAGCAGCCCACAATGCGACACAGATACTTATCGAAACATCCGTGTCCGGTAAGTATCTGTGTCGTCCTGAAGGTCAGGGTGCCGCTGGTGCGGTTGACCCATTCCGTCAGCTGTGGCCTGATTGCATCCACCGTGTAGCCGCCATAGGCCGCAGGGTTGTCGAGCTCTTGAGACCAGACGGCGATCATGGAGGCGGTTTCCCGCTTCCTGATCGCCTCGATTTCGACCTGACAGAAGGTCAGGCCTCTAGCTAGGGCATCCTGCCGGGTGCGGCGCACCACTGTCAGGACGTCCGCCTGGAGATGCCAGGGCGGATCGCCTGCCAGGAGGGTGGCCGCCGTCCGCGACACTGTGCGATACCCCCGTATGGTCCTCACGGCCAGAACCTGCTGCGCCCGTTGCAGCAGGGTTCTGTTGTGGCGGTGAAGTGCATTGGACCAGACGGGTGCACCGTACAGTGCCATACTCCTCAGGATGCCAGAGTAAAGTTTCCGCGTCGCAACTCCCGGGCCCCCTACGTTGGGAAGCAGCCTCGAGAGTGCGCCCGCGGATTTGACGAGTTTGGGAACTAGCTGCTCAAAGTGCGCTTTGAACAGCCATTTCCCATCGAGAACTAGCCCCAGATATTTCATCTGGGGCCCTACTCTAATGGCCACCCCTTGGACTGGAACGGCCAAGATCAGCCCTACCCCGGGTAGGACCGGAACCCGAAGGATCCAGTCATAACCTACGTTCCAAAGAATCGGCCCGAGGACCGACCCCTGTGGAACGCCGCACGCGACGCGTCGACGACCTACCTCGGGATTGCCGGACTCACCGCCCTCCCAAAGGATATGTCGATCCTGCAGGTACGCGCCCAACAGCCTCGTGAGGTACGGGGGGACTCCATGCGCGCGGAGCCCCTCCCTGATCGTCTCATGAGGGAGGCTGTTAAAGGCGTTCGCTATATCTAGCGACACCGCAAGAACGACATCCTTCGCTTGGACGGCTTCGTCCGTTGACGTTCGCAGCGTCTCGAAGGCGTCCATCGTGGAGCGCCTCCGCCGAAACCCGAACTGCGTTTCTGAAAGCCCCGGCTCCACAGTGTCGAGATGCTTCACGAGCCGCTCCGCCAAGATCTTTTCGAAGACCTTAGCGACCTCGTTCAGCAGCACTATGGGCCTGAAGGCGGACGGATCGTTGGGAGGCCGACCTCCCTTGGGAATCAGGCACAAACGACCCTCCTTCCATTGCGACGGGAGCCGACCTGCGCGAATACAGGCTTCGAACAGTTCCCGCAGCTGGCCGCGTAGATGTTTAGCGGCCAGGAAGAGGAGTCGACCTGGAACCCCGTCGGGTCCCGGTGCCGTCTTCCTGCCCCGGAGCCGGTCCAGGGCAACGTCTAGTTCCCCCTCGGAGATGGAGTGAGGCTCCTCGTCCGTGGGAGTGTCGGGAACGGGTGGACCCATACTGGGGGGAGTGAAGTTTCCCGGATCCGGGAAGAGCCCGTCGATAACCGACCGGAGCACCTCGGGTTCGAGCGTTTCCGTGACCGTGGATGTGCAAGGCCGCAACGTGTTGCGAGCCCCACGGTACGGACGCCCCCAAGGGTCCCGATCGAGCGTCTCGAGGAGCTCGGCCCGAGCCCGGGCTTTCGCTTGCAGTATTGCAATCGAAAGGGCCTTTCTGGCCTCCCTAAACTCTCCCACGAGTCCATTTTCCGCGACGTAGTCCGGAGGACGGCGCGCCCTGCAGCGTTTGAGCCTGTGGCTGATGATGCGAACTGCCTTTCGCATCTCGCCCAGCTCCTCGGTCCACCAGTGGACCTGCTTGCACGGAGGCTGCCGCTTGGAGACGCGAGGCATCGCCGCGTCGCAAACCCTCGTCAGGGTCTTGCGCATGTGCTCTGCCTGCGACTCCAGGTTCTCGAATTCGACTGGGTAGGCCCAGCTTTCCGTGAGTGCCCACTCCTCGGCCTGCTCCGGATCGAGCTTGGTAAGGGCCCAACGCGGGAAGAGAGGGGGGCGATGAACAGGGCTCGGACCGGAGGAGGGGGTAAGCTCAAATCTGATGTACCGATGATCAGAGAGCGACTCCACCTCCTCCAGCACCCTCCATCCGACAACTCTGCGGGCGGCCGCATGAGTGGCGAATGACAGGTCGATGACCGATCCACCCCGCGCGCGCACGCAGGTCTGGACCGATCCCTGGTTCAATATGGTCAGGCCGGATTGAAGAGCCCATTCCTCAACCGTCCGGCCCCTAGGTTCCGTGAACGTATTTCCCCAGGAACAGTGTTTTGCGTTAAAGTCGCCCATCACGAAGATCGTTTTAGGCGACAATCTGTCTATGGCAGCCCTGATGGCGTCCAAGTGAAGCTCGAACTCCGCCAGGGGGCGGCTGCGCGAAAAGTAAACGCCTATGACGACGATACTCCCGCTCTCCGCCACCGCATAGCCCTTTCCTCTTTCAAGACATGTAAGCGGTGTGCCAGAACCGGCTCTGGCCACCACCGCTACCACTTCGTCGAGGTCGCCCACCCAATTGCCGCAAGGCGGCACGTAATAAGGTTCGCTTATTACGGCCAAGTTCGCTTGCCACTCCGCCATCGCCTGCAGGCACAAATCCTGAGCGGTGGGGGAGTGGTTTACGTTCGCCTGAAATAGTATTGTTACGGGCGTACTAGGCATTGGAGGTGTCCATTGCGCGTACTCCCGTAACACCCGTGCGTTGTTTCGTCCTCGGATGGACGAATTTGCCCTTCACGTAGGGAGGCTGGCAGAACCTCGCCAACGTGGGGTGGGCAGCGTTGAGTCCCCCCGCCGCACACGCCGCGCAGTGGGGGTTCCGGGCCGTGCAGTCCGGCATCTTGTGTCCGCTCTTACCGCAGCGGAGACACAAGTTAGTCCGGTCCGGGCACGTGTCCGGACAGGTCTGGGCGCCATGGCCGACGTTGTAACACCGGTAACAACGTATCGGTCTGGCTTCCAGTGCCTCTACCCTCGCCGAGGTGAAGCCTACCACGAGGTAGCCCATCTCGACGATGACTTTGGCAGCAGCGACGGGGCACATCACGTACGATGCGCCCAAACCGCCCGGTCCTGCACCGATGTGCTTCGTGCGCACGTCGTCGCGCCGGCAGTTGCCGGCGCGCGCGATCGCGTCACGCAGCCCATCGACCGTGACCGATTCGTCCAGCCCAGAGACGTAAAGCTCCCCACGCTTTACGGGGCGGACGACCTCGGCCATCCCTGCAAGGGCTCCGCGCAGAGCCTCGGCGACGCGGTCCGCCTTGGCCGCGCTCTCGGGTCCCGGCTGGAACTCGAGAAGGCGCGCGTCCCTGACGGTCCGCACCACCTTCAGCCCCTCGCGGAGGCCCATGGCCGCGATGTCGACCACCGTCGAGGCCTTCGCGAAGACCTCGCGATAACCGACACCCTTCGCGGCCGCTGCCGGCAGCAGTTTGATGATAACTGCGGCCGACTTCGGCTCACGGAATACTACCGCAGGCTTCGCAGCCTGTTTCCGTTGTTGCTGCCCCCGCCCCGTCGGCAGGGGAGCAGCTTGCGCCTGGGTGGGGGGAGGGGGCCCGTCGTCCCTCGCCCCCTTACCCTTTTTCCGCTTGACGACCGTCGTCCACGCCCCTCCCTCCCGGGCGGGGGCGGGGGCCCCGGGCGCGGGCGGGGGCGCGCCGTGCGCGATGCGAGCGTGGACGGCGGGCGCCGCGACTACCGATGTCGCGGCCGCAGGCGCCGTCCGTTGCCTAGGGGCCGGCCTAGGAGCCGACACCACAGGCACGGGTGCCGTGGCGGGGGCCGTTAATGCAACGGCGGCATCGCGTGCCGCTCTCCGCTGCATTTTCAGCCTCCACTTCACCCCCCCTCTATTCGTCTTTTTTTTAGGGGGGGGGGCCGGTGACGGTGGGGAGTCCGTCACCCCGACAGCCGGGGTCGCCACCACCTCCATCGGAACCGGGGTACTTACTTCCCCCGCATTCCGCCGGACGGCGGCGGCAGCCGTGGCCGCTTTCGGCCTAACGGCCACTTTTGGTGCCGGTTTGATTGCCGGCGCCTTGCCTCGGTCGGCCGCTAGCGGTGGACGGAGGGTCGGCGCGGCATTCAGCCGGTCCTCGATTCCGGCGAACCGGGCATCGAGTATGGGGGCGACAACGTCGATCACGGCCCGCACAAACGCGTCGTGATCGATGCCGCCGGGCCCCGTTGGAGCGGGTGTCGGCGCCACCCCGTTGGCGGCCGCCGGAGCTCGCTCCGTCCCGACGACGGGAGCCGGTGTCGGCCCTGCTACCGCAGCACGGGCCGGACGCGATTTTTTAACCGCAGCGGGTGCGGCGGGCGGTTCCGGTACCGCCGCCGCCTCCGCCGTGGCGGCTTGGGCCTTTCGCTTGACGGGTACGGGGGTCGGCGCCGCCATTACAGCAGGCGCCGGCTCCGCAACCGAAGCGGAGGCCTTTAGGGCCTTACGCATGTCTTCAAACTCCCTGCGGTAGGAGCGGTTTTCCTCCCGCAGCGAGCTTAACTCCATGCGTAGCCTGGCGTTCTCGTTACCGAGCTTCCAGGCCTCGGATTCCGGATTTCGCGTGACCAGTGTGTCGACGATGTCCGACACCCTGGACGCGGCCTCCTTCAGCCGGCGCACGTAAACCCCCTTCAAATTGCCCGACGTTTGGGCAATTTGAATTATCTCGGCGACCTGGGCGCACGCCGCTAGGCGGAGCTCCCCAGGGCCGAGAGCCGATATATTCCCGACGAGGGCGGCGCACTGGCTAGCCGCGGCCACTTTGGCGGCGGTTGCCTTGCGCGCCTTGCGCCCCTTTTCACCCCCCTCGGTGCGAAGGTAGGCCTCCGCACCCGCGAGAATGCTAGTAGTCGCCGCGGGTGCGCCCCCCGTGGGGCGCAGAGGCGAGCGCGCGCGCGCTGGGGAAGAAGCACCCGACGTGCCGTCCGAATCGGCGCCGCTGCTCTGGGACCGGTCCCAGAAGCGCGACCTCGATCCGGGAACGAGCATCGGGGCACACGAAATCGGCACCGTTGCCGTTGAAGACGATGACGGCGCCGCCGAACCCGATGCCGAAGACGATGAGGCTGTGAACGAATATGACGACGTCGTCGTGCCCGCCGCCGCTGCCGCTGAAGACGAGGACGTGGACACCGCCGCAGCCGAAGACGCAGGCGCCGACATCGCAACAGCGGCTCCCATCCCATTAGGGAAGGAAGACGAGGGGGTCGCCGCTGCCGCGCCTACGAGGTCCCTGTTCACGACCCCGGCCGAGGGCGCGAGTGAGGCTCGCGCGACAACCGGTGTCGTGGGACGGCTGCTCTCGACGTTGCAGCCCGAAAGGTTGCAAGTCGATGTCGTAGGCACAGGTGAAGCCCGTGCGCTATACGACACCGTCGTCGTAGGGCACCCATCCCCTGCCGTCGCTGAACCGGCCGCCGTGTATACCGGACTACAGGCAGGCGCTTCAGGGCGGGAATAACTATGGTCGCGAATCGCACCGTAGAGCGCGTGCTCCAGCGAGTCTGGGACGCTGCCGGACGGTGGGATGTGATCATGCTCTACGTAGGCGCCGCTCCCTTGCACGAGTGAGGCTCGCGCAGAGGTGGGTGGCGCCATGTAGGCATATTGAACTATGGTGCTTGCAGCGCTCACGGCCAGGCAAACGGCCGAGTTCGCTGCAAGCAGTACGTTCCTATCTATCTCCGGGTGTGCTGCGCTCCTGCGCGCGGCACGCCCGGATGGGGCCCTAGGCGCCATGGGAACCGGAGGCGGTCCCATCGCGCCGCACCTATCCTCATGCGTGGCGGCGGTGAGGTCTACCACCGCCGACGCATCCCCTACCGAGCCGGGCATATCGGCAGCCGTGAAAACGGCACTATCCGCATGCCCGTGACGCGGCCCGGCAACCGACCTGCTGCGACGGGCCGATGAAGAAGACGCCTTTTTCACCCGCGTCTCCCCGATCTCAGGCATTAACCAGCCATCCTTGGCCTTCGCGTGGTCCCGCTTTCGCGGGACACTCGAAGGCCTCGGGGCCTTCTGGGGGCCTGGGCCATCCATTACTGGAGGCCCGTTCCTTTGCCGAGACCAGTCGACGCGTGTGAATAACTATCGACACAAACGACCGTTATTGCGTAATGCGCTTAGACGCGCCGAAATAAACAAGCGAATAGAGCTTAACAACTCACCCCAGTCGAAAAACAACTGATTCGCGCCGGAATCAAACTAAATAACACTGTACACTATCACTACACAACTGTTGTCGCAATTTGTCGCTTTTTGAGAGCGAAAAAGCGCAAAAAATTGCAGTTTTCTGCAAAGAGCACGGGCATTTGCGACTGCTTCGCAGATGTTTTTAGACAGATGTTTAAATTATAATGATGTTTTAGGTAATTTTCTATGTGAGGCTTGAACATATGATGAAATTTTTGCTTACAAATTCACAATCCTCACCTTCCGTTTAGCGTTTACTCTCTGAACTCTCTGAAAACTTCAAAATGGCAAAGAATACCAAATACTTGAAAATGTTTTTTTTTATAATTTTCTATTTCATATTTCACGAGCTAGAACACAAGTTTCAAAACTTTAAAAGTGAATATCTCCAACTTATTAGCCTAAATAAAATATCAATAAAACAACACCATTATGGTTCTTAACACATGTACACATTGAAAAAAATGTATTCTGCTTATATGTATAGCGGACAGACCTAATATTTAATATTCTTGCGATGTCGCTACACGTCTATATAGTTATGTAAATTAACAATATAAAATAAAGTGTATTTGTACAAAGTTTGCATCTTATCATCATAGAGATAGACTTTATAGATAAAGAGGGAAGGAAAGCCCAATGCGATCAATCATTGAGCAAAAGAAAACGTTAGAGTCGTGTCTTACAAAGAAATATAACAGCTGGCAGACAATAAAGAAGTTTGAAGGAGGCTCCACCAACAAGAGCACAACTCTTAAATGATAGATCAGGATCAATTCAGAAAAAAGAATATACTTACTAAATTTCAATTTATTTCGAGTTACGAACAACGCATAATGACATATCAACAAATAAACTACCTAAATAACAATCACATGAATATAAAAATACAATTAAATACTAAAACTAAACTACAGTATGAAAAATAAATTAATGCTTACTAAATTGCTTCTGGTAACTGGTAAGTAACTTACAACTGCTGGCAGCGATCGCAGCGACTGGATATTCATTTAGGTCGGGCCGGTAGCTTTAATGTGAACAGCAAAACCCGACAGTCTGCCAACGGTAAAAATGTCGGTCCGACCTATATAATGTGAGCCTAATCTATGAAGAAGAAGAAAGAAAGGAAATAAAAGAATGAAAAAAATTCGACTCGACTCAGCATTGATTCACGGTCAGACTATATAGACCTAAAGATCTTATACTAATCACATATACACTATTGATTGCGACATATGTAACGGACTGAGGAACAGAACAATATGACGACATTAAAAAGGGCTTTACCAAAAAAGCTACAGTATCCAAGAAAAACAAATAAGAAAAATCCGTCAGTAAAATTTAACATCAACACATAAACAATTCAACGAATCCACTTTTAAAATACAAAAACGTTCCCACAATTGTTTTTCGCAGGTAAGTTAATGCTTTTGCAGTCAGATCTCGAAACAGTTTACATATTTTATTGGGGGCGCGACCGGGCGTGCGGTCAAAGTTACGCAGGGGCATTGCCACTAGGTGCCACCTTGACAATAGTTTTGACAATTAGCTATTTCACAGCTTAAGGGGATATAATACTCACTCTAAGGGCAGCTAATCTAATAACAAGGTGGTTTAAGCATGTAGAGAGTTATGTAAAAGGAGAATAACAAAACATGTGCGTTACGACAGTGTGAGTAGTAAATTAGCAAGTAGACTGCAATGTAATCATCCTGACCAAATAGACAGAAAGAAAGAAAAGAAAGACAAGGCAAAAAAGAAAGAAAAGACAGAAAATAAAGAATTCAATTACAATATTTAAAAAAATTGTGAATATGTGCAGCTTACACTCAGTAGAAGTGGTTTTTATCCGTGCAGGAACGGAGAAAGAATACAATTTCCTGCGGCCGGGCGGCCTGTCGTAAGAGGCGACTTAACAACCCACAGCCAGGTGGTAGGGCATTTACCCGACTGGATGGCTACCACCCCTGGTCTAAAGTATGTCGCCATAACAACCTTGAGTTGTGTTCCGGCATTAGTGACCAGGTTCCAGTTTCCCTTAAGAGAGCAGCAGCGCATTTGTAGCACCTTTGGTGTTACAAATGTCCATAGGCGATGGTAACCGCTTTCCATCAAGTAGGCCGTCTGCCTGTCTGCTGATCTCCTGCAAAAAAAAACTTTAGAAAATATACTCCAAATCGCAGTCCACTGCTGGACGTAGGCCTCCCCAAGTCGGCGCCACTAATCCATGTCCTCTGACTTCCTCATCTAGCGCCTACCGGCGACCTTGCGCTGGTCGTCGGTACATCAGGCCGGAGGGCGTCGGATACTACGTTTACCAAGACACGGTCTCCACTCCAGGACTCGTCTGCTCCATCAGCCATCGGTCGTGTAGCAGATGTGACCCGTCCACTGCCACTTCAACTTGCTAATTTCGCGAGCTGTGTCGGTTAACTTTGTTCTATTACGAATATCCTCATTTCTAATTCTATCCACAAGAGAAAACACCCAACATAACTCGGTCCCTAGCCTGTTGAGCGACTTGGAACTTGTGGGCTAATCCTGTCGACAGTGTCTACGTGTCGGCACCGTAGATCAGGATGAGGTGGACGCACTGCTCGAAGACTTTCGTTTTCAAGCATTGCGGTGTGGGCGACGAGAAGACTTCACAAAGCTTACCAACCCAACTGAATCCTCCTATTGGCTTTCCTATCGAAGTTGTGCCTGCCTACCTGTATTTTCTGTCCAAGGTAGACATATTCCTGCACAACTTCCAAAGGGGCGCCATCGATGTTGACCGGTCTCGGCATGACGTGTTCATTGAACATGACTTTCGTTTTGTCCAAATCCATGCCTAGACCGATTCATCGGGAAGATTCATTTAAGCTGCTTAGTATTTCGTCAATTTCTCCAGTCTCTGCAAAGAAAATATTGTCGGCGAAACGGAGGTGAGAGATGCGCTCGCCGTTGATGTTGGTGTCTCGTCCAGCCCAGTCCAGAGTTTTCAAGACATCTTCCATCGCGTTGATCAACAGTTTCGGAGAAATCACATCCCCTGTCACACTCCGTGACGTAGGGGTATAGGCTTCGCCCTTCGGTCTTAGATCTGATCTGATCGGTCATCGTTGCGGCGTTATACAGGCATCTTAACACCTCAATGTATCGCCAATCAATACGGCATCTTTGCAAAGACTCCAGAACAGCCCAAGTTTCGTTGGAGGCGAAGGCTTTCTCGTAGTCCATGAATGCCATATACAGTGGCTGATTATAGTTTTCGGTCTTCTATATAATCTGGCGAATAATATGAATGTGGTCTACGGTAGCCTTTTCGAAACCCAGCCTACTCCGGTGATTGGAACTCGTCAAGTCTTCTAACGAGACGATTCGTGACGACCCTCAAAAACGACTTATAGACGTGGCTCAAGAGTGAGATTGAAAAACAAGACCAAACACTCATGCTTCACGCCTTCGGCATAGTGCCCCGGTGGATAACGGAATTGAAGAGCTCAGCCAAGGCCTTTAGGATTGGCATTCCTCCTGCCTTAAGGAGCTCAGTTGTAATTCCATCATCATCCGGAGCCTTGCCATTTTTAAGTTGCCCGAGAGCCGCACTAATCTCGTCCACGTCGACCTCCAGGATGTCCTCCGTAAAATGGCGCGTGAGTAGCGCACGTTAATCTTCAATGCTTTGCGTCTGATGCGTCTCCGCCCGCGAGGAACATTAATTAATATAAATAAAATTCCTTTAGCCTACATCCATCAACATAATATAATTCAAAATAAACTTCTTAAGTATCATTTTCAATTATTAACTGTTTTAGTCTAAAAAATATTATTGTTTTATTTCGGTCCGAATTGGACCTATGTTTATTCATCGGTCTTATTGACTCTCTAATCTGTGATGCACAATGTAAAACTCGTATCTCATTCTCTCGCAGACTTAGTCCTATAGATTTATATGTTTATCTCTTTTTAGTGTCGCTTTTTCCTTTCATCGAGTTTCAAATCACAATGATTCTAAAGAACTTTCACTTCAATAATTATATTTAATTAAAGACAAAATTAGAAACATTTAAAGTTAGATAAGTATTATAGTAGAAATTATTTTAAATTAACTATTTAATTAAACACACGGTACTTATACCTAAAAAAAAAAATGCTGTCGCAAAAAATAGGTCATAATGTGTCTGCTATGAATCGGTTACTTTGAATGCAAATCTGTCGAAAATCCACATAGATTTTCCTTTAAACAATCAATCTAATCTACAGGTTTACAACCTACATTAGAATTCAATTAGATATCATGTAACTTTATATTCAGATAGAACAGCTTAAGTTAATGGGTTGGCATTAAAGCAGGTAGAAACAAGGTTTCAAGAATACGACTCGGGCGGAAAGAATACTGTGAGATTTGAATTTAACAAAATCCTTAATATTTTAACGGTTTTAAGTGACAAGTTTTAGCGGGAATATATAGAATTATTTCAACTATTATACCTGATGTCTATCAGTCTTAGAGTTAGTAAGTTTGAACGCGTCTTTATGGTCCTTAAAGAAGCGTTTAAACTTACCCTAACTCTTTATGAATAAGACCGCGAATGTTTTATCATAAAAACGTTTATTCTTTTTTTTTTAATTCTAAAATGATTTGTTTCAAAACAACTTTCTTTATTATATTATTAATATATTAGAGCTTTCACCGCGGCTACCCCGCGTGAAATACCCTAGGTAGTAGCTCTATGTTACGTATATACAAATTTAATTTGCTGTATTTACCTAAAACTTTACTATTTCTTGTTACTAATTTCACTACAATAACAAAGAAACTAATTGCATATAGTCTAGACTACACATATGCGCAGCGAAACATAGAGACGAGTCGCAGCCAACCTGATTTGAAGTACTACAATGAATGAGATGTTGTTTATGAAAATTTTACTAATTCGTTTATTCCATGGAAACAGTATAATTTGTCGGTATAAAATGTATCCTAAATATTAACTTGGGTTATAAGCTAGCATTATGTCAAATTTCAATCATATCCGTTCAGTAGTTTCCAAGAAAAATGCGATTGCAGTGCCATCTTTTTCGCTATTTTCGTCTATCTCACGGAAATGACGTAATTGTTTCGGATAAGAAGTACCCTAACTTACACCCCGGAATATAAGCTACCTCTATATCGATTTTCATTTATATCTGTTCAGTAGTTTTCACGTGATGCTCTAACATGCAGACAGACAAAAATTCTAAAAATTACAGTTTCGAAATCTCCTGGTCCGAATTAGCCCCCTGTTTTTTTTCATATTTTGAAACTCAATGTGCAAACTCGAACCTTTTACAGATTTATTATAGTAAGACGGATTATAGTTGTAAGATCCCGTGACTGCCAGGCCTTCCTTATTTTATAAAAGCTGAAACTTTGTCAGTGCATTCCTCCAACACAGGTAGGCACTATGGGCTACTATGAAGTTTGGATCGTCGTGGCATGTGCAGGTAACAGGTAACGAAGCAAAAATCTAATCTGATTTCCTAGAGTAATAAAATCGTTTAGGGTAATCCAAGCCAACACTACCCAGTTTGCCTCTCCCGGGGCATGGTCAAGTACTGATGCGCAGGATTAGTGTGGGCGTAACTATGTACTCAGTCTCACGCTATTCCTAGCATCAGCGCGGAGCACATGGGAGGAAGGGGGTTTTAGTGGAGTATTAGCCCATGGGTTACCTCTTTAATAGGGGTACCTTGCTGAGTCTCCACACAAGCCGGCAATTGACTCTGTTATCTGAGCTATCTTCAGTGGATAACTCTTATTGCTTTGGTATGTTATAATCCCAGTAAAGGACCCGGTAGTGTACGAAATGTATTTCCCCCTGCCTCAAAAAAAGCCAACACTACCCAATATTACTCAAGTTGCTTGAAATAACGGGCTTCTGCAACATATTTACAAAGACAGTTACACCGACCGCTATATCTTCCAACTTGTGTCATTTTGTAGCAATACAATTGTAACACGAAAAGCGGATTAAGGATTAAAAGGACTTGACAAGGAAATATATATAACCAGAAAACGCAAATCGAATCGCTGTTTTATCGGTGCTAAGATTAGAAAACGTTTAAATGAAGACAACGTTGTTTTTTTAATGGATTTACGTAATTAAATAAACAATAAAAATAATAAACTACGTTTTAATCGTTTTAAACGGTTTTTTATTTAATTTTTATTCCGACTTTTTGGTCACTTTTCAGTAGTCGTAATCACGGAAGATAAAGATGTCAAGTGTCAATGAGTAATGTTAAAGTTTTATTTAGCCTTTTTTTTATTGCAGGAGATCAGCAGACAGGCAGACGGCTCATTTGATGGAAAGCGGTTACCATCGCCTATGGACATTTGCAACAACAAAGTTGCTACAAATGCGCTGCTGTTCTCTTAATGGAGACTGGAACCTGGTCACTAATGCCGGAACATATCTCAAGGTTGTTATGGCGACATACTTTAGACCAGGGGTGGTAGCTATCCAGTCGGGCAAATGCCCTACCACCTGGCTGTGAGTTGTCCTATCGCCTTTTCGACAGGCCGCCCAGCCGCAGGAAATTGTATTCTTTCTCCGTTCCTGCACGGATAAAAATGTTCATGGTTATTATTTTTACTCTATGGGAGCCTAATCTAATTTACGATCGCTTCGCAACATTTTCTGGGGTGAAGAGAAAAAGCGGTGCAAGAAACTCTTCAGCAACATGCCTAGCTCTAATAATTATATATAATGTTAAAATGGATGGAAGGTAGGTAAAATATTCATAAATTTTAAGTCAGCAACTTTAGTTCTCTTTTGGATATTATTTCTGACTAACTGTGCCCCACAGTTTAATCACGCGGATTTGTACTTCTGGATGATGTGGATGGGGACGGATGGCTTCCACCGTCTCCACTCCAGCTTCTGGAAATATATACCCTGTTCCAAAGGTGTTCCAAAGTTTGTACTAGGATATATTATTATAAATTGTACAGCACATTTTATATTTCGCCGTAATGCCAGTCAATTTGTTTCCGACATCGGCTCACCAAATATTTGTCGTCAGGTAATTGACGTACGCAATAATAATCCCCTCCTCTGTTTACCGGGATGCAGACAAAGGAAATAATTTCGTTTTTACCATGGAATAAAGTTATGTTATTTCTGATGCCTGCTGATACAATTTGGTTGACGTCCTTACCACCTTGTGGTTATGACAAATATATATGGATTATGCAACTATATTGCTGTCAGTCATAATTTTGGATTTCTGCTATTTATTAATGTTTTACATAATACATTATTTTTTAAAGATCATTTTCGTATATTACAAACATGATTTTTGAAATGAATTATGATCTATTTAATGATGATCTTAGAAAACTTAAGTCACATCTAAAATGATATTTTTTTATAGATAGATAGTAAATAAAAGAATAACGAAAAGAAGATCGAAATTATGGGTTCTAGAAGATTCTTCCGGGTATATAAGCAGAGTAAAGCGCGCCTACCGAGTAGTAAGTTCAGTTCAAAACAGCGAAGCGACAAGTGCGATACGAAAGAGTTGGAAGAGAAGTTTAATAGAAGACAGTGACAAGTTTAGTGGTAAATTTAGTGAAAAGTTTAGTGGACAGTTCAGTGAAGGAAGAGTGTAGCGTAGTTTAAGAAAAGATCCAGAAAGAATCTAGCCGCAGTAAATTCGGAGATGAACACTGCAGTAGCAGGAGGTGGTCTACGCAATATCGGCGACGCTATTGTGGGTGAGACATCTTATCGTCGGGACAGTGCGCCATTAGTTGTGCGTGTAGGGGCAACCCTGCGGAGAGGAATCACGTACGACTGTGTAAATTAATAAAAGCATACATACATAACTTCACGCCAGTTCCCTTGCGGGGTAGGCACGGGCAACAGAGCGCCATTCAGGCTTATTCTTACACACCTCTCTTGCTTCTTTGACATTCATAGCTCTTGTCATGCACGCTCGTCTGTTCTTAAGGCTCCTGACATCACCTTCTGCTTAATAAAGGCGTTTATTTATAAACTGGTGTTTCCTTCTAATCCTAAGAGCGTACGTAACAATATAAACCAAGTAGAATCTGAGAAAAATGACTCTAATAGAAGGACGAACATGAAGATTGGTGTTTTTACTAAAACAGCTTCGAAACCCTGATAAAATAACAATAAATTAATAAAATAAGGATAATTTGTTTGTTGATAAATACACTTTTCCGAAGTAACACATTTTTATCGCAAGCTCGTAATATGGAATTTATACGTAACCTTGATAATATTTTATGCTCGTGTAGGCTCGTATACAAGCGCTATCTCACCTGGTGTTAAGTGATAACACATAGGGTGGAGCACACCTACGTGTCCCGAAGAAAACTAAATACGTATGATTCAGGATTGTCGTCTAGGTAGGGTGTATCGTGGCGCAGGTATAATTATATATTTAAGGACGGCGAATATTTCTCAAGACCTAACTGTTTGCGAACCCCTGCCCTGAAAAACAAGTCTATCATTTAAGAGCTGTGCTTTTGCCGTTGAAGCGTCTTCCAATCTCTTGTATTATTATAGTGATTGTATGCCAAAAAATCATAAACATATGAAGGACTAAATGTCGACGTCTTAACTATTGAGACAAGTACGCAAACTTTCACAAGTGAAAAACATCGTCGACAAAAGTACGCGTTCTTACTCGGCCGAACAGTCTACCCATAAACATATGAAGGACTAAATGTCTACGTCTCAACTGTTGAAACATTAAAAACATTCACAGGCGAAAAACGTCTTCGATACCAAAGAACGCGTCCTTACTCGCGACGTTTATATGATCTCAGCTCGTACGTCTATCAGTCGCTTTATGGTCATAGCTCATTAGAGCCACCCGGCACCTGACCAGCAGCACTTCGGCTCGTCTAATTAGTATTCTTTATATGGACTTGTAGTGATATGAGCTCTGTTATCAACTCCGTATCATCACTGGATCACCTCGTACGCAAGCTGTGTATCACTCGTTAACAACCATTACTTGTTTCCTTTGCCTTACATCGCCAACGCACTGGTCTCCAGCTGACTATACGCTGCTCACGATTCATTCACGTGTAGTTAGAATCGCTGTAAGATTATTATGCAATTCGTCGATAGCGGGACGTGAGGTTCACTGGTTGACAATACGATGTCACTCGTGTATAAACTCGTAATACCTGATGACAGCGTGTGAATGCCGAATGGGTGGCTATAATGACCCAAGACCCTTATGACAAACAATAGCTTTGCGCCTGTAGATTTGTAAGGGCCCGGACTCGACCGAGCTCGGATTCCACACGCTGTAGCATGAATTGCTTTATGAAAGGTTTTTGAAGTTTTAAATCTTTGCTTTGCTTAGATCTTGTACGAAACAAGGCTCGTGCTCGCATAATGTAAGAAATTGATACTTAATTCAATCGTAATTTGAAGACTCCTATTAAACGTATTGCACTGGAAATAAAAAAAAATATTGCTTGTTTCTCGATACTTTCCTTGCCTTCGTATAGCCATGTTTATCCAAATAATCACACAACTTCTTTAAACTTACTCATTATAACTCTTGACTAAGCACGTTCCAATTTACATTGTAAGTATAATATTATATTTGACAAACCAATATAATTTTGTTTGGTAACGGCAAAGTTTAACGCCAAATTTTATACAGAATTGCAAAGAAGTAGCAAATTCTTGTAGCTTACGTATTATTAGAATATGTAATAAAGAAAACACATCAAACAATTTTGCCATAACATCAATCGCATAAAGCAAAATTGTTTTCATTATACCACGTAATATCCCACACGTTTGCAAGCCTTTTTAGTACTAATGCATCGGCAATAGAAAGAAGAAACATATGTTTTCAAAGGCTAAATTACCTCTACAAAATCAAAGGTTACATAATGGAGGGCCCTCAAAGTGCCTCTGACGGAAGGCTGAGTGAGTGTACTTTGTTATAATATGTTATCGACTTTGCTTATGTGATATTTTATGTTTTGTTCCATTCTTAAAAGCAGGGATCTGGAGGGAACTTCCCGCCGAGGTTTTCTATCTGCGCTATATGACATGGGATTGTTTAAGAAGGGCGTTATAAAATTCCTTAAAAGCCGGCAATGCGTGGCAACGCCCCTGGCGTTCCAACCTCTTGACATGGGTCGTTGTGAACGCTATGTAATCGAAAATGATGGCGTCATTAGTGACGTTTTCGCCACGATCATAACGACCGCGGTCGCCTTGTGGAACGGCACCGGAGCATTTTAGGCGTTGTGAGATACTAAAGAAACGCATCCTTGTTAATTTGAAAACGTATAACGCCATTTATTTACTTTTGAACACAACTAATCAGTAGCACGAATTCAAATTTTAGTTTTGATATGAGTTAGATGTTGTAATTGAACAGGCCCTCAAAAAAAGTGGGCTGTAGGTACTTTTGACCAGACCTATCCATTCAATAAAGAGAAATAGAAATACATAAGAATAAATGGGTCTGATCAAGAGTATAGACCATTTTTTTGTTGAATTTTATGTGTTTATCTCCTTTTAGTGTCACCTTTTCGTTTCATCGATTTTCAAATCACAATGATTCTAAAAAAGTTTCACTTCAAAAATATGATTATTATCATTACTTGAATTTCATTTAACCTGTTTTCACTACATATTAATTTAACTATGGCAACTCTATCACTGTGTCCTATTTTTAAACTGAATAGTCCTGGTTTATCCAACTTCAAATCCTATTTTTTAAATTTGGGGTTGACAACCATAATCTAAACCATCCCGGGACCCACTCCAACACACAAAATATTTCATCGAAATCCTAAAACCCATTTCCAGCGTCAAGTATTTGGTTTACATTGACATTTTTAAATTCGTAATATCTTTTGAATGGGATGTCCGATTTGAATAATTCAAAAAGTAATCTACAGGTATTGAAACAGTCTTGAATACAAAACGATTTATTTGGATAAGGATTATAATACAAAGGTATGGATAACATAATCTGATTTTGGTCAGTATTTTTATCAATTTTTAAAATGTAAAAAAGTAATTATAGTGACATACTACAATCGTTGGACATATGGTGTCGCGAAGTTTTTTGTAGATATTAATATATTCTTTAATATTGTAGAACATTTTTTGTTTTATCATTTAATCTAATTTTATTACATTACATTATTGAAGTTTTAGCAGAGATCCCTGTTTTTCTAGTAATAAATATAACCTATATTACTCAAGGATAATGTAGCATTCTAATGTTGAAAGATTTTTTGAAATCGGTCTAGTCGTTTTTGAGTTTATTCGTTACAAACATACAAAAATAAAAATCTTTTCTGTTTACAATATTAGTATAGATGAATTCGTAAACTACTCAAATTCCTACATTAATGTCCAAAAAGAGTATACAGTACAATTACACTGTATGCCAAAAATAAAATATTTAGCTCTTGAATAAATAGAAACGTTTTATTATAATGAAATAATTTTGCTGCGCTAGCAAAATTAATTCAATTCCTTCCCGAAATCTCATTGTTTTGATACAAAAATAGACCATAACGTCCATAATGAAAATTTTAAATGTGTTCAACCCATTTTCAGCCCCTATTCGCTAATATTTAAACACGTAAAGTGGCCGCGTTTATATTTGTTTGTAGAATTGTATTTATGTATGTATTGCGAATTATATCTTTGTCAAACTATACCTGCCAATTAATTCGAACAAAATTTGGACTTTTGATTCATATTTTTTTAGAATAAAGAGGAAACATTTGTATTTTTGTATGTTTGTAACGAATAAACTCAAAAACTACTGGACGGATTTCAAAAATTCTTTCACCATTATAATGCTACATTGTCCCTGAGTAACATATTTATATTTAATTTAAATATTCAGGTTCTAAACTTTTTTCAAGGCAGGACAACTTCTGCCAGGACCGCTATAAATCCCTATTAATATTATAAATGCGAAAGTAACTGTCTGTCTGTTGTGCTTTCACGCAAAAACTACTAGACCGATTTGGCTGAAACTCAGTATATATATATATTTTCGGTGCCGAAGATGAACAAAGGATACTTTTTATCCCGAAAAATAGGATAGTTTCCGGGATAAAAATATATCTGTCTCTCTGTTTAATATGCTTTAACGGAAAAACTATTGGACCGATTGGGCTGAAATTCGGTATACCTATATGTAATTTTAATACCGAGGGTGGACAAGGGATACTTTTTATCCCGGATAATGACAGATTTTTGAATAGAATTATGTAAAAATTATCCTAGAAAGTAGTATGTGTTTTTTTTGTGATTTGCCATTTTTACCATTAACCCACAGACAAGTGGTAAGGCATTTGGCCATCTTGATGGCTGCCACATCTGGTCCACAGCACGCCGCCAGAACAATCCTGCGTTATGTTCGCCGCGGCATCAGTGATCAGGTTGTTGTCCCCTCCAGTTTCAGTTCAGTTTTCCACTCATATAATTTGAAAAGGATAGAGGCGAAACAATTAAAAAAGAAGAATTACAAGCGATAATAGCACATTTCTCACCACCTACTGATTTAATTAAGAAAATTCTTAAGGAACATTGCTGTAACTTTATAGACCTATTTAATGAAACTCTTACTGATTTTTTATCCCTCCGTAACATGCTGGTAGCCACCACTATTAGTCAAGTTTTTTTCACCGTGTGCTACACCGCTATATAGCAGCATAAAGAATAGTACTCGTATCTATAGACCGATTTTGTGTTTTGAAAACGAAAGAGGTAATTATCCCGCTACGATCAACAACAGCTAACACGTTTTCAGCAAGGTATTCAAATTATTGTAGTGAATTAGGGCCTCGGTCGCTTTCATTGTGTGGGAACGCACACAACTGTTCAAATTGCTTTCTCCAAGTTGGTAAGCCCGGGGAAAATATCCGAGAGGGTTCAATGAAAAATATCTTTCAAAACCCTTGTATTACCGATAATCTGGCTATGACATACTTAGAATGTTTTCCCGATACTATGGCATATCTTTGAAAAATATATTTCATAGTTCGAAATAGAAAATGTATTTATTTTATTAGGGTTCTCTGGCTACTTGGCAAAAATGAAGTGTTTTTCATGTTATAGTAACTTGAAATATTACTTGATATTTATAAGCGTATTTTTTCACATTGATTCACTTAAATACACTCACCTAGAAGCATCCTTATGGATTTTCAAAATCTGTCTAATAATACTCCTCATTTATAAGTATGCTGAATTTTTCGTTAGTCGATAGATCAATTTTACCATTTGGCTGCCGTAAACATGTGTTCTCTATAAAGCTATTTTTTAAAGTATACTAACAAGATCGTATCTAATAATTTGGCAAATGAAAAACAACTTTCTTTTCAGTTAAAATCTCCCAATGAATCATTGTATTTTTCTAGATTATGAATTTATTCTTTTATAACTGGTCAGTACTTTTATAGAAACGTAGTATGTAAGCTCAGAACCCGTTAAACGTACGTCTAAATAGGATGGCAATAGCTTTAAGTGTTTCAAATGGCAATGCATAGGTACACCCAAACATGAACAACACTAAGTAAATTTCGGCGCAAATGAACACTCTTGGCCCGAGCGAAATGCCTTTGGGAACCCCATATACAATGACTTAGCTTACGGTATTAAAATTAAAATATTTTGTAGACATTAAATTATGTGATGAAAAGGAAGCATCATTAAGAATATAAAATACAAACATATCGATTGCGGAAAGAGACATTGAAACCAAACCATACACAACACAGTCAAATGCTTTGAAGGAGTACTAGACTCACTTTTAATAGTCGTCAAAGTGTCTAATTAGTTGTTTTAAGTATCTTAATTTCAGTTATTTTCCTTTTAATTTTGTTATACGTGCCTTATTTTGTTTTAACACAATAGATGCCTAGGCCTTAGGATTGAATTAGATCACAACTTTACCACACCAGGCTGTATCTTTGTTTCACCAGACACTTGAGCTTCTTTTTAGTGTACTCCTGACCTCACACACCGTACAAATGCCCGCAGTTACCTCAACTCTTGGCTTCCAACACTTTCGGCCTTCAGTGATGGTCTTTGGATGATAGCATTATCTGTGGGGCGGCTAAAACTACCCTAGTCATGTCTAGACTTTACTGAATTCCCTCAAGGGACGAATTAGGATTCGAGTCTTCTAAGCTGGGACGTGATAATGAAAAGAAACAGACTTATGCCAGGTTCATATATCTTACTATATATATTTTCCTTACTACTGGTTAAAAATTGTCAGAAACTCTACATATATACGTAATGTCAATTTTCTACCAATGGTAAAATTAATCAATGGATAGTAAGATATAGAGACCCAACAATAGTATGTGTCGTTGATAGTTTTGGTTCCGTTGAGGGTGTTCAGTTAGCGGCACGGGTGGTGGGCAGTAGTGGTTGTTGGTAACGTGGTTGTGGGGCAGCGGCTGCGTGGGGTGAATGCCCGCCGGCGGTCCGCGCGCTGTTTGAAGCCCCGAGACGGCCAGTGTCGCGTGCGCCACCCCTCACCCGCTACGCCGCGCCTGACGGTACTATCCTGCTCCTCACCGAGAATGGCACCAGGCTGATGACGCGCGCCGCCGCCGCCAGCCTCCTGCGCGCTGCCCTTCTCTCCCCGCGCCCCCCTCGGCCCCGCCATGGTGAGCCGCCGCCGCGCCCTCTCTACTTCTCTCTATTTGTGTCTCTGTCGGATACCGTCGCCTTCGCACTGCACGCTTCAAACAACGCTTTGCAAGGTAGGAGCGTTGCCAATTCATCATTTACTTAGGACTTCTAAGAATAACGTAAATAAATTCCACATGAAGATATCATAAATTGTTATTTCTTTTAAAATTTCAAAGTGTTTGAAAAACCTTTATTCCATTATTTTATTATAGCAGTTTTTCTAATTATAGGAAAGCCAGTGGCTTAGAATTCTGCAACGTGCACTACTTGAAATTCAATATTTTACATTAACATTTTAGATATTCATTTCAGATTCTCTCTAAAATAGAACATTGAAGTAAACTTAAACTTTAAAGCCGCTTATTCGATACTAAAAATTGCGATAAATAAAGTTATCTTCTTACGAGTTTTAATAAGTAAATAAAATTAGACTTATTGTTTAATCTTAAGATAAGTTTACCTTTAATTTAATTTTAGCCAACCACAATGTACAATACTCCCGTTTACTTAATTATATGTGACCATCCGCTCCTACTTTATGCTTGCATGTTCTTAGATTACTGCTTTTCCTTCCGCCATATTTCTCTTATGCAACTTTTGAGTGCAAGTCAAAATGCCTCAAAAGTCAAAGCAAATACTTAATTTTGCATGTCTGCATGTTTACTCTTTGCATCTCCTATTTTCTACGATCTCTATGGTTACTGCGCGGCATAGATTTGGCTTTGATAAATAGTTCAAATGGAACTGCCAATCGAGGGCTTTGCTGTTTTTCCTAAACGGGTCTAAATTATTTCCATTGGACATTAAACTTATATTTTTTCTTTTTGCCCGATTAGATGTCGTAACGTTTGCCGATATCGTTGTTGACTGTATATGTTTTATAGAAGGGTCAGTTTAAATAACCGGTGTATTACGATCGATCGGCGCGATCGCCTCTGATAGCCTCGGAGTTCCCTCGCGCAACGTTCGATCGTCGAGCTTCCCCGAGCTAAGCGATTCCATGGATGCAATTCCAGTAAAGCTGATGTCTGACGGATGGTCCGCCAATCGGAACAGCACGGCTGTGACGTCATGGATCGGGGGAATGTCCATTACCCAGGATGGGAACCTGATCGCACCAGACAAAATAATGACCCACGTTCATCGTTACGCGAGCCCTCACTACAACCCGCATGGACACCATTACCAGCGTTGGAACCATGAGCCAGGGGGAAGTGAAGATCCTTTGTACGCAACCAAGACCGTCTACGGGCCCGGATACATTGATGAAAACCGTACGTATCGTTGGTATCATAAAGAAATCAACTAATTTTTTCATATATAATTCCAAAGGGTTAGTTGGATAATTTTAAGAAATAAGTACTGATTTAGAATACAATACACAATACAGACAGTTGAAATTAACCATAGACATCGTAAGTAACAGCCATTCGTTTTTGACATTCTGTACTGTGCATTTTAATATATCTTAAGACACCATATTTGGGTGATTTAAACCATATCAGCACCTCATTTGTAACTATTTCAAGTGCTCTTTAATCATAACCCCTTTTAATTTCTATCCCCGTATTTCGAGCACTTAGCTAGACTAGATCCTCTAAAATGTTATAGTTAACACGACCGTATAGTTAATCTACCACCCACTAAGTAAAGCTTTGCGTAGAAACAATTAGAATCTTGCTTTAAATTTACTAAAGAAGTTATTATGAACTTGTAGTTTAATTCAATTGGAAGTAACAAGACATTTCAACAGAAATGGCAAGCTTAAGCTTTCTTCCTGATTAATTTAGTAGTATATTTAGGAAAAGAAGCATTTTAGTAGAGGCGATTAGCAACGGAAATCTTCGTGAAGCTTTGCTATTTAAGATAAAGAACTTTTACTGATCCCTTAATTAAGATAAGGACTAAGAACATATTTAATGACCTTAATAACGGATAATGTTACCTATTTCATCAAATATGTTTTTTGATTCCTTAATTACAAATTTAAAATGATAGTATTTAATTTAAATGAATTCGTAAGCATGAATGATTTATAAATTGTCGCTTTTTGGAAATATTCATCAGTGACATCATCAGCAACCATTCTAAACACAGGTCTAACCCTCACATTTTCCATTATTTGTCTAATTGAACCACGATTTGTAATCTATAATGTAATGGCATGAAAATTATTTATTTTATTTATTGTATTTTAAATACCAACACTATTTTGTACAATTTCTTTAGTCTGGTCAATATTTATATTCGATTCTGAGTTGTTTTCTGTTTCTGCGGTTATTTTCTTTTTTGTATTATATGTCTCTATGTCGTACTGGATAAGTGTTTTCGATGTCTAAATTATTTTAGGTGTAAAAAAAATTCGGATATTGAACAATTGATTATGAATTGAATTCATTATTCACAATAAATATTTCTACACAACACACATAGTCAAGCATAAATACTTTACTAAACATCGGTGAAACATTTTTATTGCAGTAGAATATAATTTCGATTCGTTTATTGATTACAATCAACAAAATTTCCTACTCCGCTGCAATTCCTAACATCGAAAGACATACTGTATAAACAGTATGTCTTACTATAAAGTATTAAAACCTAATAAAAATTAACAAATACCAATCAAAAAATCATCAAAATAATTTTCATCTTCTTCAAACACATCGCAGATTTATTACACTAATCGTTCATTATTAAGCTTATAATATCATCAATTACACGTACAAAATTAACACAAAACAACAACCAACAGAGAGGATTGGCAAAGAGAACGGTAAATCAGGTGATGACAAGGTGGCTCTGCAGTCGACCTGCCACGTGGCTCTGGATTCTTGCATCAAGGACAGCGACTGCGTGACTTCTCTAACACCCGTCCTGCAGAAGTGCCATGCTACTGATTGCGACCGCGAGGGCTGTATGACGGCTTTACGAGGGTTTTATAGGAAACCTGGTGTTCATTGGAATACGGAGATTGCTTTCTGCCTTTGCAAGTAAGTTGTCAAAAATTAACTTGAACTATTTTTATTTTGCCTTCTGGCAATATTATCTTTAGTCAATATCAGTGAATTGTAAACAAAGTAAACTTATCCATGTTATTATAATTTTAACGTTAATTTAAGACTAAAATTCACTTAAAATAACTAAATACGGCGAGAAGAATACTAAGTTTCACACAAGCAGTGATTTTTAAGGTTTACCAAAGATATCTAATAGAATTTAAACTAAAAATCTTTTCTTAATAATTTGACCATATTTACCAAAGAACCGCCAACATGACAGGTTTATAATGGTTCGTTACGCTCCTGTTAATCAAATAATTGCTCTGTTAATTATCACAAGGTCTTAAAACACTATGTTTACAAAATTATAATAATTGTTATTAAAGTAAACATCATAGGTTATGCTAACAAAATGTGTATATCATCAATGTGTCGAATAAAGCAACTTGATACGTGTACGACGCTTGACGTAATACTAAAAATTACTAGAAAATATCAAAATTACTCTTCACATAATATTGGGGTTGCTAGAGTTTAGACTTTGCGAAAATGGCGGCCCTATTATGTAATCTAATTATAATATTAGATTTGACCGAATACGTATTTATTCACGCACAGTAAAGGGTTCCGTAGAGATGACACTGATTGTTTTCTCTGTTTTCAAATTCATTGTACAAATTTGACAACCCCCTGCACATTTATTATAGGATACATAGATTCTTAAGTGTATTGGATACTATATTTATTGATTAATCTTTGATTTTCTAGATAATCTTCTAGAAGACATTGAAGATCAACTGTGACCTCAAGTATTTATTTTTCTGAAAAATAAATGAGTGTTTTGTATGTTGTACCTACCTACCAAGACTATATGATTGTCTGTATAATAGTATGACAATATCCCTGTTTCTCAGGAAAACTGATAACCGCGAAGACTCCTGCATGAACGCCCAGGAACGACTCCATCCGTCATGTGCTCAGCGACCACCTGTAGGCTCTCCTCTCCCAGCTTGTCATACATTAGCCCATGCTTGCCGCGAAGAACCGGAGTGCAGGTACGCTTTTTGTTTTTTTATTGCTTGAGTTCAGCAGACGGGCAGACGGCGCACCTGATGGAAAGCAGTTACCAACACCTATGGACATTTGTAACACCAGAGGTTCTACCAATATGCTATTGCTCTCTAAAGGGAGACTGGAACCTGGTTACTAATGCCGGAACCCAACTCTAGGTTATTATGGTGGCATACTCTAGACCAGGCAGTGGTAGCCATCCAGACGGAAAAATACCCTACCACCTTGCTGTGGCTTGTTCTGTTGCATCTTACGACAGACCGCCAGGCCGCAGGAAATTGTATTCTTTCTCCGTTCCTTTGCTGATAAAATTGTGAAAGCGCTAAAGCAAAGAGACTGACAGCCTCACTATGACGGAAAGTGGTTACTGTCGCCTATGAACAGTTGTAACTCTAAACGTGCTACCAATGTGCTGCCGGACTCGTAAATAAGACTGAAACCAGCCCATTAATGCCCGAACATATCTCAAGGTTGTTGTGGCGGCATGTTTTAGGCCAGAAGTAGTGACCACCCATACGGGCAAATGCCCTACAACTTGGCGAAGTATACTTACGCAATTCGAGATATATTGTACCGAATCAACAATACTTATAGTTTTAGCAATACTCAAAAGCAACCTTGAAGTTGAAGTAAACTCTTGCGGTCTTATTCATAGAGAGTTAGAGTAACTTTGAACGATTCTTTAAGAACCATAAAACTTACTCTAACTGTGGCAAATCCCACACGCATCCACAACACTTCCAGCGGTGGTAAGTCCGCAATCAAATTTCCCCTTATTACAACAAGGATCAGTTAAGTAGTTCTGTAATATTCTACAATGCTTTTTATAGAGTTTTATAGCCAAAATTAGACTACGGAATCGCGCTGTAGGTAACTTAACTAACTCCGTTGGCACAGCAACATAATGTGAATCTCGGCTTCCGAAACAAAGCACGCCATTTTCTGCTGTCCACAGTCTCTTTCCAATTGTAGGCTGGAAGCTCGGTTAGGTCTGCTCATGAGCCTTTATGTCTCCAAATATCTTGAGCTCAGCCACAAGGTTTTTGAGATTCAGACCATCCAGCTACCATCTCCATTTTTTGTTGAACTAAAGATTTTTCTGAGAATCTTCCTCTCTGCGACTTGCAGTTGATTCTCTTCTTTAAGTGTGTGTGTCCAGGCTTCACAGCTATAAATTAAAGTTGGTCTAGCGTCACAGTCTTGTAGACGCGAATATTAGTCGAGTTGGCCACGCACTTAGCCGATTTTATTCAATAAACTATACCCACCATTTATAACCCACTAATGATGAATTCATAATCAGTATTGCAATTGAATTGTTCTCCAAATAACAATGCAAATTTGAAACTCGACAATTTCGGTTTACCGAATGAACATCAGAACTATAATAGCTATTATTTCGGGGATAAAACTAGATATTAGAGTTACGAAATGTGTTCAGTTCTCTGTGAATGTATAGCGTCTGTGTGTTAGTGACAGTCGTTTGAATGCGAAATTGAATATGCGACAATTGTAGCGTTATGGGTACAGTTAGGATAAAGTATTGTTTTTGAGATAGGAATTTTGAAGCTTAATTTTGTATATATCTATTGTAAACAAAGCTGTGTCATCTGAAACCGATATTAGACCATTCATTTCTATCTTTCAATTCGGATGAATCAGGCAATCTATACTATAATAAATCTGTAAATGGTTCGAGTTCGTACATTACGTTTAAAAATGAGAAAAAATCTGGGAGGCTAATTCGGACCAGCATATTCCGAAAATACAATTTTTAAAAATTTTGTCTGTCTGTCGGCTAGAGCATCACGTGAAAACTACTGAACGGATGTAAATAAAACTTGACATAGTGCTACCTTATAACCCGAGTTAACACTTAGGATACTTTTTAATCCCGATAATAATGTCCTTTCCGTGGAATAAATGGATTAGCAAAATAGATGGCGCTGCAATCGCGGTTTTTTTAATTCTCTAACAAATACCTACGTTGTCATAAACAACATCTCATTCATTGTGTTACTTCAAATCAGGTTGGCTGCGACTCGCCTCTGTTTCGCTGCTCAGTTTTGTATACTATATGGACTCAGTTTCTTTGTTATTGTAGTGAACTTAGTAACAAGAAACAGTAAAGTTTTAGGTAAACCACCTAATTAAATTTGTATATACGTAACATCGAGCTACTATTACCTAGGGGTTTTCACGCGGCAGAGCCGCGGGGAAATCTCTAGTATGGAATGGTTGAACGCCCAGCCGATGGCGAGCGATGCGGTGGTAGAAAGAAGATGAAGGCACCATTCTGAACAGGTCCTCGGAACACTCACCATTGGACATGCGGTAGATAACGCAGAGACGTGAAATCTCTCCGAAGACTAAGCGTGTCTAGACCGTCTTGAGTATGGGATCGTCGACATCGCAAACGGCTTTACGTTGAATACTGTCCAGGGGATTAAGCTGATAAGTGGATGCTCCGGCCCACAAGTGTGAGCAGTACTCCATGTGCGGCCTCACATGGGTTTTGTAAAGCACAAGGCGTTGTCGCGGAGTGAAGTACTGCTTGGACCGGTTTAGCACTCCCAGCTTCTTGAAGGCAAATTTTGCCTTTCCAACCATTATCTTGATTACAGCTCTTTAAGGCAAGGTTGATCGGTGCAATACCACGCTCTTACTGAATATGAGCGTGAAAGGTTTAGGCTTAAGCCAACCATTTTTCGTTCGATGACTAAGATCTCCGGTGGCCCACTTCTCTCCTGCTCTTCCACTATTCCCCTATCGTATCTCTCCTATTTCATTTCTCTCATTTCTTCTATGCCATCATAAAGGCTGGTTACGCGTTGGCATCACCAATGGTGTTGCAAGCGTGACATTACGTTTCTACTTTATATCCTATTTAAACAATACGCTTATATAAATTATTTGGGTAATTTTTATTTATAAGGTATACTGTAAAGTTTCGTCAAAAAAACTTCAGTAGTTTTTACATGAAAGAATAACATGCAATCTAACATCAATCGCAAACTTTCTCGTTTAAAATATTAAAACTTATTTCGTATAAAATAAGATTTCTAACCTTAAACTTAGCGCATTATTCAGAACTCTCAAAAGTACATAATTATATAGATAGCTCTTTGTATAGCAAGTTAATACTTAGTATTTCCGCAACACAAACTTATAAAAGTGCAACGGCGAAACTGGATCTTTTGTAGAAAAGCTAACTGCGCTGCCCCAGTTCTATTATTAGCAATCTCTCATCCGACACTTTGTCTGGGGTGAATTTAAAAAATCTAGCTCAGTCTAGTTCTTATTTGAGGATTTCTCGTAAAATGTAAGAATAAAATCGCGCTTAACAATTAAATGAAATCGGCCAAGTGCGTATTATTTTAAGCACAACGAAGGCTTGCATAGAGATGGACACCGCCTACAAATATTGTCACTTGGCTACACAGCTCTTTAAAACAAACAAACTAAACAGCGTTTAGTTGAAAACACCACACACATTGACGGTTAATTATCAAGTCCTCCTATCTGATTTTTTGATCAACTGCTTTTTTACTGATTCTCCATACATACATCACACTCACACTTTAGAAGGATAAAAGCTATATAGATTTGCTATATTTATATTTGAAACTACCAGTACTATTATTTCTGTTTTGTCCATATTTGTATCTATAACAAACAAAAAAATGTGTGTTTACGGCGTCTATGAATTTTTGATATGTTCATTTAGGAGGTCTTGATAGTTAACCCTCAATGTGCACGTGTACATGGTCATCAGAATTTTCAGTCTTCGCGATTTCACCACACCAATGTACAGCGACATATAGAACTTACACACCTTCTTATAGTCACCCCGCTTTAAGAATGTCTTTTCTGCTAAACTGATTTAGTTTACCGTAAATTGTCGTGGTGATATGAATTTGTAATAATAATATAACTAAACCTGCAGGGGGGCTTTGTAGCAAACCCTTAGGTAAGTAGCTACACCTCGTACCCGACTCTGGGGGGTCAAGGCAAGACACCGGCCTTCGTGCTTGCCTTAACCACGGTACAGAGTGGAGATCGCTAGAGCTCAAAGCTCCAAGGGTGTAAGTGATATGTGGCCTAACGTCGGAAGTAGCTTCGGTGAACCTGCAGCCCAACTCTCCACACCAGAGGTGGCCTGCAGGTTCACCGAAGCTACATACACAAAAGCGCAAAAATATGAGAAAATACTATATAACTAAATTAATTTATATTATAGACCCATTAGCTTGTGAAAAAAATTACTATGACAAACGTAGACATAGAGTCACAATAGCTCATGGGATAATCAGTCATTACAGATAGATATGTATCATAGATTACAATGACTGAAGCCTTGAGATAAGTATGACACTCTAGTGCTGCATGTTGACTGGCCATTCTTACTCCAGCGCTAGCCAAAAATTATAACTCACGGAACGCCGGATATATCTGCTAGTCTATTTGTACTATTTCTTTCTTAAACGTCGGCGTCTCAACAGCGAAATGTCGAGAGTATAACTGTCGTGCCGTGATACAATCCCGAATATTGTCTTTGTTTAGGTTTCCTGTGAAATATAATAAAATATTAGTAAAATCTAACTGAAAAGTCGTTAATTTTTTTTTAAAGACAAGGTCAATTTCAGGATCCGTCTGGAGAACTACGAACAATGGTGCGCCGTGGACGCTGTAACCCAGGGTTGTGCCGGTTCACCAGCAGCTTGCCGTGCTGCGGTCGTCGCAGTTCTCGGCACCCAACTACGAGCTGCTTGCGCTTGCAGGGGTACTGACTTCGCCCAGTTGTACGACTGTCTGGGTTGGCAAAGGCTGCTGTGGCTGAACCCTTGTGTTGGTATGTTCTATCATCCACCAACCAATCCTCTACCAATATATTAGAACATCGTTTCTCAGCCTGGGGGTCGCGACCCACACAAGAGTCGGGTTTGTTATTAAATATTATTATAATTCATTTAAAAAAAATTGCATGACCTCTTTCGGTTCTTACCTAGAATTTTTCTGCCTACCCTCTTTCTGTATGAGACGACGGCCAATGCACAGCAGTGTAAGGACAGCCATTTTTGAACACTTCCGTCAACAAAGAAACACCGCGGGCGTGCGCTCATCGTTTTTGGATAAGGGATAAGATTATCTCAACTTATCGTGATTATTGGCCGTGCCAAGAACTGTTAATAAACTTAATCTGTATACGAATTGTTAGCTCTAAAGTGAAACATAGTGACGTGCGCTGTTCCTGTGTGCAACCAGAACCGATCCAGGAAAGGGCGCATCTCAAGGTTGTTGAAGCTTCTATTTTTTTACTGCAAGGATCTAGGTCATATCTCTCTGATACAGTCCATAACAATTGAACCAGCAAATTACCTATGGGCTACAGCGCCCCACAACCTTGTTATCATATTTGAATACTAATCTAGCAAGAACATTACCATTTCAACGTATAAGTATAAGTTTTTTTTTTATTGCAGGCGATTAGCAGACAGGGAGACGGCCCACTTGATGAAAAGCAGTTACCATCGCCTATGGACATTTGCAACAGTAAAGTTGCTACAAATGCGCTGCTGCTCTCTTAAGGGAAACTGGAACCTGGTCACTATGTCGGAGCACAACTCAAGGTTGTTATGGCGACTTACTTTAGACTAGGGGTGGTAGCCATCCAGTCGGGCAAATGCCCTACCACCTGGCTGTGGGTTGTTAAGTCGCCTCTTACGACAGGTCGCCCGGCCGCAGGAAATTGTATTCTTTCTCCGATCCTGTACGGATAAAAAGTATAGTAAGATATAAGTATTTACATTCAATGAAAAAATTTATTTGATTTGATAAAAATTGTCTATATTCCAGTTGAATCTCAAAGTGATTACCACGTGAAGACCTACGGTGCTCTCCTCACCACGACACCTTTCGACAACGGCATCAGATACATCACTGTGGCCCCCGAGTCCCCGATCTATCACCGCACTACCACTCATCATCACCGTCATACTACCCAGCATGGCCACTCACGTGTTGAACAGGTAAACTTTGTATAATATACCGCAAAGTGGGATCCAGTTCATGCACTGTGAAGAATTCTATAGAAGTAACGATAGCCTCTGTAGTTGAGTGGGCTAAGCCTTTACCGACTTTGATTGGAAGGTAAAAAAAAAGCTCCGAGTCTGAATTCTGGCATGGTAAATTTCGTAAACGAACTTTGCGTTATTTACTGTGGTCTGGATGTTTGGGATTAGCTACAGAGTAAGTGGTCCATTATATACGTAGTATCCATAACACAAGCGTAACTTGCTCAGCTTGCTGGGGGTATACAAAGAATCTGTTTGTCTAAAAAATACATTACTCAACTACGGTTCTCAAAAAAAAGCATAATTTTACATTGCAGTGTTCAGTTTTTACTCATTAGTATCATAATATTTACTTTATCGTATTTGCCGATTGGACTATACCGATGAATTATATTCAAACAATTAATGAATATGTTATATTTTAGGAGACCCACGACGACCTTAGTCCAATAACAACTATGTCGGAGCAAACTGTTGGACCCAATGAGGTCGCACAAATTTCCGAGCCTGTTATTGAAACAACTCCAGAGACAACAACTATCGCGACTACCACTCCTACTACTACTACTACCACCGTCACTACTACGACTACTAGAACAACTACCAAACTCACTACTACGATGGAGCCGACTAAGTACTGTATCGTGAAGAAGCCAGAAAGCGATGACCAGGCGCAATATATAAAGATGGGAGAAACAAGGAGGGTAAGATATGCAAGAAGTATGGAAAATAAGGACTGTCTGTGTAAAAAAAATATCCGTCAAAAGTCATTAAATTGGTAGCTAAAAGGGAAAATTTTAGAGAAAGCCCTAAAAGTTTTATAACAACAAAATAAAAAATAAAGTAAAATCATAAAATATTAATAAAACTTCAAAGCAATTAAATTTTTTTTATTACTGGAGCATAGCAGACAGACTGACGCCCCACCGGCTGGTTAGTGGTTACAATGCTGCCAATTCACTACATATTAATTCTAGTAAGAATTAATATGTAGTAAATTGGCTAAATAATTTAATATTATTATTAATGCCGGAGCACAAGTCAAGATTTCTGTGGCCGTATACCGTAGACTCCTAGACCAAGGGTGGTAACCATCCAAACGGGCAACTGCCTGCTACCGGGCTGTGGATTATTTTGTCACCTTTTATAACAGGCTGCCCGGGTGCAGAATTACTACACCTTCTTAGTTCCTACTCAGATAAAGTCTGAAAATATTAAATATATACAATATCTAGTATCATAATCTTCAGTCTGTAACAGATTGTTAATGTATTTGTCCAATTTAAAACCCTGCCCGTAAAACTTCAAGTTAAAATTTTATTCCGAATCCTTTTGCCACTTGTTCGTTGCCATTCGTTTTTCCACTTGTCCGTTGAAGTTTCACTTCTACTATGTGTCCCAGCACACATTTCGATTTTTCGCAGGTTTACTGCAAATTATGATTTGGTTAGATTAGGTACATTTTAATGAATGCATTTTTTATTTAAACATATTTTATTTAAATATATTTTGTTTTATCAAACAAAAAAACTCAATTCGATCCGGAACCAAAAAATGTATCCATAGTCTACTCTAAAATTATGCCGCCTCTCACCACGTCTAGTCTAAATTTATGCGGCCACGCGGCCGTAACGCTTTTAGTTACAGAAAAATCCTAAGTCCCCCTGTCTGTCTATATAGAAGATTCACTTCAAAAGTCAAGCAGTATTCCTAATTTTAACACCACAAATATGTATTAAATGTTACTGGTTATTTATCTGTAAGTCAATTGTAATTTTTTTTGAGAAATAAATGTCTTAAACCTAAACCTATTATTATACGCTTTGCTAAACATCCTTTAGGAAAGCATGCAATTTTAAATCTTTTCAGCTATACCGATCAGCAGAGTTGGCTGAATGCACAGATCTGTGTGTATGTGAGACCACACTCCAGGTGTCTTGTAAAGTGGCTTGCGTGCCTCGGGCACCATGCTCGTCACGACTGGCGCACTACTCGCACGCGGCTCCCGCTTACCAGGCTTACAGAGGCCGGTGCTATTGTTACTCCGGTTCATTCATCTGCATGAGACCAAATCCAGGTAAAATTTGCTACTATATTTTTTCCTATTTCTATGTCCTAAGTTTTTACATTTCTTTTTGAAGTGAAACTTCTTTAGAATAGTGATTTGAAACTCGATGAAACGAAAAAAAGCGACGCTAAAAAGAGATAAACACATAAAATTCATCAATCTTATTTAATTCGAAATAAAACACATTTCTCTCTACCCGTTACTAGATATTAATTTTGACTTTAAATAAAACTTAAAAGATTTGAAATGAATAATAGCTCTATCTGTATATACTTAAGGCAGATATTCTTTTACACGTAGATCAAAGGAAATTGTGCGTAATAGTGCATTGAATTTTGAACTTTATGCTAGTGATTTAAAGTGTAATTTAAATTACCTAAGAATAAATACGTCTAGACGTCTATGTTCGCCTGTAAATTCTCCGAAGTTTCACTTCTACTGCTTCTACTGCGTGTGAACTGCACACAACATTTTTATTTTTGTTTTATTGCATGAGCTCAGCAGACAGGCAGACGGCCTACCTGATGGAAAGCGGTTACCATCGCCTATGGACTTCTGTGACACGAAAGGTGCTACCAATGCGCTGCTGCTCTCTAAAGGGAGACTGGAACCTGGCCACTGATACCGGAACACGACTCAAGTTTGTTATGGCGGCATACTCTAGACTAGAGGTCGTAACCATCCAGACGGGAAATACGCTACCACCTGGCTTTGGGTTGTTTTGTCGCCTCCTACGACAGGCCGCCCGTCCGCAGGGAAATTGTATTCTTTCTCCTTTCCTGCACGGACAAAAATTATATTTAAATCCCACATGAACCATCAACATTTCAAATAATCCTAATTCTATCTAAAGGTTTTGTGGTAAAACCTCTTCAACTGTTATGCAATGATGTGTGTAATATATACTTTCTTACTTAAAGTTGCTAAGATTTTTTATGCAAACAAAAAAATATTTCTTATTAATAATCAATATCCAACATATACTGTACATTTTTTATCAGATTTATATCTTTTGAAGTTAAACTGCACATCATCACCTATAAAAGTTCTGACAAAAACTCTTCACTATACCGCTTACGGGTTGTGTTTAATGACCATCTGGATAAAGACTGTAAGTGCAATTTAAATAGGACTGAAGTTTCCGATGTCAAAACTTGCCTTGAATAATATTGTTACAAGTTGGGCCACCTGCATACCTATTGTTACATACCGAAAAAGAAATGCTGCACACCTTGTTTATTACCCCTCCCGCATTCGGAGTTCTTTTGTTTACTTCGTGTTTAAACTTTAAAAACATCTATTGTTATCGTACTTATTTTATGGCTGTAATTAGAGTCGAACTAATCCTTTTTTTATGGCCGTCGAAGCTTGCCAGGTGTGCGGGATTAACTCGGCGAACGCGATCCTTTGTTCTATTATACACTTTAGTATAAAACAATGACCGAACAGAGGGGTGAGGCAGTCAAGCGACGACTACGATACGATTAAGACGTGTGTAGTACTTTCGATTAACAACATACTGACGGACTTTGCGCGTGTTGAATTGCATTGAATCGTGCAGTGGGAACTGGTTGCATCCAGTTTTATACACCTGTTTTATACGTGTTTGTACAGTTCTAATAAATTCTATAGTAATTCCAACGGCATTTATTTTAATTCGAGTCCTGTAGCTCGTAACAATATCTTTATTATTCCCCTTATTCGAAAACTTAACATCTCTGGTTTAGCTACCCAAAACGTATTTTGGTACGTCTTATAATTTTACTTCCGAATTACGTCTCGGTACAACATCACTCACGAGTTTCAAGCATACAATAAAGGCTCGAAACTCATTCAGATCAGCTTTCACTTCTTTTTCCAGCGATATTTTAGAATCAGATACTGACCTATCTATCGTTTCAAATATCCATGCATCTCCTATTTTGTTAACCTCTTTCTCTCCCATCTGTACTATGTGACTTAAGCAAGCAAGGAAATAAACACTCGAGTCCATAGATAATTCTAAAATTAAAACTACAATATCTGTATAATCTGTACTTTCTTTCTAAAAACAAATATCAATAACATGTTTCAGGTGAATACAAACTCCCTGAAGGTGTTTACCTGTTGCTTGGCTTCAGCGCTGTCGATGAGGCTCTATTGCGTCCTCACACCGGTCTGGGAGCCGAAGATGCTGTGAGACTTCTACAGCAGTATTTATACACCGTGTATAGTGAAGGCGTAAGAACTATATTTTGCTTAAAACATCTCTGTGATTATATTGACGACCTACACAATGCCGCTGTTACTGTGTTATATGACGAAAGTGGTGCATCTGTATTACTTTTTTTCGTTTTTTTTAATTGCTGAATACAGCAAGTAGGCTTACGGCCCAACTGTGATGAAAAGTGCCCACCGTCGCCTATAAACATTTGCAACAATAAAGATGCTACCAATGTGCTGCCGGTTGCTGTACTCGTAGATAGGGCTGGAACCTAGTCACTAATGCCGGAACACAACTTAAGGCTGTTATGGTGGCATGCTGTAGACCAGGGGTGGTAGCCATCCAGACGGGAAAATGCCCTACCACCTGGCTATGGGTTGTTTTGTCGCCTCCTACGACAGGCCGCCTGGTCGCAGTAATTTGTATTCTTTCTCCGTGCCTGCACGGATAAAAGAAACCTATACAAATATGTGGCTTCAAATTAATGAGATCTACTTCTAGCACGGAACTTTTGGCTAACAACAAAATATATAAATATTCTAATTACTGAGTTGAAATCTTAAGCCTAAACTAAAATTTACAAATTATACACGTGATCAAGCTTCATACCGAATACCATCAAATTACTACCACAAATCAATATTTCTTCTCCATTTCATCTTTAAAACTTGTTAACGATTGCTTTGTTATTGTAATGAATTATTGTACTATAATAGTGTTATGTTCTCTTTATAGACAAACTGCACGTTGACTCTGTTTAATATTAGCAACGAAAACGTAATCATATCAGCAAGTATTCCTCAAAAAGAGCAAGAATTACTAAGGGAGGCTGGAGAGGCATTGCTTGATAGAGAAAAAGTAAGTAAAATGATTTGTTATTTTATAAACCATTTATATAAAGAAGTAAAGTTAGTTTTTGTTAACGTCTTACTACTGTGCATGGACCTCTCTATTTTAGAGAAAAGAACTATACCAGCCATCCTTGTCCAAAGCAGAGTGACGAATTTCACACAATGGTAATTGATACGCAGGTTACCTTAAAATATTTCTGGTTTACGTGTGCTAATTGTCATACTCATTGTGTTTGAAAGACATTGTAAGCGGTTCATCATTAAATCATTAGAAATAGAAGAAGTTTCTTTAGCCACTAAGATATAACGACTTTGCTTATGACTTCATCATATTATCTCTTTCAGGAGGAGTGCATTGATGTCTTGAAGGTAGTCAAATCACGTATCAACTCCCAGGAGGAAGACATCTCCTCTCATCTTCTCTTGTCCATCTTCAAGATTGCTGAAGTCGACGTGGTATACCCTACCCCACCCAGCTCTGCTATTGCTGCACAAAAACCTTTAACAATTATCTATTTTATTATTATACTTATTACAATCTTACAAAACTTCAAGCAAACCATTGCGTTCCTCTACGCCCTATTTATCATTAAATATATCGTTAATTACATATGGAATTTCTTCGATGTCAAAGCAATCGATATACAAAAGTATCAGATCATGTCAAATGTTCCTTTCGTTAAGGAGAGATATTTTATAACCAAAAATGTAAATTTTGTATCTATTTTGAAAAGTTATGATGAATTTATTGATATTGATACAAATGTTGTAAATTGTTTAACTAGTAACAAGCACGATGCACTCGCTTTAGGTTTAGCACAAAAAGAACATATCACTGATGGTAATAATATAGATGTAAGATATTTAGATGTAAATAATAATGATAAAACGAAACATATCATAAAAGCTGTGAGTATTACAATATTTACTAATTTTAATGTACTTGTTGCTGATGCAATTATTATACCTAAATATTTTTCTAGAAATGTATATTATGGTGGGTGTACTATTAATGATTATGATTCGAAGAAGCTTTTTGGTGATTACTTTTTTGAAAATATCGCGTCCTCTTCTTATGGGATTGTAAAATCCGTTAGTTTAGGATTGACTCTAGAAGTAGTATGAAGACTGAGATGATAAACTATACATATCATAGTTAAGGTGATGTATCAGGGCCGATTTTCATACTAAATTAACGTATATATAAATATCAAAACGATTTTTTTCCATCATTGCCTAGTATAACACACACCGCGATAAATCGTTACAATTGAGCTGTCGTGCTACGGTAAAATTTTATATTTGGTATCGGTTATGTTTCGTGTGAAATGTAATGAAGAATTTTCCTGAAAATGATTTTTTCTTTTTCTTATAACAAAAAGGTTTTAAGTAGGTACTTATTTTTCCAAAAAATATCTGACTTCCCAGGAGTCAAGTAGAAGAAGCGGCAAGAAACCCCATAGCAACACGTCTAGTTAAAAATTCTTTTCTTCATATTTATCTAGCTCAGGCTCTTTTTATTAATACAACAGAAATATGTAATGTTTCTATTTTTTAGTCTTTCTCTTCCCATTTAAATTAAAATTACTTTGCTGTTGAAGTTAAATTAAGTATGAAAATCGGCTATGACGTTTACCCTTAATATTTCGTTTTTATTTTCGACTTAGAACTGGTGCTTGTAGGTCGATCTTAAAGGCTGGGTTTTGTAAATAAGTGTATTACGCCTTTACACTTTTAGAGTTTCTTTGAATATTTCCTATAGAACAAGTCGCAGATCCAGAAACTGGAACATTACTTAAAACCTCTCTTAGTATCGAATCTGCAAGATTATCGTTCTTTTTCTCAATCTTTTTAAATATGGTAAATTGTAGACCTGTGATTAATGCGAAACATGGGAGATCTTATGGTAGCTCAAATTGAAACATATTTCACTAAACAGTTGAGATATTCAACATTAACGCACAATGCTTCGTTAAAGCCAAGCCACACTCCTTTTAATGAAATATTAATCAAAAAATAAACATCACGTTTCCAACTACCACCATCAATTCCAAAAGTTATTTTTGAAAGCAAAGCTCTTTTTATAACTAGCCAGTGTCTATTCAAGTTTGTGAATAACGTTCATGATGTAAACAGGCATCAAAGCCAAATCCAAATTGTAGGTAGGTAGTTAAATGAAAAAGATTTTTATATTTTAAATAATTTCGTATAGTACGAGCAAAAGTTGATTGCGACCTTGAAGTTCGTACGCGTCCATGCGTAGAAGACATAAGGTTCGCAAATAGAACTGAGAGAGTATTACGGTTTCGCTCAGACGCTATCCGCAGTCGTATTTCACACAATCAACACACCGTAAGGTAACATTTGACTGAACCTGCACAAACTCACAGAACTCACTTCACTCGAAGCGCATTTAAGTTCTCATTTCATACCTTGAGTTTAAATTAAAGAACATATCTGCGGTCGGTGGACTCACATCAGAAACAAAGTTAAAACGTAAATTATTATTCGTTTATTGAAAAATTTCACATAAAATAGTAATTTATATAAAAACATGGGCATGTGCGCGGTGAGAGCGTCCGAATGCGGCCAAATAAGGTTTATTACAAGACCTCCTAATTTCAAAACGCCGTATGTTATTGATACGATTGATAGTTTATATTGATAGATATTGTTTTAAATGTTATTTTATTGCATTTAAATTCGAAACATAATAATAAGGATAGTTACAAGACCTAATTTCAAAAGTCTATATGTTTCACTGATGGATATAGTTTTAGATCTTATTTCTTTGCATTAAAGTTCGAAATTGGGTAATGAACATTACATTAAAGATTGTCTGGAAGGGGGACATAATGCTTTAAACTGACGTGACGATCTCTGCTAGTTATTCTTGTGAGTCGCATAAAAGAACTTCGTTTGAAAAGTGTTAAAAATTATTCGTTTTCGGCCAGATTTTTATATAAATTGCAGATTCGGTATTTCACGGGTCACTTGTAGTAATGTTTACTGTTTTCATTTCATACCAGCCTGCTTTAATCGTTAGTCAAATTTACGTATTTAATAACTCTCCTGTGTCTGCGATATAAAAATCATTTGATGTTTGTTTTAATAACAACAGTAGTTCTGGTGTAGCTGTGTTAAGCCTTTCTGTCACATAGATGGCTGTAAAAGTAGCAGTTATATACATCGATGTGGAAGCACGATTATTATTATATAATATTCGATAGGATTTAGCCTCATCAATCTTAATTTATATATCTTAATTTTCTTTTACTCTTAATTCATATTATATAAATACTTTTGTTTATATTATTTATAGTGATGCAAAGATTTATATTTTATAAAGGTGTCATTGATCTTATTTGTAAATTTTTACTAAAAGTACAACAACACTGTACGTAGAATTTCTGACAAAAATTATAACATACAAATATTTTACCATTATGAAATAGATAAACTTCAATCCAGTTTTACCGATCCACCCTGAAAGTTCGCAGCATCTTTGAAAGCAAAAGTTTTTATACTATCCACTTTAACTTGCCTATAGATGGCGCTGTAAGACAACATCATCTTATATTGCTCTAGAGACCGCGCTACCAAAAAAGTTCCACAGACGCGGCGCGGTAATCGCCGTACTTAATCCTGTCCGAGTCATTATTTGCTAATCCGTAAATCGATATAGGTAATTAATGAATAATAAACACAAAATATTCTATAATTTAAGCTGTAAATTTATCCTAACTACTTTACGAACAATTCTATGAAATAGCAAAGCCGCGACTTTTAGTTCCTTTATTCCTCGTGAGACTTTAACCGGTGGTAGGGCATTTGCCCGACTGGATGGCTACCACCCCTAGTCTAAAGTATGTCGCCATAACAACCTTGAGTTGTGTTCCGGCATTAGTGACCAGGTTCCAGTTTCCCTTAAGAGAGCAGCAGCGCATTTGTAGCAACTTTGGTGTTGCAAATGTCCATAGGCGATGGTAACCGCTTTCCATCAAGTGGGCCGTCTGCCTGTCTGCTGATCTCCTGCAATAAAAAAAAAAAAAAAAAAAAACTTTTTTGTGGCACGGACTCTAAATACTAATCGTTATGAAAATGGGTATTGGTACCAAAGAGGTTTAATGTACTACGTACTAGATAGAGACTAGTACGTAGTACATTAAACCTCGTTAGTATAGATTAACTATATTGATACTAAATTAATAAAGGGTCGATAATAAATTAATAATAACATAGGAATGTTAATAAAATGATAAATTATATGAATAAAAAATATATAATAGAAAACTAAGCTTAATGGTTCGTTTTTATTGTATTCTTACGAGTATTCAAGAAGCCTGTCAACTTCGGAGCGCTGTAAAACCCAGATAAATTAATGAAATCAAACAAATTTGTAATGGAAATTATTTGTTAAAAAACCCTCTATAGGATTGCTCTGATGTCATTTTATTGTAAAATGACCAGAAAAAAGTTATAACGCCCAAAAGAAAATTTGTTCAAAAATATTCAGTTATTTTTGTTTATAACTTTTTTATTTTTCCAAGATAGCGGCCGGGGGACAAGGGTGACGACCCCACAAACTTAAACTTAAGCTTATACTAACCCCCCCCCCCCCATACACAACAAAAAAATAAAATTGCATCCTCTGAAAAACGAAACCTTAAATGTAACTTTTCAATGGACTATCAAGGATTACGAGAATAAATAAACTGAATAATCGAGCTTCTTAGAATTGCTTTTGATCAATACATTTATCTCACTTTAATACTAAAGAGAAAATGAAACGAAGGATGCAGTTATAAGTTCACCACACGCTTGTGACACCATTTGCAAATGCGATGCCCGCCATTTTCATATTTGAAACGTCAAAGATTGTTGCGACTTTCCGACTGATATTTATTTTTAGTTTGTTTCATTACCTATTGTACTGTTTTCTCGCAAATGTGTTTAAAATGTTGTATCATGCCGTGAAGTTGTTGGTTTTTACAAACTCGTGACTGAGATTAATCGTCTACTCGTTTGTAGGAACCAACTTACCGCACTAGTATCATAAATAACTATTTTCTAGAACATTACCTAGAAGGTTTTACAACATGTGTATCTTTTTTTCCACGAGGCTAAATTTTGTTAAAATTAGATTAAATATTATGTTAGACATCACTTAGGTAAAAAATGTACTTCAGAAATATTACACTAATCATAGTTTTGTGTAATGTTATAAATTGGTAAATAATGAAGCTTTAATTTGAAGTAGAAATAGTTTCTTGTGTTCTAAAGAGTTTTAAAAGATTAGCTACGTGGTTAGAAGAAACTATAAAAGCTGTTTGACTGTTTAGATACTTGATGTACAAAGTGTTATTAACTATTACGCGAGTTTGTTTCTTGGTGAATATAGATATATTAAAATCTTAAACAAAAATATTTATGCCGAAAAATCAATGTATCAGTAATAAAAATATTAGCAACAAAGGAAAATGGTGTTATCGAAAAAGTTTTAAAGATAATATTTTCTAAGTTTTCGCCACTAGTATACATAATAACTAATATACGAAACGTCGGCATAATAAAAATTAAATAAAATCGTTAAAATGTAGATTTATTATGAGTTTTAAAGAATTATTTCTAACAAGTTTCAGTCTGGTTATAAAGATTTTGTTTATTAAAGATCCCAATACTTTTGATCGCACTTACTTGGCATCTCTCTGTTTGACAGCTATCTCAGAAACTACCACGGTTAAACATAATACTATAAGTATCAATGTTGGCACTCCACCCAAGGATTGGCACCAAGATATTTTTGTCTACCCATACAAAAGTATTGTTATCAATATTATATAGCTAAAAAATATTAAAATTCCTTAATATTTTGAAAAAATAATAAGGTCCCAAGAGTCCCAACACTGATATAGTTTCCCTATATGAAATTTGACACGCACAGGAATCCTATGTGCGTTTGAGTGTACCGTACTGGATATTGTGAAAACCGTTTTAAGGTATTGTATTATAAAAATGTAGGATAGCATTTCAACTTCCTGAAGTACCGGCACGCCCATTCAGTGATCGCGGTTGACGCCTGTAAGAGCAGACTTATAACTAAACTGAAATTCATTATAATTAGAAACTTATCAAATTCAATTTTTAATGAGCATCCGTTTTCCTTTGTTGATATGAGTTATAATTTAAACAATTATAATTAGCGAGTATATTGCGAACAAAAATGAAATGCGTTTTAAAGTTCATACACATTTGAGCAGAATATAATTACAAGATATACTAGTTATCTATAATTCCCGGCATGATTCGTGAGCGATGCCCTTGGCCTGCACACAATTTATTTCGGATTTTGACGAAGTGCAAGGTATTGAAGCTTTTGAGTAAAGAGACAAACTTATGTGTTTCAGTTCCGATGTACGACTGGAGTTTACTTCTTAAACATTAAAAAACGATCAAATAAGAAATCAATTGCTGTTCGTTAATCTCGCTAAAACTAAAAACGGCCTGACCAACTTAAATATCTTTTTTGTTTGTTCTTTCCAATATATGGGTGATTTAAAAAAAAAGTAACGCTTTTGAATTAACGCTTGTATTATTTCACTCGTCATAAAATGTTCATACCGAGGGTCTTATATAAAAATCGATTCTTAAGGAGTTAACTTCAAAAACATAAAATTATCGTTATATCGATAATGTTGGGTCTTTTTGTAATATCCATTATTAGTCATTTTTATTTTTGATATTATTTTCGTTAGATGTCACCTGTGAAAAATTACTATATAGGATCAAGTCACAAATAAATGATGTAGGGCCAAATATTATTATTTTATTGACACACAAACATATTAATAAATCGTAACAGATAAATCGCATCATGTTAGCTACGCTCAATGCGCAGTGATCTCTACTATTCCGCCGACAGCTCCAGATCCGTGCCGGGAACACAGACATGAGAGTATTGCGCTCTCGCTCAGCTGTTATTCGAACTCGCATAACTGCATCTCTTTCGCACAAACAAGTGCGCAAATGCGTGTATGTAACTTCTTTCTACGCGCGCGCATTTCAATTTTGCGCGTATTTTACAATACTTTGTTTTTATCATAAGAAGATATTAGTAACATTTAAATGTAATTATGTCCAAAATACATAACAAATAGAAATATTATTGTACAATTAATTGTATGAACACTTTTTATTTAATAACAATTATTTCAAAGATATTTGCTATGCAAAATGTATTGGTTACAGTTCGTCTAAGGTTACAGTGACGACAAACTTAAATAATATTTAATTTAAAATTCTACTCGAGAGTGTGTTTGTTTTGGATTTTTACTATTAGAAAAAAAAAATGAAACGGCATAATGTAAAAATCATTAAACACGCGCTTATTTGCTTGTAAGTAGTCCTATCTATACAGGCGAATTTTTCAAGTTGCTTTTAGGGCAAAATCAGTATGTCTCATTCTTACACTAAGATTTTGTATAAGAATTAAAATATTTAACATATTCTATGCTACAGACCTTAGTGCTGCGTTTGCAACAACTAGCAAACCCCTAGAAATGTTCTCGGCAGCGCAAATAAAAAACGAGACTGTTTATTTTAAAACGATACCTAAGTTCAATTCTGGCCTAGAAAAATTTATATTTCAATAATTATGTTCTTTTCATCAGTCTGCTTCAACTTATTAATAATATTAAGAAAAACCAGTATATGTGAGATACACAGAAGTCCTTCAGAGTGAATAATTCTTCTTCAATGATTATACTATAGGGGTTTCCAAACTTTCCAACCATACTGGTTATTCTAGTAAGTTCCAAGGGCCAAAACCGTCTTTTACATAAATCTCATTAGTATTTTCACAAGTTTTACAATGTTACTGGAATTCATTTCAATTATTTCTTAGTTATTATGCTTAAGTGAAATTTTATGTATTTTATACTAAATTAAGACCTTTGCCTAGCAATTAAATAAGACGGAGTTAATCAACAATTATTTTAATATTATTCTGTGTTTTTTTTCCAACTTATCACAGCAACAATAACAACAATATCTGTCGCAGGCCGGATGGAACCTTTGGAGACTCCTGGACTGTAGTAACAAAAGCTTTAGAGGCACACTTGTAAAATTCACCATGTACATATACATATTATATTGGTGTTACGGTACATGTTTCATTTAAAATGCAATTATTAATAACACAAAATATTTACTCGTTACAACTAACACAAACACGTGCAAAATAAAATCTAACGATACATATCATTAAAGCTCAATTTTATACCTATTGTATTTTAGCATTAGATGTTGCAAAGAAAAGAATGCGTACATCTTTATGTAGCTTAGATACTAGGAAAACGTAGTTATAAAAATTATATTAAAAATCTATATCATAGCACGATGATACAATGATTTAAGTCATGACATATTTTTAAATAATTATAGTTATGTAGTTTTAACTTTACATATATTTTGCTTTAGACGGACACATTTTATTTAATTTTTTTATAAAAAAGTGTGTTATTTTTAACATTTTATTGTCTTTTAAAAAAAATAGTGCTAATTGACTCACAGATACAATATTTGTGCTCAGAGTAGCCACAATCTAAACAAATATTTTATACCTTTGTATAATCCATTCATCATAACATAGATAATTGTATTGCGTCTGTTATTTTGGTGAGCAATAAAGTGTTATCTATCTATCTATAATTACCCTTAAAAAAGATTAATAACACGCAAAAATATTTTAATAATTTATTATACAATATCTCGATCTACGAAACCAAAAATTATTTGCATAGTTTTAAAATAGTGGATTGACTTATTTCATTGTATCATTTATCTTTAAATAATTAAGATGTTTATATTTCGGTTAAATTATTATTATAATTTAAACAAAGTCTATTATTAGGGTGTATGTAATTTTGTTGTTTTATTAATTTATAATTATTTTTTATGGTGTTTGCAGATTAAAATAATTTACTTATAACATTAAAAATAAAAGTTGTAATACACTCAGATGTTTACAGAGATTTTAGAGGAAACTTGAAGGTGTAATTTTTCTGTGCTACTTTATTTTCAAAAAATTTATAAATTATTCGTTAAAAGTTAACATGACTTTTAGGTATTTATTATATAGGTTTTTTAATAAGAATTGTGTGTTTGCGTTGAAATATCATTTTTTTAATATAATATGACTGCTAACTATTCAAGCTGCTACAAATTTACAAATTGAATCAGCCAATCCTTAGTTAAAATATAGTTCTTATTGCAACTTGAAAACACATTCCATTCAAGAATTTAAGTTTTGCACAAAATCACCTCCCTTTAAAACAATTTATATCCAGTAACTGTTATTACTGACTAAGTTTATACCCTTAAGTATATATTATCCTTCAAGTTCTCGCCAAAAACTCTGAGATGCACAGTTCAAAGATCTGATATTATGCTTATTATAAAAACACAAGTCAGATGATTCTTATAAAATTAATTTGAATCATCTAGAACAATTACACCATCTTTAATAGATTATATTCCAATCATAATAACTTACAGTCTTAGAAACTTTATACTGTTTCCAAGCATTTATTTTATTTTTGACGTTTGGACGTCTGTCTAGTTACATGTTTCTTACCAGTAAATCCCACATGGAACAAATGATATAATTGTCGTACTTTTATTGTTGTGGGTGACGTAGTAGTGATGTTCTGCGAGTCATGTAACGCACAGACAATTAAACCATGGATACTATACGTAAATAAATCGAAAGTAATCGATTTAAAAATAAAAAATATTCTACTATAAAGAAAAATAATTGGTTAAAACTTATTTATAAATGAAGTCGATTTTTATTACAAATGGGGTCGGTAACGCATTAGGACATTACTAATTGATCCGTCATCAAGCTTTCAAAGGTAAAATAAATGCCTGGAAAGGGTATAATGTTATATTACTTATTTACATTAAATTGCAGTTGCATACTTCTACATTAAGTTATTAATAATAACTTCATTGAATTATTCGTATATTGATTTTTTAAGTGTTACTACACTAGCGATTTGCGAGTGTATTTCTAGCGAGGTATAATTGTATAAACAGTGGATCCATATTAATAATTTTTTGTCTGGAAAGCGACCATACAAAAATTACAATTCAAGCATTGGTACTGTTAAACTTGCGAGATTGTATGCCGCATTTTGCAACAATTGATATTTAATTGAATAATTGGAAGCTATTCTAACATAGCGTTATATAATAATTGTACTCAGTTTAGTACCATTATATAATATGAACTATCGTAGAATAATAGATAGTACTTCCAAACGTGAGTGTACCAAAAAAGCATTCATTTTGCTATATTGCGATGAATTTACAGCAAGCACGCCCCTAATCGCCTCCCGGAATCACGCTCACAAATCGCTAATATTAATACAAAGTCCTCCGTTATAAGATTATTTATTTTACTTAAATGATTATTTTAGATAATTGTCAATAATTTTATATAACAACTTGTTTCTAGTTCTGATATTTATATAAATATAAATTAATCGTTATTTATAATAAGTTACACTTTTATAACGATTTATTGTATAATTTGAAATTTTATAGTCTAGACTCTCAGAATCGTATTTACAAAATATTGACATCATCTAGTATTTCTAGTACGAAACAAAGTTCCTTTTTAAATTCTATTTAAGCGAATAATGGCAACTATTTAAAATTTAAAACAATTCTCAATATTTGTATTTACAATTAAAATAGATGTCAATTAATTAATTATCTGAATTAAACTTTGTACCAATTAATTGTGATTTTTAGTGTTATTCATTTTATTCTTTATATAAATATGACTATTTAATATAAACTATTTGACTAAATTAATTCCGTGATGTTAATATTTTGTGAAAATCTTTAGAATAGTAGAAGTTATTATAATTTAAAGATTTTTCGCTTTATAATAAAGTTGTGTGTTAGACAATTTACCGTCGCGGCGTCTATCTACGTAGACTCCTTGTATAGCAATATTTTTTCATAGAATAGCAGATGCGATTTTGAAATTTTTCTTTAGTACGTAATAGTAAAATGTGTGATGTCATTAGTACCTACAATTTCGAAAATATTATTTTGACAATGGATTCTTTAAAAAAAGTTATTATAGTAATAGTACCAAAACTCCTATTGAGTCCTTAAAAGATGTACACATGCAAATAAAAGATGTAAAGATACACATCCAGAATAAATATGGCAATTGTGATTTTAGATTCAGACATTTTCAAAATATAAGATGTTGATACTATAACATTATTACAATTACTATATAAACTAATACAACAAGAGAAAACTTAACTTAGTTATATTGTATTCTACTCTTAACTATAATACGGAGAGTCAATGTTAATAAAATATATCTCATTTCCTTTGCAGATATAAATATCTATTATTAATGAATCAATCATTTAATGAATCTTTATTTGTAAAATACAGGTCATAGTTATACATAAGATGGTAACAAAGTCAAATGTTCTTACTTTATTTGACCTACACTCATACAAATATTTGAATACACGTCAATCTAAAAACAAAAAAGAAACATCACAACAATTAAAATATTATAAACATAAATCAATTAATTGGTTCAAATACAGAAATAAAACAATGTCAAGAAAACGAAATCAATCAAATGGCAGCCAGAGATATAGATAAAAATGTAAACTAGTATTTGTCATTGAGGAATTCATTACCTACTATATATAATAAGCTTTATCTACAAGTAAAAGAGTTAAATTCCTTTTAAATTTAACACACTTTCAGTCTCCAAAAACTTCGCTTTCAATTTATTGTATACTTATCTGAAGTTATCTGTATATCTAGATCTACAGATGAAAACAAATAATTCTTTTATCCTCCCATCTTGAATGAGATTGAAAGAATGGTATGAATGGCTTTGCTTGCTTGTTGTTATAACAAATCAGAAACAGAATATGGGGTCTCATTTATGGTCTTCATCATTTATTCACTGCATTCAGTAGTCGGGAACGGCACAGCTGTGGAATTAATTCAAATGACAGCATTCCATTTGCGTATTTTTGTTCAGTAAGACATGATGAAACTACCAAAACATTATATGATTACTCGAGCTAAAATTAATAATTTCAAATGGCATGCTAAAGTTCTTTCATAGTTTATGCTGCGTTGTAAAATTTCTTACGAATCGCTTGCTGAGTTTTGTTTTGACAGCCAGTACCAGCACCGAGATTGTAAGACACTAAAATCACTATTGATGTTGGTCCTGCTACCAAAGCCAGGAGTCGCGAAATAACAGCTTCGCCAACGTCGCGACATTTCACAAGAAATCGAGCACAGGCCTTATTTTGAAATTTCTTTCGTCTATTGAAATGAAAAAAATTTATTAAAATTAATTTAATAAAAAAAACGATGAACACTTCGATTGGCAAGCTATCATAAACAAACCAATATAATTTGATATTAAAAAAATGCCACATCTGGTTATCAGATGTTTGAAGGGCGATCTTCAGCGTCTTTTAGACTTAATTCTTTCTCCGTACCTGCACGTATAAGATTTCAAAATCGCATCTGTTTAAAATTGTGAATAGGTAACAGAGCACTGTAGTGATATGTGTAACTGAGCTTCTAAACGAATCAAATTGTTTTATACACTTACTTACGTATTGTCGTAAATATATAAATAAAATTACTGTATTTATTTACCACCGTCCGTCGAGGGGTGGCTCTTTGTCATTTGGTTGTAGCTAAATAAAGACGATTCGTAAAATTACCTTTTTTATTTAATTTATTTAATCTTTGACGGTAGGTCTCCCAGAGGACTCTGGGATAATGCTAAAGTTACTGACTGTAGCCAAATGCGTCTTGTTTGTTACGTTACAAATAACACCGTTATCGAAAAGCCATATTTAGTGTATATTTATTATCTATTCTATTCTATACAGATAAATAAAATTGAAGTGCGTTTTTAATGTCAAATTAAAAATGTGAAACAAATAACGGGGGATAATTCGGACCAGGAGATTACGAAAATGCAATTTTTAGATTTTTTGTCTATCTGTCTGTATGTTACAGCTGATATTTGAAACTACTGGACTGATTTTGACGGGACTCTCACTAACAGAGAACTTATGTTATAACCACGAAAATCAATTCGACACGGCCGAAGTCGCGGGCACAGCTAGTTGTATATACATACGTTATCTGTCAACAGTTAACGTCATTAATAATGAAAAACAACATCGTATCACAACGCATTACACCTATCACCACATGTGCGTGAAACTGCCTATACTATAACTGTAACATTATCCCAGATGAGGTACCCCTTGGTAGTAATAGTATAATGAAACAAGCTTAGCACGTATCAAATCTGTCGAAAAAAAAAAACTTCGTAGTCCTCGCTAGGCATAATTTAAAACTAGTAATTTATAAGAAATTTAGATTCGGCCCATAAAAAGTCCCGTAGTTGGGATTAGACAACCCTGTTGTGCAAGTTTCTTCAAAATGTTTTGTTTTACCGCAAGCAGGTGATACTTAGGCGCTGTCTCCACGAGCGAGAGAATCGCGGCGATATTATCGTCGTGCCACGTATTTCTATATTTTCTCTATGAACGGGTCTCCACACGGCGATGTTATCGTGGCGATACGACGAGTGGCAATATGCGCGCGTGGCGTCGTCGTACCGCTGCGGTATCGTCGCTACTAGTGGCGCGCTCGCCGCAGAACGTGGCGCGCTCGCTGTCAAACGCAGCGTCATTTCAGCGTTGCCTCTCGCCAACACTACATCCATAATAAAGATTTTTTTTATTGACTGAGACACTACTTATTTCGCTCTCCTCTGGCATCTAACTGAACTCTTTCAACAAATAAAAGCACAACGCATCGCCAAGGAAATGCGGCGATTCCGTTACGAGTCGTCGCGGACACGCTGCGATTCCGTCACGAGTCGTGACGATACGCTGGCGGAATAATCGCTCGTTCGTGGAGATTACCCGACGGTAGAAGCGCGGACTCGTCGCGATTCTCTCGCTCGTGGAGGCAGCGCCTTAATTATTGTAACAATATGTTCCCTGACCAGAAAACTTGGCTAACCTATGTTTCTCTCCGATAGAATTAGAATCCATCTTATTATAACCACTATATAAAGAAAATCACAAAATACCTACAAATATAACGCATAAACTTATAAATTTAGTTTGAGTAGGTATTTACATGCTAAATATAATACATACATACATATATAGCTTCACGCCAGTTCCCTTGCGGGATAGGCACAAACAACAGAGCGCCATTCAGGCTTATTCTTACACACCTCACTCGCTTCTTTGACATTCATAGCTCTTGTCAGCACGCTCGTCTGTTCTTAAGGCTCCTGACATCACCTTCTGCTAGTATACGATCAATTTGATTATGGAAGGTGTGTCGTGGCCTTCCACGACTTCTGCATCCATCCACTTTTGCATTGTATATCTGTTTAGTCATTCTTTCATCATGCATTCTTTCCATATACCCGAACCACCGGAGCATTCCTTTCCTTACCTTCACCCCGACACTCTCTTTCAGACCAACTCTCTTTCTTACTTCGGTATTACGAAGTAAATATAATGTAGGTATAAAATAAAAATAAACTGTAAATATAAAAAAATTAAACTAGTAAATCTATTGCCAGTCTGCATCAGTTAGGAACGTTCCTAAAATACTGGCCGGCGGCCGCAGTACTTCGTTGAATGGCAACGCTATTGCGTCGGTATCTGAAATAAGTTGTCTATGGGCATATATCTATGCAGGACCTTGTAAATACATCTGGTATTTTTTTTTCTAAAATGATTAACAAGTATTTCTGTACTTATGCGACGCAAGTTGCACCCCATCGGCGTAACTTGCGTCGCGATGGGTCACCACAATGCTGGATGACCCATTTTCAGAGGCACCGATGACATCTTGTCGAATATATAATAAAAAATAGAATATGTAAAAATACAATATACCTATATGGTACCATACAGTTTACCCATAGAAGACGATGATCTAAGCTCAGTATTCTAATCTATACTAATATTATAAAGCCGAAGAGTTTGTTTGTTTGTTTAAACGCGCTAATACAGGAATCGCTGGTCGGATTTGAAAAATTCTTTCAGTGTTAAATAGTACATTTATCGAGAAGGGGCTATAGGCTATATTATATTTTCAAAAAAATTAGGGATCCTTACTAAAAGTCCAATAATGTAACCCAATGTGTAAAAAAATGACCCGAAAAAATCCTTACACGGCGTGCGCTGCGAAAACTATTGATTATAGAACAAAACAATGTACTACCACTTTGCAGAACATAATTGTTTACAAAAAATATCGCGTAACCATGTCTAACTATTTATTCTCTATTATCTATTATTTTGTACCTTGGTATTAATCCTTATCAAAATAAATTACTCCATATTCAAGACGAATTCAATACCTTTCTAGAACTTTTTGAATTATTCAATTCGGACGTTTCATTCAAAAGATATCGCGATATTTAAAATTTAAGTCCTATTAGTGTTGTAGCCAAATATACGAATATTGTTTGATTGAAGGCGCTAATCTCAGGAACTTACTGGTCTGATTTGAAAAATTCTTTCAGTGTTGGATAGCCCATTTATCGAGGAAGGCTATAGGCTATATATCATCACACTAAGACCAATAGGACCGGAGCACCAATGAAGAAATTTTCAAAATCGGGTGGTTTTGAAAACTAATTCCACGCGAACGACGTCGCGGACACAGCTACTTGTATATATAGTTTTGAGGGACTATGGGTAGAATACAACAATTATAAATAAGTTTTCTTTTTTGTATTAATTTACAGTAATTTACTTTGTATTCTTTTTGCAACTTGAAAACTGATTTACATCGATCCAGCTACACAATTCAAATTTGATAACCGCTGTTTCTTTTCCGTCGTGTAAATTATTTAAAACTGAATATTTTGAAGTCGGTCCGCTCCTCAAATCAGTGGCTGGACTAATGTAAATAAGATTTTATAAATAAATAAAGGGAATAAATAAAATACGCAAACAAAAGCAAATTAAATTTATTTTTACTTACAAAATGCAGGTAACGAAAACAAAATCAGTCTTAAATGACACTGCCACAATAGAAAAATGGAATGAGGGAAAATTTTACAAAAATACTCGAAAATTATTACAGTTCCATGTATTTATTTTTTTGAGATTATAACTTTAGAAAAGTGTCTAAGCAATTACAAATAGAACTGAATAATTTTCGAATTGGGTAATGTAAAATTTTACCTGAATATTTTAACCTCAAAATTACTTCTTTTCTTTCTGCTTATCATCAGTTCCCTCGCTTTGATCCTTAATTTCTTTCCGCACCGGTCCTGTTTGTACGATGTTCACTTTCCTCTCGCCTTTGATTGCCTCTGGAACTTTCCTTGGTGCTGTGATAGTCAAAACGCCGTCAGAAGACAACCTAGACTCGACAGTCTCCGGCTCAGTACCTTCAGGAAGCGCATAACGTCTCGAGAACTGTCTAGAAATGTAGCCATGTTCATCCTTCTTCTCCTCGTGCTTGCCTTCAACAATGATGTATCCGTCAGCAGTCTTCACAGAGATTTCTTCGGGCGAAAAGTGTCGGACGTCCAAATTGATCTGCACTTTGTCTGAATCAGCTTTGATACTAGATCCAACATCCCTGGTAGCAGCAGCGAGATGACGCCACGGTCTATAGTACTCAGCAGTCACCAATGGTCCGGCTGCGATGGTCAACATATCGTTCGGTGTTAACCCCAAGCCGAAATGTTGGTCAATAAGCCGACGAGGACGCCTGTAGCCGAAATCGTCGAAAAGATACGGTAGAAGAGACATTTTATAAGGTTTTAGTTAAAACTCGCGTCTACTAACTTAAGGACTTTACAGCTCTGTAACCTCCTGTTTTCTGAATTCAAATGATGTGGACGGAGGTCGTTTTGCTTATATATAATTTTACAAGCGCCATCTAGTATCGAGTGGAAAGTACTAGAAATCAGATTTTACCAAGTTGGGGCCAAATGCACATTTTGTAATGTCAGATACATTTATTAATTTTATAAGATTTTTAAGAACTTGAATAGTGTTTTGAGAATAGTGATATGTTTTTGAAAAATTTTGGGTTTATGCTGAAAGTCAACAATTATAAAGATTAAGGTTATTATTATTAAGGTTTTGATTATATTTTAGTGGGAATTTGTGTGAAAGTTGTCAAAAGTTTATTTAAGAGATATTACTTTCCCGATGCTACAAGAGTGCCGTTGTTGAGTATTATTCAAACGGCTACAAACGGTGTGAAGCTAGAGTGTACGAGTCTAGCCTTGTCATGGTACATAGACTATTCTAAAATTTAAACATCTGTAAATAGCCAGTTCTACAAAATGATTTTCTTTTAATTACGTACAATGGTTGCAACCAACATTCATAATATAAACTATTAAATAACTTAATTATTCTTGGTGTCGTCTAAAGCAGATAGATATGCATAGTTTTCATGGCCATTCTTAACGTTGTTAATGTATTAACTGTGTATTGTATTGAATATGTAATTGTGTTTCTTTGTCCTCTGTTCACGGCCTTAGGTGTATGCTAGTAATTTAGAGACCAGCACAAGTACCCTACTTTAAAACCGAAAATTCTACTCAGTATCTACTAAGGTTACTGAGACTGATACAAAATAATGTTTTAAAAATAATATATAGTACAATCTTGGGTATAAAAAAATGTGTGTGCAATTCACACGTAATAGAAGTGAAACTTCAGAGAATATACTCACATATAATTCTTCTCTAACTCTTATTAATATAAATATAGGTCCTTTGACCTACATCCCTCAATATATTATAATTCAAAATAAACTTCTTAAGTATCACTTTTAATTTTTCTCTGTGTTAGTTAGTCTAGAAAAATATTATTATCAGTTTTATTTCGTTCCAAATTGGACCTATGTTTAATCATCGGTCTTATTCACTCTCTAATCTGTGCAGCGCCAATGTAAAACTCGTGTCTCATTCTCTCGCAGGCTTAGTCTAATAGATTTATGTATTTATCTCTTTTTAGTGTCGCTTTTTCGTTTCATTGAGTTTCAAATCACAACAATTCTAAAGAAGTTTCACTTCAAAAACTTGTTTTATATAATGAATGCAAAAATATATGTACTAAGCTTTCTCTTTACTTTTATTTTAATTTAAGACACTAATTCCTTACATATTTCTAGCTAACACTCTCTAAAGAATCAATCTACGAATTCCATGACCCATGAAAAAAACTTACCAAACCGACTCTTACATTTCAATATTAAAATATAATAAATTTTCTTTTACACATTTTCAAGACTGTCACATATTAGCAAATGATTAAAACTAAATTTTAATTTATTAGTAACAGTCTTCGAATAATGTATTCAGTGAATAAGTTTTATAATCAGAAGAACAATCACGCAACTATCAGACTAATTGAAAAGTTACTAAAAATATGTTAAATCCTTTTAATTTTTCTCTATATGGATTAAAATTTAATAAATTCAACTTTCGTTCAAAAGTATAAACAGTACAGTATAAACTATGAACCATAATTTCACAAGCGGACCTTAGTTGGTAAGCCCTGTCACGTTCGCAAAGTTGGTGCTATTGCCCCGAGTAGCAACACAGTCGAGCGATCGGGAAACATCTCGAATGTTGTAGAGAATGCATTTTGTATAGTATGGAGCGGAAACGGAATCCCTTTTCTGGAATATTGGTGGCATTGACGTAATCAAACTCAAGGTCGAATTTGAATTTAAAATATACCTCCTACTTTTTTAGAAGTTTATATACTCTAAGCGGTATAGTTAGTTAATTAAATATTTTTCATTTCTCATATTCTGAAAGTGACTTGGAGTTGCCTGATCACAAGGATAAAAACGGCTCTTTTCGTCCGTGGGAAACGATTGTCCCTGTTGTCAAAAAATTTAGAAAATTATGCAAACCATAGATGCGACTCATGTCCCAACTTTTTTTACAGCCACTGTTACATAGCGGCATAAATTGTAATAAAAAAAATTCAACAATTTTCTAACATCATTTTATATTTATAAATTACTTTTCACTAAATTATTATTTAATTTACATAAATTTGAGCTAAATATTTATTTATTTGTATCTGATTTATATATGAATTTTATGCCTGATTTTATTAGAGAAGTAGTTGTTTGTTTAACTAGTCAGTTTTTACTTATTTTCCTCATATTTGAAAGCAAAAGTAGAATGTTAACCTCGGGTGAAAGGCCTATTTAGGCACTCGAATTATATAGGTACTATGCGGCTTCACCCGCACGGTGATGGAAAATCGTTATATTTTGGTCAATTCACACAATATCTTTATAAGTTATAGCCTAGGTATGTGTTATTCTGATGTGCAAGCTATATTACTGTAAAGTTTCAGCAAAATCCATTCAGTAGTTTTTGCGCGAAAGAGTAACACACACAACACAACAAACATACATCTATACATTCGTACATCTATACATCCATACATACATTCTTACAAACTTTCGCGTTTATAATATTTATAGGAATAGGACCTTCATAGGACCTTCTCGTGTAACAATCTACTATTACTTTAGTTAAGTAAAATATTTTATTTACAATTTTAATTTAGAATATTACAATTTATTGCAATAACATAATTTTTATACATCATAATGGTGATGATTCTTCAATATTAATGTTTTAAATTTAAGATAAAAAGTTATATATAATTTCAATCATGTTTATTTTATTACAAACAACAACAATTTACTAATTACTTTGCCTATAATGCTGACATTAGACGAATCAATACAAGTAAATCAATTTGGTTGAAACTGAAAGGACAGGACGGTATTCAATGACGTTGAATGATTCAAGTTTATGTTTACATGGATTACTTTAGTTGATTCATCCAAATTGAACAACAGAAATAATTTGTCTAATATCGGCCTAACATGTACTATGTATACAGACTTTAAAAAATGGTGAATTAAGGCTAATGTAAGTATTATAAATATTTTAAGCAATTTGACCTGATGTGACCTTATTAAAAAGCTACAATACCTAAGTAGGTAAGTAAATATGTTTTTTACAATCTAATTTATTATGAACAGAAGCTACCTACAAGTTAGCTATCTATAACCCATGTCACTTAGGAATAATGTAGCTTTCTACAGATGAAAGAAGTATCAAAATCGGTTCAGTAGTTCAAGAGATTACTTCCTACTCGAGCGAAGCCGCGGGCAATAGCTATGCAATAGCCTTTGTCACTCAGGAATAATGTAGCTCCCCACTGGTGAAAGAAGTTTCAAAATCGGTTCAGTAGTTCAAGAGATTACTTCTTACAAACAAACTCACACAGTCTTATTCATATTGAGTTAGAGTAAGTTTGAAGGCTTCTTTAACAACCATAAACAAGCCTTCAAACAGTCTTACTCTAAATCAATGTGAATAAATTCGACAAACTATTTTTTTATTGCACGGGTTCGGCGGACACGCAGCATCTGATGAAATTGTACCATGATTTTCTTACAAGATACCTTTTTGGATAAAATTTTATTTAAATTGTGCCTTTAGATTAGATGATTAATATAAAACATTTTTTACTGTAATAACTAACATTAAATGTGGTTTAGTCGTCTAAGACATACATCAATTAAGTAAATAGTGTACCTAATTCATTGTGAACTCCTGTTTGCCATACCATGTACCAAATGTTCTTCTAAGGAAAAACATTTATTAGATTGCAATACAACGATTTCGAACGGCCATTTTTATCATTTTATCAATATTTGGAATATCCACTTGATAAATTATTAATTGATTTTTTTTTCCTACAACACTTCAAACTTTAAAAGCATTTAAGATAAACCGGCGTTTTTGTTTGTAAACTGTATTGAGTCATCGGTAAAATAGAGAACATTCACGAAATTTCTCAGCGTGCATGCGCGCATGTTTATCAGTCAATATGGGTCAATTTCACACACACATAGAAACTTATGACGAACACAGCTGTCGACCTACGCGTGCACACAGAAACGGACAGCTGATTCGAGAAATTTCTACTTGCCACTAGATGGCAATAACCCCACAAGTATAAATACGCGCCGGCCTCACCACGCCGCATAGTCTCAAACAAGTAAAGCTTTTGCTAACTGAGCGAGTTAGATCTCAACCCAACCAAAACAAAAAATGTCGTTGCTACCGTTCGTATTGGGAGAGTGGCCCTACCGCCGCCAGCACACCTGCTGGCCAAGCCGCTTGCTGGATCAGGATTTTGGCCTAGCTTTAACACCTGACGACCTTTTAACGGTTGTCGCCACGCCGTCGCTCTCCGAAGACTACTTCAGACCTTGGAGACAGCTGGCTGCGGCTGCCAGGGATGTAGGCTCAAGCATTAAGGCAGATAAAGACAAGTTCCAGGTCAATTTAGACGTCCAACATTTTGCGCCTGATGAAATATCTGTCAAGACGGCTGAAGGGTACATTGTGGTTGAAGGAAAGCATGAGGAGAAAAAGGATGAACATGGATTCATATCTCGTCAATTTGTGCGAAGGTATGCACTTCCCGAAGGCACTCAGGCGGATACTGTTGAGTCCAAATTATCTTCTGATGGTGTCTTGACCATCACAGCGCCCAGGAAGGCCCCAGAAGCAATAAAAGGAGAAAGGAAGGTGCCTATCGCGCAAACGGGTCCAGTGAGAAAGCAAATCAAGGATCAAACTGGGGGCATAGAAGAGAATAAAAAGTAAGCTTTAATATATGGTGCACCAAAGCATTTTAGTTTTAGGCGTGTTTTTGGGTACGTTTACCTATTGAAAGTGTTTTTATGGTGAATGAAAAAGTTTTTGTATGGTGAAAAATTAATTTCTTTTACATTTAAAAAATTTCTTACATGTCTAAATAAATAATCTATTTTCTTTGATAATAATTAAAAATAAAAAACCAATAGCTAAAATAACTAATAATAACTAATTTTCTTTTGTATTTTAAAATGTTAACTTGAAGTATTATTCGAGACTGATCCGATTTTAGTGAGTACATATTATTGTGTCTTTAATAAAAATGTATACAAAACTTAATTACTTTTTTATTTTTAACCCTTTAGAGTGAAACTAAGTAACAATTCTAATTTTTTGCGATACATATGTGTTTAATACTTAACATAATATAAACTTAGACAATTTTAAAAGGGCGATAGGTAGTTCACGGGTCCACTTCTGGAGATTTGTGGATGCCAAAAGGCCCATAAAGACAAATGTGTTCTGTGCCAATAGCGTTCCCACATCTCTAGCAGGCTCCAAATTATGATATAGCATATGTTAAGACTGCCTATGTCCAATTTGGGCTTAGAGTCCGCGCCACAAAAGAAGTGCCACAGACGCGGCGCTGCAATCTCCTTATTTAATCCTGCCAGAGTAATTATGTACTAATCCGTAAATCGATGTAGGTAATTACTGAATAATAAATACAAAATGTTCCGTAATTAAAACGCTAAATTTATTTCCTGGCCACTACATACAAAATCCTATCGAATAGCGGAGCTGTGTATATCCCTATGTATTTGACGATTAAGATAGTGACCGTTTGTGTGGTGTATACTGTATGTTGATATGGTCCATGGTCCAAAAAATATTTCAAATAATAAAACGTCGCAAAGTGAGAGAAAAATTACCTGTGTCTAGTCATAAAATATGATATAAATAATTTTCATTACTTTACATTTACCGACAATAATAATAATAATCAATGTGCTCTTACTGTGAATTTCCGCAACCTTACTACTCCATCTGGGATAATGTTATAGTTATTGACCGTTTCACGCATATGTAGCGATGAGTTTAATGCGTTATCTGTGATGCTATATTGTTATTGTTTTGAGGGGGGAGTTGTCACTGCAGGACAGTTTATACTTTTGCAGTGCAACAAACTGTTTGTTATTAAGTAAAATTGTGTTTCTTTAGATCAATAAAAAAATATTTTTCTTATTAATTGTTAATGACGTTAAATATTGACAGTGTGGCGACATTAGTGCCAACTGTACTATAAAACATGAGTGCGTGATTAAAAGTGTACGACGCAAGTTCTCCTTCATTGACCCGTACACCGCTCAACGGCCGCAACTAACCGTCATCCATCATCACATATCCCTCAACAGATAACGTTATATATATATATATATATATATATATATATATATATATATATATATATATATATATATAATATATATATAATATATATAATAACTATAACATCATCCCAGATGGAACCTGAGCGTGATGACAAAGAATAGATAAAATAGTCTAAATTCTAGAATGGCTTTTTGTGTCAGGAGGTTTATAAAAGTTTTATATCAATTTTAGGGTTCTATAGCCAAATAATAAAAAAATAAGTTTTGTAATTTCTTTACTGTCCGAGGAGATACATATGTATTATGTATGTCACATCAGCCAATTTCATCAAACACTAATTAATATAACTGACTAACAGCAGACAGGCAACTGTATATTGACGGCGGATATAACTGACTACAATTTAGCTATCTTATAGAAAATGTAATAAATTGTTTAGTCAAATCGTGGATCTTGAAGTGAGGGATGGCCACACGTACATTTTATAGGTAGTAACTAAATTAATGCTAAAAATTAATAAACATTAAAAGTAACGGTTTTTCTGATTGTTTTTAATTATATCAGCATACATATATGTAGCAAGAGATCTGTGTGATTCTAAACTAGAAACAGTATTCGCTTTTCTAACTTTTGAATTAGTGATATCTGTAAATATCAATGTGGGAGAACTAAGTAATACTTTCAACGAGCAACATCATTTAATTTTTGTGAAATGTGGGATATATTTTTTGTTATTGGTCTAGAAAATTGAATATAGATTATAAACATATTTTTTTATATATTGTCGAAACCGTTTCATAGCTTAACACTATATTCTGTTTATGCAAACACTACATGCATAATATAATTGATTATCTACGGACTATTTATTTATGATCTTAGAGTGGTAAAAACAAAATTTTTTTGTTATACATATTACCAGTCCGTCTTTATTCGGGGGTGCAAGGGATGCGTCTCGGGCACAGAGACCTAGAGAGCGCAAACTAGCAACCTTATACTTATACATACTTATCATGTGTATTCCGCTAGTTTTAAAAATTACTTAACATTTATCTCCGTTCCATCACTGGAAAACATATTATACCCTTTCCAAGCCTTTATTTTACTGTTAACAGCTAGATGACGGATCAATAATGTCCAAAGCATTACCGACTCGATTTGTTATAAAAATTGACTTCATTTATACATAAGTGTTAATCTTTTTTTTTTATCGATTACTTTCGATTTATTAACATATACTGTTGATTGTTTAATAGTCTGCGCGTTACATGACTCGCAGAACATCACTATTACCTCACCCACAACAATATAGTAGAATTATGCCATTTGTTTCATGTGGGCTTTACTGTCAAGAAATATTTAACTTGATAGACGTGCAAATGTCAAAAGTAAAATAAGCGCTTGGAAAGAGTATAGATGGAATGAATCGCATATTAAAATTTACTGACTATAGCGTTTTACTCATTTTATTTTTTGTTACTGGAAATGGCAGGTTGATTTTCGCACGCCGGCGCCCAATATGGTTAAAAAGGCACTGCACATAACCTTGGCCATATGTAACCAACGGCAAAATTAGTGCACTTTCTTTGTCACGCAACCCTTCACTGAGAGAGTACCAAACCCACTTAGCTGATTTTTTACGTATTGCTATTGCCAATGTCATTAAAATGTCATGACCACAAGGATTACAAGAAGTTGTCACACGGTAGTTTTATATACTGGGAAGAAAATTTTGTATAATAATATGTTTTAAATCACTAATTTTACAGTCAAATGTTTCTTACTCCACTACTGAATTTACATTTACGCCCTGCAGTGAGTCTTTGGATAAAACAATCCAGAAACTTACGTCCAACGATCAAAATCGGTAAAGAAAAATTCCAGATCACAATTGACGTTCATCAGTTTAAGAAGGATGAAATCAGGGTCAAGGCTAGACCAGAGTACGTCATAATAGAAGGCAAACAGGAGAGAAATACGAAACAAGGTTATATAATTCGTCAGTTTGTACGAAAATTTAAGTTACCAGAAGGTTGTAGCCCAAAAGATATGCAATCAAAACTGTCACCGGATGGAATTCTGACCATCACAGCAGCTAGGAAGATCTGTGATACAAGTATGCCTTGTGAGACTGTTATACCGATTACGTTCTATGGTCCAGAAAAAGTCGGGGAGGAATCTATTATCCCTGTGGAAGAAAAAGATAAGAATCCTTGTAGCAAATATATGCCAGCTGAAATCAAAGACAAATCCCCGCCAGACAAGACCAAAAAATAAAGTAATTAATGTTCCTATTTGTTTTATTGTGTTACCTCTCTCTAGAATATTTTTTCATTGGGTATAGAGGAGATTGTTATCGACGTTTTACCTCTTTGCCCCAGAGATTCGGCGGACAACTAGTACTTGAATTTGCAGCTACTCTGCGGCGCCCGATGGCCATCGCGGGCTATGCGTTGGCTACTTCTGTGGCTTAATTCGCCATTCAATTATGAAGATGTGGTAGGTCATAAAATTAGTATGCTGAAGTGGTTGTGTTTATGACCGTTGCAGGATAGATAGCTTATGTGACTAATGAGTGCTAGATTAGATACCTCACCTTGGTAATGTGGGATGCGATCCAGCCTGGTGGACTGATGAACTGCACAAGGTCACCGGTAAGAACTAAATGAGAAAAACAAAGAACCGAGATATGTGACAGTAAGTTTAGGCCCCAATTACACTATCATATATTTATAATCTAATATGATTCCATATCTCTAAAATTCTATGATCATATTTAAATGATGCTGTTCTTCATTTTTAAATATTACACTTATATAAACGTCTGACTTTATCAAGTTCGTGTGCGTCCAACTGCCGCGCGAATGAAGTGGCAGCCACAGCTAGTCATCAATATAAAAACTTCCAGCTTAATCAAGATGGCCAAGAGGCCATCCACAAATACGTCACGAATTTCATGATTTTTGACCCCTCCACACTCCGTCACATTCGTGAGACTCCTCCCTCAATAGTGTGAAATCACATATTTTGCAATTTTACATCGAGAAATTATTAAATTAGAACAGCAGTTTTTTAATTAGTTTTATTACTATTAAAATTCTTTTTTAATAATTACAACACTAAGTTCATAGATATAGAGTTGGAAATATTTTGAAGATTACATTAATAGTTCTGCATGTCATAAAGCTTAAATATATCAGATTTTGAAATGTGACGTCACGAAATCTAGGACCCCTCCCACGCCTTATCACACAATGTCACAGTTCGTCGACCCCCCTCCCCCTTAACGTTGACGTAATTGATGGACGGCCCCCAAGCAATGTCGTGGATAACGTCCTTCTCTGTTATATCCAAAATAAATTAAATCGGCCAAGTGCGGTTAGTTTACGCAAAATAAAGGGTTCCGTAGGGGGACTGTTACCAACTCAAGCCGCGTACTTATCTGCCAGCCGTTACGGCTGTGAAGGCCTCTGTGGTTAAGCGAGCTAAGCCTTTGCCAGCCTAGCTCACTCAACGCAAAGGTTCCGGGATTAATTCCTGTTATGGTAAACTTCAGAAACGAATTTTCTCCGTTATTTACCATGGTCTGTAGTCCGTTGTATATTACGCATAACACAAGCGTAACTTGCTTAATTTGGGGATCATTATATTAATACGTGAAACAAAAACTTTGTACCCATTTTTACGAAAATTGCGCGGACGGATGAGTATTAAATTTCGCACACTTATAATTTATATAGAGAAGGAGTGCAGAATTCTATTTTTTTTTAAATTATGCATAAAAAATACATTATATCAATAAAAAAACATTACACTCACTACCATGTATTTGACACACAAACGCATATATACTCTTTTGTTAATTGTTAAAGTCAAATTAACAGTGTAGCCTTGGCGAAATCTGTGATTATAGAAGTATAGTCTTTGACAACACAACCTTAATAATGTTCAAATTTATAATTTAAATTAACTATGGTTGAATTTCAACCAATGGGTGACCACTAGTATAAAAAAACTGTAACCGAACACATAGTAACGTGCTCTAATGTGTACGCCTACATTGATTTTCGCTTAAGTCGGCTCGTTCCGAATGCGCCGCGCCGTGTGCCGCTCGCCGCGAGCTCGCGAGCCACGTACTCACTATGCTTTTTGATTACAGCAACAGTTACAGTTACGGCTCAAAGTGAGTACGCGGCGCCTTCGGCGCTAGATCTAACTATGAGACGCTATTTGTTCGGAATTCACGTAAAAACTACTGTGCCAAATTCGATGCCGTTTTCGATGATCAACAGCAAATTCTTAGACTTAAATCTAATAATTGACTGTCGCTGAATCTGCTCCACTTTATCCCGGGTATCCCGCAAGAATTTTCCCGGGAGCGGTTTGTAGTTGTTCGGGTGCATAAAATTAGCTTATTCCGACACAGTTTTCACTAAAACGATAGTTTACATTACTTTTCAAATGCTACAGTACTTTGTGTGCCGGGAATCCTGAGATAAATTATTGTGACGTAACAAATACAATAAACAGGTGACTTTTACAAGGGATCTGATTTTGGTAAAGTGTCTACATATTCCTAAAGCGCTAAAATTAAAACATCATTAAGCCAATGTCAAAAATATTCACCTATCGTCATTGAGTGGGAGAGTGAAGTTAAAAATAGTGTAATATGCTCATATAATTTTAACATTCTCCAGTAAAAACATATCAGCGAGAATCGGAGATTTTTTTTACAGGGTTGCCAAGTAAATTCTTGGTAAGTCGCTTTATATAAAATCGAAATGTGTGCTGGGACACGTAGTAGAAGTGAAACTTCAACGGACAAGTGGATAAACGAATCGCAACGGACAAGTGGAAATACGAATGGCAACGGACAAGTGGCAAAATTAATCGCTACGGGCAGGTTTTCAAATTGGACAAGTACATCTGCCCGTAAAACTTTAAGTGAAAGTTTTGTTGCGATTCGCTTTGCCACCTGTCTGTTGCCCTTCGTTTTTCCACTTGTCCGTTGAAGTTTCACTTCTATTATATGTCGCAGCACACATTTAGATTTTTCACAGGTTTACGCAAATTATGATTTGGTTAGGTTAGAGTTACATTTTAATGAACGCATTTTTTATTTAAACATATTTTAATTTATCAAACAAAAAAACTGAATTCGATCCGGAACCAATAAAAACATCGATAGCCTACTCTAACATTATGCGCCTCTCACCACGTCTACTCTAAAATTATGCCGCCTTTCACCACGGCCGTAACGCTTTTTCGTGACAGAAAAAATCCTAATACCCCAGTCTATATAGAAGTTTCACTTCAATAATACGATTTAATAATCCTGTAGCCTTAATAATGGTCACAGACAGACCCAGGAGTAGGACTCACGTGGAGTCAGTGGTGGCTATTTCCCGCAGCCCTAATTAGAGACGAATGGAAGGAACACGGGTATTTATAGTGAGTATTCCGCTCGAAGGCAATCTACCTCCTCCAGGGTAGTACCAGGCTGGGCCCCGAGTATGTAATTAAAATTGGCAATAGAATCGAATTGAAATCGTAACTTTTGACGGTTTTGGTAGTATGTAAACTATCTTTGAGTGATGATATGAGTTTTAGAGACTATGGATATTTGAACATCTGTCAGTTGAATGGATCTTGACTCGCACTGGCATGGTTTTTTTTTGTGATAGTTATTTGGGGCTTGGCCAGTTATTACACGCCATCACCGTGACGGTGGTAAGTCCGTAAACGGATTTATCCTCGTAAAATAACGAGTCCAGACAGAGGCAACAAAGGCCAACGAATGGGTTTGTGCGTTGGTGCACTCCACGTATACGTTTCGTCGAAATAATCGATTGTTTTTATTCCTTTGATGTTACCACCACGCTGTGTGTTACCGGTGAACTCCAACGACCGATTAGTGGCCTTCGTTGGCCCTGTATGTACAGTCGTGGTATGAAAATGTTCGCCAGTTTTCAAATTGATCAATTTAACATTCCGCGAGCACATGTTACCTTTACCTTAAATTAAGTCACAGAACAGACTCTTACACAGAAAATTATGTTTAACTATTTGACAACCAAATTTAAGATTATTTAGGTCAAAGTTATTTGATTTTCTATCTTGTGTAAGAGGATTGCTTAGACATTGTATTAAGGCTTTTATTGTTACAATTTAATATAAAATAAAACGCATATTAACTTTCGTAGATACAATTTTTGTCATTTGACAAGACCACGCCTATTCAATTAACATTTTTAATACGTTCACAAATTAAGTACATCGATACAGACATGTAAAACCTTTTTATTGTTTTAATATTTATGTAAAGCGTAGTGATTATATCCTTTTTGTTTCTTATTATAATCTGTCATTGTCAACATTGAAATTTTCTTTTTTTACGTTTCAAAGCAAAATTCGACTTTAAGGTAACGAACACTTTCATTCCGCAACTGTACATAACTTATCGGGAAACCTACAAATGATAAAATAAAATCTTTGCATCCTTATGGTTACCAAACTCCACCTCAGCGTCGCTCTACAATGGGGAAACCCAAGCATAGTAGTGAATTATTTATAAGTTTTATATTAAAAATTATTTTTTCGATTTATATCAAAACCATAGATTCCAACCACGATTTTTTTATTGCATGAGTTCACAGACAGGCGGACGGCCCACTTGATGGAAAGCCATCGCCTGTGGACATTTGTAACACCAAAGGTGCTATACCAATATGCTGCCGCTCTTTAAAGGGAGGCTGGAACCTGGCTACTACTACCGGAACACAACTCAGGGTTGCTATGGCGGCATACTCTAGACCAGGGGTGGTAGCCCTCCAGATGGGCAAATACCCTAACATCTAACTGTGGGTTGTTTTGTTGCTTCTTACGACAGGCCACTCGGCCGCAGGAAATTGTATTCTTTCTCCGTTCCTCCGCGAATAAAATATTTGTTATTTTCACGGATTTACAGTGCATGAATACTTATCAATACAAATACAGGCCTGCGATGTCTTCTTCCATAAAACTGAGTAGCAATTTCGAAAGATATTAAATACTAGTTTATGAAAAAACTATGTGTTTAAAAAATTCCATCATGAACATTTTATGATATTTTTTTTCTAAGTACTATCAAAGTAACGTTCTTTCTATTGAGTACTAACATGTATTGAATTCTTGGTTATACCCATTTATACTACAAACCTAAGGGAATTTTACAAATAATAACAATAATTTTCTATAATCCAGCGCATATTATGCCAGATCTATACAGATAACTATGGATAATCGTTGACGCACACTCAAAATAGACCTAAACATTGAACTTATGATTCCATTGCATCCAGAAACTTCGTACGAAATCTAAATACAAGCGGACTGCGTGCCAGGGGTGACGCGCCTCCGATATATAAACGGAATACTGACTCAGAATACTTCAAACCGAATTCAAACACACTGGAGAGCAGACAACACTACAAAATTTAAATAAAATGTCACTTCATCACTCCTTGCATCCTTTTTTCTTCGAATACGATCTACCACACTGGCCACGAAGACTCCTCGATCAGAATTTCGGCATTGCAGTCACACCAGATGATCTAGACGCTGCGGCTACCAGTCCAGTGATTCCTCGCTTCAAGACCTGGTGGCCGAAAGACGTTCGTCGGCCGTCGATGATAGCTGAGAAGGATAAATGGTCTATCAACGTCGATGTCCAACACTTCGCACCTGATGAAATTAGTGTGAAAATTGCAAATGGCTTCATTGTAATTGAAGGCAAACATGAAGAGAAGCAGGATGAACATGGATTTGTATCGAGACAGTTCGTGAGACGGTTTAAACTGCCCGAGGACAGCAATCCAGATGTGGTTGAGTCGAGGCTGTCTTCCGACGGTGTGTTGACCATTGTTGCTCCGAAGAAAACTGACTTACCCCAAGGCGAGAGATCAGTGCCCATAACACACACGGGTCCAGTGAGAAAAGATGTAAGCGAGGATTTCATAAAAACAGAAGTAACGAAAGAAGGAATAAAAGAAGAAACGAAAGAGGAAGCGAAAGAAGAAAAGAAAGATGAAACGAAGGAGGAAAAGAAAGAGGAAACGAAAGAAGAAAAGAAAGAGGAAACGAAAGAAGAAAAGAAAGAGGAAACGAAAGAAGAAAAGAAAGAGGAAACGAAAGAAGAAAAGTAAGGTTTAATTATAACAGACTGCTTTTATGAGACTGCTTCTATCTTAAGGTTTTTGTTGCATTTTTTTAATAAAGATTTTTTTCATTTTCTTGATACGTGTTTCTTTTCAAATCAGTATTTAGTGATCCGTACTCATTATGTCAAAAACAGAATCCTTGCAAAGTTGTCATGTCCAACTGTGAATTTATTTATGCCTTGTTTTTTCTTAATAGATCATTTTTTAAATTAAAGTCTGTCCTTACATGATTGACATAAACATTTTCTATTGTAATATCTAACTCTAAATGTGGTTTAAGTTGTCTAAGACATTCAAACCTCATAAAGTAAATAGTGTATCTAATTCATTGCAAAATTCCTGTTTGTAATGTACCAAAATGATCTTTTAAGGAAAATCAATGTATATGTGTGTCATAGTCGTTTTTATCAAGAACCGATTGGACTATATAGATACCTAGATCAAATCTAGTACGAAGTAGTATTCTATATGATGCTACATAATTGTGAATAAATTCGCAGCCTACAAATTAGGGGGTTTTTTTTAAATTAAAAAGTCATATTAAGTATACACGCAACACTCTCACAATGAAAGTAAAACACAACACAGACTAAGCGTCTTTACCCGGGGGTGCTAGGTATTCGTGGCACCCGAGCGTATTAACCTAGGGAGCGGAAACTGATCAACTTGTACCTAATGTCATTATACCGATTCTTTAAATAGATCCACATTAATAAGAGTTATATATTTAATGAGTTAAAACTGTAGTTATTTCTTTATGAATGTGGCATACAAACACAGCTGGACTGTCATGAAGAAAACACTAGGCTTCCATTTTTGCCAAAATGGCTACGGAGTTATTGTTAGCAAGGCATCCATATGTAAATATTAGTAGATAGAAAACCACACCTTGGCGCCTAATATAGTAAAGACGGCCATGTAAACATATATATCCAAAGGATTATTTGTAAACAAACAAGTAACGTAGATTATGTTTGTTCATAATAGCAACAAAATATCGTCAAGTTTCTAAATTAAATTAAAAGTCTAATTCATAAAGTTCCTACATTGCAGAGTATTTTTTTTTTCTTTCCGTCCCTAGTTGGCGATATACCATTCTTATTACTTTTCAAAGCCTTAAAAATCTCTTTCTAACTTTTGAACTGACGGGTCGTTACAGGACTATATATATATAATATACTCCTGAAGATGGAGTCTGCGGGCCATGGGTACCCGCTAAAACAGTCCGAGACGTCCGCGCCTGGCGATCTATCGACGTTCCAAACTCCAGCCCAAACAGTTTGAGTAGTGGGCAACGACGAGACGGTGTGCGTTTTCCAAACAAATTTTATTATTGAAAATATTATTCAAAGTCTGGAGGTCACCATTAATGACGGGACGTCGCAGGAATTAAACAGTCCGTGCATTTGTAAACTATATAATTTTGTATGAAATGTTTACATATTGAGAAGTCTTAATAAATAAAATAAAAATAGATGTTTTAAGATTAAAAATCTATTTGATATTTTTACATGACCTTTTCTCTGAATATAATGTCTGTTGACAGTTGTCAATTCAAACTCAAAAACTGGCCTGCCAGCCAGTGGGCGAAAAGGTATGTTTCGCCACACAACTATAAGTAGAAAGTTATAAAAAACTAGTTGATAGAATTTAAAGAATATTTTAGACAAGTGCTATTTTCACAAACTCCTTAAGAAATGTATGGAATATTTTTGCCTATATGCGTTTTTAGGTTTTCAGAGTCAAATAACAAAAACAGAGAAAGTTCGTCGACTCTACGGAGCCCTTCGTGCGTGGTATGATAAGCACTTAGCCGAGTTTTTTTTATATAATAACAGTTATCATAGTATCTACTTTTGACTGAAATTAAATTCATGCTTTTTATGGATAGCCTTGGTAATTTAGTGTTCAGCGAATGCGTCCTAAATTCAAAGGGCGCGGGTTCGTATCCTGACCGAAAAGGATAACCAACTTTGGCAGTTTTCCGACCTAATTTGCATATTGTTATAATTACCACGTGCTAAAACAATGAAGTGAAGAAAAGCAATGTAATGATACCTACACATCGAGATAACCGATGTGTCAAACCTGCCATTCCGCCTTAGACAAGTGTAGCGGGTATACTGTCCGTTCCTGTATAGTGGGAGGCCACTAGTGGGACGTTTATGGGCTGTTATTATTACATTATATCAGGACGTAAACGTCTCACTTCTAGAGCCTCTTCTATTTTTAAGAAAACGGTTGTCCATAAGTTGCCAGCCCATTTCTTGATCTTCGAAGTTTTCTCGCAATGGTTTCCTTTACCAGCTAGTTGTCACAACGTCCACGTGAAAATACTTGTAAATTCAGTTTGGTGAATTTGTTAGTAATGATGAAAATTATGTATCTTGTTAGTCGTCCACTAAACGGACGTATCCGAGTCATCTGTTAACCGGACGATTATCAAATTCTTTATAGGATTGTCTAGTCGTCCGGTTAGCGGGCGACTATTATTCATCCGATTAGCGGACGACTAGATACTTCGGTACATTTTAGTTTGAAGATAGTTCGTTTCTTTTACCGTCCTAATATCAGTTTAGAATACGACAAAGCCGCGGTAAAACGTGACAAAACAACCCACATTCATGTGGTAAAGCATTTACTCGCCTGGATAGGTACTATCTCTGGCGTACAGTCTCTACAGTATCCCGTCATAATGACCTTGAGTTATGTTCCAGCCGGCATTAGTGGCCAGTTTCCAGTGTCTCCTTTGATGCCAGCAGTACAGTGGTAGCACCTTTGGTGTTGCAAAAGCCCATAGGTGACAGTAATCACTTTCCATAAGGGGGGCATTGGTTTGTCTTCTCTACTCCAACTGCAACTACAATAAAATACAACAATTTAATTCTGAAAATACATCGATGTATACAAAACCCTTAGTATTGATGTTATAAATCTTTATTATACACGAAAGAGTAACATAATTATTACAAGTAAAACTATAAAATAGTGGTTATATACAAAGGCAAGCTTAACATTAAAAAGATTTATTTTTAATATGGGGGTGGTGAAATTTCATTGCTCTAATGCAAGTGAATTTTTCAAATAGGCCTATATGACCAAATCCGAAACTATAAGATATAGCGAAAATACTTAAGTCTATGCTGATTTTGATGGGGACTAATGCGATTAGATTTTTGAAAAATCAATTGCAGCTAGGAATCGAATCGGATGATTTTGAAAAAATACATAAACTATATATTATTACACTAGCACATAGTGTAGCTTGCAAGGACCAATTTCTGTGAAGGAATTTCAAACACTAAACTAAAGGAAAAGGTTTAAATATGATTTATAATAACTATGAAGTTACAGTCTCAAGTTCCATTGGCTTCTCTTTATTCTTATACAAAGTATTCTCCAAATGTTGTAGACTTTTGTTACTTGTATCTGGCAAAACGAAACAAAGAAAGCTAGTAGATATCATTGTTACCACGGCAAAGAAGCCGTATAACGCTACTTCACCATAAGTATACAGTATACCTGGCGTAATTTTAACAGATACAAAAAGCAATGAAAATGTAATACATGAACTTAATCCAGAACCAAACCCTCTAAGATTAACAGGAAAGATTTCTGCCACAAATGACCAGGAAAGGCCAGTAATTACACTTCCAAGTACAATAAAAGCCACCATTAAAGTTAAACCCAACCAAATTAACCCATTAGGTTTAATTTGCAAGTAAATTGCTAAGCATATTAGAACTGCTACAGTACCAAAACAATTAACTAAAAAGGTCATCCTTCGTGGTAAAAATCCTGAAAATACACATACAGCCGCTGTTGTTAATACTCTTATACAATCAGTTACAATCATTAGCATAAATTCATTTATTTCACCTTTGAAGGTAGTTTTGAAAATTTCTTGAGCATAGAACGAGATCATATTCACACCACACAATTGCATAGATATGAATAAAAGCAAAACGGTGCCTAGAGCTTTGAAAAATGCCCTGCTAAATATAACGCTCAGTTTCTCCTTTACTGATATGTTATCCGGCTTATTATTTTTACTTTCTAAAACCAATGCTAGCTCTGCACAAGCGGCTTCTCCTTCGCCTCTAAACGTTTTAAAAGAATTTACTCCTTCCTCAATCTTCCCTTTAGATATTAGCCATAACGGACTTTCGGTTAAGCCTAACAAAATAGTAAAACATAATATATTTGGAATTCCGAATATTATGCAACTCGTCCGCCAATAAAATGCGTATCCAATGAGATGACTAATTAAGGAACCTACATGGACTGCTAAGGTGGGGCAAGCTAAGGCAACTCCTCGATGTTTCGGTGAAGTGATCTCTCCAATGTAGACCATGGTAGTAGGTCTTACGGCACCAGTGCAGAAACCGGTGATAAATCGTCCAAGGAGCATGACTGCGTTGTTCTGAGCGAAGCTCATTATAAGCCAGCCGGCGATGAATGGAAATATGACGATTAATTGGCCGGTCTTTCTTCCGAGAGCGTCGCTCAGGATCCCAGAGCCAATGCAGCCTGCCATCATAGCGAGGGGAGAAATCGAAGCTAAAACAGGAAAGTTCAATCTTTAGTATGAAACATGTAGTTTGTACCTAATCTTAATCTTATCCGTGCAGGAACGGAGAAAGAATACTTATTCCTGCGGCCCATGGTAGGAGGAAACAAACCAACCCACAGCCTGGTGGTAAGACACTTGCCCGTCTGGATGGCTGCCACTCCTGGTTTTGGGATTGACTTGTGTTCTGACATCAGTGGTAAGCTTCCAGTCCCACTTCAAGACCGGCAGCACGTAGCAACCGTTAATGTTCCTAAGGGCCATAGGTGACGGTAACCACTTTCAATCAGGTGGGACATTAGCCGGTCTGATGTACTCAAGCAATAAAAATAAATATTGTTACAATGAGTGTTCCGAGAAGCCGAAAACCAGGTGGTTTATTACCCTTGGTATTTAAGTTACCATTAAAACAGAGTTTGTTGAGTTTCAACTGCTCTCGATGCGTTATTAAGTGTACTTTCGGAACAGGAATCTCATATCGACGGACTTGGCGCTTTTGTGATTAGAAGAATTGTGTTTGTGTGTGTGTGTGGGGGGGGGGGGGGTGCGTATCTAATAAACTTTATGTACATTCATTCGACGTTTAATTTCGTATCTCGCAAGATTCGTGACAATATAACATATTTGAAATCAATATAACATATTATTAGGACAATATAACATATTCGTAAAAATATTTTAAGAATTTCTGTCTACCAAAAAGTTCCTAAAAGCTCAGTGGTTAGCGTATGCGTTCGAAACTCAAAGTCATACACATACACCACTTGGCAGATTTCTGACTTAATGTGCATATTGTTACAAATACCACGTGTTAACCGGTTAAGTTACGTCTGTCGCAGAATCGACGGGCGATGGAGCAATCATGTCCTAGAGTGGAGACCGCGACTTGTTAGGCGTAGCGTAAGACGCCCTCCAACCCGGCGGACCGACGACCTGCGTAAGGTCGCCGGTAGGGGCTGAGGAAGAGGAAGGCGGGAGACCGGGATATGTGGCGCAGACTTGGGGAGGCATACGTCCAGCAGTGGTCATATTTGATTGTAGTTGGCTGCAGAAAAAGAAGAACCGGTGAAGGCAAATATAGTGATGAAACCTGCACAACGAAATAGCGATGTGTCAAACCCGTCAACCGCCCCTGTACACGCGTGGTAGTTATACTGCCCGCTCCCCTTTAAATGAGAGACCCGAGCGTGGCAATGGGACGTGTATGGGCTATGTATGTCTCTGAAGACCACGGGTTTTAAAAATAGCTCAGACTTTTCAAGGGCTTGTGTGGGGCTATGGGAAGGCCAACACGTAGAGATGACGAATTTAATGTAAATGTGGCGTGACACTGACTGGCGATTATCCCTATCTACATCATATTATAAAAATGCACCCAAGAAGCCCCGGTCAGTGTAGGACAATTGTAGGAAATGAGAACAAAAAGTACTGGGCTATTGGGATGAACTGCTAGTCAACTAGGAAACTGGGCATCTGCCCGAAATTTTCGGGGATCATGGATGAAATAGGTAGACGGTGATTCCCAAAAAATACCGTATAAGATTGGCGAGAGGCAACACGGCAGCAGGTTCACCGAAGCTGACTTCCTACTTTAGGCCATTCATCACTTCCACCCCTGAAGCTTGAGTCTTAGTTCTAGCGATCTCCACTCCGCGCTTGCTGGCTAAGGCAAGCACAGAGACATGTTAACACGTTTCAACTTTTGCTTTTAGATTAATGAGCATGTTATATTTTCTAGAACTTTCTCAGCCCCAGAATGCATTGAAAAAGTTATGTAATGCCTTCATATCCGTATCGACTTCTTACGTGATCAGAAAGATTATACTAGCTTTCTTTTATTTATAATTTTATAATAAGCTAAAAATGCCGTGTCTTACATTAAAGCTATTAAAAAAAACAACCGGAATACACTATATAACCGATGGAGACCACGATACAATTTTTTTTAGATTTCTTGTCTGTTTGTTCGGTATTCACGTAAAAACTACTGGGGTGATTTTGATATGGTTTTCGCTGATCGACAGCAAATTCTTAAGCTTAAAAACTTTTTATCCTGCTAATCCCCCGGGAATTTTTCTGGAAATGATTTAAAGTGGTCAGATTATTTTAAAAAAATTCACCAATCGATAGCAAATTTTATGTAATACAATATGTGATGTTTTTTATCCCGGGAATCTCGTGGAAATTTTCAGGGGAGCTGTTTTTAGTTGTTCGGGTGCATAAATATTAGCTTATTCCGACACGGTTTTCACTAAAACGATAGCTTACATCCTTTTTTATATGCTGCGGTTCTTTGTGTCCCGGGAATTTCAAGTCAAGCATGAAGGAAGTCGCTGGTATATCCTAGTAAGGTATAAAGATAATTTTTTAATATGCAAAACCCACCTATCCAGGAATCTAAATTTTTGTCATACGGGTATTCCGTGTCTTCTCGGAGCTGGGGCAACAGGACTCCTGTGTAGCCGAATGTCACCCCACTGGTCATGAACAGAAGACATGATGCAAATGTCGCAAAGATCTGCAAAAAAAATTATACACTGTAAATTTTACAAAAAAAAACTTGAGAGGTGTCAAGGGACACCCAGATGGGACTTCGTTCCATTCGATTAATTAGTGAAGGAATTGTAATAAAATTTTATTTTTTTAAAGTTATAATAATATTTTTTTTATTATTTATTATGTACAAAAAACCTGTATACACTCAACAAAAATAATCGTCGCGACACCACACTGTTCAATGCGAAATAGAAAGACGAAACGAAAATAACTGGCTTGCTTTCTATGAGAGAGAGAGACAGACAGAGAAACACGCGCACGCCGCACAGCTTACAACTATAGCAAAAAGTGTCGTTACAACTTTTGGTCTTAATTTTTTCCGTCTAGCCCCTTTTCGCAACGCGCGATAAAGAACTTCGTTCCAAAATGTGTAAAAGGAAGATACGAGATCACTTACCATCATATAATAGATTACTTACTCATGAACAAATTTTAAGGCTACATGACCGGTCATATTATTCGTCGTTTTTAGCTTTTTTTGTTTAAACCAATTTTTCCATGTTTATTTATATTTACACCTAGTCATTCCAAAACTGAAATGAATCTTGTCACATAGATATATCAATCCTATTAGGATGAACAATCTTTAACTATTTTCAAATTAGACTGACAATAGGCTTCCACATAACACTTTCAGTTTTGCATATAATATGTCTATTATTTAATTTGTATTTGCTCATCAGTGACCTTTTTTTATTTTCGTAGCAAGCACATTCCAACAGTAGGGTGTTGCACAATCCCTAATTTGACCATAGATTTTACATTCTGCTAAACATTATTTATTATTTAGAACAAGGATCCGTTGTCGGAATAAAGAGAACTGAAGATCGCGCAAAGTGAAAAAGGAAAAGTAAGAAAGCGGATCCCGGGCTCTTATAGACGTTGTTACTTTTTATAGAGCAACATAACGCAATAAGATAACATTTGGTGACATAATTTGACTTTTGCGACTACTTATTGCTGTTTGTTGAATGTTCCTCATCGCATCCGTACTAGCCGTATTACTAATAACAAAATATAACAAAGAGTAACTTTCAGCAACAAACACGTTGCCGAGCATATATACACAAATATTAGCAGGCAACCAACGTCTCTCTGTAGAAAAATACATTAACAAAATAAACGTTGTCGATTGATACATGTTGATTGTTTTTAGGTTAGGCAACGTTACCAAAGACAGCAATATGTACTAACAACAAATAACTTTTTGTTATCGGATGTTGTCCAATAACACTTCGCAACGTTGTCGAACGTTCATGTTTCCAATAACAATTAGAAACGATAATATTGTTGGAAAAAAAGTAACTACGTTGTGGATTCACCTCTAAAAGGTGCTCCGAATACAACTTAGTTTCATAGCTGAATTACAGCAGACAGGGTGACAGCCCACCTGGTGGAAAGAGGTCGTCGTTGACCATCGTTTGCGACACCAGAGATCTCACACAACTGAAATTGAATACTGGGATGATTATGTCATTCTTTCATTCTACTTCCATAGCCTGTATCTTCGACATTGAGATACCAAGATACAAAAATCTATTAACATTCTATTTTAAAGTACCACGCGCTCTCGTGTGTCGTAAGGACTGACTCTTGTGATACATTCATAATTCAAGTATATAATTAATTTAAGTATATACAAGGCCGCGAGCAAAAGCTTGTAATATAACTATAAAGTATTGAATATTATTACCTGTTTATAACCATACAGCGAATCCTTGATGGCTTGACGAGATAGGATACTACTAATTTTATTATTTTTCATTTTATTTTGATTTAAAACACTGTTTTGATACTTAGTTTATATTTGAACGTTTCTGTCTATTGCTACATGTAATAAATCTGTCAGGGGTGTTGAGTTTGTGCTATGAAATAAAAAATGAGAAAACGAAACAGGGCTAATTTCGACCAGAGGATTCTTAAAATACATTACAATTCAAAACTTATTCACGTCTGTTTGTAGTTTTTTTCAAATTCAAGCTGTAGGCATGTTTATTCAAATCCACTATACTGTACTGTCCGGTTTTACACATGACACTAAAATCGAAACGTTGCGTATGAATTTACTAAACCAGATTTTCACGTTTGTAAGGATAAAAGTATTTATTTTTAGAACGAAACATTAATATTAAAATGTATGTTGTTATTTATTTTGTTTGAAAACACAATTAGTTATACAATTAAACTAAATATGTGTCTACATTATAACATCTGTATGTAATTGCTTGACCTCATTGACTGAGTGACATATCAACGTACAACCTAGACTGAGCATTAACTGCTTGCTACAACTCCATTAATTCTGCGAAAAGTCATTCTGCAACATACTTCTGCATAAAAGTTATAAAAAAAAGAGCTTAAGATATAAGAAATATAATAAGAAATATAAAGAAAATCAATCTTTAGCTAGACGTGTTAATAGTTTCTTGCCGCTTCTTCTCCTTAACAGCAGTAACACATTGCGAAGTGGTGTACATAGAAATAGAACGTAAATTTAAATTTTAACTTATATACCCTCAAAAAGTGTTCTCCAGTGGAACTTATTTTGAATAAAACTTTTAAATTTGAATATAGTCTCTATAACACAAAAATGAATGGAATGGAATGGAATGGAAAATGTACTTACATATAAAACAAACAAAAAAGTTCTAAAACCAACACGAACGACGAAAGATGTTTGAGAAGGTGTTTAAATTAAACTTTACACAGATACCTCTCCCTATTGATGAAGGGGTCCACCCTGCACACCGGGGTGTACCAATTTAGCCGTGCACAGAGGCGTCACGGTGCAGTAACTCTGTTCTAGAACCTGTGGCATCTCGCAAAGATGCGGATTATTGGGGCACAGATTTAGGTTTTAGTGGGTAGTTCGGTTATCGGTACTTCGCCTGTGCGAAGCACTGCGTGCAGGGACCGGCCGCTGAGAGTCCCACACACGCTCGATGCATGCTTCCGTACTGCATTTTAAGGCCATCCATCTTTATTTTGCCAGATAAAACATATTGCTTCCGTGGCCGTGGTATAGACGAATAAAGCCAATCACCCAGTGTGTTAGCTCCGCTATTACATTTGTGCTGGGGCTTCATCTGCGTTCGTGTCAAAGATTTAAGGCTGTGCTAAATTGCGTCTTATTTAAAGCGTCAAAAAATAACTTCGTTAACGCATAGCCACAATAGTGTATATACATACGTTATCTGTCAATATTTAACATCATTAACAGTCGCATCGCAAATAACGCCTTAAACACATCGCCATAAATGCGTGCAACAGCCTAAATCTTTAACATTATTGCAGATGAAGCCCTACCTTTAAACATACAGGCTGTATTTAGAGTTAAAAGTTATTAATTAGTTAAATTTTAAAATTAACCCTTTACCTTGGTTAGCCGTTTGACAATCCTTCCCTGAAATTGAACCTTACCTTACAAGCTACAACACGATTTGGTATATATACAGGGTGTGTATTTTTTCAAAATAAGCCGATTCCACACCTGACAAGGCTAATTGATTTTTACAGAACCTAATACCACTTTAGTTTTTGTCAAAATCGGCCTCGAGTCTCCTTTGAGTGTTTGAAAGGGGAAAATAAAAAGAAATTGAAACAATATTACATGTAATAATGTATATACTAATTCAAGTTAGAATACATTGTGGTTAATTGAGCGTCATACACTAACAATTACAACCTTATCCTTGAACAATACATTATATACAAACCAGCATTCAAAATGATAACCAACAAAATTAAAATATCCTCGCCCAAGCAAGGCTTGGAACCGATTTAAAATTGACCGGTTATAACCGGTTTTAGTCACATATTTCGTTCAAAGTGTAAACCTTAAAAATAGTGATATATAATCTTGCATTAACAGGTTTCTGCGGAAGAGGAAGTGTCATTCTCTCTCCACGTGTTTGTGTGGGTCTGATTGCTGCACCAAATGGCAGCGCTTTGAAGATCTGCGGCAAAAACCGTTCGAAATCGCTTTATTCAACAAAATCTATTCAACGAACTTTTGTTACCAAAAACCGGTTAATTAAGGTTAAAGTAAGAACAAAACCGAAAAGAAAGTTTCTATGTACTTAGGCTGTAACCGGTTCGACTTTTATTGGTTTCCAAGCCCTGCCTCGTCGGTTCAATAACGCCTCGGGTTTCGAACATACATTTTGATTTCAATTGGTTATAATCTCAACCTCGGTATGCGGTATATATTAAACAATAATGTTATAAACAAAGACTATAATAAAAAAATCTATTCCTAACTATAATCTAACAAAATAAGGCACTTTTTCTTATTATAATAATAGGGTACTACACCATTTTTTTGCTTTGGTTAGTTTTTTCAAATATGGACAAATCAATCCTTTAGTAACAATAGTAAGCCACTAACGTTATTTTATATGATTTTTATGTAATGGTAAGTGCCTCACGAGTAAACACTAAACAACTGCACAACAAAATAGTACAATTCTGGGATTAATACCTGTTAAAAAATTGCTTATAAATGAATCGAGGTCACAGACTGCAGATTTTTACTATAACGTCCAAAAATAATAAATATTTAAAATGGAATAATAAAACCAAGTTGCATTTTTATGGATATAATCAACATAGATCTGCCATTAGAAATATACAGAACTTTTTTGTTATTGCACGAGTTCAGCACACAGACAGACGACCCAGCCCACCTAATGGAAAGTGGTCATCGCCTATGGACATTTGCAACACCAAGTGTTACAAATGCGCTGCTGTTCTCTTAATCGACAAGACAAGATTAAATTATTACTTAAAAAAAAATATTACTACAATACTGAAGTTTTATCTGAGGTGTGCATACAATTGTATTTATTCATCAGGGAGCAAGTTCAGCCTGCGCCCCCCTTGCCAAAGATAAAAAATAAAATGAGTAATATGATAGTCCGTGATATTCAATATGCAATCAACTATTTTTTTTCAGTGATCGAGCTGAGATGACATTACGGAATTTTTAAAACTAACAGATTATGCATGGTATGCAAAAGGGTTATTCTTTATTTTGCAAATTTATTACATCCGATTTTAAATTTCTTCATTTTTTTAACATTCATCTCACGACCTCGTAACAACAACAATTTGGAGTTGTGGACAGTTTTGCTCGTAGTTATCGAGGCGACTGTAGTAGAGGATGGGTAGGTTCGAGTACAATTCGGAGCTGAATTCCGACATACATCCTTACCTAAAGATGCACATCTAGATCCCGTGCCCGTGAGACCCATATGGGTCCGGCTGACTACCGTCTACTATCGAACCGATATCATAATTGGTGTTGGTTGTAAATAAAATGATATTTATTTGCTTATGATATGGTACATTGAAAAACAGGTCTTAAATTATAATTAGTTCAACATGCACTTTACCCATAAGGCATGCAAATATTAAATTACCTTATTCTACTAATAAATATCGCAAAAAAATAAGGTATTATAGAAACAAAATTTTTAAAAACTAGCGATCTCGGCAGACGTCCCGTCTGACACTTACGGCCTTACTTATAATAATCTCGTTAAGAAACGATTAGCCATCTCTTAAGTAAGAGAATCAGAATCAGACCATAATCAATTAATATCTTTTTTTTTTACTTATAAACGTGTATTACCTGTTGTTTACCTAAGAGGAGCACAGATAAACGAAATTTGAATGATTAACGTAGGTTGTACCCAAAATATTCGACTATAGTGGAGTTTATGGGTAAGATTTTCACTAATCAGTTGCTGAGGAGCAGTCTCTTTAAATTTAAGAAACGATTATAAGTAAGATCCATAATATTTACAAAAAAATCCCTATTAATATTATAAATGCGAAAGTAACTCTGTCTGTCTGTCTGTCTGTTCCGTTTTCACGTAAAAACTACTGGACCCATTTGGCTGAAACTCAGTATATATATATTTTCGATACCGAGAATGAACATAGGATACTTTTTATCCCGGAAAATGGGATAGTTTCCGGGATAAAAGTATATTTGTCTCTCTGTTTGTTATCCTTTTACGGAAAGACTTTTGGACCGATTTGGCTGATACTCGGTACATATGTAATTTGAATACCGAGGGCGGACAAGGGATATTTTTCATCCCGGATAATGGGATAGATTTTGGGATAAATTTATGTAAAGATTATCCCAAAAGTGGGACAGGCTTTGGTTGGTTTTGTGATTTGCCATTTTCATCATTTTGGTTATTTTGTCCTTTTGCTCTTTTGCTCTTTTCTCTTTTGCTCTTTTGCTCTTTTCTCTTTTGCTCTTTTGCTCTTTTGCTCTTTTGCTCTTTTGCTCTTTTGCTCTTTTGCTCTTTTGCTCTTTTGCTCTTCTGCTCTTTTGCTCTTTTGCTTATTTGCTCTTTTGCTCTTCGACTCTTTTTTGTCCTTTTTGTCCATGTTGCTCTTTTTGTCCTTTTTGCTGATGTTGCTCTTTTTGTCCTTTTTGCTGATGTTGTCCCTTTTGTCATTTTTATAGTTTTCATTGACGGGGGATAGATAAATAAAACTAGGACTGTTTGTAATAGAGGATGAAAGTTTGGATGAGACCAATCATTTCTCAAGTTCATAGATATAAAAATGCATCGTCTATAAAAATGCGATAGTAACTCGATATGTCTTTCTGTTAAGTTTTCGGAAAACACTGGGAATACTGGATCGTTTTTATTGTAATTTTGTTTAAATGTAGTTTTAATGCCGAAAATGGACATATATACTCATGCTAGGAGATCGGCATGAGAATATATCAAGCACCGAGTTTGCGATATAAAATGAAGTGAATTTTTCGGGTGCAAATGGCACTAACATAAAAATGGTGTACATTGTAACCTGTATTAACGCCTGCTCTTTAAACAAGAAACAGGAACTAGAGGTTAACCCGCGGCGCAGCCGCGGGGTAAACTCTAGTATTGCATATAAAAACAATATGAAATCTCTATTGAACAGTTAAATATGCAAAGGATTGTAAGTTCTTCATAGTTTTGTAACCTATATTCGGAGTTTTATCTTATATTTAAAGAGTTTAAAAGAATTGTGACAGAAAAAATAAGATAGGGGCAATACAAACACATTAAACTCCTCAGAACAATAACTAAATATAAAAATCAGGGTAAAAACAACAAACTGCAAAACTTGAATGCGCTTCCAGTGAAGTTAGTTCTGTGTGTCAGTGTTGTGTCGGCAGTGCCGTAAATAAGGCGGTGCCACCGATGTCCAGGCACAGGGCGTGGACTCTGGGAGGCGCAAGAATGGCCAGACCAGGCAAGAATATTATTTTTTCGGTTTAATCTTGATAAGTTCCCGCTGCGCCCCTAATGCTCGATTTCAACACATACGTTATATACTTACGTACATGCCAGTATCATCAAAAACGTCTGTTAATTTAGACAAAACATTGCGCTCATTTTTTTTTGTTCTAATTCTTTAAAAAAGTAGATTTTTCTTTTAAAATATTAGATAATTGGTGCACCAATACCAAGATCCTTGTGCGTTATTGTATCACCCTGAATGAAATAAAGTAGGCTTATAAATAGCATTGCTCTAGCTAGGGTACCTATAATATCTAAAAAAAACAAGGGTGCAGTTATAGAAGTTCGCACAGGGCGCGTAAAAGGCTATTTACGGCACTGTGTGTCGGATAAAACTCCGACACAGCAATAAGCCGAGTGCAAACCTCATTTGCTGAAAATTCGGCATAGATGTCCTCAAAACTTGTCTCTTACTTTTTACTATGATTTATAATTAGTGTAAGTACGTCACTTTTTTTCAAATAAAGTCACTCTTTCTTCTGTGAGATTACGCAGGCCCAGTCAAATGTTAACGTTTATTACACCTTACTGTGTATTGTAGGAAAGAGATTGCATGCGAGTCCGGACAGCGACAGACCAAGAGCGCAACGCTCTCCCCTCTTAGCTGTCTGTAAACTGCGCAATGACATGTGCGAACTTCAAGGACGCATTTAATTTTTGCTCGTACTATGACAGCTATTAGGTATATTTATAATACCAGTACACATGTTTGTGTAAAACTTAAAAGTCACAGGTTTCTATTGTTTCGGACGAATCACAAGTGTTAAGTTGATAATATATTCTAATTTGTAAAATAAAAAGTTGTTCTTATTATGCTACTTAATTAAAAATACATACTGACGATATATTTTTTTTATTGCAGGAGATCAGCAGACAGGCAGACGGCCCACTTGATGGAAAGCGATTACCATTGCCTATGGACATTTGCAACAGCAAGTTGCTACAAATGCGCTGCTGCTCCCTTAAGGGAGACTGGAACCTGATCACTAATGCCGGAACACAACTCAAGGTTGTTATGGCGACATACTTTAGACCAGGGGTGGTAGCCATCCAGTCGGGCAAATGCCCTACCACCTGGCTGTGGGTTGTTAAGTCACCTCTTACGACAGGCCGCCCGGCTGCAGGAAATTGTATTCTTTCTCCGTTCCTGCACGGATAAAATTTGATTCACGGATTTATTTGTAAAGGGAGATCAACTTAATAATTATGATTGTCACCAATGGACAATGATATATTCATCTTACTTTAAACTAGTAGACAACTCTCAATAACGAATATACCACTCTATACATAATTTTCCAACAGGCATAAGTGAATATAGTTACGATGTACATATTTTGGAGCTATTTTAGTAGGGTTTACAGCTTTAGTAGTTATTTTAAACATTAATCTCTGATCAATTCGAAATTACAATACAATGTTAGCCAATCACAGCATTATAGTTACATATAAAACTATAAAATAGTGGTGATGTACAAAGGCAAGCTTAACGCTAAAACAGTTTCTCTTCCAGCAAACCTACGACTCTAGCAAGAAGGGGAGAAACAAAAGTTATTGTAATACTTAAATACTATTTGTGAAAAATATGCTATGCCAATAATTTGCTATATATATATATATATACTAAGATATATGATGGATTCACTGACAACTGTCTTACTTAGCATAGCGCTGCTCATGTTTAGGAAATTTTACATATACATATTAAAATCCGTTAAGGTAAACTTTGAGGTACGCAACCGAGACAATACAGCGGACCGCGACACACGGCACGATACTGAGGCATTTTTATCATCTTACAAAACATCACAGCTTCATATATTTTGTATGGTTGTACGAGCTTACAGTCTTATGGCATCATAATTATGTAAGTATATATCGAAATACAGTATCCAATTATTCAAACAGTAATTGAAATTGTTTTATCGTGATATTTTAAAAGTGCATTATGATATTTTAGCTCTCACTCTTTTATACGTAGATTTATTAATTTTTTTTAATATGTGTCAACTCAAATATTTGAAGAACTATTGTCGTCTCTTTTCGCACTCCAAATGTTCTTATTACAATTGCATACAAAGCGTATATATCATGTGTCCTCTGTTACGTGTCGCGGTCGCCTGCACGGTTGCGTGTCTCGAGTAGTACCTTTAACGATGACAGTTAGCGGATTATTTAGTCTCTGGCTTTTCTGTGTTTTCTGCTTTAAGCCTCGGCCCTGGAGGTGTGCCACTTCTGAAAGGCACAGTTTGTACTGGAGCTCCTGTAGATTCCAACGCAGTTGGAAGTTCCAATATCTCAGGCTCATTTGATAATATGTGCTGTGCTTCCACTGCAAAGAAAAACTGAATAAAGTAAACAAATCATTTTTCATATTTTCGATTTCAAAAATAAACAAAATAAGGAACTGAATAATAATAAAATATTATCACGTGACCAAAAGACTGGTCTGTTCCTTGGACAATGCATTAGTATTGTGATACAGCGAGGTAATGCGGCCAGTCTTTTGGGCACGTTTCCAACTTACAGCGGTCTGGGACTAGATTTTATAGTTTAATTTCAATTTGTATATATACTTATTCATAATTTAGTTTAGTTTTTATTACAAAAATGTATTAGTTAATACAAAGTTTATGACGAAAATAATAAAATATATTATTAAAATGAGTAAAAAGAATCCTTTTAGTTGATAGCTCACTCGATAAGACATTATTCAATTTAAAAAAAATCGGTCTCCCTTTTTCAATGCCCAAAAAAAAATTATTTTCTATACTTAACACTAAATATCCACAATCAGTCGCAACCCGACTTTAAATGAATGGCTTGTGCTAATTTTTTTTTTTTATTAATGAGTGTGTTCTCCATTGAGAACACTACTCTTTGTTTTATGGAGAAGTCCTCTCCTGTAGCTTTTGGATATCATGCCTTTTCAGCCGAGATGGGTACGTACGCTGCATTAACTTGACTGCCAATTTATTTACATGCAGAGCCAATCGACATTGGTAGCTCTTAGCAAGTTCTCGAATTTCTTCTTTTGTTGTTTTTACTCCGAGATGTTCGTGAATCTCGCTGTTTCTTATATACCAGGGTACACCTGAGATAGTGCGTAGTATGACATTTTGCAGTCTTTGGATCATAGAAATGTTAGAGTTGCTTGCACTACCCCAGATTTGAATCCCATATGTCCATATTGGCTTTAGTACCATATTATATATAAGCAGCTTGTTGTCTATAGACAACTTACTATTACGTCCAAGTAACCACAACATAGTCTTGTACTTTAGATTCATCTCGTCCCTCTTGGTTTGAGCATGATACTTCCAAGTTAATCTGCGGTCAAGATGCATTCCCAGATATTTAACTCTGTCACTATGTGGTAAAATATTCTCTCCAAGATGTACAGGAGGACAGTCTCCTTTCCTCAATGTGAATGTTATGTGTAGAGATTTCGATGGACTCGCCCTTATTTTCCATTTGTTAAGCCAACGCCATATTTCGTCTAGTCCTTTTTGTAGCTGTTCAGATGCAGAGTTAAGATCCTTGCTAGTGGCTAGTAGTGCAGTATCGTCAGCAAATGTAGCTGTCATTACTCCAGCAACCTCTGGTAGGTCTGCAGTGTATATAGTATAGAGCACTGGACCCAAAACTGAACCCTGGGGTACTCCTGCTTGGATCTTATGTAGTTCTGAGCTTTCTTCTGATTCTTGAACTTGGAATAGTCTATCCGATAGATATGAATGCATGAGCAGATGGTAACTATGGGGTAAATACATTTTTAATTTAGATAACAGTCCTTTATGCCACACTTTGTCAAAAGCCTGTTGTACATCAAGAAAGGCTGAAGAGCAATACTCTTTCTTTTCTAAGGCCTCTCTGATTTTGTCAGCTACTCGATGTACTTGTTCCACTGTAGAATGGCTTTTCCGGAAGCCAAACTGATGGTCAGGTATAATCTTCAATTCAGTAAGTATAGGCAGTATTCTACGCAGTATTATCTTCTCACAGACCTTTGACAAAACTGGTAGCAAACTAATAGGTCTATATGATGCTACATCATTAGGTGGTTTACCCATTTTGTATATCATTATGATTTTCGAGACCTTCCATATTACAGGAAAATATTGTGTTCTTAGTACTCCATTATATATAGTAGTCAATTGTACTATTGCCTTTCGAGGTAAGTGTTTCAAAATTTCTTTTGTAATCAGATCAAACCCAGGAGCTTTGTGATCTTTTAGATTTTTGATAATGCTCCAAACTTCAGACACCGTTACGGGAGTAGGTGGTAGTGCCATTTGATAAGGCTGCGACAAGATAGTGTCAACAGCACTCTCCGCTTCAAAGTCTTCTATGTCGTTGGGCGAAAAAACAGCCTCGAGGTAGTTTGCAAACACATCAGCCTTTTCAAGTGAGGTCCTAGCCCACTTGTTATCACCTTTCCTTAGAGGTGGCTTTGCTTCCTGTGGTCTATCAAAAGCCCTGATAAGTTTCCATAAGGAGTAATTACTAGCTGGTGTAGGTGTGAGAGCCTCTAATTTTGCGCTGAGTGTAATATTGTGCCATTCCTTTATTAATTCTTTGAGTTCCTGAATTGATTTATTGAGCTGTCTTTTATCCTCAGAGTTTCTGCTTAATTGCCACTTGCGACGAAGTCTCCGCTTTTCAAGGATTCTTGTTCTAATTTGGAGTGGAAAGTTTACAGTTCGATTCTTCTGTGGAATTACCGGTGTATTTTTCCAACAAGCTACCTGTATGAGGGTCGTTATATTTTTAGCTGCCTCCTCAATGTCTTCTGGGCTCTTTAAGGCTATTTTCAGATCTATGTTATTATCAATATAATCACTGAATGAATCCCAGTCTGTAAGGTTGTTAGTCAGAGCTGCAGGTCTCTCAGCCGCAATGACCATAGTACTTACTGTTAGCAAAACTGGTGTATGGTCTGACGAGCCATCAAGGCAAGATTCTGGCTTTAGATAGTGCTTGGACAAGCCTCTGGCAATGAAAAAGTCCAACAGATCAGGAGTTTTATTTGGGTCCGTTGGCCAATATGTTGGCTCAAGGGCTGATACAGTGAGCAAATTATTTTCTATGACACTAGATAGCAGCTGTCGACCTCTAGTTGTAGTCAATCGAGATCCCCAGAATGTGTGTTTCGAATTCCAGTCTCCACCTGCAATGAATCGCCTACCCAAGGTGTTGAAGAAATGGTTGAACATGGCATTGGATATATTATGCTTTGGCGGGCAATATACGGCAGAAATATTGAAGTATCCACAACTATCTCTTATGGTTATAGTAGTAGCTTGAATTTGTTCAGTTTTGTATTGTGGCAGCATATTATGTTTTACTGTATCCCTCACTATTAGCGCTGTACCAGCATGTCCCCTTCCATCTGGGTGATTAGTGATGTAGGTTTTATATCCTTGGAATGTTATTGAGGAAGAGGATGTACAATGTGCTTCGGATATAAGCATGACATCTAGTTTGTGTAAATGTAGCAATATTTCAACATCTTCTTTGTTAGGTGTCAAGCCATTTGGGTTCCATGTACCCATACGTAATGATGCCATTATATAAGTTTGTTTACTAGAGTTGTTATGAGATTCATTAGGTTACTCATTTGTTGTAGTAATAGTTCAAATTTTTCATTTTGTTTTATTAACAGCATTTCTATAGATTTGTTTTGTTTATATTCTTTTTCAGGATCTTCTTGTTCCGATATCTCATACTTTTTATGCAGTCTCGGTTGTTTTAAGCTTGCAGCATATGTTTTTCTATTTTGAATTCCGTTGTCACATCCTATATCCAGTGCATGGCCGTTATTTGGTTTGTCATTAGTTTCTTGTGAGAAAGTCACAGCCTCAGTATCAGGAGCAGGTAGTGGTGCAGGAATGGGTATGGCTACCATAGGCTGATTCTGTGTTCTACTTTTTTGGTAATAAGATTTATTTCTGCGGGCTACAATCTCCTTATATATCAGACAACCTTTGTAGTTTGCTGGATGATCAAGGGTGCATAGTGCACATGTTGCAGGTGTATTTTTATCTTTTTTTGGACAATCAGATGTCCTATGCCCTTTGCCACACTTTACGCACCTGTAAGGTCGCATGCAATTGTTCTTAGAGTGCCCATATTGCTGACAACGATGACACTGGACAATTGAAGTAGATTTGCGAGGGTCTTCTATAATTACTTTCTGGTGAAAGATATAATCTATATTTTTGACAGCCTTATTGTTAGGATTCGGCTCAAGATTTACAAAAAATGTAGATGTGGGCATTTTTTCAGGCCCAGAACGAGCATTTATAATTTCACCTCGCACCATATTACCAGTTTTTTCTATTGCCTCCATAATAGCACTATGTGGAGTGCTGTGGTGTAGGTCTTTGATCACTATTCTGTAGCTTCTCAGATTTTTTGGTGTGAATGTATGTCCAATAAGGCCGTTGTCCCGTACTAGAGTTATGACTTTTTTATACGACTCTGGACTATCCACAAGTACTCGGAGAAGTGTTTTATTAACAATTTTTAGCTTAAAATCTGTTTTGTTACATGCCGATTCGAGTAACTTTGATAGCTCGTTAACATCCTGCACACCATATAGAACAATTGGAGGAGGCTTTTGTATTTTTGGGATCGCATTTACGATAGTGTCGTCTGCTGCGTCTATGGGTAAGTTATTGTATCGGTTTTTAATTGGCGTTGTCTCACCAATAGTTGGAGATTTACTTGCTTTCCTCTTTTTTTGACTACGTGAGGTAGGAACTTTTTGCCAGGGTGGGGGTGGTTTTTGTTCAGAAGAAGTATCACGAAGAATATTTTGCAGTTGATTTTCAACTTCGCTCTGGGGAGTTTCTGCTGACGTTGTTTTCGAAAATTGTACCAGATTGCTAAGTGACGAAGATCTAGGTCTATTAAATAGACTAGGGTGAAATACTTGTTGACTCATTGTTTTTTGGCTGGATTTAGTTTGGTTTGAATCACTAGTACTCATTTTTAACTTTAACAGGCGATTCCGTATACCGGTATGTTGTTGTTAGCATTTTTAGCATTGATCAGTTTCAATGCTTAAAATTGTTAATTGAGTTTATGGTACATGGAACGCAACACAGTAAAATGAACGCATCCAATTTGTTTTAGCGGTGTGGCACCGTTGTTTAGGCAATTTACTAATTCGAATTTGCCAACTGACAGCTAACCGCAATGTAATATTTAGATGCAATTTCGTATTTTATTCACGTTTGTTTTCGTAGTTTTATTATCACTGCACTTATCTATCACTTTTATTTACACGATTTTACGCTTTGAAGTAGTGGTTGTAATCATTAAACACCATTTTAGGAAATATTTCACGGAGTGATTTGACAACACGTCTTTCGTAGCGAACACCGGAAACGGAAACATGATCTGTTAAAAATGGATTGTTTTTACCTTTAGGTATCGGAACCCTGAAAATGAGCTTTGAATAACCATAAACAACAACAACGTTTTTATCCGTGCAGGAACGGAGAAAGAATACAATTTCCTGCGGCCCGGCGGCCTGTCGTAAGAGGCGACTAAACAACCCACAGCCAGGTGGTAGAGTATTTGCTCGACTGGATGGCGACCACCCCTGGTCTAGAGTATGCCGCCATAACAACCTTGTGTTGTGTTCCGGCATTAGTGACCAGGTTCCAGTCTCCTTTAAGAGAGCAGCAGCGCATTTGTAGCACCTTTGTTGTTGCAAATGTCCATAGGCGATGGTAACCGCTTTCCATCTAGTGGGCCGTCTGCCTGTCTGCTGAACTCCTGCAATAAAAAAAATAAAAAAAAAAACAATGAATGTGGACAATTTACCAATGATGTTCACTTACTTCTGATCCGGTGCAACTTATTGCCATAAGACAGGTCCCAGTAATACAACGTTACGAAGGTCAATGGTAACATAGGAGCAATTACTGCTTTGTTTTTCGTTTTTCTGTACCTGTAACATAAAAAGTGATTTAAAATTATTTGCCAATAAACCTACGTTGCTCTTGTAAATAAATTACAGAAGTAATTACACCGACACACACAAAAAGAATGTAGTCTGTAATTATCAAAATTTTCAGCGCATCGGAATACATAAGAATATATATGGATCGGGTCAAATTACAGACCACTTTATTTTTATAGAGTGTCGGGTTTTTGTTTTTTATTGGACTTGACTTTATGTTGTTGGTCCGAAGACCTTACAACTTTACCGTTTCGTAACGTGTTATGGCTGGGAGAGAAAAAACGGCGAAAGAAACTTCCCAGCAACACGCCTAGTCTCCTAACGTCCCTCGCAGGGACGTGGAGAGATCTTGATTGGCGGCGCCTGAGACGCCGCCGTCTGTGTCTGTCTGTCCGTGCCTGCCAGCCTGCCGTCCTAACCGCGGGCGGGCTGATCCGGGCCAGCCGTTTTGTGATAACGTCGACCCTGTCCGTGAGGACGTTACGCGGTCGTCGTACGAGAGCCTTTCGCCGAGGCTTATAATCGGACGCGGACACGACGAGCGGATTTCGATGATGCGGCGCGAGATCGAAATACTTACGCGAGAGCGACGTAATGTAGTTTTTGATGGAGGGAAGCTCCAGATCGCGGTGGAGGTCGACGTTACGCATATAGAGGGGAGCACCGACGGCTCTGCGCATGAATTTATTCTGCACGATTTGCAGTTTATCTAATAGGGCAGGCTTGGCATGGCCGAATACCACACTCGCGTATGTCATGATCGGGCGGATGCATGTTTTATACAGAGTAAGCTTGTGTCTGAGGGACATTTTGCTTCGTTTGTCTATCATGGGTGCTAAACGACCCATCACAAATCGCGCTCTATTTCGGACTATAGTGATATGCTCGTTGAAGCGCAAGTTCCGATCTAGGGTGACACCAAGATATTTGGTGTACTTTGCCCAGGGGATTTGTTGGTCGTAGAGCGAAATGGTTTTTAGGCGAAGGCTAGCGCGTTTGGGGGAGCGAAGCGTACCCGGGGAAAAGAACATTGCTGCGCTTTTCTCCGGGTTTGCCTCTATCCTCCATTTGCGAAACCATTCGCCTAGCTCTGTGACAGCTGCCTGCAGCCGGACGCAAGCCATTTGTCGGTTGTGATCCGATGTATAGTGCGGTGTCATCCGCGAAGAGGGCCAACTCCACATCTGGAGTTTTTGGGATGTCGCTGGTGTACAGCGTGAAGAGTAGTGGTGACAGGGCCGAGCCCTGTGGTACACCGGCTGTGAGTGGGTGAGGGGACGAGCGCGTTCCCTCCACTCGAAAACGGAAGCTACGACCTAGGAGGAAGTCTCGCAAGATGAGCACGAGTCTGTCTGGCACACCGAACTGGTACAGCTTGTAAATCAAGCCGTTGTGCCAGACCTTGTCGAAGGCTTTTGCTACGTCTAGGAACAGTGCGGCTGTTCCTATAGGGCGGGGGCGATGGGCAAAGTGAGATAATATGTGCTCCGTGATGCGGTGCACCTGTTGGACGCATGAGTGTCTGGCACGGAAGCCAAATTGCTCATCGGGTATTAGATGTTTGCTGAAGGCAAAATCTCTAAGTCGAGAGAGGATGACCCTTTCGTAAAGCTTGCTGAGTGCGCTCAGTAGGCTGATTGGACGGTAGCTGGACGGTTTATTAGCCGGTTTTCCCGGCTTGTGAATACCGATGACATCTGCCTCCTTCCAGATCGCGGGAAAGGAGCAGTTTGTTATGGCGGCATTGAAGATGCTCACCAGGATTATAATTAGATGGGCGGGTAAAAGTTTTAAAACGCGATTGTTGATGATGCCATCGGTCCCTGGGGCCTTTCGCGGTTTGAGAGACTTGATCAGATCTTGCACTTCTTCGACCGTGACCGTGTCGAGTGTGGTTTCCGCTGGTGAGGAGGATCTACGTTCGACCTCGGAGTCTACTTCCGTCAGCTGTGACTGGTCGACGTTTTGCGTAGTGGGGGAGCATTGAAGCTCTAGACTCTGAGCAAGGCACTCGGCCTTCTCCTCGTCATCGAACGCCTCGGTGTTGTCGGCTCTTTCTAGCGCGGGTATGACAGTAAGGGTGTCTGATCTGAGAGCTCTAGCCAGCTTCCAGTACGCCTGGTGAGTTGGTTCGATATCCCTCAACGTTCTGTCCCAACGTTGTTCCCTGACTTCCCGGATACGTAGTTTAACCTCGCGCTCTAGTTCGCGGAGTCGGACTCTGTTATCCTCGGTGGGATATCTGTCGTGAGCTCTGGAGGCGGCTCTCTTTTCCCTCAGCAGTACCCTCACCTCGTCCGGCAGGCATAAGTGGCGGTCATCCTCCACTGGCACCTGCTTGGACGAGTTCCGCACTGCGGATTGAAGGTGGCTGGTGAGAGCCTCGATTGCCGTCTCCGTGTCTTGGCGGGACTCGATGTGGTCCGGGATGCGGTCCAGGTCTTCTGAGCTGGTTGCCTCGAGGAGGGTCTCAAGTCTCAACCAGTCCACAGAGGTCCTAGTTTCAGATGTCTGGTCTGTCTGTGGTCCTAATCTGAGTATAACCGGACGATGGTCCGAGTCTATCGTCCATCGTTTCGATCGAATGGAACTGAAGGGTTACGCCCCTCAGTAATGCTAGGTCGAGAATGTTTGGGGTCCCCCAGTCGCGGTTGGGGGGGTATCTTGTGGGGGTCAAGGGAGTTAGTATATCAAACAAAAGACTGTCTGATATATTTATGAGTGCTCTGCCATTGGGGTTAGTGGTATTGCAGTTCCACTGCTCGTGTTTGCAATTCAGATCCCCGGCTATTATAACAGCCGGGCCTAAGTTGAATAGGGCTTCTAGGTCTTTCTTATTAAGGGGTTTTTGGCATGCGATGTATGCTGAGACTATGACTAGGGGTTGGTGGCCAGTCATTGCTAGTCTGCAGGCGGATACCTCCATACCTTCTAGTGGGGGGGTGACTAGGGGCATGCAATGTAGAGATCTTCTGAAATAGATCAGGGTGCCGCCACCACGGCCTATCCTGTCATGTCTAGTGACCCGATAGTTAGAGATCTTTGGATCTCTATCACGCGGTTTCAGGAAGGTCTCCTGCACTAGTAGTATATCTACTTGATTGGTAACCAGGAAGTCATGGACCAAGTCGCGCTGGTTACGAAGGCCGTTGGCGTTATAAGTCGCCAGAGTCAATGAGCGTGGTTTATTCCTACCTACATGCGCCATTGGTTACCAGTAACAAAATTTTAACTAGGTTGTTTAGTTATAACGACCTAAGTATCTGGAGGATGTACGCGTGATCCATTTCGATCACGAGTTGATCCCGGAGGGAGGGTTGACTTGACTCTGAAACTTGTCTCAGTTTCCGAGCCAAGAGTTGGACCTCTTCTAGGTCGAAGGGCAAGTTCTTGGCGAATTTAGAATTTAGTCGCCAAGGCTAAGTCCTCCGCTATAGAGTGGTGTGCTGACGGCCCAGAAGGTGCCTTCGAAATGGGGGCGGGGGCGGGGGTGGCCGGGAGTAAGCCGGCCGTAGCTGGGGCGCGCGCCCTTAACGGTGGGAACGCTTCCATCGCGGGAAGACCCGTCCAGTGGTTTACCACTGGAACGGGGGCCGCCACGAATGCGGGTTTGTTCGGCACTTTCTTAGTGCCTTTTTGGGCATTGTCCTTTCCGACCTTACGTTTGGGTCGGGGGGCGGCAGGGCAGCCTCTGTAGTTTGCGGGGTGACCCGCTTTGCCGCAGAGGATGCAGCTCGGTGGCTCCGGAGACTCCCGGGTGCGAGTGCACTCCGGGGTCCCGTGGTCCCCCAGGCACTTGACGCACCTGGGACGGGATTGACAATGTAGGGCAGAGTGCCCATAAAGTTGGCAGCGATGACACTGCCGCAATGCATGTTTTTCGTGTGGACGTTCCACACGAAGGCCAGAGAGGCCACAGACCTTCTGAAGTTCGAAGATCTTTTTCCCCTCTGGGGAGAGGTCAAGGACAACCAATACCAGGTTTAGAGGCGACTTTGTGGCGTCGCTTCTGTGCATACGGTGCACTTCGTGCACCGGTAGCGCTTGAGATTTAAGGTCCTCGAGAATGTAGGAACACTCGATTTCCTGTGGGAGTCCGCGGATTACAGCCCGAAGGCGTTTTTCTTCCGACAAGGCATAAGTATAATAACCGATTTTACGGTCACATAATAGAGATGTTAGGGCGCGGTGGTCACTTGAAGACGTTACCATAACTTTGATGCCGTGTTGGGTATCACGGGCTTCTTTAATAGAAATTGCCTTACCTGGCAGTTCCGAAGCGAGTTGGAGCCAGTGGGCTTTTTCGCGGATAACTAGGGGTGGCGGTGGGCGCTGGGAAGATGGCCTAGGGCGGCTGGAGGGTGCCGCTGTCGGTTTGCTGCCCGCAGTGGGTGTGGGGTTGGGGGGGACCTCCCTCTGGGTCTTACGCTTTTTCGAGCGATTGACAGTTATAAAACCGTCATCGTCTTCGCGGTCAAGGGGGATGTTCGCGGGAGGCGCGACATCCATGGGGGTTAATTCATCAGCCAGTGAGAGAGGGGCATCCCTGAGGTATTGCGGACCTTCAGGGGACAAGTCGATTTCTCGACGAGAATCGATTACTCGGTGGATAGGAGATCGCGAACGTGATGTCGCTGAACTCGCGGAGCTCGAACGCGGTTGTCCCGACGCGGAACCGCGGGAATACGAGGCGCGCGATTTTGGTGCCACACGGTGCGTATCGCTGAGCGGGGGTGCGGGCGGCGGGCGAACCGGTAACGTAGCGGGTACGGACGCGGGGGGGGGCGAGCGCTATGGCGGAGCGCAGGTAGTCCGCGGTAAGCGCGGCGGCGGGGGTCGCGGGGGGTGCGATGGTCGCGGCAGACGCGGGCGCGGGGAGGGGGGCCTGCCCGGGGGCCCCTTGCAGGTGTAGCGGTTTCTCGGAATTAAGTTCCGAGATAACGGACGCGATTGATTGGGACTCCGCAGTCCCCAAAAATTGATGTAGTACGTGAGGGAATTGCTGCCGTAAAAACGACAGCAAACCCTCTAACGGCGATGGAGAAGACTCCACGCCGTCCATTGTCCCTAAAGGGGACGAACGATTTGGTGGAAAAACCACCTGATGACGCACTTTTCACTGCACTGTCATAGAAAAAACACAAATCGACCGTGTGAGCGAACGAACACAACGAACACGAATAACGGACTGCCGAGGCGGAACGGGAGACGTGCGCGCGCGACGAACGACAGCGGGCGAATGTAGAGTGTCGGGGTGAAGGTAAGGAAAGGAATGCTCCGGTGGTTCGGGCATGTGGAAAGAATGCATGATGAAAGAATGACTAAACAGATATAAAATGCAAAAGTGAATGGATGCAGAAGTCGTGGAAGGCCACGACACACCTTCCATGATCAAATTAATCGTGTACTAGCGGAGGGTGATGACAGGAGCCTTAAGAACAGACGAGTGTGCATGACAAGAGTTATGAATGTCAAAGAAGCAAGTGAGGTGTGTAAGAATGGGCCTAAATGGCTCTCTGTTGTTCGTGCCTACCCCGCAAGGGACCTGGCGTGAAGTTATGTATGTATGTTTATTTTTATAGGTCAGTTATAAATTTCTAAATTAAAAAAAAATGTCTTAGTCTATCCTCTCTTCTACTCTCCAGTACAACTAAGGGATGGAAAAGTCTATATGTACGATGAAGATGAATGTGTCGTTGATAGAACTTGAAAATTACTATCAATAAAAAAATCTGCAACAACGTACCTACATCAGTTTTTGAGTTAAGGGTATAAAATTATTTCCGTCACACGCATTTTTAGAATGCAGTAGGCAAATGGCAAAAACAGTGGATATACGTCGTCAAAAATGATTAAGGCTGGTGCGCATTTTTACTACCTTTAACTGATTGTTAAAACAAATTAATCACTAAGTATAATAAAACTACGTTTTAACGGTTTTAAGCGCGGTAATTTTATTTGATTTTGGTTTTTCCGACGTTTCGGCCACTTTTCAGTGTAGTAGGTTCACTTTTCAGTTTAACAATACTCGTTGACACTTGACATCTTTGTCTTCCGTGATCACGGCCACTGAAAAGTGGCCGAAACGTCGGAAAAAACAAAATCAAATAAAATTACCGCGCTTAAGACCGTTAAAACGTAGTTTTATTATGTATACAAGTCGCGAAAACTTAAGAAAATATTAAATTAATCGCTGTTTAACCATATATTTTTAGTGATTATTTAATTTTAATCGTCGGTTAAATGTCTATACACACCAGCCTTAGTATACTAAAATATATTGAGTAACAAAAAATAATACTTAAATAAATAAAACTTTTTTGTCACTTCTTTCTTGAGGACACGCTAATTCTCGAATGTTGTAGCGCTGACTTGAGGAGGCCCTTCCTCCAGCAGTGGACTGCGATTGTCTCACGACCAAATTGTTATTTGAAATCCACAATGACTTAATTGCCAACCCAATATGTACTTACATAATACATTAAAATTAAAATGTTATATAAAAGGAAAAAAATATTGCTTATAACATGGAAAAAGAATACTATCCAGGCTCTTCCAGGCTCATAATAGATTATTCTAATAATATCTAACTACAATTGTATACAATAAGGCAAGGATTAAGTGTTGCCAACCAATGCAAAAACGTAACCAGCATTATGAGAATGTTATGTTCCCAACAGATGGCAATCTGGGATGTCTGGGAACTATATTTTATTTAAAAGCTTTTCTTTCTGTATACCTATATTGTTTATATATAAGCATTATTTTGTTAGGTAATTTACTTTATAGTTTAGATTTAAATGTTATAATTATAACTATAATATGTTTGTATAATTGAAAAATATAAACATTTCCATTGTATTCTGCCATTTTTGTTCTAGTAAATTTATTTACAAGTAGCTGTGCCTATCACTTTGTTTCTGTCGTACTTGTACTTTATCTTCTGCACCGCACATGATATGAATATAATCATAGTCAAAAGTGAGCCATAAAATTTGGTTACAATACTTATTTTTTTATTATTAAAATCCATTGAATTGAAAGGTTCTATTTCATTGATCATTTAAGATTTTACTACACACAAACTGTTGTTCATTCTTAACAAATATATATTTGGCAATTAAACTGCACAAGGTCACCTTTTAAGGTCCCCAAAACTTATTTCTGATGCCCATAAGCTTTTGTCATCAGCAGCGATATTTACTAAGCTACACTTACGACCTTTTTGCTAAGTATGTAACTTTATGTCAATGATACATACCCAGCAAACATTGCAGTAGCGGCAAAAGCATAAAATGTTGTTATCCATAGAGTCACATCTCTAGTTCTGGCTATCTGCATGGCCATTTGAACTTCTCTGTCTTTCTGTAATTTAAAACATATAACCTATAAACAGTGTGCAACTCCCCTGAATTGAAAACATAAATATCATATTGCTATATAGATAAATATGAAGTACATTTTTAATTAGATTTTTGCTGCTTCTTCTTCTTAAACACTTATAACACTTTGAGAAATGGTGTACATGGAATAGGAAGCAAATTTAAATTTTAACTTACACCTTCAACAAGTATTCTTCCAGTTACAGTAGAATTTAGTTTGCATAAAAACTTTTGAAATGAATTGATTTCAAATTAGGAATTTTGTATTCAGAATTTTGTCTGTCTCTGGTGTCCTATTAGTTACATTTCTATGACATAAAACTTGTACAACACATTTATTTAAAAAATGAAAAAACACAAACAGAGATAATAGACTAAAATAAAAAATAACATTAGCCAGGTGCATCACTGTGGAGTTTCTTATCCAATTTACTTAAAACAGCACTAATTAGAAAATGGTACAACATAGTTAACTACTACATTGTAACTTTTTTAAGTATATAATAATATGTATTATGTAAGTCTTTAAAAAAATGTTCTTTACTAGAACTTAGTTTGAATAAAAACAATTAAATTTAGCAGGAGATATTTAAAAAATGAAGTACTCAAAGTGCAATAAAAGACCAGAGCATCTTCATCATCTTATGGCCTTATGGTATTCCAGTGGAGTCCTTAGTATTCTTCAATAGTTAAAGCGGACTTTAATGTCTCATTGTAATAGCATTAGTACATATTCATAATATTTTATTATTTACCATCCCTTTCACAGCATTTACCGTCCCTTTCAACAAAATTCTAACTAAAATAAAAACATTTAATTATATAAATAGATTAATATGTTAAAATTACCCCTTAGTTTAAACTTGAGCTTATTGGGCACTGAATTTTAAGTAGTGGGGGGGGGGGCGGATAGAAGAGGAGGAGAAGTACTTCTCCCTTCTGCAACCCCCTTATCCAGGAGACATGTAGTTCTTGAGATATTGATTTTTTTCATTCTTTTGTTTTAATATAATGCGATGATGGAGGGCAGTCTGTTCTGGCACTCGCTGGCCGCTACCACAGCATGCTCAGGTAGGTGTGGAAAAGACAAGGTTTAAAATGGGGTGAGCCAGGTAGATAAAAAAACACAAAAAAGGGGAAAACAAATAAAAGCTTCTTCCAGTATTAGTTCACAACCACCACCACCTGAAACAATATCAATATATACACATACAGTACAACACCTTTTTTAAATTTATACACACAAAATTTGTTATAGGTTTACAATTTTATATTATTAACAGAAATATATTTGGTTAAAATATTAAATATAAGACAATTACATATGAGGGTAAGGAGAGTTTTAATTTTAGTAGGTCTTAGAATTTTAGCTGGTAAGATATCATACAGAGATATGGGGTAAAGGGGACAGTTAAAAAATATATGGTTGATAAAGCCTTCTTCTGTATTGCAATCACACAGTGGGGAGGCATGAACTCCAATCCTATGAAGATGAACAGGGGTACAAGAATGGCCCAGTCGCAACCTACAAATTACTGAGGTGACTCATTTTTCAGAACTGCAGAATTTATAGAACCATGATTTGATAGGGATCTCTGAAGAAATATCTTTATAAAAACTCCCTTTGACCAGACTGGAGTTTGTCCAACTAATAGGCTATTCCCCTTTAAGGTCTTGCAGAGCTTTAGAGCAGAGATCCTGAGGGAGTCTGGAGTAGTCAAGACATCCTGAAACTATTGCACTCTTCGCTAAATCATCAGTGAAGTCATTGCCGGTTATATATTAGTTATCGTATTCACAATAATATGAAAACTTTAAATATCCAAATTTTCATGTCAATAATATTGATGTTGTGATGATTGAATAATGTCGATATTCATGCTGTATAGAATTAGTTCCTTTGCCTGACATTTAACACAGTGAAGTAAAAACTTTGTCTGTTAATATTATTATTAATCTGAGGTTTATTTACAATTTACACAATATAATGATTTTAAGCAATGGCGTAATATCGTTGATTTTATAATTATTAATTATTTTGGTCATGTCGTATATGTTACATTAGCAGACAATCCAAATATTAAATAACTAATTGTGTTTTTATTATATGATGATAAAATTAAAAGTTATCCTCCCCCTCCCTACTTCCCCAGAGCGCTACTTAGAATTTAAGTATCAAACATCTATAGATTTACCACAACTGTAAATTTATAAATAGACTTGATCTAATAAATCTTAAAAAAAAAAACAAAAAATGACAACCTTCATCTTATTCTGCATCTCTTCTTGTTTTTTCTGCATAACTGAACTTGAGAGTATACTTCCCATTATGTTTTTATTATGCGAAACAAAAGTTGAGTTAAAAAATAATAACTGAATGAAAATTTGAACTCTTGTCTGAAAGTCTGAACTCGAGACCCGATCACAAACTACTATGGATACTACGTATCAGTGTCATAACAGAGTACAATTATTTTTCTTAGAGGTTCTTTGCGTTCTATTAGTTAGTACTTATTGCAGTAGATGTCACTGTTCTCAAATTAAACACCAAATTAAGTAAAATAATATGTTTCGTTATACGCAGTTGTTTTAATACTTGTTTAAGAAATATTTGAAATGTTTTTATGTTTTTGCAAGCCATATCAGCTAATAAATATATTTTAAAGTATGTTAGTTCTATTCCTCACCTTTTTCAAATTATAAAGTTCTTTTTAACTTTAATTACTGGATTTTTGATGAATTGTCGATTTAACAAAAACTTGTGTCAATTATGTCAAAACCAAAATGACATTCCGATCGATAAGAGTAGAGGTCTATGTAAGAGTCACACTCGTGAACGTATGTACTTTGTTTGTGTTTTGATTGTTTTTCGACAACTTTGTTTAATTCCTGGACTCCGAAGACTTCGCTTATCACGTTGGACTTACACATGTACCCTGAACACCGATTTGTTCTCTGTTTACTTGGATTATGACTTCTTCTGAAAGAGGTTGTTGTGTGCCCAGATGCGGTAAAACTCGTAAGTAAATCATTCTAATTCGAAATTATTCCTCTCTAAAATATTATAATAGCTGCGAAACTACTTATGTAGTTATCAGTGATAGTTTCTAACAGTTGTAACTGGATCGTCTGTTTCAGAGAAGGATGGCAAGCGGCAAACGGCACCAGATTAGATGTGGATACAAATGATGTTATGAAAATGTATGCCTTTGAATATTTTAATAAAAGCAATCATAATAAATCACGCTACCGCTAAATTGTTGTTTTATTTAATTACTATAAACATTTTTTGAAAAGGCTTTTGGGAATTGCAGGAGTTAAATTATTAACTCCCGCAATTTCCAAGTAATATAAAAATCAAAATAATACTGGACGCCCTTGACGGTTTTTGCCGTCGTATACCGATAGAGTGCGTATATATATTATGACTGTTGACCAAGAAGCTTACACACTTGTGTGTAAGCTTCTTGCTGTTGACTCTATACATACATACATACATAACTTCAAGCCAGTTCCCTTGCGGGGTAGGCACGAACAACAGAGTGCCATTTAGGCTTATTCTTACACACCTCACTTGCCTCTTTGACATTCATAACTCTTGTCATGCAAGCTCGTCTGTTCTTAAGGCTCCTGACATCACCTTCTGCTAGTACACGATCAATTTGATCATGGAAGGTGTGTCGTGGCCTTCCACGACTTCTGCATCCATCCACTTTTGCATTGTATATCTGTTTAGTCATTCTTTCATCATGCATTCTTTCCACATGCCCGAACCACCGGAGCATTCCTTTCCTTACCTTCACCCCGACACTCTTTTTCAGACCAACTCTCTTTCTTACTTCGGTATTACGAACGCGGTCCGCGAGCGTCACTCCGCAGATTTTGCGCAGTGCTCGCATCTCGACCGCGTTTACTCTACTTTCATGCTCTTTCTTCCATACCCAACTCTCGCTTCCATACGCGAGCGTAGGTACCAGCACCGCGTTGTGTACGGCGAGCTGGGCCTTCTGGCTGAGGTTCTTAGCGCCTAGAAGTTTACCTAACGCTCCATTTAAACTATTCCCCAAATTCACTCTTCTTTCTATATCAGCGGTGTACCTTCCATCCCTGCTAAAAGCACATCCAAGATATACAAACTCATTCACTTGCTCCAGCATAACATCATCGACCATTATCCTTGCATTCGTTCTGGTTTCTTCTCTTTCAAACACCATAACCTTTGTTTTCTTCGCATTCAAATAACCGACTCTATACCCGTATATATAAAATACTCTGTGCTACGTATTCAGTCAAGAAGCTTACACACAAGCTTCTTGTATTCAGTGACCACCATACCACACTTCACACCACAGAGAACCAAGTATCCATGGACCTAGGTTTCCTACTTCAGTGCAAGTATCACAGAACACTGACAATAACTGACAATCAGTTACAGATAGGGTTGTTAAAATGACTAATTATTATTATAAAAAATATTATTCTTATAATCAATTTTTTTTAAGACATCGCTTATAATAATTATGAATTAAATATTTTAAATCGATTTTTGTAAATAGTGTGTAGATTTTGTATTCTTTCCTTTGCTTAATATATACCACGATCCTGGTTACCAAACGTTTTAAGTTACAGTACACCGTACATAGTACGGTTACAGTTTTAAGATCGAAGTTATATTTATTCAAATATCCTACTTCACATCTAGCATTGCAGAACCCTCTTCAAATAATTTTACTAGCAATTTCATGCTAGGTCGATATTTTGTGGTATTGTGATTGTTGTGGCTAGGGGGATAAAATAATTCCCCAAAGTCCCCGGCGTTGAAATTTTCGTCCGCAAAAATGTACCCATTCGCAACATAATGCCCCAAAATAGGAACAAAAACTCCGAATCTGAAGACCCTGATGGATGAGTGATATATCCTACACACATGAGGCCTTTCGTTTGTTTCCGTGCCCCATTTGAGGGTCTGAAAGAATTATTCCATGTTTAACATTGAATCACCTCACTCACCTCAGCCTCACTTTTTGTAATTTATGTCATATATCACATGTACATATGGTCTTATGAGTTTGATTTTTATACCTCTGCTCCATTGAGGATAATGATTCCAAAACCCTTTACCAATTTTACTTCATTCACTGGACCCAGGTGGTAGGGCATTTGCCCGACTGAATGGCTACCACCCCTGGTCTAAAGTATGTCGCCATAACAACCTTCAGTTGTGTTCTGGCATTAGTGACCAGGTTCCAGTCTCCCTTAAGAGAGCAGCAGCGCATTTATAGCACCTTTGGTGTTGCAAATGTCTATAGGTGATAGTAACCGCTTTTCATCAAGTGGGCCGTCTGCCTGTCGGCTATACTCCTGCAATAAAAAAACCCTATCTTTTTAACCAACTTTAAAAAAAAGAAGAGTTTCTCAATTCGTCGTGTAAGTTAAGTTTTCTTGTATTGTATTCGATATATGTAATTAAATTTTTATTCAAAGTCGTGTAAATATATATATTTATATATATGTTCAGCCACAACTTTTTTGTTTCTGAATCGATTTCGACAATTCATATTGCGTTAGAGTTAATATTGTTTCTAATTGGTCCCATACAAATTTTATGGCTTGTAAGTACAAACGTACGCTATCGTATTTTATAAAATTAACCTATTTAAAGAAAATAATTAAATATTCAACATGACTTGCTTAAATGGAATTCACTTTTGTGGGTCCCTTTTAGTAGTTCGTGGACCCTCTGATTTTGTTTTCACTGACGTACCCTTTGAAGTTTAATATGGACCCGTTTAAGGATGGGGATCTAGGATAATGATAGTGTTAGTAAGCGTTTCGCGCAGATGTAGCGATGGGTTTATTGCGTATTTTTAACGCTATAAACAAGACGCTTTTGGCCAGTAACTAACCCTTAATATTATCTCAGATCGAGCAAGGACATATAGGAATAGGATATAACATTGCTAAGAAGTGTCATTGTATTTAATTTTATATTTATGTGAATGAGGTAGACTGATAGCTATTTCCCATATCTTGCTATTTACTTGCCTTACCGTTGGTAGAATTTATACCTATGGAGCTCATACCCAATTTTAATCAGTAGTAAGGAAAATCAACAAATGAACGGTTGGTAAGATAAAATGCAGCTAAAAAAAATCGCACTGGATTAAAATTCTGTAGCATGACGCTTTTAAAGCGGCCTTATTTCTATTACATTAGGGATATTATCCGCTTTTAAAATCTATAAAGGTGCGGCTTCATCTGCTAGTGTTATCCAAAATTGTTAAGGACGTTAAATATCATAATACTATATATATATATAAAAGCGTATATTTTCTAACGTTTTAAATAGGACGCATTCGGCAAGTCTTAACGGTGTTATTCATATAGTTTAATAACCTTCAAGAACCCTACAAACTCACTCTAACTCAACATGAATAGGACCGTAAAAATTTAACACTAATAATATAAAGTAAAAAAAAATTAAGATAGCGCTATTGGAAAATAAATGTTTTATCCGTCAGCAGACCATCTCTGATAAAAATAAAAAACCAATAATACAGAAGAAACTTATTTATTTACCTAAACAAATCAGTCTTTTTTTTTACAAAGAAAGGAATGATGTTAAAATTCAAAGTCGGTGGGTACACGAGATAAATTGGTAATTTACTTTTCGGCCTTGTCGCCGTTGGACTGTTCCTTGACTTCCTTGCGCACTGGCCCGGTTTGGGTAATAGGCACTTTACGCTCCCCTTCAACTGCTGGAGGCACTTTTTTAGGAGCAACCACAGTCAGCACGCCGTCTGAAGAAAGCTTCGACTCGACCGTTTCAGGTGTACAGCCCTCTGGCAACGCGTATCGCCTGGTAAATTGACGAGAAATATACCCATGCTGATCCTTCTTTTCCTCGTGTTTTCCTTCAACCACTATGTATCCATCTGCAGTCTTCACACTGATCTCCTCCGGGGAGAAATGTTGCACGTCTAAGTTCACTTGAAACTTGTCTTTGTCAGACTTGATGCTGGAACCGACGTCTCTGGTAGCAGCAGCAAGGTGACGCCAAGGTCGGTAGTACTCCCTGGTAGCCAACGGACCGGCCGCAATCGACAAGAGATCATCTGGTGTCAAACCCAAGCCAAAATGCTGGTCTATCAAACGGCGAGGATGATCATACTCGTAATCAAACAAGAACGGTAGCAAAGACATTTTTCCTGATATAGAGATAGCTAATAACCTTCACCGAGTAAGAAACAGTAGCGAAAAATCTACTACAGTTCGTAATAATATCGCTCTATCAAGCAGTCGACTCAAACTAATGGCGAACTCAAACCTCGCTCGCGTATATAAACTAGCGCTGTTTGCCAGAGAACAGTAGAACTTTCGCGAATTCAGGGCTTTTCAAACTGAGGGTCGCTTTAACATAAAGTATGAATCAATAACTTTTAAGTTAGATCACGTATTTTAAATTGTTAGTAACTTAGATCCCGTAAACGTCTAGATAACGCATGAATTGCACAAAAACGGCCCCAATAAAAGTGCACTACAATTAGTGCACTTGCTCCCCACGCATGTTACTGTCGTTTCGACTACTTTACTGGTTAGAGTTCTCGCAAAAAAAATCATTATGCCGCCAAGAAAGGATAAGATCTCATTTCATCCGTAACTTTAACACTTTTCTCATAATTTCTTTATGAAAGCATAAAATTTAATTTCGATAAATCAAAGGTTATCGTATTGATTGATGTTGTCAGGTGACAAGTGAGAGTTATTTTCCAAAATTTGTTTTTTTTAATTAATTTGGATTACACATAACGGCCTTTACCCAGTATAAGCCCATCGAATCGTTCCAAGTCCATGACTACAATTGATTTCACTGACTTTTAGCGCGGGATAATCTTTGGGGCATAACTAGTCGTCTAATAACCTTCATCAACATGTTGTGTAATATAAAAACAATTTTCCATTACGAATAGTTTTTTTAGAATTACATATTACATTACAGCACAGATATTTTATTGTGAATTAAAATGACTAATATATACATATACTAAACTATGTTGTTAACTCATTTGTGCATGTAGTTAATTTCCTATGGTTTGTTCCAAGACACAAAACTTTTGTTGGTAATACTTTAAATTATTACAAAACAATCTTAAATCACTCGAGTTATATTAAAATCATAACATTTATAGCGATTAAATCATAATGATGATTTAAACTTCTCACTTACACAAAAAACATTTAATTATAAAAAATTAGGGTACTATTTTTTCGCTGACATCTCCAAAACACGCACACGTTGATAGTTTTTGGAGAGTAAATATAGCAACGCTTTGCGTTTTAGATGTCGTTTTTCGCGGTGTTGTTTGGTAGCAATGCTCTCTCTGGACATATTATACCGTTATGGATAGTAACTAATTTTATCCGAAAAATATTATTTTATTTTATTTGTCAATACATAGTTTGTTTTTCGATTGCAACATACAAATCCTTTAGTTTTTAGATATGCAGTATCTACTAAACGAAGCGTAAACTAAGTTCTTGGAAATATGTCAACGTATGTAGATTTAGTTTCTACAATAATATTTAATGGCAAACACACTTCAGCGTTATGTATTTATTTATAAGTATTTTAGCGAACTATAATCAAAGCATATGCACTTCTCAGTGGAGCTTCCTCCAATGTTCTCTATTATGGGTCAAGTGTTTTACTTATTTATATAAGACGACACGTACTGTTTCCTTGCTTTGATCCTTATACCTACCTCTGCTAGCCTTGGCCTTCCCTTCCCTCTCCGTACTTTCAGTTTGCCTTCGATTAATGTGCATAAGGTGACACGACTCACAACAAATAAACATCTTTTCGTTTCTTTCGTCAAGTATTAAGTGTTATTAATCTTCTTTTCTTTCCAATATATTCTCCCTAAGCACTTTCAACACAAAATGTAAAATTATCGTCCATTAGGTGTCCTTGAAGAAATCACCATCAATGATAAAACCGCTGATTGCAACATAATATTTGCGTTTAGAAAACGTTATTCTGTTAAAGATGAGATATTTTTAATGTATGCTTTTTTAAGTTTCTGTCCTCAAATGCAAAAAACTACAGTTAAAGTTCTTTGCCATTATGGAACTTTTCATTCGTCGTGACTGGACTGACTCGCACTTAGCTGACAAAAATATTATTTAAAGCATTTAATCGACAACTTATAATTTGAAACAGTTTTTTAACTTAAATCAGTCATAACTTGTAAGTCCAAATTCACAGCTTTTTAATTTCATAAATTCCATGAAGTAATAAATTAAGCTAACTTGAAAATTAAAATCATTAGGTATTATATTTTTTATTTGAACCTTATTTAAAATGAGCGTGAACGACCCGAATTTGTTAACTCTGACATACGATAGCGAAGCCACACACACACATCCAGAATGTTCTAGAACTCTAGAATGTTCATTCACAAATTGAATGGTATATTGTACTTTTTGAAATTTTATACTTACAATGACATCTAGCGTTGAATAGCAGTACCAAATGCCTGAAGATAAATTGAAGATTGGCAGAAAACCTTTAAAGTACTCAACTTCATTTAGGTGTGGTTGTTTTAAAAAAATTTTTAGATAATTATATCCTGAAAAGCGATTTTCATATGGTCTAGAATAAATGTGAGAGTATCGTCTTCTAACTCATGACACCTAGTGCGGAAAGTGTAAAACATTCTCAAAACATAATGTACTTTTAAACATGACTTCGCACAGTGTATAATAATAATCTAGTCAGAGTCAAGTGTAATATTGGATTTAACCTCTAAGCGCCCGCGTGCCTTAAAAAAGTACTTCAATGAAAAAGTGATTACAGCGCCGTACCATATCCAATTTCATAAAATAAACGCCAAAGGTACTATATTAAGTATCCAAACTTCAGGCATTGCTACTAGTTTCAATTTATACATACATAACTTCACGCCAGTTCCCTTGCGGGGTAGGCACGAACAACAGAGTGCCATTTAGGCTTATATTATAGCTTCAATTTATAGCTTTTATTAAAGTAGTAAGTAGCCCGAATGGCGCTCTGTTGTTCGTGCCTACCCCGCAAGGGAACTGGCGTGAAGTTATGTATGTATGTATTAAAGTAGTGTATCCAAACAGATGTTCGAAGTTTTTATTTATGTGTGACCAAGCAATAATACCAACAAAAACAAAAGAAATTCGTCTTTCTTGACTTAATGTGGAACAAGATCATTAAGTGTGAAAATTAGTCTTAATTTATTAATGAAATCTTTACGATTTGTGTTCATATGCTTATAGATGCTTATATACTATATTTGCTGTTTACATCAAAACTTTATATGAATCTATGGGTGTCGGTAAAATTAAACAAATCATATATTATAAACTGTATTGTGTATATTAGAAGTAACTATTTACATGAGCCTTAATACTTAATTACTTAAACTAATAATCTGGACGACAACGTCACGTTGTTTTATCTCGCGAATAATAGGCTTCCCTGGCGCGTGCCGTGGGAACGATTGCCCGCGGACTTACGGCGTAATGGTATACCTAAGACTGCCTGTCCTCCAGTACTCGGCTACGGGCGGCGTTCTGCGGTGCGTCGGAGTTCGATATCGCGGAAACGAACGAACATTCCCGAGCGCACGTCGGCTGTATTTGCCTCGTCAGAGATCTGAGATATAGTGAAAATTATCTTAATTCAAAATTTAAGACCTTTTAATAGAGTTTTGGTTTAATAAAGGCTATCATGATTGTTTCGAATGTTTTAAATAAATAATATTAAAATAAATGCTTCTCTTAATTTTAAAGGATTTCTTGTTATAAAATTGGTTTTTAAGTTTAATTTCATTTTTAATATTATTGAAGGTAGTTGAAAAAAAATTGATGTTGTAAAAGTTTCTTGTTTCAAGTCTAGTGCTTTTGACCCAAAAGCTTAGCAAAAGGTAATCTATTTTTGTCCTTTTTTTGCTTCTCCTCGTTCACTTGATACAAGAACAAAAATATCATACTTATGCAATTACTGTAAAGTAAAATTTTTAAAGTTCAGTCTTGGGTTTTCGCCGTTTAAACCTTTTTTAAGGACTTTGGGCGTTTACGTTATGAAACCGTTACATAACCTGGGCGTCAGAAGGTTAAGAATGTTTAAGTTTCAGAGTTATTTTCAAATACTGACTGAGGCCGGTGCTATAAACTAATAAATCTAATATTTCCAGTTACGTATTGTGCCATTATATACCAACGAATAGGGTCTAATGGCCTTGGTTGGCTCAATGTGCCCGCGATTGATAGCCGGTTCCATTGCTTGCTTGCTTTCTTTGCCATCAGTTCAATTTTAACATTACTTGTATGGAGCCTATGTAAAATTTTAACCGATAGTAATTCAAATGAACAGTTTGTAAGATATTGGAATTGGCCAATAATATATAGTTTCTAGGCTTACCAAGCCATAAAATAAAAAAGTTATATCGAATACACTTATGTCATAAACGTCGTCATCCCACTGTCATCATTTTTTGACGTTTTTATTTGTATTCCTATTTCCAGAGATGTGTTTAGATATCGATTTAAATATCGATAAATTCATCATATTGTATTTATATCATCGAATATTTTCATTACGACATTTGATGATTTCTTAATTACGTTACCTAGATAACACGCTGATAGTATAAATCTCAGAAAATAGATATTAAAAAAAATCTATTTTTTCAGTTTATGATGTAACACTAATTTTATGAATCTTTTTCTAGTAACGTTGCTAGTATTTATTATTCGAAGCTGTTACAAACTTATTGCCAATAAAACAAACGGCACTAATTAGTTATTTTAAAATAATTACACAATTCCTTCTTTTCATTTTATTGAACAAAGGTAAACTTTTATTATAAAATAAGTAAATCACAAGGCACAAATGAACTTCTATACAAAACAAAGGCTTAAATAAGTAGTGACACAAGTCTTTATAAAGCAAAGAACAAGTATTCGGCACAGACTGTAATGCTCCCGCTACACCTGTGTTAATACTGGTGTTAGTGACTCTGTCGGAATGTCTTACTTTTAGCGTTAAAAAAGACGCGTTAACGATTAACTACATTACTAATACATGAATTATTATTGGTTCATGTTTAACGTCAGTAACAATGTTGCTTCTCAAATAACACATTAAAAGTTTAGTTACATCTACTTAATGTATGTATTATTTAAAAGTATTACGAAGCAGTTATAGCAGAGGCATAACCACAAATTAATAAAATCGGTAAAATGCTATCATGTTTGACAATTTTATCTTTAATATCGGTATTACCATACTACTATATCATAAAATTGATATTAAAATCGGTATTTTAAAATAGATTTTATCGATATTCCGAGTTATCGATACAACCATAACCCTAGTAAGTATTCCTTCAAATTCCTTGTTTCATATTTGATAAAGTTTCATTCATTTATAGTAGCGTAGCGTAGCGTGAGGGCAATTCGTTCGCCGAACTAAAGTGACAAAGTGAGGTTTAGCTGGCGTTTTTATTCTAGCAAAACAGCCACAAGTGTAGTGCGTCGCCTGTAATAATATCCTCAAGTAATTTTTAAACATTTTTATACGTAAATAAGTGTAAGTGAAGTGAAAGACGAAGCTTGCCCGCTGTAGCACTTAATGTGATCATTGTTTTTTGTGAATATACGAAAGTGACTATGGCTGATAACTCAAAACTAACTGAGGAGGAGCTATTAGAGATCAAGGAGCAGTTTACACAGGTATTTGTGCTATAAATCTATAATTCTTACGTCATCCGGCATCATTGATTTGTTGAGGAGTACGCTATTTGGGACATCGCATGTTTTGCAATTTTTCTAGTGTTTGCCATGTAAGGAATGTTATGTGGGTATATGTTTGGTTGCTATCCGCGATATTTTTTGTAGTCCACCTTGGACCTTACGAGGCTTTTACGAATTAATTAATATTCATGACTTGATGCAAAATAGCTATTTTATAGATACCTAAAGTCTGATCACGATTTTGTATTATTGTATCACCAAAGCACCTAATGATTTATTTAATCTTTATCTATATATTTTTCCGTAATATTTAAGAGTAGTTTAACTTGATAATATTAGTATTTTTTACAAATACTGTAAATGGATATAAGTTCTTCTATGCATATGCCCTTCAGTAGACTTTATTGAAATTCTTTTTAATGATAGATAAAAACTGAATGGCTAAAAGCTAGTTATATAGTTAAACCACTATAAATTTACTTAACTTAATCTTTAATTTGCTTTTATTTGTTCTCATCCTAAATTCTCATTGTCAAAACTGTAATCTTTCAATTTATTCATCACATTATCACAACAAAATATGGTACCTACTTGATATGAAAAATATTTAATCTCTAATTAGGTTCAAAAAAAATTACCCTCTGATTTTATATTTTTATTATGTAAAATAGGGTATTTTAAGATACTAATTTGAATATTTTTGTGTTTTAAGAGTTAGTTTTTTTTATAATTTTTCGTGTTCAACTATTATTATTTTCTAAAGTTATCGGTAAATTATTTAAAGTGACCTTTAGTGAAAAATCAATCTTACAGAGCTTATATTGAAAAATATACAGCTATAATTTGATACCATTCATTGATTACATATATACATACAAAGCTTCACGCCAGTTCCCTTGCGAGGTAGGCACGAACAACAGAGCGCAATTCAGGCTTATTCTTGCACACCTCACTCGCTTCTTTGACATTCATAGCTCTTGTCATGCACGCTCGTCTGTTCTTAAGGCTCCTGACATCACCTTCTGCTAGTGTACGATCAATTTGGTCATGGAAGGTGTGTCGTGGCCTTCCACGACTTCTGCATCCATCCACTTTTCCATTGTATATCTGTTTAGTCATTCTTTCATCATGCATTCTTGCTACATGGCCGAAACACCGGAATATTCCTTTCCTTACCTTCACCCCGACACTCTCATTCAGACCAACTCTCTTTTTTACTTCGGTATTACGAAGTAATATTGTAATTCATTGATTACCAGGCAAAAATTCCAGTTATTCTATTAGACATCGCAATGACATTACTTTCTTTATTTGAAATAAAGTATTCTTTTCGCAATTAAAACATTCGACCATTAAAATACTTTGATTTGGTATCACATTTAGGTTATCATTTTTAATCTCTGGCCTATACATGATTCATTATCCAATGATGTTGTCAATAAAGTTAGAATAAAAAGGTTGTATTATCAGTTTCAATTGAGGGGTGGAGGGGGGGGGGGGTGTCGTTAGTAAGACTTGAAAATCTCTCAGATGTTGGGACGGCACTTCAGAGGTAAAAACTTAGTATCTCAGAGTGACGGTCACGGGAATTCAGTGCATTTTACACACCCCAAAAGTGCCCACAGAAGTTTTTAACTTCAAAAATCATTGCGACGTTCGATAAAGCCTTTTTTCAGTCAATGCGTTGGGAGTTAGTTTCATATATACACGTGTGTCTATCTACAAAAATTCAAAATTTTAGTAATTTCACTATTAGCAACCTGGCAACATTGGGTATATCGGATTCAGATCAGCGGTTAATGCGACATTTCTGAATGCTAATATTATTAATTACAATTCATTTCGTCCTTAGAAAATAATTTTGGAATCATGCGACAAAAAAGTGAAGTGTTTTATTATTGAAAATATATGAAATATTTTCGTTGTCAACATGGCCGGATCTTCGCATACGAGTGTCAACTTTGTAAAAGCTGATTCGCAAAACCTACCTAAAGTTGACAATGTAATGTTATTAGAGTACATAATATTGGAGAAATAAGAGTTAAAATCCTGATGTAAGTAGTTTTGCGAACGTGTCTAAATTCATCCTGTTCGTCCATATCAAGATTTCATCAGACGCCGCTACTTCCTTTTAGAACTTGTGTATTTTATTACTATTACTGTCTTTAAATTTCATCCATGTAATAAAACCAGTAATATTAATTACTTATTTAACTGATAGATGTATATTTTGTGTTGGAGTCGAAATTCGTCTAAAATGTGCACCTGTTTTATTCAAAAATGTCACTAATTAATTAAAAACTGACCGATTATTAGAAAATGATTAATATAATATTAATTACTTATTTGATAATATGGTACAATCCCATAACTAACAATCTATATTACTTTCTTATTAATTTATAATACAAGTAAAGTATCTCATATAAATATATACAAATAAAGGAACAGACATAGGATTGCACCACTGTCCTGACCATTGTATAGTGTGTTTGATTTCTAAGGTATCTTATAGGTCTGACCATATACAACAACTTACCGGAAAATATTAAACTCTCTAGTAGTTTTAAATATATTCACTTACACATACAGCTTAAAAAGTGGCTAATCAAGCACATCTTCTAAAGCTTGAAGGATTTCATGGAATATGAAGATTTGTGACAAACACCTTATTCATTGTAAATCTGTTAATAATATCTTATCTATCTTAATAATCTTGATGTGTAACATAGTTACTAATATGTAGATTTATGAGTGAAATAATGACTATGCAAATCATTAAACAGACAATTTATATCAATTGTTTTTTCAGGTCATCCGGAAAGAACTAGCAACAACGACTTTTCTGTACAAGCAAGGGTTATGCTTGAACATAGAACTTTATATGAGTTATGCGCTGCAATTTACATGAAAATTTTAAAAACATAGAGAAAATACCAAATATTAGCCTGCAGAAAAAGAAATGGATAAAACCGAACATTTCTGAAAAGATTATATGTCCTAAATTATTATTAATAATTGTTTTAAGTAAATAAACAAGTTTAACTGCTAAAGGTTATTTAATATTTCATCTTACAAAATAACAAGGCAAAAGATATATCAATCAATTCATATATAAATATATGGCACTCACATATTTATAACTCACAACCGTTTGTATTCAGTATAGAAAATCATCGAATTCTTATAACTCTTAATGTGAACTCTTAAGCTATATAGTCATTACCTTCTATGTATGTTCATAAGTCTTCAGACAAAATAAAACTGAAATATTTTATGGAGGAATGTTAAATATTCATAATTGTTTACATGAATTATAACTACTAACATCTAGATTTATGTATATATAAAATTAAATTATTCAAAATAGCCATCCTTGTTTTCAATTAATTATTTAATAAGCTTTAAAGGTGTGGGCCATTCTTCTGTGGTGGTTCAAATCATTTCAATAGGAATAATTTTTGATTTATTGGTATGGGCTCGCTTGAGATAAATTCAGGTTCTAGTAAATTTTCTGTATGCCATTAGCTCTAATACAGTTTATAAAGAATAATCCAAAGAATTCAAGTCAGAGTTCAACAATGGCCAATCTTCGCTCCGAACAAAGCCCGGCAAATTGGTTTGCAACCAATTTTAGATAGACTTAGCTTTATGGGAGGGTGCAGAGTCCTGTTGGAAAATCCTCTGCTATCCAGGGAATAGATTATCACTTAATGGTTAAATCGTTGTTTCCTATATGTGATTTTGGAAATGTTGCGCCTTGAAGTGACCTCCTCGTAGGAAACACCTCATCAAACCATTACACTTCCTGATGATGAATGTGGTGGACATTGTGTACAGAAGGCTGAACGCATTAACTTCTGGCGTAAGGCGTATTACCGTATTAAACTTTTCTTCCACTATGATGATCTTCTTATTGGTAAACAGGTTACTTTTGGTTCGTATCTCTTTAAAAGGTTTCGACATCGTTCCAACCGCAGTTTACGAAAACGCTCGTTTACATAATGCACTTTTCTTTGACTTTTAGTTTAAGATCATATTTAAGTATTTATACAGATATTTGCTAAATACTGGTTTGAAGAGCTAATTTACATAATTTTATTCTGGAATACGTCGAATGAAATGTTTGTTTATGTTATGTTGTATGACATAACAATGACATAAAAAGGAAAATGTCGGTCGTTTTGTGTTTTAAAACTGAATGGCTACGGTATTCATATGCATTTAACCAGATGCTAATGACGTCATAGGATTTAGTAAGGTCAAACAAAGGTCAAACACATTTCTTTCAAAATACAAGGGGATTGTACGTTTTTTTTAATTTTAACTAGACAGAAATGATTAGGAATCTCAATAGATACTATTCCTCGAAATGGTTTTTCAAAAAGCGAAATTGAAAAAAAGTGAACAATGTATAAACATTGACCTGTCCAATTAATAGGAGGTCCTGGGTTTGAATACTGGGAAAGCCTAAGTCGTGTATGCAGGCCCATAGGGAACTAAACTTATTGGAATAAGATTTGGGTGCTAAAACTACTAAATTGTGATAACTTCAGTCATATGGATATTGATCAAGAAACAATGTTTCTGAAACACTATTTATATGTTTACGTAAATAATGTTTCAAATATTTTGGAGTCCACTGTGGAAATCATAGATTTTGTCTTCGGAAATATTGTTTATAAATAAATGTTATTTTGTCAATGCATGGCTTTAATATTAGAATAGACAGAAAAAAAACAGCTGGTAAAGGAGAATGGCATGTGTTTCCAGAGCCTTTGATAACAGGCACAGGGGGTGTATGACAATAAGGAAATATATATATATATATGTATAAATATAAAAATATTTCTGAATAAAATAAATTAAAAATATGCCATTTACCTGTTTGTTTACTCTATGCAGTAAAACTAAAACATTATTGAAATTTAAAAAGGAAAAATATAGAAAATAATACAGAATTTATAAACTTTGTACCATTAACATATAGGAGTTGATACTCTTATCAGAATATTACATATACTTGTTTACCGGTAACAAATATTCTTTTAAATTACTGTTTAAAGCAGGGATTCCCAAACTATTTTGGGCAAGAGACCCCTTTTACAAAATGAACTGGCCTCAGACTCCCATAAAAAAATTACTTTAAAAATCCTATCTCTAGTTTTTTTTGTATTGATATAAAATACTTACCAATTTAAAAACTTCGCAGTTGGTTAAGTGAATAAACTTGACATCGTTTTCTCATCACAATGTAACAAAATAAATAGACATAAAATTCAGTAAATATTAAGTGTAATTAATAATTATTAATAGAAATTACATAAAAATACTTAAGTACATAATTATTTAAAATAAACACAATTATACACATAACACAACTTATACAGTATCTTGAAAGTTTCAAATAAAAACTTCTGTTAATTAATAGGGGTCGATTTTTAGACCTCATCGACCCCCAAAATCAGTTTTCATTTATTCATCCCTGGGCAAATGATTTTAAGCCAAGAGGGTTGATATCGACCACTTTGGGCATCCCTGGTTAAAAGGAATAATTTATAAACCAATTATATTGTGCCTAAACATTTACAGTCTTATTCATATTGAGTTACTTACTATAACTCAATATAAATAAGACCGTATGTATGTAAGGAACTCCTGAATACATTTATAACATCTCACCTGTTTCCCATAGGAGAAGGCATAATAAGATAAATAAACTATATACCTATAATCAGGCCTTTTTGTCACTTGTTTTCTGGTGCACACTAAATCTCGAAAATTGTAAGTCATAATTTTTTTCAGTTTTTATGGCAATTTTTCGATATTTTAGAAATTTCCTTTAAGGGCAGTGCGTGCCCCCACAAAAAAGCCCTGCCTATAACAGTTCCTCTAAGTGGGAAACATGCACCTCTTTAGATACACCTGTTAATCTTTTAATGAATATCTACTATGTGCAAAAGTAATAACTATGAAATATTGAAACATTATAGGTACAGTTTTAAATTTTTTTAAGTTTTCACAATTTGTGCACATAATTAAAACTATGTTTTAATGGTTTTGGGTTGAGTTGATTTCATTCAATTTTATTTCGAAGGTTCAGTAGCTGTGATCATGGAAGACAAAGAGGATACAGTATAAAGTTTTTATTTGACAATATTATATATATATAGCATATTACTTAGTGACCATAGTTGACCATATAATGCCTTAAGTCAGAAGACAGTTTGTTTATATGAAACTTTGGTTAGTAAACTAGTCATAATAATATTTTCTTAAGTTTTCGCGACTTGTATACATAATAAAACTATGTTTTAACGGTTTTAAGCAGGGTAATTTATTTGATTATTGTTTTTCCGATGTTTCGGCCACTTTTCAGTGGCCGTGATCACGGAAGACAAAGGTGTCAAGTGTCAATGAGTATTGTTAAAGTTTTATATAGCCTACTGCCAACTTGTTCATTTTAATTATTTATTTAGTTTTAATTTTGTTTATGGTTATTATTTACTCTGTGGGACCTTAATCTAATTTACCACCACTTTGCAACATGTTATGCCTTGAAGAGAAGAAGCGGTGCAAGAAACTCTTCAGCAAACATGCCTAGCTCTAATAATTTTATATAATATTAAAATGGGAGGAAGGAAAAATAAAAGAAATTATCAGTCAAGTTGGTTTGTGTTCTGTTGCATGCAGAAAGAGCTCACAGTGTCTTGAGGTCTGGCATTTGGTTTTTGCTGCGTTTGGGTCTTAATAGTTTTGATGATCGGATTCCAAACAGGTGGTACTTGCCAACCATCTTCTCTATTGAAATTTGAGTGTTTTTGATTTCAATACCCTCATGCATCATTCTAGGTATGAAACAATTCTCTTTCGTGAGGATTTGTGGGGTATCGAATCTGATGTAGTGGTTGGGTTTATCCAGCGTCATAGTGTCAGCCATAATAGTTAAAATATTGAAATCTCCAAAAAGTCTACATAGAAAATAATAGTTTAACAATGATTTATTGTACATTGTATTGTATGGATGATCAAAAAATAGTGTTTGTCCCAAAAATTGTGATTGTTGTGAAATTTAGTATCAATAGGTGTACTTACTTCTTAAAAAGTAGTGCTTACTGGCAAAGTATAAGTTAGAAGCACTGAATGCCATGATCCAATGAGTTGCTTTGGATCTGCACCAAACTTAATAGCTCAGTGCACAACAAATTGCACAGTACCTCTGAAGGACACCAAGAACAGAGAAACTGGTAAGGAAAGATCATTGTGAACTTCTGGTTGCCTAGAAGAGATTGCATTCGATAAGGCCGCCCTTTGTTCAACATTGAATGTATCTAGTTTTTAAGAACATAGTTTTAATTTTGGTGAACAATAAAGTGTTTTGCATTCATTCTGGCATGAGGAATACAAGTCAAGTAGAAGGTACTTTATTAATAATAGGGAGCATTGAACCTAGGATATGTTTTACCCCAGTAAACCGAGTAGAAAACTGATTAATCAAATGTGCTATATATATATTTATAAAATTTTAAAAGTGTAGTCTTTCGATTTTTAGATTTTTTGTGTTTGTCTGTTTGTTCGGAATTCACATAAGATCTACCAGGCCAAATTCGATTCAGTTTTTGCTAATTGATAGCAATTACTCAGACTTAAAATCTGCAGTGCTTTATATCCCGGAAACCTGCGGTAATTTTCTTGGAAGTGGTTTAAAGTGGCCAGGTTGAAAAGAAATCTGATTCCGATCCAATATCCACACTGAACAATAGCAAATTCTCTATCATGAAATCTTTGCTACCCATCCACCGTGGACGAAGTCGCGAGCGAATCCTAGTTATAAATAATTTTTCACTTTTTGTTATAAAAATATGAACACAGTAGCACTACAGTTCTCAGCTATCATTTTATTGTCTAATATCACTATAAAATACTTATACAGCTACATAAGTATGTAAATTATGTCTTAAGTAAACTGATCAGTTAGTCACACTGAGTATAAGGTGTACAAAGCATGTTAAGTAGGGTTGTCAGAACCTTAAGCAAAATTACAAAAAATTTGGCATTTACACTTCTTGTCACTTCAATCCAGGTTTTAAAATTACCAGAAAGACATTCAAAAGTGTTTGATAAAAATGTCAAAAAACAAATTGGTGTTGTATTTATACATCTAGTAGTACAAAATAAAGACAGATACTTAAATCTTATACATTTATTGCAACAACCAAAATTATTTTAAAAATTAAACTAAACTATAAAATAAAAACCTAAACTTAAATACTAAAACTAAATAAAAAAGGAGAGCAAAATTATAGATAAAATATTGGTCCCAAACCACTGTCACTTACCGGATATACAGATACTTTGTTTTTTTTATTATCTGTTATATCTCATATTTATGAGATCCAAAAATCTGTGCAACATTTGATTTGGTACTGTTAGTTCGGTACTGTTGATTAGGAAATATTATACCAATTCCCCAAGTAATCTAGAGCCCGCACCAAACACGTTGACCTCCAGGTTACCAGTTTATTGTTATATTACAATTAGAGTTTTGCCCCAGGCATTCTCAAACCCTAATAAGTAGCCATATTTTACTTACATAAAAATTTAATTAGTTTTTATAAAACGCAAGCGAAGCCGCGGGCAAAAGCTAGCGCATATATAAATCGCCCTTGAAAAATTAACTGCTAGTACATATATAAACGTTCCTTGAAAAATTAACTGATTGTGAAGACCACTTAAAAACCCATTGGGTAGTTTAGGAGGAGTTAGCCGATATACAGAGAAACAGACGGACACGAAAAGTGACTTTGTTTTATGTCATGTAAAGGTATTACACATAAATTGTCAAGCTCATTTCCCGTAGGTACAGAGCTGTCTTTCAATTATATTTTTCCATGTTTTATTTACTTATCTCGTCATACATGGAAATATGTTTGAAGTTTTTGCCTGTATCATATTCAGAATTACAGTGACTCCTTGTAATAAATACACAGTAGTTTGTTGACATGAAGTCTAACATCCACAATCATTTTGATTGGGATGTTTTGTCAGTCTCCTTTCTTCTATTTTCTCTACATGCTTATTATATGTATATATTCATTCAATCGACGAAATTTCTTTATTACTTACACTATTCTTTTGTCATATCCTTTAGCTTGATGGCCTGTATATGTTGTCACCATATATATCTGAGAAGTGTTTCTTTATAATAAATATTTATTATTTTAAATTAGATTGTAAACTGTCAACAGATTTTAAAAGGACAAAGATTCTTGTAATCAGTGGTTCTGGCATTCGCAGGCCGCTGCCACGGCACCGCTCATATGTTTTGGTTTAAACCAAACCTATGTATTACTCGAAGTGAACTGCAGTCGCGACCTGCAAACTATTTTTAATTTTTTTATAGTAATTTCTCCCATTTATTACACTTACGATTACAGTCTGACTGGTTAAATTGTAAACTTGCTGTTATTATAAAATTCCACATACTTCTTTTTATGATAACTCCTCTACAGTACAGACTATCAAACTTTGGAATTCACTGCTTCTTATGGTCAAAACATTGCCTATATTTAAAAACTCATTTAGAAAACATTACTTTTCCTTAAATAACTATATGCCTAATTCTTATTATACTGTTAACTAATAAAATATATATCTTATAAATATGTTTGTATTTTAATTTATAAAATAGTCTAAGTACGTGTTCGCGAAACTTCTTTTAAATACTCTTGAAGTTAGGTTGCCTGTAAGAGATTGCTTTAAATGATAAGGCATATTGTTTTTACCATGACAATATTGTAGTCGTACATACATTGTTTTGTTTTTTGTAATTGTTTATTTGGTGAGCAACAAAGTGTTGTCTGTCTATTTAATATTCCGCTGACATACGCATACTTCGCAAAATTTTCATTTCTTTCTGCTTTCGCATAAATGTTTTCCTTTCCTTTTTGCTTCTTTCTATTTAATGACTCGCTATAATTGGGAACCCTAATTACAAAAGCCCACAAGGCACATAGCACGAATATCGCACGCATGCGTCATGTAATATTACCCAAGAGGCGATTTTCGTACCTCGCCACATGTTTTAGTATTCAAAACCCGCCTGTATTATGTCGCCTTGACATGTTTTGTAAGTTGTTTTAGCGAGTAATAATAATAAGAATTGTCGTTTACTTAGGTCTCAGTCCCTTTTGTTATATTGCATGGATTTTGGACATAAGTATAGATGAAAAATGAAAATGTCGAGGCTATCCAGCTCCTCGATAGCACAGACCTAGTAAGAAGACTCAAAAAGAACAAATTATTAGATTTAGTGTTGTAAAACTATCACGACTAAGTGTAGTGCATTGTGCTTAATATCAATAAATAACACACGAACAAACTGTCTTCCCCTTCCTCAATGGAGACAATAAGAAAAGTGTTATTTGATACATTTGTAGTATAAATAATTTTATCGAGTATTTTAGGTCAGCTTGGCTATTTCCGATATACTTCACAATTAGACCATGTTAATGGTTTATAGTTATAATTATTGTATTTCATAAATGGCTTATTTGAAATAAACTATACCATAAAATATAATAAAGTAACTTAAAAAAATTAAACTAAATATTAAAAATTAACTAAATTATAAATAAATTAAACTAAAAAGAAATTATATATACAAACTAAAATTAAACTATAATATCTAGTACCAGACCGCTCTTAGTGGAAATGTGCCTAAAAGACTGGCCACATTGCCTCGCTGAATGAACGCTAATGCGTTGGCCGACGTAAACTAGTCTTTTGGTCACGCGAGACATCCACTCTTTAAGTAACACATTAGTCTTATTTGTGAAACTAAGGATGAAGAATACAAGAAGAAAGTCTGAACGTCCTTAAACGGCGCTAACCACTTTCTATCAAGTGGACCGTCTGCCTGTTGGCCAGCTACAAATAATAAAAATCGGCCACTAAATGAAAATAGGGTAAGCACTTGGAAGTTCGCGCACCACGACAGCTTCCGTAGAGGTGACAAATATCCCTGGTTTGCTTATTTGGCTACGAAACTATTGTTATTCTCATGTGCCTACATGAGAATAACAATGGTTTGGGCAGTTTCCGTAACTTGACGGTATAGCGCCTGGTTTTCATGCGAAAGTGGTGAGGGACTACTCCAACCAGCCTAGCTCCTCCAGGAAGTCTAACAGCTTCTTAACGTTGCCAAAGACTGGGCGGACGCTACCTGGAGCCTCCAGATACTTCGCTCTGTATTGTGCCACCCCATTCTAGCAGTACATCGGCGGCTGTTCTACCTCCAGGCAAGCTCTGCACAGGGGGCTGTCAGTGACACTTATATTTAAAATATGTCTGCTAAAACTGCCATGTCCAGTGGCTGCATTAATAACTAGTCTCAGCCGGGATCAACATAAGTTGACTCGGGGCATTGTCAGCTTCTACGCGGCCGTACCGAGTCGGAAGAGGTTAGGCGACTAGAGGCGGCCAACCGCCGCCTGGAGGCAGAAATCAAAGAGTTACGGGCGGAAATGGTCAGTCTCCGGGCCGAAATAGCCAAACCCCGCCCCATACCGAAGTCAAAGCCACCACCTCCGCCACCCCCGCCACCAGTATCATCTGTAGTGGGAGGGTGGTTCGAAAATCAAGAGGACCTTTTGCGCCATCTCACCCTGTCTTTGGGGGCGATGATGGACGCGAAATTGGCCGCCTTGAACGATAGGCTTCTTCCAGAGAAGCGAGTCCGCCCGCCGTTGTCAGGAGATGCCCGACGGACGAGCACGCAGTCGTCCTCGGTACCTGGAAGAAGCCAAGCCAGCCGCCCTCCCCCTGAAGATTTTCCTCCACTGCCCGCCAAACGGAGACGTGGCACTGGTGAAAAGAATGACAGTGGGGCCGCTGCTGCAACGGTAGTCACTCCTCGACCAACGAGACAAGCCAGGGCCGAGGCCTCAGCCCCAGTGCCGCCTCGTAATTTGGAAGAAGGCTGGTCGGTGGTTGCCCGCAAAGGCAAGAAGAAGAAACCACCGGTCCAAGCCCAGGCCCAGGCCAAGATTAAGCCAAGGCCGCCGAAGTCTCAGGAGAAAAAAGGTCCGCGTATGCGGGTGCCTAACACCACTGCGGTGATACTCACTCTTTTACCCGCAGCGGTGGAGAAAGCCATCAGCTACGCGGACATTATGGAAAGGGCCAAGGCCAATATAAAGCTCGGCGACCTTGGCATACCGGGAGTGAAACTGAAGACCGCGCGTACGGGGGCTCGTATGCTCCTTCTCCCCGGCAAGGATAGCGGGGAGAAGGCTGACGCCCTCGCCGCGCGGCTCAAAATGGTTCTCCCTGAGGATGAGGTGAAGGTGTCCAGGCCCGAGAGATGTTTCAACGTGCGGATCTCGGGTCTGGATGACTTCACCACAACAGAAGAGGTTGTAGCCGCCGTCGCCCGGGTCACTGACGTTTCGGCTGAGCGCTTCAGCTCTAGCGTCATGCGTTCGGGCCCGGACAGGCTAGGATACGTCATCCTAGCTTGCCCCGTAGCGGCGGCCATTAAAGTAAAGGAACATAAGAGGATAATGGTGGGGTGGGCCTCGGCAGAAGTCAAAATACTGCCGAGCCGGTCAGAGCGGTGCTGGCGCTGCCTTGTGGCAGGACACGTTGCCTGCGCCTGCTCCTCCCCTGTCGACCGCAGCAAGGACTGCTACCGCTGCGGTCAGCCTGGTCACCCTGCCGCCACATGTCAAAACCCTCCTCACTGCAGCATTTGTAGTGCGGCGGGCCGAGCGGCAGGACACTGGATGTGCAGGGGAGTGCCGGCCGTGCGTAAAAGCACGGGCCCCCCCACCACCACCACCCCCGCTAGGACCAACAACAGGACTAAGAAGAAAACGAAGAAGAAGAAAGGAAAAGGACCTAGACAGGCAGCGGCGACGAACAGTAACCCATTGATGCCGTCGCAACTCCCGCAACCGGTACCTCGCTCGCTGCCACCACCGTTGCCGATACCGGAGCCCGGGGCCACTAGGATGGAGGAATAAAAGTGTCTTCAATGGCTATCCTAGTGGTCCAGGGCAATCTAAACCACTGCGCCGCTGCTCAAGATTTGCTGGTTATGAGTATGGCGCAGTGGGCTATCCAGTTGGCTGTGGTCGCCGAGCCGTACTATGTCCCCCCCCGGTCTGATTGGGCGGGGGATCTCGATGGCTCGGTGGCCATCATTATTCGGACCGCTGCCGCCTGCCCCCCCCTAACCGGTGTGGTAAGGGGAAGGGGCTACGTGGCGGCAACAATCGGGGAGATAGTAGTTGTGGGGGGCTACTTCTCCCCAAACAGAGGGCTTGCCGATTTCGAGGGTTGGATCGAGGAAGTGGGCACAGTGGTGGCCCGCAGCCGACCTCGCCCCCTGCTCGTGCTCGGGGATTTTAATGCAAAATCCGTGGCTTGGGGTTCCCCGAGCACATGCGCGCGTGGCGAGTCGTTGGAAGAATGGGCCATCGAACAGGGTCTCGTAGTCTTAAACCGGGGCGCCGCGCACACGTGTGTGCGCCAGCAGGGCGGTTCAATAGTCGACATCACGTTTGCTAGCCCTGAACTGGCGCGCCGTGTGCGGGACTGGAGGGTCGTCACGGGGGTGGAGACGCTCTCCGATCACCGTTATATACGGTTCAGCGTCTCCACCCAGCATCCGGACCCCCCGTCCCGAGAGCCTCCGGTAGGTGACTGTCCGCGCTGGGCATTACAAAAGTTGAATCGGGAGGCGTTCAAAGAGGCCCTGATTGTCGCTACTTGGGCGTCAGAGCCCGAGGTGGACCCTCCCGATCTAAATATAGAGCAGGAGGCAGAAATCCTACGGTCGCTCGTAACTGGAGTCTGCGATGCGGCGATGCCGAGGAGGGGCCGATTCCGGCCCTCCCGTAAGGTGTACTGGTGGAACCCCGTACTGGAGGGGCTAAGACGCGCGTGCAATAGCGCGCACCGCCAGTACACCTGACACAGAAGACGGCGTCGCCGCGCAGCGGACGCAGCGGCCGTAGAGGCTCAGCTGTACGAGGGGTACAGGAGCGCCAGAGAAACGTTGCGATTTGCAATCCGCGACGCGAAGAACACGGCCTGGGGAGAACTCTTGGATAGTATTAATGAAGACCCTTGGGGGCGCCCATTCAAGATGGTGCGGAACAAGCTCCGCGCATGGGCGCCCCCGCTAACCGAGTCTCTACCCAGGGACGTCGTATGTGATGTGGTTGGCGCTCTGTTCCCTTCACGGGCTGAGCATATGCCTCCTGCGATGGTTCCGCCAGAAGCGGAGCCCAGCGCGGATGAAGACCCTGTGCCCATCGTGGACCGGGCAGAGCTGGGGGCAGCCATGCTACGGCTTAAGGCCAAGAACACCGCCCCTGGCCTCGACGGTATACCAGGGCGTGCGTGGGTTCTGTCCTACGACGCCCTGGAGCCCCGACTGATAAGGCTTTTCGGCGCATGTTTGGAGCAGGGCCAGTTCCCGCAACGGTGGAAGACCGGAAAACTGGTCCTGCTGCGTAAGGAGGGGCGCCCTGCGGACTCACCGTCCGCCTACCGGCCCATTGTGTTGCTGGACGAGGTCGGAAAGCTCTTTGAGCGTATCATCGTAGACCGCCTCGTCCAGCACCTATCGACGACGGGGCCGGATCTGGCGGACAACCAGTTCGGTTTCCGCACGGGACGCTCCACAATCGACGCGGTCATGCGCCTAAGAGGCCTGGCGGAGGACGCAATTTCCCAGGGCGAGGTCCTGTTGGCGGTGTCCTTAGACATCGCCAATGCCTTCAACTCCTTGCCCTGGCCGTGCATCATGGAGGCACTCCGGTACTTCCGGGTGCCGTCCTACCTCCGCCGAATAGTCGGGGCATATCTGTATGAAAGAGCCGTCATCTACCCGGTCCACGAGGGATGGAATCGGCAAGCCATGGTGTGCGGTGTTCCACAGGGGTCGGTTCTTGGTCCCCTCCTGTGGAACATCGCATACGACTGGATTTTGAGGTGTCGGGTCCTCCCGGGCGTCAACGTCGTATGTTACGCAGACGACACGTTGATCGCTGCGCGCGGGAGGACCCATCGGCAGGCGTGCCTTCGAGGCACGGCTGGGGTGTCGTCTATCGTAGGCAGGATCCGGCGTCTTGGACTGGAGGTGGCGTTGCAGAAGACCGAGGCCGTGATGTTTCACGGTCCTCGTAATCGTCCACCTCCAGACACCGGAATCATAGTAGGAGGCATCCGCATCGGCATCGGGGGGACCATGAAATACCTAGGATTGGTCCTCGATAGCCGGTGGGATTTTTCGGCACATTTTCGGCAGCTGCTCCCCAGACTCAAGGGGGCAGCGGGTGCGCTGTCGCGCTTGCTCCCCAACATCGGGGGGCCGAACGCCACGTGCCGAAAACTCTTCGAAGGCATCGTACGGTCGATGGCCCTCTACGGGGCCCCTGTATGGGCGGACCGACTGACGGCCCGAAACGCTGCGCTGCTTCGCCAGGCGCAGCGTGTATTGGCCGTCAGGGCAATAAGAGGATACCGTACGGTGTCCTTCGAAGCGGCCTCGCTACTCGCCGGATCCCTCCCATGGGACCTGGAAGCCAGGGTCCTGGCGTCACTATATACGTGGCGCAAAGAGGCCCTGGCCAGGGGCTCCAGACCCGCGCCTCGCGAGATCGAGGTGTGCCGGTCGGAGCTCCGCCAGGTAGCCGTAGGAGTCTGGGAGGAACGCCTTAGACACCCCAGCGCGGGCCCCGCTACCATCGAGGCGGTGAGGCCCGTCCTGCAAGATTGGATAGGACGTCGTCACGGCACCCTGACGTTCAGGCTGACACAGGTCCTCACGGGGCACGGTTGCTTCGGGAGGTACCTGTGTCGCCTCGGCCGCGAGCCCACGTCAGGGTGCCACCATTGTGACACGGGCGACGAGGACACGGCGCTGCACACACTCCAGGAGTGTCCAGCCTGGACCGAGCAGCGCCGGGAACTCATCGCCCACACCGGATCTGACACCTCGCTCCCGGCCGTGGTACGCACCATGGTCGGGAGCCGCACCGGATGGGATGCCGTCTCCTCCTTCTGCGAGCACGTTATGTTGGCGAAGGAGGAGGCGGAGCGGGAGCGTGAGCGTACATCCTTGCTCCGCTCCCGCCAAAGGAGGACGCGCCGACGCCGGAGGGCGGACTTTGATCTTCGGCCACCGTAAGCGGGCGGCGCGGGTGGGGCCCCTTGGGGTATAGGGGTTCTCACTCACCCGCACATGCCGTCGAGATGAGAGCGCGAGTGTTCCGCGCGCGCTTATCTCTCCTCCCGTGGGGCGCGTTACAAACCGCCCCACGCCGGATTTGACCATGACGTCGCCGGGGGGGTAGTCCCCCGGCATTTGAAGAGGCCCAGTGAGGGGGGCCCACGCCTGCCAGGGCATGCGGAGACGGGAAGCCCAATTCCCCGTAGCCCTGGCATAAGGCGCAGGACGGAACACCCAGGGGTTTTAGTGGGTATCCCTAACTGGGGAGTGGCAATAGCGTGGCACCGGTTCTGACCGGGCACGCTAGTGCCACCCCCGATCTGGCGAATCCCACACACTCACACAGGTCGCGAACATCCCCCCAGGCTTCTGTGCCTGTCGCGGCTTAGTCCTCAAACGGATTTCCCCTGGCCAAAAAAAAAAAAAAAATTGAGTTGTGTCCCGGCATTAGTGATCAGGTTCCAGTCTCCCTTAAGAGAGCAGCAGCACATTTGTAGCACCTTTGGTGTTGCAAATGTCCATAGACGATGGTAACCGCTTTGTCTTTGTCTGCTGAACTCCTGCAATAATAAAAAAAAATATTTCTGAACCAACTGTGCGGCAGAGGCAGGTAGGGTTCCGGTCCGACCGGTTGGTTCTCGAGACGGCTTCTCACCAGGGTACCATAAAAAACATTTAATCCAAAATAGCTATAAGAAACATTTGTCTGCCAGGGGCCCAATTGTGCTATTACTATCTCGTCAAGATAGCCGGACACTATCGTCTGAATCGTAGGTTTGCCTGGTTTCGATATTCTGTTAACACCAATGGCGTGCCCGTGGCAAGGCATTAGATACTTTATATGTATTTTTATTTTATTTTATTGCGATAACTTTATTTCGGGTAACGCCTTTTCTGCTAATGATACCATATGTTTTCTACTATTATCCCAGCGCGACGATATCGAGAAGTTATCGTGGATTTAGTAGAATACGAATTTTAGGCACTATCCCAATGGAATAGAACTTTGAAGATCTTCGCAGTGCCAAGATATTGAAATAGCAGAATTAGGCCCCTGGTCAATCCCTGTACTGGTTTTCCGTGATATAACTTTATAAGAAAGCTAGGGACGCTAAGGAAATATTGGTAAAGGGTACCTAGCGCGTCACCACCAATACACTAGAGCTGAGCGACGTCCAAATCTCTCAACACAACAGGCGACTGCGCAACCAAATATTTAGTTACTGCGCAGGTACGTACCGCTAGCCTAGTCAGGCAATTACGTACACCTTAGCCTCAATCTTAATCGTCGTCGTATACATTTAAAATGTAAAATTCGTGACTAAAGGCATTTAACTTGAGGTAAACATAGCTGCAATGTTTCGAGTAGGTATATTTAAAGTATCAACCCAGCTGTGTTTACAATGTAACCCTTTTATATCTTACGTTTTTAGTTTATCAAAGGCTTAGGAGATTAAAGGAATGGGTTTTGTGTTATACTTGTTCTTTAAATGTAGAAATAGAGCCCTGTAATACTTTTAATACTTTTTATTAACAAGAAGTCTCTGTAATAGGGCGTTAGTTGAGAGTTTTCGGCTCCAACTTGAAGGGTGATGTTTTTCTGGCTAAATACATAACAGTTATTTTTTCTTATCAACGGTGTACCTTGTGTCTTTGTTATCATCAGTGGCCAGGGTGTTTCATGATTGATAATTATCAGCTTTATAACTGACAAAAGATGTTTTTTCACGATAGATAGATAGATCACTTTATAGTACACCGATACAAAAATAAACTTACAGATTAAAATTATGCACAAAGGGCGGTCTTATGGCTAAAAAGCGATCTCTTCCAGAGAACCCCACAAATGAATTGAAATGATAATGGTAATAGTGGTATACGCACACAACAGTACGACTATTTACATTTTAGTAATACATACACAAGTGATATTGATGATTCTATCAACACTTGGTTTTCATAAGACCAAATTTAATTTAGTGCTAAATAAAATTCTTCTAACCTAAAAGAAACCGACTTCAAGAGTAACTTAAAGTAAAAACTAACCATTTTCTATGACATCTTGAAGTCGGTGCGAAATAAAACATAAAAAACCACAACAAATTTGCAAAATATAGTAATTTTTATGTTTTATTTGGCATCGATTTCAAAATGTAGAAAATATTTAATTTATGCTTTTTAGTTATCCTTAAAGTTGGTACCGTTTTTTGACAGTTTTTCACTTTTAAGTTGTATTATAACATGGTGTTGAATAACAATGAAATGTATATGAAAACTAGCCGTACCCGGCAGACGCTATGCTGCCCTTAAAAAATAATAATCTGGAACCCGACTGCAGCAACGGTTTCGTTCTCATCCCTGCTCCGTGGTGTTTACGGCGTGAGAAGTGACACCGGTAGACGCCTGGCGGGAATAACGATCGAGTGGTAACTGATCAATTATCGCCTGCCGAGAGTAGAAAAATATTAAATATCTCTATTGAAAAATAGGGGTTGGTGGTAGAAAGGTGAAAATTTATGGTTATATGTATTTTTTAATGCCGAATCATAAAAAAATATTTAGGGGGATCATTTAGGATTATGAAAATTGATTTTGGCCGATTCTCAGACCTACCCGATATGCGCACAAAATTTCATACAAATCGGTTCAGCCATTTCGGAGGAGTTTGTTTTTGTTTGAGTTTGGTAACAAACACCGCGACACGAGAATTTTATATATTAGAAATATCCTGAAGCTGAATCGAATGCAAAAATAATAATCAAAAGTGGTTCAAATACTAAATATAAGGTTATGGCTGAACATACGTTAAAATATATTTACAGAACGAATTAAGAACTTCCTTCTTTTTTAAGTCGGTTAAAAAATCGTTCGTCGGTTAAATGTCAGTTAAACTATATGAAAATATACTTGTATATGCATAAAAGTAAATTAATGTACAGCGATAAAATATTTAATTAACGATCTTAAAACACCAGAAGACGTAGGAATAATAAAGATAAGAAAGAGTAAATGGACTTTTTGGTGCAAGGTTTCGAAAATGTCTGACCTTCGTACAGTCATTTCCGATAAGTGATTCATGAAATATGTATACGTATGAATAATTGAGGGTCTCCCAATGTAAACTTGTTATGGTACCGTTACCGAGGATTTGGGTGTCGATGTTGATAATAAAATTTTGGGACAACCGGTTGCATAACATAACCGTGGAAAAAGAATACTAAGGTATCACAATACTGAATTCGTTTCAATTTTTTTTAATCGCGTTGGAAACGGGACTTTACGCTCCTGTTGCCGTAAAAGGTCGAAAGTGGTGTGCACACGCAAGAACTTTTCGTTGGTATTAACTGATCAATAATTTACCAAAAAAAATATCATTAATCTGCACGATATTTTCTATATTTATTTCAAGTTAAAAAAATTTACCAAACTATCTACAAATTGTTGACATGAAACCACTTTACTACTCCAATAATATCAAAACAGGATAAAAAAACTACATCTTCATAAAGAGAGATAAATGATTTTATTTTTTGAATATTACTTTATTTTATTCACAGTAAAATAATAATGCAGCTGAAAAACGACCGCGTCTATAGAATCCCCGCTGTCGCCCGAAAAATCAATACCGAAAAATCCTCGAGGATGTCGGCCTTAACGTGAATAAATACCTATTACAGTAGAACCTTTTTAAGTCGAAAACCTCCCAAACTCGTAAAAAATTGTGTTCCCTTCCCCTAAAACCCCAAAACCTCCTCCATTGCTCGAAGTCTGAAGCCTCTTAAGTCGAAATAATTAGTGAGTCCCTATAAGCAAATTCAGTACTTATTTTCCCTCTATAACTCGAAAAAATAAATTGGACCTCTGTATTTCGAACAAGCAATATTTGATTTTACAACCTTTACAACTCGATTACTTATGGGTTGAATAAATCTTAACCTCCACAAGTCGAATGTTTCCTTACAAAATACGGTTAAGTCGAAATCTTATACTATTATATAAAGCTGAAGAGTTTGTTTGTTTGCTTGAACGCGCTAATCTCAGGAACTAATGGACTGATTTGAAAAATTCTTTCAGTGTTAGATAGCCCATTTATCGAGGAAGGCTATTATAGGCTATATATCATCACGCTAAGACCAATAGGAGCGGAGCACCAATGAAGAATGTTTCAAAATCGGGGGTTTTTTAGCTTACTTTTTTCTATACTATTCCACGCGGACGAAGTCACGGGCAGAAGCTAGTCCTCCATAAGTCGAAAACTCTATAACTCGAATTTTTTGGCTTCTTTCAATTTCGACTTAAAGAGGTTCCGCTGTAACTGTAATAGATGATACTAAGTCACATATAGGTATGCGTGCTTAATCTAAATTGGGGACGTGGGTCTCAACGCCTCCGTACAATATCTGTTAATACTGATATCAGACGGATCAATCAAATTTGATCAATGAATCAATTTGGTTGAAAGGCGCTGAACGGAAACTACACGGCGGGATACTTGAATAATTTAAGTTTATGTTTATATAGATTGCTTTGGTTGATTCATCCAAGTTGAAATACAGCAATGAACTGTTTACTATCGGCTTAAGATCGTGATTAAGAAAAACAAAAGAAAGTATACAACAATACTAAAAACTTAGCATAGATTAGGTATATTCCATAGCTCACTGAGTTATTTAGTCATATGTAATAAATAACTCGAGGAGATCCAAGCAGTCACATTTAACACCAGAATCTAACTCAAATAGATTCCAACTCTACAAAGATAAACCGACTAATAAAACTTGCCCTTTTGAACACGTAAGTCATAAACTAAACCAGTAATATTTAATTGCGTCGCTTAATTGCACTTTGTACTGTGCGGGACGCGACATTCAACTATAGGTCACCGTACTTCGACCTTGGCGTTAAAGGAATAAGAATGCACTTCTTACAAGTTCTCACAAGAGATTTGTTTTGTTTTCTATGACCTAAGGAATAAGGTTTAATTTTCCTTGCTTATAACTAAGGTGTGCAATACTAAGCCGATGCAGTCAGTGTTTGTCATATCGATAGACAGTGTAAGTAAAATAAACATTGGCTAATGAACAAGCATGCTTATCTTCTTTTAGCTTATTATGTTAACATGTAAATATTATGCCTAAAATAGTTGTAAGGATTTCGTATAGATATAGAACGTCTCCTGTTATTTAAACTACTTTAAAAAAAAGTAGGTTCTTAATTTGTTGTGTATTTTTTTTATCTATGTTCAGCCAGGTTCAGGCAAAACTTTTTGTTTCTGAACCGATTTTAACAGTCTTTTTGCGTTGGATCCAGTAAAGCTTCAGGATAGTTTCATACATAAATTTCATTTTTATTTGATATCATTATACATAAATTAAAATTGAAAAATAAAATTGAAACTAGCAAAAAATAAACTGACATCAAGAGTAACTGAAAAGCAAAAAGTAATATTTTTTCTACAACATCTTGAAGTCGATATTTGGTACGACGACAAGAATAAAATAATGCAGGCCAGAAGTTTCTACAAAGAGCACCCAGATCAAAAGGATGATGCCTATCTTGGACAACGGATTGATATGGCAATCCAGCGAGGTAACGTAGCCAGCTTTCCGAGCACCGCAGTCTCCGTACCCATAGATGATGATGACCTGGGCTTAGTAGTCTACTTATAGTCTTAGGAGATTTTAAGTAGAATTTATTATACCTAACTAATATTAATAATTTAGGAGTAAACCTAAGTTTTCTTCTTTGTAGTAGGTAATAAATAATAAAATAAAAAATATTTTAGTCAAAAATAAATGCATAAACCTGTAAAACATAAACAAAGTAGAAATTTGCAAAATTTAGTCATTTTTATGTTTTACTTCTATCAAGATGAAGAAAATATATTTTTTTTTTAGTTACTCTTGAAGGTTTCTTTTTTGCTAGAAATTCTTTAAGTTGTGTAGCTATGGAACCCGAAAAAAAAATTTGATCATAAATACCTTATCTCAAAAAGTAATGAATGGATTTTGTTGAATCTAATTTTCGTTCGTACTTTTTAAGCTCCAAGTTACTTTTTTCCAGTATTTTCCACTACAAAGTTTACACTGCAAGTGTTAAGTTTCGAATAATACATTTTATTTAGAAACCTGGAAAGGGTAATAAAAAAATGCATTCTTAGTTATTATCAGATTAAGGGCCGATTTTTTAATCATCAAATAAAAGATATTTATAAGAATAAAATACAAGATGGGAAAATTAAAAATGACACTTGCATAAATAAAGCAGTTGAATTATTTTTGAATCTAGCCAGGTTATAATTTATTTGATTGAGAGAGAACTTTTATCTGATGATTGAAAAATCCGCCCTAATAGTACAATACTTCAGTAATCAAAATATTCTAGACCTACCTATTTGTTTTATTTTTATGTTTATTTGAATTCCCATTTTAATATAATGTATATTCTGTATTACGTCTATGTCTTGTTACATTGCAAAACCCACATGTTTCACACACTTTCCTAATCCATCCTAAGGTTGTCTGTAACAAATTGCTTTTAATGATAAGACCGCTTTGTACTTTTGTTTCTTGAACTGTATCTTAATTATATGCAATAAAGTACATATTTTATTCGAGATATTTTTGGGTAACAATCTATCTATATATATAAAAATCAATTGCTGTTAGTTAGTTTCGCTAAAACTCGAGAACGGCTGGACTGATTTGGCTAATTTTGGTTTTGAATTATTTGTGGAAGTCCAGGGAAGGTTTAAAAGGTGAGTAAATATGAAACAAATGCTTGGAATATAGTAAAAACAACAATTTATCTTTCCCTTAGAAACTATTCCCACCTGTCAAACATTTGATGTTCGTTCCGTCGTTTAGAAATCAATTAAATTGAAAAGTCGTTCAGAAATCAAATTAATTTTAAAAGTGAAGATTTTTTCATATTTTTGGTTTTAAATGTCAAACGTTTGATGTTCGTTCCGGTTAAGTTTTGACCACATTTTTTTACTAATTTGAAACATTCTGCAATTATCATTCAGCTTTTTTATGTATTGATTCTGAAGCGGTACGAAGTTTGCCGGGTCAACTAGTATATAATAATAAAAAAAAAACTAACACGATTTATAACAAATATTCTTAAAACTATAAAAACCTTTTGTTAGTTCATCACGATCTAATTCTGTTTATAGTCGTAGCCTGAAGATAACAATGCTAAATCCACTTACCAGTACAAAGCCTTTAATCTACATATAACTGCGAAGAAAGCCAGCTGGCCATCTTAAAAAGGTCGCTTACAATTCACGTTGGCCTTCTGAAAGTGAGAAATGTGTGACCTCGACGGGACCTTGCTACGTTGGTCAGTACACAGATTTAAATGGCAACGACCGGGTACCTCGGGACGGTTTTAGATTGTTTTTCAATATGTACTCTTACATTTGCAGTGCGTTCAAAAATGGAGAATGTTGTTATACAATTGCATTGTACACATTTTACTGCTTAGTACAGCAGACAGGCTAACTGCATTTCAAGACCAAAGGTGCCACCAATATGCTGCCGGTTTCGAAGGGGGGGGGGGACGGGGGGACACGGAACCTACCTGTTGTACTTACGTACGTGTACGTGTTGACCAGTGGTGGTAATCCGGACGGGCCATTGCCTTGACCACCTGGCTATGGCTTTTTACATAATGGTTTGAAGGCAGTTTTTGGCAGGAAGTTGACGGGTGTTGTATTCAGTTATAGCATAGCAGTTTTGTATACAAAAGTCGGCCAAGTGCGTGTTAATCTACATACAGTATATAAAATGTAACTGATTTTATAATTTTTCCATATTAGAGGGTTAACTGAAACTACGTCGGTCTCAGAACTACCCAACGAATTTTGTTTAAACCAATTTTTGTTGAATGTAGTCTTTAAGCTCTACCTACAGTCTGGAATTCTAGAATATTATCGAAATTTTCTGTCTTACAGTTCAAAATTTAGAGGGCATGAACAGACATTTATAATTTTAGAAGCTTTCAACAAGTCTCCATCTATTGGTTTAAATAAAAAAGTCGTGATTTTTTCAAGAGTTGACTAATGATATTCCACACATCACACTGAATTTTTTTTAATACACACTTAAATATATGGCGGCCACCACACATTTTTAGTTTTTCGCGGATTTACTACATCATTTTCTAGCACCATGTAAACTACACCTAAAATTAAAAATCACATTAGATTCATATAAAATTTGTGTTGTCACGTAAGTTATGCAAAAAGGAACGGACAGACATAACGAAAACATAAAGGTGCCTTTTTGCCTTTTTATACGTTTTTTATTAGCTTCATACGTATGTTAGTATGTAACGGAATCTTTCAAGTTAAATTTGATCGACTTCCCGGTTTCCGATTGAGCTGAAATTTTGCACGTATTTGTATATCGCGTGACAATGCAATAATATGGTACCATGGAGCTAATCTGATCATGGAGTCGGAAGGTGGCCATAGGAACTCTTGTACGAAACAAGATAGACCCGTCATGTTTGGGCTCGTTTTACTTGTCTTGGCTAGCACTCTGCTGCTACATGATATGCAGGATCTCAAAAGCTTGTATTTAAAAACCATTTTAAAAAAGCTTATTTTTACATAACGTTCCATCTTATCATGAGTGTATTTAATTCTTTTTATGGTTGTTATGCCATCATTCTCTAGCCCAGGGGTAGTAGCCATTCAGACGGGCAAATACCCTACCACCTGGCTGTGGGTTGTTTTGTCGCCTCTTACGACAGGCCGCCCGGCCGCAGGAAAATGTATTCTTTCTCGGTTCCTGCAAGGATAGAATGCCTAAATGACTACGGAACCCTAAAACCATAACCAACGAGACAAAATCACTTTCATTTTTAAATATTAGTACACATAGACAGATTTCTTTCATAAGTATATACATATTTGGTTCCTTATCAAACTGTCAACAATTCTCGTCCCGAGAACGATGACGTTAGTCTGTCCGTATACTTAAGCTCATTACAGTTATTATTACTCTGATTGCAATAATTGTTCATAATCGTTTAAATGGTTATAACTGTTTACGATGAGATTTAATGTTACTGGGTGGCTTTAGAAGTAGAACAGTTGGTTGTTATTATGTGAATAATTGTGGTTTAGGTTCGTATATAATATTAAGTCGTGGGATCTTACTGCTTCTTACCAAAAGTCTAATTATGAGTTTTCATATTTCTAACTTCACATATTATGTATTGCCGGTGTAAGTTTTTATTCCTATTTACCCTCTTCGAAATTATTTTATGAGTCATATGGTAGTCTATATCCTTCCCCAGGATACAAATGTCTTTAAAATCCGTTTCGCCGCTTCAAGTCCTATAAAGATACACAAACACAGTTACTTTCGCATGAGATGGATATGTAATACCCGACTGCTTATTGCAGATAATCTAGTTACACAAACACAAAGAGAGGTTGAAATTTTAAAGAATTTGTAGCAAGAGCTTCTCATGATTGAGTCACGATTTAGTCTTCAAAATATCGCCTTTCACCAACCGCTGAGTCTGGCGTAGCGGTTAAGAAATTGAATGAATCATAACTATTGTTTGACAAAATAATTTAAGTGCGGTTTTGACACGCAATAGGTAGAAAACGTAGGCTTACATTATGCACGTACGTGTATTGCTACGAAATTGCAAAATTAGAATGAATAGATTGACTTAGCTATGTATATTCGGGCGTAACCCCCAATATGGCTAAGTCAGAATGAACGAATACAAACAGTTTAATTAATATCCACCATGAATTAAAAATAATTATTATCAATAGTATTATTGACATTATCTTGTATGTTTTGGAGACCACGGGCCATAAAAATGGCCCGGCCATTTGAAGGGCTTGCGTGGAGCCATGGGAAGGCTAACACGTTAAGGCCCCGTGACAAATTTAATGTAAATGTGGCGTGACACTGACCGGCGATTATCCCTGTCTACACCGTATAAAAATGCACCCAAGGATAAACCCCGGCCAGTGTAGGACTATTGTGGGAAATGAGGACAAAAAGTACCGGGCTATTGGGGTAAACTGCTAGTGGTACTAGGGGTCTGGGAATATGGGAACTATGGCGTCTGCCCGTCGCAATGTTCAGGGAACATGGAAAAATGGGCAGACAGTGACTCGCCACTCTCTGCATGGGCCCCAAAAAATGGCATAGAAGACGGGCAACATGGGTGTGAGTGGCTAAGGGGTGTAGAGAGGTGGGCTGCAGGTTCACCGAAGCTACTTCCGACGTTAGGCCATTTATCACTTCCACCTCTGGAGCTTGAGTCGTAGCTCTAGCGATCTCCACTCGCCTTGCCCTTGCCTTGGCCCCGGAGTCAGGTCATTGACATAATTATTAACATTACATAACATAAATGGTTCGGTTAACTATGGCATCCATACTAGAAAATAAAATTCTGTGTTGTGGGTGCTAAGATGCGTTTGACAGAGACTTTTACCATTGGCCTCGGTTTGTATGTACGTCACCTGCATGTTTATAAAATAGATAAATATATACATAATAAGGATAGACTAAATTATTAAATTAAATATTATTTAATTAATAAATTACAAATAATAAAATATATTTCATAAAATAAATAATACAAATAATATATAAGTAATGTAGGCTAAACAACATCCCTTAACCAGCCTTATTGCTTAAAACGATTTCTTCAGGCCACCACACAAAATACAGGACTTTTAGCGGTGGTATAGAAAATAAATAATGTAAAGAAATTCATATCGCAAATAAAAGAAATAATGTCTGATTAGCTATGTAATTGAAATTTCAGTTAGGTTTAGATATCACGGAGCCTAAAGTTGCAGAATCATTTCACTTTTTTTTATAATAAATAGGCATATAATAAATAGGCAACTTTATGTCTTGAATGAAATATGCTTATTGTATAAAATACTTTTTTATAAGGTTTTTTTTAAATCTAACTCTTCATACTTATACATAACAATAATAATACACTCCTAGTCGTTGTTTCTTATAAAAAAAAACAGAACCATGGACTATAAATAATAAAGTCCATACATATTTTGGGCGATTTTATAAATATCAATATCGTATGGGGTATCCCTAATTGAAAGAATTATGTAAAGGTATTAAAAATAACATCGCACTCCCTAAAAATTATCAAATATGGACAATGTATTCACAACATCTATAACTTGATTTTCTTATTTTGCAAATATCTATGGGCCCTATTCACTTATTATCAGATAGATATTTGATGGCAACTTACTTGTTTTTTTTTGTTGTTGTATAAAAGCCTTATCGCTATAACAAATTAATTTAAACAGACGTCCAGATGAATTCCCTTAGTATGCTAAAAATGGAAAAAACCATAATATTCTTAAATTCCTGATTCATCGGTCTAATTTACGCAAGTAGGTTAAGTTAATGACGCAAATAGTTCCTTGTTTAACTTCTAAGAATTGTTTACCAATAATAATCATTTAGAGAACATATTATTTATCTGATACGTTCATGATGAGTCATTGGTTATGTAAATTATTGATATAACAAATTTTAATATCTGTTTGATATCTACAGATGTTATGGCTTTTAATTGATTATTGCTTTGAAGAATACTTAGAATTGTTAGATAAAATGAATTTATCGAAGAGTTAGATATCGGGTGTAGCAGTGGAAATTAGAGTACTGACTGCTACGATGCTGGGGATTTGTTAAAAATATGAAATTAAATATATTTAACTAGATAACACTTAATTGCACACCAAAATATAAAGGAAATCCATGTTTAAAATACTTCTACACAATACAATAGGCGGCCATATCGCAGCGATCTGTTCTAGACAACCTATATTTAAACGAAACTCTTAGCTAATCTGGCGAGGTGTAGGTAGTGTAAATGTTTATATTGCACGTGAAATGGGTATTTGCGGAAACTACTTTACTCTTTAACTAACTACTTTTATCCGTGCAGGAACGGAGAAAGAATACAATTTCCTGCGGCCGGGCGGCCTGTCGTAAGAGGCGACTTAACAACCCACAGCCAGGTGGTAGGGCATTTGCCCGACTGGATGGCTACCACCCCTGGTCTAAAGTATGCCATAACAACCTTGAGTTGTGTTCCGGCATTAGTGACCAGGTTCCAGTCTCCCTTAAGAGAGCAGCAGCGCATTTGTAGCACATTTGGTGTTGCAAATGTCCATAGGCGATGGTAACCGCTTTTCATCAAGTGGGCCGTCTGCCTGTCTGCTGATCTCCTGCAATAAAAAAAAATAAAAAAAAAATGCTTCGGGATTTATCTTACTTTCCCTAAAAAAATAAAAAAACCCTATGTTCATTTTCGGTATTTCAAAAATTGTATTAAGTGCACATTGAGTGCCGTGAAGAGAGATTAAATATACATTCACAACTATACTAATATTATAAAGCTGAAGAGTTTGTTTGTTTGTTTAAACGCGCTAATCTCAGGAACCGCTGGTCCGATTTGAAAAATTCTTTCAGTGTTGAATAGTACATTTATCGAGGAAGGCTATAGGCTATATTATATTTTCAAAAAAAATAGGGATCCTTACTAAAAGTCCAATAATGTAACCCAAAGTGTAAAAAAATGACCCGAAAAAATCCTTACACGGCGTGCGCTGCGAAAACTATTGATTATAAAACAAAACAATGTACTACCACTTTGCAGAACATATAATTGTCTACAAAAAATATCGCGTAACCATATGTGTAACTATTGTAGTTATCCCACAATAAGTGTTTTGTTTTATTTTTTTAAATAATTAAAATGCCGTTGCTTCAAAAACTCTTTATTTTGTACCTTGGTATTAATCCTTATCAAAATAAATTACTCCATATTCAAGACGAATTCAATACCTTTCTAGAACTTTTTGAATTATTCAATTCGGACGTTACATTCAAAAGATATCGCGATTTTTAAAATGTAAGTATTAGTGTTGTAGCCAAATATACTAATATTATTTGATTGAACGCGCTAATCTCAGGAACCACTACTGGTCTGAGTTGAAAAATTCTTTCAGTGTTGGATAGCCCATTTATCGAGGAAGGCTATATATAGGCTATATATCATCACGCTAAGACCAATAGGAGCGGAGCACCAATGAAGAATGTTTCAAAATCGGAGGGTTTTGAAAGCAAATTCCACGCGGACGACGTCGCGGGCACAGCTAGTTTATCTATAAGCACGGATAAGATGTCTTTGTCTTTCACTAAGTTCCTTTCTATTATAATAATAGGTTTAAGTTTCAGTAAACGTGGCCTTACTAAGAAACAAAATCAAACTTTCATTGTGAGAAATGTATTTATATCTTTGTTTTATCGTGGGTACATTATTATTTATTATTTTACTATAATCTAACATGCCCCTGCATAAGACTAGGTGAAACTAAAAAGTTACAAATGATTCGTAATGTACCTTGCCCTAGACCAGCGGTCGTCAACACATAGCCCGTGACTGTTTTATAAATAAAACTATTATAAGTACCTAACAAAATAAATAATTATAATGTAATGATTTAGTTGGCGGGAAATTTAAGCAATCGTTCATAACAGTGAACACGTTAATGCGCGAACTGAAAAGCAGTTAATTACAATTGTTGGTAGTACTACTTATTTATGCAAGCAAACTTTTTCAATACTTAATTATCGAAAAAATAAATATGCTTCTCATCTCACAGATGAGCATTTAAGAACCATTTTACAAATTGGAACTACTAACATAAAAACTAACTACACAACAAATAGCCGCTCAAATACAGCCTCAATCGTCCCACTGAAGTTTGTAGTTGTATACTTTCTGTTTTTCGTTTTGTTTTTAATATTACAAGTGTGTTCCGCCTTTACTAATTTTGCCACCTCGTGGCTCTTGCCTGTTGAAAGGTTGCGTACCACTGCTCTAGATAAAGCCTTGTTTTGCAGGGAACCTACTATATTATTCATAATAATTGATTTAATATGAATGATCATTGCAAAAGTATCATAAGTAACTAAGTCAGGTCTTTATATTATTAAAGATATGTATTGGAGAAACAAGTAATAAGCAGAACTATAAAATGTTTTGAAAACCCATTCACTATAGAACACGTGCATTGTGTACAACAACAATAAATTGGCACATGTCGTTAGGAGCGGACACGTGGTTAAAAACACATTTAAAGACGCGGGCACACTTGATAATAAGTGAAAGTGTAAGTTCGCGTCAAGCAGTTTTACGTCTTTAAAAAAGTAAATTTGTGTCTGTTTTTATCGGACGGGTTATCGTAAGATGCGACAAAAGAACGCACAACCCGGTGGTCGGGCATTTGCCCGTCTGGATGGATACCACCCTGGTTTAGGATATGCCTCCATAACAATCTTCGAGTTGTGTTCTGGCATCAGTGACCAGGTACCAGTCTCCTCTAAGGCTGGCAGCACATTGGTAACATTTTGGTATTGTAAATGCAATAACGATAGCAAGTAGTAGAACACGCTGCGCCTTCCTTCTTTGTCATCACCACTTTGCAAAAATAATTCTTTATTCGTTTTTAAAATCATATCCATAAGAAGTTATATCTTCATTGTGCTCTATAGCGCATGTTGTGTTTTCAATGTTACAGACACAGATCATAAAAACACACTGTGTTTTTATGATCTGTGGTTACAGATATCCAAGAGCTAGTGGTGACCACTTCGCACTATACTTTTTTGCGTCTCTCAAACTACTACGGGTGCTGAACTATAGATAGTTTTTTTAGAAACCTTTACTACGATTTTGAAGCTAATTTAGAGCAACTATGAAATTTGGCATACCTCCAAGTGTTTCAAGTTCATTACAACTTTTTATCAGAAAAAAAATACATTAATTACATTGCACTTTGACAGATATAATATCGGGCCAAATGCGACAGTCCGCGCACTATAAAAATTTCTGTATATGATTGACTTTAGTTTTTGGAAAATGGCTACGGAAGCTTGAACCATTTTATTTTGAAATTTTTACTCAATCTTTCTTTCTTCTTTCAACTACTCCAAATCACTTGGCCTTGCTAAAATGTCTATCGATAAACCACCAGCCACCCAGTGTAAAGTCCTCTTAAAACATTCACTCGTATTTAATTTTGACTATTACTGAATGAACAGACCAACTCGAAGACGTCAAGCTAATAGTCGATATGGTTTAAATATAAATTAAACTGAACAAACCGAGCCATTAACCAATACGCCTTTATGGTATTTAGAAAATGGGTTTTTTATGTTTAATTATTGTGTACTTTTTTAATATGGCATTGCACGGCTTGTGTTTTATCCCGTGTGGAATATTCATGATTATCCAAGTTCTAGAATAATGGTTAAGCAACAACTTGCGAAAGCCAGACCTATATATTCTTTCAGTCCAATGCGCGGGAACACCCAAAATTTTTAATTGTTTCTTTGTTTTACTATGTCCTTGTGTACTACACCTTGCTCTCACACTCAACCATATAAACCCAGAAGTTTTTGAAAAAAAAAGTCTGATGTACAAAGAGAGGGAGGGACAGACGGACATTGCGAAAATATAAACCTTCCGTTTTGCCAAAATAGCGATGAAGTCCTAAAAATAAATAGCTATCAACATATGAAAAAGAATGCCACGCCTACAGGCTTTCCTATGAGACATTGTTAGTCTACTTTCAAAATTACGCGTCAAAATGACAACAGTGAACTGTGACTCACCTATCGTGTTGAAACAACGTGATAACCGGTTCCTAACACGATCCTGTTCGCTTACAAGCCCAGTAGTCACACAGGGAGTTTCAAAAGGGTTGAGAATCAATAAAGTATGAATCTATAACACACATAATCGTTCTCCAGGGCGTATTCTACTTTCAAATGCATGAATAGGGGATTTTAAAATGTTGAGAGGATATTGTGTCTTGTTATTAGTTTCTATGTCATCATTGAAGGAAAGCATCTAAATATGTGGATATAAAGAAATTATTTATGGCATTACTAGAGCTTTCGCGACATGGAAAACTTGTTTCGTATTGATTTTGATATCCCAAGGAACTTATTTAATTTTTCGGCATAAAAATATGCCATTATCATTAATCTCTTGTATCAAAAGAGTATCATATGTTAAATTTCATGATAATCGTTTCATTGAACGCCCCTTTCTTTGACTCTGTATCCTGTGGATATTGTCCCGTATATTAATAATGTTAATCCCCGTTATCAAATGCGGTATATTATAACCAGTACAAAGGTGATGGTAAATTACATTATGATTATCCTTTTGTGCAATAAAGCCTTAATATCTTGGCTATTTCATGCTTTAGTTACCACGCACATAAAGATCTAAAAGGCTTGTTGTTCGTCCCGCAGACTAATATTATTTTATACGTATGTAGCTAGTACGTTAACTTTATAGAGCCAAAAATTACGTCACGGTTTTACCCTTTCCAACCTTTTCAGCTATTCATGCTGAAAGGTTAATTATAATTAAATAATTTATTGTTAGACTTATATACTGTTCTAAATACCAGGCATACAAAAATGTAAAGAGCTTATTTATTTTACATTCCGAATACTACTGTTATTCGATACGTATGTACCTAATACACTATAACATCATATAGCGAAAAAAATACTTCTGTTAGGTCAACATATGATGAGTCAGTCCTCTTTCTTATAAAGGTGTGGGGATAGCGTTGTGATGAGCTCTGTCTTTATGAATATTGAGTATACGCAGTAAATGATATACCTATGTAAGTAGCTAAAGCTATGAAGGTAAATTTTAACTACGACACAAATGACAGACATCAATGTCTGTACTGTATTCATTTAACCAATCGCAATTTTTGTGTCTGGATAGTGCTCCTTCATATCCGTGAAATAGCGGGCGTTTTATGGAAACCCGCTAGTTACATGGGAAACAAATAGCTATGCCGCCTCCTCCTGGTCCTGGTAGAATGGGTCAGCCCAAGAAGTGCTGCCTTAACGTCATAAGGGATGACATGCGTATCAATGGGCTCACAATTAGGAATGCCGACGACCAGAGCGAGACCAGAAAGTGGAGAAGAAAAAGTCTTAAAGCGGACCCCGCGCTTCGAGGCAGATACAGCAACTACCGGGATTTAACGCAAGATGGATTATAATGGTAGAGTCTACAGACAAATGTACGGATTTTGTGTCCGAACTACTCACACACAAAATTAGAGCTTAAGGCATAGGTGGTCTCCTTTGTCCACGTGAAACTCATTTCTAGTGTATTGAAAAATTTCGAATTTATTTTAAAACTCGGTAACAGGAACACTTGCACACAATGTGTTCACATAGCCGCTAACACAAGTGATCGTGTCGCAATAAATGTTATAAATAGAGATACTAGTGCTCACACAGAGACTTAATGTGTCAGTACACATCATACATCGAGTGTACGTTGTATAATTTCGTAGTCTGAGCCTTAATTCTTGTCAGCGTATTTCAAGTGTGGAATATAAACAACGTTGTTTATATTCTCAATCTCAATAATGACTTCATAACGTGCACAGCCATAAACTTACGAGATTATTATAACGCATTACTTTAATGCAAGCCACAAAATTATTTCGATTTAACACAGTCGACCACCACAATTTGTGATGTGTGATATAATAGCTAAGTGGCATGCGGGCTACGTCGTGAAAAGTTCCGCAGTGGGGAAGAACGGTTATCATTTATACCATTTGGGTATCAAACCCTAAAGCAAGCGGTCATAATATGTGCGTAGGATATGCATATGGCACTAAGTTTGGAGAAAATGATACACGAGACTTATTGAAGCGTTTATTTAAAAAATATATAAAATACTAGCTGACCCGGCAAACTTCGTACCGCCTCAGAATCAATAAATACAAAAGCTGAATGAGAATTGCAGAATGTTTCAACTTTAGTAAAAAAATGTGGTCAAAACTTAACCGGAACGAACATCAAACGTTTGACATTCAAAACAAAAAAAATCTTCACTTTTAAATTTAATTTGATTTCTGACCGACTTTTAAATTTAATTGATTTCTAAACGACGGAATGAAGATCAAATGGTTGACAGGTAGGAATAGTTTCTAAGGGAAAGCGAAATTGTTGTTTTTACTGTATTCCAAGCATTTGTTTCATATTTACTCACCTTTTAAACCTTCCCTGGACTTTCACAAATAATTCAAAACGAGACTAACGAACAGCAATTGATTTTTATACATATAGATTACTTAATAAACTATAATTGAAATTGGCCTTTTTAGAGCAGTATAAACGTCAACTTTTATACCGTCTAGTTTAGTAATTTCTTCGGTTTTTTCTAAAATCATTTTTTATTCTCCAATTCCAAATTAACCGATTTCTGAAGAACTGAACATTTGAACCAATATTCATTGAAAGTCATATAACGACGGTATAAAGGTTTCAAAATTCAAACTAAGTTCCACTGGAGGACATTTTTTAAAGGTCATACACATATTATGTTAGAAATTAAGTCGTACTTCCTATTCTATGTACACCGCTTCGATTTTATTATATCGCTGCGGAACTCTAAAAATGTTAGCTATGAGTTGACGGTTTAATTGTTGCTAATTTAAAGCGATGTGATTACTTTCATGATTTGACAGCTGCGTTGTTTTGTTTTATGATGTGTCTTGATGAATCATCCATCAAGACATTAACTTCGTTATACTGATTTTCTAGAAATACTACAGTTGGATGAAATACTCAAGCGTTCGCTGTAAGATTTATTTTCGCAGAATAAAAATATGCCAAATACAGACTGTCATGTCTACCAAATTTCATAATGGTTCGGTACGCAAGCTGACCCACATATAAAGGGTATTTTTTGTTCACATCAATCATCTTATAATTTACTTCGAATTATATACATATGTCATTCCAAACTACTATAACTCCATGACTCGTGCATTTTACAGGAGAGACGAGAAAAGGCACTTTTGTAACAATGTGTGAGTTCAAGGCATTGTTAAATGTAACTATAAAACTTATACATACATACATGTACAGAGTCCTAATTAATGATAAACAACTTCCCAGGGAAATAGTAATAAGAACCGCTAGCCTTCCGATGCAAACTAATCATCTTCGCCGTAAAAAGACAGTCATGCCTTACAAATACACTTGAATACAATGAAATACAAAAATATATATTTATGCTTTTTTAAATAATTATATGCTCTTTTAAAGACGCTTAAACTGTTTACGTTTGTAAGCTTCCTTCTTCCCTACCATGTAAATATGTTGTATACATATTATGAATGGTATTTAAGCAAGTTTAGGCGTTTTACGTGATTAAAGAATATTTGATGACATACATAATTATGTTCATAAGTGTATACGAAGATAAAACTCAAAGTAATCGTCTTACATTTTTAACATACGGACAGGTTCTGACATTTTTAATACCTATTGATAAAGTTTCGAATAATTTCCCTTATTTTATAATATACGACTGTTCTTCGGAATCGAGCTGCTGACTCTCTAAATTTTGATTTAGGATCACATGTTTATACATTTCTGTTTATTATAATAGATATACATATTTAGTAAACGTTTGTATATTCAAATTTATGATAATATTTAATGGAGACTCATTATTATTATATTTAATGTATAGTTTGTATAGTGTATACAATGTGTAATAATAATTATTTATGAACTTTTGGACGATTAAGTTAAAAGTAATATTTAATGTGTGCATATATTTTTGGCATCGACTGTACATCAACAAGATTGCAATACTTACACTGGTATTTGTTCTTAATTGCAAGCCACGTAATAACACTTGATTTTATAAGGTATGAGAAATTCTTGGAATGCCGTCGTTAGCAACGTGCCGTCATTGCGGAAACGCTGCGCGTGCGCCGGTCAAGTTTAGTTCACAAATAGCACAGCATTAAACCATCTATTGGTCGGTTTAGAACTTAAACATTTGGTTTGTTTTTCCTTTTAAGCTAGCGCTCGTACGTGAGCAACTGTTATTAATAGACACGTATTTAAAGTCTTTGGTTTCAATGATATATACATAGGTAGTAGGTGTATCATTATGTCTTAAGCTTTTTTAATTAACAGAATTAACTTCAGTTACAAGCTGCTTTGCTTTACATAAAGACTACCTTTCATAAAAATGTAAATATGGACAAACAAAACGATAGATCTATTAGTTTAAACCAATGACGTTTTTAATTGGTCGATGATGTTGGCTCCAATCATAGTAGAGCATGTACCGTGTGACAAGTTTACTGGCCTAATGTGCATTTTGTTACAATTAATCGTGGTCCCTCACCACGATTAATTGTTAAGGGAAAATATTGCGATTAAACCTGTATCGGGATTACCGACGTTTAAAATGCGACAATCCGTTTTTAAATGTGAATGTATATCGTCCGTTCCCTTTAAACGATTACCTGAGAAACATTTGTCTTTACGCTTAGATATTTAAATCGCTAAATTGGTCTAAGGACACGTACACACAAGACCGACCAACGACTACCATTGAAACACAATGTTTGGCCTACGTTGGCCCGGTCTGTACCCGGCACAAGACGCGTTACACACATCGTTAACGTTGATATTTATTGCCTTGTGTTTATTTCGCGCAAGCATACTTGCGCATTTATTGCTGAATTCACAGTTTGAAAGAATGGCGTCTGATAATTGTGACCATATATTATATTAATGTATATTATACGATTGCCACGCATGTCACGGCGGCAGCATTGCAATATGCATGTTGTATGCAAATTACATAAATAACTATCTTATCTACAATTGTCCGTTCAACAACACCGCTTTCATCGTAATATTTATCTGTAGCTATGTGTAAAGTTGTTGATTCATTATTATTTACAAAATTAACTGTGTACACTAGGTCCGTTCCCAAAGACTTTTTACAAAGGTAGCAGGAAGCTATTTGATGTTACCCATGACCAGAGGCTGGTTGATACTTCGCACAGTCCATTAGTTATTGGCATTGTCATCCAGCCTAGTAATAAAGCAGCTTTGTGGGCATATTTCTCTCTGGCGGTGATGTGGGACATAAACTATAATTAGTCTAGTCTTAGTTTTAATAATAACTTTTAACTCCGTACATACAAGTATTCAGACATCGTTGGGTAACACCAAATTTAATATCTGTTTCTGTTCGTAACTGTCTAAATTATTTAAGGAACTTATAAGATTTCCAGTTTTTGACAAATTATGGAAAAACCGTTTAAAGCGAAACAAGCTTGACCTGTAACGACATCTAATGTATATTTATCATTATTTATAAACTGCGGTGGCGCAGTCAATAATAAAAATCTATCAAATCCTAGCCTAGAGTAGCCTGGAACAGATCACGTTTTAGCGATAAGTTTAGTGCTATCTTTGCATCTTTTTCTTCTTTTCTTTGTCTATGTTTTGGTGTAAAATAAAGAGTTGCCTATCTCGTGTTATATGGTTTAGGAGCTTTTGTGATGATTGTCATTCTTCATATTGCTGGTTCATGATAATATTGTTTATAAGGGAAAACATTTTAATTGTCGACAATCAATTATTGGTACTTACCCTATTAATGTATTCGAAACATTAAGAAATCTTAATATTCTTTTATTTTGTAGCCTTACAATGATAATAATATTGTTATTGTATTGTGTACCTAACAATAAAATAACTACATTATTAAGATATCGCAATATTTTGTATAAATTGACTGGGGCTAATCATTGGGTAAAGGAAAAAATATAATCTATCTAATCTAATCTAAAAGACTAATAAATAATTTAAATATAATCTTAATTAAGTAAAAGTATTCAAAAAATGCACTAGCAGAAGGTGATGTCAGGAGCCTTAAGAACAGACGAGCTTGCATGACAAGAGTTATGAATGTCAAAGAGGCAAGTGAGGTGTGTAAGAATAAGCCTAAATGGCATTCTGTTGTTCGTGCCTACCCCGCGAGGGAACTGGCGTGAAGTTGTGTATGTATGTATGTATGTATTCAAAAAATTTGGTAGGGTACCAACAAAACTATAATTTGCCCTACATTGGTAATTGTTAATTACTTTTAATTGTATGTATCATAACCCTCGCCTAACTTGCTTACCCTTCCTATTTACACCATTGCTAATGATGCTAATAATAACTGGGACTTTACTATTTTACTGTAATTATTAATTACGAGTCAAAATAACAACCTATTGTGATTCAGTGTTTCAATAGTAAATGCATTTGACGTATTCCGATTGTGGTCTGTGGTTTATTGTGATACCCCTTGGGCTTTTTTCCCCGGAATATTGATATAATTATGACTATAATAACAATGTTTAAGGTTTATGCGTAATCACAAATACAATACTTGTATCTAGCCATAATAATACGTGAATGTGGTTCGTTTGTTCCTTCCTTCTTCACAGTCTTAGGAATGAATTTTTGGGGTTGACCATAATGGGTGGAGGAGCGAGATGGAATGCTCCTCCGTCACAAAGGAAAATCTTTAGCGAGGCTAATGTTGTTCCTCGCAGGCCTAGACCCATCTGTTATACTTGAAAATTTGTATATATTCTTTATATGTTTCGGGAAACGTTTGTGACATCAATTATTGCACAGCGCCATCTATTGGCTTGTAAGTGTCCCACTACAAGTCAATTTTCATAAAATTTTGTTTTATTAAATGCCGGGCTTTTAAAAGAATTATAAAGAGATGAGGGTAGTATTAGATGTAGGGTATTTTCGATTAAGGAAACATACCAGTACTATGTGATCCGTTAAGTGGGGGTGGAGGTCTTTAAAATACCATGCTTGGTCACTGGGGAGGGCGAGGTTTTCGTCGCGTAGTCAATATCCTCTAGGGATACGTAGTATGGGTACGTTCCCTAAATGCTTTACAGAACCCAGCTTTGTGCATATACTGATACGCCCAAGACCAATTTTTATCCTACAAAATGTGAGTTTATGTGGGATATGAGGTATGAACTAAAATTTGTGCACCTGAAGCCCTTGGGTAGTCCCAGTAATATACAAATCTTTCTTGTGAGTTTGTTTACTATTTTTATAAAAGTTTCAATGTATGTTCCTTAATGTATGTAACTTGTTATTGTCTTGAATGGAATGATTTTTGAAGTTAAACTTCTATATAAACGCCCCCCCGTTTATTTTTAGGATTTTTCTGTCACGGAAAAGCGTTACGGCCGCGTGGAGGAGCGGCATAAATTTAGACTAGACGTGGTGAGAGGCGGCATAATTTTAGAGTATACTATGGATGCGTTTTTTGGTTCCGGTTCGAATTCAGTTTTTTTGTTTGATAAAGTAAAATATGTTTATATAAAAAATTCATTAATTAAAATATTCCTAACCTAACCAAATCATAATTTGCAGTAAACCTGCGAAAAATCTAAATGTGTGCTGGGACACATACTAGAAGTGAAACTTCAATTAACAAGTGGAAAAACGAATGGCAACGGATACGTGGCAAAATGAATCGCAACAAAATTTTAACTCGAAGTTATACGGGCAGGTTTTCAAATTGGACAAGTACATTAACAATCTGCCCGTAAAACTTCAAGTTACGTACATACATACATACATAACTTCACGCCAGTTCCCTTGCGGGGTAGGCACGTACAACAGAGCGCCATTTAGGCTTATTCTTACACACCTCACTTGCTTCTTTGACATTCATAACTCTTGTCATGCACGCTCGTCTGTTCAAGTTACAATTTTGTTTTTTTGCCACTTATCCCTTGCCATTCGTTTTTCCACGTCTTGTCCGTTGAAGTTTTTTGTGACAGCACGTTACATATTATAAAGTTATTAAATCATAACTTGGTTCGACAAACCATTACTCCTATAATTTACTAATATTGCTCAAATAATACCTAAATATTTTAAAAATAAGACAGAAATTTAAAATACTTATCCGAATTATTGATATCAAATAAATTAGTATCGCGTGACTGAACTTGGTAGATAAGACATTTGAAATAGCATATTGCCTAATTGATTTCTTGTTCCAATTAAAATAATCATTCAAAGAGCAAAAAAAATCTCTAGTAATCAATTATGTAATCAGATTTTAAATAGATTTAAAGTTTTAACAAGCGAAGTGGATATGCTTTATACCAAAATAAATGCTATCTAGAAACAAACAAAACTTTTTTCGGTCATAATTCAATATCGACCCCATCATGTCAAAATTAAATAACATAAATAAATTTTGTATTGTTTTCAAATAATGGCAATAATTTTCACTAAATGTTATCAAATAAAAACTATAATAATTATTTATTTTTAATTGACTATACCATAATTGTCTGGTCTGGTCTAGAGTATACCGTCATAACAACCTTGAGTTATTAATAGTCTCGTAAAATTATCGTTTTTATTTCTCATAATATCCAATGTTTATAAATGTCAAATAAACCAAAAGATAGGTATCAATTTCAGATTTTAAGAAAATACAATAAAGTCGATTTCACTGAAAATGTCAGTTAGTTTACTTTTACCATGACGGGGAAGATATAGGGCTTTGTTGGGAACAATTTTTATCACTTCAACGCATCCTGTGTGAAAAGGATGTGAAAGGGTGATATCGAAAAGTATCCTTGATAATGTGGTAACATTTCTGGATATTTGTCTTTTATAAAGTCATGATGTTAGCCAGAAATCTCCTCCACATGTGTTTAGAGCCAAAGTTCAGCTTTTTTTATACTTTTGTTCTTCTCATGATCTTCGTCATTTTAATTGTGAGACCAAATAGGTCGCATAATATGCGCGCGATGCATTCTAGTATTTCTTTGTCGTATGTTTTGTCGGGACCTAGCAGTGGTGATATGGCTATACATCTCTTCCCGATATCCGTTGCCGGTTGCTGTTAAACGTAACTTTACCAGCATAATCTTTCTTTCTATGTCACAAACATGAAAAATATCATTAATGTGGAAATTGTCAGCGCTCTGGTAAAATCTATTATTACTTAAATGGATTAGTTAGAACTCACGATTAAGAAGAAAGAAGAAGAAAATACTATATTTGAAGAACTAGTGACGCACTTACATTGCTTACACAATATCGGCCCCTGCATTATGTAGGTTGCTAAAAATAATAACCTATTTTTATTCAAGTTTAAATTTCCGTTATAATTAAGATATGTATGCTTTGCTGCTTATTTTATTCCGCTTGGCCAAATCTTCGTCTTCTATATGTGTGTTTCATATCCTGCTCCAGTCAGTGCTAGATGCCTAGGAGACATACACTATATGGGCCATTCTTTATAACCATAGTGAGTTAGCAACGCGTGGTGGCGCAATTGACGGTTTACCATACAGAATTATTTATGGCGCAGTCAACTGCAGCTATTCTAGGGACGCCCCCGCCCGTATTTATCCCGTAAACACGGCCATATTAAGGCATCGCTTCATGTCGTCAACTGGCAATCGAAGAGTAGTCCTCAAACAGAACCAACGGCCGGGGCATTGCGTTTTTTGATATGAACATTATTGCAACTTGTTATTTTCAATTAGTTCAAGGACTCAACGGCGTCGCAGCACGCCGTTCGAAAAAGTGCATTCTAATTAAAAATTAGTAGGTAATTATGCCACTGAATAAATTACGTAAAACATTTGCAAGACACGCGAACATATGTAGACTGTCTAAAAGTTAATTTGCGAAACTAAGGCCCACGATATATCAGAAATAGGAATACGTCACGTGATTCTTTTATTGCAGTTTATAAACAAGATGTAAGCAGAATGGAAAGATTATGATAGTATTGCTGATTTTTCATGCACAGTAACTAATAATTTTCTTTTCAAACAAAGGCAAAATATAAATAATATAGATATAGAATAATAATAGACTACTACTGTAGTCAATTATGTAGGAAAATTGTTACTCTGAAGCTCCTATACACTACATGATTGAATTAGTTTTGATTTAGTTAAACCATCAAATATTATTTAATTGTTCTGTTAATGTCTCATTGGCGCCGTATTATCGCTATAAGTAATAAGGCCGCCCATTGTTCTAAGGGAAATGTATTCATATTAAATTATCTAGGTTTAAGTTATGGTGATCAATAATAAGTTTTCATTCATTCATTCGTTCATGATTATATAGTGCAACAAATAAATCTTACTGGTCTCGCTTTTTATACTTTTCCATGACCACCTTTTACTTACATTTTTACCACCGGACATGCAGACGTACAGGGTCACGCCATCGGTATATGGTGGAAATAGGGACGCTGACGGAACGATATGCTTCCACTTTTATCATACGTACCGCTGAAGAGTGGTACTCTTTACTGTCCTCTGTTTTTCAAGATACATACGATTTAGGTGTATTCAAGTATCACGTGAATAGATGTTCAAGGTAAGCGCGCTCCATCTTAGACTGCATTTCCATCTGACTGACATCAGGCGCAATGTCGGTCAAAAGCGAAACTATTCAATATAATATAAAAAAAATGGGCCTACTGTTTGCTTGCCAGCTTCGCAATATAAAAAAAATTCAAAAGGCTAGGGAAGACGGGCTTTTAGTGCCAAGCTTTCCGGAGCTACGTTTACTGTGCGATTTAAATTCGCAATATTTTTCTTCAGTGTTGAGGTGAAAGAAAACATTATTAGAAAATCTGTACAACGAGATTACCGAATTGTGAAATCCATTGGCAGCTTTACCCTCTGTTTGTTTAAAATGTAGGTACTTGAATCTATTGGGTCGTTTATGGGGTAGCATTTTTAGATTTTGAATCAAAGCACTACCTACCTCTTGCTGCTCTGATGCGCCGTGCTTAAGTACTTCAGACGATATTGTAACAAGTTTACTCCTGCAATTTGCAACTGTCGGTTGGTCCGCTCAAGCGGATATTCCAACGTTTGGCAATCCTAATTGCCTTTTGTTAAAAATCTAGATCAGCAAAGCGCTGATTCGCTGCCACGATAAATCTATTCATGTCTGGTAATTGAGTTTGGTCAGACAAGGCAGCCCAAAAATGACTACCGTGTCCACTAATATTACTCACTTATATTGCTGTTATGCATTGTTGAATATCAGAATTAATTAATTTGATTCTATTTAGGTCACGTTATAACCGACTATTGACGTTACATATTGCAAGAGATGAGATTTCATTAATTATGCTCTGATATAATTTAATGTGGTAACTATTAAAGCATATACTTATTTGATATATAAGTATATTACATATAATTATTAGTAATTACATTTATTAAATGTGGTATAATATTTCTGTAATAATGCCAGTCATGTAATATGGGTCCGAACGTAAACTCACTAACGTGATAGTCTAATTGCGTATCCACACGAAATGAGACTGTTGAGATGGATGTGTGGTGCTATTAGTAGAGATAAGGTAGGAAAGGAAGTCATAACAGGTCTTTGAAAGTGGCGCATCCGTGACTAACACGAAGAAAAGGTGATATGAGAAGTGACGAAAAAAATGTTAAACTGAAAGAATGATGCTTATAAGATTAAAGGTATATCAAAAGAGAGTTGGACGGATTATGTTAATGATGACATGAAGATAATGGTGTGACAAAAGACTTATGCGAAATGCTTAAAGATTTAAATAAAAGCCTACAGCCTTTAAAAAACAATTAATTAAAGAACATTTATCATTTTCGTAAATTATTTTTTCCTAATAGCAGTTCCTTGCGTTGCTACTAAGTAATGCAATATACTAACTTAATGAGTAAAAGGAGTAATTAACTTTTTATTGTTGAACTATTAACCGACTTTGAAATCGCTAGATATTTACAACACAAATATAATTTTTATAGTGTGTAATTTTGTTAATCCTTGATCTTTGATTTTCTTATTATAACTTTTAAAAGAATGAATTCAGTAAAGCGATACGAAGATTTCGACTTTACGAATCCGAGGCATAAGTACAGGCCGGGCCGTGCGAACTTCCCGCAGCGCGTACGCAGCGAACCCTGTTCACAGGGTTCAGAGGCTACCGCTAAACTCCCATGCTCCGCTTCACAACCGGTACTCCATTGTTTGTAGATTGCATCGACCTGACTTTTGAGGGTCTGATGTGTCACAGACTCACAGTTCTTTGATTCTCTCAGACTGTGAACATTTAATGCTGGGTTATCTCAATGTTATCCCTTAATATTACAAAAAGTGTCATTAGTTTACTGTCTATCTCAAATACGACAGCATGGCTGACACATTCCATAGAATGTAACTTGTAACAATATCTTATACTTGACCTATAAATTGGATACAACTGTTAATTATATGGAAATAAATTAATATTTCTTACTGTTTAAAAGTGACATTATAATTAAATTAACGATGTTTTTCTCTTTGTTTATGTAAATTTTCATTTAATATTTTATTCAACGAGTATTGTTAAAGTTTTATTTAGCCTACCGCCAACTTATTAATTTTAATTATTTAATTTTTCATTTTGTTTATGGTTATTATTTAATCTATGGGAGCCTAATCTAATTTACTACCGCTTCGCAACATGTTATGGCTTGAAGAGAAGAAGCGGCGCAAGAAACTCTTCAGCAAACATGCCTAGCTCTAATAATTTTATATAATATTAAAATGGGTGGAAGGAAAAATAAAAGTAATTATCAGTCAAGTTGGTTTGTGTTCCGTTGTACGCAGAAAGAGCTCACAGTGTCTTGAGGTCTGGCAGCTGGTTTTTGCTGGGTTTGGGTCTTAATAGTTTTGATAATTGGATCCCAAACAGGTGGTACTTGCCAACCATCTTCTCTATTGAAATTTGGGTGTTTTTTGATTTCAATAGCCTCACGCATCATTCTAGGTATGAAACGATTCTCTTTCGCGAGGATTTGTGGGTTATCGAATCTGATGTAGTGGTTGGGTTTATCCAGCGTGTGTTCACTGATCGCAGACTTCGTAGACCTTGTGTGTTTCATGTCAGCAATGTGTTCTTTTACTCGTGTTTTTATGCTCCTCTTTGTTTGCCCAATGTATGACAATCTACACTCACAATCAAGCTTGTAAACCAAGCTTGTTTACAAGCTTGATTGTGAGTGTGGATTGTCATACATTGGGCAAACAAAGAGGAGCATAAAAACACGAGTAAAAGAACACATTGCTGACATGAAACACACAAGGTCTACGAAGTCTGCGATCAGTGAACACACGCTGGATAAACCCAACCACTACATCAGATTCGATAACCCACAAATCCTCGCGAAAGAGAATCGTTTCATACCTAGAATGATGCGTGAGGCTATTGAAATCAAAAAACACCCAAATTTCAATAGAGAAGATGGTTGGCAAGTACCACCTGTTTGGGATCCAATTATCAAAACTATTAAGACCCAAACCCAGCAAAAACCAGCTGCCAGACCTCAAGACACTGTGAGCTCTTTCTGCGTACAACGGAACACAAACCAACTTGACTGATAATTACTTTTATTTTTCCTTCCACCCATTTTAATATTATATAAAATTATTAGAGCTAGGCATGTTTACTGAAGAGTTTCTTGCGCCGCTTCTTCATCTTCAAGCCATAACATGTTGCGAAGCGGTAGTAAATTAGATTAGGCTCCCATAGATTAAATAATAACCATAAACAAAATGAAAAATTAAATAATTAAAATTAATAAGTTGGCGGTAGGCTAAATAAAACTTTAACAATACTCGTTGACACTTGACATCTTTGTCTTCCGTGATCACGGCCACTGAAAAGTGGCCGAAACGTCGGAAAAACCAAAATCAAATAAAATTACCGCGCTTAAAACCGTTAAAACGTAGTTTTATTATGTATACAAGTCGCGAAAACTTAAGAAAATATGATGTTTTTCTCTTTGTTTATGTAAATTTTCATTTAATATTTTATTACTTCCCGGCGTTTTAAAGTTACGTACTAAGGGAATGCAAAGTAATGAAAAGTATACCTATTTTTCACTAGGCATACTTTTAGTAGTCGGTAAGGCCTGTGGCCTATATATAATATACTATATATGGTAAGGCGTCTCATATCAATGTCGTGGGTTCGAATCGTGGCTAAGAAGCATGCACCGTTTAAGCAACATTCTGCCTTAATTGCATATTGTTATAATTACAATTTATTGCTGACGAAAAATAACATCTTCAGGAAAGCCACATTTAAAACATAGGTATGTAAAATCCACGTGCTCTCCGTTCCCCTAGTTGGAAGTAGCAAGTTTATTTTCTGATACTAGTATAGCTAATCTATATACCTAGTCTTGCAATAAATATTGTAACAAAGATTTTTTCTATTGCACATAACATTTATAAGTTTTACAGTGTGTTAGTTTAATACATAAATATAAAACAATTAAAAATATAAAAAGCTTATCCGAAGTGGTCTCCATTGGCTGCAATACAGTCCTTTAAACGTTGAGGCCAGTTATCAATAGAAGCACGCACTCTTTCTATGGGAAAATTCTTTACTGCCAATCGTATGGATTGTTTTAGGGACTTCAAATTATCATGGCGTTTAGAGCAAGCCGTACTCTCTAAAACTGACCATAAATCATAATTCAGCGGATTAAGATCGGGACTAGACGACGGCCAGCCTTCAGCTCTGATGAAGTCCGAAACGTTCGTTTCCAACCAAGACTGCGTGGACCGAGCTTTATGATCCGGCGCCGAGTCTTGCTGGGAGGACCATTCTTGGTTATTGAACATGGTGTTGTTAAGGGGCTTAACTACCTTTTCAAGAATGGTATCTTGATATACTTGTGCCGATGTTTTGATACCTTTTTCACAAAGATATGGCTCAGTCACTCCTTCATAGCTAACACCCCACCAAACCATCACTGAAGACGGATAATGCCCTTTGCATTCCGTCGACTAATTTTGAAGCTTCCTTAGAGCTTTGAGCATAAATACGGTTATTTTGTTTGTTAAAATGTTGCTCAATTGTAAAAATTTTCTCATCCGTAAACAAAATTTTTCTGTGACCTCCCTTTGCGTACCGCTTCAGTAGTTGTTTCGATTTTACCACCCTATTCTTTTTTAAATTATGAGTTAAGAAATGACCAGTGCGTCTCTTATAGGCTGCAAGTCCTAAGGCATCTTTTAAAATACGCGACATGGTTCTAGGTGATATCTTCATCTCCCGAGATAAAATCTTTTGCTTTCGGGCAGAATTTCTTCGAATTATTTCCATTACTGCTTTGACCACCTTTTTCGTACGAACACTACGTGGACGGCCAGATCTTTTTCTGTCACAACCAGAAGAGGTCTCATTGTACCTATTCATAGCCTGGTACACAAACATTTGACTAATACCAAGCATATGGAGAGTTTTGAAAATTGCATTTGGCTCCATACCTACTTTGTGTAATGCAATCACAGCGATTCGGTTCTCTTTATCGCCCCACTCCATTTTAATATCGCAAAATATTGTACAATGTATTGGCGCCAAAATGAGATAACACAATGAACAATCTTATAAAAATGACAGATTCCAAATTCAAATATAATATTTTGTTTGTTTTTAATTGTAACAGTATTTATGGCCAGACTAAGTATATAAAAATGAATCCCTATTTCCCTTAGTCACGCCATCACGCGTGAACGGCTGGACTGATATCGCTAATTCTTTTTTTGTTGTATTTGTTATTGTCAGGAGAAAGTGCTTATGAAAGAAAAAAATTAGAAAGTTGCGCGGTAAATTAGAAAATTTAAGAATACTTAACCAACATATAAAATTATTTCTAATCTAACCTTAGCGCTTTGGACAATATAAACTTTTTTGATGTAACCTTATGACGTTTGACATAGAATTGACAGAATGCATGCTGCAAATATCGTCAAAGAGGATGTAAAAAAAACTGAATATCGTTTAAAACAGATGCTACCGTCGGAGTTATTTTGTTGATAAAATATATGTAAAATAATTAATTTAGCTATAATCGGGTTCTAATATTTAGGTGAAATTATTTTTCTGTGTATTCAAGTGAGTCCCGGGATTGTTAAGATTATAGATATACCGGTAGGTGGCAACGCTAAATTCTTCCTAAACGGTGGGACCTATTCTGATGTTTTTTTTTGTTTTTATTAAAGTGGATTCGAGAATAGTTTAAATTAACTATTGGTCCCGGTAACTGTCGCTGCAATCGGGTTCTAGTTTTTTATTTCTAAGAGCAGGACAACGTCTGCCGGGTACAGCTAGTAATTTATATACTTCAATGTTATTTACATACAATATTCTGTACTATCGCACAAAAAGTACTAGGGTACTAAAATACACAATAGGTCATATTGGCTATTACCATAAGGAGGTAATGGTCGTCCAAGTCGTGAGTTCCTCCCTATGATGGTCCACTTACGTGCGTCCGGCATAGTATGTGATTTAATACGAATAGACGCATCCAGCACGTGGTCTATTTGCCCTATTGTTCGTACGTGAGGTTAAAGGAGAAATATTGTTTTAATTCGTAAGTTTAATACTAAACATAAATAATCTTTGTATTGTAGCTATATCAAAAAGGTACAAAATACTGTAAGTTGTGCAGTCAGATGGTTTCAAGGACGCCCTACGAAGTTCTAATCTGTTAGCCTTCAAGAAGTTTTAGTATATATGAAAACTTATTCACATTTCATTACTATGTTAACTATTTAAAATCATAAGATGTCATATATACTATATTTCATGATAATAGTTTATTCTCAAGGCCGTAAGGAAGGATTTGAAATATATTTTTAGAAAACCGACTTCAAAAACTAAAAAGTATAAAATAACTTATTTGCAAAGTAAATCATAAAAATTACTATGTTTTGAAAATTACTAAGCACCGACTTCAAGATGTTTTAGATAATATATATTAATAATAATAGCTTTAGAAATAAGTTATTTTATACTTTTTAGTTTTTGATGTCGGTTTTTTTAAACGAAGTTTTTTTATTTTTTTGTTACTGTTTAGGGTCTAGCTATGTATGGGTAGACCTACGAAAGGTGCCGCGCTCCTTAAAAAATATAGGTCCCAAGAAACGGGAACAAAAAAATGATCGTAAAATGAAAACTACTGGGCCAAACTATGTTAATTTTTTAAGGGACCAAATGGCAACTATTCCGCATCAAAATAAACAAGAATCATGTAAAACGGATCATAAATCTCAGTGTAATCGGTGTACATATGGAACGGAATGGAAAATTTTTCATAAAATATGTTCATAAAATGAAAACTACTGGGCCAAACTATGTCAAATTTTTAGGGGACCAAATGGTAGCTATTCCGCGTCGAGCAAAAACAGAATCACGTAAATCGAATCATAAATCTCTGAGTAATCGGTGAACATATATAACACAGAAAAAAAAATGTCCGACGAATTGAGAACCTCCTTCTTTTTTTTAAGTCGATTAAAAAGAGACTTGATTTCGTCAACAAATCTTAAAACAGCAAAAAGTAATAAACACGTAGGTATTTATTGCGCTATTTAAATCTACTGACGATTGTCAAAATCATGTCAAATTCATCTATTTGTATGAAACATGGATACAAGATATTAATAGAGATTTTTAGCTTGGTACTTATTTCACCTAATGAAAGTCTTTCTAAGTATTCTTCTTTCATGAAATTTCTAAGCCTTTTTTTAGCCATGGGAAATCCACTTGACGACCAGAGACCGCGCGAAGGGGGATAAGTCGCGACCCGTGTGTGGGATTCGTCAAGTGGGGGTGGCACTAGCATCTCTAGGCCGAGCTAAATATGCTATTGCCCCTCCACAGTTAGGGATACTCACTAATACCCCCGTGTGTTCCTTCCGCGCCTTATGCTAGGGCTACGGGATAGCCCGTGCAGGAACGGGGAAAGAATGCAATTTCCTGCGGCCTGGCGGCCTGTCGTAAGAGGCGACTAAACAACCCACAGCCGGGTGGTAGGGTATTCGCTCGACTGGATGGCGACCACCCCTGGTCTAGAGTATGCCGCCATAACAACCTTGTGTTGTGTTCCGGCATTAGTGACCAGGTTCCAGTCTCCTTTACGAGAGCGGCAGCGCATTTGTAGCACCTTTGGTGTTGCAAATGTCCATAGGTGACGGTAACCGCTTTCCAACAAGTGGGCCGTCTGCCTGTCTGCTGAACTCCTGCAATAAAAAAAGCGGAAGCTCGAGCAACTCCGCGTGCCCTGGCAAGCGGGGGCCTCTAAGGCCAGGACTTACTAAGCCTAATACAATAATACATTTCTGTCTTCTACATGTAGTCAGTGTTAATTATAATCTCATTTTTCGTTACAGGTAAAAAAATGTAGACCGACTGCCTGACCCACTGGAGTATTCACAAAATCCTCCGAAGTTATGTAAGCCAAGTAATCCTATTAGATATAGAATAATACACGTCGCGAAATGGCATTATAGGAACGTGTCCGAGTCGTAATGTCAAGGCATAAATCGTACATGCCATTAAGTGAAATCCGGGCGTCCTATTTGTAAGGATTCCTTGCCTTTATTGCTTTATTTATAGTACCAGGGTTGTTGGGTGAAGTGAGACTGTGAGGAAATACGCGAGATCCTTATGAGGTATATGAAAACAGGACAAGTATGGCTAAGTATGTGCCGTTCCATGAACAGTGAAGTTACGTGGAAACGACTAATGTCCACTGCTCATACTATATTAATATTTGATATGAAAAGTTATCATAAAAAATATTAGGACTTCCTTTGACTTCATTTCACCATCCACCTTTCATGTTGTACTGCCCCCCTATCGATTCTTAAGCGAATTCAGAATGAGTCATTTTTTTCGTTTAGTTACACCAATCTTTTATAACAGCTTAGCTGTATAATTTCAAAAATTAGCAACTGACATTATTTTTTAAAATTCTTGTTTCTATATTTTTTGACTTGTTGGTGTATTGTTATTGTGCTTGGGAAACCAAGTGAAGGCTATCAAAATAGCATATAGCTCCTAATATGTTTAATAAATGAATTGAAAAAGGCTATTGTTGAAGTTGACATTTTTACAACTTTGGAGTAACGTGTCTGGGAATGCACTAGCTAGGTTTTGAAATTACACAGCTGAGCTACCAAGACGAATTTTGCGTATCTTGTCAAGTAACGTATTCATATTGTAGTTAAATGTTATTTTCAATTATAACCCTAGAACCATTAATTTTAAGTTTCAATCCTCCTTTGTGCATGCGTGGAATAATATTAACATATACATATATTTACACGAGAAATAAATAATAGTGAGTCACAGTTGGCCAGTGACTCATTTACTTCAATAATGCAAATGTTTGAAACTAGGTCAATCTTTAATCATGGACAGTCCAAATTTAACCGCTTATAAAAGGGTACACCTGGCTTTTGCCTACATAATGCGGCAAGGTTAAAACAAATACATTTGTAAATAATTCTTGTTATCTAGATGGTGACAAAGTTCGATTTAACAAAGCTTCGAAATGGTTCCATATATATTTCATTGCCAGCAGACCTAAGGTTCAGAAGATATAGCAGAAAAACCCTTGAAATCAGGCCGAAATGTGAAATTATGTTGCGGTTTTTCAACCGTAACTTTTTTATAAAAAAAATATAAGTACTCATTCGTTGTTCCTTATTTATGTAATATGTAAAACAACAAATAAGTATAAAATTGTTATTGGAAATATTTATTTCCCTTTGATTATTCTTGTTTCACTTAAAGATGGATTTAGTTTTTTTTAAACTTATTGATAATATTGCTGTTTAGTTTGACGTTTGATATTCTTTTAATAATAATGCTAAGTTAAAGTTATTTATTAAAATAAGATTCACATGATAGGAGTCATGTGGTTTGTAATTAAAACTACTCCAAGCTCACGGACTGTTGTTTTTGTTCACATCGCCAACTATGTAACAAAATTATGCCATTGTTTCAGTTTTTGCTGGTATGTATTTAATTGTCTTAAATGATTGCCATCATATGTATTTTATTACTGGAAATATTTTCAAATGAGACGTGTAAAAATCTTAGATAATAACATCAATAAGTATAACAAGAGTTAAAAAAGGTCTTTCTGCTGGACTCGGTCGGGCGGCCTCTCTATTTTAAAAGTAAGGTCGTTCTTTCCGCCAATCCTATAGGATACACTTCGGCAAATGTGTCACGCAATTGCACGAACTAATTCCTCCCTCACCTTTTTACTATCGGTCAAGCACGCGTACGAGCTCACGTCACCGATATGTGTTGGAAATACCAACAAAGCGAACGATGCGCTATGCTTCCACTTTTATCATACGTTTCGCTGAAGAGTGGAACTCTTACCTTCCCGTCGTCTGTTTTTCCTGAAACATACAATTTAGGTGTCTTCGAGTCACGCGTGAACAGGTACTTATCTTCTAGGTAAGCATGCTCCGTCTTAAGCTGCATTTCCACCTGATATCAGGTGCAATATCACTCAAACGTGAACCTGTACAATATAAAAGAAAGTTTGTACAAGGTAAATTGGTGAATTTCCCACACTAGTAGTTTTAATGTGTGCAGCTTTATTCACAATTTTATGTTATAACATCTGCACCTAGTAATTTTTACAGTAGATATGAACTTTAAGTTATCGTAGTCCACTGCTGGATATCCATCCTCAGCCAGCGTATACCGGATTTCATCGGGCTAAAAGGCGTATCACACTAGGTTTACCGAGACGTGATCCCGACTCTAAGACTCGTCTGTTCGATGCAACATGGCCATGGGTTTTGCGACAGACGCAACTAGTTCATTGGCCCATTTAGCCTACTAATTTTACCAGCTATGTTGGTTACCGTGTTCTCATACGAACATCCTCGTTTGTGATTTTATCCATAAGAGATACAACTTAACAAGTTGGTTATAAGAACTGCTAAAGCGGTTTTTGCCTTCCTGCGACCCAGGATTCACACCAACGTCTTTCGGGTGAGAAGCGTGCGCGCCTTTGCCACTGATTTATTACGATCGCAAGCATAGCTATTCAATATAACGTTGGCTTTACAACATTACCTACTGTACTCGTTAGGTGTTGTTCAATCATACATTGGTAAGGTATCGCGGTACGCCTCAGGTCATTGGTCCCCTAATCGCATATTATGAATCGAATTGAGAGTTCCATGACCTCTCCCTGCTTAATGTATGGAATCTATACATCCATTTACACAATGAGTTATAAATAAAAAAAAGAAATGATAAAAAGTTGACGAACGTATTGCCAGGTGTGCTGAGGTTGTTTTGCTGCCGTAAGTGGCGATCCGTAAAATACTTCTTTAATTATTATATTTTATGTTTGTGGACAGTATTTTATTTTAATTAAAAAATAACCACGTTTCTATGTTATCTATATATTAATACGTGAAGGAAAAACTTTTTACGCTTTTTACGAAAATTGCGCGGACAGAGGAGGAGAAGCGACGAATAGTAATATTTTTTTTTAATTATGCATAAAAAATACATTAAATCAATAAAAAAACATTACACACACGCTATCATGTATTTGACACACACACCCATATATACTCTTTTGTTTATTGTTTAAGTCAAATTAACAGTGTCGCCTTGGCGAAATCTGTGATTATAGTAGTATAGTCTTTGACATTAATTATTGTGGTCGAATTTCGATCACGAGCGACCAGTAATACTATTAAATGAGGGATTGATATAAATAAGAAAACTTTTAAATAATATTTAAACCAGCGCGAAATCGTCTGAAAGACTAGATTTAAATAGAATAAAATGAAGACCTGGGATCAACGCTAAAACATAGCCAATGTGCTGTTATTATGAAACAAAAACGCTTATCTTAGCACTATTAATAACCCTCTCTAACTTCTAGTAAGCTAGAATTATAGGTCCTTGAAATAAAACTCTGATTTACATAATATATAAATTAAAAATAAATGCTATTTTGCATTTAATTTTCATTGTATGTTAATCATAATCTATTGAATATATTTTCCACATTATCATAATTATAGTACCTACTCTACCTATTTTAAATTAAATCAAGTAAACAACATTCACAGTGTATATATAGTTTTGGCTTTTCTTTCTTTTTTTTATTGCAAGAGTTCAGCAGACAGGGCAGACTGCCCACTTGATGGAAATCGGTTACCATCGTCTATGGACATTTGCAACACCAAAGGTGCTACAAATGCGCTGCTGCTCTCTTAAGGGAGACTGGAACCTGGTCATTAATGCCGGAACACAAGTTAAGGTTGTTATGGCGGCATACTCTAGACCAGGGTTGGTAGCCATCTAGTCGGGCAAATGCCCTACCACCTGGCTGTGGGTAGTTTTGTCGCCTCTCACGACAGGCCGCCCGGCCGCAGGAAATCGTATTCTTTCTCTGTTCCTGCACGGATAAAACTTTTCACTGCAAACATAAATAGATTTAACTACAGTTGGGAAATTTCAGATTAAATTTATAACTAACTGCTTGCTATACAATTTATTTCAATAACAGCAACAATACCTATATTATTATACTTATTGTACTACTAGTACAAACTGACCACATACCGACATATTGAAATTCAAGAGTGTTTTTTATTTCATTTCGAACATTTTGTGAAAGTCATACGCATACACGCTTCCAGTTAAAAATTAAGTCTACTTCTTTCCTGTGTACACTGGGTAGCGACATGGTGAGAAGAAGTGCCAAAAAACTCCAACAACACATATATAAGTTCTATTCTAAGAATTAGGACCGGATCTAGGGGAGGCAAGCCGCGGCGCCCATGTAACGGGCGACAAATTCCAACTTAGCAGACAAATACACAACTCATCATTAACGCAACTTTGACTACTGAGACGTTCAGCACTTTAGGCACATAAATTGCTTTTCGCGGAGAGCGTAGACATAGATTAAAAACCACAGACGCACGCGTGTTCGTTAGTAGGCGTTCGATGGCTAAAATGATGATGATGATTAAGGTAAAAATATCGGGGAGCGGGGGCGGCTTTTTTTTAGTTTTTGCCCCCCTCGCAAATTCAAGGCTGCTAAAAATTGGTTTTTGTTTCTATACTCTAGGCAAAGGTTGTCTGGAATGACTAGTAGTGACATCTATAAATGTTGGATCTAGTATACTTAGTTTTCACTATCAGAGTTATATTGTATACTTGGCGATTGTAGTTTTTAGTATTTTTCTTTTGTTTTAACTCACTGCTATAATGCATCTGAATTAATTTTGACGGGTATTATAGCTTTAATTAGCATTTCCCAAACTATGGATCGTGACCCAATGATAGTGGGTTTACAAGCGAATACTGATTAGGCCCTGAAAGGCATGATGACAAAAAATTGCACTGTTTGTATTTCCTTAAATATTAACGTTTTCGTACGTTACGTTTCTGTAACAGAATACTTTCTTCTTATTTGAACATTCCTTCACTCGTATTTTGCAGGCAAGAGGTGAATCCTGAGCTTGCAAGGTTTGTTAGGTGGGTCGCGAATCAGCCACTTTGGGGACCGCTATGTTATATGTTTAGAATATACGTAACAGGTTGTGATAGCTTATAAACAACTTGTTTCGTTATGATTCATAACATGACTCATCTTTATACGAACATGCATTAATATCGTATAAGTCGCTTCTTTGTGATTTATGCAATTAAGGAAGACTAACGAGGAAGCGATGAGATTGAAAGGTGATTCTTGTCGTCACAAAGCTTTTCTTTAATTTGTTTAATTTGTAATTTGCCAGGTGGTAGGGCATTTGCCCGACTGGATAGCTACCACCCCTGGTCTAAAGTATGTCGCCATAACAACCTTGAGTTGTGTTCCGGCATTAGTGACCAGGTTCCAGTTTCCCTTAAGAGAGCAGCAGCGCATTTGTAGCAACTTTGCTGTTGCAAATGTCCATAGGCGATGGTAACCGCTTTCCATCAAGTGGGCCGTCTGCCTGTCTGCTGATCTCCTGCAATAAAAAAAAAAAAAAAAAAAACTTGTATTTAATAAACCTTATAACTATACATATCTCATTCCACCCTTCACGAAACAGCGCACTAAAATTTGTTTTTTGGCTATGAGTACGTGCCAATAATTTGTCAGTTTAAAATATGTTATTGTTCCACATTTTTGAATTACATTAATCCAATCGCAAATACAAGTAATGCTGATATTAAACAGATTAAATTGAATAAATTTGGTTGAAAGGATACGATGGTATTCAATAGCATTGAATGATTCAAGTTTATATGGATCGCCTTGATTGATTGGTCCAAATTGAAAGAGAGAAATGAAATGTATAATATCAGCTTAACTTTGCTTCTTCCATACATAAACCGTTCTACCTTCGAACTTCGAAATTTGCTATAATCAATTCCAACAAAAAACTCTTGAATTTTTAGTAATAATCAGGATTGTAAATATGAACTGGCCTCAGGGAAAGTCGCTGCTAATGGCGTCAACCTCAAGGGGCGTATTCGTAAAGATAAAACCAGCTTTATGTTGTATTATTGATTACTCTTCCTATAAAATTAATTTTCTTGAATTACCGCGCTCAAATACGCACGCCACGTTTCTCCTACTTACAATAACGATCTGTAGAGAACCTTCAGCTGAGGTTTTTGCTCAGTGCGACGTAAGGTTTTTTAGAGGCCGGCAACATATTGGAGACGCTCCTGGTGTTTCAAACGTATGTACGTATAACAGATAGTGTGACCATTTTTCATCAGGTGCACATTTGGCAGAAACGCCTGCTTCTGGCTATAAAAAAAACAAGGCGCAAAATCAAATTTTGACCTCGCCACGTACGATATGACCTTAGCTAAGAACACTGGCAATAAATACTGTTGCCACACTTGTATCCTCGTCCCGATATTGAATATACTAACACCTGATTAAACAGTATACGCTGTACGTCACATGCGATTTATTTATGATCTGTAAATGTAGTTAATTTTAAGTGTTCAATTCAAACTATACCGTAAACGAAGTAGAAGAGATGTTATAAGTGTCGCACGCTCCATTTTTTGTTTGTTTTAATTTTTATTGTTTGAAAAGCCTTAGATTATTGCGCTCGAAGAATATAAATTTGTAGAAACATTGCACTAATAGTAAAATTGGTCTACAATTCCTCTCTAAAGTAGAATATGTCACGGAAAATAGTTCAATACGTCCACCAGCCCAAAAAACCAACGAACCGCGTTAGACAGGGACAGAAAGAAAAGTGAAAAAGCTGTTTTAAGTGGAAGACCTATGCCCAGCTGTGAATTGAGATTGGCTGATGACGCTAAAATAGCAAATGACTTATACGTTCTTATTGCATACCGTATAGGACAGACAGGATAGATAAAGATATCGAGTGGTAAAAACCTATATGCTTTAAGAGATAGTTTGTGAGAGACTCAGCATAATGGTTTTTCCCCATCCTAATGTCTCAATTTAAGGAAATATTAAGAACTTGTTTTCCAATGCAAATCTATAGATATTCTAGGTTTTAAAATGTAATACATAGTTTATTAATTATGCGTTTTTTGCGTTAATGGGTGCCCCAGAATACACTCCAACTTGATTGATAATCTTCTCTATTCATTTACCTTAAACCCGTTTTAATATTGTATAAATTTATTAGAGCTAGGCAGGTTGCTGAATAATTTCTTGCGTCGCTGCTTCTCGCCACAACAGGTTGCGAAGCGATGGTAAATTAGATTAGGCTTCCATAGAGTAAATATTAACCATATACAATAACTAAAATAAGAAGTCGGGGGTAGGCTAAATAATAATTTTAACATTACTTATTGACGCCGTCTTCCGCGATCGCGGCTACTGAAAAGTGGCCAAACCATCGAAATAAAAACTAAATAAAATGCCGCGCTTAAAACCATTACAACGTAATTTTATTTCTTAATTAAAACTGTAAACTTTTCTCCCACCATATTTCAAAATGTCGCTTAAAACAAATAACCTTTCACTCTTCGGTTTGTATCTAATACTCTATGTCCGAATAATAAGGTGGTAGGCAAGTTTTATCTAACTAAACTTGTTGTTTATCAAACTGTACCGATTCATTTAAAACATTATATACCTATATAATGTATAGATTAATTAATTTATTACAAAATATAGGTAACAACTCCCGTACATACATAATAACAAATATATAAATAGAATAGCGAAAATTGTATTCGAATGGAATAGGAAAGCATGCAGATAAATAATTCAAGGGACTACATAGTAACAAAGGAAGAAATATAATAAAATAATTAAGAGTTGTAGACAATAAATTGCTATCCAGGCCTCGTAAAATATCCAGGGGTAACTGAGGGGTAAAAAATCTACCGTAAACGTTACTTTTGCACCATCAATGCGGTATTTTTTCAGATAGATAAGGTAGTTTTATGTAAAGGAAGAACTCGTAGGGTTGTCCAGCCCGTGGTACAAATTTAAAATTGATTGACAATAACAGTTCACAATCTACCCATTGCTGGACTACGGAGGGACAGTGTAACCGCCACGTTTGACGAATGCAGATTGGTGGATCTGACACATCGGTTATCTCGACGTGCAGGTTTCATTACTATGCTAACCTTAACTGTAAGCACGGTATTGTGTAAAAAACACATTCGGTCAGAAAACAGCCTAAGAGGTGCATGTTTTTCCGGCCAGGATTTGAACCCACGTCATCTAAAATTTGCTGCTACCTAGCTGTTTTTTTATTGCAGGAGTTCAGCAGACAGGCAGACGGCCCACTTGATGGAAAGCGGTTATCATCGTCTATAGTCATTTGCAACATCAAAGGTGCTACAAATGCGCTGCTGCTCCCTTAAGGGAGACTAGAACCTGGTCACTAATACCGGAACACAACTCAAGGTTGTTATAGCGGCATACTCTAGACCAGGGGTGGTAGCCATCCAGTCGGGCAAATACCCTATCGCCTGGCTATGGGTTGTTTTGTCGCCTCTTACGACTTACTGAAAATAAAGTTTATTATTATTTTATACGCGAGTTTTGGATACGAATGTGTTAACCACTAAGCTACCGCAGCTTATGGTTTTAAAATTGGTTTTTGGTAGAAATTAATTAACTGTAAAATATATTTGTCATTATATTAGATTCACGAGGAAATAAATAGAATACGTTTACAATGTACTGCGGAGAGGGGATAGAGGGATTAGACGAGGAGGTTGGGTTAGAGGGGATGTGACAGGATAGGGGAGATGTGGGCCATCGGAACTATAATATCGGCTTATTTCAAAACATTTGTCTTTCTTTTAAAAAAATATTCATAAATAATAAAAATGGACAACCCTAAACTATGCGACACAAAGCTCGTGTCTCTGAATAATTCCCCCAAAATTACTGCAAAATAATTTATAATAACATGATACAGGGACAAGTTATCAGTAAGTAGTATCTGGACGCCATTATTCTAGAAAATGACTGGTGAACCAGATATGATAAGATATCGCTGTGATAGTGATTCAATAAATATTGATATATGTACATTTTACGCTTATAAATAGATTTACCTGACAGCTGGTATTAGCAAATCGTTGTTTAATTCTATAGTTCATCTCTTGTATAATTTTGGACAAACCTTAAGATCAGATTTACATTGTATAGCAATATAATTGGCCAAATTAACCTACACATATAATACGAGCTCACTCTTTATGTCTCAACCACAAAAACAGGCAAGATGCTGTTGGTCTAGCCAGATGGGATAAATGGGACTAAACATTGTATTTTTTTGTTAATAAGACTTTACTGTAACACCTTCATATCTTCCTCTACCGTCCTTCACCTTCAATATCTTACCTATAACCGCAGTAAAATTATTTTGTATTTATCTAAAAATTACAATGTAATCAGGAGAGCGATTTGAAGTTTTCAAATAAACAGTTTTATAAAATATATATATTAAAAGTCAGTAGTTTAATTTATTGAAACAGATATTTAAAAGTATATATTTTTCTTATCTACGATTATTTAGTAGTTCTCATTAAATTTTGTTTGTTTGGTTTCAAAACGTTATATAACGATAATACCATTTCTTTTTTGCCACCCCCGGTTAGGGATACCCACTAAAACCCCTGGGTATTCCGTCCTTCGCCTTATGCCAGGGCTACGGGTATATGACCTAGCCTCTCCGCAGCCCTGGCAGGCGTGGGCCCCCCTCACGAGGCCTCTTCCATTGTCGGGGGACTCATCCCCCGGCATCATCATGCTCTCTAGGCGTGGGGCGGTCTATAACGCGCCCCACGGGAGGAGAGATGAGCGCGCGCGGAACACTCGCGCTCTCATCTCGACGGCATGTGCGGGTGAGTGAGAACCCCTATACCCCAAGGGGCCCCACCCGCGCCGCCCGCTTACGGTGGCCGAAGGTCGAAATCCGCCCTCCGGCGTCGGCGCGTCCTCCTTTGGCGGGAGCGGAGCAAGGACGTCCGCTCACGCTCCCGCTCCGCCTCCTCCTTCGCAAGCATAACGCGGTCGCAAAAGGAGGAGACGGCGTCCCATCCGGTTGGGCTCCGGACCATGGTGCGTACCACGGCCGGGAATAACGATAATACCAGGTTCAACCAGCCAAAAAGACGACGTGTGAAGCCAAATTCTGTCGATATCGTCTCTAGATCATTTTCTTGATAGTAAGTTATTGAAGTGAAACAAATACATTTTAAAATTTAAAGCTAATAACGTATTAAAATTATCGCCTTTTCGAACATACATTACTTGAATAATATTTTTTAATTTATCCTCTTGATAAATTCCTATTTTTTTTAGTTAAACGAGTTTCATAACAACAGTTACGACTAATTGCCATCTAAAAATGCTAATGAGGGCGGGCACGCTCTGTTTCCTGTCAAAATGCAGTAGCAAGGCCATTCGTGGAGATAATATAATACTTAAAACAAATACAGTCGCTTTCGTTTATTTATGTTCTTCTAATTTGTAATTTTTAGGGATGCGTAGTCATTTTGACAAAAATGGTAACCTTATATAATAATAAGACTAATAGCGAAAAGCCTTGACCGTCATCTTGAATGGCTCTCGCTTGGTATCTGGGTGAAAGGTCGGATGCAGAAGGCAGCTCTGCTCTGGACACGGGCCGTTTTGTGAGGAGATTCCTATGTCTGGAGACTTAACCACCGCTAGCCTGGACCCTAGGCTCCGCTGCCGGCGGAGATCCAGTTTTTATATTTTTTTATATAAATAAATGTACATATTTTATAAGAAACTAGGATATAACTTGAAATTCCCGTGCGATTCTTTTAAAATTGTATTTTTGGAATCTGCTCGTCCGAATTAGGCCCCTTGTTTTTTTTCACCTTTTTAAACACTACAAATTCGAACGAATAAATAACTATAATATTTATTATTATATTTATTTATTATAGTATATATTATTTATCTATAAGTACCATAATGTTGCTGTACAGAATAATATTTCGAATGGAAATAATTAAGTTCGCATGTGACTGACCTGTTTGACTAGTTTCAAGACTTTACAAAAATTTTGGACATGGAATAACATGACTTCATTACAGCAGTATATCGTAATAACAGAATAATTATTATATCACACAAATGACTAACACCCGTTTGTCATACACATGTAGGTGTTGGACAAACATACGATTGTTCAGTACGATTGTGTATGATATATTCTGTTCGTAAATTATAATACTATAGTGTAAATTATGTATAAAATTCCGAATGATATACTTATTTGTATATGTAAATACCGACTTGTTTTCTGTTACAGTTGGACACAAGCGGCAATGGATATATTGATCTCAAAGAGCTCAAGGATGCACTAGACAGCGTAGGATACAAAATTCCACAGTGGAAGGTATGTCACTACATGCAAAACCTTAAACTTATATTGAATAATAAGACTGGCAGTCAAGCTGAATGCATATGGAACATGAAGGCTGGAGCTTTTGCTTAGGCGTCGCCTAATTTCTTCCAGGGAGGCAACCAGGTTTTATATTTTTGAAGTGAAACTTCTTTAGAATCGTTGTAATTTGAAACTGGTTGAAATGTAAAAGCGACACTAAAAAGAGATAAATACATAAATCTATAGGACTATGCCTGCGAGAGATAGAGGTAGAATACAGAGGTCCCCGAGATACAGGTCGACCTAGTTTGGGGACCAATGAGTGTCAAAAATTGTGACTTATGTTTTATTCAATAAATGATTTTTGATTTTGATTTTTGACATTATGCAGCGTTTCATACTACTAGGTCTGATTTTTGTGCGGTGCTTCGTAGCCTCCTCACTCTTGTCTACTAAGCGTTGTAGATATAATTATGTTCGCCTGTTTATTCTCTGAAGTTTCACTTTTACTGCGTGTGAACGGCATAGAGCCATATTTAAAAAAAAAATATATGACATTTCTTTTTAATATTGCTGTGCATCATTTGCGTATCCATGAATGTTTATAAAATTTTAGAATAATAACAAACAAAAGCCTCAGCTACACTGTAATGGGACTTTGATCGATTTCAAACAGTTTTTCTTGCAGACCCAAAACGCAGGTTTCACTAAACTAAACACTACAATTAATATCCTACAAGTATTGTTCAATCTTAACCAATATCATACAGCAGGAACCATCCTTGAAGTTCCCATCAAAAACTTGAAAAGTTGTACAAATTCTGTATATTATTATTATTGAGCTTAATTTATTCACTGATAGGGAGCAATAAATTTTATCATCAAATAAACTGTTGATCGAAATCGGCGGACTTCAAACACTTTAGATTATATCAGTGTAAGAATCTATAAATATTATATTCAATTATGTGTTTAGTATCAGGAAAATAGAGACCGGTTTTTATATTTTAGGCTTTTTTTTTATAAACAAACAAGATTGATGATTAACTAACAGTATGTATTAATTCCCTCCATATTTGTATTTATGTTTTATACTTCTAAAAAAACCTTTTAGTGAAATGGCTTACTGTTTATGTTAATGTAATAAAACAGGATGCTCGAGCAGACAGACATTTTTTTTTTTGTTATTTATGTACACCACCATCGCCGTTTCCAATCTAATTTATTTCTGCCACGGCTTATCTGGAAAAGATCGGTTTTTAGAAATAATACCGCCTTAGGTACGCAGATTAGTAATACCAGTCTTTAAGTTTTTCTGTAATGGTGTATAATAAAGAGCTATCTATGTTTAATTACTACTAGGCCTTGTGTGTGAACTAAAGGCCTTAATGTTATTTCCTGGCACAAATCTCAACATCACTTTGGATCGTTGGTCAACAAGATTTATAGTTCTTTTTTTTTATTTTTTATTGCAGGAGTTCAGCTGACAGGCAGACGGCCCACTAGATGGAAAGCGGTTACCATCGCCTATTGACATTTGCAACAACAAAGGTGCTACAAATGCGCTGCTGCTCTCTTAAGGGAGACTGGAACCTGGTCACTAATGCCGGAACACAACACAAGGTTGTTATGGCGGCATACTCTAGACCAGGGGTGGTCGCCATCCAGTCGAGCAAATACTCTACCACCTGGCTGTGGGTTGTTTAGTCGCCTCTTACGACAGGCCGCCGGGCCGCAGGAAATTGTATTCTTTCTCCGTTCCTGCACGGATAAAAAGAAGTTCATGGTAGATCAAATGTGAACATAGTACCTATAAGCCGCGCGCAGGTTTCCCGATGATTATTATTATATTGTATTACTTATATATCGTAATACCGAAGTAAGAAAGAGAGTTGGTCTGAAAGAGAGTGTCGGGGTGAAGGTAAGGAAAGGAATGCTCCGGTGGTTCGGGCATATGGAAAGAATGCATGATGAAAGAATGACTAAACAGATATACAATGCAAAAGTGGATGGATGCAGAAGTCGTGGAAGGCCACGACACACCTTCCATGATCAAATTGATCGTGTACTAGCGGAGGGTGATGTCAGGAGCCTTAAGAACAGACGAGTGTGCATGACAAGAGTTATGAATGTCAAAGAAGCAAGTGAGGTGTGTAAGAATGGGCCTAAATGGCGCTCTGTTGTTCGTGCCTACCCCGCAAGGGAACTGGCGTGAAGTTATGTATGTATTTATATTATTATTACTATTATTATTGAAGAAATTCAATTGCAAGCTGTGTTCAGCCTGTAAGTAGTTTTTACATCGCATTTTAAACCTTAGTCATAAATCCATTATTTTATTCGATCAAATGTAAAAAAACTGTTAGTGATCCTTTGATAAATAAATAAAGACATTGTAGGTTTGCAAGGAACAATTTTAGCCGCACTGTTTATTGATATCTGATATTTTCAGGTGCGGTGCATGATCGAGGAGTATTACGACAACGGGAATAAACACGGGCGTGGAGTAAATGGCAGCGTCAACGGAGATGCCAGGAAAAATGGTATTTCACTCAACGAGTTCGAAGAGCTCTGTGCAAATCTTAAAGCTCAACAGGTGAGGAATTTAGTTATTTTACCGGCACCCTTGCGGGCCACCCTTACTTCATCAGATAGATTAGATGAGGAAACTTGTTTTTTTTTATTATTGCAGGAGATCAGCAGACAGGCAGACGACCCACTTGATGGAAAGCGGTTACCATCGCCTATGGACATTTACAACACCGAAGGTGCTACAAATGCGCTGCTGCTCTCTTAAGGAAGACTGGAATCTGGTCACTAATGCCGGAACACAACTCAAGGTTGTTATGGCGACATACTTTAGACCAGGGGTGGTAGCCCTCCAGTCGGGCAAATGCCCTACCACCTGGCTGTTGGTTGTTAAGTCGCCTCTTACGACAGGCCGCCCGGCCGCAGGAAATTGTATTCTTTCTCTGTTCCTGCACGGATAAAACGTAACGTATATAGTTCGATATAATTGCTGCAACCGCAAGTGTAGGAATGGGGAAGAACACTATAATTCCTATGGCCAGGCGGTGTGTTTTAAGAGGCGACGAAACAACGCACAGCCAGGTGGTAGGGCCTTTGCCTGTCTGCGAAGGAGTTGCAGATACCGCTTTACCAGTCTCCCCCCGATACCGTAGCGGAACGGGGGACGATGACCCTCGCGGCGTGCCACACGACGCATCGAGGTGTCACAGCGAATCATAGTCATGATTACGGTCCCGTGGTGCTCATTATGATGCGGAGGGATGATGGAAGGTTCAGTTGGTAGTCTGGCGATCGGTGCTTACAACTTCTTCTATGACCGGAAGCTTGTGTTTAGCGCTGACCGTCGGAAGTCTCACATGCACCTCAGTGACCTCCCTCGGGGCCCGAGGGGATGTCCGCAAAGGCATTCCTCCATCGTTAACAAAAAAGGGCATTTGCCCATCTGGATGACTACCTCGCCTGGTCTAGAGTATGCCGCCATAACAAATTTGAGCTGTGTTCTGGGATCAATGACCAGTTGCCGGCTCGCCCACGAGAGCGGCAGCACATTGATGGTGTTGATGTTGCAAATGTCTATATGCGATATGAATCACCTTCTGTTAAGTGGAACGTCAGCCTGTCTGCTGTCCTCCATCAGTAAATGAAACCGCGATAGGATCCTCATTATCTGCCACATAAGCTACCTATATCCCCGGCAAGAATTGCTGAAAGAGACTGCGGCTAGCCGCTAGTGTATGAGAAGTTAAAGGGGCTACGTAGGATTTAAACGTATGAAAGTTGAAGAACGTTGGTAGGGGGTAGGGGGGGGGGAGGTTATAAATCAACTGAGATACTATTTATAAACTTACAGAGGGTGGTAGCCTCATAGATTTGATACGAGCGCACCTACTAATGTCGTCATAAGTAGTTACAAGTAAAAGGAGTCGAATAGCGCATTATTCTTGTTATTATTATTTATTTCGGTCTATGAACCCTCAAAACTTTGAGGGTGTATGGACAAAACTGACCCCAAATTAGGATTCAGCGTATCGAAGTACATAAGAATAGATGGATCTGCTCAAAAGTACAGACCACTTTATTTTTTGTGGGCCGGTGTAATTATTGTTTGAAAAGTAATTGAAATTATTTCTATCACGATACTTTAAAAGTTTAATGATGAAATGTTAATGTTAAGTTTTAATGCTTGTTCTTTTACATTAATAATTATTAGAATTTATTGTAACATATGTCCGCATTTCTATTCGGACAGTTGGAAGTTGTAGGGAGTTGATTATTATTATAATACTTCAACCAGCATTCCAATAGTAAACACAAATCGCTATAATAAACACCCAATAATAGATGTCAACACATTTGACCTAATAACGACGTGCATAAATGCCTCGACGGAACACATTAACGGGCTTAATGTGAACAGATTAGTTCTCAAGTAAATAAATAAATCAATATTATTGAGGTTAAATGGAGTATTGCAACATATGAGGATGGAAGTCGTGAGATAGAATTGTCATGAACGTATAAAGTATGTCCATTTGCGAACTCGTAAATAGTATAATTTGCGTATATATTATTAGCTTTATCTCTGTTTTGTAACTTTGTAAGCGTTGATTAATGACTGACGACAAAAGACGGAGTTCTTGTGGCAGCTGATACTTGATACTTCAAATGATACTTTTTGCTAAATCGTGAATTTTTTAGCGCAGACACAAACGTCTTTTTTTTATTTATTTTTTATTGCAGGAGTTCAGCAGACAGGCAGACGGCCCACTGGATGTAAAGCGATTACCATCGCCTATGGACATTTGCAACACACAAGATGCTACAAATGCGCTGCTGCTCTCTTAAGTGAGTCTGGAACCTGGTCACTAATGCCGGAACACAACTCAAAGTTGTTATGGCGACATGCTCTAGACCAGGGGTGGTAGCCATCCAGTCGGGCAAATGCCCTACCACCTGGCTGTGGGTTATTTAGTCGCCTCTTACGACAGGCCGCCCGGCCGCAGGAAATTGTATTCTTTCTCCGTTCCTGCACGGACGTCTTATTTAAAACAGTTTATATCCATAACTATTGTTCATTTTTGAAGAATATTATAATTTTTTGGGAAATATCTACACAGCCAAACTCACATTTCAAGTTTCCGCCATAATCTGACATAATGCACGTTTAAAATTATGTTTCAATTAATTTTAACTTGTGATAACATTCTTGATTATTGTTGTGTTGTGTTGTGTTGTGTTGTTGTTGTCACATGATTGTTCTTCAGAAGAATTTAAATGAAATGTAAGTTTATTGAAATTGAAAGCAGTGTGTTTACTCTATTTCCAGGTGGCCAGCACATTCAAACAAGCCGTCAGTAAAAAAGAAAATCTTGAGCATCTGGGTGGTATGAGTGAAGCTTCCAGTGATGGTAATTATTCAAACATTATTTACGTTAACCATGTCCTGAGATCCATACAAGCCTTATGATTAAAATGTAAGCCTAGCCCCTCACCAAATGGCTTCTCCAGATATCTGAAAGGGTTGATAATTAATTAAAAATTATCGAGATAATATTATCTATTCTAGTCATCAGCAATTCAGTTATCAATTGAATATTCTAAAAATTTATAAGTAGGTGACTCAGTCCTTAATCTATTAAAGTCGTCTCAATGGAGTAGGCCTCACATAATTTATTTTGTTCATCTCTATTTTTGCCAGTCTCGTTCAGTGTCGGTCGCATCTTTACTTAAAAATGTCTTCCATCACTTATTTGATATCCTATGTAGACAGCAGATACTACAATGAAAGTAATTTCAAATCTTAGTTCCATGTATGCTACTATAATAGTATTATTAGTTGTTTTGCGGTTTTTACACACGTTGTAGCATTATATAGAACTATACCTTCCTATCAAATTTCAACATATAGGACCCAATAGTTTCTTCTTTCATGATCGAATTGAATTTTTTAAATATACATACTTAATGTAATTTATAAGTTAAGTATAAAAATACATACTTATATAAATAATAACACTGACTAGACCCATCTATTCTTATATTATTATAAATCCGAATCTGGGGTCAGTTTGGTCCATACACTCAAAATGTTGAGGATATATGGACCAAACTGACCCCAGATTCGGTCTTTTGGTCCTGCTAAAGGTTTCTATTTTCAAAGTACGCAGAAATAAATTCCCCATTTGGAATACGTCGGAAATAGGAGAGTATAACGTTATTACAAAATATTGTATGAACTGAATCCGATACAGTGCATCGAAATACATAAGAACAGGTGGATCTGGTCAAAAGTACAGACCACTTTTTTTTGGGGTGGTGTAATTTATTCTGATCAATCTTACAGGTACCACACACTCTGTTCGCCTGGAAGAACAAATGGCGTTCTCTGGATGGATCAACAGCAATTTGGAGCATGATCCCGATTTAAAACACCTCTTGCCCATCGATCCTGAAGGAAAGCAGCTCTACGAAAAGCTGAAGGATGGACTTATTTTGTGGTAAGTGACTGCCTGCTTTTTGTTTTTTTATAGTAGCATTGCTATTTTGATGAAAACAGAACTGTTGAAGTGTTGCTGTGTGTGTTGTATGTTTATGAATCTCTCTCTCTCTCTCTCTCTCTCTCTTTCTTTGAATTAAAAAGAAAAAGTGTAGGTTTACTATATGCTATGGTGTAATGAAAACGAGAAAAAATAAAATTAAGCATAGCTGTAACTGAGTGAGGAAAAAAGAAATACAGTGTTTCGTCAGTCAACTATTCAAAAATTATGGATGTTTTCTCATGACTTCTATATAAGTCAATAAATGGAAAAACTGAGTTCCAAAATCCTTTTAACTACGTGATGGAAATTTCCGAAAAAAATAAATGGAAATTTTCACACGTATTTACGTATCCTACTTTTAAAATAGCCAAAGATTTTTTAAACATGATTGCTGACATTAGTGTTATTAAACTTAGATTTAGTTGCCTAATGGGATTGGCATGTTCATTATACAAAGATCCCGGAAAAATATATAAAGGGAGAAAAAATGCACGTTTTTATTACTTCTAATATTTGTGACACCTGGGATATTGTTAGTGTTAGCGACTGTGTCCAAATGTGACTTACTTTTAGCGTTAAAAAATAACGCTGGCAATGATCAGTTACATTAGTGTATATGCATGAGTTATCTGTCAATGTTTAACGTCATTAGCAATGTCGCATCTCAAATACCGCATTAAACACTTGGCTGCATCTGCATCACACACTCAGTAACACTAACATTATCCCAAGTATAGCAGGGCCATAAAAGACGTTATTATCGTGAAAATCTAGTCTCTTTCAAATAATCAGTATGGCTGATATATCTATGAAAGGTAATTTATAGCGTTATTGTAAACTTTCCAACAAGATAAATCTTAATTGTAAAAAGATAAAATAATATTTAATCCAGTTACTATTTAATAATAATTTTATACTTAAAGTCACGATGTTTATTTATTTATTTTTTTACGTAATTTCTCCCGTACAGTCCTAATTGAAATAGACTGTAAATAGTGATGTTTTATTATTTTTCAGCAAAGTGATAAATCACTCTTGCCCGGACACGATAGACGAGCGGGCGATCAACAAAAAGAATCTAACCTTGTACACAAAACACGAGAATTTGACACTAGCTCTGGTCTCCTCGCAGGCGATTGGATGCAATATTGTCAATATCGATGCCCACGATCTTGCTAAAGGTAAATATGTCTTATGTATTATGTATATCTATATTAGTTTATTATTGTTATTTCTTTAATTACGATTAAATTAGTTTTAATTTAATTAAACCACCAAATATTATTTATTTTTTCTTGTAATGACTCCTTGTACACCGGGTTGCCTGGAAGAGATCGCTATAAGCGATAAGGCCGCCCATTGTTCTAATGGAGATGTATTCATATTAAATGTCTAGGTTTAAGTTATAGTGAACAATAAAGAGTTTTCATTCATTCATATATCTTTTGAGATTAGTTCTAATTGTTCCATGCAACGAGAGATCGAAGCGAGCGTGCCATAGGGGGTTACTATTCTATTGCAAGTCAATTAATTCATTGACTGATGAACTTTGACGGTCTGATATTTTTTTATTTTTTTTATTGCTGGAGTTCAGCAGACAGGCAGACGGCCCACTTGATGGAAAGCGGTTACCATCGCTTATGGACATTTGCAACACCAAAGGTGCTACAAATGCGCTGCTGCTCTCTTAAGGGAGACTGGAACCTGGTCACTAATGCCAGAACACAACTTAAGGTTGTTATGGCGACATACTCTAGACCAGGGGTGGTAGCCATCCAGTCGGGCAAATGCCCTGCCACCTGGCTGTGGGTTGTTTTGTCGCCTTTTAAAACACGCCGCCCGGCCGCAGGAAATTGTATTCTTTCTCCGTTCCTGCACGGATAAAGAGAATAAGCACTTAACCAGTATTTTATAATTTAAAATTATTGTTTATTAGATAAATTCCATTTTTTTTTCTAATATAATTTGTTATTGTTAAAATGTATTACCTTAAACACTACGGGTCATATAAATGGCCCGGACTTTTGGGGGGGCTTGTGTAGGGGGCCATGCGAAGGCCAACACGTCGAGGCGCCTTGACTTTGATGTAAATGTGGCACGTGACACTGACCGACGATTATCCCTGTCTACACCATATAGTAATACACCCAAGGACAAGCCGCGATCGGTGTATGACTATTGTAGGAAATGACAATTATTAATATTTAATTTGACACCAATTAGTATAAGAATTGACACTGTCACTTATGTCGTGTACTAGCAGAAGGTGATGGATGTCAGGAGCCTTAAGAACAGACGAGCGTGCGTGACAAGAGTTATGAATGTCAAAGAAGCAAGTGAGGTGTGTAAGAATAAGCCTGAATGACGCTCTGTTGTTCGTGCCTACCCCGCAAGGAAACTGGCGTGAAGTTTTATGTATGTATGTATGTATGTATGTACTTATGTTAAGATTCTTTGTAGTAACAGTGGATATTAACCAATGTCACTACTACACATTTTTTATTATTATTAAAAAACACTGATATGTGTGTGTAGTTTTTTGTAATGCATGAAATGTGACGTAGTAGTCACATTTCATGTAACAATTTATTAATTTATGATTTAGTATACGTTAGTGGTGCATCACCCCATATTACGGGGTAGTCAACATAAATGTATAGTATTACACAACTAATAATTCGTCCAGATGTACTTGCGCAATAGACCAATTTTAGTAGCACACCACAGTTTATGAATCGTGTAAGCGGATTAGAGCTGAGAATGCATATAGCAAGCAACACTGTTTTGTGTTGGTGAATAAAGTTCAGTATAGATTATTTACATACGGGAAACCGGTCTGTCTTATCTGCGCAAACTAAAACTGCCGATCAGAATTATAATTTCTATAAACGCACAATAATCACTTGACTAGGTTTTTTTTATCATTTAGTACGAAATAAATAAAACTGTACCATTATATAATTACTGTTCATCACGACTTTAAAATATTGTTGTATGGATTTATAGGAAAGCCTCATTTGGTGCTCGGTCTATTGTGGCAGATCATTCGCATTGGTCTTTTCAACCAGATCACATTGGAACACTGCCCAGGACTCACTGAACTTCTTAATGACCAGGTGAATAGATTTTATTTAACAGGTACATCATTAATATAGGAAAAAGCACACGTTTTATAAACCGATTTGACTGATTCAAAAGTTAAACTTTCCCCACAGCACTACATTAAGGATTTTTTAGAACAGTGTAATAATATAATATTCCTTCTAAACCATTAGTTGCATATCTGGTGTTCCAATGTACATAGCTGAGGGTAATCACTTTCCATCAGGTGGCCATCAACCTGTCTATTGTACTTCAGTTATAAATTAAAAAAATATTACAAATTGGGTTGTGAAATTCGGCCTACAAAAATCGGCCATTCTACTGTAATTGAAAGATTTAGTGGTATTTTTGAGTTATAATTTCAAATTTACCTATGTTTGTGCTTAGTCAAAATCTTCCTTGATATACCAGGAACGCATAGAAGACCTGTTGGCTCTGTCACCCGAGGCGATCCTCCTCCGTTGGGTGAACCACCAGCTGCAGAGTGCGGGAGTCACCCGCAGGTGTACCAACTTCCAGCAGGATGTCTCCGATTCAGAGATATATTCATACCTGCTCAAGCAGATCGCGCCCGATGATGCTGGCGTCACTCTCGACGCACTCAGGGTATGTTTATTTCATTACATATGTATAGTATTGAAAATAGTTGTTTCTTAAACAATCGGCAGACAAACACACAAATTGTATATCACCAAATTAAGTAATTTACGCTTCTTAGATTGACTTAAAGGTGTTATTACCAAAATGTAAAGTAAAAATATTATATACCAATAATTAGAAATTCACTCGGAAAACACTATTTGTCCAGAAATAGCTATGTCTGATTAACACACTATTATCTTGCTAATATATTTATTATAATAACTTATGAATTTTGAAATATATTATTGTATATTTGTATGTAAGTTTGTATGTGTATATTTAATTCTTAAATTAGTTTGAGTATTTATGTATCTATTGCCTTTTTCCTGCACCACCTACATCACCTGATTCAAATTTCTTTCATTTAGTTTCTCTGGAAGAGATCGCTTTAAGAGATAAGACCACCTATTGTATTGCATATAAAATATTGTAAATATGGTATGTTTTTGTAATTGTATATTTTGGTGGGCGATAAAGTGTTATCTCTCTCACTCTCTCTCTCTATCTCTCTAAAAAAATAGTCAAAGAGTTTAAAGTTTTATAGCATTTTAATACTTTTATAGAACACTAAATATCCTAATAAACCCTGAAAGAAATAACTTTAAAATTCAAAAACATTATTATGTTACTTTGCATTAGTCTTAAGTACTTATTGTGATATTTAAAAATTGTCCTCTGTTTTGTATCTACCTATGTAGTGTTATAATTCATAAGGGAAGATTCTATTTCAAACGAGTAGCTTTGTGCTAGGTGGACTTGCCTATTAAATATTCAATTTTAAAAATAAATTACAGTAGTATTAATTAATTAATGAATAATCACAAACTGTATTCATGACACTTACAAATAGCTAGATATATAACAAATCTAAATTCTTAAGCAATCAATATGTACCTAGTAATGCTCCAACATATAATCTGAATACAAACATCTACATTGTAAAGCTGTAAAGTATATCAATGGGAATTCACCAAAAGCCACATGCACTTAATAATAATAATAAAGCAAAAGAAATCTGTATGCTCTAATGCTTCTATCTTTATTAAGACAAGCCAGTATTTCCTGGATATACCTAAGTTGTCTACCTGCTTTTGCTATGACATGAACTTGTCATATGCGGGCTTCTGATATACTACGAGCATTTTGATATGACAAAAAAACTCGCGGTAGCGTAATGGCTAACTCATGCGTCCCAAACTCAAAGGGCGCGGGTTCGACTCCTGGCCAGAACGCATGCACCACTTAGGCAGTTTTCTGTCCTTTTTTTATTTATTTATGTATAATAAAAATTTTAGAGGAGCAGAGTGCCGTATAGGCACGTGGAATGTGAGAGGTGGAATGAAAGATAAGATGGACGAAATGATTGATATAATGAATGAGAGTGCTTGTGTCGAACACACTATTCCATCATAAGGATATTCACACGTATACATGGAGAATGAATGATCAGAAAAGTATGATTGATCTGATTTTAATTGATAGTCGCCTCCGAAACACAATAATGGATACAAGAGCCTACAGAGGCCCCACTCTTGAAACGGACCACTACCTGGTGATAAGCCGGTTTGTGGGCCTTTTCAAGAAGTGGAGACACTGGCGAGTGCGTACCAATTTCGGGGAGCTTGAAAGAATAAAGTGTGAAAAATTGGAAGATGTTAGTGTAAGGAGTATGTATGCGCGCCTAGTCGAAGAAAGGCTTGCAAAAGCGGACTTCTCCGACTTAGATGTGGATAATGACTGGGATAGTATGAAGGAAAGTATAGTGGAAAGCGCAAAAGAAGCATGTGGATGCGCGAAGAGGCACATAACAACGAAAGGTGATGAATGGTGGGACGCGGATGTTAAATCCAGCGTAGAGAGAAAGAGAAAAGCCTGGCTGGATTATGTTGCTTCCTTGCAACAGAATGACAGTATGAAAGAGATGAAGAAAGAAATTTATCGCCTCTGCAAGAATGAAACCAAAGCTTTAGTGAAAGAGAAGCGTGAAAGAATAAAATTGAAAGAAGAAGAGAAGCTGACGGAGAACTTCGAGGCGAATACCAAACTCTTTTGGAGAGAGGTTAAGAAGTCTCGGGGTTGTTCGTCAGCTTCCAGAATGGAAAGAATAAAATCTAAAGCAGGGGACGTTCTTGCTAACCCACAAGAGGTATTAGCGCGATGGAGTGAATATTTTAGAGAAATGTATGATGATATCCCGGATGCTGGCACCACGACTGAGTCTGTGACCGACTCCGAGGAGTCAGCATCCGAGATCACTTTGGAAGAGATCGAATGGTCGATAAGAAGTCTGAAAAATGGAAAGGCAGTAGGAATCGATAGTGTGTCTGCTGAGATGATCAAATATGGTGGAACCTGCGTCCGGGACGCTTTCCTGTCCTTATGCAACTTGTGCTGGAGGACGGGAAAGGTTCCCAAGGACTGGAGGCGCGCTGTCATCGTGCCCTTGTATAAAGGCAAGGGGTCACGTATGGAGTGCGCCAGCTACAGGGCCATCAGTTTGATCAGCACAGCATCTAAAGTGTATGCGAAGATTATTGAAAAGAGAATGAGAGTTGTATCCGATGGATTACTGTGGGATGCACAAGGTGGTTTCAGAAATGGAAGGGGATGTATGGATCAAGTTTTCTCTCTCCGCAATATCGTAGAGAAGCAGCTGGCTATGGGCCGGAAGGTTTTCTGCGGTTTTGTGGATCTAGAGAAAGCATTTGACAGGGTTGTGCGGAAGGACCTCTGGGACATATTGCCCGGATATGGGATTAATGGCCAATTGATGCGTGCTGTGCAGTCCACTTACGAGGGCTGTATGGCATGCGTGCGAGTGGAAGGCAGCCTGTCGCCCTGGTTTGACGTCAATATTGGCGTCCGCCAGGGCTGCGTGCTGTCGGCTTTGCTGTTCATCCTATATCTGGACGATTGTCTCCAGAGAATAAGATTGATGGATGTTGGGGTGCGGATGAGTGATCTAGTTGTAAGCACCTTGCTTTATGCGGATGATGCCGTGCTTTTAGCCGAATCGCCATCAGAACTGCAAACACTAGTCACAGTGATGAAAGATGACTGTCAGGCGAGAGGCTTACATTTGAATGCGAAGAAAACAAAGGTTATGGTGTTTGAAAGAGAAGAAACCAGAACGAATGCAAGGATAATGGTCGATGATGTTATGCTGGAGCAAGTGAATGAGTTTGTATATCTTGGATGTGCTTTTAGCAGGGATGGAAGGTACACCGCTGATATAGAAAGAAGAGTGAATTTGGGGAATAGTTTAAATGGAGCGTTAGGTAAACTTCTAGGCGCTAAGAACCTCAGCCAGAAGGCCCAGCTCGCCGTACACAACGCGGTGCTGGTACCTACGCTCACGTATGGAAGCGAGAGTTGGGTATGGAAGAAAGAGCATGAAAGTAGAGTAAACGCGGTCGAGATGCGAGCACTGCGCAAAATCTGCGGAGTGACGCTCGCGGACCGCGTTCGTAATACCGAAGTAAGAAAGAGAGTTGGTCTGAAAGAGAGTGTCGGGGTGAAGGTAAGGAAAGGAATGCTCCGGTGGTTCGGGCATGTGGAAAGAATGCATGATGAAAGAATGACTAAACAGATATACAATGCAAAAGTGGATGGATGCAGAAGTCGTGGAAGGCCACGACACACCTTCCATGATCAAATTGATCGTGTACTAGCAGAAGGTGATGTCAGGAGCCTTAAGAACAGACGAGCTTGCATGACAAGAGTTATGAATGTCAAAGAGGCAAGTGAGGTGTGTAAGAATAAGCCTAAATGGCACTCTGTTGTTCGTGCCTACCCCGCGAGGGAACTGGCGTGAAGTTATGTATGTATGTATGTATGTATGTAAAAATTTTACATTACAAAATAGAAGTAAGGCACTACTTAAACCTATGAGGTTTGCGTGTGATGCAACACACCCTCGCAATTTAATGAAAAACTTATACATACATATACACTTAATCGCATAGTATGTGCAGATAACATATACATAGTCACGATCGCTCATACACACAGGCTGTCATTGCAATTTTTCTAAATAATAGTTTTTTAATTTCTGTTTTATATTTTTGTAATTTAAAGATTTCCTTAGTGTAGTGGGCAATTGATTAATTAATTTTGGTATTATGTAGTTAGTAGTATACTTGCCATAGTGGTTATTGTTGGGTGGGATGGTTAGTGTCTGTTTTGAGATTGATCTTGTGTGTGTTTTATGTTGTTTTTTTATTTGCAATTCTTGTTTTTTGAAGTAGTTTTCATTAAGTAACATATATACCGTTTTCGTTTGTATTGGTAGGAAGGACCCCACAGTGTCGGAATAGTAAACTCTCTTGGTTCCGGTGTCGAACTTTCATGTTATGCATATTGTTACAATTACCAAATGCCAACAATGGTGTAGGAAAACATCTAGATAACCGATGTGTCAAACCTGCCAAGCTCCCTTAGACAAGCGTGGCGGGTATACTGTCCGTTCCCCAATAGCGGGATGCCCGAGCCCAGCAGCGGGACGTTTTTGGGCTATTATTATTATTATATAATTGATATTCCGATTAACTCATTTATGTTTTGGATTATTTTCAACCAGGAAACTGATCTGCTCCGCCGCGCGGAAGTAATGCTGCAGCAGGCGGCCAAGTTGCGTTGCCGCGCGTTTGTCACTCCCGCGGACGTCGTCGGGGGAGTGTACAAGCTCAATCTGGCGTTCGTCGCCAACTTGTTCAACCAGCACCCGGGATTACAGCGTACGGACAACGCCGAGGAGTATCATCAGTTGGATGAGACCAGGGAGGAGAAAAGTCAGTAATTTGAAAGCTAAAGTTTTTATTAATCCGCGCAGGAACGGAGAAAGAATACAATTTCATGCAGCCGGGGGGCCTGTTGTAAAAGGGGACAAAACAGTCAGATTATTGGGTATTTGCCTGTCTGGATGGATAGTGTCCAGTTTCATGTCTCTCTTTAGAGAGCAGCAGCGTATTTGTAGTACTTTTCGCGTTGCAAATGTCGATAAGCGATGGTAACCGCTTTCCATCAGGTGAGCTGTCAGCCTGTCTGCTAAACTCATGCAATAGAGATAAAAAATAAATTCACACTGTCCATTCTCTTGCCATTGATAGAAAATAATGTTTGCTTTTGTTGAGTTTATGCCGATTTGTAAAGGTGGGGCTTCATCTGCGTTAGTGTTAAAGATTTAGGCCGGCTCACGGAGATGTGGCGATGGGTTTAATGCGTTATTTAAGATGCGACATTGTTAATGACGATAAATATCGGCAGATAACCAATGTATATACACTAATGTGGCTGTGCGTTGGCGGCGTTATTTTTTAACGCTTTAAATTAGACGGTTTTGGCCATAGCGTAAATCTTTAACACTAACGCATGTGAAACCCCAACACAAGGAATAGTATAAGAAATGAGAGTGTAGTAACATAAGGAAATCTTTAATTTAATAATATTTTCAAAGTTTTTAAAGAATTGGTGAAAATGGAATCCTAATAATTTTGTGATGTTTGCTTGTTTCGGTTGTGCGTGTCACAGACAGTGTTTAACTTGGATAATATCAACCCTATGGAAATGAAATTTGGGAGGCACCACTATTATGAGTTACATTACATAAAATTATTAGGAATCGATACTATTGATATTTAGTAAATAAAAGGAAACTAATCATCAAAGCAACACATTAAAGTATTGAAATTGACCCCCTATTTATGCTTCTTCCGCAATTGTAACAAATCATATTCAGACACAAAAATATGTTTGTAAATGAATTTATAAATAAAAAAAACACCTTATTGCCATAATAATGGCATATAAAAGATGATCATTTATGCTAGGCTAAGTAATTATTATAACCTATAATCCTATATCCTATAATAATAATAAATATTATAAACGCAAAAGGTTGTAAGAATGTATGTATGGAGGTATAGATGTATGGATGTATAGATACATGGATGTATGTTTGTTACTCTTTCACCCAAAAACTACTGAATAGATTTTGATGAAACTTTACAGTAATATAGCTTACACATCAGAATAACACATAGGCTAATATATAAAGATATTGTGTGAATTAACCAAAATATAACGATTTTCCAACACCACGCGGGTGGAGCCGCGGGCGCAGCTAGTATTTATATATCTGAAACATTTGAGATAGTTTCTGATAAGGAGCCTAACATGTAGTTGTAATTTGTCTTCAGCGTACCGCAACTGGATGAACTCCATGGGTGTGGCTCCACACATCAACTGGCTGTATTCCGACTTGACTGACGGCCTTGTCATCTTCCAGCTGTACGATATCATCAAACCGGGCATTGTCAACTGGAAAAAGGTATGCATTCAATGCAAATAGCTAATAAATAACGCATGCACTTGTGTGTGTGTATGATCACAGTTATTGAAAATTAGCCAAAACAAAAATTAAAATTAACATATCTTTTTTAGCAAAAACAAAATTGACATCATCAAGCAATATTTTCGACAACATCTTGAAGTTGGTGCATTTTGCAATTTTGTTATTTTTTATTTGGCACCAACTTCAAGATGTGGTAGATAATATTTATTTTTTGCTTTTAACCAGTTTTGTTTTTGTTAAAAAAAAGTTTATTTTCGACTTTTAAGTTGCTTGAATAGCTTTAGAAGTAATATATTAGTGAGGTGTGTAAGAATAAGCCTAAATGGCACTCTGTTGTTCGTGCCTACCCCGCAAGGGAACTGGCGTGAAGTAATGTATGGATGTATGTATGTATATTAAGAGCCTATAGAAATTGTTGACTACCGGCACAGATATACAAGTTTGCCTTCCGAAGAGTGTAAGCGCGTTACGATCTTCATCAAGGGTTGGTCTCGATTTCCGTGGAATCCACTCATCAGATCCTGGTTTGGTGTCAATGGGACCATCTCTTTTGAATAAAACAAATTTGAAAATCGGTCCACAATTGGCGGAGAAATCACGAAACAAGAATACAGAAAAAAAATACAGTTGAAATGAAAACTGCCTTCTCTTGGAAATCAGTTAAAAATAAATTCCTACTTAAAAATATTAAAACATAGCTGATGAAATATATTTGGTTTGAAACTTGTAGGTACACCGTCAATTCTCGAAATTGCGCAAGTTCATGGAGCGATTGGAGAATTGCAACTACGCGGTGGAACTTGGCAGGCAGCTGGGCTTCTCGCTCGTGGGCATCGCGGGGGCCGACATCAACGAGGGCAACGCCACTTTGACCCTGGGTGAGCATTTTATTCACAATCAGGTGTCTTCGGGATACCTCTTTTTATCCGTGCAGGAACGGAGAAAGAATACAATTTCTTGCGGCTGGGCGGCCTGTCGTAAGAGGCGACAAAACAACCCACAGCCAGGTGGTAGGGCATTTGCCCGACTGGATGGCTATCACCCCTGGTCTAAAGTATGTCGCCATAACAACCTTGAATTGTGTTCCGGCATTAGTGACCACACTCCAGTTTCCCTTAAGATAGCAGCAGCGCATTTGTAGCACCTTTGATGTTGCAAATGTCCATAGGCGATGGTAACCGCTTTTCATCAAGTGGGCCGTTTGCCTGTCTGTTGATCTTCTGCAATAAAAAAAAAAAACCTCTTGCAGTGGCGGCCCAACCCTCCTTATAGCAAACGCACTACTTGCAAATGTTATGTAACTTTTTAGTGCATCTAAAAAACTATAAAAAAAAACTTTATATATAGATTAGTGTCTTGGGACACCATTTTTGCAAAAAATGAAAACCCCAAAAATTACAATTACTACAAGTACAATTAGTAGGGCGCAACTGCCTACGGTGGTAAAATTTAGGCGAGACAAAAATGCCTGGAAAAATGTCTACAATGTTTTGTAAGTGTTCTTGAAGTATTAAAACCCATAATAAAATAAAATAAATAAATAAACACAACACCTAAAAATATATTTCAATTCGTTCACTTGAATTTAGAAAATATATGAGTAGAGAAATCATTATAAGAAAACATACAACATGAATAAAATTAAAATTCAAGTTTTTATTCAAAATAAGTTCCACTGGAGAACACTTTTTGAAAGTCATACATGTAAGTTAAAATTTAAGTGTTGATGCTGTAAAGGAAAAGAAGCGGCAAGAAACTCCCCAGCAACACGTCTAGCTAAATATTGTTTTTCTTTATATTTCATATTCTATTTATATCTCAAATTCTTTTTTTTTTATAAGTTTTGTACAGAAGTATGTTACAGAATTACTTTTTGAAGAATTAATGGAGTTGTAGCAAACAATGCATACTCAATAAGACCAAGACAATAAAAGGAAAGAAAAATAATATTATAGTTATAATAATGACATGACAATAGACAGGATTATGGGACAAGAAAGCTATATAGAAGACTTCTTTTAGTTTTTATAAGTTTCGGTGGGGGCGGCATCTTTCGAGTTTGCCTACGGCGACAAAAGGGCTGATCCTGCCTCTTGATGTTTATATGTGTGGGGCCTGGTGCTCAAAGGAATAAAGTATCTTTTCATAGCAATCAAATTATCTCTAAAAAGATATAATGAAGTTTGTTACATTTATTTTATATATGTATGTCTCTCAAGACCATGCACACAGAGGCCCCTGGACAAATTTAATGTAAATGTAGCGTGACACTGACTGGCAATTATCCCTGTCTACACCATATAATAATGCACCCAAAGGCAAGCCCTGGCCAGTGTAGGACTATTGTGGGAAATGAGAACAAAAAGTACCGGGCTATTGGAGTGAACTGCTAGTGGTACTAGCGGTCTGGGAATATGGGGACTATGGCGTCTGCCCGTCGCAATGTTCGGGGAACATGGAAAAATGGGCAGACGGTGACTCGCAACTCCCTGCATAGGCCTATGAAAAGGCAACTTGGGTGCGAGTGGCTAAGGGGTGTCGAGAGGTGACGTTAGGCCATTTATCACTTCCATCCCTGGAGCTTAAGTCTTAGCTCTAGCGATCTCCACTCTGGCTCCGGCTGGCTAAGGCAAGCACGGAGGTGGGGGCCTTGCTTTGGACCCCAGAATCAGGTCCGAGGTGTCGCTACTCACCTAATTATTTTATTTATTATTAAGGGCGGTTGGATCCGATCGCGTAGAATGCCTATTATCGATACTAAATCAATTATTTAATACTAAGTTCTCGTATCGCGCTGCGGCACGATCGGCTTCCCTTAACCAACTTCACTCTGATAGCTTTGGGCTCGGTCCGTCTATCTTGTTCATCTGAGTTTAAATCATATAAATTGCAATTTTAGCTCTAATCTGGCAACTGATGCGCGCGTACACACTGTCGGTGTTGACTCGGTTGGCGAACACTGGCAACCCCATAATCGAGAAGGAAATAGTCCAATGGGTCAACAATAAGCTACAGGGCGCCGGAAAGACATCCTCCATTAGGAGTTTCCAGGTATTTATAAAACGACCTCTGCTGAAATTATATCCAACACAACACTGATTTTCAGTGCAAACATTTCTTTTAACGTGGTATAAAAAATGACCCAAAAAAGTACATATGTATATTTTTTGTTCATCTTATTTTATTTGATATGTAATTTTTTTTGCTAACAGGACGAGGTCTTAGCTGACGGCAAAGTAGTGATAGACCTGATTGACGCGATCAAGCCCGGTTCTATCAACTACGACCTGGTGTTGCCAGGTGGCAATGAGGAGGTAACAGAAATATATTTTATTATTATGATATATGAAAACATGAATAAAGGGAATATGGTATAAATAGTTAACATTTAAAAAAAGGCAAAAAAAAAATTATATGTATGTATTTTCTCTTTGAATACCTCCATCAACTCAAATCAATATTTTCAGTTCTCTTATGTGAGAACGCAGGACAAGTAGAATGGCGTAAATAAAAAAGCAGTCGTGTGCGAGTCGGACTTGTGCATAGAAAATTCTTTTATAAAATACAATAATATGTTTATTTAGTTTTATCCGGTCCAACTTAACTTTGTTTTAAGAAACTAAACTTGTCGGCTCCTAACCGCGTCAGCTGCTACAATGGTGTGGACCAAGCGCTTACCTTGTAAATTTAAAAAAATGGCGCTCTTTTTGAATCAAAGTGGTGAAAAGTGTAATACAGCTTTTTATATGTATGATAACACAAAAATATATTACTTCTATTAATAATATTTTCTGTCACATAGGAGAACTTAGCGAACGCGAAATATGCGATATCCATGGCGCGCAGATGCGGCGCGAGGGTGTACGCACTCCCCGAAGACATAACGGAGAGGAAACCGAAGATGATCATGACGGTGTTCGCGTGCCTCATGGCCCTCGACTACATACCCACCATGGACGCGCCGGTCAAGCCGTAAGTTTGTTTGTCAATTCCAGGGGCGGAATTTGTTTGTGTTGTGTCGTTGACTTGGCATTTCGTGTTTCAGCAATTACAGCTCTAGCCAAAATATTGGCCGTTTATATCATATTAAAACTTAAAAAGGATTGTTGCGTTTAAGACATTGTGTAAGTTGGAGAACGAATTAAGATTAAACTTAAAAAAATAAATAAGTAAGAGTGGAGTAATTAGTAATTACTTATGTAGTCTTATTGATCTTTTAATATAATTATTATATACTTTTATAATTACTTTCATGTATTTCCTGGCCTTTATGGTTGAGTGAGCTAAGCCTTTGCTAGCCGGAACTGGAACGCAAAGGTCCCAAGTTCGATTCCTGGCATCTGGCATGGATGGTCAATTTTATATACCTAGGTATCTGGGATCGATCCCAGAGTGGTCTATTGTATACTACCCATAATGCAAGCGTAAATTGATCAGTTCGGGAATATACAATGAATCTTATTTGTAGAAATACAGGTAATAGTTGTACGTGAGATGGTAACAAAGTCAAATGGACTCATTGTTTTTGACCTACATAATATGGTCATACAAATATTTGGACATACATCATTTGAAACAAAATCATAACAATTTTAAATTTGTTAACACAATTTGAGTTGTTTATATGTTAAAGTAATAATTAAATAAAAAGATTTAATGAGAATAAAATACCCAGATGTTAAAATATAAATGTGATCATTTAGTTAATAAAATCTTTAAATTCCTAAAAACACTTTTCCACCAGTCATGTATATAATTATAAATTATATTAAAAGATAAGATTACAAAGGTTATTATCTACTATATAAGTGCCGGTAATCAAGTGCATCCATTTGATTTGAATAAGATAGAAGTAGTTACAACGAATCATATTTGTTAATTGTAAAGGAAGAAATTAAAAAGTAACGCATGTCAATTCACTGAATCCAATTTCAAGTGTTTTACGGTTTTTAATATATTTGGTAAATTGTGTCGTAAGATGATATTTGTAATGCAGGTCTGTCTTAACATCGAAGTCGTCAATCCAAAGAAAGATATTATTACAAGTAGCAAATATTGCTTTTTTAAATTTCCGTGTTTTAATTTAAAAAACATGGTTCTCTTAAACTTTATGATGAAGAAAAGTTTTCGACATAACACGACAAAACTAAGGGAGTCACTATTTATAAATATATACACATTGTATTAATTTTAATATGAGGAGTTTAGTTTATATTTTTAATATAAGTTATGTTATGATAAGTAAGTTTTACGAATGCGAATTGTTTGAACATATTAAAAAAAATTATGTTCAAAAATGGCAAAGCATTTTTTTCAACTGTTTATGTATGAACTAAAAGTAATATTATATAAAAAAAATAAACTAAACTCTGTAATCTCAGTGCTATATTGGCCTATTGGACGGTTTTGATACTTTAAATCTATATACACAAATGACATGACTGAAAATATGGAGTTTTTTTGCAATATAAATTAATTTTAGGATTAATTTCTCTAGGATTTATTTGATTATTTTTATATGATAACTATCAAATTTCAGGCAGTTTCAGGTCAGATAACGTAATTCAGTCTTGAGTGAAGTTTAAGCGTCGCCTGATTCTAGCAAACGTGTTGATTTGGCTAGATCTATTAGGGATTGGAAATATTATTGCTTATCGTATTGGTATAATTATGTATAAAAATATTTTTTTTGCTATGCAGAAAATTGTACATGTTAAGTGTTTTGCAAATAGTCCGTGTTTTCGGTCATTGTTTGCAAAGTGAATTATTATCGTCTATATTTTGGAAAATAAAATATCAACTCGATATTTTATAAACCCACCTACAGGTACAACATTTGTGTGAATAAAAAAGAAGTATATTCGCATAGCTAGATTATTACAGATTACGCGGTTTAATCTGAACAATAATTCACATTCCTAAACGTGTACTATATTGATTGTATCTATATGCAAGTTAACGATTTTATACCATTATATTCGCCTCATTTTATAATGATTATCTATATTTGTTTATAAATAAACTTAAGCACACTGACAAAAATAAAAAACATGCATTGTAAATTTTCTGTATTAAAAAAACAGTATTTTATCATTATATATTTTCTTTAGAATAAGTAACGATATATTGTTTATCTCTTTACTCGGTTACGCCCGATCCAGTTATTTCATGCTTTAGTTTAACATTTAATTTAGATCACATAATTTCGCGTTAAATATTCATGATATAAATTGTATATATGTATTTATTCCAAAGTTATGTTAAATATGGTTAACTAATTTAATAATTCAGCTAACTTGCATATAGACATGTACATTTCGGTCTGATCTTATATTTGGTGAAGGTGTCTTGTGCTGTTTTCAAGCATTTCGCAAGGTGGGATGCATATGTATAAATATTTAAATTATATGGAAATATGAATTTATAACATTTGTATATCGATTTATAACGAAACTCCCTTAGAGCCTTATATAATTGTATTTAAAAAATCTGATCTTACTAATTTAGAAATTCTACTACTTAGACTACTAAGATTACTGCTACTACTCAGATTTAAAACTGCTACATGTTATGTTATTATTTTCGATTGTAATCATAACTCTAATATGACATGCATAGGTATGTTATTTCTACAAACCATTGGTTACATATTTGAACATGGCTCTACTGGTTCTGTAGATTTCATATGTTAATAAATTCATATTTCTCTACGGTAAATATAAACATTTTTATATTATAATAATCGTGTACGTAACATTAAGCGTATGATAATTTAAGTGATAACTTATTAACTTAGTCGTGGCCTAAAGTAAAATAAAAAGGTCGTCAGAATGATTTTTTATAATTTTAAAAGTCGTTTTATTACCAATAATTTAAACGATACATAACATTAGTACTTATGAAGCTTAGTATTACTGGCGTGTCAGTGTTTTTTATACATTTTTACAACGAAATTATAATTTCAATGAATAATTAAGTAATCATCATGATATTAGGTTTATGAAGATTTTATTTTAAGTACCATGTTAATAATGATATTCAAGCTTGATTTTTAAACTGTTATGTATATTGTTATGAAAGTATCAATCTTGTAAAATCCCCATACTAAGTAATAATAATGATAACAAATCCCTTTGAATATTCGAGATTCTTTGGTACTTAATTGATTTTACTTTATGAAAGACATGAAAATTCCAATGTGGAATTTTGTTTTTTTTTACATTTTTTACTTATAAATAATTAGTTATTTCTAATTGAATGTTTTTATAAATGACATTTAATTTTCATATAATTCGGTAATCCACATTAACGCTACCAAAATTATTTAGGCAAAGTTTAATATCATATTACAAGTGTGCTAACTTTTTATAAAAAAAAAACCACCGTGCACTATGATATTAAATAATTGTTTCCTAAATCAAGTTTTAGGCGGTGCAAGTGAGTTTAACCAATGTTTGTTTTCGAGAAACTTCTAAGAGGAAGCTTGTGTTGGTGACAGAGAAACTCCTTGAAAATATTAATTATTTTTTAATACTTTTACTTCTTCATTATACTTTTGGTCCTTCGAACCGGATAGAACGTGCGAATGGAGCGCACATAATCAAATGATTGATGCGACAACCGTAGTTTGGTGTGGTTTTGTACAGGACATGGAAGGGAGATTTTTAACAGTTTTATTTTTTTAAATATTTAACATTGCGTGAAAATAACGATAGATATTTTTGAAGCAAGTATTATGTTTATGTGTAAAATGGTAACCGTTTAACGACATGTCTTACAGCCGCCACAAGAAGTCCCTTTATTTAACGTCAGACATAGTCTTACAATTTGACTGAGACTGGCTTTTTATAAATGAAGTATTCAAACAATCAATTAAAACTGCTTAAAGGTCTTGGGTTACCAAGCCATACATTCATAATAAATATAAAAAATAAGTTAGAACTAAATTACCGAGGAGTTCTTCTATCGCCAACAGCTTGTTACTGTCGAGCACCGCTAATTGAATTTTTTATATATAATTCTTCATTGCACCATATGATATGCTTAAGATATATTATAGCTTATTATGTCTGGGAATTGGCAATAATATCTGTGGAATTGTTTATGTGATAGTTATACTGTGTTTAGCCATTTATACATAAAAAATATAAATTCGTTCATATAGACAGCTAACTTGCAAAACGCGTATACTTTGCGGTTGAGTTAAAACATAAAACAGTAAGTTTGATAAACCTAATATGCTTTCGGATTAATTTTTATACAAAGTTACTTTATTTTAACTACATTTTTTTTGTGTAATTTTTGACTAGTTTTTTTTTCTAAAGAACTGGCAGACAAATATTTTACATATAAAATATATAAATAAATACCCAAACTTTTGAGTAATCCAATTTGGCAGTTCGCCGTTACAATTAGTTGAGCCAATGTTTGGACTACTTGACCACTGAGTGGCCGAAAAGTCAGATTGATAATTGTTAAAATATAGTTTTTATTCCATTTTAATAATTTTAAAATGAGGCAAAGCAAGTTAGTCTGCCTGTCTATGGAACGTGACAGAATTACATATATTTTTGTAATAAAAAAAACTGATTCTAACATGAATCAAAAATAAACACACCTAACAAGAATTCATTTATTTAAATTTCATTATACAATTTTGCCAATTATGAATATATTTCAATAATATATTGTACTATATAACTCCTTTGTATAAATAACATTCCTCTTGTATTTTGCATTCCTAAAATTGGCATTTTTATCGCATCTCAATGATTCCCCTATAACTGATTAAGTGGTAAGAAATGTATATTTTCTTTTTTAATTTAGTTTTTAAAAATATTATAGTAGATATTTTATTATTAATTACGACATTCCTAAGGGATATACAACGATTTTTTTATTATATTTTTAAAGCATATAATATTTTTAAATGTAAATTTTTATTTTGTTAAACGATTTTACGATATTTTTAAACTTTTTTTGCGGATCAATTATGATTATTTTTTTACACGTATTTACATACGTACGTGGATTAAAAACGATTCATAAGTTTAGTTATTCCTTGGTATATAGTGATATGCGCTAGATGTCTTATGTTAAAAGACAAATGTAAGCCTTTAAATAAAAAGGAATTGGTAAAACTATATTTATTTTTTTATTTCTTAGCCTTCTATGCACCCTCTATTCTTTACACAAGCATATCGAGGGGTGAAATACTATTTAAGACTTTATCACCCTTTGATATATGCACTTTTCTAAAATCTACATCCACTATCTTCTATCTACTCGTATTTGGTACTCCAAATACGAAAAATTACTATTTTTAATTAAAAAATAATAATATTTTCTTTACGATGATTGTTTTATTTTAATGTTTCGGTCAAAATACGAGCTTTAAATACTATGGAGCCTACTTATATGATACTCATAGGTCTATTCCAAAATAGATTACAGTTAGACGCATGAATAGTACAATTTTTACATACGTAATACTATATTGCACATGCGAGTGATAGGTTCTTTATTTTTGGAGTCGTGTTGGGAAAGACAAAACAAAAACAACTAAGTACTTTTACGGTCTTATTCATATTGGGTTACAGCAAGTTTGAAGGCTTCTTTAAGAACCATAAAGGACCCCTCAAACTTACTTTAATTAATATGAATAAGATCACTGTTCTCTAAAATTTCATTTCTTTTTCGCTGATATATAAATGTTATTCCAAACTTGATCAATTCATTTTAGCAAGGGTATCGTGTAAAAATCGATTATGCACTGTTCGAATGTATAATTAAATGGTATAATCGATTTTAAATGTTTGCTTTTGGATCACTTCGTGTACACGTCATGTTTCTGGTGGCTTGGTTTGCTTCGATTTTATGTGATTAAGGGCAAAGGTAAGCTATAAGTTCTCTTTGCATATATGGCCTCTGCTTTAAATTTTCAAAACAAGTGTACAGTGTTTAATGGTGTTTGGTATGGAAAATTTCTATTTGGTTTATTTTATCACAATTCCTTTGTGTTTTGGATAGATTCTGTTATTAATAGTTAAAATTGGTAAGATACGTCTATCTCAAATGAGTTTAGCAGTTATCGGCAAGAGCTTGCACGGGGATATTTTGTTCTTTTGCTGTGCAATTTTATTTTTAAAGAAAATGAGAATTTTCAAACTGCTTCCCGAGTTACATACTATTCCAATAGTGTTTTGTTATTCAGAGATATTTTTACCATATATGCATATAAACGTGTATACTATTTTTCATCAGCATACTTAAAAATAATTTTTATATTGTGCGTTATGATCTAAATATTGAAAACGTGTTCATACTTATTGGAACATTGTGGTTTTTCGGAACACTTCGTCTAAATTATATTTTTATAGGTCAGAAATGGAACCGGTAACAGCGTTAGAAGGAGCGCTGGAATCGATAGAAGTGGTGGAACATGTAGAAGTACATACAGAAGAATATTACGAAGAGAGTGGATACGAATCCCCTGCCATAGAGAAACCAGTGCCACCACCAAAACCTGACAACTTGTCCCCACTGCCTAGATCGATATCCGTTAATTCTAATAATTGATTTTGGCAAAATTATTTTGCTTAACCTGGCCTTACTTCTGTAAGTTTCATTCGCATAAGCCTGTAAGGATAAACGCGCTGTACGATTTATCAATATCGGACTCTGCTATAAAAGGAGTAAAACTTACACGTGTAAAACCGGGTTTAGATAAGGGTTTTAGACATATTGTGTTTATTTTTTTGGAAAATAAAAAAATTGTGAGATTACAGTCTTAACAGACAAATATAACGGTTCAATAATAATTGAGTTAAATTTTGGTTAATACAGAATTAAAAGAAATAATTAAGCAATGTTTATAATATATGATCTTTTAATCTTCTTTATATTTAGGTTTATACCTAAAAATTAAAAAGCCATTCATTTGAAATACCTATATAACAAGACCACGTCGCCATCTTGAAAGTAATAATAATTTTTGGATATTGTGTGGTTATTAAGTACTTATTATATGTTCAGAATTCAAAATTCTGGTAGAATTTCGGATTCTAAACTAATATTATACTTTAGGATAACATGTAATAAGTGTTACGATTCTAATTAGAATTCTGAATTCAGAACAATATAATAAGAACTTTATTTGTACAGGTTACGTACATATTTTTTTATTTAGAATGTAAGTTGTAGTCATATAATGTAGATTATATTTTTAGTCAAAGTTTTAGCCTGTGTGAATATTTTTGTAATCATATAAAGATGTATTAATAAATACACTTGCTTTATTTTATTACCTGTCTATTTATTTATTTTCAAAATAATTATAATAATTAACAACACTGTAGTAAAACATTTTTCAAGTATCTTAGTAAGTCTTTGCTTTGATAATATAAAGCTAATTAATTAGTTAATATTCTTATTTTTTAGTCGACGCCAAATTATTTATTCCAACATCACAGCCACAAAATATTCCAATGTAGATTACCTTTAAGACATCAGTCCCAAAAATAAATAACATGTAGTACAGACACGACCAAAGTCTACACGAGAGAAGGCATTAAAATAAAAACAAAACTAAATATTCGCAATAATTTATTTCACTTATAATGTGTCGCCATTTGTGTCGAAATGAAAAACCTTAAAATATACAATTATACAAAATATCACTGTAGTGAAATAAGTATACTTATGCACTTGATAAGCTTCACTACCAAGAAATTTACAATTCATTCAAGAGCCAAGGTATATACGATATTTTACATTAAAACCAATGTCACATCAGCAGGGCGAGCATGGAGGCATTCAAATAATATATAAATTTATTTCCACCCACAATCGAACCAAAACAGTAACATAAATAAAATAATTAGAAACAGTCGAAGAATTATATAATGCTGTCATGTTCACAACTGAAGCACTGTGAGCATATAACTTAAACTGATATCGACGATATTACCGGTACTAGTTGTCTACGAAAACAACTCACGTAATAGAAAAGTTTTCTACATAGATTTCCCCCTATTCATATCTGAAACCAAAAGAAATATTTTTTGTTTTGACCATATTTGCGGTTTTTTAAATAAAAGGATTTTTTATGGCCACTGTGAAATATGATATCTAGAGGTTTTGACAGATAACTGACGTTATGGTCATTATATTCGCATATCTCTTATTAATTAACCTTCTACCTCCTTCTGCCAATCAAATCTAATTTTATTTTCTACGCATGTTCAAGTTATATGCTCGGTAATGTTGTTAAAAATTCAACAGAGTTATATCAATATCGTTTACCATAATATATAACGTGGTTACAGGTCACTATAAGAAACTATGTTTTTGTTTACAAATGCGAGTGTTTGAACGCATTATAGGCGCTCCATCTCACGAGAATAAGGGCGAGAAACAAAAATTTCGTTTCCGCTAAGTTCTTGCGAGAGTATGGAAGGCCCTGTAGAAACCATCTCCATGACAGAGTTGAGTATCTTCGTATAATTGTACCCAAATATAGTAGAGTTGTGCAAGGACTTAACTGACGAACTTTAAAAAGGTTTTCAAAATTTTGTTTGCTCTTAGTATTTTTTTTTAATTGCTCTATGCCTTGTTTTTTTAACTGCAGAGATCAAACTGACAATTTTCAAATATCAAACAAAAATAATGTAATATTTTGACACTATTGTGACATTTGTAATTGTCAATCTAGTCTCTGCAATAAAAAAACGTGCTATATTATATAATAATATAGCAAAATAATAATATTTCTATACTCATAGGGCAAGACAATGTCTTTAAATATATAACAAGCATTATTTTGGAAAATTATAATAAATAAAATTGAAGAACACAATAATAATACTGACTGCTCCAATAGATGCCACAAAGTCTCATTATGCAAAAATATATAATTCACTGGACGGGACAGTATACCGAATTTAAAATAACTACATATAAATAAAAACTGGGACATAGTTATTTTTAAACAAATAATATAAGGCACGTATTATATATAAATCGATTCATAGGGAAATAGACATCTGAAACGATAACTACTAATGATGATGTACCAATCCAAATTTTGTTTAGACGCACGAGCACGACATTTCAATTTAAGCGATTACATACTATTTGAATTTAAATATAAACCAAAGCGTTCTAGAACGTAGACTTTGATTTTATAAAAAAAGAACAATAATAATAAATAAAAAAAAATGTGGGCACAGTTCACACGCAGTAGAAGTGAAATTTCAGAGAACATACTCACAGATAATTTTTCTCTAACTTTTATTAATATAAATATAATTCCATTAGCCTACATCCGTCAACATACTCGTATTATAATTCAAAAGAAACTTCTTAAGTATGACTTTAAACTTTTCACTGATTTAGTCTAAAAAATGACACGAGAAGCTTATGATAACTAAAATACGAAACATATTCTCTAGTTTCAATTTGATTTGTGATCTTCAAAATATTTCGAACTCTATGAGCATAGTTTAAATGATTAAATATCTCTTTTTAGTGTCGCTTTTTTCGTTTCATCGAGTTTCAAATCACGATTCTAAAGAAGTGCGACTTCAATAATTCATTAACTTGCTCGTTTGGATGAACAGAGTATTATCTCAAACAACACGATTGTAAAATTAAAATTATAAACTCTAATTTGTCTAAATTGGTCACATAATTATGTAACAAAATAGTAAGTTTATATAAAATGTATAGATGAGGTTCAGCCAAATAATTGAACAAAAAGATAAAATATTTATTTGAAACTACAAATCACTCCTTAAATTTTGCATTTTTCAGTCATATCCAGACCAAGGAATTGTAAGATAATTCTGTACTTACGATTCTGTACTTCTAATAATAAAACGACTGGACTCATCAAATGTAAAATAGCTACCATCTTTTATAGATATTTGTAAACCCTTAAATTATTATATTTCAAAACGATTATTGATATAACCGAGTGTTATACTCGTTATCCGAAATGATAATGTACAATGACATTTAGCGCCACATAGTTTCCGCCTTGGACATAATTGCAATATCACGTTTATTCCCCAATAGAGTCGACTCGCAATATCAACCACACAAAGATCTGCATTCATACCTGTGTGTACGAAAAAAAGAAAATTAAACAAAAAAAGAAAACCAAAACGAAAAACAGAAAAGAAAGACTAGCTAGTACACATAACGAAAGATACGTTTTAACGCTTTTAAGCGCGGTATTTTATTTTAAATTAGATTAGGTGCGCGCACAGAGTAAATAAAAACCGTAAATAAAATAAAATAATTAAAATGAACAAGTTTGGGGTAGGCTAAATAAAAACTTTAATATTACTCGTTGATACTTCATATCTTTGTCTGTCGTGATCACGGCCACTGAAAAGTGGCCGAAACATCACAATGAAAGTTAAATAAAATGCCGCGCTTAAAACTGTTAAAACGTAGTTTTAGTTACAAATGAAATACCAAAAATCTAGGAATATTTATAAACAGGCTAATAATGTATAGACAAGTAATTTTATTACGAATAAGTATTAGTTAACCAATTGATAGGTAATTAAAGGCAGAGTCACATTTGATTTAGATAAGTAGTTCGTTAACTTGCGAAACTGGCGAATTAAGTAAAGACTTAACTCCTCATTTGGACAGCAACTTTACAGTTAACTATTACGTTGTTAATTAAGTAGATATCAGTAAGTTAACTCTACTTAACTAATGCAAATATAAATCAGGCGTAAATTATCGTAATGTCTATTTTAGTAAAATAAAGTATTGATTATTACATACATACATACATAACTTCACGCCATTGATTATTAAGTAGTATAAAAACAATTGCACCGCCATTTGTTGCTAGAGGTAAAACCCCATTTTTTCGCCGCAATCTATATCTTCGCAGTTTTATGCTACTTATGGACTTTTTCGCGGAAACTTGAAGTGTGATGTCTTGTTGTGCAGTTTTATTTAAAAAAAACTAATTCTGATAAAAGCGAACAATGGTCGTAAGACATTGATTGTTTTCTCAACGAACAATTGTGCATTTGTTTTGCAGTTTCAACTTTTATTTTATTTTTTTATTGCAGGAGTTCAGCAGACAGGCAGACGGCCCACTTGATGGAAAGCGGTTACCATCGCCTATGGACATTTGCAACACTAAAAGTGCTATAAATGCGCTGCTGCTCTCTTAAGGGAGACTGGAACCTGATCACTAATGCCGGAACACAACTCAAGGTTGTTATGGCGACATACTTTAGACTAGGGGTGGTAGCCATCCAGTCGGGCAAATGCCCTACCACCCAAGTGTTTAGTGAAATGCATCTATTCGAACTGTCCGAAGAATCGGATCTATTGGCGTCAGTCAAAGACTTACAATTTCGGTGAGGCTTTTTGCTTGGAGATTATTTCAAAACTTGATTAGCTATGCACTAATGGTTAGATATAAAAATCGTTCAGAGCCGTTGTTCAGACTTCAAGGCCCAGCGAGGTACGGATGGTTGACTATTAAGACCAAATTGACATTGTTGACCAACTGCTTGATTTACACATTATACCTCACATAATAAAAAAGTTTTCTATGCTTATATATTTCTATTATTTATAGTTTAAACTAGGGATTCTCAAACTATTTTGAACAAGAGACTCCTTTTCCAAAATGAACTGATACCTCAGACCCCCATAGCCATAGCCAAATTATCTCGCACAAAATTGTCAACGCTTACAGACTTGTTGAGTTTTTTAAAAGTACAACAATGATTCCTCCCACTAACATAATAGTCATTCTTATAACAATTTGGTACACGTAACACAACTTAGACAGTATCTTGAAAGTTTCAAATAAGAACTTGTATTAATTAATAGGGGTCGATTTTTAGACATCGTCGACCCCCAAAATCACTTTTCGTCTATGGTGACTCCAGGGGGTCCACTTTGGGAATCTTATGTATGTCATACTTAAAATAGCATTTTTGAGGTCTTGATAACTGTCGCTACGTGGGCCGTCACGATATAATTATATGACCATACCATAATAGCGCAATAAACTTATGCGTGAACTATTATATGTGTGGCCTATTTGGGAACTGCTTATGGAAGTAAAATAAATAAAAAACTAACCGTGCAAGTTATTATTAAATAAAAAAGAAATAAACAATGAAAACAAAATAGTGCGAGAGACAATCAATCTCAACATGACCAAGGATTATTGCAATTGCGTCCATATATAAATTTGGCTTAAAATAATATTGGACTAAAGGCTGTAGTCGATTTATACTAAATGGTTTTTACGTAAAATAATATAAACATAGTTTTAATATATTAGAGCAGCGGTAGTTAAGTTAGAAAGGCATCCGCGTGTCATTTCAATCATGCGGGTTTGTTTAAACAATATTCCTTGTTCCTGATATTTACGTTAAAACCATATAGTATAAAAAAAATAATAGTATCTTCACCTTATAGAAACACAAAGTAAATTATGTAAAGTAGTTATTGTTACTATTATACATGTTTGACTGAACATCTGTAATTCAAACGATCGAGGCATTCAGTGCAATAGTAACATTAAAGGACATAGATAGATATAGGTCCTTTTAAGCTGAGAAAATACTATTTTCACCTGTATCTGTGTCGTAACATAACTAATTGTCATTAAAGATAAATTATTGAAGGTGCAAGACGTCATCAGTATAAAGACATTGACGCATTTTAAGGAATGAATGATTGATGATTGTAATGAGTGAGACCTTTAGTTTGACGTATAATTTCCAAGAATTTAACTGTAGATATTTTAGCAAACTTCATGAGATATCATTAAGACACCATAAATGGTACGAGCTATTTTTTATTGTACTATAAGGATTGTGTTCGGCCATGATCTTGCCAGACATATAGTCTAGGATAGTACACGCTTACTTAGAAGCTATTTATTCACACAGGACTTACAGATTCTAATAGTGATTTGTCAAAATTAATAGGGAATCATAAGAAATAACTAAGCGAGTTGATTTATTCAAATATAAGCTCTAATTTTCATTCGAAATGGCCTCGTAGATTCTCCGCTACCTATAGTTACTTAATCAAGAAGCACAACCTGTATATGTAGAATATAGTATAAGATACGTATGAAACTGTACGGCAGGATTGGCAGGAAAAGTATTTAAACCGATATACAAGTTTAAAGATTGTAATTTTGATATGAACAAATATTAGGTTATTTGATGATACATTAGATTGCACTGAGTACATCGACCTGATGACAATATCTTGTTAACTTATATCGGGTTATAAGTATTAGTAATGATATGATCCACCATCATACATAAATACATAACAAAGCATTCACATACAAACTTATATATAAAAAGTTGTTAAAAAATTGTTAGTACTTTATACATAGCGTTTTGTAGCTAAAACTTTCGAAACCAACAGAAAACAGTTGCTATTAATTGAAATCTACTTTTCAACTAGTGATTTTTGGCTAATATCTGGAGATATTTATCAAAAAAATTCTATTTTTGTTATAGTCGTACTAAATCGCATCGACATTTATTTTAAAATTAAAGTTAAAGCCTTTTATAATAGTATCAAAAACGACTATGATAACTTTCAACCCATATTTTAGAACAAACTTCATGCTTCAACGACTCAAAGTCCATTCAAATAAAGTATTTTCTAAGACACATGGCGGCAGTGTCAAAGTATGGAGGTATAGAATTAAGGAGGTCAATCTTTGTGTAATAGCTAGATGACCAAATTTAAAGAAATCATTTTAACAAACAGTAAACAAAGTAAAATTTTATCCATGCGGACGGAGAAATAAAATAACTCCCGCAGTCAGGCAGCCTATTTAGGGCATTTGCCACTCTGGTTGGTACGAAGCCCTAATCTGCTATTGTTATCTCAGAATGGTCAAACACTAGCGTCATAATGTTTGTGTTTTTATGAAAAAGTCACTGTGATGCCTGTGGTCGACCATTTTGAGGATGCAGCAATAGCAAAGTTTGGGCCCTGGTCTAGATTATCCCGCCATAACAACCTTGAATTGTATTCCGGCATTTGTGGCCAGGTGACAATCCTCCCGTCGATGTCGGCAGCATGTTAGTACCACCTTTGGTGTTGCAAATGTACCTATGGGCGACGGTAACTACTTTCTATCAGGTGGGACGCCAGCCTGTCTGCTCTAATTACTTTTAAAATATGAAACATTTCAACTCTGCACACTTCACACACCTTGTCTATTCCTTCTAAGTTATAGACGGTTTTTTCTTACATTAGCGCCATTTTGGTAAGTTGTAGAATTATAATAGCCATACAAGATGGCCCCTTCTACTTGTACCCTCCATAGCAAAAGAAAATTTCAATATTACCAAATTACTCTAGTTTTGAGCTTGAGTATTATTCTAAAATACAAGTTGAACATTATTTATTTCAAGAATATGTCTATGAAAAATATTAATATGAACATCTACTCTTAATTTTCTTTATTTAGCACATAGGACGGAAAGTTACGATGGCAGTAGATAAACTGATGAAAAATGATATTGTAGTGGAACACTTACAAGCCAATAGATGGCGCTGTGCAATAATTGATGTCACAAACGTTTCCCGAAACATACAAAGAATATATACAAAATTTCAACTATAACAGATGGGCCTAGGCCTGCGAGGAACAACATTAGCCTCGCTGGAAGATCTTCCCTTGAGACGGAGGAGCATTCCATCTCGCTCCTCCACCCTATTAAATACAGTAAATCAAATTCATAAAACCAATATAATTTGTGATTGTGATTATGTTTTAACGGTTAAACGCGCGTATATAATTTGATTTTACATTATAACCTAACGATTTTAATCAATTTTAATGGCCATGATCATAGAATGAGTCAGATAACAGGTCTTATATCCGTATTCCATGGAATCCATTACATTTCTGAGGTAAAAGTAAACACGTATATATAGTATTACATAAATTATAATCCCGATCGGCAGTTTTCGTTTGCGCAGAAAAGACGGATCGGTTTCCGACTTGTAAATAATCTATATTGAACTTTATTCGCAAGGGCAAAAGACAGAATGTTGCTTGCTAAGCATTCTTAGCTCTGTCCCGCTTACACGGTTTCGTATATTAAAATTGGTTTACTATGCAGGTGCATCGGGAGGAATGATTAGTTTGTATTACTATACTATATGTGGGGTTCGAAAATTATCTTTAGGCAAGATGTACAATTTCTTTTTTTAATTTTTGTTGTCAATATTAAAAAGTATCTGATTTTACGTACGTGTGTGTGTTGGAGGAAATAAAAACACGTAAGGTTTGTTACTAAGCAATATCGCGATTTTATTGGCAACACCCACAAACTATCTTTTCAAAACCTCACGTATATGTACAAATTATGATAAACAAATTGTTCATATTCAACGCCGTGAAGCAGGAACGAACAAACATACAAACAATGCCCCTTTCGCATTTAATATTGTAAAAGTCGCGAAGAGTATAAAAATACACATGATTCATGGAGATTCGAACCATCAATACACCCTAAAGTTTAGCAAAAAAATACCTCAACACCAAATTAGATTTAATTAAAACTAGGTTCTAACGACTATTAAGCGCGATTTTTAATTGCTTTTCATTTTAATCTGACGTTTCAACAGTAGCAGTGATCATAGGCTGAAATATATCTAGCAGTTACGCTAACAGAATTAACACATAAATATGAAAAAATTCGTAACTAGAAAACAAATAAGCAATATCTCCAAATAATAGCCGCATCTAAATTTGACTATACGCTTTTCAATCAGAGTATTTTTTTAATTAACACTAAATATAATTAATAATGTTTCAACCGTTACAAATCTAGTCTGGACCGATACAATTGTTCATTGCCATAGGTTATATAGGTGATTGGATTAAGGCGCATCTGTAATAACCCTCGATTGACATGAATCATAAGAGATGACGTTATAATCAATCGAGTTTTTAATTATAAATATTTTTTTCATTTTAAAAACTGTGCAAAATTAAACTCTTTATTAATATTATCGCAAGTAAACTTGTGTCATCAGGTATAAAAATTACCCGGATTTTTAGCAACATTGCGTGGGTCCACGGGAAACCTAACATATTTTGGCCGTTTTGATATTTTTATTTAACGTGGGGTGACGCTATTTTTTTTGGGTTAGGTTACAAATAACAGACCGTCTATTACGTAATTTTCTTTCTGTAACCCACTCCCCCCATATATGTCACATTAGAGGACGTAGGACCTATCCACATTTTTTGTTTTCCGCCAAAGCGAACTGCAAACACCATTCCTTAAATCCCTTCATCCCTTGTTACATTTTGTCACACCAAGCGATACACCCCACCTGAAGCAAACGTGCTCTATGTACGTCCTCTAAGGACCCTATAGCAGATTTGGAATAATTATTTTATGTTACAAATATTTGATATCTCAGTTTAAAATACGATTAAAGTCATTTTTATTTACGGGCTAAAGTCAAGAATCAATCGAACTACAAAATAGAGATTAGCTTTTAGAAATTAGTAACACTGATGAAACGTACACAGACCTTCAAATATAATCGCTATTCTTTAAGCAAAAAGATACCTTGCACCCAATGACCATATATACCCCACAGCATTTCCCACTCCTCAGTACCACATTACCTGTCGTGGTGGGTGTCAAGGACGTACTCCTTGAGTCTCCTCGCCAGGTGCTCGCAGACCAGCGCCAATTCAGGCCATTGCTTCACAACAACTACGCCAACCATCACCGCAACGCTCGTAGTTAACACACGGACTCTGTAATTTTGGATGTTTTCTTAGAGATGCTACGAATAGTGGTTTCGCCGAATACCGAATGTTCGATCAAGCTCTCGGCCGGCCGAAGCGCCGAATATTAGACGTGAGACGTGCATATTCGTGCGTAACATTTGATTATGACATTTTAAAAATTAAAATGAAAAAATAATTGAATTGTATATAACACTGTCGGGGAGAGAGGGGAGCGCCGCGAACGTAGGCTCCGCCTTACACTATCCGGCGACGCTTACGCATACTAATTAATACAGCTAATAAATTCATATATAATTCAAACAGTCCACTATTATACAAGAAACCCACACCATAATAATTTGTAATTGTAATATATACGTTTTTTTTCACGATTTGGTATTCGTTATTCGGCCGAATACTGAATAGTTACAAAATATTATATCCATATATTAATTAATACGTGAAGCAAAAACTTTGTACCGCTTTTTACGAAAATTGCGCGGACGCAGGAGTATGGAATTTCGCACACTTAAGTTTATATAGAGTAGAAGCGACGATACATTAAGTCAATAAAAAAAACATTACACTGCCATGTATTTGACACACACACACGCATATATACTCTTTTGTTTATTGCTCAAGTCAAATTAACAGTGTAGCCTGGGCGAAATCTGTCATTATCGAAGTAGATATAGTCTTTGACATTAATTATTATGGTCGAATTACGATCACGGGCTACCACTAGTTTGGTATAAAAGTTTGTATTTCGTGATATAACATTCGTGACACCTCAAAGTTTTTTTCAACATTACGACGGGGAAGCGCCTTCGTAGAGTATCTCTAACAAACGCCTCTTAAATGTTAAGCAATTGTTCAGCAAGTAATTTGTACAATCTTACTTATAAGCTCCTTTTAAACGTGAAGTGGCTAAGTAATGCTTAAATACCTGTCAAAATTTCTCTGTACGCCTCTTAGATAAAAATAGCCAACTTAAGAACTTAACTAAGTGGTTAGACATTACTCAGCGAGATTTTTATAAGTAAGGCCCCTATACACTAGAGGGTCTGATTGTTTCATTTTTTTTTAATACTTCTGCATTAACCGGAGCTTATATGACAAATGTTAGGTAAATAATAGTCAAACTCAATTAGCTTTCCAGATTTAAAGAAAGCTGTGCACTAAGTGATTTTTTATAAACACTGTTCGATGCGCAATCATTTGTTCGTAACAAAGTCAACATAACAAGGTCGTCATTCATACAAACACCCACACGAATGCGCACATCACAAGGTTCATTTAGTCTGTAAACAATGTGTTTGATGCGAATTTTTGTACTACTCGATCACATTCAAATTAACGCAACTTTGTACGGGAATGACTTAACCCCTTCCAGGGGCCAAATTCAGTATTTTTTTGTCCACAATCTGCCAGCTGCCATCAAGATTGCCGCGCCAGAACCAAAAGAATTATACCGTCTCTTTTATTCTAATACAAATTCTACGTAGTTAGAGGGAGAAGGCATCAGTTCAACGTTCGTTTCAATTATCTGTATTTGACCACAAATGTGGTACTTCCCAATGAGGTATGTGTGACAGTTCAGCAACAAATTTGTGGTGGTTCCGTCTTAGAGGGTTAACCATTTCGTGAGCGTAAAGGGAAACTCGTGCCATACAAAATTACGTTAACTTGAACGCGTTCGAGCAGTAAAGTAACTCACGCTAAGCACTCAGAGTATATTTTGAATGGTACGTACCTCGTCCTGAGGAAGGGCATGGCCACACCGGCGACGGTGGCCACCAGCAACAACACCAGCTGCAGCAAAGTGAGCGCCACGTTGAGGAGCTTCACGAGGAGCAGCCGAGGGGGGAGCGCGCCCGCCGCCGTCTCCCCCCCACCGCCGACGCCCCCTCCTCCGCCGCCGCCGCCCGCCATCCACTGCTCCAGTTTGCTGATCTGGTATTCACACGAAATCTCGCATTATTTCAATCAATCAATCTTTATCTGCAAAGACGTAGTACAATGCTTCAATACGGTTTGTGTTACTGATGTAAGGGCGGTTCGAGACGATAGGGAACTGCGTACGGCGGCGATAAAAAAGACTGAAAATCAATAAAACAATTTTTCATGAATTAAATCTGTGTTACTTAACTTTTTTCATGACATGAGTTCAGCAGACAGGCTAACGGCCCACCTGATGGAAAGCGGTTACCATCGCCTATGGACGTTTACAACGCCAAAGGTGCTACAAATGCGCTGCTGCTCTGTAAAGGGAGACTGGAACCTGGCCACTAATGCCAGAACACAACTGAAGGTTGTTATGGCGGCATATTCTAGACTAGGGGTGGTAGCCACCCAGACGGCTGTGGGTAGTTTTGTCGTTTCATATCGCACGCTTGTCGCGCTAGCGGCCTGTGGAAGGAAGGGAAGGAGAATTGGGACAGGATGACGTATGCCGACAGATGACGTTAATCTATTACACTAATACTTTCAAATAAATTTCAGTAGGTATACACATGTCAGACAAATAACAAAGATAAAATATTGAAATTATAAATGTCTGCGCTTCTGTCATTACCTACTCAACTTAAAGAAAGAAAGAAAGAAAAAACCCATATTCAATCAATTTATATAATATTATAAAATTCTAAACATGCCGTGTTTGTACATTGAAGCTATTAAAAAAATAACGAACTGGAATACACTATATAAACGATGGAGAACATGATGGACTTTTTTTAGATTTCTTGTCTGTTTGTTTTTTCAGGATTCACGTAAAAAGTAGTGGGCCGATTTCGATGCGGTTCTCGCTGATCGACAGCAATTCTTAAACTCTGCGATACTTCGTTTCCCGGGCATCCCGCGTGAATTTCAAGTCAAGCGTGGACGAAGTCGCGGGCATATTCTAGTTTTATATAAAATTCTTAACTTGTGAAATTTCCATATCAGTACGTTTGAAGCCCGTTCGTTAAAAGTAAAAAAATGGCCTACTAACTTTTTTGTATTACTATGAAAGCTTAAAATCTTACGTCATTTTTAGAGACACCCCGGAACTATGGAGTTGCCTATTTCTATTTTTAATTTAAGATTGAAAATTCGAGTCCAAATCACTCAAAATATCTTTTTTTTCACTCTCAAGTATAATTTGCATTAATTAATATAAAGCCGATTATTTTACGTGTACAATTGCAATTCATAAGGACTTAGTAAAAAAAAAACTTTCGAATAAACATTAAAAAATATTTAAAGCCGATGCGGTCGAAATTTCACAAAAATCACTCAAAAATTTAAAAAAGTGGTAGAACATATATATGAGATAATTATTGTACATCTTCATGTAAACTAACAAAATTTTTCGTTTGAACCCCACTGTTCTGGCCACTATGTAACTGTGACTATTGTGGTACTGTTTTCAAGTAACAAAAATATGATCATACATTTCTAATCAAAATAGTCGTTAATTAATCTTAACTCTTACTTTTGTCTGACATAGGTCTAATGCTTCGTGTATATCTCGTATCCGCTCCTCACTTTGATATTGCACTTTTTCTTCGACATCTGTGAGAGCTTGCTTTAAATTTTCCACCTGGAATTAAAAAAAAAAAAACTATTTTAAAATTAATTTTATAGCAAAAGTTGAACATGATCCATAATGTAATACACCCGTAGACGGTTCGAGTTTGTACAATGAATTTAAAATAGAGGGAAAAAAACCAGCGGGGCTAATTCGGACCAAATTTTTCCAAGAATATTTTTTACTATTAATTTTTCCCATCTACCTGTCTGTTTGTTAGAGCATTACACTGCATAAACGAACAACTTATATGAAACGTCACCTCATTTTGGTGTAGTTCAGTGAGATCATTGATTTGTTCCTCCAGTCGCTCAGTTTTGAACCGCTCCTCTTGCAACGCTGCAGACAGGAACGACACCTCTTGGGACAAGTTCTGAAATAAGCAACACATCATTCTTTATAGGTGTCAGGCATGAAATGAAATGTATTTCCAATTTTCAAGGTGATAGAAACCTGCAATGGAAAATAAAAGACGCAAGAAGAGATGATGGAGAGGGCATTGAAAGCAATAATATTTTTTCGAGTTTTTAGGGAGGTACGAGGGTGACACTGAAAGTTCTTAGAAAATCAAAAACTGAGCAAACTAGCAAGTTATTATTTTTATTATATCTTTTCAAAATAGTTTCCGTTCACATCAAGACATCGCTGCATTCGATAGAACCACCGAGAAAAGCACTTTGCCCACTCGTCCTTAGGGGTCTCTTCGATGGCCTTCTGGAACGCAGCCACTGCTTCCTTGGCGTCCATAAAATGTTTTCCTCGAAGTTTTTCTTTTATTTTCGGGAATAAATAAAAATTGCAAGGTGCGAGGTCGGGGCTATATGGCGGGTGACCCAGAAATTCCACCTCTGACGACGCCAAATAGTCGATCGTCCGCCCGGCGGTGTGCGAGGAGGCGTTGTCGTGGTGAAGGAGGATCCTACTGCGAGGTCGTTTCTCTCGAACTTTTTCCAAGACAAGTGGCAAACATTTGTTAGTATACCACTCTGCAGTAACTGACTTTTGATCTTCTAAAACAATTGTCGCATAACGACCGGTCCTTTCGAAGAATGAGGCCACCATATTTTTTCCTACACTTCGACCTCTCTTCAATTTAGTTGGCAACTCCTCGGAAGGAAACACCCACTGAGCAGATTATCTTTTGGTTTCCGGATCATAGCAATAAATCCAGCTTTCGTCACCCGTAAGTATGTCGAACACAGCTTTTGAGTCACCTCCGTTAAATCTTTGTATCATTTCACGGCACCAATCAACACGACGGAGTTTTTGGGCCTCAGTCAAATAATGAGGTATCCACCGGGCACAAAGCTTCCTAACGGCTAAATGTTTGTGGAGGATTTTGTGCACTTGAGTCATACCGATGCCTAAACTTGTCCGAATCTGCTGATAGGTTACTCTTGGATCAGTCTCTATCATACACCGCACAACACTGATGTTATCTTCAGTCGTCGCCGTAGAAGGCCGTCCCTCACGCAGAGCATCATTGAGATTGGTGCGACCACGTTTAAACTCATTAAACCAGTTATAAACAGTAGCCCGAGAAGGGGCTTCATCGTGAAAGGCCAATCGAAGTCTGTCATAAGATTCTTGTTGACTTAAATGACATCGAAAGTCATAAAAAATCATAGTACGAAAATTTTCTCGCGTTAAATTCATACTGGCTTGACACAGACAAATTTCAATTTGCCGCCAAATCGTAAAACAAATGACAAATGAATGAAATTAGTACTCAATAATATTAATAAAGCGTCCTATTTTCAAAATTTAAACTTATTTTTTTATTATATTTTTTAAAAGTGGCCCATTCTAAAAATTATCAGTGTCGCCCTCGTGAACGTTGCCTCCGAGATATTGTTTGAACCAGCTTGCGGTGGGTAACTGGCAATAATACATATGAAATTATGCATGGTACATTTTTTTTATTCAGGGCAACGAACACTTACACCTGTAAGGGCCGATTTTTCAATCGTCAGATAAAAATTATTCATATCTATATATGCCTATATATAATTGAAACCCAAGTATATAGTGACTCATCACAATATCTCAGAAACTATAATACCTATAGACTTGAAATTTGGCATGGACCTTCCTTTCGCCAAGTAAAGATCAGTTAAGAACGGATTTTACGACTCGCGAAGCGAGCGGATATCAGCTAGTATCGAATAAAATACAAAATGAATAAATTAAAACTTATTACACAGTTGCGTGAACAAAACAGTTGTGCTGTTTCACTTTTAATTTAGTCAGCTTGTAATTTATTCGATGGCTAACCTTTAGCTGATGATTAAAAAATCGATCGACCTTAAGAATAATAAACATTGCTATAAGTCATGGTACATATTACTGGTAGCGCAATCAGCGATGTTACCCACAGCTATAACATAATAAGTCTGTCTGTCTGGCACTGTACCATTATCTAGAGCAGGGGTCACCAAATGGCGGACCGCGGTCCGCATCCGGACCGCCGACCCATTTTGTGCGGACCGCGAAAATAATTCATTTTTTCTCACTGATATGTAAAAAATACCATAGTTATTTTCGTGATTACATTTCTTTAATAAATATTTTTTTCTATAAAATGTTATGCGGACCGCGATTGTCATTTCATTTCTTAAAACGGAACCCGAGCGAGGTTAATTGGTGACCCCTGATCTAGAGAATTACGAAATTTTTTACAAATTTTGACATCAATCTGGCCATCGACCGATGTGTAATTCATCCACCATCTAATTGGCTAATATATATGAACTACACATCTGCTGGCAACTCTTCTATTTTCTTTTTATACAAAGAAGAAGGGGTTAAAGTATTTTCAAACTCTTCGACACTGAACTTTTTTCAGAATTTTAATTCATAAAGACCAAACGAGAAAGCAATACTTTTCAAAGATCTGTCAATATCCTGCTCTGGTAGGGGGGCGTTTGTTCGTCTCTGCGGCTATCAGCCCTGGTTCAGCATATGCCGCCAAAACAATCTTTGTTCTGGCATTGGGGGGAGGTTCCAGCCAACCTTTTCGAGACCGGCAGAACATTGGTAACCACTTTCCATCAGGTTAGCTTGTTTGCTGTATTCCAGAAATAAAAAATCAAAATATACTCACGGTGCTCCTTCACTGGTGACTGAGGAGCTGGGCGATGCGTCAGGGGAGAACTTGGGCGCCGGCGAAGTGGCGGCCCTGGGTAAAGTGGACCCCCGAGGCGCCGCCGCCTCACCCACCTCTGACGCCCGTGAGCCTTCGGATGACGCGTTCGCTGCCACGTTGTAGCAAAACTCAATACACCTTTATGGTAACCACATCCTACTATATACTTTTGGGAGTTCTTCAGCCAATCGATTGCAACTGATGAACCGTTGGCCTCCCCAAGTCTGCGCCATTATCCCGGTCCCTGCTTTCCTCTTCTCATGTCATCATATAATTTCAATAATTTTAATGAGTTCAAATCATTTTAAAAATTTATTAATAATTTCATTGATTTTAAAATGTTTTTCGTGATTTTAAAAACATTTTACACTGGGGATTTAATTAGTATTAGATTAGATTTTAGTTAGAGGTAGAGTTAGAAGAGTAAGAATTTGTTAACGAAGTCTTTTCCAAATTAAAAGAGGATGCAGCTTTTCATTTAAGCCAAGGTATAACAATATTACATAAATAATAATAAAAAACACCTACTAGAACACCAATCATTAAACTTCACTGTAAGTTCAATATTGTATATAAATGTATATATACTCAGTTAAATTTAGTGTGGCCAACAAAACCAAAACGTGATCAACCGAAATGTAAAAAATGCAACCAAACAAAAAAAAGATGTGCGATGACTTATAAAGAAGCGTGATGTGAACTTTAAAAGCGAAACATGAAAGAGAAAAATAATGAAAATAGAAATGATTAATAAGCTAATTATTTACCTCTCAGTTCCGCGTGGGGCGGTGCTGGCGTGCAAAATGAGACGGCACATTAAGCAACATGGTATACACCGTATTAAGGCATGTTAGTTACAAATAGGTACAAAAAGCTTTGATAGAGGCATTGTAAAAAACGTGGCAACTAAACTACGACCGATGAGCTGTGGCCCGTCTGAAGTTAGCGCCAAGTAGTTGCGCAAAGCATACATTATGAACTAAATCGTCTTAGCTAGAGATGTACCTAACGTAAACAAAAACAACCGCTTATTATAATATGATGAAAACAAATTAAACATTTTTCATGTAATTTTTATCCGTATTTAAAATATAATGACACATAAATACTATTACTTTTTAGCTTAGAAAAACTTTTTTAGAAGATAGGAAAATAAAAGTATGTATATTTCTTAATGATACTCGGTTTTAATAATAATGGATTAAACTAAACGACATTTCACATCTCTTTTTATTGACTTCATACCTATTCGGCAATACTCGCTCGGAACGAGCCACGAGGTATTCTATCTTAGTCACTCGTCAGCATTGGTCGTGTCGCTATCACGCTCTCGAGTATAATCACGAGTGTACATGCCCGAAAGTTCGCAAAGCCTATGTTCAGATGGGCCATGACTCATCGGTCGTACTGTATTGTTAAATCATATATTTAAGACACGAGGAATTGAGTTTATGAAAAGATTATTTGCTTTTGGTAGAAACTATAAAATTGTAATCAGTTAGCTTATGACCATACTGTTTTCAATTTAATGTTTAAATACCATTCTCTAATCGCCATTACAAATGACTAAAAATGATGTAAAGAATAAAAAATATTTGAATTTTTTAACTTTTTAAATAAAGATTTCGTTTTAGATCCCTCAATTTCAAGTTTGCCTTCGAGGATAAATACCAAACTATAAGTAATAGCGAAAAATTCTGAAACTAAAAGTGAATTATTGGATTTTTAAAAGATAATTTAAGTGCTGTAGTAATAATACATTAATATCCCGATAGTGTTGATAAGTATTAAACCCTTGTGAAAGTGATGACTGATGACAAGTAGAAAATGTTATTAGGAACATTAGCAACCTATCGGATATCCGATTAAAAAATAGAACTCTAGTGCCCTTGGGATATTCATCTATAGGGATGTGCACGACACCTGTTACAATAAATTCGAATATTTTTACATATAAAAAAAAGCTTTTAAAATATCACGATATAAATAATTTTAATTAATTTTCAAACGATACTTTGATGAGATATTATACTCATTTTACTTGTCCCTATTGATGACGTCATAAGTAGCTACGCTCTTACAAAATATATGAGGCTGCGATTTATTAGTTTATAAAAAATATGTCTTCATGTTTACTTATGTAAACAAATTTAATGTAACTAGTGATCGCCCAGTGGTCGAAATTCGACCATGATTAATTTAAATTATAAGTTTGAACATTATTAAGATTCTGTTGTCAAAGACTATACTTCTATAATCACAGATTTCGCCAAGACTACATTTGACTTTAAGAATAAACAAAAGAATATATATGCGTGTGTGTCAAATACATGGTAGTGTGTGTAATGTATTTTTTAAGCATAATTTTTAAAAAATATTAGCATTCTGCACTCCTCTATATAAACTATAAGTGTGCGAAATTTCATACTCCTCCATAAGCGCAATTTCGTAAAAAGGGGTACAAAGCTTTTGATTCTATGTAAATAAATTTAGACGGCGAGACAATTGAGCCTAGAAGTTAAAAGTTCGGTCCTGTATGGTACGGTAACTGGTTGGTAAATGATTTATAATGATCCAAATAAGTTTTTCTACGCGTCATCATTTTCCAGGTTTAATACTTGTCAACACAATCCAATGCTGTATGTACGAAACCATCAAAAGTTAATTATTTGTTTCCTGACACCGAGTTTACAATTGTTAATGTTGCAAGGTTATAACATCGTCGCCATTAATTTCATATTATTAGTTTAAATTATATAAGTATGGCCAACTGTCGTACTTAGAGTCCGATCAATACGATCATTAAATTTAAAATAGCTAGAATGACATAACTTTTTTTAAATAATAACTATATTCGCAGATAAACACACACGTTGTAAATCTCTAGCTGATTACGTTTGCGTTAATATACAATGGACAATTCTAGAATCGAGCTTAGACAGTCAGAACATAGTAAACAACGCAAAGTTCTTTTACGATATTTATCATGGCAAGAATTGAACCCTGTGGCCCTCTACGTTTCAATGAGGTAGGCCATACAAAGGCTTAGTTGGTCAGCCAGTTTAATCTCATGTTTTACTCTTTTATTTGAGTTTATATTTCAGATCACTTAGTAGCAAAGGCAATAATAAGTTGCTAACGCTACTAAAATTAAGTTATAATAATATCGACCTATTCGTGCCTATGCGTGTCGGACGTTTATCGATGAACAGTGAAAGGTTCCGGCGACCGTCAGATACAATACACACAAGACAGACGTTGAGCTCCTTTTTATTGTCGGACACAGGAAAACAGGCAGGCGGCACACCAGACGGAAAATGATCAGAGCCACCTATGATAATTTATACACCGAGAGCATTGCAGCCAGGTTGCTGTTATCGAAGAAATCTTTTTTGTCACATGTCGTAGTGCAGAGGGAAAGCCTCGAAAGCATGTTCCCTCTAGATTGTTGTCGTAAGTGGAACAAACGTTCTAGAGAACTGTTGCCTGGTCGAGGACGTTAAAGGACTCAAGGAAATTAAAGAGCACACACACCCCTTTGATCGTACGGTAATGTCGCTATAATAATTCCATAGCATATTCAATAACTGACTTCAGTCGGGAGAGTCTATTTCGGTGCAAGGGTCTTGCGAGCAGACCTCAAAACAGTAGTCACACACTCGTAATATTATGTTTGTGTAATAACCACTTTTTTACCGAAAGCATTTCTCGGTTTGAGATAGAACTCTATGTTCGCAAAGGTTTCCAAATCTGTTTAGTATTTTCCACTTAATGCGTAAAAAAGTATAAAAAAACTCAAATTGTATTTTGGGATACTGTCTTATTAAATTCATGGTACAAATTCAACCTTAAAGAGTTATTATAATTTTATAGATTATGATTCCTCAAGTTGCAAACGAAATAGGCATTAAACTTTGGACATAGGAATTTGACTCGGAAACATAATTTCAATATTTTTCCTATTGAAATACTACATTTACCTTAAGAAGTTAACTGTTTTTTACTCACAATAACCGAGCCAACGATGCGGAACTAACACGACCTTCATTCTTACATAACCCTATGTATGTGTCTAACAATTTTATGATATGTATTTATGTATATTTTAAAGTTTAAAATAAATAAAACTAGAATATATGTAAACACGGAAAATGATGTTTACACGCCACTCGTGTTTTTTTTGTAAAATTTACAATCAATAAAAAGTACATAAAAGTCCCACTGTTGGGCTAGTCTTCATTTTTGGATATCGATTACTCCGCCTTTGACAAATAAGACAGATTGGTAGTTTTCAAACATAGCTAAGCTAAGTATATCATGAACAGTCATACATTGTGAGTATGATCAGATGTTCCATTCTATACATGCGTCTGGTCACCATACCTCTCTATATTCAGGTTTTTTAAAGATGTTTTCCTTTAGCGCTAGTACTTAGGAATTGTAACAATATGCAGATTATGTGAGTGAATCTGCACCATGGCCGTTGTCCCAACCAGGATTGGAACCTACGTCATTGGAATGGGAAACGGGTGCCTTAGCCAATAAGCTACTATGATCAGTAGAAACTAAACAAACTAACCGATTTTGCTTACAGCGATCGCTGTATTTTAAGCATTTGAATTCAGATTTCTAAGATTCATTATTTTGGACAGTAACGTAGGATAGTATTATTTATATATTTCGGGCATGCTAAAAGGCTATCATAACAATTATGAGTTATAATAATAGTTGGGCGTGCCTGCACTCGTCACGTCTGCTATCAACCTCCTCTTGTTCCTTTGAGGTATAATTTTTTCTTGTGCACTATTTTTGATTTAATTTCAGCGAACTCAAGTATTACTATGGAACACTATGGACTATAACGCACTACATACAGACAACCAGTATAAAGTGATAAACATAAAAAATATATATTTACAACTCTTCCGGCATTTCTTGCACTTTTTAAATAACATTACAAAACAAACTCATGTCATGTTATGTACACTGCCACTTGAATGCATCTTCTAAATATTATAAATAAATAAGCACCGAGTGACGCGAACACGTCTAGCGTAGTTGATGACTAAACATCGACTATGATAACATGGGGCTTACTATTGGATAATCGAATGATTAGGCTCGAGAATAATGTGTGATAAACAAAAATAGGTAAGAGTAATGTATCAAATTCGAGTAAAATTTTCGGAAGGGTAAATAAAGTAAAAACACGTGCATCTTAATTCAATTAAGGTGGATTCGAGTACTATCTAGGGGCTATGATTTACTGACTTGTGTATCATCATAATTACAATGCCGCCGTTATAGTAATTTAAAACATCGCAAGGAAACAGAAATCCAACTCGGTAGCACGGTGAATATGCTATCTATTCCCCTAAAATGTGGACGCCCTGAAACCAGCAGTGGGCCGATTATAGGTTTATTATATTATATACAAAAATAGAATACATAAAACATTTTTTGCGATATCTTTTAGGTGTGATAATCTTAGTAAGTGGAGGTTCTTTGACTCGCTCTTAATTCCGTTGGAAGTGTCACACCTCACTTCACATTCATCTGTATTATGATCATAATATGCTGTATATTACCTAAAGGTAATTTCTTAGGTTGAGAATATAAATATACAATATATGAATTGGCTGGGAACGTCACTCTCATTTCATGAATATCTTGTAACTATGCATATAAATAATTGTAATAAATATATGGTTGTATATTTTTTAGCAAACTAGCATATTCATTCGGTATACCACTTAAAAATTCAATTTTATAATTTAATATTTGCCTCTCATTTATTACGCTACGTCCGCAATTAGATGACCAGATTGAATCATGCGTAAAATGTCTACTCTTTTGCCTAGTATATGCGGAGAAACTAATTTGGGATAGACAAGCAGGCAGAAACGCGAGTGAATTTTCCTTCCATGTACCGAAGCCTAAAAATTATTCAATTTAAACATAACTCTAATACAACTAATATAGCTAATTTAAATATGTATACGTATTATTAGAAATACGTAGACAAATATTGAAATTAATATATCGATTTTTCTTCTAATACTCACTTAAATGATTTCACCACATAAAATCAGATTATAAGAAACCGATGGTAGGGGATAGTTGACACTCGTGACTGACACTGACTGATCACAGTAACTGACTTTATAATCACTTATCTGTTATACAATGGTGATATGAGTAATAAGACGTGACCGTGAAATAACATGTATGTATTCTTTTGTATTTTGTTATTCAAATATAAATAAGTTATACACATTTTGATATAGGTATCCATTATATTATACTAGTTTTAAATTTTAAAAAACCTTTTTTTTTAAGTAATGTTCGTTAGTTTTGTTACTTAAGATAAAACCGTTTAGGATGAAAATCGAATGCGATGGCTAGCCTTAACAATAGTAAAGGAATCTCGAAAATTTATCAATAAAGTATAGTTTTTGTACTTGTCAAGCTGCCTCAAGATCTCCAATGTTTGGCGCCAGTCAAGTTGAGGCTGGGTGAAGTAATAAATGAATCGACTGAGAAAAAGTTATATTGATTAATCATGGCCCATAGACATGAGATGTACCGGCTTGCAAAAATATATTAAGATTTAGTAGTTTGATTATAACTTAGTACGTACATTGATTTTTGGTCCACTGTATGAGACGAACCCTAACATCAGTAAGAGTCGAGAAAAGTATGCAGAGTGCCAAGAAAATAGCCTTCTTTATAAAATAAGTAAATAAAGAGTAAATTTAACACGGATTACAAATGACTTTTGATTGATGTAGAGGTTAGTGATAAAGGGGGTGGTAATTTCTATATACATAAAAACTTCTCTGCGGTCGACTGACCCCCGTCAGGAACGATGTTCCTTACGTTAAAATTAAAAATATTGAACTATTGAAAAGTTAAATATAATATAGTAATAATATATAAACATGCGCACGTGAGCGGCGACAGCGCCCGAATGCGGCCGAATGAGGGCGGTTAGACAATCTTCTAATTTCAAAACACTGTATCTTACACCGATGGATGTTATTTTAGGCATAACGCTTTTTCCTTACGTGACGATCCTGCGAGTTCACTCCTGTAAGCCGCGTAAAAGAACTTCGTACCAATATACTCGTTGCATTATACTTTAATTTCTGAATAATTTTACAAGAGGACCATTAACACCAGTAAAAAGTTAATGAAAGGTATGCAGCGTGAATACAAACTAAGAGACTAGCCAAGTTTACTCTATAGACGAAAAAAGAAGTACATAAGAGCAAATCTAACACCGATCGATACGAATGAAAGTTAGTTGAGAGATGAAGTGGTTAGCGGTACACAGGGGTGCTAATTTCTATATACATAATATACTCACAAGGACCCGTGTTCTCTGTCAGACAAAATACATATATTATATAAAACATACATTTATTTTTATATATTTGAGATGATAGGGTTGCCAGGTGTTCTATATGTGTTGTTACTATTGTGTCACATTTTACATTAACTTCACATTTTTTAATTTTGGTCAATGTGAACGCTATTTAACGCTTTAGCTATAAACCACAATGTTTTGTTCCTTCAAGTTGAATCTGGCAACCCTAATTGAAGTAATAGACAATTATTAATATTCAAAATGCTAAAAAGCAATGTTTAATGACAACAATTACACAACAATTAGTGATAATTTATACAATGAACTAAAAAAGCTTTGTGAAATATTCCCTTGTTTTCAGTATTTATTCATACTCAACCCAAAGTCTCTAAGCCCTACTACTACTACATAATATAACACTTAGAAGAAAATGAAGCATATTGCCTATCATAAGAGAGTCAATATACGCGTTGGACGAAAAAGTTATTTTAAATTACATGAAATTATGTCGAAAAACTTGTGCTCATCGAATTTATATGCAAACCCTATAAAAATCAATATTTATTTATAGATTACAACAACAAATCTGACAAATTACCTTAAGCTTTTTGGGAAAGGAAGATTACAATCTTGTCTATTGTCAACTTTTAAAACTATGTACATTTGAAAGTCTTCAAAAGCGTGTTCAATTTTATTGCAATCCTTTAATCTATGGGCGGAAATAGTGGTGAAATTCTAGAACAATATCGATGACTAGGTTATTAAAGTCCCTTGCATTATATGACACTCGTTCCGATACCATACTTACATCATATATCTTGCCAGTACATTTATTAATATAACAGTGTCCCAGAAATCCTATACAATAGTAATTTATCAATTTTTATAAGATAGCTCAGACCCTAGACCAGCTTTACTTAACACTTAACTTAATTAACACACAACTTTTTGGACAACTGGTCTAGGGTTGATTTTAGCTAACAAATACTTATTGATGTTTAATAACACCAGCCCACAAAAAAAGTAGTCTATACCTTTGCCCAGACTCTTCTATTCTCATGTGTTTCGAAGCGCTGAATCCTAATCTGAGGTCAGTTTAGTCCGTACACGCTAAAAATTTCGATGGTATATGGACCAGACTGACACTTGGTCCATACAATTTTTACATTAGCAATTAATAAATTGCGAAAAGTTTCTGGGACACCATGTACAAGCTTGATATCAAGCGCTTCTATTTTCGAAGTACGCAGAAATAAATTCACCATTTTCAATACCTCAGAAATAGGAGACTGAATAATAGGAACTGAGGAGGAGAATGAATGAATAAATTCAAAGTATACAGACCGGCGAGTTGTGCAATGTTATCCGCCGACCCGAATCTATTTGATCTCGAAAACAGGTGAGCAAACTCTCGTGGGGCTGCCATCACACTGCCGCCTAACCCAGTAATGCCGTCGCGAATGTTGCCACCCACATTTCTGTTTATTGCAAAAATAAAAAAATCAAATCGATCATTTCAATAGTCAGATTAGGGATGGTGATTCCTTTCTAAAAATATCGATTTTTAAATTGATTCGAATCATAACTTTATGTAATGTTTCCCAAAAAAATCGAGGTCTAAAAGATCGATTTCTAAAAAATCGTTTTTTTTTCAAGTCTGTATTTGAAATGTATAAATATATATCCATTTTATGAAAAACAAGAAAGATACAAGAACAACTAACGACACCAACGGGGTACTTGATATTAACTCGTCATGATGAGCTCCATAGAGGCACGTAAAGCTAGCTTTCGTTCGATTTCATCTTATGATTATTCGAACGTCGATATTCTAGGGTGAAGTATCGATTCACTGAATCGATTTAGTGCTACATATCGATTTAAACAAACTATTTTTTTAGGCCTAAAATCGATTCTACAATTAATCGATCTTAGATCACCATCCCTAACTCAGATCTTTCGCTATTTTATTTGCATCAAAATATACATGAATTATAAACAAATACAATAAAGAAAACTTAGTTATATTGTATTCTAACTATAACCCCTAAAACTATGAATAAGTAGAATACTGGACCTTGGTCATCGAAACCAATGGGCAAGGTCAAAATCTAGCCAGTCAAAATAGCCAGAAATCAGAAGAGCACTATTACTCTTCCATTTGAAAAACTATGTACTACACATACGTCTGTTAATATGTCTCCTGGGTCCAAATCGAATTGGAACAAATTTAATGTGTATTATGTATTAATAGACAAACTCACTTCAAGCCTTGTCCCATATCTCTGAGAACTTCCCGCGGTTGCCTGTGCGCTTGACCACTCGTGCCGTACTGCTATAAGAATATCAAGCGAATAAATTTCAAATTTAATTTAAGCGCGTGATATTTCACAAACTGAAGGGTTTTCATCATTTCGCTATAGCCATAAAAATAAAATCTTAAATATATAGGATACCTATATTTATAACCCCCCCCCCCCCCACCTCATGTATATTTTGATCTACTAAAAAACTTTAGGTTATAAAACTTCAAAAATACTTTCAACTAAAATTGGTTTTAAATAAATAAATCTAGAAACACACACCTATCCTTAAGCTAATCAAGTTACAGCATTACACAAATTACAATTATTTCGATCGGCAGTTTATTTTTGCGCAGCTAAGGTGGATCTGTTTCCAACTTGTAAATAATATATTAGGTTGGTGAAAAAGTTTCTTCTTCTTTTTCAAAAATGTCATCAATTTTGTCCGTAACAGGGCGACCAGAGCGACGTGCATCTTTGATATCAAAATTTCCGGATTGAAAACGCTTAAACCAAATTTGCGCTACTCTCACAGATACTGCATTAGGTCCATAAACATCACAATTTTTTTCGCGGTTTGTGTTGCATTTTTACCTCTTTTGTACTAAAATTTTAAAATGTATCGAATTTCTTCATTAGATTCACTCATTTTAACAATAAGAAAAACAAATGAATATCACAGATTTTCCTAATTTGAATTTGGAATTGTCTTCTTTAAAATTAAAACTTTTTAATGATACCAAAACTAGCCAGATACAAATGGTATAGCCAAAGAGATCTTATTACAAGTTAATACATACTATATGCGAAAAGACTTTTTCCCCAACCTATTATATTGAACTTTATTCCAAGGCCAATAGCAGAATGTTGCTTGGTATGCGTTCTTAGCTCTGTCCCGTTTACACGACTTGTACACTGTCGCAAGTATTAAAATTAGTTTACTGCGCAGGTACATTGGGAGGAATTATTAGTTGTGTAATACTGTACTTACTTACTTGTGTAACTTGATCTAATTAGGTAATATACACCACACACACCATAGTTAAATAACGAAAAATTCATTGATGAAATTTACCATGCCAGGATTCGAACCCGGAGCCGCTGCCTATGAGGTAGGCCGGCAAAGGCTTAGTCCACTCAAACAGTTTAAACAATATTTGTTGTGTAATTTATGGGATACCCCATTTAGAATAAAGCTGTTTTTGTATTCCTTAGCCAAATTGAAGGTCTGTAGCTATATTCCAAAAGAACCCTTCATTGTGCGTGGAACGCCCAATTTTATTATACGAAAAAGCGTCTAGTGTTCCAAACTAAGGGTGGTCAAAGTTTCGGCGCGGTTAATATAAGGGCGAGTTACATTTACCTCCCAATTCTTGATCCTTTTGTTGTATCCCTCCAACTTCTTCTGCAGCTGCGCTATGCACAGCGCACTCTTCTGGTTTTTCTTCTCGAAAACCGCTTTAATGCGCTGTAACTGTTGCTTGTCAGCGTTCGCAGCTAACTTCAGGTACTCGTTTACATTATCTACAATCACAAACAATCCAATTTTGTCGCAATAGACTTTTGGACGCCACCTGTGGTCTAGTAGTCTAAATGTCGGCCGGTCCTACTGTTACGGTCACTAAACAGTTTAGACTAGCGATACACCTGACGAAAGGACGGCGCTAAAAGTTCAGCTTAATACGCTCGCAGTTTTTTTTTAAGTAAACTATGACACGTAAGCCGAAATTACGTAGCGTTCGGCGTAATGCCGAACCTTTCGTCTAGCGGCTATTTTCGTGAGAACGCTTTCTATGTATTTTGAATAGCAATCTTCACATCATACGACGTGTTACGCGACGAAAGTTCGGCAAACGTAGTTGACCCATTTTAATTAGGTGAATGCTCCGATACTTTTACGAATCTAAAGTACATAATTTCACCTTATTGCCGAAACTGATAAAATTGATTTTTTAAAGGGTTTATATAATATAACTAGAATATGCCCGCGACTTCGTACGCGCTTGACTTGAAATTCCCAGGACACAAAGTACCGCATTAAAGAAGGAGGTAAGCTATTGTTTTTGTGAAAAGTGTCTCGGAATATGCTAATTTTTATGCAACCGAACAACTACAGACCGTTCCCGGGAAAATACCCTGGCGTTTCCCGGCGTGAAAAATAGCACACATTTTATTACATAAAATTTGTTATCGATCAATGAAAAAATCACATTGGGATTCGATATTTTGAAGTGATAACTTCTTATGGGAGGGTAAACCGCTTCGTTATGTAACGCGTTACGGCGCCAGTCTGTCTGGCTTCCCTTTCTCTCACGCATACGGCAGCGGTAGGCAGGCTCCTCCTCTCTCACTCTAAACCACAGCGCTAGCCGTATATCGGTAATTAGATTAAATAATGATACTACACAAAATTCTAATGTACATATTCAAGGATTGTAACTAAGAATAAAGTATATTTTATAATCAATAAAATTTTTTATTAATAAATAACCTTTCCTTACGTTATGATATTAATATAGACAAAATTTAAGCAATAACCTAAGCTTTTCTCAAGTTAAACAATTTCAATATTAAATAGTTCAACTTAGATTAGTTTAAGTTATCACTTTTAGGACTTTTTTGGTTTCTATTGTTTGACTGTTTTGATAATTGTTGTGTTTTTGTCCGAAATAAAGTAATTGTTTCTTTGTAAAAATATTTCGATTCAGTATAATTATGTACTGACCGTCCCTGATGGTCTGCTCGAGGCGTATGAGGTCCTTGGTCCTCTCGATCTTGTTGTTGAGGTGCGCGATCGCCGCCTGCGCCTTCGCTGACGTCACGTTGCCACAAACGCCATCTGGGTCATCTGTACATACATATTTTCATATGTATATAATGAAATTGAATATATTGTAACGAGTGCGGGACTCGAATTAAAAATTCCGTTGGAATTGCTATAGAATTTATTAGAACGATACAAACACGTATAACACAAGTACAAATATAACTGAACACAATCAGTTCAAACATAATACGCGATTCAATAACACGCGCAAAGTCCGTCACTATATAGCTTATCGCATATACACACGTCTGGTCTCGCTTGTGCCTATCGCTAGACTGACGATCTCTCCATTGGGCCATTGCTTTATAATGTACCAATGCAATATGTCTACCTGGCAAGCGGCGATGCAATTTCCCAGAAAACGTAATTCGCACACCTGCGTAATTATGCTTGCGAACGGCCACAAACGAGTACAATACACAATAGACCTTTTTTCTAATTACAAATTTAAACACAAAGTAAACAAAAGAAGATAGTCATAAAACAGTTTCAATCAAACTTGTAACATTATGTAAGAGTGTTTAAAAAAGATGATTAAACTTCTCAATATTTTTTTGGGAATGGACAGTAATCTCACATCTCCACGATTGTCTAAGACAGATGACTACACTGACACCTTATTAATATCTATCTGCAGACTTAATTATTCGTCGTTAGGAGTTGTAATTGTAACGATAATATTAGGTCAGAATACTGCCTAAGCGGTGCACGCTTACCAGAGAGGATTTAGATCCATGTCAGTTAAGCGTTAACCGCTAAGCTACCACGGCCTCATCTTCATCACTTAACTGTTGTAAAACACGTCTCTTGATATTATTTTAATGCAATACCGTTCCAAGTACAGTGAAAAAGGGTTTGTACTGGTGACGAACATCCACTATTTTTGGAGTTCGAAGGCAAAAAGAAACGATTGTGGGTATATCACAAAATGAATTAAATAATTACAAACCTTGATTTAAATAATCACCATCCTGTCCTGAAAGTAGAAAAGAAATTATTTAAAGAATTATACTGATTTTACTAAAGTTTAAAATATTACATTTAAGTTTTAGTCTAATTGAGCGTCTTTATGCAAACGTTAGTCAAAGCAAGAGTAACTCTTATCAAAACAACCAAGATGGCCATATTGTTTTATAAGTCACGTGTTTCCAATGCAGCGCTATTATTAGTCGATTTCATATTAGAGGATTTTAAATAAAACATTAGTTATTTTAACGGTATTTGCAACTAACATTACTTTTAGACTAAATTTACTGTGATTTTAACGAATTATGAAAATTGACATGTTTATTATTGCAAAGCAAATTTATAAAACTTTCTTTTGGTGTAAAAATGTCCAAAACGCTTTGAAACTACACCCCTCAGTTATGTGTTGGATGGAAAATGTAAACTAGAGACGTTCTTTCCAGTTCCAACAAGAACTCCATCGTTTGGTATCAAAGATCTAAAATTTGACTGCCTATCCCCTATTGCCTATTTCCTAATTATTATAAATTGTAAATATTCATGAATATTTGACACTGGTTCTAATCAAGTTGTTTGAAATAATTTCGAAACGGATATTTCAATTACCTCTATAAGCTGGTGATCCATACTCGTCGGCGGATAGAGCGTATGAAACATTTGGACTGTACACGGGGCCTGAATAATCGCCAGGAGCTATGAGACCTGATAGGATCTTCTTTTGAGGCGAGTCTTCTAATCTGTAAATACAAATATAAGCTATATAAACATACGAGTCTAGAAATATTTACTAATACATCGAGCATTTACTGCAATTTTCTTGATCAAAGATCTTAGTATATTTTTTGCTGCAAAGGTGTTGCTGTTTCAAACTATAATTTTGTTTTAAGTCTTTCAGTTTTAGTTACATTAGACCCTATTGAATCAAAATCTGAAAGTCTTAAAACAGAGTAATAGTTTAGAATACCTTTTGCAACAAAAAAAAATATTTAGGTCCAAATGTCGCTTACGATAAAACGGCGGCAAAGACTCTACATATTGTGCGAACTTTAGGACTCATTTTCAAAATGTTCTGAAATAATTTTTCATCTCAATTTCCAGTACAAAAAATGCTATTTCAATCTTCGCTATCGAAATCATTAATTCATGCTCAAGTTTTTTTTAGTATTTACACACTAAAGTTTCAAAGTCTAATAATAGTAACCCCAGTAGCTTTTTTTACAAATAATACCTAGACATTCGGATCCTAAAAATACTCCTCCTTTACAAGGATTGCTGACTGCAATCCGAATGTTACTTCACTTGTACTATAAAATTAATTTAGTAGTACAGTATTTAATCAGTATACACGGTCGTTTGACATTACTTCCCAGAAATTGATCCCTACAAGCTACAGTAAGATTTGATAGAATGTTTTTGTTTTAATTAAAAATATGATGATATAATTTTAGTTTTCGTCAAAATCGGCCCCGGGACTCCTTTAAATGATTTTCGCTGTCGTATAGTCTAGGATTTGGCCCTGAAAGCCCACTAGAAAAATTCACTCTGTATATTCAGAGAAGAAAACTAATTTAACAAACCAAACCATTGTTCAAGAAACTTGAATTAATTGCCCAAGGCATTGTTTCCGTTACAATAAAGTTTATTTCAAGTTTTAATCAATAATAATATTAGCCGATCTTTCTACTCCTTAGGGTGCATGTTTAACAGAGACGCAAACCATGAAAGGGATATTAAAAGGAGAGTTATAGCAGGTAATAAGGTGAATGGAGCGCTAAACTCTTTTATGAACAGTCAGAAAATGTCTGTAAAGGCACGTTTGGCTGTCCATAAAGGGGTGTTTATGCCAACCCTGATGTATGGTAGTGAAACTTGGATATGGCAGAACAAGCATGAAAGTAGGATAGCAGTTGAAATGAGAACTTTGAGAGGTATATGTGCGGTTAGCTTGAATGATACGATAAGGACCAGTGTGATAAGGGAACGTTGTGGATTGAAAGAAGATGTAATAACAAGAGTTGAAATAGGAATGTCAAGGTGGTTTGGACATGTAGAGAGAATGGATAAAAGTAGAATCGCAAAACAAGTGTATGAGAGTATTGTGAATGTTACAGTTGCTGCCGATAGACCGAGATGAACACACCATGATCAAATATCAGAAGTGTTAAGGAGAGGTCAGGTAAAAAGCATCTGAAATAAACGTGCATGTATGAAGAGGTTAATGAAAGTAGATGAAGCGAAAGTTATGTGTCAGGATCATCACAAGTGCAGATCCATAGTCTCTGCCTACCCCCATAGGAAACAGGCGTGATATTATGTTATTGTGTCATTATTAGTCCTTCAAATGTAAAAAAAGCAAAAATAATAAGCTGCCTTCGGAATTGTACGAAGGCTCAACAGTTGATCCATGACCATTCAAACGATTAAATTTCAAGAGGTTTTTATGGAACGGACGATATATTTGGCATGCAAGATATATTAGTAGTTTTCCTAGATCCGTGATCTCTTTGTACCTACATACAAGCAGGTGAGGCATTGCTCACGATGTTTTCCATTACAGTCGGCACTTAGTAATTGTAACAACGTATACATACACTAGATCCCAAAAGTTTGTGCATGCAGTCTAATATAATTTTAATTATTTTACTTACTCTCTTGAACTGTTTCCAGTTGTGTTCGCTGATAGTGGACTGTTGCCTAAGTCCCTGGAGTGAGATTTGACGTGATGTGGCCGCTCGCCATGCCTTGAAGAGGAAGAGGATGAAGGCTCCTGAAAATTTTAAGTCATTTTAATTAATCCAATTTAAATCTTAATGACCGCTTGGATTGACAGTTCATTATAGGTACAATAGAGGTGTATAGGTCCGTGTACAACTCGGAGCTCCATCCCGTCAAGCATCCGTATCTAAAGATGCACTTCCAGGCCCCCTGTCCGTTAGAGTCAGGCTGACTGGCCATGTGCAGCGGACTATGATCTTGAGGTATGACAGTTGGTACCATCTGTTTGGGATCCGATCATCAAAACTATTAAGACCCAAATCCAGCAAAAACCAACTGCCAGACCTCAAGACACTGTGAGCTCTTTCCGCGTGAACTGGTACACATACCAACTTGATTGATAATTTCTCTTTTATTTTACCTCATTTTAAAATTATATAAAATTATTTGAGCTAGGCATGATAGGTTTATAGAATTTGATTTCCCATAAGAACATGTAGTTCACTTACAATGAGATTAAAAATAATTATTAACTACTACAATATAATTACATACATACATACATAACTTCACGCCAGTTCCCTTGCGGGGTAGGCACGAACAACAGAGCGCCATTTAGGCTTATTCTTACACACCTCACTTGCTTCTTTGACATTCATAACTCTTGTCATGAATGTCAATACATATAATTCTTAACACTAATGTGGTGCTATGCAGTCTTCGATATATGTCGTGGTTTATTATTTTATATTTATTTTAATAAAAGGTTTTTTAGTTTAATTTCAAACAAGTTTATATTTTTACATCTTTGTAAGTCGTTTGGCAATTTATTAAATAACTGCACACCTTCAAACATAATGTTTTTTTCCGTAATTTGTTCGTGGTAGACTTAATTGAAATTGCTTTTTCTTCTGGATATTATATTTATATGTTTTAGCAGTAAAAGATAGCTTGATGTGTATATTTTTTATTAGTTATCTTTTTTATTAGGATGCAGGTATATGTGTATATTTGAGAAATAATTAATAGGTTAGTTTTAAAGTATAAATGTTTAGTTGGAGTAAGACAATCTAAATGGTATAACGTTGCTGAAGAGTTTCTTGCGCCGCTTCTTCTCTTCAAGCCACAACATGTTGCGAAGCGATGGTAAATTAGATAAAGCTCCCATAGAGTAAATAATAACCATAAATAAAAAATAGAACTAAATTAAAATGAACAAGTTGGCGGTATGCTAAATAATATCTTTAACAATACTCATTGACACTTGACATCTCTATCTTCCTTGATGACGGCTACCGAAAAGTGGCCGAAACGCCGGAATAATAAAAATCAAGCAAAATATCCCGCATAAAACCGTACCAACGTAGTTTTATTATGAGTCTTGTAGTTATGTGAATACGTAAAAATATTTCATTAATGCAGAAAATCCATTTTACCAAAACATTATTTGTTATGCGATGTTAGTCTTGTAAATTGATATTCCATTATCAGAGGGATAAGCACCTCCCAGGCTAATAGTGTCAGAAATTGGAGATAAAATCTAACAGCTGTGCCTGACACGTGTCAACATCACGTTTAGGCGTAAATAGCGCATTACACATCTTAATTATTAGAATTCCTTGTATTATTTTCTATAGATTTTTCAAAAGCGTTTCTCTGGTAGAAGATAGAACTTGATGGCATGACGTTACGTTTCCTAGAAGTCAAATGAGCCTGTATTAACGGTTATTAAATGTGTAAAAAAAAATGTAGCGGTATATTTTTAAGGTATTTTGTAATGAAAACTTAGTGTTTTATGATAAACTAACCTGTGCTAGCGAAATGTGACATCTTTTTCGCTATATTCGTCTATCTCACGGAAACGAGGTTATTTATTACGACAAAAATATCCTAAATGTTGACTCGGGGTATAAGCTAGCCCTGTGTCGAGTTTCATTTAAATCCGTTCAATAGTTTTCACGTGATGCTCTTAACATTGTAAAAGTTGTTCAATGTACAAATTAGACTTCTTTACAGAATGAATATATGGTATATTTATAAATAAAATAATAAAATCAGTCCATAAACGTCTTATTGCTAAACTTCCAGCATTTTCTACGAGAACGGGCGGTATACTCTCCACACTTATGTAAAGTCTAGTAATGGATTAGTTATTTCGATTCTACACGATGGTTTGTTTCTCCATCAATCAACACGTGGTAATTTTAACAATATGCACATTAGGAATCCAGATCATTTATATGAAACGAGGGTGCGTAAACCACTAAAATACCACGAATTGAATAAGTTCAGATGGCTAAATATTACCCCCATCTCTTCGCTCCTATTTCAACCGTCTTTCCCACTCTATAGGCTGGGGACGCGTTGGTATAGCTCCCGGTATTGCAAACTTCTATAAGCGACGGTAATCATTTCCATCAAGTGGACCCTCTGCCTGCTTGCCCGTTTCAGTTAGTTTACGAATTTTCGTGTACGTTAAACGAATGCTTTGTTAAGATTTTTGGAATAATCACAAAAAAATGATTGTGTTTTGCCTAAAAGAAATACACGGGTGTATGCAAAAGACTTATGAGATATTAGCGCCTCAGTGATCATTTGAATTCTTAGGAGCGCTAAAAACAAACGCAAACAGCACAATATCAAAGTGATAATCTTATAATTCAAATACCTGTGTTCACTTTCCGACTATTGATAACCATTTAGCCATAAAGGGCAGGCCGTATTGATTGTATTATTCATAGTATTAATTCAGTGTGCATGTGTGCTTATGTAGGTTAAGGCGTGCGCATCAGTTATTAAACAAGTTACTTAAAACACGATGCATTTGTAATTGGGGTTGAATAGAGGCCAATGTAGGAGGACCTTTTAGATGGGTTTATTTTTATTATTATTTTAAAGTGAAATAAGCTGGGCCGGTCGTATTGCCACTTCTGCCGAAAACTTCAAACCGCGCAAATATGTCGCCTTTTGGAACAGGGTACAAAGAGCCGTTTCGAGTGGAGACTGCTTCAGTGGGGTCCTCACACTCTTTAAATATTAAAAAAAAAAACTGGTCGAGGCAACAACGACCGAAAGACTGGAACTTGCCTCGCTCAAAGAATTAGTCTTTGTATCCAGCGAGGTTACTCTTCCAGTATTACAGGTACATTGCCATGCGACAGCGGCCTGGTGGTATAGTAATGTATATTTTATATCCCGCAATGTTTGAAGACGAGACTTCGAGTAGTGCGCCATAACAGCAATGACACCACGTGCTGAGACTTCACACAGACGGTAGGTTTGGTTCACAAATTTAAAGTCGCTAATCGAGCTATTATGCAGAGAGGCTGAGAGAGATAAAAAATAAATGAGAAATGAGGGCATCCATAAGACAATTACAGTAACTGATATACATAGCTCATAAAATTAGCAAGCTGAAATGGCAGGAGCTCACGCGTCCTGGAGTGGAGACCACGACTCGGCAAACATGATGCAGGATTCCCTCCAGAATGATAGACAAACGACTTGCTAATGTTGGGGTTGGGTGAGGAAAGAAGAGGACTGGGATAAGTGGCACAAACTAGGAGAGGTCTGCGTCCAGCACTGGACGACGATGGCTGACGACGTATACTTTAATAGAAGTTATTATATTAGTATTTTATTATAAAATAATATTAAAGTAGTTCAGTATATAATTTAGTTTTATTGTAGAGAGATTATGTTATAATTATTTTAATCTCATTTATCGTTATTAATCGTTCAGCTCTTCAAGTGCGGAAGTAACAATATATACCATTAACGTCCTATTCAGGCTTGAATAAATAGTAATAAATACAAAAGATATATAATAAAAATGACGTTAAATTTTAGAGCTAGTTGATTGCTTTAAAAAATATAACAAAGACTTCTATTAGTTATAAGTTATAAGGTAATTACTGATAGGTACAAAGATCGTTCTCCGGCAGAATAATTACATACAAAGATGTACTAAATGAAGAACATTGCAAAAAATTTGATCGTCATACTTATTACAATGTTGAAAAATATTTAAGTAACTGATTTAATTTAAACTTGGTTCTCGTATAAAGTAAGTACATCATTTTTCTATAATACATATTAGGATAATTGGCTAAAATATAGTACGGTGCTATATTTATAGTATGGGTGGGAACCCTATACAAATTACCATAGTCATTCGTTGGTGTCCGCTGGCAATCCCACAGCGTGGTGGTGACATAAAAGGAATCGAACCATTAGCCAGTTCGATGAAACATCTACATAGGGTCAATGAAGCCCTTTGTTTAACCTTCTTGTGGCTTTCTGGAAGCGTCTAATTTTTGCACTGCACATGCAATGCAAAAATTAGGGTAGACGTTAAAAGAAAACTATAACTAAGCAAAATGCAGTGCCTTTATACTTTTCGCTTTCATACGATCTTGCAACAGCTTCTATCCTGCTGAATTTAGAATAGAGAAATGGTCGTGTACCAAAATTTCCGTACGAAGTAATTAAACTGTATGATTCATTTTGAACTTGATTATTGACCAAATGCAATGACGCACATTAGGACTCGTTTACAAACATTTAGAGCTTTGTGTTCTAAAGAAGTGCTAATACTACTTTCGTCAATGGTACACGTGCATTAAAACCGCTAAATTATTTTCAACGTCATTCACTTCACACTTATTTCAGGATGTTATGTTTAGATCGTAAAATAATTGGACTATGATCTGGTAGTCGTTAAAGAACTGTTTCGATATACCACTTCGAATATTTTTAGCACATTTAAGACCAATATAAAGCAAAACATAAACGTAAAAGCATGTCAATTTGAACATACAATGGTATACGGGTTCTAAATTCGCCAAATAAATGATGTGCACATTGTGCATACATTTAAGGACTGATTTTCTAATACCAAAATAAAAAATATTAATTTAATAAAATACAACATAATAAACAGATTGAAAATAACATTTGAATTAATGACATTGAATGCCTTCACAGTTACACAGTATTATCATATATAGTATACTCGATGGATGATTTTCATTTGATAATTGAAAAATCGGCCTGAAAACAAACATGCATGTTAAATATGTATTATTTATCATGCATGTGTATTATTTCTAATATTCTTTATTGTGAACTCATAGGCTACAATAAGTTCATGTATAACTTGCGGACGCGGGTGCGGCCACGAACGCGGTGTTCTAGCGAGTCGCATTCACATTGGCCGCCAAACTTTTGACATACATAATTAAAACTTGCTAGCATCTCTAACGACAAGTTATTTATATAAGCGAGAGGGTGTTGCGCGGGCAGTCGCCAGCATGCCCGCTGCTTACATTACACCTGCGATTCTTAAGTCGACATCAGACGGTTCGTTTCTGGGTTTCAATTTGGATGAAGCAACCAAAGTAATTCATGTATACATAAAATTGAGTAATTAAATGTACACTTTTAACTAAATTGTTTCAATTCATTTGGATTATATAATATCTGCTTTAGGAAGAATTTTGTTACATGTCATGTTTATGTTTTATACTTCATGACCGCGCCCGCGCATCTACGTGAACAAGCACTAAATGTGCACAAAGAGCGATCTAACGCTGTAATGTTTTGTCTTATTGTGTATGTAAAAACTTCATACTCACACTAACAACATGATGTACAGTTGATGGGGACTGTACCCTGGACCTGATGACAGCATCGTCGATCACTACTGGCGGTTCCCTAGCCAGTTCAGCGGCAGACGGCGACTGGCTTCGACTGGAACCCTTGCTGTGGGCATGACTGACGTGCAACGTGTCCATGGCTCGACACTCGTCAACTTACATGGAACTATCACAATTATATATCACAAATATAACGGCGCCTAACATTGTCTGTATGTTGGTTGTTTATTGCCTCTTCTTGTGTATTCATAACAGACTTGATAGGAATATGTCTGCTGTATTCGACGTGTGCGCCATTCCTTAAGGATTATCTGGAAAAAAGAAAACAAGTAAATTATAATCATGGATTTGAAACTGTGAATTTATCATGTTATAACAATTTTATAGTAATATATTATTTAATTTTATTTTAATGACATGTGGGGTTTCAATATCAAGTAGGTATAAACAACAAGGCAGACACATATACACATTGCATGTTCCCAAGCGAAACGAATTACGCTTCTATTATGAGTAATATTCATCGAATAAATATGGGCACAATCTCGGAACAAAATAAAGAATGAAAATTTGTTTATAAACAAGTTTTCCATGCCAGGAGTTGAACCCGAAACCTTCAGTTAACTGAACGGGCTCAACAGTTAGTTTACTAGACTATGGAGGGCATCATTTTTATAATAAGTTTCTACTAGTACTAATGGGTGAGAAGAGTTTGCTTATGACGGTTTCGGCAACAAATGACTACGCAACCTTTACCGTTTTTAGCAACACACTTTTTTTAAAGTAACAATCAGATGTTTGCGCTGTCATTTACAGCCTATTCCATACAGGTCATAAGGTTTGACACAGACTAGACCACGTTAAAGAAAACCGCCATTTTGACAGAACAGTGTTTACATTTGTATCATTTTTGGTGGGAATTTGAAAGTTCATGTTATGTTGTACTGTTCTGTTTTAAAAAATGGATATTGGTTACAAATGAATAATATTTGTAGAATATTGTAATTAAACAACAATTTGTATTGAAAAACACAGTTGATTAGTGAAACGTCCCTTTTTGAGACGGCATAAGATCTCCCTCATTTAAAATCAACGTCACTGTGACTGGCAGCGACATGGAAGGGCGGGCATGCCGAAAAATTGATTCTGTTCTTGCCAAACTAGCTACGAAGCATTAAAAATTGAAGACATTTGTACATGTGTTGCCATGTAAAAAGTTTGCCAAAAATGCGAGTTTCAACTTATACCTAGCAGTGGCACGGGGTGGAAATTCGTCTAGGGTAAGCCGGAAGAAAAATCATACCGTATGATGCAAGCTCCAACTACACCGCTGTTGTAGAAATTAAGGGTACTACTATCAGCATACAAAAAAGCACAGGATTTGATGATTGAAATATTTTTTTTAATAGAACTTACATTTCTAAATAAAATCGTCTAACTCGCGATGAATTTTCTTATTACAACTTGTATTTTTAATTTTGCAATCTTACCGCATTTTTTTAAATGAAAGCCGGTGCCCAATCGGGTTATGAGTTGCTATTTCATCTAATGCGTGTGACAAGCCACCGAGCCACGAATAAAAAACGTAAGCGCCAATAAATTCATGGCGCTTTCGACCTTTTGGTCTCTAGTTAATTTATAGAGACGGTAGTTATAATATGAACAGAACGCGTAAACACCAATGATTGCATGGCGCTTTTGACGTTTTGGTCTAAAATTCGCTAGTTTATTAAACGTAGGCTATGGGAAATCGAGTTGTATGATGTTCACGACACTGTTAGTTAGACTAGGCAATTATTACAGACCGCCTTCTTTTCAGCACATAATATAGCAATTAAAAGGGTACCAAGACAGCCTCTAATATACGTTACTTATGCGCCGTTTGAGACAATTACTAGCTCATATCAAAATAAGTTAAAACTACTTAAAACAGAATTTATAATATTTGGTTACAAACTATGAGCCAAAATATCGCGATTAACGCGCAGACGTATATGGGTCGACTCGTAAGTCTTACCGCGCTCAATATATTTACGATAGGCAGTTAATCTTTATTACAGGCTTGATAGCATTCGCCATGAATGAGATATCGATAAGTATTAATTTGTTTAATCAATAAGTATCGTAAACGGTTCATTTAGGTTTCGGTTTGTTCGTTTATCTTGGGCATTTACTAGTCAAAAAAATTGACAAAATATATCACCTTAAAAAACGCCGAAATAACCTACTTTTTATACGATCGTAGCAAGTTATGACGTTATATCGTTAGCGAGCCAAATAGCATAGATATTAATAAATGGTTTAAGCAGCAAATATAATATTCCTGTCATTATATTGAAAAGTAAGATGGTATTGTAACTGAACGTAGTTCTAGAATTTATTATACACGTGTCACCTATCATCTATTCAATTATATGCTATTGCTTAGCGAGACGTAATTGTATATGCGGATAGAGCGGGATAAACCAAACATGTATGTAAAAGCATTTTTATGTCGTTTGAAGAAATGTTACCATTTAAACTTTTTAATATCAAAAATATTTAATGTCATCCCTTTAGCGAAATCATTGTCAACAACAATATTCACAACAAGTTTATGTGTTATGTGATATACATTATTTTAAATACATATATGTACTTTTAAACACGCAAATCCATCTTAAATTGTTTTTTCCTGAACGCTTAAGTTTTCATAGGTTTGTTAAGCTCGACTTTGTACATAGCAATTTTATAGTAACAGTACTACAAGCAGTATTATCTGTGCCACATTCAAGCGTGACCTTTCACCTCGAACTGGCGGTGATTGGCCCATGATAACCTGACCAATTGAAGTGATCCTTAAAAACTGTGCAGTTACAAATTGGAATGAAACGTCGATAACATGTCGTATAACGTTGGAATATTGGTTCAAACATTGCCGAGTAAGATAACATGCTGTGAGATGAGTCAATGTCTCCTCGTCGAGATGTGTAGGGTTGAAACCATTACTAAAATGAAAATTACGGATTATATTTAAATATTATTTATCTACATATGGCGCTGTTAAGACAAGAAAAATCTCTGTTACCAAACTGACTGCAGTTGGAGTGGGTGTATTAAAAATTCAAGATATGATATAAAAGCTCCGGAATGTGAAATATGACGTTTTGTGTAGTTACCAACAAAGATACGCCATCGAACCATACTCCTGCCTTTAATGGACCACTAACGGCATTTTTCGTCAAACCCACGTTTGTGGCCTACTGCCACTGTCAGTATCGATTTCTCAGCACTGCGTGTCATGAGACAAGAGCGGACAGCTCGAAGATTCTACAAACATTGCGTTATGGTCGACGAGAATCAACTGCAAAGACAGTGAACAACACAGCAACGGTAATCGATACACGAAAACTTTGATATACAATCGCTGTATACGTACTGTTCCTTATCAACCATACTGGTTTACCATGACACGATACGGAATTGAATTACATCTTTGATACAGTGACTAATATATGCTACATGACCGGATTTATTACTCACCAATAGCTATCAGCCCTATCGGTGCTTAATTTCCTGTTATGAGCTATTATAACAGTGCATCTGTTGCAAGCCAGATACGGAGCGACTGTAGAATGAAGAGTTGCTGTCACTACCAAGGTAAGTAACCTCGCACAACACAAAAACGAGAACTTTAGTATCATCGAGAAATATACGGACATACTATTGCGGCAATTTTGTTTCTTTTTTATATATACATTTTGCTCAATATCATCTCAAAGTAATGCAGTAGCACTATAAGACAAGGAAGAAAAAACAACGAAATATTCATGTGGTTGTGTGAAAACTGAACTACGACTGCTTCACGATAAACAGGGATAAAAAGCGCAAATTGTATTTGTACGGGCTTTGAAGGCTTGTCTGATCTGCCTGAAATTTGGTATTTTATTTGTTTAGTCTTTTCTTCTTCGATAAACAAATTACACATGGACCGATAGACAAGACATAAATACAAAGCTCTTGTTTTTGTAATTTGGTTTCGGAATCCTATAAAGAGACATATGCATTTTTTTTGTTGCACGAGTTTAGCACAAAGGCAGACGACCCACCTGATGGTACGCGGTTACCATCACCTATGGACATTTGCAACACCAAAGGTGCTACAAATGCGCTGCTGCTCTTTTAAGGGAGTCTGAAACCTGGCCACTAATTCCGGAACACAACTCAAGGTTGTTATGGCAGCATACTCTAAACCAGGGGTGGTCGTCATCCAGACGGGAATATATCCTACCACCTGGCTGTGTGTTATCGCCTCTTACGACAGGCCGCCCGGCCACAGGAAATTGTATTCTTTCTCCGTTCCTGCACGGATAAGCAAGATGTATATTAAAGATACACTATATTGACCAACTTAAAGGACCCTGATTTTTGATTTATTAAATAGAAAAGTACATACATACATAACTTCACGCCAGTACCCTTGCAGGGTAGGCACGAACAACAGAGCGCCATTTAGGCTTATTCTTACACACCTCACTTGCTTCATTGACATTCATAAATAGAAAAGTACCCTTCTAAATGTAGTGAATTTAAAGAAGATTTGAATGAGAAAGGTCGGACCACTCAGTTTTATGGCTCCAAACGAGCTTGCTCATTTTGGCTCCTAAATCATTTGGGCCAGACGAACTTGTAAGACTTTAACGACAGTTTCGTCTTGTTTGTTAGTGAAACGACTACTACACAGTCCACATATTTGAGATAACCAATAGAAATAATAATGATCGGCAGACAAACACACTTACTATATATCCCCAAATTAAGCAAGTTACACTTGAGTTATAGGTAATATACAACGGAATACTCTGGGGCCGATCCCATACACCCAGGCCATAGTAAATAACGGAGGAAATTTGTTTCCAAAATTTAATATGCCAGGAATTGAATCTGGAATCTCTGTGTTGCAGTGAGGTGGGCCGGCAAAGGCTTAGCCCGCTCAACCACAGAGGCCGTCAAATAATTTCAATGAAATTATGTAGTTAAGCCATAGAAAAAGAATAGTCTTTCATGGTTAAGCTATAAATTCAATGTAAAATACCATTTTTAAAACGATAAGTAATTAATATTTATAATTAACTAGAATATATCCGCGAATTTGTCCAAGCTTGACTTGAGATTCCCGGGACACAAAGTACGGCAGCACTAAAAAAAATGTAAATTATCGATTTAGTAAAAACTCGCTTGGAATTAGCTAATTTTTATACACCCGAACAACAAACCGCTCCCGGGAAAATCCCTGCGGAATTTCTGGGATTAAAAATAGCATACATTTTATTACATAAAATTTTCTATCGGTCAGCGAAAACCGCATCGAAATCGGCCACGTAATTTTTACGTGAATCCCGAACAACAGACAGACAAACAGACAAGAAATCTAAAAAAAATGGATCCGGTTCTTCATCGTTTATACTTATAGTGTATACCGGTTGTTTTTTTTCAAATAGTTTCAATGGGCAGACATGGCATTTTTAGAATGTTATAATATTATAGATTAACACATTGATTTTTCTTGATAGTAATATTTTATATATTTATTCATTCAGATTCAAATGTTTTTATTCAAAATAAGTTCCACTGGAGAAAACTTTTTGAAGGTCATACATATAAGTTAAAATTTAATTATACTTGCCGTTATATGAACACCGCTTCGCAAGGTGTTATTGCTGTCAAGAAGAAGAAGCGGCAAGAAAACCTCATTCTCACATTTGCACTGATCACTTTGAACTATATGCTGAATTCTATTTTATTCAGCAAAGCGAAGGTGACTCTTTTTTTACGAGGGGAAATCCGATTGAGAACCATCAGCCGCGCGAGGGGGAAAATTGCGAGCGTTGTGTGGGCAACTGTATGAAATGTTATTGCCATACCACATTTAGGGATACCCACTAAAACCTCTGGGGGTTCCGTCCTTTGCCCTTGTGCCAGGGCCGCAAGTATTTGGTCTAGCCATTTCGCAGACCCTGGCAAGCAGCGGCCCAGGGAGTGGGGAGGGGAACTACCCGGCGACGTCATACTCTCTGTGTACACCGGCGCGCCCTCATCTCGGCATTAACGGCGGCATTCTTACCTTTCTCCAAGAGTCCCTACCGTGCCATCGGCTCACGGCATCAGGTCTAAGAACGCCCTTCTGCGCCCACGCGTCCTCCTTTGGCGGGAGCGAAGATAATCTGATGTAGGTCAGTAGTCTTTTAAAGGCAGTCCTTTAGTGTATTTCCAGTAGTGTTCAATCAATCAATTTATGACACGATAAGCTTTCTTGCTATATTTATAAAGATCTTCTTCCAAACTATATATGTAAATGTAGACAATGTTAAATATTGCTGTGTCGGAATAATATCCGACACAACGCTGATTTTCAGTGCAAACCTTCCTTTAGGTGTAAGACCAAAATGACCCAGTTTTGTTAATTAAATAATAAATGAGAATAATAATTAATAAAAACTAATTCTACTTATATAATATTTAAATTGTAAAAAAAAACAAATAAATAAATTTTAATAAAAAACCAACAATAAATACGTTGCTACAAAATTAAAATAAATACTCGTGTATCAACTTGTATCGAATCATTTATTCGAATACAATTCGCTAATGCTTGCCGAGTATTAATTACCACATTCCGTGTGCCACGTCACTGGCATGAGGCAACAAATGACATTTTACTTCATAACCTATAAAATACTGATTGTGTTATTTTACTGTTAAGATATGAAATGTTTAATATATATTATTTTCACTGTATATATAGGCTGTGCACAAGACTGACTCGCGTTACAAGTAAGTTGTCAGACAGTGATATGTGTTTACTGCATATGAGTTTCTTGTTTATTGAAAGTAAAAATATAAATTGCAATTTTCAGAAGGATAATTGGAGTGATTTTGTGTGAGAACTACTAATCCACATTTGCTACATTTGCACTTCAATTTCGGTGTCTGTGTATGTCATTATATTTGGATTCATATCATATAGGTGAGATAGTAACTGAATTACATTGTAATTATTTAAAGTCTTATCAGTGAATATGTATGATCTTCTTTTTGTAATGTGAGAAGATGTGTTTTATAGTGGAATTTGAATGAATTTATTGTTTTTAGGTCTCTAATTGGTGGAGGAATATCGTTCCAGCAATGAGTGGCAGCATATTTGAAACAGCCTCTGAAAGCAGCTGTCTTGTGCTTCGCTGTTATTAAAGGTTTCATAACAGACCGCATAGTACAATGGTGTGACCTATCCCATCTCCAGTCCATCTTATTGTACAGATATTTAGGGTACTGTGAGGAAATTACACCAAACAGCATACAAGCCAAGTGTAACTTCCTCCTAGCTACCATATTTAACACATTATTTTTATTTAAATATGGAGTAACATGGTTTCTTTTTGGTATATCGTAACAGTAATGGGCACATGCATTTTGTATACGCTGTATTAGACGCTCTGTTCGTGATAATAGGCAGGGCCCATATACTGTGTCACAATAATTTAAATTAGACAGCACCAGACTCTCTATTAATCTTTTTCTTACTTCTACATTTATGTAAGCCCTAATTGTCGGCCTCTGTGGTTGAGCGGGCTAAGCCTTTGCCAGCCTACCTCACTGCAACGCAGACGCTCCGGGTTCGATTCCTGGTATAGTAAATTTCGGAAACGTATTTTCTCCGTTATGTACTGGGTGTCTGGGATCGGCCCCAGAGTAGTCCGTTGTATATTACCCATAACACAAGCGTAACTTGCTTAATTTGGGGATATACAATGTGTGTTTGTCTGACGATTATTATTAATTGTATATAATATTTTTAGCCTATAAAAACAATTATTCATAATATTATTGATATACTTTTCAAAACGCAGTTCTGAGTCAATAGTGAGACCTAGGCTACATGCAGTATCAACCATTTCAATTTGTTCATTTTGAATTTTGATTATGGGACTACCATTTTTTATTGTACTAACTTGTTGGCGACTACCTAGTATCATAAATTTAGATTTTGTTGGGTTTAATACCAGCGAGTTAGTTTCAGACCATTGTACAAGTCTTTCTAGGTCACTATTAATTTCACAAACAGCTTTGTATGTTTCACTCGGTATAAAATGTTTATAAAGTTGAATATCATCAGCATACATATGAAACCTACAATGCTGAAAACAGTTGACAACATCTGCTGTGTAAATTATAAATAATAGTGGACCTAAAATAGATCCTTGAGGGACTCCTCTAGTTAGATGTAAGGGATCTGATGCCACAAATGTTCCATCTGCTTTTTTTATTTCAACTTTTTGCTTCCTTTCTGTTAGATAGCTACGGAACCAAAGAACAGTTTCATTTGTAAATCCATAATATGATAGCTTGGACAGAAGTAAATTTGTGTTAATTGCATCAAAAGCCCGTGAGTAGTCTAGCAGAACAAGTACCGTACCCTGCCCTTGATCACGAGCTTCAGTAATGTTTCCTACCACATCACATAAAGCAGTTGCTGTGCCACATCCCTTCCTGAACCCAGATTGAAGATCAGGTAATATATTATTTATTTCTAAGTATTCAACAACCTGTAAGTAGACCACCTTTTCCAGAACTTTGGAAAGACATGGGAATATGCTTACAGGACGCAGATCCTTGTAACTGACCGGATTATTCTTTTTGGGGATTGGACGTACAACAGCCTGTCGCCATAGACAAGGAAATTTGTTTGCTGTAATAGATTTGTTTATAATATTAGTTATTAATTTATCCGTGCAGGAACGGAGAAAGAATACAATTTCCTGCGGCCGGGCGGCCTGTCGTAAGAGACGACTTAACAACCCACAGCCAGGTGGTAGGGCATTTGCCCGACTGGATGGCTACCACCCCTGGTCTAAAGTATGTCGTCATAACAACCTTGAGTTGTGTTCCGGCATTAGTGACCAGGTTCCAGTCTCCCTTAAGAGAGCAGCAGCGCATTTGTAGCAACTTTGGTGTTGCAAATGTCCATAGGCGATGGTAACCGCTTTCCATCAAGTGGGCCGTCTGCCTGTCTGCTGATCTCCTGCAATGAAAACTTAAAAAAATTAAACAAAAATTTTTTTAAGGGAAGTTGGCAGTGTTAATTTAATCATTTCGAGACTTATTCCATCTATTCCAATTGCGTTTGATTTAAGTGAATGAATAATTTTGAGTATTTTATCCTCAGAAACTGTTTGTAAAGAGAAGCTTGTTTGACCATACTTCTGATTATCAAAATGTATAAACTTCTCGGTGCTTACAGTGTTTTCTCCAGGTACTTCCAGAAAAGCTTCATTCATGCCACCTGGGTCATTAAAATCCTGTTTCTAACCAGATATTTCAGTTCTCTTAATTAAATCAGGTTTTTCATACTTTTGTTTACATTCTTTAATACTTGATGACACTGCTTTTCAGCTTTGAGTTTTCGTTTTTACTAAATACTAACTGTCTTATTCATAGAGAGTTAGAGTAAGTTTGAACGCTTCTTTAACCACCATAAAGAACTGTTCAAACATACTTGACTATCAAATGTATCATCATCATGGAAACGCGAAGGAAGTTTCGCGGGCAGACGATAGTCTATAATATTATAATATGCTAAATATGTCGTCTCTCTACATTGAAGTTATTAAAAAAAACACAATTGGAATAGACTATATAAACGATGGAGACACGATGATTTTTTTTAGATTTCTTGTCTGTTAGTCGGTTTTTCTGTTTGTTCGGGATTTACGTAAAAACTACTAGGCCGATTGCGATTCGATTTTCGCTGATCGTGAGCAAATTCTCACACTTAAATTCTGCGCTACCTTTTATTCCGGAATCGCACGGGAAATTTTCCGGGAACGGTTTAAAGAGGCCAGAATAAAAAAAAGCTTTCTTATTTCGATGCGATGTTTTTACTCATTGATAGCAAATTTTCTGAAATTAAATCTGTGATACTTTTTATCCTGGGGATCCCGCTAATTTTCTCAGGAGCTGGTTAAAGTTGTTAGGACGCTTACAAATTAGTTTATTTATTCTTACACGATTTTAGACACGATACATTATTTTTTAAATACAGCAATACTTTGTGCCCTGGGCATCTCACGGAAATTTTCCCGAGGGTGGTTTCTAGTGGTTAGTATGCATATAAATTAGCTTATACTAAAACACAATGCACTTTCTTTTTCAAATAAGTAAAAATAGAAAAAGTATAAATTATTTATTTGCATAACAATTAGTTGATTCAGATTCAATTGATACTAAAACGATGGTTTACGTTCTTTTCCGAATGCTTTGTTAGTTTATATTCCGGGAACCCCGCGAAAACTTCCTTGGAGTGGTTTAAAGTCGTTATACTGCTTAAAAATTGGCTGATTCCGATACGATTTCACCAGAACGTTAGATTAAGCTTTTTTCAATGACTGGGGTATATTATATATATGTATAGTATGATCTCAGTATAGATCATGAGAATTCATATACGTATTAGACATTAAAATAGTATCCAAGAAACATCAATTATTCATTGCTGATAAAAAAAGGTTTATCTCGAATTCTAAATTTCTTATGTATTGAAACTCTTTAGTAGATATTTCAACAAACTCACATATACATAGAAAATATACTCACATATACATAGTGTATTATGTCAAATGAAATGTTAAAATTAAGTTAATATTGTAAAATAGCTTTGTCTGTACATTGAAGCTATTAAAAAAACCAATTGGGATCCAATTGTTTGATTGATGGAAAATTGAAACAATTAATGTTTTTTTTTCATAAATATGTTAATTTCTATGAGGTTTTCACTATTATACAGACATTTTTTACTTAAATGCTGAAAAAGCTAACATCATGGGAATTCTAGTGTAATTTTTCAGGAAACCGGATTCACTTTTTCATGTTTTTACTCCTATACTTTAGTGACGGAAAGTTCCAAAATTTTCTTGGGAATAATGCGCCTAGATATAGCATGAAAACTATTCGTGTTACTCTTATTACAGCATAGTTTAATACTTTATGACATTTTTATACATGACCATATTGGGACTCTTGAGATTTCCCGGGATTTCCTTCCACTTCCAAACCACTAGATCAACTTTGACGCAATGTTCGCAAATCACAAGACACTGTCTGTAATTATTAGAAATCCTTAGTGAAGAAACATCTGTAGTTGAATAAGTCTTTAGTAAATTACAAATTTGCTTCATGTATTGTCATATTAAATATTTATTCAATTTTACATATTGATAAAATAACTTTAATCTTTGCTATCTAAGTAATGAAAATGAAGTCGAAGGCAAATACTAGTTACGTTATAAAAATGAAAAAGATTTTTATAACAGTAATAATACTATTGGAATTTTGATTTAGTATGAAATCATCTCGATTTGACACTAATCACATTTAGAATAGAGTTCATTATTCTAGTGTGTCTCTTTGTTTTGGCGAGATGGTTGTACTCATGTATTTGGCGTTGTCGGTGTACTGATGTATTTGGTCAAGACGGGTGATTCGATCTATTAGACGACAATGGTTGTACCGATACTAATGATCACTTTCGATGTTCTTATCTATTTGATCATCTTGGCTGCTTCTTTCTATAAGACGCTGACTGTACACTTATATAAACGGTGATGAATATGACGAGCACGAGCGAGTAAGCTTGGAAGTCCTTAGTCATTCTTATCTATTAATTAGTATCTAGATTTTGAATATTAAAACCATTTAATAATCAACAAAATTACTAACAAACAACACAAAAACACCTGATAACAGAACAAGATTTGGCTACAAATTGAAATGAGGCTACCAACCAATTTTAATAGTTGTTGCACACAAAATTATCCTCACCGACCACAACAATAGTCATCGACGAGTGTCTAGCTAATTTTATAGATCGTGGAAATTGCTATCTCCTAGCTATTAAACTACTTATAGATAGGATACTGAAAACAGCTGTTAGCATTGCATCGTAAGTCAGAGATTAATGGTTCAATTATTCTGAAGAAATTAACAACTGGAGTAAACGTTTAAAAGCATCTAAAACAATAAATGAAAGTGACCGTCTATGATTTCAAAACATATGCCGACATTTCAATCCAAACTTCGAAATGCGCTAGGCGTTGATATACGCATGTCATTGGTCAAGAATATGTACCCTAGGGATCGTTTGGCTAATCAAGTGAACAATGCGGTAGTTGATAGTAAAAACAAATAAAATGCGCTGCTGCTCTCTTAAGGGATATTGGAACCTGGCCACTAATGACGGAACACAACACAAGGTTGTTATGGCGGCATGCTCTAAACCAGGGATGGTAGCCATTCAGACGGGCAAATACCCTATCACATGGATGTGGGTTGTTATGTCGCCTCTTACGACAGGCCGCCAGGCCGCAGGAATTTGTATTCTTTCTCCGTTTCTGCATTGATAGATAGCCAAGTGAGTTAAATACACAAATCACATTAAAAAACCAGCACCTTACAGTCCAAACGCCTTTTCGAAATATTATTCTTCCAGCGATATTTGAGACGACCAACCAGACGTCGGCCGCCCGATCGTCCCATATATCGCTGTAAGGATATAATGAAGTAGAGTGGAGACAGTATTTAATTTAATACTATTTAGTGTAAGCAAGATTGCCTTTTCAAATTTGGGAAAATGTTACTTTATAACAGAATGTTATTCACATACATAACCTTTGATTATTTAAATTTCTACCTTTACATGAATAAAATGAGGTATATTCGATTGGAAAGGATCATTTAAACGCTACAAGACTTAATCTAGGCCAATTTCAAATAACAAACAATAACAGTAGTCATATATGATGCATAGAGCACACCTTGTATCATTTAAGTGACATAAATTAACTCCGATTGATGCACCAGACGTTATTGTATGTGGTCGCAATATTGATGGCTATAATTCGCTTCTCGCATTACTGAGATTAATATAGGTTGAACGATGACCTTATAGGATTCTAATTGAGTAGGTGACACGTGTTACAACAAATTTTGACATTATTTATATATAATAGTAAAAGCGATAAATACCATCTTTAAAAATATCATAATTAGAAATAATTTTAATTATTGTTTAGACAATAATGCGCTATTTGAGTCCTTTCACTTGTAAAAAAGACATGACGTCATACTTTTGTACGCTCGTACAAAATCTATGAGAAAGTTTTGTGAGATGAAACTTCCCAGTATATTTGACTGTCATTTGCCCTATTGTGTATGTACGTACGTGCGTACGAATGACAGGCGGATTTGTTCGATTGAAATTATACCTATTAAAGTTCCAAAGCTAGACAGGGTAGCCATATTTTCAGGAGGCAGACGAATAACCCGCCACACACATCAAAGTGGAATTAGCAGGTTTCACATATTAATACATAAGTATAAAATTGAATGTTTTTATATGGTTGTCTGTTTCTTGTTCACTCGCTTAAATGTTAACTAAATTTACGACAATTCATATATACTTAGGTAATTGTAGACACTTGATATAAACAAAGGACTTTTAAGTAGGAAAATTAATTCATATCCGCGAAAACATTGTTGAGTTTATGAGAGGAGTACAAAACCTTGTCTATCTATAGGTACTTACTATAATAATATAATAAATCTGAAAATGGTTCGAGTTAGTACAAAGCCTTTAAAAATGTGAAAAATATCAGGGGGCTAATTCCGACCAGCGGATTCCGAAAATACAATTTTTAGAATTTTTGTCTGTCTGTCTTTTTGTCGGTCTGTTTGTTAGAGTATCACGTAAAAACTACTGAACGGATTTAAATGAAATTCGAAACGGAGCTAACTTATATCACAGGCGTAACTTAGGACACTTTTTATCCCGATAAATGACGTCGTTTCAGTGGGATAGACGGAAATAGCGAAAATCATGGCGCTGCGATCGCATGTTTCTTGGAAAGTAATGAACGAATATGAACGAAATTCGACAGAGAGGTGGCTTATATCCCGAATCAACACTTACGATCGATACTTTTTATTCCGATAAATGATGTTGTTTACGTAGAATAGACGGATTAGCTACATAGATGGAACTGCAATCGCGTTTTTCAATTTACTAACAAATACCTACGTTGTCATAAACAACGTGTCATTCGTTGTATTACTTTAAATCAGGTTGGCTTCGACTCGCCTTTATGTTTTGCGTGGCAGTCGTCTAGACTATATGGACTTACTTTCTTTGTTATTATTATATAAAAAACCCAATTAATTTTTTGTGTAAGTAAAATAAAGCTACTGCCTAGGATTTGAAATAGCAGCTTTGTCCGCGAGAACTTCCACAATACGCTGAATGAAGTTTCTTACGTCATCACAAAATTGTAACATTAACATTTCATATAACCGATTTCAGTTAAAGCGACCGCTATACAGGAAAAGCATTAGAGACCTTTGTGGCTTTTATAGCCTATTGTGGCCAGCAACATGCCATTACACTTCAAATGGATTATTATACACATTAAGAGGTGAATATGGGAAAACAAACAATAACATTTGTTTAAATGTCTCCATAACCATATTAACCAAAATATTCCATGACATCAATGTATATAAATAAAATAAGGTAAACATATTTTGTTAACATCACTCCGGATTGTAAGGGCTTTGGCGAATAGATTTTATTTAGAATATTTCTTCCTTTATACGGGAAACGCCACAAATTCCTGCCTTTGCAGACTGGAATTTGATGTGGGCGACCCTTGAGATAGAAAAAAACGATTCGTGAAGTAAACACGCATATTACAGATAGTTAAAATAGTGTATTTTATTCTTGAAGTGAAACTTCTTTAGAATCGTTGCGATTTGAAAACTCGATGAAACAAAGCGACACTAAAAATAAATCTTATACTAATATATTGTTACATACCGACACAGAAATGCGCACACCTGCAGGTCGTAAAACGCAGTTTTATTGCCACCGGGTTTAGGAATTCTTTTGTTTAATTTGTGTTTAGAATTTGTAGTTCAGAAAAACATGCTATTGTTTTTTACTTCTTTCATGGCCGTCATTAGTGTCGACCTAATCCTAGCTTGCCAGATGTGCGGATTAACTCGGTGAACACGGTTCTTTGTTCTATTATACAGTTTAGTATAAAACAATGACCGAACGGAGGGGTGAGGTAGTCGAGCGACGATTACGATACAAGCAAGACGTGTACATTCAACAAGCGATATAGTGACGGACTTTGCGCGTGTTATTGATCGTGCAGATTGTAGCAAGTAATGTTACTGGTTGTATCCAGTATATTTGTACCTGTTTTATACTTGTTTGTACAGTTCAAATAAGCTCTATAGTAATTCCAACGGCATTTTAATTCGAGTCCTGTGTAGCTCGTAACAATATAAAGCTGAAGAGTTTGTTTGCTTGAACGTGCAAATCTCAGGAACTACTTTTTTTATTTATTTTTTTTATTGCAGGAGTTCAGCAGACAGGCAGACGGCCCACTTTATGGAAAGTGGTTACCATCGCCTATAGACATTTGCAACACCAAAGGTGCTACAAATGCGCTGCTGCTCTCTTAACGGAGACTGGAACCTGGTCACTAATGCCGGAACACAAATCAAGGTTGTTATGGCGACATACTTTAGACCAGGGGTGGTAGCCATCCAGTCGGGCAAATACCCTACCACCCGGCAATACTGCTCACATTTTAAAAATTCCTTCAGTGTTAGATAGCCCATTTATTGAGGAAGGCTATAGGCTAATGGCTATATATCATCACGCTAAGACCAATAGGATCGGAGCACCAATGAAGAATGTTTGAAAATCGGAGGCTTTTTTAAACATACTTTTTTTAACTATTCCACGCGAACGAAGTCGCGGGCAGAAGCTAGTAAACATGTAAATCTATAGGAATCAGCCTGCGAGGGAATGAGATACGAGTTTTACATTGTGCAGCACAGATTAGAGAGTCAGTAAGACCGATGATTAAACATAGGGCCAATGTGGACCGAAATAAAACTGATAATATATATTTTTTTAGCCTTAAATAGTGAAAAATTTAAAGTGATACTTAAAAAGTTAAATTTGAATTATAATATGTTGATGAATGTAGGCTAAAGGAATTATATTAATATTAATAAAAGTTAGAGAAGAATTATCTGTGACGATATTCTCTGAAGTTTCACTTCTACTGCGTGTGAACTGCACACACACACAGTTTTTTGATTCAAGTAATAAAAGTAATATATGATGTGAGTTTGTCTTACACTTGCACGTATATTTGTATTTTGTTACATGACCTTAGATATGAATCAAGTTCGCCAGTAAGCGTCGCGTCGTTCGGCCCGTTGCTAAAATTCGAAACTCTCTCATTTATAATCTGTACTCTATACAAGTAAATAAAATTGCAGTGTCTGTGTCTAATGTTAAAATAACAGCTTTTTACTAAATGTATATGTCAGTATATAGGGTACTTATATCAAAACAATTTTTTTTTAGGCTAATCTCTGAAACGGCTGGACCGATTTTGACGAGACTTTCACTGGCAGATAGCTGATGTTATAAGGAGTAACTTAGGCTACTTTTATTTTAGAAAAAATATTTAAAAGGCACACGCGCACGCTCTCTCCGCACCGGAAAGCAAATTAAATTAAATTCCACGCAGACGAAGTCGTAGGTACCAGCAAATAATATATAATAATGTTAGGTTCATTCCCGTGGCCATGAAAAGGGAACAAACAAGCATTCAATCGAATTCAGTTTCACATTAACATCTATTAATATTGTGGATATTGGGTTGTCGATGTTAAATCATAAAATAAATAACTACACAATAATATAAAAAAAGAGAAAACAGAATATTTTATGATATTTATAGTCGGCTGCATCTTTTTACATGTGGCTTCTCCAGTATATAAAATTCAAATTTGAATACCACGTATAAACTACTTAAATTTCAAGGATAAAATATTCATTTATACGTATTCCGCACCAGCGCAGAATATAGGTACATATTAGTTTTATCTCCGAAGATTGGACTCAAAAAGCCTGTGTATCATATAACAATACTCATACGTACACCTTATCATAATAATATTAAAACTACAGTTTTACACAATTGATAATTCCTCTCAATGTACCTGCGTAGTAGACAAATTTTAGTAGCGCAACAGTGTGTGGAATGGTGTAAGCGAGACAGAGATAAGAATGCATAGCAAGCACCACTCTGTCGTGTAAGCTTGCGAATAAAGTTCAATATAGATTATTTGCATATCGGAAATTGATCTGCCTAATTTGCGCAAACAAAAACTGCCGATCGGAATTATAATGTGTATAAAACTTTATTTATTTATTTTTTACTATAAGTGGAAAAGCCAGGAGCCCAAACTAGGAATATAATCCTGTAATTATGGCACTCCTGACCCCTCATCTCCCACTTAAAAATATATAGTAGCCAATACTAATGTATATAAAATATGCAAGTAGTATAGGTTATACATAACATGAATAGTCATGCTCTCAAACATTTGGGTTACGGCGAAAGTTATCGTCTCAACAGTTGGGACGCCCACTGTTAAGACGAGAAGAAACCATAAAGAACCTTTCAAATGTTCGAATAATCGTAATAATCGATTTAAACATCTCTGGTTCAAGTATAATTAGGTCTAGCGAGCCACGTCATGCTTTTAACCCTATTACTGCACTTTGGCAACGTTAATTGTATCCTTCCTGTCGAGCAATATAACATCTGCAACTGTGACAACTGCTAACAATTTCTCATTTATGAATGTTCATACAGACAACAATTAACTTTGTATTGAAGTACAACATTAACGCAAAGCTTGTTTTTATCATTCCAGAACGATTTGTAAAAAAAAGAGACCCTTTTAAATTGGAAATCTCTTCGTCTATTATATATACATGTTAATATGTCATAAACATTTTTTTTTCTAAAAACTACGGGGTTTTTTCGAATTAAATTTAGCAGAAAGGTGTCATCATTCTGTATTGTACCGCTACAGACTGATATAATAAAATTGGGGCAATTTGAAAATTAAATGCAATAAAAGGGTTAAAAAATGGTTAATTTATATGTGTATTGTTAATTATCGTGTAACATTAAACAAAAGAATTTTAGTTAACAAAAAGGATTCTACCATCTGTAAAGTATTAAGCAATATATGGGGCAAATGTGTTATTTCAAAAAAGTACGCGAAAAGCTTATGCTGGTTAAAATACGATTAAAATTTCTATCTTACTCTATATTCAACGTCCTTACTTAAACATTCATTTATAACGCATACGTTTATGGTAAGAACAAGAAAAAGTACAAGGTTTTATTAATATAAAAGGGCCCTCAATCGTATAACTCAGTTCGTGACTATAAAAACTTTCTATGACAATTAAATCTAATTTCTCAGACGACTTTATTGTTACAACGCCCTTATAAAGCGGTGAACGACGTTTATTGTACACTGTATACTAAAAAGCGGTCAATGAGCAATTTTAGTTTTAGAAAAATTATTAATAAACGATTATGAAATGAGTTTCAAATTCTGAAGGTATTGTAGGAGACACTATACAATTTTAGGCACCCTATTAATTAATACAAACATTAAAAATTTGTCGTATAACCAGCACGGTAATAATAATATTGTTACGAATTTGTAGGGGATTTGTAGGATGTAAATTCAAAAATGCCGTTGGAATTATCACAAAGTTTATTAGAAGAACACACACGTAATTCACATTTCTTACAAGTATAGCCGTATACAAAAAAACCAAACCGTAGGGCAGAAAATCGTTATCACATAAATCGCGCAAAGTTCATCGTTATAAGATATTCGCTCCGGAAGTGCACTAGGATTACCAAGGCATTAGCCTTGATCGCAGTATCCATTTGTAAATTAGACATGGCCTCCGTGCAACATGCCGCGCACTGGTTCTTAAAATAGTTAAATGGTCAACTTATTGGCTTTCAAGAATTCGCAAGAAATATCAACAGAGGAAATAAGGTTTTAAGACGTCTTACGGCGGCGTGAACAAAGAGATTAGCGCGAACAACGGCTCACTCAAATTCAAAGGGGTAATAAGACACCTGCAAAGGATTAGTATCGGCTAGCAACAATATTGATGTATGGCTACAAAATAAAAATTAAGAAGATTTCTAATTATCTTGAATAAACTTAGTGCCAATCACAGGGTAGGATGCATATAATGGTACGTATAACTTGGCATACAACTTCAACACTGAAGCCTGGAGATGAAAGAATGCATAGAGGAGTTAACGACCAAACTGAGGCTGTCTTTATACAAGTTGTTTGCTCTTAACTTTACGCTTATGATGTTTCTTCTCTTTAATTTGATTTACGCACTGTATAGTAATTATATATCTATAGTAATAAAATAATATTCTAAAACTCTTGGGGAACTATAAATATATCTATTAGATCGTGTAAATACTACCATCATCCGGCTTCCTTATATTTTTGAGGGAACCAACGGTATATCCCCTACGCTTGTCCAATACGAGTTTGCGGGTTTCACACATGGTTATCTAGATTTGCGGATGTTTTCCTTGACCGTGAAGGCACGTGGTAAATGTAACAACACGCATAATAGGCCAGTGAAACTCTCCAAGCGATGTATACTTCCTCGCCAGGATCTGAAGCTAAGTCATTAGGATGGGACTTTACTTTAAAGAAAGGTTGGGTAAGTACGACCTAACTTAATGACATAAATGTGAACTTAATGGTTTTGGTTGGTCAATGAGCTATCAAAACTTCATATACTTATTATTTGTCACAGTTATCTATTACTAAGAGCAACAAATACATAGTTTATATTTGTATTAACTTCTGCAACGTAACATTCAACATAAATGGATATGACAGCACTATATACGTACAAGCAAAACCTTTCTGGTAACTAATTGCAAAAGTCAATCGTGAAAGATTAAGATTTGAATTTACTTTCGAATGAAACTAGCCCAATTTACGGTTTCAACCTCGAGTGAATTGAAACAATGAAAGCGTTTGTCGAACCAAGATTAGCGTTAGAAAGGAGAAAGTCTTTTTTAATATTCCATAGACAGACAGACACGCGTAATTCACAAAGCATGAACTTTACCGAAACGACGTTTTTTTATCCATCAAAAATTACCAAAAAGAAATATTATAACTTCACGATATAGACGTAGTGATTTTTTTCCTAATCTTTCTAGTTAATTTAAGAAAAAAAATCATCAAGTCGCCTCCAATTTATTGACATGAAACCATTTTACTCCTGCAATTTTTATCAAAACAAGATAAAAAAAACTACTTCTTTATAAAATAGAGATAAATATAATACTTGGTTTTTTTATATACTGATTTATTTTATTCACAATAAAATAATGCATCTGAAAAACGATCGCGTAGTATGAAATACCCACTATCGCCCGAAAAATCCTCAAGGAAGTTGGCGTTGCTACAAGCCTTAAGTCGAATTGTATAGACGGGGCCGTTTTTATCCAAGGGTGCAAGGGGTGCGTAGCACCAGGGCACAGGGATTTAGGGGGCGCAAGTCAATCCTTATACCCCATGCCCATTGTACATACATATGCTGTTTTATTTTATAAAATAGTTTTTTAAATAAAATTCTAGTTATATTATGTTTTAGATGGTTCAAATTTAAAAGTTTTTATTCAAAATAAAATTCACTAGAGAACACTTTTTGAAGGTCAATACATATTAGTTAAAATTTAATTTTACTTCCTAGTCTACACCGCTTCGCAACGTGTTATTACTGTTAAGGAGAAGAAGCGACAAGAAACTCCCCAGCAACACGTCTAGCTAAAAATTGTTTAACTCAAACTTTTCTTTTTTTTTAATAAATTTTATACAGAAATGTGTTACATAATCACATTTCGAAGAATTAATGGAGTTGTAGCAAACAGTGCATACTCAGTAAGACAAAGACGCAATAAAAGGAAAAAAATAATATTATAGTTATAATAATGACTTGCATGATCAGTGAACTAATAAATTGTACATATCTATAATAATATTATAAAATAAGCATGCCGTGTCTTTACATTGAAGCTATTTAAAAAAAATATCTGGAATAGACTATATAAACGACGAAGAACACGATACAATTTTTTTTTCTTGTTTGTTCGGGATTCACGTAAAAACTACTGGGTCGATTTCGTTGAGGTTTTTAGCTAATCGACAGCAAATTCTTAGACTTAAAATCTGCGCTATTTTTATCCTGAGAATCCAGCCGGATTTTTTCTAGGAATTGAATATGAACAGCTAAAAAAAACGAATTCTAATGTGATTTTTCATTGAACGATAACAAATTTTATGTAATAAAATGTGTCATATTTTTTATCCCGGGAATCTCGCGGGAATTTTCCCGGGAGTGGTTTGTAGTTGTTCGGGTGCATAAAAATTTGCTTATTGTGACATAGTTTACACTACAACGATAGCTTAAATTCTTTTTTAAATACTGTGGTACTTTGTGTCCCGGGAATTCCGCGTGAATTTCAAGTCAAGCGTGGACGACGTCGCGGGCATATCCTAGTATTGTATATATGTATATAACGAATTGTATAATCTTAAGTATTCAATACACAATAGAGGAGTGGCGGAAATCAACTGAGGTAGTTTTTATAAACTCACAAAACGTCGCAGTCTCATAGATTTTCTATTAACGTCTACTTATATTTTCTTAGAGCTGAAATTGTTACCTGGCTTTTGGTTTAGTTAACGTTTATATTTCTAGGATATTAACAGAAACAAAACATTAAAAACAATACAGTAATTACCTATAGCTTTCATTTGATAACACATAAAAAGGTGTACAGTGAATTTGTTTACGGTTAAAAATTTAACACCTATTTAAAAAGAAAATCACTTTTGCTCGAGACTTTAGTTATTAACTTTGATATGACGAGGATGAATTATATTTTAAACTATGTATATTATGTCTTGCGATGATAACTTTTTCCTATCTTATATATACATACATCTGATCACGCCTGTTTCCCATAGCAGTAGGCAGAGACGATGAATTCCCACTTGACATACATCTTATGCTTCATCTTCATTCATTAATCTCTTCATACGTACACGTTTATTATACCTGGCCATTCATTAAGACATTTGCGATTTGATCATGGTAAGTACTAGGCTTATAAACCTTTTAAAAAACTATATATATCCCTAAAAGCATAAAATTCATTTAAAAATAAAAGTCTCTTTAATAATCACAACGTTTTTTATGTTTAAGATAACAGGCATTCGAAAGCAGATAACGTATTGGTTATAATCTTATCGGTTATTATAACCGACAACAGTAATAAATATTCGGTTTTTCTAGGAAGGACTGGTGGAATGCATTGTAATTTACTTTTAGCGCACATAAACGCGATAAATATCGGTTTCCATTGCAGTTTCTGTTATCGTCTCTCTCTGTCTTTATAATATTGGCAGAATCTAAAAAGATGTCTATCTTATACTAATATATAAAGCTGGAGAGTTTGTTTGTTTGCTTGATCGTGCTAATCTCAAGAAATAACTGACTACTACGTCAGATTTGAAAAATTCTTTCAGTGTTAGATAGCCCATTAAATCGAGGAAGGCTATAGGCTACATATCATCACGCTAAAACCAATAGAAGCGGAACACCAATGAAGAATGTTTCAAAATCGGTGGGTTTTTTTAACTTACTTTTTGTTTAACTATTCCACGCGGACGAAGTCGCGGGCATAAGCTAGTAATAGAATACATCTTTAGAGAAGTCAAGTTTGTACAATGAACTCTCTTGTATTGTATATTATTTTGTAGATAATCGCAGATCGACAATCCAATTTTATTTATTGGTATATAGTTAAATTAATTAACCTTTACATTATTATTCTCAAGAGGTTGATCACCTAACTTTTAAGATATTCCAAAACTCGATACCCCAATCAACTCTACCCAAAGGAATTGAAGACCCAACGAACGTCACGCGGGTAGCCTGGTACTTTGTGTTATTAGCCACTAGTGTCATAAAAATTATACTTAAACCAAACAGCGAACAAAACCTCTAAAGATAATTAAAGATGTCTCAATCTAATCTATAGTTGTTAGATAAAAAAATAAAAAGGTCAATATTTGAAAAAAAAAATATCCGGACTCTTAAACATACAAAAAAACATTATTACTCTTAAACATATGATTATTATATAAAAGTCCGAATTTATTAATGACTAGCTGATACCCGCCCGCTTCGCGTGCCGTAAAATCCGTTCAAATTTCAAGTCTATAGATATTATAGTTCCTGAGATATCCTGATGAGTTACTATATACGTGGATTTCAATTATATATGTAGATAAAATATAAATGATTTGTTTTACCTAAATATTCGAAGATGCTAAGAATTATTATGGTATTTTCTTAAGTTTTAAGAGTAAATAATAATGATAAACAAAAATTAAAATTAAACAATTAAAACGAACATGTTGTGGGTACGCTATACAATAACTTTAATATTACTCATTAACAGTTGACATCTTTGTCTTCCGTAATCATATCTACTGATTAGTGGCCGAAACGTCGGAAATAAATATCAAATAAAATACTGAGCTTAAAACCATTAAAACGTAGTTTTACTATGCTAAAATTTCTGTTAATATAAATACCGAACAGTCTTATATTACTGAACATATGCCGAACATTCATACGGCTATCTTGGCCTGACCGAAAAATAATTAATATGGCTCACAATTCTCCAATTTAATTGGGTTGTAAGTGCAAACCGCAATAGCTTTGATGTAGCAATAGAAAGAGGCCGGCAGACAATATTAATTTGCTAACCTAAATCTTATATTAGTTCTATGGCCTAAAAGCTTGTGATCATGATGAAATATGAAGCTTATGAAAAAATATGATTTAATTCCATTAGAAGATCGGTATTATTCAACATCTAGTCTCACTGTGAATTCTCTATGTTTCGAGCGCTACGAAAACCTACTATGGCTCTGCTATTTGTTCTTTATTTATTTTGGACCTTTTCAGGCTCTTTCTTATTACCAAGCTACTTGATATAAATACATGTAAGTAGTTAACTTCTGCCATATAGATATTGACAACCCATAAACGTCAGAATACTGTTCTTGTATCATCATTTTGAAGGGAACAGTCGGTATACCCGCCGCGTTTGTTCATGGTAGATTAAGAGGTATTATGTACCGATAGTCTCGAAATGCTGGTATCCTCGCGATGTTTTTTTTTTCATAATAGTGCTACAGGATTCATGATAGTCGGTCTTTAGGAAAAGACTGATGAGATAAATAATTTGGAATGCTTTAAATGCATGAGTTTAGCAGACAGGCAGACGGCGAACCTGATAGAAAGCCTATGGACATTTGTAACATCGAAGGTGCAACCAATGTGCTACTGCTTTTTAAAGTGAAACTGGAACCTAGCTATTAATGCCGTAACACAACTCGAGGCTGTCATGGCGGTATAGTTTAGACCAGGGTGGTAGCCCTAGGGTTTGTCCTGCCTTGTTTACCTTTCAGGCTTCTATTCTCTTATATATATTTTTTATTCATTTTCGGTTTTATTATTGTTTTTCTTATCTTAAGATAGCATAGCGTCGTCCGGAAGTTATGCTTGCTATGTGTCTAAAGCAGTCGCGTCTTATTCTAATAACATGGGATCGAATCTTTAATGCTTACGCAGTAATTCTCACCAATGTGCCTTATGCGTATTGTTAGATTTACCACATACTGGCGGATAAAAAAACCAATACATCAAGAATACCGATGGATGAAACTCGCCAAAATAGGACAATTATGGACTGATATTAAAGTAGTATAACTTCTAGAATATGACTAAAACATTATTCAACTCTAGTGCGGGTCAATAATATCATTGACCTGGCCTCCAATACCGATCTACACAATACGATAATGTTCACGACAATTAGAACACGCTAAAATTGCTATAATTGTGACACGGAATTGAGCACAAATTATTTACATTCATGTGTAATCTAACTTATACTGATTACATGGATGTTAAAAATATCAATACCAAAACAGACAATATGTGTGCGGAATCCGTAGCTTTAGTGGTTGTGTAAATGTAATATGTTTATTATGTTTAAAAAAACCCCGGATAGTCCGTATACACGAAGCCTCTGAAGATAATAGTACCCAACTAGACTAATTAATACTAGTTCGTAAGTTTTTCTGTAATGGTGTACAATAAAGTGTTATCTATCTATCTAAATGTTTGTCGAATAACAAGAGATAAATAGAATAATTAGATAGACTCACTCGAGCCCTCGTCGACTAAGAATGTCCACCTTGGCTTCAAACGCAGACATCACAAATACACGGAAACTGAAACCACCTCCACCAAGATTCACCACTTTTTAGCGCGGCCGCCCTTTAGTTTGTTTTAACAACTCACTGCGCTTGCCAAAAATCAAACCAGAATGGCGACGTTTTCCATGTACCAAAGCAAAATTTGGGGGGACAGAGACAGATATACATACACACTATTATACAAAAAGAAAAGGAATATGTATGTATCAAGAATGTGTAATGTGGTTTGAACAAGAATGGCGGTATGAAAACTATGGTTCTGCATTAAATAATCAACAGACAACAATGGTAGATAGGTAATACGTGGGAACATATTAGCGTCCATAGACGTAAAACTTATCTAACCCTCTAACTTTTTAACTATAACTATGAATTTGCATATTATATACCAACTCCACGAATGTAATTAAAGATTGTTTTCATGACGAAATGTAGCCCATGCCCTTCTTGACAATTGACAAACATTAATATCCCGTTCAGTGTTTATTAGTCGATTCCTATATCTTGCTATACATTTACTTCCCTTACCAACGGATGAATTTTGACAATACTAGGTTTATGTCAAATTTTAACCGATAGTAAGGCAAATGTACGGTCACTTTATTTTTATCTTCAATGAAAATTTTACTCGGAACCCGTGGGGTGTAACGGCCTCTTTGGGATTCAAACGTTTTCTTTAAGAAACGGATTCCTAATATTTTCGTAATTAGAATGAGGCAACGGCTTTAAACTTAGAAACGACATTGTGTAAAAAAGATTATTTTGTGAGCCATATAATATACGAATATTATAATTTATTTAACGAGTTTCCTTCGTTTGAGCGACGTTCGAGTATATGCTAAGGTAGGCTCACCGTCTGGGCTCGCTATAATAATACCCTTCACATTAGGTCGGACCTACAGTTTTATCGTTGGTAGAATGTCGGATCGTGCTGTTCATAGGTCCGACTTAATATCAATATCCAGTCGCTGCGGTCGCTGTGTGGCAGTTGTGAGTTGGCTTTTGTATACAATCGCCGGCGAAACTGCTGGCGAGAATGGGAAACGCGCCGCTACGAGCTTTGATAAGTGGAAGGCACTATACGAAGCAATATGCCAATATTATATCCTACCCGACAGAAATCGTGGTTGAACGTCCGGTAAATGTGTCGAGACGCCGACAGTTTTATCGGGTCACCCCAAGTAAACAGCGCTATTAAAATACATATGCCAATATGTATCCGACAATTTCGTTCCGGTAAAACTGTGGGTCCGACCTAATGTGAGTCCGCTCTTAGTCGTATAAAGAAAGTATATAGGTACAGTTCCTTTGCATTTATATATTAGCAACTAATATAAGTATTGAGTATGGATGTTGTACTACTCAAACATAGTACTATGCTAATATAAAGCGATAACACTTTTATTAAATCGTTGTAAAATTAAGGTCAGTTAGTTTGTTTTGTTCAAGTAACAACTTTATTCACACGAACGTCATCATTAAATGCTATAGACTATTATGAATCAGTACTACGGACCAACCAGCGCTCATTCATTTGATGTTCTCTACATTTAGAGTGCAACGCACTTGGTCTTGACATATTTTAAATTTAGTCATTCGAGTGAATTTTAGCTTGACTAATATTATTTTTGTCAGATTTTTCGCGGCATTCCCACGTATATTGAGTATCTGACGTGTATAAATACGAGATATAATAACAGCCCATAAACGTCCCACTGCTGGGCTCGGGGCTCCCATTATAGGGGGGAACGGACAGTATACCGGCCACGCTTGTCCAAGGCGGCTTGGCAGGTTTGACACATCGGTTATCTCGATGTACAGGTTGCATCACGATGTTTTCCTTCACCGTTATTAGCACATGGTAATTGTAACAATATGCACATTAGGTCAGAAAACTCCCTAAGTGGTGCATGCGTTCCGGCCAGGATCGAACCCGCGCCCTTTGACTTTGGGACGCGTGCGCTAACCATTACGCTACCACGACTTAGACTTACTCTTAAATACGAGATAATTAGTGGAAATTAGTTTTAACTCGATTTTCCCATACATCTTCGTTTCGTAATCAATGAACCCATATCTGATGGAAACTATCCCGTTCCGGGATGAACTTTATCGATAATGCATAATTTTCGTAATTTTACTACGTCATTAAAGACAGTTTCTTTCGGAATTTATGTATATCGAGTTAATAACATTCCAGAAAAAGAGCTGCGACATATGAGTACATAAACAATGACGAAGACATGATTAAATGATAAAGACTCCTCTTTTGTAATTTAGCTACAGAAATACAGCCATATCAATGAAAAAAAATTATTAAACATAAAAATAGTAAATTATATGAAAACATGTGCAAGTGCGCAGTGACAGCGCCCAAATGTGGCCGAATAGGGGCGGTAAAGAAACCTTCGGATTTCAAAACACTGTATTGACGGATGACGGACGTATGACGGATATTATTTTAGATCTTATTACATTTCATCAAAGTTAAAAAAATTAAAGGAGGAGTGGGCATAACGCTTTTTCTTTGCATGACGACTTCTGCCAGTTCACTCTTGTAAGCCACGTAGGAAAATTTTATTTCAAAAAAATCAAGTTTGATACATAGTTTAATAATAACACAAACTCTCAACATTTCATTAAAACTAAAACACAAGTAAAAACAATTTAAAGTGCATATAGCTTCATTTTGTTTGCAACTAACAGTCATGCAATTCTAATAAATCTTCTAGGCTTATCAGAACAACATTACAGCGTCTAAAAGCTGGTTTCTTGAAACGACAATTGCATCTAAATTATAAATTGTATCAAAAACTACTCAGTACAAACTTCAAGATTAACAAACAGTACATTATATAGGTACGTTTGTCAGCTATATTTACCAATGTCATTTTTCATTACTACGAAGTGCATGGATGTACGAGTTTAAATAAGGGCTTGTCCACATCACCACGTCACGACGTCGTCAACGTAGAACGATGCGGTGTCACGGCGCGGTGCATTAACGTGATGTGCTAATGCACGTTTTTTTAAAGGCGGGGGAAATGCTATTTACGCACAATACCGGGTCCTTTGCAAGGGATTAGACCCTAGTTGATCATGGAGGCTTTCCCTTAATTTAAAGGGCAATCCAAACTAATCAACCGGCTTGTGTCGAGACTCTGAGAAGTTGCACGGGCAACAACCACTACCCACTAAAACCACCCTCCTCCCATGTGCCCCGCGCTTTTTATGTAGGAAAGGCTGGTGCTAATGCACGCTACGGCAACGTCGCCTCAGAACGACGCGTCGGACGTCGTCGAAAACGATACGTGCCTAATGCGCTCGCTCAGTTCAAAGAGTACATTGTATATATAAGATTGACGTTTCATTGTCCTAGCTATTAGTTGTGCAGAAAAATGACAGAAACTATTGATTACATCTTAACAATAGCAGGAGCAGCATACGTCTTGTGTGGTCCATATCAATAAAGAGACTACTATTTCACAGGGTCGTGAGTGCAAAATGTACCGGAATTTTACCAGACAACGTGTAACGTTGCGGAATCGTGACGTGCACTTTTACGACACGTACCGTAAATTTGCGCGTCACGTCAACGTGCCACGCCACGACACCGCACCGTTTCATGTTAACGACGTCGTGCCGTGGTAATGTGGACAAGCCCTAATTCTTTAAGAGATCTCTATGACATTAGATTAATGCTTTACAATTACGGTCTGGCAGGCAATATACCATACATACGTATATGTACAGTACAATCAGATACTTTGGTTTATAGTGCAAATATACTTTTACATCACTCTTTAGAGGGTATTTGTATAGCTATCGTTGCAGACGGAATGATGTAAAATAAATAAAAGCTAATATTTCTTATGTTCGGTGCGAATCAAAGAATTTTCTGTTTGTCAGATAATAAATTCATCTACAATATACTTGTTGTGAGATATATAAATACTTATGTATATTCTTCGTCGTAACATCGAAAACGATTCGTTTAGAATTTTGAATTCGATTTTGAGAGAAAATTATCAACTCGAATGAACTTAACGGCTTAACGGGGACGGATGAAGTCTATAAATTTCAACGCGGTAAAACCACTCAGATAAAGAAGTAAGCCCACCGAGAACCTTCGAGAAGAATCAGCAATCAAAATAATAAACTTAAACACTTTAAATGGAATATTCATTTGCTTAAAACAACCTTTACGGGGCCCTTTCGATAACAATGTTAGCCATTGAATTATAAATAGTACACGAGAAGATATGCTTGCCGCAAAAAGCATGTTCCATGCGCCTGTACGGACGCGAGTGTATGACAAAGAAGAACAGAAGCGACATTTAGGTACTACTATTACCATATTTGTCTACATACTGGTATGACTAAATTACAAGAGAACAGAGGAAAGAAGAACAGAGCGCAAATATTGCACTTTTAATGTTGCAAATGTCCATAGGCGATGGTGACCGCTTTCCATCAGGTGTGCAATCTGCCTGTCATATAAAATATAATAATAAAAAAATTAACACGCTTTCATTTAGCTTATAACTTAAGTAAGATCTAAAATAGCACAATCCGTAAAGAAAAGTCTAATCTTATACTCTTATACTAATATATAAAGCTGAAGAGTTTGTTTGTTTGTTTCGCTAATCTCAGGAACTACTGGTCTGATTTGAAAAATTCTTTCAGTGTTAGATAGCCCATTTATCCAGGAAGGCTATAGGCTATATATCATTACGCTAAGACCAATAGGAGCGGAGCACCAATGAAGAATGTTGCAAAATCGGGTTTTTTTTCCTTTTGAGAGCTTCCGCTGCGTGCGTTTCATCTTCTACGTAAACAAAGTCGCGGGTTAAAGTTAGCGATAGCCCAAAGTGACTATTCCACGCGGACGAAGTCGTGGGCAGAAGCTAGTAAAAATTATATTTCGAGCACTGCCTTACGTGGATGTAATGGCGCTTTAGGTTTGTTTTACCGTCTACAACGAGGAGTGCTCTGATGAGCTATTTGATTTGGAGCCTACGTCGCTATTCTATTGTTACGACCGACAAAGACCAATTCACACCTGCATTTTATTACCTTTCTGCATTTGGACTTCTTTCGTTTACTTTGAGTTTAAAATTTGTAAACAGCCCATTGTGTATGTGTGTATCTTTTATGGCAGTCATTAGCCAGGTGTGTCGAACTGTTTCTAAGAAATTCGGTCTAAGCGGTCGGGCGGCCATATTGTATCGGTGCAGTATAAAGCAATGACCCAATGGACAGATCGGCAGTCAAGCGATAACCACAAGCGAGGCAAGAAGTATGTACATTCGATAATCTATATAGTGACGGACTTTGCGCGTGTTATTGAATCGTGCATTACGTTTGTACTGGTTGTGTTCAGTTATATTTGTACCTGTGTTATACGCGTTTGTATATTTCGAATAAACTCTATAATAATTCCAACGGCTTTTAATTCGAGTAACGTAACTCGTAACACTATCATCGCACCAATCGCCGGCGATTGGGAGTTTATCCACACTTCCTAGACACATGGAAATCCACCACTGCACGTGGCGCACGCTCTTTCATGCCTTATGTGTACAAGTTATGGAACGAACTCCCTCCCGTGGTTTTCCCAGCGCACTACAATATGGTTCTCATCAAAAAGGGCGTAAAAAGATACTTAGTCACAACGAGGTACGACGTTAACGGTAACCACGGTCCGTGTGCCTATAAGCAAACATAAAAAAAGTGAATGGTCATGAATACAAGGTCATCGCGATAGGTTAGATGCATATGAAATGTGGTGTTGGAGACGCGTAGAGATAATAACTAGGTTAGAAAACAAGACTAATGATGTAAGGCATATGACAAAGGAGAAATGCACAACTTTAAAGACACTCGAGGAAAGAAGGGGAAAGACCTTTGACCGTTTGTTACACTTTTTTATACACATTCATTGAAGGCAACATCGAAGCAACGAGGAAATTACGGAAAAAGCGAGTGTCGTGTGTTACAAAGAAGAAAAGCAGCTCATAATAGAGAAGATCGGACGTGGCAACACCGACAAGAGCACAGCTCTTAAATGATAGATAGATAAATAAATAAATAAAGACAAGTAATAATCCACAATATTGCCAGCTTGGAAAATAGATTGCTATATCGGCTTTACTACCTAATTTATGTTCACTCATTTTAATATTGTAAATTATGAAACGAATGTGGCCCAGTTCCAAGATATCTTGACGCAAGAGTGACAAAAATGCGCTTAATGTATTGTAGAATAAAGTCCGCGGGTTAATTGGGGGATAGCCAGGAAACGCTGAACATTTTTGCACGATTTATGTTGTAAGTACAGCTCTGGACAAAGGCCTGTTTGTGATGTTGTGTGACTACTATATTAGCTATTTCTGTTCTTTTATCTTCTCCCAATTATTTTGGGTCGGCACAGTACGTCTTTTCCTTCCATACTTCTCTATTCTGACATATGTCTTCTATCACCACAGATGTCACCCCATCTCTTTTATGGAGTACTTTACTATTGTATCCATCAACATTACTTTTGTGAAGTGACTTTCATCTCTACTCGTTACATGCTCATACCACCTTAGTCTTCTTCCTCTCAATTTTTCAGACACGGGTGTAACTTTTATAGGTCGCCTTATGTACTAATTTCTCACCTTCTCTATTCTTGTAACACCACACATCCATCTCAACATTCTCATAACAGCGAGTGGAGCTTTTTGGTTTGTCACTTTACTGGCTAATAATGGATAATCTGGAACCGTATAACAAGACTGGTCGTATGATAGATTTAAATATTTGACTCACTATATTAGCTACTTCTAGGTAGAAAACTATTGTTCGTCATATACACGTAAAGTAAATAATTTAGAGTCATTTTGTGTAAAGGCAGGAACAAAGAGGGGCCTTATTACTTTAGAGCGTCTCGTTCTGACAATCCGGCCTTTGGATTGTGTGAAAGGAATCGAGAGTGCATGACAACTGCTACAACTCTACCTAATATAACAGCAGCTAAAAATGACCTCTTTCACCAAAACAAAACAACATGGTCACTATTGTATGTCAGTCACACGTAATTTGAACACTCTCACATTTATAATTAGCATAATAATTCACACTGGATGTTTATGATATTTTTTTTCATTTTTTGTGTCTGTCTGTCTGGATGTTCCGGCTAAACTCATATCGGATCACTAAGACTAAGACTTGATAATTATAAAAGATAGAACTATGTTCATTTGCTTAAAAATGTAATATATGGGAAGTACCTATACATGGGTTCATATGGGAAATAGGAGTATTTCTTTATTTTATAATAGCTGTGCCTGCGTCTTCGTCCGAGTGATTTTTTTTTCGCAGAATCCTAATTTCAAAAGTAGCCTAAGGTACTCTTTATAACACCAGCTTGCCACTGCCAGTGAAAATCCCGTCAAAATCGGTCCAGCCGTTTCAGAGATTAGCTGGAACAAATGGTTTTCGGAACCCTAAAAAGTAGTAGACTAAGTTACTCCTTATAAAATCAGCATCTGCCAGGTGAAAATCTCATCGAAATCGGTCCAGCCGCTTCAGAGATTAGCTGGAACAATTGGTTTTAATAAAAAAAATTCGCCGTACCCCAAAAAATAGAAAAAAATATAGCCTAAGTTACTACTTGTAACATCCCGTCAAATCGGTTCAATTGTTTCAGAGTTTTGCCGGAACATACAGACAGACAGACAGACAAAAATTCTAAAAATTGCATTATGAAATGTAATCTCCTGGTCCGAATTATCCCTCCGGATATTTTCTCATTTTTATTTTGACATTACAGACACTTCAATATTTACACAATGAGTCTATATATCAAGATAATGTACGAAGTTTAATGAAAAGGTTATTAAAAATATAAAATCACTTGAAAATACCTTGAATGACTCAGAAATACATTCAAATAAGTTTTTACAAGACGCACTTATTATAATGAATCACAATTTTAAACTTGTTTCTTGTGTTGCTTGAATAATTTCAAAATCATGTAATTTTACCTGAATAAGCAATGTTGTCTACTATTATGACAATACTGCTAATATTAATAATTGTGGTTATGATTAGTGTCTTCATAAATGCTTTTGTATGAAACAATTTTAAATGTTATTTCCTTAAATACATATATTTTCAACACTTAGCTTTCCTGTTTATTGTATTTTATTGAATAAATCTGAGCTTATCAGTTATAGTCCATTTTATAATTATATTATTTTATTTAAAGCCCAGTAAATATTTTTTTATGGCCGTGCACCATCATCTGTGTTTGAACAACAGTAGTAAGACCTGTGTATAATGGATATGAATATTCTGATTGATGTATAGAGCTAATTTTCTAAAATGTGTCAGCCTCTGACACTGGTGACGACGCCTGGTGTCCAGGCTTCTAAACAGAAGAACCAAAATCAGGATCTATAAAATCGTAATACGGCCCATCCTGATGTATGGGTGCGAAGCTTGGACGCTTACCCTCAAGGAGGAGAACCAGCTTTTAGTAGCGGAAAGTAAGGTTCTCTGTAAGATTCTGGGTCTAACAAAGAGAGAGGATGGTAGCTGGAGAGTCCGAACCAACCTCGAAATCGAGAATCTCGGCGCCGAGCCTCACATAATAGGAGAAATAAAAGCCTACTGCCTCCGCTGGATCGGTCACGTAGAAAGGATAGGAGAGGATCGCAGCGTGAGGAAAGCATATTTGGGACGGCTGGTAGGTCGGCGTCCGGTCGGCCGTCCCAAATATCGCTGGAAGGACAGAGTAGATGCTGACCTGTCGGAGCTAGGAGCTTATAATAATTGGCAAGAAACCGCATGGGACAGAGAAAAGAGGCATGCTCTCGTTTCGGAGGCCAAGAGCCACTTTGGGTCGCTGAGCCAAAGGAATAAGTAAGTAAGTCAGCCTCCGACGTGTATAGTGATAGTAGCACATAAAGTCCTGATATGTCCACGTTTTAAAGAAACAGGCTGCCTCTAAAATGTCCATAATCAGGGGAAGCTCAACAATGCTGACTAGACGATGATACATATTGTCTCAGTTAAAGGCTCTAAAAACTGTGTGAAGTGGATACAAAAACTAGATATGTGGGCTTTGGATTCTATAATGGACACTTCAGGCACAAATACACTTTAATACTAGGGTGATGGTGATACTTTTGTTAGAACCCCAGACATTCAAAGGTCAAACTACAATGTAATGATGACTTGCAGAAGTTGTGAAGGTGTTGTACATATGATAATTAATTAATTGTGTTTCTTAGATCCATACAGGTACATTTTCCCAATTTTTCACAAGATATATTTTGATATAGTACATGCTACTTCATCTACATACCTGCATAGGGGATACATAATATCACTCCTATTACCCAAAGCATTAAGCAGATTATCATTCACTGCTTGCTACTGATTCTGGCATGAACCACTAACTTAGTCAAACAGACTCAACCAATGTAAAAGGAATAACCATCATATTATAGAAAACAAACTAGCGAATATGGTAAAACCATGTAAAATTATTATAACCAAGTGTGATGTAAATTAAAATCATAGTTAATTTAATCCCATAGATACATGGTGATCAGAAAGGTCATTATGATATGTGGACTATATGTAGATAGTGTTTTAACCACTGATGTCAAGGTATTATCAACTCTTTTTTTTAGTGTTTCATAACAAAAACTATGATTAAAAGAGTTATTTCTGATTTTTTAAAAATTATTATTAACAAGTCTATGGACTTGTTAATAATAAGAAAAGGAATGCTCGGGTGGTTCGGGCATGTGGAAAGAATGCATGACGAAAGAATGACTAAACAGATATACAATGCAAAAGTGGATGGATGCAGAAGTCGTGGAAGGCCACGACACACCTTCCATGATCAAATTGATCGTGTACTAGCAGAAGGTGATGTCAGGAGCCTTAAGAACAGACAAGCGTGCATGACAAGAGTTATGAATGTCAAAGAAGCAAGTGAGGTGTGTAAGAATAAGCCTAAATGGTGCTCTGTTGTTCGTGCCTACCCCGCAAGGGAACTGGCGTGAAGTTATGTATATATGTATGTAAGCGTATGGACTCCGACTTAATTTCAAAGAATTTTTATAATTTATACATATGTTTCTAATTCACTTACACTGATGATGATTATATTTTTTTTAATAAAACACATTTCACAAAGGATGTTTTCATATCTAGACTTAAATGAACAAATACACCAAACTTTGTGAAAATTGAGAAGAAAATTTTATATATAGTAGAGGAAACAAAGGAAGTAACATGAACTTTTACATATTTTTAGTAAGGAATTGAGAATAGATTTTGCCTAGTTATCAAGCACTACTAAAAGAGGTAGTAAGCTAATGGATTTGTATAATATATAAATTTACAAATACAGTCAGAAAATTGCACTTTAAATTCTTTAAACTGTCCTGTAAGACAGGAAAGTAAGTAACAACTGATATAGAAATGGGCTCTTTTGATATTGAAGTATAAGCCCAGTCTTACATTTTTTGCTCATGTAAGCCTTTAAGGCCAAGTACCCACTACAATTGTCAATGCTTGACTCATACTTTCACAGTTGAGTCCAAAGGTGAGTAAAAATTGTAATGTGTGCTAGCACCCTCCGAGACTTGAGCTAGCAAAACTTACAAAAGTGAGGTTGGACTAATATAATGCAAAACTTATGTCTACTGCATACAACGCAAGCAACCTGTGGACTAATATAATTTTTTTATGTAAAGCTATCTGATGGCCAAAAAAAGTGGCCGTAAAGATGGAAACAGAGTACACAAAGTTTAACATTTAGTCAAAATGATATTTGAGTCTATGTAGTTTTAGAATATGCCCACCTAGTTTACAGGAACATAGAAGTAGCAAATACACAAGTTAGTTTTGTGAACTAACCTTCAGTTGTTTACTACAATCTGGGTGTCTAGGATTGACCCTAAAATGTCTGTTGCATATTACTTATAACACAAGTTTAACATGCTTAACATGGGAATGTTAAATGTGTCTAAATAGACATAGAAGAAAATTATCTTAATGAATCAATCAATAAATTGGCAGGCTGCATGTGCCTGCAGATTTATTATATTCATTTTAACTTAAATAAACTTAAAGTGATCAAAAAAATGTCATTTTAAATATGAAAAAGTAGCCTCATCCATGGGTATTCTTTTTGGATAAAGCCTGTCTTAACATATAATCCATCTGATGCAAAGTCGATACTATAACATACTATCTGCAATATAATGATATGTAATTTTATATAATTAGTAGATATTATATTGTACATAGTTATATATTTATTATGTTTAAATAGTTGCATTTTATCACCATATCTTGTATATGTATATAACTGATGTGTATATTGTATATATAGTATAGTTATATATTTATTCTTAAAATGTAAGTAATCATACAATAATTATATGTATACCACCATCGCCACTCCTAATCAAAAATATTCTTGCCACGGGTTGTCTGGAAGAGATCACTTTTAGCGATAAGACCACCCCTTGTACACAATTAATATAATACCAGTTCGTAAGTTTTCTGTAATGGTGTAGAATAAAGTGTTATCTATCTATAACCCATGGATGTCTGCAAAAGCATATCAAAGGGTTTCAAAAACAAATTATATTGCCTTTCTTAGCCAATTATAACACAGAAATTACTGCAGTGTTCATTTCCTTCTTCACAGACTTGTGAATGAACTATTTTTAATGAAATTTGGTATAATACATACATCATCTTGATACATCTAATTATTATGCTAGAAAATTGAAGTTTCTTTAGAACAAGAATTTAAAATAGACACAAGCAAATCTGAATTAATCAATTACTAAGAAATTGGGTGTAATATGTATTCTCAATTAAGTTGATGAGTCTCCAGTATCAAGGTTTAATCATGACATATTCAGATCTGAGTTATTTATATACAGGGCTGGGCAAAATACATGGTTTCCTTTAATTGAAATACAAATTACAAAATACTGTCTCGCATGTATTTAAAATACGAAATACAAAATACTTTTAAGTCGGGTATTTGAAATATAAAATACAAAATACAGCGTTTCAAGTATATGTATTTAAAATACAAATACAAAATACAAATTACAAAATACCGTCAGGTGTTAGTTTATGTAAATAAAATACTCACAAAAAATCAAATAATAATTATTATTAGGTCCTTGCCTATGTAACTGCCGTTTTTTTCTGAAATAAGTTAACCTAATTTTATTATATTTTTTTTATTCTAATCTCCACGACCTTGAAGATAGGGATATTTCCATCTTGTTCTTCTTGTTCTCCGTCGTCACACTCTTGGCAGAGTGGTCGTGGTCCTCATGGTACAGGGGTGGTGGTAAGCTTCACTTTTCGTCACCATTTCCATCTTGTAGGTACGCGTAGATTTTGATGGTTCCACCCGGATTTATGCGTGCTTTTATCAGTCCCATGGTAGGGAATGCACAAGGACTGAAACAGCTCGCTTTTTTGAACTCGTTCATGAGGTGACCGACAAAGTTTTTGGGCAGTATCTTTTTGCAGAGGTAGTCATACTCGAGAATTTTAATGCTCATTAAGCTGAGTGGTTGGGTTCCCCGAGAACTGATCTGTCAGGGACTACTGCCTACGAATTTGCTCTCGTCAATGGATACACTCAGGTGATTACGAAGTTTACCCGAATACCGGATAGAGTGGATCATGAGTCTTCTTTGCTAGATCTTCTGCTGACCATACACCCGGAGAACTACCAGATCTCCATCAATGCTCCACTGGGAACCTCTGATCATTGTCTGGTATCTTTGGTGGTGCCCCTTCCTATTCCCGATCGGACTCGTCCCGCTGGACGACGGAAGGTGTGGTGATACAGATCAGCAGATTGGGATGGACTCTGTGAATTCTATGCATTCTACCCATGGAGGCAGTTATGTTTCTCGTCGGAAGCTTCTGATCCGAGCACAGATTGGATCGCCGATGTAGTACTGCAGCGAATAACATGTTTAATTCCAAACTCAACTGTACTTATCGGTGGTACGAGTGAACCACAATGGTTCAATAATCACAGCAGTGAAGCTGTAAAGCTAAAGAAACAGGCTTATCCAGCCTGGTCTGCAGCGCAGGCTCGTCAGGCTCCAAGTTCCTCTGACCTGAAAAAGTGATACAATCCCGCCCCCAGGTCCCTCAAAAAACTGCTCGCAAGAGCAAAATTCGGTCACATCGGCAGAATTGGTAAGCGCCTCTCTAGCCACTCTTCTGGGACTAGAGCTTTTTAGGCCCTCACCAAAGCTGTCCAAGAAAACTTTTGTCGGGCTTCTCTTCCACCTCTGCGCACAGTGGACGACCGTCTGGTACACGCCACCAAAGATAAAGTCAATCTTCTGGATGAAATCTTTGCGGCCAATTGAACTCTTGAGACATACGAGAAATTCCACCTACAATGCCTGAGTGTGAGTCTAGAATGTCGGACGTGCGCTTTACTCAAAAAGCAGTCCGATGTGCTCTCCTATCTCTCGACGTCAAAAAGTCTTCTGGCCCTGATGGCAATCCTGCCATTGTGCTGCAAACGTGTTTAGCTGAGCTGTCCCCAGCCAGTCCTTGCCCGACTTTTCACTCTCTCTTACTACAAGGGTTGTGTCCTCGCTTCGTGTAAGATTGCCCATGTACACCTTGCCCCCAAAAAAGGGGACGTAACAGACACGTCGAATAGGCCTATAACAATAACCTTTTTGCTCTCAATGGTGATGGAGCGTATTATCAACACGCAGCTCTTGTGTTACCTCAAAGATTCCCACCTGCTAAACGATCGGCAATACGGCTTCCGCCACGGTCGCTCAGTTCGGGATCTCTTGGTTTACCTAACCCACCGTTGGGCTGAAGCCATTGAGAACAAAGGGGAAGCACTGGCAGTTAGTCTAGAATTTTAGATATTGCTAAGGCCTTCGACCGGGTCTGGCACAGGGCTCTTCTATCGGAGCGGCCATCGTTTGGGATACCCGAAGGGCCTTGCACCTGGATATCCAGCTTTTTTGATGAGCGCAGCATTCAAGTCGTTGTCGACGGTTGTTGCTCAAGTTTCAAGCCCATCAACGCTGGTGTGCTCCAGGGTTGTGTGCTATCGCCAACGTTGTTCTTCTTACATATCAATGATATGTTGTCTATTCGCAACATTCATTCCAATGCGGATGATAGCACAGGCGATGAGCAGTACTCTGGTCGTGCAAACTTCCGTCGATCATTTATGGAGGAAAGTTGGGTTAGATTTGTATCTGAAGTAGAGTATTCTTTAGAGTGAGTCTCTGAATGGGGGAGACAAAACCTTGTCCATTTCAACCCCAAAAAGACATAGGTCTACGTATTCTCTGCCAAAAAAACTCCATTCGAGCAATCGCTTCAGTTCCAAGGAACTCCCCTTACCACCACCAAGAGTATTGGGAACCTCAGTGTTGACATCGCGAACGATGTTCAGGGGCCATCTTGAAGGCAAGGCAAAACTCGCCTCTAAGAAGCTGGGAATGTTAAACGGGTCCAAGCAGTATTTCACACCGCGGCAACGCTTTGTGCTTTGTAAAACCCAGGTGAGCCCGCATATGGAGTACTGCTCACACTTTTAGGCTGGAGCACCTGGCTACCAACTCGATCCCCTAGACTGTATTCAACGTCGAGCCATTCACGTTGTTGGTGATTCCACACTCACAAATGGTCTAGATAGGCTTGGCCTTATGAGAGACTTCGCTTCTCTCTACGAATTCTATTGACTGTATAATGGGGAGTATTCGGAAGAACTGTATAGAATGGTGTATTCGTCCTCTTTCTACCATCGAACCGCTCGCCATGTGTTGGGATTTCACCCCCACTTCCTTAAGCCGCTTCGCTCATGTACGCAATGGTTCTGTAGAACCTTTTTCAAAAAGGGTGTCGTAAAATTTCTTCGAGGCTGGCAGCGGGTTGATGAAATCTCTGGTGTTGCAAATGTCCATAAGCGACAGTAACTGCTTTCCATCAGGTTGGCCGTCAGCCTGTCTGCTGTACTTCAGCTATAAAAAAAAGGTCGAAATTTCCAGAATGGAAGCGGGCAAACCAATAACAAGTAGTGCGTTCATTGTAGTGTTCGCTCATAAAGGTCGTTGATGTTGCTTGTCGCTCTTGCCGCGTTGCTGCCACGACGGTACTCTTATTCGATATCGAAAAAGATTCAAATGCGAAGAAAACATAACACTTATCAATAAATAAATGACTAATTTTTAAAAAAGAATTTCGTGTTTTCAAATCAAAATTAATTTGAAATTAATTTTGATTTGAATTTAAATCTTAGCCAAACAAAATATTTATTTTAAATGGCCAGTACTGCAGAATGTACCTAATATTTAGCGGTCACCATTTTCTTTGTGAAAGCTATCGAGCGCTATTTTCTGAAGAACACACCCATTAATAAGGTAGCTAAATGTATTTTGTGAAATGTATTTTGCAACCATAAGTATTTAAAATACTAATTACAAAATACCTCAGCGTCAGGTATTTGAAATACTAATTACAAATTACATTTTTAAGAAGTAATTGAAATACAAATACAAAATACGTATTTGTATTTCAATTACGTATTTCAATTACAAGTATTTCAAATACTGCCCAACCCTGTTTATATATATATATTAAATTGGCAACTGCATTATAATAAGGCAATGAGTCACACAATTGAAAAAATAAACAAAGAAATACACAAGTTTATCTCATTTTTCCATACACGAGTGCAGTATAATGTAATATAGACAATATTTAATGCACTGGCAGTAGGCCAAGGAACAGGAGCGTACGACAGATACTGTCATTACATTACCGATATAGGGTTAGGCAAGCTATCAAACAAGGAAATGGGAGCCACAGTAACAACTCCTTATATGCCCTAACATCACCTTGAAAGATTCATGTTTGTGACGCACAAACATTGTAAACGAACGCTATCATGCACGAATGATAATGAAATTAATATCATGATTACTATACTTCTAAACAGAAACAATACATAGTGATGTGAGTATACTTCTTACAAATCGTAAAATGATCAACAGGCTTACATTTTATATTAAAAAAACTATCAGACTTTAATTAACCCGGCCACAAAAAAATATTGGAAACGAAATTTTAATAAAAACAAAAAAGAAATCGTAGTAAAAGGATTGTTCAAATATAGAAACACTTTACTTACAGTTCATCACCTCTACAATCTCCAAATAATAAAGGATTTTTTCTGCAGCTCAACAATCTCAATATCGATATTTTATATGAAAATATAATGCCACAATACGTATTACTTTAATTACGATTATTAAAATGACAGATAAATTGGAAATAGAAAAAGACGTGTGGTAAGGCTGGTTGAATAAACCATTCTTTTTGACTTCACGGTAGATGGCACTGGTGGTGACTATTCTCATAGACAACTAGAGAGTATGATGTGAGACCTAATTTGATTTTGCTTTCAAAGGTTGCCCGTAACTAAAACTGAAAAAGTATCCGGTGATAACTATTAATTATTCAAAAACCAGTTTGTCTTCCTAACTTCTGATCTCAATAATTACAATATTTCAGAGATTATAATAATGTAACAAGCATTTATTTAAATTTCTTGGGAGGCGCCGCAATCGTATTAAACTGTTATCAGACTAAATATATTTCCAGTGCTTTAGAGGCAACAAATTAATTTCATTGCCTACCACTACATTTTTTTGTTTTTTAAATACTGTTCTCTTAACTTATAGTCGGAATATGTTTGTATACAATACGGCACTCGTATGTATATATATATATATGTATATGTATATATATGTATATATATATATATATATATATATATATATATGTGTGTGTGTGTTTGTGTTTAATATTGCAAATAAACAAAAAAATAATTTTAAGGCTGTTAAGACTAAATAACAACAATATAAATACAAAAAAAAAATACTTTCAGATTTATACAATAGTACATATATTAAAAAGACGATATAAAATAATATGTTATTGATGTAGTAATAAGAGTTTACGTACTTAATTACTATTTGCATATCTAAAGGGGCAAATACATGTGAAACATAAAATAACATATTGTCATCTAATATTTGTATTGGTGTTTTTGAGCAAAACATGGTGTTTATAAGCCAATAAATTATTTGATCTGTACGAGTATATTGTTATTAGTCTCTAAGCAAAAACTACACATAAATAGGTTAAAGAAAATGTATCATATAAAAAACCATTACTATGGATTATACAAGACAATATTTTGTATCCATTAATTTTATATATTACAAGCATCAGGCAAAAGCAGTTTCGGGGAATTTTAATAAAATTATAAATAACAATAGGGATGAAGCAATTGCTTTTTGACATTTACAATTAGTCTTAGCACTCCTGACAAATATTGTTAATCAAAATAATGAACATTAGTTATTATTTTTTCTAATTGGGTAGCATGATGTAGGTTGTTTTATTTGTTCTTTACATTCAAATAGTATATGTATAACACTTTGATTTTGTAATTTTTATTTTTTTCAAGTAAGCAGTTTATTCGTTGAAAATCTTCGATTATTGCCAGTGTAAAGAATGGTAAAAAAGCGTTACGAGAAATAACATTCTACCCTCTATGTCAAATTGAATATGAAATGAAAACTTCAATAAATAAAACCGTTTAAATATTTTCCTCTATCATTATAAATTTATATTAGATAGGTCTCTCATAATACACGCGAACGTACACGACAACGCTACCTGGCGGTGTATTTTTTCGACATCCCCGTGTATTCTCTCTCACTCACACCCGTGTAATCCGTGCGGCCGAACGGTTCAATGACTTTGGAGACCGTTTCTATTTTCTCTCTGGTTCTGTCGTCTGTTCGGCCTGCAAGGAAGGGGGTCTTTGTTTGCGTTTCACGTTCGCGTCGTACGGTACTTGTCATTCGCGGCTGCAACCCTATCTCATCTTCGCCGAGACGGAATGTGCCCGCATAAGTGGAAGCGTGGTTCTCGCTCCTCTCGGTCGATGTGAAATGTCGTGTAGTGTACCAGAGTCAGAGTGGCTCCGTCTTCGAGTGCAAGTGCAGTGAGGTGCAGTGGCAGTGGTGCGTGCGAGGGAGCGTGGGTCGGCGTCGGTGCCACGGCGAGCGAAGTGCGCGGAGGTGGCGGCCGCGCGGCCATGACCGGCGACATGCCTCTGGGGAGCGCGCACGCGTTCGGGCGCGCGCTGCTCCGGGACGGGGCGCTGCCACCGCTGGAGCCAGGCCCGCCCGCGCCGCCACCCGCCGCCGCGCAGCCGCCGGACAAGCGTCCACCAGCCGCTGCCGCCAGCCCTGAGCAGGTCATGAAGCTCTACTTGAACAAACTTACCCCCTATGAACACCGCGAGATATTCGATTACCCTCAAGTGTACTTTATAGGCGCGAACGCCAAGAAGCGGCCGGGTCTTATCGGATTCCCGAACAATTGTGAGTACGACAACGAGCAAGGCTCTTACATCCACATACCGCACGACCACATAGCCTACAGATATGAAGTGCTCAAAGTGATAGGCAAGGGCAGCTTCGGGCAAGTAGTAAAGGCGTACGACCACAAGAAGCGTGAAAACGTCGCCCTTAAAATGGTCCGCAACGAGAAGCGGTTCCATCGCCAGGCGCAGGAGGAGATCCGCATTCTAGAGCACCTCCGCGAGCAGGATAAGGATAACACGATGAACGTGATACACATGTTCGACTCGTTTACGTTCAGAAATCACACATGTATCACTTTCGAGTTGCTCTCGATCAATTTGTACGAGCTGATCAAGAAGAACAAGTTCCAGGGCTTTAGCCTGCAGCTGGTGCGCAAGTTCTCACATAGCCTGCTACAGTGTTTGCACGCGTTGAACAAGAACCGAATCATACACTGCGACATGAAGCCGGAGAACGTGCTGCTCAAACAACAGGGCCGCTCCGGAATCAAGGTCAGTCTATACCATAACTTTCATTATCTATTTTCACATATGAAGCTACCTATATGCGTATAAAAGTGTATACTGAATTGTATTATCAATCATTGCATTGTTATTGCTATCAATTCCTTTTTTATCCTTTAAAAATAATATTGTGCGTGTATATCTTGAATTGACTGATACAGTATTTTATAATAGAAAAACAATCACAGTTTTCAAACATCTGTTTATACTCGTAGAGTACACGCAAATAAATCAATAAACTGTATCGATGGATGGAACTTTTTCGTAAACAGTTGCAGCGGATGATCAGCTGGCCACACCTGTGCCCTATTGTTAAGTATACTATGTACCTAATTCTATACTATCATGCATGTTAGTTTTCATAACTTAAATAAATTGTGGCTCTTCTGACTGGTTTCCAAGTCATAAATTTTAAACACAAGATAGTGTGGCTTATTTATTTCTCGAAAACATGGACCAGTTATGTTTTTATGTAGAACTAGCGGGCCCAGCAAACCTTGTACTGCCCTGAAAAAATAAAAATCTAAAACTCGATTACAGCGCCACCTACCAGATCCAATTGTAATTCTAGACCACCCAGGGACCCACTGTAACACCTAACAAAAAATATTCGAAGCGGTCAAGCCGTTTTTGAGTTTTTACAGGCTTAACGAATAGCAATTGATTTTTATATAGGTACTAAGATATGCCCGCGACTTCACCCACGCTTGACTTGAAATTCCCGCAAGACTCCCGGGGCACAAAATATCGCAGCGTTTAAAAAAGAATGTAAGCTATCGTTTTATTGGAAACTGTCTTAATAAGCTAATTTTAATGCACTCGGACTACTTCAAACGGCTTCCGGAAAAATTTCTGCGGGATTCCTTGGATAAAAAATATCACACATTTTATTACATATTTGCCATCGAACAGTGCAAAAATCGCATTGAAATTCGAAAATGTTTTCAATCTAGCCATTTTAAATAATTCCCAGAAAAATTCCTGTGCGATTCCCAGGATAAAAGTAGCGCAGATTTTAAGTCTAAGAATTAGCTGTTGATCAGTGAAAACGGCATCGAAATCGGCGCGTTAGTTTTTACGTGATTCCCGAATAAACAGACAAAAAATCTAAAAAAAAAATGCATCGTGTTCTCCATCATTTATAATATTGTCTAATCCAGTTGTTTTTTTAATAGCTGCAATGTACAAACGGCATTTTTAAAATTTTATAATATTATATATAAATGATAATGAATATGATAACTGACAAAGTTGTATTATTGGATGTTTGTTCACATTTTAATAAGGAACAATAGTTTAATTTCCCCAATTCTGTCTGTTGTCCTTGTTAAAGTACTGTTCGTTAGTACAATTATTTAGATATATAGTCTTGAAAAATTTATTTGAACTCGTGGTAGTCTAGTAGTTAACGCAATTAAATATACGTTGCAGATGTCTTGGATACAAATTCTGACAAGGAAAGATTCCTACTTAGCCTGATAAGCATATTGTTATAATTACCATACCATGTGCTATAATTGTGAAAGAAAACATCGTGATGAAACCTGCACATAGATGTAATCGCTGGCACCGCCACTTGAAAAAAAAGTGTGTCATCTATAATATAAAATTCTAAACATGCCGTGTCTGTACATTAAGCTATTTAAAAAAAAACAACTGGAATATACTCTATAAACGAAGGAAAACACAGTGGCATTTTTTTTAGATTTCTTGTCTGTTTGTTCGGGATTCACTTTAAAACTACTGGGTCGATTTCGATGCGGTTTTCACTGATCTACAACAAATTCTTAGACTTAATATTTGCACTACTATTTATCCCGCGAATCCCGTGGGAATTTTAATGGGAACGGTTAATAGTAGTTTGGGTCTATAAAAATTGCTTATTCCGACACAGTCTTCACTAAAATGATAGCTTACATTCTTTTTTAAATGCTGTGTCCCGGAAATCCCGCAGTAATTTCAAGTCAAGCGTGGACGAAGTCGCAGGCATGTCCTAGTATTAGTACAGTCCGTTTGCTTAAAAACGAGAAGCCTCGAAACCAGTTTTCGGACGATTTTGGACGGGCTGCCGTTATTTTTTTAGTTGGTATTAAATACTTAACCTTTACTATAAATAACCAAATTCCAAATAATTGGGTTATTACGGTAAATTATGGGTTATACCCCATTAAAATGGGGTCGTCAACATTACAATACCATCCACAAAGCGTTATTAAGACACGACTGGTCAGTTGTCAGCAGGTAGATTGCCGGGAACTTTGCCTGCCTGAAAAAAAAATGGCGTCGTTCGCAGAAACAAAGCCGGACCACGATAAAAAGGCGGTTTGCATTTCTCGCGAGCCGTTCGTTCGATAAACGTTATCTATGATACGGTTTCACGAGTCGCTCACCGAAACGGTCGACTTTGAGTTCTATTTTCAAACTTCCCGATACATTCGGTAAGTCCGTCTCTCCCGCCATGTGATGTGGTTATTTACGTCAATAGTCGACCGCATGGTGTCAGCAAAACACTAAATGTTCGTTTCGTCGATACATATTAATATAAGCTTATGTATTCAAAAGGTAATCATATGAAAAACATATGATTTTGAGATTAAAGCTTAAATATGAAACAAATTTGGGAAAGGGATTTTGTGTAAATTCGATGATATGGGCTGGCCGCAAACGGACCACCGACCACAACCACCGGTGGCCATATCGACAAGCAGTTCATACGCTTTTTCATACATTTTGTAGGGACTCACCGCACACATATGGCCGCCACCGGTGGCTGTCATCGGTGGCCAGTTTGCACGCAGCCTTAGCGTTCTGTAACAATTTTGGTTAAAACGAGACCCACAAGCTGATATTAGACAGCTCATTTCTTGCGTCTTTCAATTTAGATGAATCAACTAAAGTGATCTATATAAACATAAATTGTACCATTCATGTTATTGAATGCTGTCGTGCTCTTTCAGTTCTGTGCATTTGTGCATCAAATTGTTTTAATCTAGTTGATTCGTCTAATATCAGCATTAAAATCGCCATTTCTCCCATTCTGTCGTCATACCCCCCCCCCCCCCCTTTCCCCTGTCCGTCGCATTTATTTTTGGCAGAAATTACTTGGTTGAAATTTGACAAGATGGTGTGTTATTATATTTAGCGCTACGTAGTTCGAAGAGTGAAGCCGAATAAATAGACTAGGGGTGGATACCATGCGTGTAAATAACGCTTAAAAAAAATTCAGTATACAAAGTACTGTGTACTGCTAAACCCTAAATATTCATAAATGCTTGACTATTGCTAGAGCCACATACCGTGCGAAGCCAATTTTAAGAAGAATACATAGCAATCATATAAAGATTTCAATATAAATTGTTAAGACCCACTTTTTATTTCGCCAAAGTTGTGAATAATCTATACTCGAATCACCGGAATGCTATCTGATTTATATCAAAATGATAGCTAATGTCACTTATTCGCACGACTTTTTCTGATAAAATGTATATTTATATATGTAATGCACGTATGATGCAAGTTTATTTGTAATATCACATTAAAAAAAAATGTTTTGTATTTAATGGTACAATTATTGCAGTGAAGGCCTGGAAACCGGTAGAAAAGTCGAACCGGTTACAGCCTAGTACATAGAAACTTTTCGGTTTTATTCTAATTTTAAACTCAATCAATCATACGGTTTTGGTAACAAAAGTTCCTTAAACAGGTTTTGTTAGATAAACTGATTTCGAACGGTTTTTACCGCACACGTTCAAAGCGCAGCCATGTGGTATAGCGAATATCAGTCGCACATAAACACACGTTGAGTGAGATAGAATGAGAAAGTAATTCTCTCGCAATCAATCGGTTAATGCAGTTTTATATAACGCTCTTTTTAAGGTTTACTCTCCGAACGAAATCGACTAAAACCGGTTATAACCGATTAATTGTAAACCGGTTCCACGCCTTGATTACAGTTCATACAGCGCGGGTGTTATTAGTGGTAAACACGATCAATGTGTGGCTTAAGGCTAAAAGTGGGGTATGATTGGACGACACCTTATCAACTGATCCTTCCGTCAGACACGCATACTTCGCCCGGACCTGTGGAGGGGCGGCCAAACTGTATAATACCTGTGGCCCTGGCGTAAGGCGAAGAATGGAACTCCGAGGCGTTTTAGTGGGTATCTCTGACTAGGGTGCCAATAGATTTAATATATATGTGTATATATATATATATATATATATATACATAAGCTTATTTACTCAAAAGGTAATCATTTGAAAAACATATGATTTTGAGAGTAAAGTTTAAATATGGAACAAATTTGGGAAAGGGATTTTGTGTAAATTCGATGATATGGGCTGGCCGCAAACGGGCCACCGACCACAACCACCGGTGGCCATATCGACAAGCAGTTCATACGCTTTTTCATACATTTTGTAGGGACTCGCCGCACACATATGGCCGCCACCGGTGGCTGTCATCGGTGGCCAAGTCGTGGAAGGCCACGACACACCTTCCATGATCAAATTGATCGTGTACTAGCAGAAGGTGATGTCAGGAGCCTTAAGAACAGACGAGCTTGCATGACAAGAGTTATGAATGTCAAAGAGGCAAGTGAGGTGTGTAAGAATAAGCCTAAATGGCACTCTGTTGCTCGTGCCTACCCCGCAAGGGAACTGACGTGAAGTTATGTATGTATGTATGTATGTATGTATGTATGTATATATATATATATATATATATATATATATATATATATATATATATATATATATATATATATATATATATATATGCTCGGCAGCTTTCCACACGTATTGGATGAAATAGCGACTCATAATTCGATCGGGAACCAACTTCTCTTTCAAATTATGCGATAAGATTGCAAAATTAAAAATACAAATATAATAAGAATACATCGCGAGTTGACGTTTTTATTTAAAAGTGTAAATTTTATGTACAAATGGTGTTTTTTCAATAGGCTTACCATAGCCGAATTTCCACTCCACGCCACTAATATACATATAGTACCTCTAGTACTACCCTAACGTGGCGAATCCCACACAACTCCGCCGCGTTTCGTCGCTTAGTCGTCAATCGGATTTCCCCTCGCAAAAATAAGGCACTCACACTATTGCAATGTGTTTATATACGTACAACCACGAGAAAAGCCCGTCGCCCGCCTTCATGGATTGCAAGAAGTATATCTTAATCCCTGTATGGCTGGGATGGTACAAACATACAAGAAGTACACCTAAATCGCATTCACTGCCTGCATATTATACACATATCCTGTAGGTAATTGGACCCACAGACACCTATTATGAAAATCGTCTCGTCAAAAGTTGAGAAATGTACCAGTCACCTTGGTACCGATGACGACTGAAGAACGAGTTTTAATATGTGCAAGGTTTGGTTTTTGACGCGAACTTGACGAATAATATTTTGCCGTGTTGTTTTATTTATAAATAAACGTTCATTTTTATTTTTAAGAAGTAGATGTTAGATATTGATCGTTTTTATGCAAGAGATGTGCAAATTTAAACTGTTCAGTAAAAAATCTGGTCTGTCATTATGTCCCTGCTACATTTGAGATTTAGAGCGTTACTTGAGATGTGACATTTTTAATGACGTAAAACCTCGACAGATAGAGTATATATTTACACTAATGTAGCTATTCGTTAACAGCGTTATTTTTTAACGCTATAAAGAAGAGGCATTTGGCCAGTCCTTAAGATAAGTAAGTAACTGTGGGCCACAGTTACTAACAATCTTAAGGACTGGATTATGACGCTATTGGCCACAGACTGGCCAATTAAATACAAATAACCATTTGAGGAAATGTATAGAGAATAAAATTAAAATGTGTGTAATTTAACTATAACATTTTAAATTATACCTGACTATAACACTAGGGGCACACACACCAAACACACACACACACACACGCACGCACCCACACGCACACACACCCACGCATACGCACGCACGCACATCCACGCATACGCACGCACGCACATACACACGCGCACGCACGCACACACACCCACGCATACGCACGCGCGCGCACACACACACACACACACACACACACACACACACACACACACACACACACACACACACACACACACACACACACACACACAAACGCGCGCGCGCGCCCGCACGCACTTATAGATATAGGTTAATTAATGAATAATTCCACTATATTTCAGTTCCTATAATAAAATTGTGTTGGGTGCCGCGATACAGACCTAGAGTCTGTGCAGCAATCGCCGCCAGAAAAATTGTAGCCTTAGTTCAAAATGTGTTATTACCATAAGTTTTAGATATAATTATATAAGGCCTAGAAATAAGTTTATATAAATTGTAAATGAATATGAAATTTGAATTTTAAAGTTTGGCGTTAAGTATCACTTTTCCACATATGGCCGGTTCCTATATATTACCGCCCATTCATTTGCCTTACTATCGGTTAAAACTTAATTTTGAGACTGGCAGGTTTCTTAGGAGCCGCCCGATAGTCACCTACAAACATAATTACTATGTGTTTACGTAGCTTATTTCGTTAGAAACCCATGTGCGACTTTAAGATGTTTTAGATAATATATATTAATAATAATGACTTTAGAAATAAGTTATTTTATACTTTTTAGTTTTTTAGTTTTCGAAGTCGGTTTTTTAAACGAATTTTTTTATTTTATTAACGAATAATTTATGCATTTGTGTTTTATTCGTCACAATGTTAGGCAAAGGAACTGAGTCTATACAGCTTTGTCTGACGTATCACACTTGACAGTGACATGGTACACGTTAGGGTGTTTTGTATTTCCATTAAAAAATATATAAAATACTAGTTATCGATAACGAATAAATAATCGTTTAACCAACTAACAAAATAAAAAAGTATTAAGCAACAGAATATAACGCAGGTATATCGTTATTTTGACGCGTTATATATCTAGATTCTTATTAATATAATGGTATAAAGACTTAGATAACAATGCTTTTGAGTTTATTTTTTTGGTAAGCGAGTATCGATTCTTGAAATATACAACATTATTTTTCTCCGATTAGCGAAGATCTTAAAATATGTTACTACTTAAAAAGATAATAAATAAAAATCTACTTTTTTAGTATAACTTTTGTCTTTGTAGACGTTGAAGCCGAAACCGCCAGTCGCCTTTGACATAAGCTCCATACAAGTAATGTCAAAATTCAATCGATGGTAAGGCTAGTGAATGAATAGTAAGATGTAGAAACCGGCCATTAATGGTTAACGCACCAAATTATAAACCGTATTAATGCCACGATAATGAATGGTTGTAATCTATTTACCTATAAATTTGATGATTTCGTCTGCTCCACTTAAAAGATTGATAGAGTTTACCCGCTATCTTATCTATGGAAAGTCAATGTTTCTTTTTGAGGCCATAACGAACCAATCAATTATTATTCTGTGTACGTCCGTAGAGCGTTATATTTAGTTTCATTTGATTGTTTCTAAAAGCACTACAATAAAATGTTTTTACCGGTACATTTGCGTAAACTTGTTTGAGTTTTATGGTCAATAAAACTAAGGACTACAACAAATTTGGATATTTGTATACTTGTATTAATTGTGAATGTGTGGTCCCGTAGCTATTTTGGCAATAGTCGTTATGCTATTTATCACAATTTTTAAAACTACAATTCACAAGTTAGAGGGGATGATTTTATAATTTTGGAAACAAATATGTCTCTACCTGTTTATTGAGTTAAATGAATAGTAATTAAGGGACATCTTAACCCACACGACATATACCTATAGGTATTTAAAAAATACTCATATTCTTTGTCTTCTGTACAGTATCTTGTTTGTCCCGACTACTCCTCATTATCTTAAAGGACGCTTTGATTTTATTTCGTGCTCCCATAGCTGCAGGCCTTCCACTAAACTGAAACTAAACACCCCTGCGCATATTTCAAATTTCTACAACAATTCTTTAATCTTCAAGGCTATAAAGCTTTGTTTGGAACGCGCTGCCAATTGCTATCATACAAGCAAAATCGCTACCAACATTTAAAACGATGATCAGAAAATATTACCTGTCCTTGGAATATGATGATATTTAAATGTATGTACATATACATTTATCTATAAATATTTATATATTTTTGTAGATATGTATTTGTATTTTTGTAGATACGTATATACTGCAGTTATATATTTATTACTACAATGTAAGAAATTGTACTATGTATTATGTATACCACCATCATCATTATATTCTAAATTCATTCCTGGGGTTGTCTGGTAGAGATCGCTTTTTAGCGATAAGACCGCCCTTTGTGCATACTGAAATATAGTTTTAGTCTGTAAGTTCTTTTTTTTGTATTGGTGCACAATAAACAGTTATTGATAGATTACAATTGTTGGATAAAAAACGTTGATTAATCAAAAAGTATTTGTCGTAGCAGGTAGAGGAGGATCCAACCTCTTTGCCTACACCTATAGGTAACAGGCGTAACAATACATATGTATCTATGAAAAGAAAACCTGGCATACAAAATTAATACACCTTACCAAATTTCATATATACATACACATCAGATATAGTAGTAGCATTAATTTTTGAGAAAAATATTTATGCACAGAGAAGAACGGAGATGTTTCATTACTAAAATGACTGCGGAACTCTAAAAAAGTTACAAAATTTTATTACTTTGTGATCATAACAATGTATAGTTTAACATCTTTATAATATGTATGTGTCGGTCCACCGTGTATTTCGTTTACATATCTAGCGGTAAATTTTAATTTAGAACCGGTTTTATTGATCCTATTTAAGTGCTAGATCCATTAAGTAGTTAATTGGCCATTAAGGATATTTTTAATGAGGCTTTGGGAGCAATGGACTGCGAAAGCCGTCACTTTACTGAACGAAGCCTTATTTGGCCTCGAATCAAGAAAAATCTCGAACTTCTCACGAAAGCCAATCATCGAACTCGTAGTAACATACCCCTAAATTAACAATAACGATAATACAAGGGTTATTATAGGTTCGTTAAAAAATGCGATTATATAATATAGCACATTGTACTTATTTTTATCATCAAGCCTATTAACATCATTTAACTTGTGTATTGGGTTAGTTGCCAAGGTACCTGCGGTTTATTGTAATATGTGGGACCGAATGCTGGCCGGAGGATCATGCATCGAGATATCTTTTCTGATCTAAAGTGCGTGTATTTTGCAATTACCTACCACGTGCTTACAGACGGTGAATGAAAAAACGTCACGAGTAAACATGCACAACGATATTACCGTTATTATTTATTTATTTATTTATTAAGAGTTTATTTTACAGAATAACAAGAAGCACGACTTAAATGATATACAATGCAAAAGTGGATGGATGCAGAAGTCGTGGAAGGCCACGACACACCTTCCATGATCAAATTGATCGTGTACTAGCAGAAGGTGATGTCAGGAGCCTTAAGAACAGACGAGCTTGCATGACAAGAGTTATGAATGTCAAAGAGGCAAGTGAGGTGTGTAAGAATAAGCCTAAATGGCACTCTGTTGTTCGTGCCTACCCCGCGAGGGAACTGGCGTGAAGTTATGTATGTATGTATGTATAATAACATACACATCTACAACACGTATGCATAATATACACAAGTAGACGTAAAAATAGAATATTATTTATTTTGGGTAGTATACAGACACACAGCCCAACATTTTGATTGTTCGAGAAAATGAATTCCATGTATGAATGTCATGTATTTTATGCCCCTGCTCCACCTGAGTTAGTGTTAGCGACTATAACCAAATGCAACTTGCTTAAAACGTTAAAGGATAACGCGTTAACGATTCATGACAATAATGTAGTATATGAGTTACCTGTCATTGACAATGTCGCGTCTCAAATAACGCATTAAACCCTTAGCAACATATGCCTGACACAGTCACTAACATTATTCCAGGTTTATCAATGGCGTTACAAATAATAAAATAATGTCTTCAGATATATACACACACGTACGTGTGTGTGTAGAATAAATAAAGTCTTGTAGCTTCTAAGATTTAATTCAATCAAGTCCTATCTCCTATCTTTACGGCTCTGGTTAAGTAGGCAATTATTGGACGGTAACGGGTGTTCTAAAAACAACACGTTAATTTGCTGCATTATGATTAGCTTGCTAGAGCGTAAATTAATTATGTTTCAAAGTATAATAAATATCACGCCTCTATAAATACCTAATTAGTTGTTGGATGTCCACCTCACCTTTAGTGTACGATGCTTTATTTTGTTTTTAAAATTAATAACGGTGTCACTTTGATAAACTAGCAGTTGGATGCGACATCGCTCGCATAAAATTATAATAACAGTCCATAAATGGCCCCACTGCTTGAGTTGTGTCTCCCCAATTTGTGTTTTTATTTTATTTATTTAGGATAACAAATAGATATACATTTGTTGTAGTGGCGGAACGAACAATATATACGCCACCCTTGTCCAAGGTGGATTGGCGGATTTGAAACATCGGTTATCTGTATGTGCAAATTTCATCACAGTGTTTTCTTTCACATAACGTAATTGTAACATATGCATATTATTAAAATTACTTTTTAACGGTTTTAAATGCGGAATTTTATTTTATTTTTATTTTTATTTCAACGTTTCGGCCATTTTTCAATAGTCCTCTTCCGTGCTCACGGCTACTGGTAAGTGGCCGAAAGGTTAAAACCATTAAAACGTAGTTAATAATATGTAGTCGCGGAAACTTAAGAAAATACTGCACATTAGGTCAGAAAAGTGCTTAAGTGGTGCATGCTTGTTGACTAGGATTTTAATCCACGTAATTTGAAAAGCCAGAGCGTCACACACTAAGCGACCACAGAGCTATTCGCCCAAACAATGTCATTTTATTGTCTCCCACCATCATCCTAGCGTTAAAGTCCGGTTGATTTTGGAACGTCTGCTTCAAAGCTTGGGGTCCGCTCTCCCATTGATTCCACTCCACTTCGTGCTATTCGTTCGGCCTTTGTTATTTTAAGAGCTATGTACGCTTTGTTGTGTATCATTTTCCACAGCGTCAAACTGGCATTTTTCGACCACATAACTAGAGCTGCTTTTTGTAAAACGTGGCCTTATTGGAGAGGAGTACATTTTTACAGTTCATCTGCTATGTCTCGGATATGAAAGCTGCCGAAATACGAGTGACATCTCATTGTTAATTTCTTATCTTACGTTATTGTGATTTCGCTGACGCGTTCTGAACTGGCTGAGGTTTAGAAGTTTTGTTGCTTACATACAAAATATATACTATACTTTTATTTAGCTAAAGATATGTAAAAACTGTGAAGAGTATTGTCACTAACATTGCGGTTTGTCTGTCATGCAACCCAGTTGTAACCTCCAAACTATTTCTGAGTTGCGGCCGCGCAACCTGTTTTAGCTAAACAGTTTTTGCGGTAAAGTATTCGAAATTCAATTTTGGCATCTAAGTGTAAATACATTTTTTTATGATTTCAATAGTATACCTATTAAATTAATCGTCATTACATTTAGTCAGTGTAATCTCCAATCGTCGTGATTTGTAGCTGTTTCATTTCTTCGTACGATGCGACCACTGCCTTTTCTTTTACTTGATAGAGGATCTCCCTTCTTGGCTCATTATTAGCCCCATTAACATTCGAAGAGTCGGACTAAGGTCTATTTAAGATGTATTATTGGCATACCCACCACTCTTCTCCACGGTGGATTGACTATTTTACACATAGTCAGTTTCGATATGTATTTAGGTTTTCTCATGACGTTATTATATGTCATGGGTATTGTATAACAGCATATACAGAATGCACCTTTCATATTTTTTACATAGTGACAATTTGTTTATAATCCGAAAATAATCCTGCCCTTCGAGTCTTGTGTAAATAATAGGTATTTCCTAGGTAAGCGTTCTTCATTCTCGACCGCATCATCGCATAACAATCAACGTGACCGGCTAACCGCGGCCAAAGGCGAACTTATTTATAAAATTAATAATCTTGTTGAGATGGGCAAATTGAAGTGACGAAAATATTTGTTATTTTATTATTATTTTTTATTACGTGAAGTAGGCAAACAGGAACATTACCCATCTCACAGAAGTTGCTTATTGTGTTACCAGCCAAGGTTACCAGCCTCTAGGATTCGAATACAGGAAAGAGGGAGTAAGTCATCGGAACTTGAATTCACCGTACAAAACATGATTAACTCAATGCTAACCATTTGACGCCGATGTTCTGTGATAGCATAGTATTGCACCGACAGAATCGACCTTAAGAACTGTAATCAACATAGTGATTCCGGCATTATTTTACCACGTCTATATCACGTTTGGCTTTGTGATCCTAAAATATATTGAACGTGGCATAATTTTAAAACAGAATAGTGGTTCATATAAGTATAAAGATCCATACATATTATTACGTCTGTTTCCCATACGGGTGGCGAAGGATTTCAAATTTACTACGATATTTTGACATACATCTTTTGCTTCATTTACATTCATCAATCTCTTCATATGTATACACGTTTATTATAGGTGGTTTTTACCCGGCCACTTTTAATTACAATGAACCAAACGTGGTAGAATATACCTACTTATTTATTTTAAAATGAATAATATTAGAAAATTGAATGGAAACAGTATTGAACTGCGATGAAACGAGTAGTGTGAATATACCTTTATAAAATAAAACTTGTCCAAAAGAACAGGTTTCTGCTCCATAAAGCTTCGGGGTATTTTGAAACGATCCCGATTTACGCACACAATGGTCGGATAGATACGGCCATTTTATACGGGTGGTTTTTGCTGTAGTTTTATAACGATGGCATTGTAATTAAGTTGATGTGAAAAATATTTTATTCGTTTGTTTAATGTTGTTGTTACGATTTTCGATCTAGATACTGATAATTTTTATTAGTGTTGCCACAATGTTTGGATTATTTCAAACATGGAGCTTTATACATATTTCCAGTATAAAGCGGAAATTCTAAGCTCTTCCGAGTTCCTATGTATTAGATACAATGGAATTAAAAAGTCGAATTAATAATATTTTTTATAAACAATCAATTTCATTAAATATTTTTTTTAGAATTCCGTAGTTAAATGAAGAAACCAATGTGCATTAACCACCTCCACAGAACCCTTCATAGGTCATGGGTCATGGACTGACTGACTGACATCGACTGACGGGTACAAAGGCAAAGGTAGACCTAAAAAGAGGTAGATGGATTGAGTGAAGAATGACATGATGATTTGTGGTGTGACAGAGGACGTATGTCAAAATAGAGGAGGAGTATGTTGGGGAAAAACATATTGTGCCGACCCCAAGTATTCGGGAGAAGGTGAAAGACAAGAGAGAAGACTGGCATGAACTTGCCTGAATTTTTTATCGAAAAGGAGGCAATAAATACGACCACCCACATGATGGAAAGGACGCCAAAACATCATGCAAATTTTCATATACAGCGAGCCATTAATATAATATTACAATTTGCAAGTAAACAATCGCTGCTATTCAGACGCGCTCGTTTAATATTAAAAGGTTGTCTGTTTATGCAAACACAACGAAACGGCCCTTGGAATGACAATCAGCTGTCACAAGTCAATTGGACGGAGCTATAAAGTCTTAATCACTTGGAAGTTGCTTTGTTTTTATAGGTTTTTTCTTCTTTACATAAAGGGAGGGGGAGGGCTTTTCACACAGCCTTGTTCGCGTAAATATCGCTTAATAGGATTTCTTTCGTTTTCTTTAAAATACTACTTTAACTAACTCAACTTATGATAATTCTTTTACGGTGTAGGCTGGAATATGGACTGAAACTTTGGAATATGCTGCCTCTTACTGCCAGAGAGGCCAAATCCTTATCAACATTTAGAAATTTGCTCAGAAAACACTATTTGTCCACAAATAGCTATGTCTGTTTAACAGAATATAATCATGCTAATACATTTATTATAGTAACTTATGTATTATTGTATATACCTAGTCTTGCCATAAATATTGTAACAAAGAATTTTTTTTCTATTGCAAATAACATTTATAAGTTTTACAGTGTGTTAGTTTAATACCTAAATATAAAAAAAATTAAAATACAAAAAGCTTATTCGAAGTGGTCTCCATTGGTTGCAGTACAGTCCTTTAAACGTTGAGGCCACTTATCAATAGAAGCACGCACTCTTTTCATGGGAAAATTCTTCACTGCCAATCATATGGTTTGTTTTAGGGACTGCCCATAAATCATAATCCAGCGGATTAAGATCGGGACTAGACGACGGCCAGTCTTCAGCTCTGATGAAGTCCGAAACGTTCGTTTCCAACCAAGACTGCGTGGACCGAGCTGTATGACCCGGCGCCGAGTCTTGCTGGAAGGACAATTCTTGGTTATTGAACATGGTGTCGTTAAGGGGCTTAACTACCTTCTCAAGAATGGTATCTTGATACACTTGTGCCGATGTTTTGATACCTTTTTCACAAAAATATGGCTCAGTCACTCCTTCATAGCTAACACCCCACCAAATCATCACTGAAGACGGATAATGCCCGCGTTGCACTCTGTTGACTAACTGAGAAGCTTCCTTAGAGCTTTGAGCATAAATACGGTCATTTTGTTTGTTAAAACCTTGCTCAATTGTAAAAATTTTCGTATCTGTAAACAAAATTTTTCTGTGACCTCCCTTTGCGTATCGCTTCAGTAGTTGTTTCGATTTTACCATCCTATTCTTTTTTAAATTATGAGTTAAGAAATGACCAGTGCGTCTCTTATAGGCTGCAAGTCCTAAGTCATCTTTTAAAGTACGCGACATGGTTTTAGGTGATATCTTCATCTCCCGAGATAAAATTTTTTGCTTTCGGACAGGATTTCTTCGAATTCTTTCCCTTACTGCTTTGACCACCTTTTTCGTACGAACACTACGTGGACGGCCAGATCTTTTTCTGTCTCAAAGAGAGGAGGTCTCATTGTACCTATTAATAGCCCGGTACACAAACATTTGACCAATACCAAGCGTATGGAGAGTTTTACAAATTGCATTTGGCTCCATACCTACTTTGTGTAATGCAATCACAGCGATTCGGTTCTCTTTATCGCCCCACTCCATTTTAATATCGCAAAATGTTGTACAATGTAATGGCACCAAATAAGAAAACACAATGAGCAATCATATAAAAATGACGGAGTCCAAATTCAAATGTAATATTTTGTTTCTTTTTAAATGTTACAGTATTTATGGCTAGACTAAGTATATGACTATGTATATATGTATGTATTTGTATATTTATTTCTTAAATTAGTTTGAGGATTTATGTATCTATTGCGTTTTTCCTGATCCAGCTATATCGCCTGATTCAAATTTCTTTCCTTTAGGTTGCCTGGAAGAGATCGCTTTGAGCGATAAGGCCGCCTATTGTGTTGCCTAGAAAATATTGTAAATATGGTCTGATTTTGTAATTTTATATTTTGATGGGCAATAAAGTGTTATCTCTCTCTCTCAACATATTCATTAAGTTATGTGTCAAAAATCTTTCTAAGAGGATTGAAATAAAATATATATGCTTTGTAACTAACCAAGAACATTGAAATGCAAACAAATGTTGCATTTAAATATGACTTTTTATTTTTAATGGTAAACTGTTTCCTCTAACTATTGACAGAAATATATGAGTTAATTGTCCATTATTGTGTTTGTTGGCTTTTTAATTATGAAATAAAATAAAAAGCAGAATATTTGTTATTAAAACAATTGTATCTCGCTTTACCGACCACAACAAATAGAATACTGAATATGTCAATGTCCTAGTAAAAATGTAACTTGGAACAAACTTCTAGATATTAAATTTCTAGAGGAGCGGCCACAAGTCATTTGTTATCTCGATTTGATACAAAATAAGCATTTTTAAAAGGTCTTTAAATACAAGCTTTTGAGAATGTGGATATCATGTAGCAGCAGAGTGCTAGGCCAAGACAAGTAAAATGAGCCTAAACACGACGGGTCTATCTTGTTTAGCACAGGAGTTCCTATGACCACCTTCCGACTCTATCATCAGATCAGCTCCATGGTAACATATTATTGCATTGTCACATATGCGTGCAAAATTTCTGCTCAATCGGAAACCGGGAAGTTGGTCAAATTTAACTTGCAAGATTCCACCCGAACTTACATTCATACATACATCTATTGCAAGTTAAATAAATGCTTGTAAAAACATCGCTTTGGAACGAGATGCAAGAGCCATTGAGCCAGTCACAGTCACACCTTCATCTGTGTGTATAACAAACTTTAACGTCTATTGTTAACAGTTAGACTAATTAGCCTTCTAGCATTTAGTACAGAATTTGTAACTTCCCTTCTGAACAAAGGCCTGTGTAGGGAACTGCACTTTTGCAATTACGTATGTATCCACGCAAACAAGCAAGGACGCATGTGCGAACTAGATAGTTAAACAAATACACATACAATGTGACACAGTGTACGTTAATCAGTGCATTAATTAATTTTTCACATACTTTTTTATTTTTTAGCATCTTTCACTTTGTTACAAGGTGTGTCCACCACAGTAGTCATGAGAACCATAGTGTATATTAATATCACATAGACAATCGTTATAGATAATATTTTTAGTCGATTTATAATTAAATTACCATTTTCTATCGCTTAGTTAATTTTATAAGCCCACTAAATTGTCGTCTAGATAATTTAGTGCATCAGTAACTGATTGTTATGGTTGTTTTAGTAACCCTGTCAACACTATGATGTATGCAATATTATTGTTTTGTAGGGTAGTATAATAGTATTTTCGTATAAAAGGCGTAGCGGCCTGTAAACTGTGTTCATTGCTTACTGTGCTGTGTGAATAGCCACATCAAAGGCTGAACAACAAAGGGGAAACCCTGCCCAAATAGTTAATATTTGGTATATGTAGTACTTTCTTACCCGAATCTATGTAGGGCTGTTACAACTTATTTAGACAAAAACAGAATAAACTAACAGGTGTTTATATGTGCTTTTGAGTAAGAAATGTTAGTGTATGTTTAAAAAAAGCTTTTTATGACGATATTGCCAATTTTGTAGTTTAAATGTATGTTATTCGACGTCACGGCTGGTTTAGTCGCCCTGTTTAAAGTACTCTATGGGTTCAATGCAAATTTAAGTACAATGGCAGTTACACTGCTCTGCGGGTAATTTTCGATCTGGGTATATTTTGTGCCTGTCATTTTTATTTATAAGATTTCCGCCATATATATTCCGTAATATAACGCAGGCAATGGTCATTATACGCCAAAACAAATTGGTAAAACTGCAGTCAAGTTTTATGAGTATATATCACTCTAATAGTTGTTAATTACATGTTGGACTCCAAATTTAAGTTTGATGTTTGTTAGTTAAAGTTTGTAATGTTTATATATTAGTTAAAATGTGTACTGAATTTTCACACTGTATACACTATACTGTAGATATTAGTTGCCGGAATGCGTTTTGTACCACCTGTTTCCACAGTGACACATTTGTGTAGTTAGCAGTGACAACCTAAATACGTTACGGTTAGATAACGAGACATAACCTAGTTATGCTTTGTGAAATTTAGAGGTTAGATGATCGAAGTCTGAAGTCATTGATAAGCTTTCTTTTATTATTTCGCTTCAGCTTCTTGTAAATGTGTAATTGCAATGTTAGTTATTTTTTAAGCAGACAAGCGGGCAGACGGCCCACCTGATGGAAACTGGATACCGTCGCATATGGATGTTTGCAACGCCAAGGGTGTTGCCAACGCGTTGCCGACCTCTAAGAAATTTTATAACGCCCTTTTTAATGAACCCCATGTTATAGTGCAAAGGTTAAACCGCGGCGGGAAGTTCCCTGCAGATCATTGTTGTACGCGGAATAAATATTCTAGAGAATCATTGCGTAGTTGACCGTGAGAGCTCAAGGAAATGGGGGTGAACATCTCGTCGTTGGCGAGCGGTGCGGTTGTAAAAGTGAGACGTTGGCACCAGATCAAACAGTTCCTCGGAACACTCCCCGTTATTTATACAGGCGGTAAAATACGCAGAGGGACGCAGTCTCTTCGAAGGCTAAGCGATTCTAAACCGTCTGTTAGTATGGGGTCGTCGATGAAATGAACGGCGCGACGCTGAATGAAGTTGAGGGGGTCAATCTGGTAAGCGGGTGCTCCGGCCCATAGATGTGAGCAGTATTCCATGTACGGTCTGATTTGCGCTTTGTACAGCGCAAGTCGTTGCTGCGCAGTGGAGTACTGCTTGCTGGACCGGTTTAGCACACCAAGCTTTTTGGAGGCAAGTTTAGGCTTGCCTCCCGAAACTGCACGTCGTTCGTTATGTCGACGCCAAGGATACCGATACTATTGGCGATAGTAAGATGTGTTCCTTGGAATTGTGGCGCAGGTTAGTGAATGAGAACTTTTTATAGAGGGATGAATTTACCCAAAGAAGATTATTATGACAAGAAACCAGTGAACAATCTAAATGGTAATAGGGAATTATGGAAAGTTATAACTTATAATACTAGTATTCTAGCGAAAAGTCCATCATATCGACTTGGGTTTTATCTTCTTTGCATGAGGTATATACAGTGTACCAGTGAACAATCTAAATGGTAATAGGGGATCATGGAAAGTTACAACTTATAATACCGACTAATAACGACTGGGTTTTATCTTTATATACAGTGTACCGACGTAACTGCAACTTACGATAGTGACGTCATAGCACTGTGCATATTGTACCTCATTGTTTGGATTCAGAAGAGTAACGCTGTCAGTTTTCTTTTCACGTTTACCGTCTATGCACATAACTATAGATTATACTTATAATATCAAATCATAAAAGTGCCACTCTTGTGCTTGGGTCTCCCCATTTTTGTTTTTTGTCCTAAGGCATCGGACATACCTGCCACTCTTGTCCAAATCGCCATATTTTCTTATACTGCACGTGATCTTTGTAACGCTAAGCCCATTATTCGGAAACTGCCTAAATGGTGCGTTCTTACTAGCCAGGATTGGAAGTCCATGACTATATACCATGACCTCCGGCATAGTACAGTAATAGTCGGTATTTAAATCCATTTCATTGAGGCTATAATGATTTATATCAGGGACGCACTCCGACCCGAATAACAAAGGATATCGTGATCATTATTGCTTGCAATTCTAAATATGATTAGCGTTGTTAATAGTACTAACGTCTTCATATTACCATTTAAACATGATATTGTGTGCTAACAATGGTATAATGGGTTGCGGAAGTATTGTTTAAGGTCGGTGGTAGACGCAAGTACGGTGCGGCATACGTAAAAGTTCTTCAAATTATACTGTAATGAACATTTTTGATACTTTAGCAAATAAATAAAATTGAATCAAAGTAAAGCGGTGAATGAACTTACTTATTTTCCATAGATCCTTTTGTGACCTTTATATCGCGTTGTCCTTTGTTGAGAATTTTTCTTTATTAATTTACATTTTGATACAATTTCCAAATGTTTACTATATTATTGGATAGATGATACGTGTTACAATGAATACCAGTATTATAATAAAAATGGTCATTTGTTCGTGAAAAGGTAACTAAACAGATAAATATACATAGATGTATAAATTATACTTTACTTACTAAATCTGCATTGTAAATCAAAGGGTATAATTTATTAGTAGTGAAAATTCTGCATATATTGTACAGTAGAATCCGTTTATAATGACATCTAAGGGTAGTGACACGCAAGTCATACAAAGCTCAAAGCATATATAGACATAGACAACACTTTATTGTTCACCAAAACAAAAAATACAAAAATGCACAAGACAATAGTTACTTGGTAAAACAAAAGGCGGCCTTATCGCTGAAAGCGATCTCTTCCAGGCAACCTGACTCGAAGGAATTTCTTAAATTATCTATAATTATTATGCAACAAAGAAAAAAGAAAAAAAATGACATATACATCCGTGTAGGGACGGAGAAAGAATACAATTTCCTGCGGCCGGGCGGCCTGTCGTAAGAGGCGACAAAACAACCCACAGCCAGGTGGTAGGGTATTTACCGATCTGGATGGCTACCACCCCTGGTCTAAAGTATGTCGCCATAGCAACCTTGAGTTGTGTTCCGGCATTAGGGACCAGGATCCATTCTCCCTTAAGAGAGCAGCAGCGCATTTGTAGCACCTTTGGTGTTGCAAATGTCTATAGGCGATGGTAACCGCTTTTCATCATGTGGGCCTTCTGCCTGTCTGCTGTACTCCTGCAATAAAAAAATAAAAAATAAAAATATTATTATATCATTAATACATTTTGTTCCAAGCATCATTACCCATAAGAATCTTTTTAACTATCCACGACTTAAACACACAAATGAAATATACACTGAAATACAAATGTATAATGTAAAGCAATTATTTATGTCACACGTCCATTTTTATTTATAAAATTTTGTCTAATACTACACATTCACAAATAAAACTTAATCATAAAACACCCAAATATAGCACCCGGACTAAAAATAATTGAAAGCTGATTTTACCAGCAGCAAGAACCAAATACGGTACAAGAAGTATAACATTTTAAGGTGCACAGCTGTATAATTTACCTTTAGACATAAGAGTATCTCCACCAACAAATATTTTCAAAACAAGACTTAAAAAATATGTAGAAAACCTTATTTAAACACGATTTGACAGACACACAAACATAAGTCTAATATTGTATCATGATAACCTATAAAACTATAAATATAATGCAGTATACATAGTTTGTAATTAAGTTGGCTTATATGTATTATGTATTTCACTACACATAATAATTAATGTATGCAGTCTTTAAGTCAACTGTATTGTTCTTTGAGAAATAAAAGATTTAACCTTTAAACCTCGTAGTCTTCTTTAGAAGTTTCAAGCTACTAAATTACATTATTAATACAATATGCAATTTATAATATTGGGTATATCGTTACATTTAAGCAACATATCCGTTGCATTATTCGACGATTCCTTCGTCTTCAAGTTTGGTTGGACGGTCGGAGATAAAATTAGGTCACACGGTCGAGACGACTGTTATCGATTTTGCCAGCTTACGCAAAGTATCGATGTTGTGTTGTATAGGTATATGGTATGGTACAAGTATCAGGAGATTAGCGATTTTGCTTATTTTATAAGGTTAAACGTTAGAGACGGCTTTTAAACGAATAAGTGCTAATTAATCATATATTATTATTATTATTTTCTTTTATTTGGCATCAAACAGATATATATACGTTTAAAAATAAATTAACATTTAAATTTGTTCTTATAATCTTACAGTGCTTAAAAATTGTTCCTTATAAAAATAATTGGTAAAAGTATAATTATATACATAAAATAAATGTAATACAGGAAATGTATTTAATAGAATATTCTATATACCCCGAAAATATAGCATATAATGATGTATTGAAATAAAAATGGTATTTATTCAATTAAAACTTATTGCATATTTCCTATAATATATTTCCAAAACTTGGTTCATGAGATGTGTTCAAATTTCTAGGCAATATTGTTTATAATCTAACTTATTAAGACTGAGTTTTAATGGTTTGGAGATCTAGTAGGAATCGCCTGTAATACTACATTAGGGTAATGACCTGATTTCGTACATGTTTATAACACGAAAAAGAAAAACAAAATTAAAAATTATATTAGGTATTTTTTTAATTATAGTAAGTAGCATATTTACTGTCCGCTAGCTTTTTTTCGAAAGAGCGGTTCTTTTCTTCTTGCCATTCTTTCGAAACAAATAATAATATAATAATAAAAATAAGAAATAGCTAGCTAACATTAAGATAGACTGTGTAAGAAAAAAAAACATCTGCTAAAATGTTAAATCATCGAACTACAAAGTCTTAAACGCTAATATTTGTGTAGCCCGCATTTCTGTCTTATTTAATTCTTTAAAATATCTATAAATATAAAATAACGTAATATACATAGGTGTTAATTAAATTGACTTATATGTACGGTCTATATGATTTTACCTATAAAAAATTCTTCCGTTCGTGTGTATGTCATCGAACTCCTCATAAATCCCTGTTGTCCAAGGTGACCTAGCTTGCACTAAATAAAACACTTACTTAGACTGTTGTACTGGTTTATTGAACTGAATTAAGATTAAAATACAAAAAGGTTACTATGTAATATGAGCTAAACTATATCATCTATAATTATTAGTCAGCGCCATCTAGTTGTGCATGTATTAACTAGTGCCATTTGCGACACCTGTAGCGATTTCGATCAAATTTTTGTGTGTCTTTGAGTGGGTCTCGGTATGGTTTAGATTCACTATTCGACCCGACGCTGGAATCGGGTTTAAAATTCTATTTTTTCAGAACAGTACGACGTCTGCCAGGCCCGCTAGTAATGATAACTATATCTTTCTCTGAAGTGAAAACTGTATTGTTCTTTAAAAAATAAACGAATTAAACCTTTTTTCTATCCGACCGTTGTTAGCTTCTAATTTGAACGGAGTCTTAACGCAAGCTTGCCTTGCAAAAGCGTCTTCAATATTAAATTTTATTGGAAGTCGAAAGCTATTCTTGTTATGAAGTATATTAGATGTATTACTTCAATTGAATTATACAATATTGAAATTGTTATCAAGTATTAAGTCTGTTTTAATATTCATTGGAATATTCAAAGACAGAGGGGCTGAGATTAAACTTGGCTAAACAAAGCGATGACTTCATGAAGTCTGTAAGTACTATTTATTTAAATTGACATAGTATTAACAATTAAATATGTACGTTTCACTCGTTTAGCCATTGAAAGAGAAAGAAAAGACTATTTGAAGAAATAGAAATAGAAAACAACGATATTTTTCATACCCATATTCGAAACCCTAGTATTTATTACCCCATGGCTAATTTATATGGATTTCCAACTCCAAATGGAGATCAGTTATCCACATTTTCAAAAATACAACATTATGGTCCTTCGAGCCTTTATGTTTTTGAAAGTTCTTCAATATCTTCGATCAGATTTTGTAAGTATGAACATTGTAACACTATCGGCTAACCATAGCGTGATGTAATACACCAGTGCTGCCATCTAGTCTTGCAGTTTGTGTCAACATATTATAAGTCAAACTACGAGTATACTCTGACTTATGCCGCATTTCTATATCTTAACTATCCATACTTATGATCTAGTGGTAGAAAATTGACATTACAAATTGTATGGAGTTTATGTCAAATTTTAACTAGTATAGAAGTAAGATAAATGAATGTATTGTAAGATATATAAAGAAAAAACAAACAAAAACTTAATTTCAAGAAACTAATCTGAACTGGCCACCTAAAGTTTAAACAATGGATTGAACGATTGATTATTGTTACAACTTAGGCTTCGACAGAGACAAATTCCACGTACAGTCTGTAAAAGCACATTTTATTACCTGTCGGCATTTGAACTAGTTGTAAACCTTTTATGATCGTCTTCTTTTGTTTACTTATTTATTGGCATACGTTTCTAGTATTGCTAAGAATAGTCTATTGTTCTATTGTACTCGTTTACGGCCGCTCGCAGGCTGCCTCTAAGCCAGGTGTTAGGGATTATAAAGTACAAGCTGATTCTAGGAAATTCGGCATACCTTGCAGTTCAGGCACAATTGCATTTGTGCAGTATAAAACGATGGCCTGATTGAGAAAGGGGGTCAGTTGAGCGAGAACCACGATCAAGGCGAAACATGTGTACATTCGGGAATCTAATATTGACGGACTTTGCGCGTTTTATTGAATTACGACCTTCTGCATTACGTTTGGATTTGTTGTGTTCGGTTACATTTGTACCTGTGTTATACGTGTTTGTATAGTTCTAATAAACTCTATAATAATTCTAACGGAATTTAAATTCGAGTCCCGCCACTCGTAACATTATTATTTTGTAGTAGTGCCTAGGTGCAGTATAACTACTAACGTCGTAGCCCCTGTAGATATATATCCATATAAAAATTAGTAAGTATTATTTCTAAGCAAAACTCATATCTCAAAAGAATACATCTAAATTAAAACTTGCTATTAAACGCTTTTAATTAGGTAAACATTGTCCATCGTATGGCCCTATTTATAGTGTTGTAACTTACGTCGTGTCGGTCAAGTGTGACCCAATTAAATGATTTGCGCCGGCTTTCCTCTCGCGTTATTAGAAATCTGCTATATTAAACTCTTCTAGCACCTATTGGCAGTTCACCCGCACGGGCGTAGTAACGTGCTATTTATAGTCCGCATATGAGATTAGCTTCCGCGAGTTGCTGTGATTTACATAAATGTACCGTGCCGCGATTATATATAGCCTTTTTACTTCTAGCTTTAAAGTCTTCTATTACTGCTGGTTTAAATTATTTTTATATGTTCTTGGATATTGATAGCAAGATGATATTAACTCATAATTAAGTATGTATATAATTTATGCGGGCATACATATCTATAACACAATTAATCTGTGGAGGAGTCGAGTTTGCAAAATGAATTTGAAAAAAAAAATCAGGGTGACCAATTCTAGTCAGCAGATTCCAAAAATATAAATTTGGTCTGTCTGTCTGTTAGAGTATCGGTTATCAGGCAATTTATTAGGAAATACGTCATCGCCATGACAACGCAAACGGAGTCTCGCTGGCATGTAGTTAATAAAAATAATTATAACAGACTAAGTTGTATTTTCTGTAAGAAATAGTTTTATCCATCAATACTAATAAAAACATAGAAAATACTTTATTATTCATCATAATTGTTATACCTGAAAGTAGGAAGAGTGGCGGTCCTATCGTTTTAAAAATACATACATACATAACTTCACGCCAGCTCCCTTGCGGGGTAGGCACGAACAACAGAACGCCATTTAGGCTTATTCTTACACACCTCACTTGCTTCTTTGACATTCATAACTCTTGTCATGCACGCTCGTCTGTTCTTAAGGATCCTGACATCACCTTCTGCTAGTACACGATCAATTTGATCATGGAAGGTGTGTCGTGGCCTTCCACGACTTCTGCATCCATCCACTTTTGCAATGTATATCGTTTCAAAAATGACCTGAAATAATACATTAATAAATAGGAACTGTACATTTATTTATTTTTAGATTTAACACTGCAATTTTAAAGAACATGTTTTTTTGTAAATCCGAAAAAAGGATAGTTTCCGCGAGATATCTACACGAAACTTATGCGAGTAAGGCGAGTGGAAGGATCTAGTAAGAGTATCTTCCTTGTTTAATGCTTAATATAATATTTATACCTCCATTATATCCATTGTTCTTTATTTTACAAAAGATTTAAATACATATAAAACTATAACGTATTGGTGACGTACAAAGACGAGCGTAGCTGTTAAGACTTTTATTCCAGCCATCCTGTGAATCAACGTGGGAGGAGAGAAACGTGAAGTGTTTTATAATAACATTGACATATTACTTTCATATGCGATTTTAAGGCTCATCATACCATGTACGTAAGTCTAGATATTTCTTTTGCAATTACAAACACTATTGAATAGGCAAAGAATGAAAGTAAAGTTGCAGTCGAGACGACTGGGAAGTAGGCAATTGAGCCGTAGGCGGATTGCCAGGCTGAGTGCTTGAGAGATCTTCACTTGAGGCCTTTGAAACTTAGAGAGGCTAGAAGACTGACGGCTAAAGCTTCATCAAACATCGTTTCATTCTTATTTTGTGAGAATATGAGCTGAATATAAACACATTAGCACTATTCAAAAGTGTTATGAAGGGTATTGATTACAAAATCTTCCTAAAATGACAAGGATTTATTTCAAAAATACAATAGGGAAGCGGATAGTTACGTCAACTGAGCCAGTTTTTATAAAATTAGAGAATATCGCAGCCGCATAGAATTTGTACGAGCGTACCTATATCTTGTTTTATCCTACAAAATAATTTTTTGGATACAATTTTAGTTAAATTGTGTCTTTGGATGATTAATATGAAACATTTTCTTCTGTAATATCTAACTGCGGCTTAAGTTGTCTAAGACATTTAAACATAATTAAATAGTGTAATTCATTGCAAAAATGCTGTTTGTAATTGATGAAAATGGTCTTGTAAGGAAATACAATGTATACTTATGATGTCGTTACAGTAAAAGGAGTCAAATAGCGCATTAATTATTATTTGAAAAGTAATTGAAATTATTTCTATCGTGATATTTTAAAAGTTAGATGAGAGTATATTATTTTAACTCCTGTCCTTTTGTATGTAATTTTTTTTTGAATTTATTGTAATATGTATTTGTCATCCCTATTTTACACATGTCCATACTAACCTTACTAACATATAAAAGGTAATCTGATTTTGTTTGGGTCTTTAATTGGTTTTTTTGTAATGAAATATTTATCAGTTTTTTATTGACTCCCAAGATGTATGTTAAGTTCATTTATTGCGAAAATCGACTGTGGCAGTGTCCTAACGTTTGATTAAGTGTGCTTTTCCACCAGAGATGAGATGTTCTATGCAGCTGTGCTATGTAAAAGCTAAGCTACGAAACTGTTTCCACTGGCGTTAAGCTATGTAGCTGAGCGAGTAAGATGTGCTATGAAAATGCGAAGCCACGTTTTGGTGACAAACGCGCGCCTACTGTAGGCTACTCGCGACCATAAAAAAATACTTAGTTGAAAGTTTCCACCAGTGCTATGCTGTGTGGACCAATGAATATGATTAGTGGATATCAAACGAATCCATAGCAACGTTGCATAGCACGTCTCTGGTGGAAAAGCAGCCTTAGGATCCAAAATCAACAATAAAATTTCAATTCTAAAACTGTTTGCCAGGAGATAAACATTTATCTATAAATATTCTAGGTTGTGGTCTAAAAGCGGGTTGACCCAGGAAATGCTGTATTAACGTTTTGAAGGATGACATGTGTGCCAATGGTTTCACGGTAAGGGATGACAAAGATCAAGCGGAGAAGAAGAATTAGGCAAACGGACCCTGGGCTCCAAACGTATGCGGGATTTAACACTAGAATGGTAATGAGAGTTGCCTAGTGCTGTAGTTTAAAGGCAACAAAATACGTTCACGTTGTGATAATCGTCCGGGTTTTTGGGCGGATATCCGCAGACGCCATCATGTTCACTTTAACAACTGACGCCGGCGTTCCCAGCGACGGTTAAATGTGACATTATTTAAATGTTCTGCTGTCCTTTTACGTTTCCGACCGTTTTCAGTATTTGTGACCAATATATTGCCAGCAGTTCCCCCATATAATGTGAATATGGTTAGTTGTGGACTATTAATTTATTAGATCAACCATTGTACCAGAATAAGAAAAGAAAATACTTTATAGACAATACAATGAACGACAATGAGTGTTGCCAATGCTGTTATTAGACGGATCAACCAAATTGAATTTTAATTTGGTTGAAAGTCATAGGACTGAAAGGACAAACGGTATTCAATGGTATTGAAGGTTCAAGGTTATGTTTATAAGGATCGTTTGGTTGATTCATCCCAATTGAAAGACAAATGAATCGTCTGATATCGGTTTAATACGATTATAACCAAATTACTTAAATAGTAGTATAAAGTTGAATAGTTCATTTTCCTTACTTAGATTCGGATAATAATAGTCCATGGACTAGACATATGAACAATAACATTTCTAATTTTATCTAAGTATATAAATTCACGCCATTTGGTACCAAAATAGTGATAATTATGTTTTGAATGTAACATAAGAACAATAATTATTTTTGTGTTACAAAAATATCATACATACATATATACATAACTTCACGCCAGTTCCCTTGCGGGGTAGGCACGAACAACAGAGCGTCATTTAGGCTTATTCTTACACACCTCACTTGCTTCTTTGACATTTATAACTCTTGTCATGCACGCTCGTCTGTTCTTAAGGCTCCTGACATCACCTTCTGCTAGTACACGATCAATTTGATCATGGAAGGTGTGTCGTGGCCTTTAAAAATATCAGTTCCTCGATTATTAATTTAATATCAAATTTTAATTGCTCTTTACAGTAATCGTTCTTTAAGATCTTTGAGTAACAAGCAGTAAAATAACAAGCGGGATTAGTAAGTTCATCAGCTGTGTGAAATAAAAATTAATTATGTAAGGCGGTACGGTGTATGCGGTTACGGTAGTAAGTAACGTAGATATATATCTATTTCAGTTTATATATACAATTATACACTACTGAAGTCGTCTTTATGCTGCCACATCCAGATACGCAGTTTTTTATTATTTGGGCGACATAAAATACATTAAATTACAAGTTTGAAGTATTGTTTTTGGTGAAGTGAAGGAATTATATATTTGAGACAATAAATTGTTCATAAAGTAGGTATAGAAAGGCCATGGAAAACCCTTGTCTAAAAATATATTAGATTATAAATATAAAAAGAATAGATTAGATCTTTTTAGCGCATAATAGACCACGCAATTTGGAATTGTTCTCTGTACTTAATTTTCCCAAAGTGGTTATGAGGGGGTAGGTTCTATTTTGCATAACTACGTCCAAATATTTCCACCCTCACTATGTTCCATAAGAGTTATGGTGTATAAAATATTTTATTAAATAAACTATTTAATTAGTGGCGGTATACGTAATATTAATGTAAGCCTGTATTAGCAGAGTTATTTGTATTCTGGATTAAATTTTCCACGACCTCCTTTCCCGCAATGCTGTTTTTAATTAAGCGGGGGTAGTGGTCTAAACTTAATCATTTAGACAAGGCATAAATAACTTATGAATGTAGGGCGATTGCTTAATTGTTTTACGCACGAGTAGAGTTATGTAGAATCCATAATACTATTTATTAAAGCCAGAAAAATTACAGTAGTTTGATATAACATACACCTGTATATATGTAGTACAAGCAATGTAAAGCGCTGTGAATAGAGTAGGCAGTATACGTAATCTAAAATTCTTTATTTTTAGCTTCATCTTCTCCTTTAGAAATACCGATTTGAAATGAACACAATATTTGTATTCTTCAAACTTTTATTCTTTAGCTGCTTCTCCTCTTTTAGAGACACCGATTCCACTTGATTTTTTACTTCGATTTTTTTTGGACATATTCTTACACTATTTGCAATTTGAATATGTATTTTGGAAATTAGAAATTAAAATTATTTTTGAAGCATAGGCATGGTAGCCACCCCTATTTTTTTTAGCTGCTTTTAGAGACACCGATTCCACTCGATTTCTTACTTCGTTTTTTTTTGGACATATTCTTACACTCTATTTGCAATTTGAATATGTATTTTGGAAATTAGAAATTTAAAATATTTTTGAAGCATGGGCATGGTAGCCACCCCTAATTTTTTTATCTTTGGAACATTAATTAATAATCGAGTAACGGTATATAAATTACGCCTTGCCAAATTTCAATCAGTACCCAGTACTTGGTGAATAATTGCTGTAAAATTCATATCACTTATGATTATCTTTTAACTATCTATGTGTGAGTTTTCTGCACTTAGTAAGTGCAATAACCTGTACGATGTATTATTTCATCGCTTGGCGGTTGCAATCGATTATGTCCTGCTCCCGTCAGTGACCTACTTACAGGTCTCGTGTCTGCCACTACGCCGTAATGGTTACGCACTTGAGTACTCCGCTATTCCCAATTTCGGTGAATTGCGTCATGGCAGGTTGGATCGATATAAGGCGGCGTTTTGGTATACATAACACTGATGCCCGGGGCATCTTTCACTAGATTTCAATTCATTCGGCTAGAGACGTGTATTCGAATCCTTATGCCGCAGATTAATAAATAGTAATTCTCGTAAATTGGCAGACAGCCACACACATTGTATGTTCCCAAGCTAAACAAGTTATGCTTGTATTGAGTTATACAATGGCCAACATACATACATACATACATACATAACTTCACGCCAGTTCCCTCGCGGGGTAGGCACGAACAACAGAGTGCCATTTAGGCTTATTCTTACACACCTCACTTGCCTCTTTGACATTCATAACTCTTGTCATGCAAGCTCGTCTGTTCTTAAGGCTCCAAATAATGGCCAACAATGTAGCTATTTCCAGAAACTCAGACTAGAGTAAATATATAACCGAAGGTGCGTGTTCGAAATTTGCCATGTCGGGGATTGAACCACAAACATCTGTTTCAATAAAGTATTTATCCAATTTTCTGGGGTCAAAGATCGCTATGCTCCTTGATGATACGTATGTATTGTATATATACGGCGTATCCTTTATTGAATGTATATTAGCTTAGGCTTGCTCACCTTCGCATGCTTGATTCGTCTACACTAGAAATCTGGACAAATCCGTTCGCCGATTATTGTTTAGAATGTTATATTACTACTGGATGATTCTGGAGCCAATCACAGAAATCCCCACCATATTATTACAAATAACGGTAAAAATTGTTTTTGAAATTTATTATGCCAGGAATCGAACCCGGAGAACACAGAGGGTTCCAGTAAATTTAGCTGGCAAACACTTATTTTCAGCCCACCCAACCACAGAGACCGTCAAATTGAATTCACTGTAATGTCAAACAAAAACAATTTGGTAACCCTATTTTTTCGTCTTCAATGACGACCCTAATTGCCTCTTGCGTGTAAGGTTACGTGCACCTTATATCAAGTATCAGGTGTCCCAGGAACGAGTTCGGGACAATAACGTACCGAATATGTCGTACATAATAATGACAGCCGGTTTATTCAGACGATATTTTTCAATCATTGTGATGCTTGGGAAGATTGTTCTATTGTTGACCATTTTGTGAGGTTAGTTTTATTACTTACTAAGCTCAACCCTTGGTTGGACAATAGTAGCTTAGAGTACCTAGTGTAGCCTCATGTAATGAGCGTCGAGGGCAAAATGTTATGCATCTCATAAAAACATGTGCGATAAAACTGAAGACGGGACTTGAAAACTCTTCTCTTTGTCAATAGCAATGTCGTAGAAATTGTCTCCTACTTTCTGTATCGAGTACTTTTAAGATGTGGGGCACTCTCGATTAAATTCTTCTTGTACGTCGTTTTAAATGAATGAAGGACGTTAATAACAGTTACGGATTGTGTACTGACATGCATTTGACATTTTTTTTTGCTAGGGAAAAGCTCTTTCTATAATTGAATAATCTCGCCAATGTTATTATAATATTTTAAAATTGAGACTGGTTTTACCGCCACAAACAATAGGATTATACCTGTTTGGTCGTTTCGTGAAACTTTTATTCAGTTTGAAAGCTGGCTTTGTCTAAATCCCATCTGGGACGACCTTTCCCATCAGCGGACAAACAACAGAAATTCTCTCAAACGTCCTTGTTTTGTCATCGAAAATGTTTCGCAGAAAATTCAGAGGACAATTTAATATATCTCAGTAATTGACTTTTGTCCTCAAAGATAAGTAGGCGAGGTAGATCTCAAGAAGCACTGTAGTTTAATAACGAAGAGTAATTATAACTTGAGAATCTAAGGAGCCTGAAGTTGTAAGAATTCTCTCTCATTATCTACCCACCATATTTTAAGATTCTGTAATTTAAGTTCAAATGTCGTTTAACAAGTTTTATCATGCCCCAGTAAGTTTCAATGCTTTAGTCAGTTTACGAAAGAAACATATTCAACTGGCAAATTAAGAGAAAGCTGTATCCCACAGGTGTTTTGTTTGCTGTGATACAGCAAAACATTACCCTACAAATTCCCGCCTAATGAAAAACTATTTAATCCATCGCTTTTATTTGTTGTATAAGTTTTCTGGAGGAAACCATGACTTGACTTGAAAAACATAATGCAGACTCTTGCAGCGAAATGAGACTTCTAACCTAAGGCAGCTGACGGATTCAAGTTACGAAAGGCTATAAAAAGATTTGGAAGTGACCAATGTCCAGCAAAGAAATTCAACATTCTGAATAATAAATACCATTAATGGTAATGTTGCGATCTTTCAGTCTGGAAAATTTATCGGTATAGCAAAATAGAAAACATGTTTTACAACAACAACTAGTATTAGTAATCATCTGCGCAAATATACGTTATCTAGTCGATAACCTACTTGCTCGTTATAAGGTCCTATATTCGGAGTTTACATTGAATTTGTTTGTAATGTATACACAATCGTATCGTATTAAGTGACCAAGTTAATATCAAAAGAATAATTGTACGAGTTGCTTCCCAAGCCTAGCGTGTTTGTTTGACCTACTTTTTAAAATGTCGGCTTTAAGTTGCATAATCTTTCAGTATGGATGATCGGGAAAAAAATTCATCGAAACTAAGCAAAACTAACATTAATTCAACAGGTAAGTTTATCTGTTGGATTAATGCTAGGTTTGCTAATGACAATTTTTTTGCTTCTCAACATTTTCAATGCCAATCTTGCGAAGTCGACTGTTTTTGCTGCTTTCAAAATTGCTACATAACGCGACGTCGCACGATGGCTCAAGTTTGTTAGTATATAACTGAATTAGTTAGTAAACTCGTTTTACAAACTGTTTTAAAGAAAAAAATAATGACAACTCTGAGAAACTTGGTATTTTTAGGTTGCTAATAAAGTTGTTATGATGGGCGAATGTCCTTTAAATAAATGCTATATTATAATTATGCGTCTAGCTGCTGAATATACAAACTCGTATAATAAAAGTGTCTATTAACATAAATAACATAAAAATAAAATTTAATATACTTACATATAAATGAAACATACAATCTTTAATAGTGACATTCGTAGCGAAAACTCATAAAAAAGTTATTTAATTTTCCGTATAAATAATGGCATTCTTCATTGTTACGTAACTCTTTTGTATTTTACCAGCGCAACGAAGAATTGGATTGAAGCCAAATCAAGTTCTCAGTTCTGTTCAGGCCGATACAAAACAATTGTTATTACTGTCTGAGTTGGTTAAAAGATTTTTCTTGAACTACAATATCAAATATCAGATATATTTGGTCATATTTAGAGTCTTCTAAATCTCCCCAAAAAATGTTTCTTCTTGTGCATTTATTTTTTTAAATTTCTGAATGAAGTTAAAAAAAGTAGTTGTAAAGCTGAAGAAACACGTATTTCTCACCAAAAGCCTAGATGCAAATTTTCGCTTTCTAGTTTGCCCTTTCAAGATTGTTTTTTAAGGTAAAAGGTAGCCTATGTAATTTCACAGTATACAATCTACCTCCTTGCCCAATTTCATTCGCCGTTTAATCATAAAATTCTAACAAACAGAATTACTTCCGTATAAATTCATCAATATAATAATACTCTTTAATGTACATCAACAAGTAATACACTTTCGTATATTCAATACGATAAGGTAGTACAATGGACAGCGTATTGCTTAAAGCAATCTCGCCCAGGGAATCTTTGGTTGGAAAAGATTTTATTAAAAAGGGTGTGTTGGCGTGCAAATACTAACAAATATAAAAACAAATAGGTACGTACGTCGTACAATGTACATTACGATAAATTAAAGCACATCAATTTCAAGTTTATTGATATTCATGACGGTCTCTTTTGTAAAAAAGTACCAGCCCATCGATATAGTCCTTTTACATGTTGGCGGGGTACGAATTCTTGTTTCAGAAAATGACAGTTTATTAGACGTACACACGTAATTCACAGTTCTTACAAGCACAACCAAACATAACAACTTCAAACCGCAGTCAGAAGATCGTAATAAGATAAAACGCGCAAAATCCGTCGATGTTAGATTCTCGTTCCGAATATACTCATAGTAACGCTTCGATCACAGTTGAAACTCAACCAATTCTGTCTCAACGGACCAGCGGCAAAATAGACATGGTCTCCCGATAAACATGCACAGACCGTTCATTGGAATTCTCAAACTGGTTAAGTTTAAACATAAATAAGGCTTTTAAGAACTTGCAACAGAATTTCAGCAATAAACGGTTTGACGTTTTCGACTCGATGGCCGATAGTTAAAGACAAAGAGGGAATTACCTGTTGATAATAAATGGTTATTTATAGCCGGTTCCTATATCTTACCGACCGTTCATTTGGCTAAATATCGGGGAAATTTGACTTAAGCTCCATACAATCAATGTCAAAATTCAACCGATTATAAGGCAAGTGAATGAATAGTAAAATATAGGAACCGGCCGTTAGAGAATTAGCGCAAACAAATGACTGAACAAAAAAAGACAATCATAAAACGTGTTACAGATAATTTAAATACTGAGGGTAATAAAAGACGTGTCCACGATGCGAAAGGATTATCGGGTTGCCGAAATAAAAGCTAATAAAATAAATCAAATATTAAATTTGTATGGACTCTAGCTCGAATTGCAGTACTTTTTTTGACGAAGATTAGCAGTTTTAAAAATACACAACAATGGAAAGCGGCCTTTCTACGAGAAATAATGAGCGGTGTGGGTGATTGTACACTTTCATACACCAGACGTCGTGATAATGACCTCGATACTGTCTAATTTTCCAGTCATAAATTTTGAAACTAACAACGACATGGTTTTTTTGGGACTAGGTCAATTTTCAAAACCGATTATTGTGATTTGATTTGCGGTCGATTATCAATCTATTCGAAATTTGTATTTTGTGACAACAACTAAGAATAGTTATACTTAAAATTGCTATAATAGAATGCCCATGAAGCTATATCGCCTCTGCTTCAATAATGTGTTATCTTGAAAATTAAAGCTTTAGAAAAGTCTTTTTAACCTTCAAAAAAATAATTATATCGAATCTAATAACTTGGTGTTTTTTAAAATATATTGTAGATTGACAGAAAAAGTTATTTGTTTCGTAACAATTATTTTCTGAAGGTTAAAAAATTCTTTTCTCAAATATAAAGTTTCAAGATAACACATTATTTAATCAAAGTAGATATAGTTCAAGTATGTTAATATGTAAAGCATGAAAATATTTCACATTCTTCGTGAGCGAAGTTCCCATGTATTTCAGAATTCATTGCTCATGTCGGTGTGCTTTCTAAGAAAATTGTTACTTAGTATTTAAGACTAGTTAACTATACTTTGTTGCTTACATTCTCATAGTAAATACTGGTTTGAGTTAGGAAATTGAAAATTAAATGCATTTAGCAATTAATTATACTTAGTGCTAATCTAAGGCCTATGTGGTTGATGATACATTATAATTTCATTAGGTTCTGTTCTGTAGCTAAATGGCGAACACAGAATCTTAATTTATTCATATATGTTTGTTTGTATGTATTTTCTATCCATGTCAGCCATTTTAGTCGAAGAAGAATAACACTAAAAGATGAAATTTGGAAGAAAAGTGTCTCCTATGAAGTTCTATAATTATGATGTAAGTACAGCAGTCTTCCAGGAAGAGTATCTTAAAATGTTACATACAGTTAGAAACACATCGTTTTATTCGGCAGAAATAAAGAGACCCCATCCCAGCATTAGGATGTTTATAAGCAGTAAAGTGTAATTGTATCGCTAACGGATAGTAAATCATTGATTGCGTGGTTTTGTAACAGTAGTATAACGGTGTTAAACGATTTAGATTAATCAGCGTATATTCCACAATCGAGGATGTTTTCTTCAATCCTGTTAATACGGTTAGTATGCTCGCAATAGCCAAGAATGAAGCAGTATTATGTTTCTCAACCAATTCATTAGTCACTGTGCATTTGTGCACTCAATGCCATTGATAGGGTTACCAGTAGCTCAATTATGGGTTTATTCATTACCGTTTGCTGTCTTCTTCGGACTTGTTACCTCTGAGTCGGAATCATGACCCAATGGTTATACTAACTGTACTAAAATATTTGTCAGAATGTTTGATTACTGTATCTATAGTGCAACACAGATACCGTAGATTTTAATTACTTACGTTTATTAAATGGATTTACGTAGTTACGTAAGTTGATACGGACAACAACTTTGATGAAAACTGATTACAAAGAACAGCTCCAAAATATCATGTTTTATATGTGTTACATATACTAGTAACGTATTTTACTAGACGATTGTAATTCTTAAAAATTGTGGCCCGTTATAGAACGTTAATATGGCACAACTAGAGTTAATTTATGTATGGGATTTTACTCTGATTTCTCAGTGGTGACATATACTTTAAATATCAATGAATTTCATTATTTTACTGCCACTGATCAATTAACATTGATCGGCTCGATAATCCTAGTAATGTTAAAAATTGACTCTCAATAATTTGACAACTCAAGGGACCGGAGAATAATTTCAAAATAACAGAAGTTTATGCAGGGAGGAAAAAAATCAATCGAACAAGAGTTTAAAATCAAATCACCTGATGGAAAACAGTTACCATCGCCTATGGACATTTGTAACACCAAAGGTGCTACGAATGTTCTGCCGCTCTCTTAATACTTGAAGTTCAGATTTTTATTTCAGTTTGAATACGACAACCCTTGCAATATATAGCAGTTATTCTTAAACTATTGCGGTAACAGTGATTGCGTACGCGCAAACCAAACAAAACCGCCAACGGTTTTTTTCTCTTCTTAATTTTAGAACGGCCTCCCACGGACCAAGTAATGTAGGTTAATGCCAAGCCCACACGACCTGCGCCCCGTGCATGAATGACATGCGACTCCTTACACTAAGTAGACGCACTCATAGGGCTGAAATATTTTATTAAATAAATTGTACTACCTACATCGCCGTAGAAACTTCGTTTCTACCTCCATATCACACGGGAAGGGGGTAATTATCTATTTGATTTAAATGTCTGTCACTAAAATATTTGTTGTAGGTATTTGAACAACGTCGCAGGTTCATTTTGTCCGTAGTAAATTTTATAAACAGGAATAGCAAACAGTCTATGTGAGGAAGAATTACGAATAACGCTGTGGTAAATTGATATTCAGAGATGAAGTGAGAGCAGAACAGTCGATAACAGTATTGATGATTCTTGGTAATCAAATCAAAAGAAATGCTTTTTATCATTAGGTGTACAAATCTTTACAAAATTATAAAATTCTACACATGCCGTGTCTGTACATTGTGCAGCTATTTAAAAAAAGACAACTTTAATAGACTATATAAACGATGGAAAACGCGATGCAATTTTTTTAGATTTCTTGCCTGGTTATTCGGGATTCACGTAAAAACTATTGACCCGATTTTGATACGGTTTTCGCTGATCGACATCAAATTCTTAGACTTAAAGTCTGCGCTACTTTTTATCCCGGGATTTTTTTTGGGAATATTTTAAAAGAGCCAGATGGAAAATAGAATTCGAATTCCAATGCGGTTTATTTACTGATCGATAGCAAATTTTATGTAATAAACGTGTGATACTTTTTATCATAGGAATCCCGCAGAAGCGGTTTGAAGTTGTTCGGATGCATAAAAATTAGCTTATTCCGACAGTTTTTATTTAAACTATAGCTTATATTCTTTTTTAAATGCTGTGATACTTTGTGTCCCGGGAATCCCGTGGAAATTTCAAGTCATGCATGGACGATGTCGCGGGCATATCCTATACGGGTTGTTATATAATAATAATAGCCCCTAAATGTCCTAGTGCTGGGTTCGGCCCTCCCACTATAGGGTAATGGACAATATACCCGCCACGCTTGTCTAAGGCGTCTTGGCAGGTTTGACACATCGGTTATCTCGATGTGCAGGTTTCATCACGATGTTTTCCTTCATCGTTGTAAGCACTTGATATTGTAACAATATGTATATCAGGTCAGAAAACTGCCTAAGTGGTGCATGCGTTCCGGCCAGGATTCGAACCCGCGCCCGCAAAGCTTAGGACGCATGCGCTAGCCTTTACTCTACCACGACTTCTAAAATATATTACACAGCAGATAATTAAAAATCAGAGTGTAAATACTGCAAATGTAGAGATTTTATAACACATTTCTTTACTAGTAAGTACTCACATTTTACGTTACCATTTGATTTCCTTCCTCAAGGTCTTTGTTCTATTCAAACGCGTAAAATTGAAAATAAACGTTGTGGAATGGGGGTAATGGGTTCTTTTAATGAAGTTATGGTCCTGATGTCCTTTTTAATTTAGTCTACGTCTTATCTGGGAGCAATAGAATCTTATAGGCCATTAAGGTTAATATTTGAAATAATCGAGATAAAATTCAAATTGCTAATGATAAAATTGTATCTTTAATATATATTTGTATTTTTATAATACTGTATTATTATTATTATAAAACAATGGTTGCGTACGTGATGAATTCCGTAGAGGTGCCCAAGGTGCAATGTTTTTGAAATTGGGCTACATAACCCAGAAACAACAATTTAATTGAAAATAGCTTTTATTTTATTTTATTGCAGGATTTCAGCAGACAGGCAGACGGCCCACTTGATGGAAAGCGGTTACCATCGCCTATGGACATTTGCAACACCAAAGGTGCTACAAATGCGCTGCTGCTCTCTTAAGTGAGTCTGGAACCTGGTCACTAATGCCGGAACACAACTCAAAGTTGTTATGGCGGCATGCTCTAGACCAGGGGTGGTAGCCATCCAGTCGGGCAAATGCCCTACCACCTGGCTGTGGGTTGTTTAGTCGCCTCTTACGACAGGCCGCCCGGCCGCAGGAAATGGTATTCTTTCATCATTTCATTGAGCTTATAGCTCAAATATCTAAAATCTAAATTTGAACTATGTAATTCACAAGTACGTGTCTTTAATCTCGAATCTTATCGACGGCCTCTGTGGTTGAGCGGGCTAAATCGTTGCCGGCCTACCGCACTGCACGCAGAGACTCCGGGTTCGATTCCTGGTATAGTAAATTTCGGAAACGTATTTTCTCCGTTATTTACTATGGTCTGGGTGTCTGGGATCGGCCCCAGAGTAGTAGTACGTTGTATATTATCCATAACACAAGCGTAACTTGCTTAATTTGGGGATATATAATATGTGTGTTTGTCTGCCGATGACGATTATTATTATTATATTAATCTTTTTCTTTAGCAAATTTTTGTTTAGATAATGTTGCTTCTTCACAGTATATAAACTTATTATGATAACATTTGGTATATAGGGGTATGTACATAATGATACTATATATGAAAGGAATACGAATCTATACCATTTACAATACAAATAAATAAAATTTAAGTGTCTATCTATAATGCCAAAATAATAGCTTTTTACTAAATGCATATGAAAGTATATAAGGTACTTAAATCAATTTTTAAAATTTTTGTCTGTCTGTTTGTTCCGGCTAATCTCTGAAACGGCTGGATCGATTTTGATGGGTCTTAAACTAGCAGATAGCTGTTACAAGAAGTAACTTAGGCTATTTTGTCTTTAGAAAAAAAAAGGAAGGGCCACGCGCACGCCGCTGCCATCGCCGCACCGGAAGACAAATTAAATTAAATTCCACGCGGACGATGTCGCTGCTAACAAATAGTATAGGATATTTTTCATAGCATGTGGATTCGACATGTACGTGAGTGCAGCCGCAAAAAAAACTACTTACTTTTTTATCAAGGTTTACGTATTTCCACGATCTCGCCTGATGTTTTTTTTTATTGCTTGAAGTAGGCAAACAGGCAGACGGCTCACCTGATGGAAAGCGATTAAGCGGTGTAGCCAACGCGTTGCCGACCTCTAAAAAATTGTATAATACCCTTCTTAAAAAACCCCATATCGTAGCGCAAGGGGAAAACCGCGGCGGGAAGTTCCCTCCAAATCATTGTTGTACGCGGAATAAATGTTCTAGAGAATCGTTGCGTAGTTGAGCGTAGGAGCTCGAGGAAATGGGGATGAACAACCCCATGTAGAAGTGAGGCGTTGGAACTAGGGCAAACAATTCCTCGGAACACTCCCCGTTGTACAGGCGGTAAAATACGCAGAGAGACGTGAAGTCTCTCCGAAGGCTAAGCGATTCTAAACCCCTGTTAGTATGGGATCGTCGACAATACGAACGTCGCGATGCTGGATGGAGTCGAGGCCCGAGGGGGTCAGTCTGTTAAGCGAATATATCTGGTCGGGATGTACTTATCCTTATCTAAAAGGTATTTTTCAAGCGATACCTAAAGTCGCCCCGGTTGTAGGCGTCAAGAAATACAAATGTCGGCAATGAGTTTAATTGCTTTATTCATAACACAGTGTTCAGATTTATTGACGAAAAATTAAGATGCTTTTTAACATCGGATTAAGAATGAGGACAACGTCATTCATCTTAAATTACTCTATGGGCTTGTGTGGCCTGTTTCATTAAATCTCGGCGAAGACAATGGTCCACTTCCTTTGATGATTTCGTAATCCTATTATGTTATATAGTTATAGGTATACTGAAATATTTTAGTAGCTAAGTAATTCATAGGCTTTCAAAAGACTAGGACTCAATAGTATTACAAGTATATGTGTATTCAATTTACAAATAAATATAAGTATGTAAATTGAAAAAATTGGGTCGAGATCTACATATAATGCCTACCTACAAATTATTATAATGAAAGGTTCCTTAGGTACCTAATATGCCCTGTTTTTGTCATTTGTTTTCCTAAGTTTTACCAGTAAATTTATTCGTAACATATCTATATAGGCTCGTGAAACATTTCGGTTTCAAATTTAGTTGTTTTTGCTCTACTATTTTATTACCTTCCGTACTTGATTTGCATAGATACACAACAAAGTTCGACTGTTAATTTTGGCACTGCTTGCAAACTCCAGTAACACCCGTTACATGTTTATAAACATACAGAGTTCTGCAATGCCATTTGGTGGAACATTACTGGCGTTACATAATATACTACACACGATATGGCGTGGCTTATCTGTGTGCTTGTTTTATGTTAGTCTGTTTATAGACCGTCGTAAATGTTTGGTGAATCCCTTTGGAAGGTCGCGCCCGTCGTTGTATATACGTATGTACTATTCATCATATTTAAATCTCCTGCTGGGTAAAAATAGCTGCTTTCGCAGCTTCGTATTGCGAAATTACGAGTATAACTAGTGTTATAAATTATTTACAAAAAAGAGGGTAGTATAGCGGTGACATAGTTCGAGTAGCGTGATCGGAGTGGTGGCCGCGCGTTGCCGTACCTTCACTTCTTTCTGAACATCCTAGCGAGTCGACGTTGGTTACGCTTGTTATGAATGGCCAAATATTTACGTTGTTATCTTATACACTGGGTTTTTTGTGTTTATTATGTCTGTTTTTTACAATTTTTAATTATTTATTTATTATGCGACACATCGGTTATAATCTATAAGTGGCTGTTTTAAGGTCACTGATCACCTTACGACACGTTTAAAATCTATTTACAATGAGCAAGTTCTTTCAAGCACTATCGCTTTCAGAAATTCAGAAAACACGGTTTTTATGTTTCGGCTGCACTTTCTTTGTCATCACCATCGGCGCTCCGGCAGTTTAACTGTAAAATCTGAGTATTCGCGTGGGTTGGCTTTTTATACAAAAACTTAAATTAATATTCTTACTCACACCAACCAATTAAACACATGAAACACATCAAAAGAAACATAGGTATAATTTGCTAAGCCTCACAGACTATGTATACGCGACCGTTAGGCGCAGGAAAGAGACGGGTCGGACTGAGATAGATATAGTTTATTTTTAACCGTTATTAATTTGAAATTAAATAAATAAATTATAATTATAAGAATTGAATATAAAATGTAATAAGCCTTGACTCACTAGGAAATAAATGTTGTAGCGTTGTGCCTTTTATTGACCAGTAGGACCCTATTAGATCCCGGTAAATGAGACCGGGCTACAGGCGTGCAGAACGCCGCCTGGAGCCCGGGACTCAGCATGTAAAGGGAACCGGGTTACAGGCGTGCAGAACGCCGCCTGGAACCCGGGACCCAAAAGGGTAGCGGAAACCGGGCTACGGGACTGCAGAACGCAACCGGAGCCCGGGATCCGTGAGGTATGCCTGCACTACTGCCTACTCCGAACGCGAGTAGGCCATAATGATGGTGCAGGCAGAGGTCCGCGCTCGACAGCGCACGTTTTTGTAATGAGGTAATGGTAAGTTTTTATTGGACTTGACTTTATGTTGTTGGTCCGAAGACCTTACAACTTTACCGGGGTCTTTGGGGCGAGTGCCTTCGCGAAGCGAAGGCGCTCGAGCCCGGGGGGCAACTTGCTCGAGGGAGCTCCCTAAGGAGTTTTACCTCGGCTGGACTGTTGCCATGAATGGGGAATGAATTTAATGATGCCCACCATAGGGCGACACAAAATACTAATTGAGAACGGGCGACGGGTAATATAAAGCCCGAAGGGAAGGATCACGGCGGGCCGGGATCGGTGGTTTGCGGTGGCCTACGCTATATTACTGCCGTTTCGCAACGTGTTATGGCTGGGAGAGAAGAAACGGCGAAAGAAACTTCCCAGCAACACGCCTAGTCTATCCTGTGGGGTGAGCTATGTCTCCTAGCGTCCCTCGCAGGGACGTGGAGAGATCTTGATTGGCGGCGTCTGAGACGCCGCCGTCTGTGTCTGTCTGTCGGTGCCTGCCAGCCTACTGTTCTAACCGTGGGCGGACTGATCCGGGCCAGCCGTTTCGTAATAACGTCGACTCTGTCCGTCAGGACGTTACGCGGTCGTCGCACAAGAGCCTTTCGACGAGGCTTATAATCGGACGCGGACACGACGAGCGGATTTCGATGGTGCGGCGCGAGATCGAAATACTTACGCGAGAGCGACGTAATGTAGTTTTTGATGGAGGGAAGCTCCAGATCGCGGTGGAGGTCGACGTTACGCATATAGAGGGGAGCACCGACGGCTCTGCGCATGAATTTATTCTGCACGATTTGCAGTTTATCTAAAAGGGCAGGCTTGACATGGCCGAATACCACACTCGCGTATGTCATGATCGGGAGGATGCATGTTTTATACAGAGTAAGCTTGTGTCTGAGGGACATTTTGCTTCGTTTGTCTATCATGGGTGCTAAACGACCCATCACAAATCGCGCTCTATTTCGGACTATAGTGATATGCTCGTTGAAGCGCAAGTTCCGATCTAGGGTGACACCAAGATATTTGGTGTACTTTGCCCAGGGGATTTGTTGGTCATAGAGCGAAATGGTTTTTAGGCGAAGGCTAGCGCGTTTGGGGGAGCGAAGCGTGCCCGGGGAAAAGAACATTGCTGCGCTTTTCTCCGGGTTTACCTCTATCCTCCATTTGCGAAACCATTCGCCTAGTTCTGTGACAGCTGTCTGCAGCCGGATGCAAGCCATTTGTCGGTTTTGATCTGATGTATAGAGTGCGGTGTCATCCGCAAAGAGGGCCAACTCCACATCTGGAGTTTTTGGGATGTCGCTGGTGTACAGCGTGAAGAGTAGTGGCGACAGGGCCGAGCCCTGTGGTACACCGGCTGTGAGTGGGTGAGGGGACGAGCGCGTTCCCTCCACTCGAAAACGGAAGCTACGACCTAGGAGGAAGTCTCGCAAGATGAGCACGAGTCTGTCTGGCATACCGAACTGGTACAGCTTGTAAATCAAGCCGTTGTGCCAGACCTTGTCGAAGGCTTTTGCTACGTCTAGAAACAGTGCGGCTGTTCCTATAGGGCGGGGGCGATGGGCAAAGTGAGATAATATGTGCTCCGTGATGCGGTGCACCTGTTGGACGCATGAGTGTCTGGCACGGAAGCCAAATTGCTCATCGGGTATTAGATGTTTGCTGAAGGCAAAATCTCTAAGTCGAGAGAGGATGACCCTCTCGTAAAGCTTGCTGAGTGCGCTCAGTAGGCTGATTGGACGGTAGCTAGACGGTTTATTAGCCGGTTTTCCCGGCTTGTGAATACCGATGACATCTGCTTCCTTCCAGATCGCGGGAAAGGAGCAGTTTGTTATGGCGGCATTGAAGATGCTCACTAGAATTATAATTAGATGGGCGGGTAGGAGTTTTAAAACGCGATTGTTGATGCCATCGGTCCCTGGGGCCTTTCGCGGTTTGAGAGACTTGATCAGATCTTGCACTTCTTCGACCGTGACCGTGTCGAGTGTGGTTTCCGCTGGTAAGGAGGATCTACGTTCGACCTCGGAGTCTACCTCCGTCAGGTGTGACTGGTCGACGTTTTGCGTAGTGGGGGAGCATTGAAGCTCTAGACTCTGAGCAAGGCACTCGGCCTTCTCCTCGTCATCGAACGCCTCGGTGTTGTCGGCTCTTTCTAGCGCGGGTATGACAGTAAGGGTGTCTGATTTGAGAGCTCTAGCCAGCTTCCAGTATGCCTGGTGAGTTGGCTCGATATCCCTCAACGTTCTGTCCCAACGTTGTTCCCTGACTTCCCGGATACGTAGTTTGACCTCGCGCTCTAGTTCGCGGAGTCGGACTCTGTTATCCTCGGTGGGATATCTGTCGTGAGCTCTGGAGGCGGCTCTCTTTTCCCTCAGCAGTACCCTCACCTCGTCCGGCAGGCATAAGTGGCGGTCATCCTCCACTGGCACCTGCCTGGACGAGTTCCGCACTGCGGATTGAAGGTGGCTGGTGAGGGCCTCGATTGCCGTCTCCGTGTCATGGCGGGACACGATGTGGTCCGGGATGCGGTCCAGGTCTTGTGAGCTGGTTGCCTTGAGGAGGGTCTCAAGTCTCAACCAATCCACAGAGGTCCTAGTTTCAGATGTCTGGTCTGTCTGTGGTCCTAATCTGAGGATAACCGGACGATGGTCCGAGTCGATATCGTCCATCGTTTCGATCGAATGGAACTGAAGGGTTACGCCCCTCAGTAATGCTAGGTCGAGAGTGTTTGGGGTCCCCCAGTCGCGGTTGGGGGGGTATCTTGTGGGGGTCATGGGAGTTAGTATATCAAACAAAAGATTGTCTGATATATTTATTAGGGCTCTGCCATTGGGGTTAGTGGTATTGCAATTCCACTGCTCGTGTTTGCAATTCAGATCTCCGGCTATAATAACAGCCGGGCCTAAGTTGAATAGGGTTTCTAGGTCTTTCTTAATAAGGGTTTTTTGGCATGCGAGGTATGCTGAAACTATGACTAGAGGTTGGTGGCCAGTCATTGCTAGTCTGCAGGCGGATACCTCCATACCGTCTAGTGGGGGGGTGACTACAGGCATGCAGTGTAGGGATCTTCTGAAATAGATCAGGGTGCCGCCACCACGGCCTACCCTGTCATGTCTAGTGATCCGATAGTTAGAGATCTTTGGATCTCTATTACTCGGTTTCAGGAAGGTCTCCTGTACTAGTAGTATATCTACTTGATTGGTAACCAGGAAGTCATGGACCAAGTCGCGCTGGTTTCGAAGGCCATTGGCGTTATAAGTCGCCAGAGTCAATGAGCGTGGTTTATTTCTACCTACATGCGCCATTTGTTACCGGTAACAATAATTTGACTAGGTTGTTTAGTTACAACGATCTAAGTATTTGGAGGAGGTACGCGTGATCCATTTCGATCACGAGTTGATCCCGGAGGGAGGGTTGTGTTGACTCTGAAACTTGCCTCAGTTTCCGAGCCAAGAGTTGGACCTCTTGCAGGTCGAAGGGCAAGTTCTTGGCGAATTTAGTCGCCAAAGCTAAGTCCTCCGCTATAGAGTGGTGGGCCGATGGCCCTGAAGGTCCCTTAGAAATGGGGGCGAGGGCGGGGGCGGGGGTGGCCGAGGGTAGGCCGGCCATAACTGGGGCACGCGTCCTTAGCGGAGGGAACGCTTCCGTCGTGGGAAGACCCGTCCAGTGGTTTACCACTGGGGGGGGGGGCCGCCACGAATGCGGGTTTGTTCGGCACTTTTCTAGTGCCTTTTTGGGCATTGCCCTTTCCGACCTTACGTTTGGGTCGGGGGGCGGCAGGGCAGCCTCTGTAGTTAGCGGGGTGACCCGCTTGGCCGCAGAGGATGCAGCTCGGTGGCTCCGGGGAGTCCCGGGTGCGAGTGCACTCCGAGGTCCCGTGGTCGCCCAGGCACTTGACGCACCTGGGACGGGATTGACAATGTAGGGCAGAGTGCCCATAAAGTTGGCAGCGATGACACTGCCGCAGTGTATGTTTTTCGTGTGGACGTTCCACACGAAGGCCAGAGAGGCCACAGACCTTCTCAAGATCGAAGATCTTTTTCCCCTCTGGGGAGAGGTCGAGGACAACCAATACTAGGTTTAGAGGGGACTTTGTGGCGTCGCCTCTGTGCATACGGTGCACTTCGTGCACTGGTAGGGCTTGGGACTTAAGGTCCTCTAGAATATAGGAACTTTCAATTTCCTGAGGAAGTCCGCGGATTACAGCCCGAAGGCGTTTTTCTTCTGGCAGGGCGTAAGTGTAGTAACCGATTTTACGGTCACATAATAAAGTAGTTAGGGCGCGGTGGTCACTTGAAGACGTGACCATAACTTTGATGCCGTGTTGAGTATCACGGGCTTCCTTTATGGAGATTGCCTTACCTGGCAGTTCTTTAGCGAGTTGAAGCCAATGGGCTTTCTCGCGGATGGTCAGGGGTGGCGGCGGGCGTTGTGAAGGTGGCCCAGGGCGGCTGGAAGGTGCCGCTGTCGGTGTTGTGCCCGCTGTTGGGGCGGGGTTGGGGGGGACCTCCCTCTGGGTCTTACGTTTTTTAGTACGATTAACGGTTATAAAACCGTCATCGTCTTCGCGGTCTAAGGGGATGTTCGCGGGGGGCGCGACATCCATAGGAGTAATTTCATCGGCCGGTGGAAGAGGGGCATCCCTGAGGTTTTGCGGACCTTCAGAGGATAAATCGATTTCTCGACGAGAGTCGATTACGCGATGGATGGGCGAACGTGAACGCGATGTCGTCGAACTCGCAGAGCTCGAACGCGGTTTTGTCGATGCGGAACCGCGAGAAAACGAGGCGCGCGACTTTGGTGCCACACGATGGGCATCGTTGAGCGGGGGTGCGGGCGGCGGGCGCACTGGTAACGCGCTAACAAAAACCATGGGTCACAACTGTGTAAGGACCCTCGAAATGTACTAAGATCTAGGGTGTACCAAAATGTATAATAGTGGTAAGTTAACATAAGGCTTAATGTATGTAAAATTAAGGAAATAAAGTAAAGGGGGTGTTACGACGAAGCGAGGGGTCGGCGGAGGTAGCCTCTATAAATATAGGACGCCTTTGGGGCGCATTTTTGTAGTTCGTGAGTAGTTCGTTTAGTTCGTTCGCAGTTCATAAGAAGAAGCTCCCTCCCGCCAACGCCAACGAAGTCGAAGCCTCCCGTAGCATCGTTTTCGGTTGTTTTCATTTCGGAAAATCGGTTACCCGAACCAGCGACCAACCCTCTACAGTCCTACAGTCCACTGCAACACCAACATCGTCTGGTCAGCTTCGAGCCGTATTGGAAGAACTGAAGTATGCCGAATACGAGAAGCAGAATCGAAAAGGACGCTGCGCAGGCGAACAAGAAGAGTGCGACAGAGGTAGCAACAACCTCAACGACAACTGGCAGTGTCACGGCGGAATCCGGAACAGAGACTAGCTCAGTAAAAGCAACGACCGTAAAAGCAACGACAGTAAAAGCAACTGCCGTAAAAGCAACGCCAACGGCGTCGGCAACGACAGTAAAAGCAACAATGCCGGTCTCTGTTACGGATTTGCAGCCACAACCACCGCCAGTTTTACGCGAAATACTTCGCAGAAAAGAATGCACTCTAGAAGAAACTTCAAGACCGCAGTCACTACGCTCCACGACTTCCCGCAGACGACTTGCCGAGCTGGAAGCCAAAGAGAGACTAGCCGCATTGAAGTTGAAACAGTTGGAGGCAGCCGTTGAACTCGAACAAGCGAGAATAAATAGGCTACAAGCCGAATCATCGGACGATGATGACGTCATCGAAGAAAGCGAACTACCATCAAGAAGAGTAGACATGTGGTTCGAGAGACTGCCGCAAACGCAGGAACCACATGCCACAGAACCCCCCCCCCCGCCCCAGCGACGTTAGCCAGCGATATAGGGAGAATGAATGAACGGGGACAGGGCGTCCACGTCGGAAATATGGCACGCGGACAACGGGTCTCAGAACGAGGCCCGCCTGCACGTTCAAACGTCATGGATGTGACGTCACTGGCAGAAGCGATCACTGAAGCGGCGCGAACGAGCACAAGACAGGCGCAGCGATACATGCAAGAACTCCCGACTTTTAATGGAAATAGTGGCGAATGGCTGTCCTTCCAGGCAGCCTTTCGGGAATCGGGAGGGAGCTTCTCAGCAGGGGAGAACGTCGCGCGCCTACGTAGAAGCCTAAGGGGAGCCGCACTGGAGGCCGTCAGTGCCCTGCTGATTACCCAGACGGGGCCTGAAGATATTTTGAAGGCATTGGAAAGAAGGTTCGGCCGTCCAGATGCCCTTGTGCTGGGAGAAATGGAGAAAATGAAGACATGGACACGAGTCACCGACAGCCCTCGGGACTTGTGCCTATTTGCCAACAAGATGGCAAACCTAGTAGCAACAATTGAAGTATTGAACAAGCCGCAGTATTTACATAGCCCAGAGATGCTACGCGCGGCAGTGGAGAAGCTGACTCCAATCGTAAGGAACAAGTGGTACGACTATGCAGCTATGAAGACCGAAGGGGTTCCGGAACTTAAGAAACTTGCGAGCTTCCTGAATGAAGAGGCAGACAAGTGCGCCGCGTATGCACCGATCGAACGCGAGAGCGAGATGGCACGATCGAAAAGGAGGACGGAGCACATACACATAGTGAACAACGACAGTGAACGCGTGAATATGAGAAAAAGTGAACCGTGCCCAGTCTGCAAACGCGATCATAAACTTAGCGATTGCCGCAAGTTCGTCGGTGCGGATGTGAGCGCGCGGTGGGACTTAGCCAAAAAGTGTAAAGTGTGCTTCCGCTGCCTGCGAAGTAGGCATCGACGTTCTTCGTGCCGCGCCCCGCCGTGTGGGGTGGAAAGGTGTACGCTACACCACCACCGCTTGCTGCATCACCAAAGGAGACCTGAAGTTAACGAGGTAAGTCCAAGTGCAGTGAGTGTGACGTCAGAACCGGCGGGAGAAGTGTTAGCGTCCGCGATCAACAGCGTTATCAATGATGGAAGAAACAAACGACGTGCCTATCTGAAGGTGGCCCCGGTCGCTATAACCGGACCGAGGGGCAGTCGTCACACCTACGCACTATTGGACGAAGGCAGCACCGTGACCATTATTGATGCGCAGCTGGCCGAGCAACTGGGACTTAGCGGACCACGGGATCCCATGAAGATGCAGGGAGTCAACGGTGAAGAATCATCGCATGACTACAGCATGCGAGTGTCCGCCAGGATAAGAGGCTCATATGAAACAGAAGAACACACACTGAGGGACGCTCGCACAATAAAGAACATGAGCTTCTTCAGCCAGACCGTTCATCGGAGCGATGTGCAGGGCTGTGCACATCTGCAGGAGATAGAAAATGTACTCATCTATGAAAAAGCTACACCGAAGATACTAATCGGCCAAGATAATTGGGAGCTGATTATTTCAAATGAAGTACGTAAAGGCCCGCGTCACCAACCGGTCGCCTCTCGTACGCAGCTGGGTTGGGTGCTGCACGGCTGCCGCACCTCAACCACATCGCCGGTCGTGTTCTGCTCACACTTGAGCATGATGGAAGAAGACCACGACCCGCTTGAAGAAATTATGAAAAAATATTTCGCGTTGGAATCACTGGGAATCGAACCCAGAACGCAGGTTAGCGATCCGCAACAACGCGCCTTGGAAATATTAGAAAAGAAAACTCGTCGTTTGGAAAATGGACAATTTGAAACGGGACTTTTATGGAAAGATGAAAGTTCACCTATGCCAAATAATTATGAAAATGCATTGAAGAGACTTCAGAACTTAGAAAAAAAATTGGATCGCGATGAAGAGCTTAAAGCGAAGTATGAAGAGAGAATTGAAAATTTAATGTTGTCAGGCTACGCCGAGCGCGCCTCCACTCCCCCCACCAGCGGGAGGACGTGGTATCTTCCCCACTTCGCCGTCGTGAATCCAGACAAGGAGAAAATAAGGGTGGTCCACGACGCAGCCGCCAAGTATCATGGCAGAAGTCTGAACGATATGTTGCTGCCTGGACCCGACCTTCTTCGATCACTACCGGGAGTCATCATGAAGTACCGGCAGTATCCAGTGGCAGTGTCTGCCGACATAAAGGAAATGTTCATGCAAGTGAAGATCATAGAAGCCGACAGGGATGCATTACGCTTTCTGTGGCGTGGCAACCGCCGCGATAGCGAGCCTCCAGAGGAATATAGAATGACGTCGCTCATCTTTGGTGCAACGTCTTCGCCTTGCGTAGCCTTGTACGTGAAAAACAAGAACGCAAGGGAATTTGAAAATGAAGACAGAGAAGCGGCGAGGGCAATAGTGGTCAATCATTACATGGACGACTATCTGCAAAGCCTTCAAACAGTTGAAGAAGCCAGGAAAATGACAGCTGCCGTTGACAACATACAGCGGCGAGCGGGTTTCCAACTACGAGGGTGGACCTCCAATTATAAGGAGGCGATTTCAAGCTTCGCGCCATCCGGTCAAACCACCGTTGAAATCGGCGGGAGCGAAAAAGAAAATAACGTTGAAAGAAAATTCAAGAAAATCAACGGGAAAATGTTAATGTTGTCTGAGCGTAAACTCATTGCGCTCGCACAACGCGAATCGTTCGGCGATAAACCGCTCGATACGATACGTCGACGTCATAACAAGGGAGAGCTCGCCGGTTTAACTATAGAAACCGACGAACATAACATATTGCGGCTGCGAGGAAGAATCGACGAGGCGCAAGAAATAAGCTACGAGATGGCCAATCCTGCCATCTTAGACGGGAAACATAAATACACAAAGTTGTACATACAACATGTACACGAGAAACTACACCATGGTGGCGTCGAGATGGTGGTCAACGAGCTACGACAGCGGCTGTGGGTTATGAAGATACGGCCCTCAGTCAAAGCAGTGTTGAGGAACTGCCTCCAATGCCGACTGAGGAGGGCCCAGCCAGCGAGTCCATCGACGGGGAGCCTGCCTGCAGCTCGCCTGGCGCATCACTCGCGCCCCTTCACCTTCACGGGCGTAGACTACTTTGGCCCACTGGAGGTGACCGTGGGCCGTCACCGGGAGAAGAGATATGTGGCGTTATTCACATGTATGACGTCACGGGCACTACACCTCGAGGTCGTCGCGTCGCTGAGTGCTGACTCAGCCATCAACGCGCTGCGCCGCTTCATAGCGCGGCGCGGCGTCCCCACCGAACTCTGGAGCGACAACGCTACGTGTTTCCGCTCGGCCGACCGCGAACTCGCGGAGGCTGGGCGCGCCGTCGAAGAGGAAGCGTCGCGCCGGCAGATCGCCTGGCGGTTCTTACCGCCGGCGGCACCCTTCATGGCCGGCGCCTGGGAGCGCATGGTGCGCACCGTCAAAGAGGCGTTGCGCGTCACCCTGCGCGAGCAGCGCCCGAGCGATGAGACGCTCGCCACACTGCTCGCCGAAGTCGAAGCCACCGTGAACTCGCGGCCGCTCACTCATGTGGCCGTGGGTCCCGACGAGCCCCCAGCCATCACGCCGAACCTGCTACTCCTGGGGCCGAACTGCCACATGCCGGCCCCCGGGAACTTCGAGGCCAGCGACGTGACTGCGCGCGCGCACTGGAGACGCGCGCAGTACCTCGCCGATGTCTTCTGGCGACGGTGGGTGCGGGAGTACCTGCCGCTACTACAATACCGGCGGGAGCCCTACGCAAGTGGTGACAACCCTAAGGTAGGCGATTTGGTTATTATTTGCGACCCAAATCTGCCCCGTAACACATGGCCCCGAGGACGAGTGACTGCAGTGCATCCCGGCAGAGACGGCGAGGTTCGAGTCCTGGACGTGACGACGGCCAGCGGACGAGTGCTGAGGCGGCCTACCAAGAGAGTCGTCGTGCTGCCCATAGGAGAATCGCGAGACGCGACGGCGGGAGAATGTTGACGACGACAAACACAATGTATGAAACTCACCGACCCGTCTCAATAGGCGATAAGAACATAGGTATAATTTGCTAAGCCTCACAGACTATGTATACGCGACCGTTAGGCGCAGGAAAGAGACGGGTCGGACTGAGATAGATATAGTTTATTTTTAACCGTTATTAATTTGAAATTAAATAAATAAATTATAATTATAAGAATTGAATATAAAATGTAATAAGCCTTAACTCACTAGGAAATAAATGTTGTAGCGTTGTGCCTTTTATTGACCAGTAGGACCCTATTAGATCCCGGTAAATGAGACCGGGCTACAGGCGTGCAGAACGCCGCCTGGAGCCCGGGACTCAGCATGTAAAGGGAACCGGGTTACAGGCGTGCAGAACGCCGCCTGGAACCCGGGACCCAAAAGGGTAGCGGAAACCGGGCTACGGGACTGCAGAACGCAACCGGAGCCCGGGATCCGTGAGGTATGCCTGCACTACTGCCTACTCCGAACGCGAGTAGGCCATAATGATGGTGCAGGCAGAGGTCCGCGCTCGACAGCGCACGTTTTTGTAATGAGGTAATGGTAAGGGCGCTCAGCGCTTTATATTTATACTAATGAAGCGGGGGGCGAGGTAAACGCCCATTACGACGTCCCGCTAACAAAAACCATGGGTCACAACTGTGTAAGGACCCTCGAAATGTACTAAGATCTAGGGTGTACCAAAATGTATAATAGTGGTAAGTTAACATAAGGCTTAATGTATGTAAAATTAAGGAAATAAAGTAAAGGGGGTGTTACGACGAAGCGAGGGGTCGGCGGAGGTAGCCTCTATAAATATAGGACGCCTTTGGGGCGCATTTTTGTTTTGAGTAGTTCGTAGTTCGTGAGTAGTTCGTGAGTAGTTCGTTTAGTTCGTTCGCAGTTCATAAGAAGAAGCTCCCTCCCGCCAACGCCAACGACCATTTGGTGGACCGTCTGGCACTTTAAGTACCTGAAAAGAAAATATAAAAATAATAAATAATATATTTATGATGCCATATGCCTTATGCCATGCAATAGGAGCTATTGTCTCTTATTAACGTGGCCCATCAAGGCGCGGAGCGTCAATAATTATTGAAAACCACCATTCGAATAGCCATGATGCCTATTTATTATACCTACCCGTTCAGTCACGATCGGCCCAACAAACTCAAGGTTCGAGCTAAATGGATAACCAGAAACGCAATTATGCTACGCCAGTTTTATTACAAAAAACCCTATAGATAAAGCTCGGTGTGTACTTTGATGAATCATCAAATCATGAACACATTCGATAACTCTGTTCTGTTTTTACCACTGTAACAATTATTGTTTCTTTTTTTAAGGTTAACTAGTTAAATGGCAAGAACGGAATCCTCATTAAGACAGACAGACGAAGAGACATGATCTATACCTATAAATAATCGAAGAATTTGTCTGTGATTCCACAATCAATCCTAAAATTTAATTTTTGTTTATATGATGCCTCATTATGAATGGCCCTTTTTGGAATTTTTGTCTTTGGTGATCTGAAATCTTATCTAGTGTAGACTCCGAAACGACTTAACGAAGTTCAATAAAAATTGCAGGGATTAAAACAGGAAGGAAGAGTAGAACGTCTTAATCTTTCGTATATATTTTATTTCGATATCTTGCAGAGTATAGAAGATATGAATATCAAGTTCAGGTCCTGCGAGATAGAAGTGGCAGGTACAGCTAGTTTTCAATCATTATAATCCTACAAGTGCTTCTTAAAAAGTCCGCTAGACACTTGTTTAAAGAAATTAGCGTCAAAAAATAAGTGTATTATCAATGGTAGAGTTTGTGCCGGTAGACCGCGACGTACACACCATGATCAAATGGCTGAAGTGTTAAGAAATGTCAGGTAAAAAACAACTCAAATAAACGTGCATGTAAGAAGAGATTAATGAAAGTAGATGAAGCGAAAGTAGTTTGTCAGGATCGTCGCAGGTGAAGATCCACCGTCTCTGCCTAACCCCGTGGGAAACAAGCGTAATAATATGTATGTATGTGTGTATAAACTTAGTCTTAAAAAGTCTATATTTGAAATTGAATCAATCAAAACAGTCCAATGTGCAGATAGTGTTATAAATAAGTCAAAGTATTCAAACGATACGTGTAGACACTAACAGAAGTTGCATTCACATCTCAATTGAAAGCACTTATTGTTCGTCTTTGTAAATCAAGGAACATTCATTTAAAAAGCCATTTTAGTTTTGCCTACCAGACACGGATCGTCTCAAACGCGAAAGTTGAAACGTCACTATGGATAATGGTTTGTTACTTCTTCACGGCCTTGGGAATGAACAGACTGTCATCGATTTTGGTATGTACGTAGTTTGTGTAACGGGAATGGATATAGAATAGGTACTTTTTATCCCGGATTATTATGGGATAGTTTTCGGAAAACAGGTCAAGAATACGGATGAGGGATAAATTATCATGAAATATTACTTTCGATAACGGAGTTGAATATAGGATAATGTTTAAGTCTGAAAACGAGATAGTTGTTATGCGATACGTATCATGAGTGAAACTATTGTAAGTTTGTGTATTTTTTAACTCGTTTGTTTGTTAATTCAGTTTTGATTTAGTATTAATTTCTCATGAAATTAAGTAATTAGATTTAACTCGCAAAGTAGTTAACATCCAGTGTGTATGGAAAGAGTGAAATATATACCTATACTGACGTTAGTAATATCTTGATTTAAATGACGTCAGGTCTATTGATGCAATATTAAAATCAATGCATAATATTCTAGATTATTATTATCAAAGTTGGATATTAAAATGTGCACGTGACGAAATATTGAATCTTATTGGGACCGTGTTGTGACCTCTGAGTAAAAGTCATACCGATTCAAATCAATTACGAAAAGTGGCCACGATCGCTTGTCCTGTCCATCAATTGCATTTGATAGTGTGAATATTTTTAAAAGCAAATGTTAACGAGATGATTGATGTATGACTGTTAATTTTGATGACGTTTGATGTTATCTTTGGTGTAGTATTGTCATCAATAGGTTTAATTTATTCATTCGAATACGACTAAAGATAATATCATCCCATAGAAGTAACTTATATGAATATTAAAGGAGACTGATATGCTTTCATATTTATCGCAACCTTAAATTACAGAGACCTGAATCAAAATTTTGAGTCATTGAATTTAAATATCTATTACATAAAAATAAGGTACAAAATTAAATAACTTGATATTTTTATTTAGGTCTCTATAATTCTAAGGGTGCAATATGTTCTTGTGTCCCAGATTGTAAAAAGAGGAGTGATTTTAAGATTTCTTTTATTACTTATGTTGATATTTTTTTGAACTGTAGTGGGTTGTTATTTTGAATTAATTAATCATGTCATGAGAGTTTATGTTATTAATTGTTGAAATTCGTTTCATTTCAGTGCAGTTGAAACTAATTTCGGTGACTTTTATAATTTTAAGATCAGAATTGTACTGCGTCTATACAGATAAATAACATAGAAGTGTATGTTTGTAATGTCAAAGTAAATGTGTGAAAAATGCAGGGGGCGATAATTCGGATCAGGAGATGCCGAAAATGCATTTTTTGCAATTTGTCCACCTGAATTTTCTGGCTAATCTCTGAAGTGGCTGGACCGATTTTGATGGGACATTCACTAGCAGATCGCTTATGTTATGCGGGCACAACTAGTTCGATAAATAAAATATAAATAACAATACACCTTTAAATAAAACGACCGTGCATACTTGTTCAAATAAATAGTCTTTTCTCTAAGTTTTACCAAGCTAATCGTGAAATATTATTCTTAAACAATTACGTTGAACCTATTTCATAAATTATAATGTGACCTGAAACCTATTGCAACAAGCCGGTTACACTATTTAACTTACCGTAATTACGCGCAGCTTGAGAAAATTGCCGAGCTGAGACAATTAATCAAAACTGTCTCTAAATTTGCTTAAGGAATATTCTTATAGCGTAAAACTTCAAAAGGAAAGCGACCGTTGTATCTTGTTGTCTTTCTTGTATTCTCTGGCATTACTTCATAGCTTTGGCTTCCATCTAATAACATGGTATTATAACAATTGCTCTTTATTTTTCGAGAAAGAATTGCGCTTTTTCGGACCAGACTCTAATTTTAATGTGTGTTGTTCAATAGTCGAATCTCTTTGTCCTATATGACACCCGCATAAGTTGGTTTAGTGTAATATAATTCTTGATTATTTTTCAACTTTCTCTTCCGTTATGCACGTTATGAACCAATCGTGACTATGGAGTTTTTTTCCTAATTGGCTTATACAGGCATTGAAGATATTAAGGCCTCGAGGGTAAACCACCTTACTCCGGCTGCAACTTGCAGATGACTATCCGCCAGTAATTCGATAGATAGCAACATGTGCTACAATAAATACTAACATTACTTATATAATAAACATCGAAATGTGTGCTGGGACACATAGTAGAAGTGCAACTTCAACGGACAAGTGGAACAACGAATGTCAACGGATAAGTAGCAAAACGAATTGCAACAAAATTTTAACTTGAAGTTTTATGGGCAGATAGTTAATGTACTTGTCCAATTTGAAAACCTGCCCGTAAAACTTCAAGTTAAAATTTTGTTACGATTCGTTTTGCCACTTATCCGTTGCCCTTTGTTTTTCCACTTGTCCCTTGAAGTTTACACTTCTACTATGTGTCCCAGCACACATTTTGATTTTTCGCAGGTTTACTGAAAATTATGAATATAGAAGTTTCACTTTAAAAAAAAAAAGCTGAAATACCATCTTACTTTTAAAACAATTATAGTAGAAGTAATTATATTTATTATTCATACAAGACAAATAATGCGCTATCTGACTCCTTTTAATTGTAAAAAAATATGACGTAATAATTTTGTACACTTATGCAAAATCTATAAGGTCGCGACGTATCGTAAGAAGATAAAAGTGCCAAAATAATCTGGCTGTCATCTACCCTAGTCTCCGTGTTAATTATTTAATAGAGAAGAAGAAAAATATTTAATACGGAACCATGCCTTTTATGTGACTGTCATCCCATGTTAAACCCTCCATACATTTCTTGTTATATTCCTTCTCTTTCTGTGTTACTATATGTATGTATATCTATCCCTGTCCCTCAAACTCGTATTAGCAAGAAGATGTCGCCCCCGTTCCGACCAACGCGAAGCCTAAAAGACACGTGTTCTGCAATTTGCAAGTGCAGTGGGTTTTGCTTAAACAAACAAATTAAATGGCGGCCGTCCTGCGAAGTGTTAAGTGAAATTAAAATTATTTCCGTCTGTTATACTTCTGGTGCGAAGCGGACGTTCTCGTCGACGAGGATTTGAGCAAGTCTATATAATTAGTACAATTATTTATCACTACTTCCAGAACATTACAGAAAGACTGAAGACAACAAAATTAAATTATTGCTTTGCAACAACCAGAATCTATTTATCTTCAGCGGCTTCGTGTGTATGGATTATCCAGGTTTTTTTTAACCTTCGCATGCCGCACACACACTCCACATAGAAGTTGTTATCCTGCAGCTCACGTTAGCCAATCTACAGCGTTCGGTAGCCTTGCGGGCTTTTTCTTTTGTTCGCATGTGGCTTACTTGAGCAGTCGTTTGCGTTTCATGGTCGTTACGGACTTCAAGTGACTATAATTAAGTCATTGCTGGTGGCATGTCATCTCCCCTATTCTCTCTTCGCTGAAATTTTGAAATGTCCTATTTCGTACTAGAACTTATAAATCCTTACGTATTCAGTAATATCCATATGTCGCCTATGAAAGTAAAGCTGAATTGGTTTGTACGCTAATATGCTCTATTTCCTCTCGTTTGATAGCACATAGATATAATTAAATTTCATTAAACTTGTAGATGCTTTAGAAGCCGCAAATGAACGTAGAATAGTTTTTATTCTAGAAAACGCAACAATTCCTGCGGGATTTGAAGAAATTAATGCAAGCGGGGTAGAGTTTGCAAGCCTTTTGTAAGAACTAATTGAGAATAACGCATGGTGATGAACTCGATCCAATTCCTTCATAAATACTGTTTTAGTACATAAATAAAAATATTCTATAAAGGTCCTATTAATAAATTTATTACACTAACAGGCATTTTACAAATGACACAGGGACTATCGGGAATAAATCGTGCTTCCGTTGATTGTATACGGTCTCTTCCTCGGAAACAATCGCCGGAATAGCATCACCATATTGTTTCTATATCCTGTACCTAATTTAATTCCCTTTTCGTTAATTTACATCGAAATTACGTCTAAGAGATTTGTATCAAAACGTCTGTGTACAACATGGGACTAACTGCGATGTTCTAAATTAAGTTATCTTTATACTGTTAATGTTTGTCTGAAGTTAAAAGAAAAGACGGACTGCCAGATAATAAGTGATTACAATTGCCCATGGTCTACTAACACAAGGAAAACATGTGTTACCTACCCCATCGGGCTTGAATATCTTTTTACGTAGAATTTGAAGAGCTCCATTGTGACGCTTTGTGAAAATCGCGCAGGAGATTATATTCCACAGTTTGCACACATACAACTAATAGAAGCGAGGGCCTCGTGCGGTGGGCATGTGTCAAGCATCCAGAAAGTGTATATAAAGTCCCAGCCGTTAATGTTTTTTTTCCAAAATTAGACTAGGAAGCAAACGCGTTTCCCCATAAATGTCAATACCATTTGACATAAGAGGTCATTGATCACCAAGAGGAAACGGATATGGTTCTTTTCCTTACGTCTCTGTATTTGGAAGTCGATCGATAAACATTTGCATACGAAGTGCTTTGAACCTGATATAGTAACGTATTCAAGGTTCATTAGAATTATATACTTAACTATATACACTGTCTCTGCTAGCTTACCTTAAATAAAAGAATATACACGATCATTAAGCAGTTCTTATTGATGCAAAGTCTGCAAAGTGTACGTTACACTAATAACAATCCATCCACATCATAAAATCAAAGTCACTGCAAAAAAAAATGAGAAAACAAGGTTTCCGTAAACACAATACTAGTCACAAACAGACAATAAGAATGTTTAGTATGACATTTTAGTTTGTTTTTGTCTTACAATTTGTGATCATGCAATATTTGAATATACGCCGTGTCCATACTCGAAATAAAGCGTACGGGAAGTAAATACACGTAATGATGACTTATAGGTCAAGGCACAAAATAATGTTGTTGCGATTACATCTTTACAGTTGCACTGAGGTTGTTTTGCGCTTTGTTTGATCAGTTTTTGTGTTCCTAATAACGTCGGTTTGGATTTTTTTTATGTAAAGATAAATATTAGTGTAAATCACAGATTAAAGAAATCTATTTCTTTAATCTCTGATTTTTACTAATTGTACACTAGTGCAAAAAATTAAATTATCGAAAATTACCTCGATACGGCCATTTTTAACAAAGATACAGTCATCTCATCTCGTAAACGTTAGTGATAGTATAACCTATTTCATCAGGATTATTAAATACTAGCTATGCCCGCGACGTCATCCGCGTGGAATTTGCTTTCAAAACCCCCCGATTTTGAAACATTCTTTATTGGTGCTCCGCTCCTATTGGTCTTAGCGTGATGATATATCACCTTATATGTCTTATAGCCTTCCTCGATAAATGGGCTATCTAATACTGAAAGAATTTTTCAAATCAGACCAGTACTTCCTGAGATTAGTGCGTTCAATCAAACAAACATACAAACAAACAAACTCTTCAGCTCTTTATATATTAGTATAAGATTATTAATGTTATTATGGCTGCAAACAGTAAACTAGGATACATTGACGTCAACAACAAATTTCGGAAACAGCTTTGATTTTATAAGGCTTAAAATAATACAGAAATTGTTTTCATTCGCTCTTGGCTGAACAGTCATGCAAAATATTAAATAACTTACATTCTCCTCGTGAAACAAGATATTAAAATTGTTTACAAAAAAACTAAATCCAAATAGCCATTTTCACGTTAGTACGGAGTTAAGATTATATTAAATGTACTTATTGGCTTTCAACCTTCGTCCGTACGTATATAAGAAATTGCTTCGCCTGTTTTTTTTTTAACAACTCTACGGACTCGAGTTCCGTACCCTTTTTTTTACAATTAAATTTATGAAGAAATTAAGGAATTGTACACGCTTATTTGTTACTCTGTTATTGTGTGTGACATTTAATGATTGTATGTTTGTGTTGCTAAAAATACTTTTAAAAGTATTCCTACAAATCGATCTACAGGTAGCGACAAAAGTGAAGTGTCTATGTGATTAAAAAATAATTTCCAAAATTTAAGTGAAAACTGATATTTAAACGATACCTAATAGGTTCCCGTTTTTCTAGAATTTTTGACTCTCAGTCTATCTAAGACTTAGTCTGATAGCCGGTTCCTATATCTTGCCGACTTTTGATTTGCCTTGCTATCAGTGAAAATTTGTCATAAGCTCCATACAAGTAACGTCAAAATTCAACCGATGGAAGGGCAAGTGAATGAATAGTAAGATAAAGGAACCGGCCATTAGATAAATAATTCGACTAATTTTAATGAAAGATTTAATGACTTAAAAAGATATTTTATCCTTTACTACTTCAACGTCAACAAAGTGTCTTCCCATTAATGGAGATAATAAGAAACATGTTTTTAGATACATTCTTGGTATTAATAATTACATCTATCATTTTAGGTAATATTTAATTTATTCTTATCTATTAGATTGTAATTCTAATGTTGTAATCTTTAAAATACATTATTTAGTACAAGATAAACAGAAATTAGTTAAAATAATAACTTTAAAATTTAAACTTTATTTTATTAGTTAACTTATTCATGGTGCTCCTTTACCTACCTCAGCGGAACAATGAACATACATTTATGTATTTGCTTTGTAGTGTTACAGCCGTTCCGATTCAGCTAACAACCGGGCTAAGCGTACCACCATTTTAGGCCGTGTTGCCGACTTAGCCAACTTTGCGTAAATACCTCTCAAAGGGAACTTGTTAGTAATTACACGGATGGTTGGTGACCTTGCGCGTCCTTTGCCTGCTTTCATAATTAGTTTCCCTATATCAAGTTGTAGGTGACAAAACTGGTGACTCCTTGTTGGGAAGAACGTGCGGTCGTACCAGTTTTTTTTTCTAGATATCCAGGTCGAAGTATACTAAGTTGCATTTCATTTGAACATTAGGCGACCATGTACTTCGTTTTAAAATTAATTCTTGAATATTTTATATCTAATGCTGATATTAGACGGATTAAACAAATTGAATCGATTTTGGTTGAAAGGTACACGACTGACAGAATACGACGATGTTCAGTGACATTGATTGATTCAAGTTATGTTTATATGGATAGCTGTGGTTGGTTCATCGAAGTTAAAAGCCAGAAATGGACCGTCTCATATGACTTTAATATATAAGATTGAAATCCTATAACACATGATATGGTTGTGAACAATTGATGTTGGGCCTTGCAATCTAATAAACAATTTGCGTGTGCAAATGGCAATGTATTCTTGATGCCTTGTAATATTGTTTATAATTACATTCTAAAGGCTTAAATCAGCCGCTCTTGGAGAACCGCTGGTCTAAGATATTGCACAAAGTTCTACTTTATTTTGATATATGTCACGGTCGTAATAAGAATTGCCAAGGCAACAAATAAAAAGGGATAAACATCCAAAGAAAATCACTTACACGTAGTATTATATCTATTAGTATGAATAGAGACTGCATATACTACCACTTTGTTTGTAGTGTTTGTACAATAACATAAAAACTTGTGCTGTTATGGAGTCTCAGTAAAGATGCTCTATCGATTGGCGACACCTTAGTATTTAAATGGGATTGTACACAGAGCACTTCAAGAAAAGCCAAACTACTTTTCGGAAAATAAAAAACAGGTACAAAGGCGCAGCGATGACGTTTTAGATTGAGGACTGGAGGGTAAAGCCAATACCTTTACGTCGCAGGGTATGACTGGAGGTGTGACATCCTTGAAAATTGTATCCAAAAGGATAGATGTCTTCGAAATTCAGAAATGGAATGGATGTATCTCCCTTTTCCTATTGCTGCATCTGGAATAATCTTAGTAACCGTGTCACGCAGATATAGCGATGCGTTTTACGCGTTATTTATGATGATGCATTGTTATTAATTTTTAAAGACCTTAAACATTGACAGATAACGTATGTATAACTATCCACTAATGTTTTTCTTTTATTATTGCTGTGTAGCCCAGCTGACAGGCTTACGGCCCAACTGTGATGGAAAGTGGTTACTGTCGCCTATGGACATTAGGAATACCAGAGGTGCTGCTAATGTGCTGCCGGCCTTGAAGAAGAAACTGGAACCTGACCACTGATGCTGGAACACAACTCAAAGTTATTATGGCGGCATACTTTAGCCCAAGGGTGGTAGCCATCTAGTCGGGCAAATGCCCTATCACCTGGCTGTGGATTGTTTTGTCGCCTGTTACGACAGGCCGCCCGACCGTAAGAATTAGTATCCTTTTTCCGTTCCTGCACGGAATAGTGTGCAATAATGTATATAATCATTAACGGTGTTATTTTTAACACTACAAACATTACGCATTTGGCCACAGTCATTAATACTAAAATTGTACCAAATGGAGCAGGGACATTTAACTGAGGATATTGTCATCTTTGCCACGCGACAATAATTGTTAAATTCTATTATACAAAGAACACAAACAAACAGCTTGGATAAAGCTGTAATCAGATAAACCGTTGCCTCATAAGTAAATGAAAGTAAATACGAGCAAAAATAGAACAACTTACGAGGTTTAACATTTCTTTTCTAAATTTGCGATTCAAATTTCAATTAACTGTGTAATAATTGAACGAAATATGCGAGGAATCGGAAATCTAGACCGAGGCGTGCATCGTGGTAGCCTACATTTCCTAAAATCGAGTAGAGCGAAAGTACTACATTTTACTGATTTCGTGTTAATTTTAGTGAACCTTTTAGTACTAAATTATACATTTACTATACCTGCAAATCTAGAACTACATTTACATTCTGAAATATATTATGTTAATTGATTAAAAATGTAAATGAGACTAATATTAGGTGCCAACCTTAAAAGCCTTCGAGGTGGCAATGGACGTCCGCTATTTTTCTTATTTAGCCACGAAACCTTAAAAAACCCCATTATATTTATTATATCCCATACACCTAAATAAATACACTCCTTATATCTTTTACAAATTAAGTTTGTTTAAAGTATGTTTAAGTACTTTTTTCAGAGTTTTCCATTGCCGCTACAACTAGCTACGTTAGTGTATAGAATATTAGTATAGCTTATATCTACCTACTTACAGATAAGGTATAAAGGAGTCGGATACGCTTTCATACATTCCTGCGCCCGCCTAGATTGTAAAAAGTTGAGAGTGATTTTAAAAAGTCTTTTTATTATGTTGATATTGGGTTAAGTTATTTTGAATGAATTAATCATGTAATGTAAGTTTATATTATCAATTATTAAAATTCATTCAAATAAATCGATGATGATAATCGATAACTTATTTTATTTGTGACCTTATTTTTTGTTTTTTAGATTTCAAGGCTGGTGTTTTCCATTTTGTAAAAGAAAAATATAACGCTTTTTTAAGCCATATCTCAATTCATTACATTTGGCCAGAAGTCCCCGTCTCCCTTCAAATACATATAGAAAGAGTTATCTTCGAAGAAAATGAACCCGTCTCTGTATGTAACATATGTAGGTATGTATATAGAAAAACGATTGCATATAAGGAAATGCAAGGATTTGGATTTTACTATTAAGGTCTCTCTTTCTTCACCTTCTCCCAATTGTTTGGGGTCGGCACAATATTTCTTTTCCATCCACACTCTTATTTATAATTAAAAAGTATTCTGACATTACGTTCTCTATCAGACCACAAATCATCATACTATCCTTTACTCAATCCATCCATCTTTTTTTTTTGGTCTGCTTTTACATTTGTACACATCAATCTTGCAGCTTAACCCTCTAAGACGGAACCACCACAAATTTGTTGCCGAACTGTCGCACACGGTTAATTGGGAAGCACCACCAATTTGTGGTCAAATACGGATAACTGAAACGAACGTTGAACTGATGCTTTCTCCCTCTAACTACATAGAATTTGTATTAGAATAAAAGAGACGATATAATTCGCTTGGTTTTGGCACCGCAATTTTGATGCCACATTTTGGGGAAAAAAATTTTTGGTCCCCGTTTGAGGGTTAACATTCTTTTTATCACGGGACTTTCATCCGTCATTACATGCCCATACCACCTTAATCTTCTTCTTCTCAATTATTCAGTCATGGTTGCAATTTTCAAATATGACTTATGTACTCATTTCTATTGGGCTATTAAATTTTACTATTAGGCTACGAAAGTATAAAAACGCTTTTTTGCCAGGGAAGCAATTCACCTATATTCAGTCTTAAATTTCAGTCTCAAATAATGTCTTTGTGATTGGAATGAAACTGCTCTTTGATTGACACTTTTGTGTCGCAATAAAGAGCGAAGATATCGTAAAAGCTCTAAAGATTGTTATTACGACACTGTTACTAAAAAACTGAGGTTATCTAAGAAGCCTTTACTTTTTTTCATGTCAATCGTTTAGAGGTGTCAGAAATGAAGCGAATTGTTATATTAATTGCTATGCCTTTTAAATTACACAAAGCTATTGAGCGTTATAAGTATTTATTTCACAAATCACAAAACTTTGTATAGGAACTAGCTGTGCCCGTGACTTCGTTCGCGCGAGATTGGCACTTGTATTATCCTGATGTATAAATTATATTACAGTTAAATTTTATTAAAATTAGTTTTGCGTGAAAGAATAACAAGCATAACTTACTAACTAAAATTTATTAAATTAACAACGATGATTAAGGGTCAGTACTCTACTTATACTCTTAAGGGATTATAGGTAGAATACAATGGTATAACTAAGTTTTCTTTATTGTATTAAGTAGTTTATAATATTTTAGGTTAATATATTTTAAAAATATGAATGAGTAAGAATATATGTATACGTAAAATTATCCTATGTTACGAGCTGTAAGATATTCTATGACCATAGCCATTATAGAAATCACATGTAGAAATCATTATATAAATCAATACATGGTAAGCATTTCATTTATAAGGCAATGAAGAATATATCCGTGCAGGAACGGAGAAAGAATACAATTTCCTGCGGCCTGGCGGCCTGTCGTAAGAGGCGACTAAACAACCGACAGCCAGATGGTAGGGTATTTGCTCGACTGGATGGCGACCACCCCTGGTCTAGAGTATGCCGCCATAACAACCTTGTGTTGTGTTCCGGCATTAGTGACCAGGTTCCAGTCTCCTTTAAGAGAGCAGCAGCGCATTTGTAACACCTTTGGTGTTGCAAATGTCCATAGACGATGGTAACCGCTTTCCATCAAGTGGGCAGTCTGCCTGTCTGCTGAACTCCTGCAATAAAAAAAAAAGAAAAAAAGAAGAAGATACGAAAAGACATTGGAACTAAGGCACTTTCACATTTATATATTCGTTTGGATGTTAACTATAACTATGCATGTATAATTCGATAAAAACGTGATTTATTTTCTTTTGTTACAGGTATAAATACTACTCTGAAAAAGCTTTATATCTAAAAAGGTATTTATGTATAAGATTTTTATACTTAGTGCCATGCTCTCAAGTCTTTCTCTTTATTTAAAATAAAAAACAAAAAATATAAAATAGATATAATAAATTAATGCTCCTCAGAAGAGTTACATAATTATAAAACTGAATAATAGAGACGATGTGCAAAGGAATAATGTAGTAGACGTTCTTTTTATTTACATAAAGACTAATTTATTTCATATGCAACTTTATCTAAGATCTTCATGCTGACCTTCGCAAGAGCGTAGTTTCCCATTACCATACGTACCACCTAACTACAGGCTTTTTGTATTCCCTAGATGGTATCTGCGTATTCAGAAGTCTAGACGCGATTGTCGCCACTGGCTAGTCTACCAACTAACGGTCTAGTGTTGTCCACACTCGAGATGTTATAAAATATTCGAGACTTTCTCTAAATAAAGATTACACAATAATTTCCATTTTTGTCACTCGTTTTATGACTATTTTTCATAATTATTATGCGTTAAATATCTGATCTTATCGACTTAATTTTTATTAACAGCATTCTTTGAAATTTTTAGAATTTCATAATTTAATTCGTTATATAAAATATTTTGTGGTTTGTTTCCTCATCACGAACTTGAGAATCAAATTATTCCGGTAAAATTTATCGTACACTTGGGTATTTTTAATAAGGGGCTAAATATAGGATACATCTTGTGGATAGGCACTGGTTCAAAATTTACGCATATACCCTAACACTATGCAAGACAAACCGTAAAATAATAAGTAGAAGAGCGAGGAGTTCATAGTTTATTTCTTAATCAAATCTATAATTTATAAGTATGTATTGTGATCTGTTTTCTCTTGTTATGATTTACGAACTCAGAGGTTTTCGAATGTGACATTTTTCTCGTTACCATTAACCATTTATGACATGCGTTAGGTATAGAAAAAAATGTTTTAGAACTTAAATTTTGAAGCCTTTAGCTCCGAGGCCTATGTTACGCAACACTAGTCTAGAACGTTAGACAGCACAATATTACCCCCTTGTCGCCGGCCAGTACTTGTTAAGTTTTTATACGAGTTTTTAGTTTATTTTTTGTATGCGAACAATGAAGGTTTGTTATGTATTCTTTACGAAGACAGTCTCAACCAAGTTTTCAAATGAAACGAGAAGAATATTAAAAATATTGACGTCGTCCAAGTCAATATTTTTTACGCACGGAATCTACCAAGATGCATGAAACAGAATATAGCATTTTAAGGATAATTTTGTACAGTATGTATAATTATTTGTCTCTTTTACTCATACATTAATACCTCTATATAGCCGTCGCGGTTTTAAGTAATAGTAATAATAAGTGAGCGACAGCAACACGATTGATTACATGCGACGGAAAGAGATAAATAATTAATTAGTAATCGTGGAGGTTTGTACAAAATCCGTTCTGCTCCGTGACCTGATTATAACTAGGCTGTAAGTAAGTTAAATGATCTAAAAAGTTCTCTCAAAACAGCTTGTTCTTGCTATTATCAGTTTAGTTATAGGTATCATTATATTAATACGTGAAGCAAAAACTTTGTACCCCTTTTTACGAAAATTGCGCGGACGGAGGAGTATGAAATTTCGCACATATATAGATTATATAGAGAAGAAGTCCAGGATGCTATTTTTTTTTAAATTATGCGTAAAAATACATTAAATCAATAAAAAAAACTACACGCACTATGTATGTGACACACACACACGCAAATGTACTCTTTTATTTATTGTTAAAGTTAAATTAACAGTGTGGCCTTGGCGAAATCTGTGATTATAGAAGTAGTCTTTGACAACAGAACCTTAATAATATTCAAACTTATATATAAAAATATATCAAACTTATAATTTAAATTAATTATGATCGAATTTCGACCACTGGGCGACCACTAGTTTTAATTATTACGTTAAATGGGAAAACCCATTTACTCTTTCCTTTCACGTTTACATAATTTTTTTGGCAACAGTAGCCTTTCCCAACAGACTAGTCCAGCCAAATCTAGCCCGATTATCCAACGACTTCTGGAAGAACATCAGTAGGGCTAGGGTAGGGACTGGATTACAAGAGAGAGAGAATACATCACATACTCGCAGAATCTTACGTCCAGAAATGGACATTGATTAGCTGACACCAAAAATAAGTCACTTAGATCATCCGCGTATTCGTAGATATTAATGCCCTAAAAACGGCTACCCTTAAATTTTCTCCTTAAAAGCAGGGTTGAACATACATAACAAACAAAACAATGGACCTCAATGATGTTTAAATTATTAAAGGAATCCCTTTATGTTCTTTGATCTGTAATTCACTGGCATCGACCTCGGTCTGTTGTACATTAACCGTGACAGAACCGTGAATTGCTTAGCTTTGAAACGTAATAATTGGCGCGTTTGTTTGTGCCAATTATTATTCATTCACGAAGTTCTGTTTGAAGACAAAGAGATGTTTTTTTACGTACCAAACCTTTCTTTGTTTTTTTAGGGTACCGTCGCCATTGTGACAACAACACAACCCTTAAATTTGTTATCTTGTTTCTTTTTTCTTTCTTCGTGCAGAAACGGAAAAGAATACTAATTCCTGCGGCCGGGCCGCCTGTCGTAAGAGGCGACAAATCAACCCACAGCCAGGTGGTAGAACATTTGCCCGACTAGATGGCTACCACCCCTGGTCTAGAGTATACCGCCATAACAACTTTGAGCTGTGTTCCGATATCAGTAGTCAGGTTCCAGTTTCTCCTTCAAGGCCGGCAGCACTTCTGGTATTGCTAATGTCCATAGGCGACGGTAACCACTTTCCATCACAGTTGGGCCGCGTCAGCCTATCTGCTGTGCTTCAGCAATAAAAAAAAATGTCACAGTCATTTTTCTCTAAACTAAAAAAGATTTATACTGTTATTGAAATAGCGTAAAACCACGAAGACATGAGAATTTAATGAAAATCTATAATATTATGAAATTCTAAATATGCAGGTGTCTGTACATTGAAGCTATTTAAAAGACAACTGGAATAGATTATATAAACGATGAAGAACGCGATGTTTTTTTTTAGATTTCTTGTTTGTTTGTAGTTTTGTCTGTTTGTTCGGGATTCACGTAAAAGCTACTGGGCCGATTGCGATGCGGTTTTCGCTGATCGACAGCTAATTCTTAGACTTAAACTCTGCCCTACTGTTTATCTCGGGAATCGCGTGGGAACTTTCCCAGGAGTGGTTTGAAGTTGTTCGGGATGCATAAAAATTAACTTATTCCGACACTGCTTCCACTAAAACGATAGCTTACGTTGGTTTTTAAATGCTACGATATTTTGTGTGTAGGGAATCCCGCGGGAATTGCAATTCAAGCGTGGACGAAGTCGTGGGCATATCCTAGTAGGTGTATAACATTATACAGGATATCTATAAAACTTCAAACGTACTGACGAACATACACACACACACACAAATTATTCTCTCTCTCTCTCTCTCTCTCTCTCTCTCTCTCTCTCTCTCTGTGTGTGTGTGTGTGTGTGTGTGTGTGTGTGTGTGTGTGTGTGTGTGCGCGCGTGTGTGCGCGCGCGTGCGTGCGTGCGTGCGTGCGTGTGTGTGTGTGTGTGTGTGTGTGTGTGTGTGTGTGAGTGCGTGTGTGTGTGTGTGTGTGTGTGTGTGTGTATGTGTTTGTGTCTGTCTGTGTGTATGTATATAGACCATTTATTCTATGTTACAATTAAATGTTAGGTATACTTAATGTTCCTGTTTACTTTAAAGCAGAGAAAACCAACTCTTAAAATACAGTGATGTGTCGAACTAGTTTAGGGGTTAGTAGATTACATAAATTAGTGTCAAGCAGCAATGGGTATTCTATATGCGGTTTAATGAAATGAAAAAAAGCTTGAAATGTAAAAGGCCGCGATACACGTAAATAACGGCTCAAGGAAGCGAGGATAAACGTCCTGCTGATGTCGAACGAGGTGATGCTTTTGTAGGCACATTAGTAGATTTCGCTTAACAATGTTTTGAATACTCGACTGGTGATAAGTGTAACAAATTTTATTTATAGTAGCCACCGACATTGCATTTACGCAACGCTTGCGTGACATTTTGACGTACAAAAATAGTGCCCCTACGGCCTATTTCAACAATATTCTGGCTGAGCTGTTACGGTTTCAGAATAAGAGCCTTGAATTTTTATCACTAGTTAATTAGGTATGTTAGATGGAGGCCTATTGGTACAACTTATGAAAAGGAAATTGATGAGGCCACAGAAATTCCTTACAATAAACAAATTACAATTAAAATTTTCTTCCTTCCTTCTTTGAAGCTGAAATTGCTTATACTTTATTTTTGTAAACAGTTCTATATATAAATTTCATTAATATATTTAATAATATCTGTACATTATGGTCCCAGTTCATGGCTCAGACTTCTCCATTTCAAGAGACGAGTATACATCCACCACGCTTGTTTAAGGTAAACTAGCAGCTTTCACACATTGTTAATCTCGATGTGTAGTAGATTTCCTCGTGTAATTGTAACTCATTAGGTTTAAAAAACTGTTTAAGCGCTACGTCGTTTTTTGCCTGATCTTACATATTCTTACTTCTTATTATTATAAATTTGAAGTTCTCGTTCTCTGTTTATCCCTCTTTACGGTCATGTACATGAGCATATAGGTATTTCAAAGAATATGAAAATAGGTTATTTTTTGTGCTGAAAAATAAAATAAATTTTCGCGCATAAATTACGGTAAATGCTCAAATCAAAAAACTTGTTGGGTTGGAAAAAATACTAGAAAGAAAGAAACAATATTCAGGACAAAAAAGAGATAAAATAGAAAGACAATAGACACAAGTAAGTTCTAAATTGGACCCAGTTCAGCATAATGCTAGCTAGCCAACAAGGATTTTTATGAAAACTACTAGTATTTTTCAAGATCACATTTATGTATTATCACATGTATTTTGTAGGCTTTCTTAACTCTTGCTCTGATCAATATGTTCTATAAAATATTAGCGAATAATTCATGCAGGAAAAGCATCTATAACCAGGTATGTAGTCTAGTTGTTGATTGGCGAGCATTACTCAAATACTTTATGCCTCGCCGACTGCCTAGAAAACGAAATTGAAATAGTTGGTGCGTACGAGTGCAGCGTTTATGCATGCCCTGCTCTGCATTTATACTGTATATTCTAATATTATTCTTCTTCAACCAATTGATTTCCACTGCTCGAAATAGGATAGTTCTCGAAGTAGTTGGCCGTCAATTCAACTGAAGTACTTTTTATTATCCTACACAAGGCCGCAGCCTCTTAGGTTTCGCAAAAGCGTAGTAAGTTACTTAATTTTTATTTTTTATACTTTAGAACTTTAGACAGAAATTAAAAATATTTTTGTCGTGATATTTCGAAAACAAAAGGCAATAGCATGATACGTTAGCGCCCGGTTGTTTATATGTATATAACTTTAGAATTTCTTGTAACGTTTGTCATATTTTATGTTGTAAATCTTGTAGCATTATTGCAGTCTAGATTAGAGTCACAAAAGCATCTAACGCCCTTGATCTATCTGGGATAATGTTAATGTTAGTGATTTTGTCACGCAGATGTAGCTAAGGGTTAGATGCGTTATTTGTGATGAGACATTCAAACACAACAAAAAATGAATTAGCGAAATCGGTCCAGCCGTTTAGGCGTGATGGCGTGACCAAGGGAAATAGGGATTCATTTTTATTATATAGATTAGTAAAGGCAACTGCCGGTAAATATTTCAATAGTAGAATAATAGGTAGCACTATTGGACACGAATGTTATTAAGTACATAAATCGTTCCATCCAGTTAAAATCGGAATATCTTTTGGACATTTGAATTTGGAACACCATCCACCACAATCCACGTGTATGACGCGCATGAGTGGTTAATCTGCACCTGGTTGTACAGTTACTACGGTGCCACTTTAGTCATGCATCCTCTTTACCTACACAAAGACAATTTTACATCACTAAGCCTTTGTTTCCTATGAAAATTGTAATGCAAATTAAATTATTTGTTAATTTATTAATAAATAATAATTAATATATTTTGTTTTTATAGAAAAATATTGTAATTATATATTTCTGTGATTGTTTATTTTGGTAAGTAATAAAGTGTTATCTAGCTACATATTTATTAAATAAACATCGAAAGGCAGTCAAATCCCTTGTATATAATCTTGAACTAAATAACTTTCACTTGTGTTATATTGGTCACATACAAGAAATAACTTTGACAACTTCCTCCTCCATCCTGACTGGAGTAAATAATAAAGTTCGTTTACAAAATTTTTCCTACTGGGAATTTAACCCGGAACTTTTACATTCTAGTGAAATAGGCGGGCCAAAAGTTATGAGGATGATAGACGTATGTACGAGAAGTTTTTTTTATTGCTGGAGTATAACAGACAGACTAACGTAACGGGAATGTAAAGCTGTGAAGTAATCTAAGGACATTTGCGTCATTTAAGAAGTACGCGGTACTTAGGGCTCTACCACATTTTAGGCCCTGGTGTCACGCGGTTTTAATGCTCGTAAGTCTATCGCCAACTTTAGACTACTCGACCGCAGCCTATTGATTATTTCCTTTAAGTTTGGCGGGGCCTGTTTAAATTTCCAATTTGCGCGTTTATGTGTTTATTATGTCCTATTTGCGTTTCACTAACGTTTGGGAATTTATACGTAAACTTGCAGACTAAACTTTCGCGTACGACCGCGGTGACCGCAGCGTTTCTAAACAATGCTGTAGTGACAGCTCTCTGTGCCGAGGGCTGCTGTCTGTGGATTATACAAATTTGTTTGAGGGAGTGTGTTTTAAGGTTTCAACTTGTGATTTGAAAGTAGAAAGATGTAGAGTATCAGAAGATAATTACTCGATGTAGGGCCGATATTTCAATCACCAGATAAAAGTTATTCAAATAATAAAATACACTATGAAAAAATTAAAAGGTACAATTTCCTGTATAAAATAGTTGAATTGTTACACCTTTTTATTCAGTCACGTTGTACAGACAACGGTTCGATGACTATCTTTTGTCTAATGATTGAAATATATGGCCTCAGTAGTGTGTAGTGTGTCTTTACTGTGAATGACCGAAGAACAAATTCCGCATCCACAAGATGGGAAGCTAAACGTCGTCTGATGGAAACTGGTTCCCTCCTCCTTGAGTCATGTTCCTCATTCCTGAGGGTCGTAACCTTTCCCCATTACTTTTTCTTGGATTATTTTTAGCCATCGAAGACGATCAGCGGCAATATGCAGTGCGTCATACACGAAGTCGTTGAGTATGGTGCTGATCTGGTCGGACCATCGGGATTTTTTCCTTCTATAATGTCAGTGCCGATTAGTTTTTTTTTACTTGTCACCTTTGTTTCTGGTTATGTGTCTAAAGTACTCGAGGATTTTACAGAGACAGATGGTATGGAGGATGATAGCCTCGTTGTTAATCTTTATATTAGATGCGTTGCTTCAATGTGCAGTTCAGGGTATATGCAACCTTCTTCTTCAGCATCACATCACAAAAGCGTCAACACGACTGCGATTAGATGCTTTCAAAGTTCAGGTCTCAGCTCCATAAACAAAAATGGAGAATATAAGTTTCGGTACAAGTTTAATTTTTGTAGTGAGGAATGTTTCTGTCCTTCCAAATTTTATGGAGCCGAGACATAGAGTTGGAAAGTGGTTACTGTCATCTACATGCACTAACAACACTATAGGTTGTTATCAATGTGCTGCCAGCTTCGAAGAGATTTCATATATGACATGATACCTTTGCACTATAAAACGCTGAATTACAGCCCTAATATATATAAAACCTAGTCTTTTGTTTTATCTGAGTTATTGTGGTGTTTAATGGACGTTCGTATACTTTTACTTTGTAACCGCAACGGGTTCGAGGTTAGCGAAGACTTTCCATGAGTAAATTATTTTAATATTATGGCTTTCCACGAGGCATCGTTCGCCTAAATTTCGATTCTCTGTCCTGTGGGAACTATTCCGCATTTTTCCGCAACGCAACAACTTCAAACCGCTCCCGGGGAAAACTCCTGCCGGATTCCCGGAATAAATAGTATCATATATTGTATTACATAAAATTTTCTATCGACCAGTGAAAAAATAGCATTGGAATTATTTTTTTTTGCAATCTGACCATATTAAATCACCCCTAGAAAATTTACCGCCTTATTCACAGGACAAAAATTAACGCAGATTTTAAGTAATAAGAATTAGCTGTCGATCAACGAAAACCGCATCGATACTGATCAAGTACTTTTTACGTGAATCCCGAACAAACAGATAAGAAATCTAAAAAAAAATGCGTCGTGTTCTCCACCGTTTATGACTGTATAAATAGTCTTTTCCAGATGTTGTTTTAAATAGCTTCAATGTTCAGACACGGCATGTTTAAAATTTTATAATAATATAGATTAAAATCGGAATATTCCAAGCTGCGAATAGGGCGGTCTGTTTTTATAGTAATGAGGGTGACTGATAAAAAATAATTGTAATCAATTTATAACAAAAAATTATGTGGTAGGTTCTGAAAGCTTTAACGATGATTATTTTTGTTAAGCCAACTTTATCAAGATATTAATATTAGCAGTTGACCTCTTTGTGTATAATTAACTATACAATATATAAATAATATTTTATAAATAAATAGCAATTCACTATTATATTAAATTGCGTTCAGTTTGACCTCAAAGTTCAACGATAAGATTGGAAATAACTATCAACGGAGACGCCAAACAATGAACCAATGTTATGTGTTTTGCGTTTCGTATTGCAATATGCAATTATGTTATGAAATGTAGTAATATAATAATGTTTTTCACTCTTGGTCCATATTCTAGAACGGAATTAAGTTTTGAGTCACAGGCACGTCGAGTCAAATGCGAGTGTCAACGTTAACAGATAATAGATTTCTTTAATATTCTTATTAGGGTTTCGGTAGTCTTTTTAACTTAGGTAAAAACGAAACCCTTATACAGTAAGTAACCCGAGTGTGTCACTGATATTATGTAAGAATATGTCCGTGTTGATAGAATTTGGCAGAAAGATTTGTTTTGTATACCGCTCTACAATGATTCCGCTATACAATGAATTCAAGAAGAAAATCGATATTTGAGGTTGGGGGATTATAGCCAGACCTTTATTGAAAATGTGTCAAATATTTGTTTTCAAAGTTAAGTTAATACTTTATGTATTTTCTATCATCTGTTTGTAGGGTTCTGTAGTCAAATATTAAAGAAAAAAAACATACAGTGACGCGCACCATCATCTCTACAGAACTCTTCCCTGAGCGTGGACTGACACGCACTTGGCCTATTTTTAATCAATTGTAACTATTTTTATCAAGTTCCGCATACAGGCTGGTGGTTAACGTGATGACAAGTGTGTACTGTAACGGCCAGTGGTTTCTGAGCTGACCGGGATCTCCAATAAGAAACTGGGTTCAGCATTTAAGCTTATTTGCTAATATAAGCTTACATCCTGAACAAGAGAATTGTACATTGATGTGTTCCGCTCGCGGCCCGATACAATTCTGTCTTCGATTGTTTTGGGAGGCGTTCTATGATTTTATTCAAAAACATTATATTTCTTAATATAAATGACGACTATAGAGGTTAGTCGTTACAGTGCCGTCTTATAGGAAAAAAAATAACACGAAAGTTGTTACTATCAAGGTTTTCACAAAAAAATGTTTATGACTGTCACATTACATAGACAGGGATATTGATAACACTTCCGATTTCGCTAAAATTGCTCCGGAATACGGAGCAATAAAAAGTAATTTACATTATACTCCAGATAATGCTACTGCATAAAATCTAATTAATTATGAAGTGAAACTTTTACGAGCCGTAGTGAAAGCTTAATATAAATGACAATAAATATTAAGATGCAATAATTGGCAACTTTTATTGTAAATAAATTGTTTTCTTATATTCATAAAAATAGTTTGAGTGTTTTTTTTCACTGATGTGCTGGTAACGATATTATATCATCGGACGCTGAGTATAATCATGTGTCGCTTATAAGCAAATATACTTTTAATAGAATATTTTAATATGCAGCTTAACCGCGGTTCCAGTTTTAAAGTAATAAGTATATTGATTGAGATAAAAGTAATGAATTGCGTCATGTTTTAATATAAGCGACATTTTACGCTCATTGATCTTTATTCTTATGAATCTGGAGCATGGGCGATATAACAAAAAGGTAACGAAAATACTTGAGGCATTCGAAATGTGGTGTTGGATGCGTATGAGAAGTATAAGTTGGAATGAGAAGAGATGTTGATCAATGAAGAGGTAACAATATAAAAATAATAGATGAAAGGAGAGAAAATCCGTGCAGGAACGGAGAAAGAATACAATTTCCTGCGGCCGGGCGGCCTGTCGTAAGAGGCGACTTAACAACCCACAGTCAGGTGGTAGGGCATTTTCCCGACTGGATGGCTACCACCCCTGGTCTAAAGTATGTCGCCATAACAATCTTGAGTTGTGTTCCGGCATTAGTGACCAGGATCCAGTCTCCATTAAGAGAGCAGCAGCGCATTTGTACCACCTTTGGTGTTGCATATTTCCATAGGCGATGGTAACCGCTTTCCATCAAGTTTGCCGTATGCCTGTTTGCTGAACTCCTGCAATAAAAAAAAAGAAAAAATGTTTGCGCATTTACAATGAAGACACCCTTTTTTGTAAGATAATCGAAGTGAAAAGTAAAAGAGGGAAGGAAAGACCTAGAAGGGCGTTTGTCGACCTAATCATCGGTCATAATACAAAGAAATGAAACAGCTGGCCAAAAATAGAGCGGATTGGAGGAGACTCCATCGACGAGACTTAAGATCTTAAATATTATGATCAGGACGAAGTATGTTTTACGTCAAGCGTATGTCGTTTAAGAATACAGAATTATACGTCCGTGTGTGTATGTGTATTACGCTCAATTAAGGTCAAAGACCTAAACTTGAGATACAGAATCACGGTCAAGGACAAGCAGCGTGATAACAATGTGACTGTACTTTTTTTGATGTGTGGTCCGTTCCATGCGCGAGTTAATTGTCTTCGACAAATCGACATTATAGACTAGATTTACAGAGACAGATGAGTTTTTTGGAAGTTAAACTTCTGTATAGACGAGGGGGTCTTAGGATTTTTCTATCACGAAAAAGCGTTACGGCCGCGTGCATGAGCGGCAAAAATTTAGACTAGACGTGGTTAGAGGCAACATAATTTTAGAGTAGACTATGGATGCGTTTTTTGGTTCCGGATCGAATTCAGTTTTTTGTTTGATAAAATAAAATATGTTTAAATAAAAAATGCATTCATTAAAATGTACCTAACCTAACCAAATCATAATTCAAGGGAAACCTGCAAAAATCTAAATGTTTGCTGGGACACATAGTAGAAGTGAAACTTCAAAGGACAAGTGGAAAAACGAATGGCAACGGATAAGTGGCAAAACGAATCGCAGCAAAATTTTAACTTGAAGTTTTACGGACAGGTTTTCAAATTGGACAAGTTCATTAATAATCTGCCCGTAAAACTTCAAGTTAAAATTTTGTTGCGATTCGTTTTTCCACTTCTCCGTTGCCGTTCGTTTTTCCACTTGTCCGTTGAAGTTGCACTTCTACTATGTGTCCCAGGAAACATTTCGTTTTTTTTTCTGTACAATACAAATCAAGTTAGAAATTGTAGCTACTTTCAATATCATTACCGATATATCGATATCGTTGCCGATAATCTATATCATGTTGATCAATGGAAACACTAACGGTATATGTCAATCAAACTGTAATGACATACTGTTCTCAAATGATTTATCATTGTTCATCCAAATCATAGTCCAAAGACAGGCTCAGAACATAATTAGTCACACTTTTGCTAGTATAATAAAGATATCTCTTTAAATGCAACAATACAAGTTAACGACCATAACGTAAACCGAAAACTTGACAAAAGGAGTTACGTAATCAGTGCATTATTATTAAATAATTGTGTGTCTTTAATACAGTTTTTTTTAAGAGAAAGTGTCTTCTTCTTTTTCATTCATGATCTGAGAGAGCCGTTTCTGACGTTACGTGGAGTGGGTATTAAGCCGCATAATCATCTGCGAGGCGTGACGAACCGAGCGGATACAGTAACGTGCTCTAAGGGGCCATCCACAAGTTATGTCACACGAATTTCATGATTATTTGACCCCTTCCTTGTCACAGCTAGTCACATTCGTCAGACTCCTCCTTCTCTAGTGGGACATCACATATTTTCCAATTTTATATTAAGAAATGATAAAATTAAAACAGCAGTTCCATAATTAGCTTAAATATTGTTACATCTTAGGCTCCGACAAAGACAAATACCACATACAGATCTGTAAAAGCACATTGTATTACCTGTCGGAATTTGAACTGATTGTAATCCTTTTATGATCGCCTTCTTTTGTTCACTCATTTATTGGCATACGTTTCTAGTTATTGTGGAGAATCGCCTATTGTCCTATTGTACTCGTTTACGATCGCTCAGGAGCATCATTAGCCATGTGTTGCGGATTATAAGTACAATCTAATTCTAGGAAATTATGTCGATGTTGCCGGGCGGGCACATTTGCATTTGTGAAGTATAAAAAAGATGGACTGATCGAGAGAGGGGTCAGTTGAGCTACAACTACGATCTAGGCGTGACGTGTGTACATTCGGGAATCTAATAGTGACGGACTTTGCACGTTGTTTTGAATTACGAGCTTCTGCATGACGTTTGAATTTGTTGTGTTCGTTATATTTGTACCTGTGTTATATGTTTGTATAGTTCTAATAAACTCTATAATAATTCTAACGGCATTTTCATTCGAGTCCCGCAAACTCGAACCAAAATATATTACATTTTGAAATATGACGTCACGAAATTTAGGACCCCTTGTCACACTTCGTTCGACCCCCTCCTTCACTTGTGATGTAATTTATGGATGACTTCTAATGTGTTGTAAGCCGACATTGGTCTTCGCTTTGTCGGCTTGTTTCAAGCGCGCCGCGTACACACCGTGATTTTTGGTTACAGTACCTGCAACGGTTGCGGCTCGCGGGTGAGTACGCGGCTTAGCTTCAACTGACTTTAATGTAATCGAGTACTTTTCTCTTTACTTTTTTTTCTGAATTTTTGTCCACATTGGCTTATCAATCCCATTAAGCTATATCTATATTACTGGTGAGCAATAATAATATTCAAATAAACATTAGCTATTTTTGTTAATATTTACCTATGGCATTTGCCGTCCATTAGGTCTTTCTAGTTTTACACCACGTCACATCCGATTTTGTCGAGCATATTAATGTGTCATAATCTAGGATAATTATAAAAATATTACTAAATCCCAATTCAAGCGCATTTTTACAGTTATAACTACTCACTACAGTTAAAAACATTTACACAAAGAAATCTTTAAATTTTAACGTTCCTTTTCCTTCCGCCTGAATATGTTCTTAATTACTGATTTATATATCGCTAAGTAATTCACGAGGTTAAACCTCAGTTCAATGGAAATAATTACATAGGTATATCTATTCTTTGAATTTGGCTTAAAATAACCTTACATGAAACTAATGATCATGGTATTTGTATACAGGTTCTGACGTCAGACAGTGTATCTGCCTTATAGTTTAATTTAATATTTTACTAACTACGTATGTAGTGAATTTAACTTAGATTTTGTAAAGTATAGATAATATTACGTCGAATTACAATGACTTTATGAACAAATACAATGAATAAAAGAAAACTTAACTTAGTTATAGAATAGAAACAATTTATTGTTCACCAAATAAACAATTACAGAATGCATAATTACAATAATTTAATGGCAAAATAAAAAGCGGCCTTATCGCTTAAAGCGATCTCTTCCAGACAACCTGACTGAGAGCATACTTTAACAACTTATGTCTAGGTATAATTAAATTAAAAAGAAGTAAAATAAAAAAGGAAGACCAGTACAATGTAGTAATCATATTGTAGTCTGTGAATATGAGTAGAATACTAAGCCTATCTCACCGTCTTCTATGGGGTAAGGCGCCCAGAAGGCTGTGTATGTTGCTTCGCTGAATCGCCATACTGATCCGTTGTCCAAGGTTAGGAACCAGCCCTCTGATCATCTGCAGAGCCATTAAGCCGTTTGGATAAGTTTCAGCAGCCGTGATCACGGCTCCAAAAAAGCGGCCGGACCGTTGAATAATTAAAATCAAATATATTACCGTGCTAAAAATGATTAAAATCTAGTTTTATTACAATGAAACATGGAAAAATACTGGATTCAATCGATTAACTATTGATAGTTCATTGAGTTTCCTTCTACTGTTCAGAGAATATTTTACACCTTATTACTGCAGGAAAATAATTTCTGACAAATTAAACTATTGTTGTTTATAGAGTTTTATGTACGATACTAGGATATGCGCGCAACTTCATCCAGGTTTGACTTGAAATTCCCGCGAGATTCCCGACACACAAAGTACCGCAGCATTTAAAAAAGAATGTAAGCTATAGTTTTAGTGAAAACTGTGTCGGAATAAGCTAATTTTTACGCACCGAAACAACTACAAACCACTCCCAGGAAATTCTCCGGGGGATTCCCGGGATAAAAATATCACAACATTTTATTGCAAAAAAATTTGCTATTCATTAGTAAAAAAACACATTAGAATTCGTTTTTTTTTAAATCTGGTCATTTTAAATGATTCCCAGAAATATTTATAAACGAGACGTTGTGCTGTGCAGTTTTATTTTCTAAAAATGTGTAAAATTACTCTAAAATGAACAATAGTTGTAGGATATTGATAGTTTTCGAGTAGTAATTATGTGTTTTGTGAGAAATGTGAACTGTAAAGTCAAATGTGGCCTTTTGAGTGTTAATATAGCTCCGTATTATTTTATTTTATTAAATCATAAAATAGTATTTGGGTCAAATATTCTGTAAAAAACAAGCATATATTGAGTGATCTAAATGTAGAAGTGTTTGTGAAAGAAATCCTATATCAGAAGATAAGTTAACAACAAATCTATCTGAAATGAAAACTGCCACTTATTATGTGTTTATTACTCCAAGATAATCCAAGATACTACAAATTAGACATAGTCTAAAGCAATTATCGTCTATTAATTAGCATTTGAAGCAATATAACACATATTAGGGAAGTATACATATCTACATGTGAGTTTGGTTATGTTTTTGTGTTTTACCCAATTACTCAGGATATATTACAAACATATGAGTCTTCCAGACGCAAGTACAACTTGAGTTCCAATAATATTGGTTGAATCTCATAGAAGGAATAAAATATGAGCACTGATGAACATATTACGTTTAGGAAACGACAAGATTTTAATTCAATAAATGACTTGACTGACTTACAAGAGCACATTTGCAATGATTCAATGAATAGTACGAATTTAGACCAGTCTGTATGTAGTTTACCAAATATCTCATGTCATGAAAATTCTCAAACTCTTATATTAGAAAATCAAATACAAGCCTTAATCACTAAATTAGACTCGGCAAATATGGAAATAGACAACTTAATATGTGAAAATGGTAAACTCAAACAAGAATTAGAAGAAACAAAGAAGACTATTAGATATTTAAAACGCATAAGTACACCTATAAAACAAGTTTTAACTACACCGGCTAAAATAACAGAAAAATTAAATGTTACTACCAGAAATTCTGAAATATTCATAAAAACTATAAACAAACAAATGCATCATAAAGAAAAATTAACGGAAAAGTCAAGCATATATATAACAATAACTTGCAATTTAAAAAAATACTTATTTTGGCAGATCAGCAAGGAAAAGGGTTAAGACAAAAATTACAGAATCTACTTGGTTATCAATATAGAATAACATCCATTATAAAACCAGGAGCACGGCTATTCGATGTCATTAACTCTAGTGAAAAAGAACTAAAAAACATGACAAAAGAAGATTTTGTGATAATATTATGTGGTCTAAATGATACTAATCCATTAGATTTTAAGACTGATATGATTGTCTGGCTTAATAAGTGCTCTAAAATTACTAACATCATAATATCAGAAGTTCCTTATAATAATAAAATGTTAAATGAAGATAAAATGAATTATGAGCTAAGGTTTTTAAGTAGAAAATTCTGTAACACAAATTATTTGGACATGTATTACAGTAGATATGTACCAAAACCTAGTCTGTTCACCACAAACCTGAGTCGAGCTATACATAGAGAAATTTTACGTATTAATTATAAAGTCAAGATTTTTGAGTATCAGGAAACTGTGTCAAAGAACATAGAAATTTCAAATATGTCTTACAATGAGAAAACTACCCAAACTGAACCATGTACAGAAATAATTATTAGAAATAACAATAATAAATTATTATTAAATAAGTATACCCAAACTTGTGATGACGTAAAAACACCTGACTTTTTTCGTAACTAACCAAATATATGTACTTCATCAAAACATAAATGGTCTTGTCACAAAATCGGATATGCTCTCAGTAAATTTGGATGAACTTCATTGTAAACACAAAAAAATAGACATAGTATGCATAACTGAACATAAAATGATTGAAGAAGATATAAATAACCTAAAAATACCTAACTATCAACTAGCTACATATGCTATGAGAAGTAACAGATATGGTGGTTCTTGTATATTAATTAAATATGGTCATAAATACTCTGTATTACATAATATTTCTTCCAAATCTGTAAGTAATATTATAGAATGTTGTGCCATCGAAATGCCTGTGCATAATTTAATTATTATATGTATATACCGTCCACCTAAAAATGACAATGAATCCATCAATATTTTTTTTAACGTCTTCGACAAAATATTACGCGAAACTTGCTTATTCAGTAAAATTAAAGTAATAATCTGCGGAGATTACAATATAGATATATTAAAGAATAACAAACTGACCAAAGAAATAGAACAACTACTCAACTGTTACAATTTGAATATTGGTATTAAAAAACCGACAAGACTCAGCAGTCGCACATGCATTGATAACATTTTTCACAACTTAACTCACTGTCAGACATCGATAATAGAACTTGCGTTATCTGATCACACTGCTCAAACTATAAAATTTACTGTGGACAGGGTGTGTAATATCCCACATTGGTTCATTTTTGCACGTGATTATTCTATGGATAATATGATTAAATTTAAAAATTGTATCGATAAACTGTCATTTAACGAGGTCTATGAATCTAATGATCCTAATATGGCATTTAACACATTCCTGGACTACTATAAACTTTTTTATGATCTTTGTTTCCCTATAATAAGAATTAAAAGAACAATTGTCAAAAGACCAAGATGGATATCACGTGGGATTAAGCTATGCAGTAAACGTAAAAGACAGCTATACTGGCAAGCCAGATTTTCCATAGATCCAACTTCTAAAGCGAAATACTTAGACTATTCCAAAAGATATAAAAAAATTATAAAACTTACACAAAAAGCACAAAACAATTATTATATATTAAATTCTAAAAATAAATCTAAAGCGACATGGAAAATAATTAAAGATATGAAAATGACTTACCCCGATGAAGGAATTGAAAAAATAAAATATAATGATAAATTTGTCAAGGATCCTCAAGAAATGGCGCAGATATTTAATAATTATTTTATTGACCAAGTTAAACATAACCACAAAAGTAAAGATAAGTCTGACACCATTACTTACAATAATTCTAACTCTATATTTATAGCTCCGTTATTTCCTATTGACATTATGAATACTATCAGAACCTTAAATAATACTAATAGTGTTGGAATTGACGACATTGCAACTAAAGTAATTAAAGTAAGCGCTCCTATTGTTGCCCCTGTTTTATGCTATATAGTCAATTTGTGCATAGAACATGGCGTTTTCCCATCAAAACTTAAAATATCTGTGGTTAAGCCAGTACATAAAAAAGATAATAAATTAGATATGAGTAATTATAGGCCAATAGCCATTATAACAATATTTTCAAAAATATTTGAAAAAATAATCTACAATTCTTTATATAATTATTTTGAGACATACAATATTATTGGCGACGAACAATATGGATTTCGTAAGAACAAAAATATTAATTTAGCTATTTATGAATTACTTACCTCAATCATGAGTAATGTTGACAAAAGAGTGCCAGTTTCAGCCATATATATGGACTTAACAAAGGCGTTTGATTTTGTAGATCATACAATTCTATTAAATAAATTATATGCATATGGAGTCAGGGGCAATGCATTTAACCTCTTAAAATCTTACTTATCTGATCGTCAACAAGTAACGCATATTAAAAAAGTAGATGCAAGTACATTATGTGAAACAATATATACTTCTGAGCCCCGTAAAATTTTATGTGGAGTGCCACAAGGCTCAGTCCTAGGACCTCTTTTATTTTTAATTTATTTAAATGACATGCATAAGGCACTGACTCAAAAAATGATATTATTCGCTGACGACAGTACGATTATATTTGAAGGAATTAATACTGATAATTACGAACACGACATAAATTGTGCCTTCCATAACATAATATCATGGTTAAATAATAATAATTTACAAATCAATTTGACAAAAACAAAAATTATGCACTTTAGACAAAGAGTTAATAAATATATATCCGATCCTATTGTAACGTATTATGGACAAAAAATTGAAGAAGCAAGTAGCACTAAATTTTTAGGTATTCATATTGATAGTGATTTAAAATATAATACTCATATTAACGACTTATGCAACAGGATATCTCGATTTTCTTATGCCCTCTATAACTTAAGTAAACTTGTCGACCAAAAAGCAGTTATAACGGCTTATGATGGCTATGTTGTTTCTTTGTTACGATACGGTCTTATATTTTGGGGCAACAGCACTGGTAAAGAACGCGTGTTTATAGCGCAAAAACGCTGTATACGTGCTATATGTCATATAAGGAAAACAGATTCTTGTAAACCATATTTTGTATCCCTAAAACTACTGACATTACCATCATTATACATTTATGAAGTTGCTTTATTTGTTAAAAATAATCTACATTTATACACTAAATGCAACAGTAAACGCCATAACAGCTACCTTCTTACACTTCATTCGAAAACCACTTTGTTGCAAAACAGTCTTTTCTGTATAGCGACTAAAATTTTTAATAAATTACCACTGAAAATTAAGGAACTCGACACCAAAAGCTTTAAATTAAAATTAAGACAATTACTAATAAAAAAAGCATATTACACAATAAATGAGTATCTATCTGACCCAAATACTGATACAGGAGTCTGATTTTGTGACATGAGGAATCGTAATTATTATTCAGCATTAGCACTATAAATTGTATAAATCTAGACGTTATTAGTTTTAAATTATATTTTTTTGTAAGCTACATATGTGGCAGGATACAGAGATACCTATTTGTTATCATTATGGACATCATATTAGAACCTGTATACACAAAATAAATTACTTTGACTTTGACTTTTTGACTTTGACTTTCCGCGGGATTCCCAGGATAAATAGTAGTGCAGATTTTAAGTCTAAGAATTTGCTGTCGACCAGCGAAATTGGCACAGTAGTTTACATGAATCCGGAACAAACAGACAAGAAATGTAAAAAATTGCATCGTGTTCTCCGTCGTTCATATAGTCTATTCCAGTTGTTTTTTTTTAATAGCGTCACCACATATTGTACATGTATAAACTATTTACAATACATCTGAGAGCGGGGGGAACATTGGGTAATTATATCTATTATATGACATTACCATCTCTTTTATAGATTGAAAATCAAAATAGATTGAAGGATTCAAAATTAACAGGGGTATTGGTAGTTACATCTATCGAGTTACTTATTATTATTTTATAAAAAAATTATATTCTCTGTTATTTGTGTGAGTGTACCAAGTTACGGTGTCATAATTCTAACTAATTAAAACTTTTAATTATTGAACTAGTATTTTATCGTTACATTTTAAAAGTTAATTCTCATTTAAAAAGAAGATATAAATAAAAGTAGTTTGATGCCAGATTTGTTATACTATGTAATTTGTTTAGGAAGATATATTGTACATCCTATAAAGCTTTTAGTTTCCAGTAAAACCGATACAGGGAAAAACGTGTTTGATGAGACATTGGCCAGTTATACGACAACACTTGTATTCTTATTACGCATTACTATTAATTAATTTATCATAATAATTAAAAGAAATATTTTATGCATTAATGTCTTGCACCTGATAATTTTTTATGCTTATTTACGTCCTGTGAGTCAATGGAATGAGTAGATTCATTAATAAATTATCTCTCCTTTATTAACCTTTATAAGCATTTCTGGGACACCTGTGACGGATGTCGGGCATTAAAACTGCTAGTATGCGTCTAGACGTAGTAATAATATGAAGGTTGTGTTTCTTTATAACAAATACCCGTGGTGCGACTGGCTGTATACGAGTGGGACGTGCAGTTTTGCATTCTGGGTATCTTTGTAACGGGCAATTTGCAAACGTGATTGATTATATAGAGCCTGTTAGGAAAGAACATCGTAAGCGACATATATAAAATTTTACAGTAGAGCTACTTTACAAATTATATTTTGCCATTATCGCAGATATGGGTGTAAGTTATTTATTTTATCAGCCCAGATAAGAGAACAACATCCGGAGCTTGGCATAGACCCTGGCATGATTGGATCGGCACCTTGGCCTACACACAGTAGTTCCTTTCGATGAAAGGGAGAAAAAAATAATAGATAGATAGATAACACTTCATTGCTCACCATAATAAACAAATACAAAAACAAAATGCATAATTACAATACTTCTTGGCAAAACAACAGGCGGCCTTATCGCTAAAAGCGATCTCTTCCAGGCAACCTAGCTTAAAATAAATTCTTAACTAATCTGTCGATGTAGTTGGAGCAAAAAAATGATAGGACTGTACAATTTAAATATACATACTTACTCTAATTTATAAATTTAATACATATATAAATATAATAGTAATATATATACGTACCTAGTCCAGCCATAAGTTCTGTTACAAATGAAAATGCATTTTTTTATGAAGTAATGTACATACATACATACATACATACATAACTTCACGCCAGTTCCCTTGCGGGGTAGGCACGAATAACAGAGCGCCATTTAGGCTTATTCTTACATACCTCACTTGCTTCTTTGACATTCATAACTCTTGTCATGCACGCTCGTCTGTTCTTAAGGCTCCTGACATCACCTTCTGATAGTACACGATCAATTTGATCATGGAAGGTGTGTCGTGGTCTTCCACGACTTCTGCATCCATCCACTTTTGCATTGTATATCTGTTTATTCATTCTTTCATCATGCATTCTTTCCACATGCCCGAACCACCGGAGCATTCCTTTCCTTACCTTCTCCCCGACACTCTCTTTCAGACCAACTCTCTTTCTTACTTCGGTATTACGAACGCGGTCCGCGAGCGTCACTCCGCAGATTTTGCGCAGTGCTCGCATCTCGACCGCGTTTACTCTACTTTCATGCTCTTTCTTTCATACCCAACTCTCGCTTCCATACGTGAGCGTAGGTACCAGCACCGCGTTGTGTACGGCGAGCTGGGCCTTCTGGCTGAGGTTCTTAGCGCCTAGAAGTTTACCTAACGCTCCCATGAAGTAATGTAATTTTATTAAAATTTATACCTACATAGTTATTAAAGTCTCAGCAAAAAATAAAAAAATATTCTATTCGAAATGGCCACCTTTGGCTTTTATACAGGCCTTTAATCTGTTTGGCCACGAATCTATGGATTTACGTACTGTTTGCAAAGGTAATTTCGCCACTGCTTGCTCCAAAGATTTTTTAAGTTAGTACGATATACTAACATACGGCTGATACCAAGCTTCTGAAGTGTCTGGAATATGACCGACGGCTTCATACCCACTTTGTGCAAGGCAATCACTGCAATCCTATTTTCTTTAACACCCCATTCCATATTGTAATTTGATAATGGACACGAAAAAATATGTAAAATGGTGCAAGATCGAAAGAAGTTTTTAAAATAACATACATGTTCCAAATTCAAAATAATTAAAAAGTTGAAAAAAAGAAAAGTTTATGTAACAGTATTTATGGCCAGACTAGTTATATACAAAATAATAAAATAATATTTTCGATATGTCGATAAATCGCGTCACATTGACTACGCTCAATGCCCAAAGCGATCCCTATTATTTCGCCGACCGCTTAAGATCCTTGCCGGGAACAATATTCTTTTTTTGAATCTGTTGTTTTCGTCTTACCAATATGTATACGCCGTACAGTGTACAAGGCCTAAAGCCTAATATCATTGCCTAATTACGACGGAGTCGTTTATGTTTTTAGGGTTCCGTAGTTATTTTGGCAACATGTGTTTTACTCTTGATAAAATCGTGATATCTGCTCGTCCGTCTGTCTATGTATGTCATGTCACATGCATTTTTGTCTCAAAATAACTAAGTCTCTATAAATAAAACTTGGTAATAATTGATATCGCATTTGCTGTTACACAATGGCGTACTGATGGTACAAAATAAAAAAAAATGTACTAGTTTCCACGAAATCTGTCCAGTTACTTTTAAAATATGGAGGATGTTTTTTTATACCTTCTTCAGTCCAATGTAAGTTGTTGTTCACAAAAACAGTGAACTTACGTTATCTCTACATAATCCTTCACTGTACGTGGGTTCAGATGCACTTAGTCAATTTTTTATTGCATTGCTTTTTACAATCCGTGTAAGTAACTTACCGTATAATAATTTTGTACATACCGGACGTGGTGCATTATTTTTGAGGCTTAAGCGCAGCAGCTGCCGCCACGATTGCCATCGAGCACTTAATTGTTTCACGGGAAACATTTCGATTTTATTTCGATGGCATTAAAAGGTCGATGTTATGGCTCTGATTTTATGTGTTCGGGCTTGATTTATTGCTGGAAAACTTTTAGCTCTACACCGGTTTAATAGTTCGGCGCGAATGCTATTGAAAGATATATGTTAGGAGTTATTTTTATTTGTTAATGCATACTTCTCTTCTTGAAAGCTAAATTATATTTCTGTACTAATATTATAAAGAAGCAAAGTTTATGAGTTTGTTTGTAAGAAGTAATTTCTTGAACTACTGAATCGGTATTGATAATTCTATCACCAGCAGAAAGCTACATTATTCCTGAGTTACATAAGCTATATTTGATGGTGATTAATAAATAATTATTTGTTATATTTTTATGTGAAAGCTAAACAATAAGTAAGTTCAAATGTTCAAACATATTCTGTAGTAGAAAGGAAAGAAGAAAGAAAGAAAATTTATTTGCCAAATGCGACACAAACAATATAACTAAAACAAGTAAAAAAAATGTTTTTGGTGTCGTATGCCGCAATTCGAAAAATGACGTTGGCATTCAGTATATTGCTGTGTCGAAAGATACTCCGCCACAGCACTGATGTTCAGTGCCCACCTCTTAGTATCACGTATTATTTTGAGTAGGCATTTACTTGAGAAAGGAGTGTTTTCCCATGGGCAATTATATGTTGACACTCAGCAAAGTGAGCACGGGTCAGCTAGTTATTTATATTTAAATTTCTCAAACGTACATAAACATATATATGTGTCTGAATTTTTTCTGACTGAGTTGATCAACCGATATATTTAAGACTAGTTCTGTCAGCAAAACTTCGTTCTGGTTGCCATGACGACGACATTAGTTAATGAATTAATTGCAAAGGAGGCACCTAAAAGGGCAACCGCAGCGCCAATTTTTTGGACATATTCATCTGTTCTATGGAAATGACGAACGATGTTTGTCTGACTGTCTGTCAGAGCACCAGGTAAAGAGTACTGAACGGATTTAAATGAAACTCAACACAGAGGACGCTTATGTTTCGGGTCAACACTTAGGATACTTTTTACCCCGAAAAATTACTTCGTTTCCGTGGAATCGACGAATGTAGTGAAAAAGGTGGCGCTGTTGTTGCAATTCACTAACGCTGGCACATGCCAGTTTCTTAATAAAATACATTTACACAAATCATACCTTTTTGTATTATCATTTTATGTTCTGAGTCCTAATTATGACAGTTGAGAAATGTCAGAGAAGACAATTGACAAATGTCAGACATATCTCAAGTGATGATTTAACAAACCTGACTGGCAAGTATCGATTTGTGCCCTTAAACACTGCAGGCATCCAGCCTCGTGCACCGGAAACTTTAATTGTCTGTTAATATAACCTGTTCTGGATAAATAAAAAACGATTCTTAAGTCCTCGATACTTGATATTGTATGGCAGTGAAACCATAATGTTACGTCTTATTTATTTACTAGCTGGGCCCCGCGATTTCACTTCACTGCTTCCTTCTTTTGGGGCCTAGTAATAGGGGGTGGAAATTTGTATATATAATTCTTAATTCCTCAACTTAAACATATGAAATTGACATAAACAAAGATTTGTTGACAAATAAAAAATATTTCTTTCAGGTTTTTTGCCAAATCACTCGTAAAGGGGGTAAAAGTAGGGGATTAAAATTCGCCGTCCCCTCCTTTTGCGAGTGAGTTATGCTTGTAAAGGAGGAGGCGGAGCAGGAGCGCACGTCTTAGCTCCTCTCTCGCCAAAGGAGGATGCGTCGACGCCGGAGGGCCAGCCGGGACCTTCGGTCGCCGTGTGCAAGCGGCGCGGATGGGTCCCTGGAAAAAGGGTTCTCATCTGTCTTTATGATGTCGAGATGGGGGCGTCTTTCGCGACCGCTCACGTCTCCTCCCGTGGGGAGCGTTATACACCAACCCACGCAACGAGAGAATAAATAGGCCGGGGAACAAAAAAAAGTTCTCCGGTAGTGGATGAGGCCGTTGGGCCACGCCTGCCAAGGACGATGGAGGGACTAGGCCACGTACCCGTGGTCCTGGCATAAGGGCAAAGGATGGAACACGGAGGAATTTAATCGAAAAACAAGAGAAGAGAAGACAGTATTGTATCGGGCCGCGAGCAGAACACGTCTATGTAAAAGTGTCTCTTCGTTGCTAATATAAACCTTGCTCTGAACCAGTCTCTTATTGAAGATCCCGGTCAGCTCTGAAACCGCTGGCCGTTACAGTACTTCCAGTTTCTGGTTAGAGGTGCTAATGCCACCTCTATCTGGCGAATCCCACACAGCGGCTGCGACTTTCCCCTATTCCGCGGCTGATGGTCATCAACCGGATTTCCCCTCGTAAGAATAGGGATTAAAATTATAAGGCGTTCTTTAAACATAATGCTAATATTTATATGATACGAATCAACCAAAGTGAATCAAATTGGTTAAAAGCCTTAAGTACTTAAAGGACCTGACTAAATTCAATTACTTTATCAACTCATCTTCAAAAAAATAATATTGTATCGAAACGAATACCATGGTATCTTTTAAAATACATTGTAGATTGACAAAAAAAAATTATTCATTTCCATACAATTATTTTAAGAAGGACAAGAAAACTTTTCTAAAATTTCAATTTTCAAGATAACACAAGATGGAAGCAAAGAGGCGATATGTAGATTACTTTGGTTGATTCATCTAAATTGAAAGTAGGAATTGAACTGTCTAATGTTGGCTTAACAGCTAGTTTACTTTTTGTAAACTAGGAAGAATCGCAACAACATAATTAAATCGTCATTTAAGGTTACTGTTACTTAAGTTTAGAAGCAAAACAAGCAAATTTTCATACCAAGCTTTAAGAAACGTGATTGAACCGCGTATCTAATGGTTATTTTATTCAGGTCATTGGCCAGAATCCGTTACAAACACAAAATTTATTACAATTAATCTCATAAATAAGAATTCAAATCGTGATTTGCGTACAAATGAACTCGCATTATATTTTTTTCATACTTTAAGTTCTATTGTCTTATTAATAATACAAGGTTACCTTTGATTTTCTATTACGTCTGAGATTCATACAATGATTATACATACATACATGATATATGATCATTTAGCGGCTTCGTTTAAGGAATTAATTTTTGAATTGGCCCATTTTTATATTGAAAATCGTATAGGTACCCTAGTTATGATTATAGCTACTGCAGCAACTCGATTATTTGTCTCATAATTTCATATTTAATATGTGTTATTGTTCTTATAAATATGTAATTTTATATATGTAAAAGTAAAATCATCAGACTACTTGTATTGGTATTGACTATTCTTTTAATAGAGCATATACTCGCAATGATTAAGCTGCAGCAGTTTTTCCAATCTATAATATTAATTTTCGCAATGAAAAAGTGAAACATGCCCGTGACATAGCAGACAAACTGCAAAAGAGTTCGGCTAGTTATGTGGGGAACAAATGGCTAGCCATACCGCTTCTGCTGGAATAGAATAGAAAACGCTTTATTGTTCACCACATACATAATAAGTCAACAATTTACAGTAGCTACATTGAACAGTACAAACTGGAACAATGGGCGGTCTTATCACTTTAGAGCGATCTCTTCCAGACAACCCGGGCTATGGATTTTATAAACGGAACCGCAAGTGTATGATGGTAGCGTGCACATTAAATACATACATATATAAATATTACATAATACATATAAGTAAAATAAATAAACGATAACACATATTAATATTATATACTTATATAATATACTAACCGCTAGGTACCGATAGAAAGGATAAGTTCCGAAAAATTTAGTTTTGCATCATGTAGAATGATAATGACAATGGTTACACAACGAGTGATGCTATGCTAAACTTACTTTGGGAGCAGATATTGGAAGCTAATTTAGCCATTTAGTGCATGCAGTCTATGTTTGTCATAGTTTTAAAATCATACCAATTACCGTTGTCCGCATTTTATTCCTTTTCCGCTGGACTTCGCACAATCTTCGGCGTATTTTTTAATTATTGGCATGCTTGTAAAACTTTAAGAACTTGTTTCTATATGCTCTCCGTCTATTCTTTTAAGAAGTGTGACATTATTTGTAAGGAATTTATGCTAATTTTAGACAATTAGTTAGCAAAAGAACGGATAGATAAGATATAAAATTGGCTGTAAATCACAAAAGTTTTGATATAAGGAATCTCAAATGTTAGGAAAAATATGTTAAATTTACCTATTTATTAATGATTATCAATATACATATTCTTGATAAGAATTTGGTGTGACTAAAATATCTTGACATTTGACACGAACGAGAAACGACGTTTTCTCCAAAGCGCCAAGCGTGTAATTGTTTTGGCGCTAATAATAGGTTCCGTACCCCTTAATAATGACTACTACATAATATTAAATACTTGTCACGGTTTCACCACACCAAGTGTAGATATTATGGACTTTCAACATTGTAAATAATTGAATTATTAAAGTGTTGTCTACTGCTCACAGATTAAGAGTTCCGTGGGGCTTTAGTGAATCTATGCAGTGTGTACTATTCAACACGTTTTGGTAGTTTGAAAAAAAGACGCAAAATGATAAAATTAGGAAAATAAATAAATTACGGTATTCCTTGGACCCGTAATAAACTAACCCGCAATTACGCAATTGATTGAGGAGTGAATAGGATTTGTTTATATTTCTGTCAGTGTCTGACTTACACAACCGTACAGCTCGCCAGCGGTGGGATGTTCAGTGTTCACCCTTATTTTCTCGAGTTACAAAAGTCCAGTACCCAGTGGTTATTTAAAACGTCTATTGTGCGTACTACAATGGTGTGGAGGAAATTTTCCGCCGAGGTTTTCCTTCTCCGTCACGAGAGTTGTTAAAACATGTGGTAAAATTTCTTCGTGGCCAACAGCTTGTTGGTGATGTCTCTGGTGTTTGTATTACATTGGTAACTATTTTTCATCAGGAGGGTTGACTGCGTGTTTGCCTGCTTCAGAAAATAAAACGGACTTAACGCTTATTTGGACCCGTTTTTATATACAGTCCGATCTCCCTATATTTTCTCTGATTTTTATAATTCTAGTATCTTAACATTTCTTAAATATTTTCATTGTAGTTACGAATTTATTTTGTCGAAATACTCTTACTACGTTCAGTTTCTCTTGTCTTTTATGTTTTTTTTTTAATACTAAATAGATGAAACATTTTACGACGGATCCCTACCGATCCATTTAGCGCGCTCAGGACAAAGCAACATCCGGTTTGCGCAAGCGAACATCTTACGCCTCGCGATCATCTGCGCGAGCGTATTGTGTTTGTTGCCCAGCATTGGAAAGTAGGCGGTCCCGTTTATTTTATTCTTTGTTGACGGTATAATTCAAATTATAATATTCTGGGTTTGATATACTTATGGTGAAAACATTACATGTTTTATAGTATATTCCAAAATGCTCACATTAATATAATATATCTCATGTTATATAATATTGTAATATGTATTTATATATACATAAAACCTCAAGAGTTTAATTATATATGTCGCAAAAAATAGGAAATAGATTAGATACCAGCTTAACTCTTATTATTATTATGTAATATTGTAATTGAGAAAGTCTTTTGTGCATGATAAGGATATTCGTTTTTCCGTCACCCAAAAACCACTGAATGTATTTTCATGAAACTAATACAGTTTTAGCTTATTAACCACAATAAAGTATAGGCTATAATTTACCATTGTTTAAATTGGTCTCAACTGGGCGTGCGAAGTTGCTGGCACACCCAGTATATACATACATATTATCACGCTTGTTGCCTACACGGATAGACACATACGATGATTGTTCACTCGCTACAATCTTCATGTACAACACTTTCTTTATTAACTTTTATTAAGCTTTTCATACATCGTGTGATTTTTTGTCAAGGGCTTTCTTAAGGTTTCGTAGTCAAAGAACACAAACAGTGAATATTTGTAATACAGAAATCTTGCATGTCTGCGGGTTTTTAAACTAAAATAGGTTAAAGCGTAATTAATCAGTAGTGATTCATCTGATCGCATATTCAATTATCCAATACGTCTGTACAATAATTAATTCAATGTTAAAGTCTGCTTAACATATAAGGTATATTATATAAAATCAATGGAAACCAAGGCATTCTCCCTTTACCCGCTATCCTTGGTTCGATATGAAAATTGATAAAAAAAACTCGTTATAATATTATAACCGTGAAGTTGTTAAAGCTTCACACATGCGGCGATTACGTGCGACCCGAGTCGGAGCGTAATTGAAGAACGCAGCCGACACGCCACGAATGCCTAACGATGGGTCGGTCAGGGCTGACTGAATTGGTGTCTACATTTTTAAGTACAAGCATGGAGGAATATTGATAGCAATGATAAGTCTAGATCTTGCATGATTAGAAGGAGCCATATCATTGAGTTATTTTTGATTTCTCATATTCTAAAAGTAGGCTTGGAGTTATCTGATCACAGGGATTAAAACAGCATTTTTCGTCCCTGAGAAACGATTTTTTCTCCTGTCAACAAATTTAAAAACTTTCCTAACCATAGATTATACATCCGACTTATGTCCCAACTTTTTTTTATATAAATTGCAATAAAAAAGCTATCATTAATTTGTAACATTATTTTATATTTTATACTTGTAAGTTTTCACTCAACTATTATTTAATTTACAAAAATTTGAGCTAAATATTTACTATCATCAGCGACAAAAAATATTTGCTGGTAGAATGCTAGTGACAAAAAAAATACTTGACGTTTATATGTGACGTATTAAATGAGATTTTCATCAGAGTAAGACATCGATTTAACACCTAAAGAAGTAGTTGCTTTCCATTGCATTGTGTAATCCAATTTTCTAAGCTTTAGAAGCTTTAAGAGTTATTGACGTGTTTTACTAAATAATTATCATTCCCAGTATTCTACCCTCATGTGTGAAGATAGGCCCTGTCAGTAATTGTCTCCTTACAGACCTACAGATATATGGCAACCCTAAATGAACACTCAGATTCGGTCGGATAAAGTCAACGAGCGTCGAGCGCATCCGACCATCAAAACTTAAGTTTTTCGCTTCCAACACTATAAGAACGATACTCGCTTAATATCATACAATAACACGATTTTGAGACTTACTTTCTACATGATAAAGTTCATAATAACTTAGCAATTGAAATACCGATATCTTTATTCCAAAGATTTCATCTCAGTGCAAGAAAAGTGACGCGTGGAATTGCTGTAAAGGCTGAACGCCTTGATAAAATGAAATTTGCTGAAGGTCATTGAATTTATTTGGATAAATCCACTACAAGGAGTTTGTATTGAAAACCAATATTTATTGATCAACTTCCAAAAGGAGACAGACGGTCCTAAATCGAACATGATTTTTTATGTGTATTTGCGACTTTTCTGTAAATTGTGGACCGATTTTTTCAAATTCTTATGAGTATACTCCTGAAGTCCTCCCATTGTCACCAAGTCAGGATCTGATGAGTAGATCCCAGGGAAATCGCAAGCAACCCTCGAATTTTATAGGTACATACATGTTTAATACATTTTTTAAAAGTTCTTCAAGTATCTAACATGTATTTTTTGCTTTTTAGTTACTTTTGAAATCGGTTTTGTTTTTTTTTGGTAAAATGGTTATTTTTTAATAACTAAATATTAAGAATGGGTAGTATATTCCAGTAATGTATCCTTCCTTGTAAGTTCATTGCTGACCCAGAAATCAATCAAGTTAGTTCCTGGCAGGAACTTCCTGCTACATCTATACTAATATTATAAAGAGGTAAAGTTTGTGAGTTTGTGACGTTGTAGGGGGTAATCTCTGGATCTACTTAACCGATTTTAAGAATTCTTTTACTGTTTGAAAGCTACGTTAACAGGGAGTGTCATATGCTATATAACATGACGCTATATACCTCGGGAGCGGGACAGAGCGCGGGTGAAACCGCGTCGGGCCTCTAGTATACAATACTCACATTCAAAACAGAAGTAGAGTTGTGTAGCACGCACATTCAAATCAGAAGTCGGTAAAATTAAACTGAGGGAAAGTTCTATTATGTATATTCTATTTTATAATTTGGTTTATCAGCTGCTCTTGATTATTGCTCTGAAATACGAGCCTTAGTGTATTTTTATCACATAATCGAAAGTTACATTTCTTTTTAATCGTTATTTATTAGAAAATGTTCAATTGTCATAATTAAGATCACCTTGAAAAAGTGAGTCATACAGTATTTATCAATTTTTATCCACTGATTAAAATAATTTATTTACCGGACATGTGCCATAAACAACGGCTCTAAACAATTTTAAAGTTGTTTAAAAACATTCTTAGAGTTCTGGAGCCGTTTTGACAAAAGTGAGACCATTCGTCGTGTCTCCGTCCATTCATCTGTCTACGAATATCCCAGTCGTCATTCTCAGAAATCGCTAGATTTTTTTATTTATTAAAAATATTAAAACAGGAGTCAACATCATGTAACTGAGTGTTGATATTTTTTCAGTGTACTTAAACGTATGGGGTATCGTTAAACAGATCTTAGATGGGGTTTTTTTAGTAGATGAGAAGGAAGCTCTGAAGTTTGTTATTATGAGGTGGAAAGTTCCGAGAAAAACCAAGTTGCAAATAATTTCAAGGAATACTTTTAACAGAATTGTGATCAGGAGGATCAGAACTCAAGTTTTTGTAGAAGCTTGTGGAATATGTGTTCGCATATTTGGAACTTTATCTTGTGTTTAATTAGTAATCAGGTGATCAGAGTGCTGGTTTCGACTTCAAACAACGGATTAGAATAGCAATCCAGCGAGGTAACGTCGCCAGCCTTCTGGGAACCTTATGCGTTTAGTTCGATGATCTAGGCTAAGTATTCTACTCATATTCTTAAGGGATTACAGGTAGAATGCAATATAAGTTTTCCTTATTTTACTAGATTAAACTATATCAAATTATAATATCAAGATTGTGCGAGTTTAACGTATAACACCGAGGCATGGTTTCTGATAGTAAAATTTATGAACATAAATATAATTTGAAACTGTTTTGATGGTAGGTAGGTAATGTCCGTAGCTCATGCGATGCTGCTCTGGAAGTATGAATTATTCTGCTACGTTGACCTGAAATTAAAACCACTCTCATCGTTTCAAAGTCATACAATATTTATGATTTGTAGCGTATGCGAGATTTATTTTTAGATTGCACAGGTTTTTGACTCCGCTTTTGTTAGCAAACACAATGGCTGTGTGATTTTTATCTCTGCGAAGTACAAGGAAAACATTACTATTTGAAAGTTTTCTTACAGCCTAGATGTTAAAAATCTTCAAGAAACAATATCTCAATTAGGATCTTGATTATGTACCTTTCTTTTAGCTAGTCATAGTCTTAAACGCGAAATATAGGTATATTTAGCAATGAAGCCGCTCACGAAGAGATCATAGATAAAGATTGGAACAGATAAGATAAATAGCTTATAAAAATTACACAATTTGTCCGATTGACTTAAACTAGTTATGTCATTACTAATTAGAAATCACTTTCAATTATTTAAGGCACAAGCTACACAGAACTACTAATTGCGTATATGAGCTATGAATTCCTTTCCCGCAGGAACTCTACATTGTTTTGGGATAAAAATTATCCATATTCATAGTTATTATTCAAAGTACATATGTATATCATCGGCTAAATTTTATCATCAGCTGTCCATTTATAACAGAAGAATCAAGCAAATGTTCCAGTAACCAAATTTTCTTTAATATTTATACAATTAATATGGTCAAATCGTCCGGTCGACCTCGTATTTTATGTAGTACATATTTGTTAATATATAAAATGTACTCTGTGCCACATACATTAGGTATTGTTACGATCGAGGTGCCGACAAAGGCAAATTCACACCTGCGTCTGTAGAAACACATTTTATTACCTTCTCGGCATTTGGACTTCTTTTGTTGACTTTGTGTTTAAAATTTGTGATTAGAAAAACAGCCCATTGTGTATTGTAATCTTTTATGGCAGTCATTAGCCAGGTATGATTCTAGGAAATTCAGGCACGCGGCCGAGCAGACATATTGCATGCTGGCAGTATAAAGCAATGCCTCGATTGATGGACGAGGCAGTCGAGCGATAACCACAAGCTGAGCAAGACTTGTGTACATTCGGTAATCTATTTAAGTGACGGAATTTGCTCGTGTTTTTGAATTACGATCTTCTGTATTACGTTTGGACTTATTACGTTCGGTTATATTTGTACCTGTGTTATACGTGTTTGTATAGTTCTAATAAACTCTATAGTAATTCCAACGGCATTTTAATTCGAGTGCTACAACTCGTAACAGTATTAAACTATAATAAAGTCATACTCTATTGTTTGCTTTCCACCTAAAACAATTGAGTAATTTATTGAGATCAAATTATTATCTACATATATAAACATTAGTTGAATAGATGTGAATTATGTCTAACAAAGTTTATCTTGTAATTATTGTGTCAACGAGCGAATCAGGAACACTTGTGACGTTTGTAGGTCAAACCAAGAAACTGCATAAATACATAATTGTAAATATATCGCAACGTTATATATTGCGTACCTAGCAATTATAAGAAATAATTACATTTCAGCTTTAACATTGGATTCTTGTTTGAGAAATAAAATATTAAATTATCCCATATGATCAAATGTAAACTCTACTTTAAGGGTTACGTACCTCTAATTTTTCGAACACCTAAATCTTTTTTTTTTTAAGAATTAAAACCATATTAACGTGCGACTCCTAGTGTTGTACACAATGCATCGTTTAGGGAATTTGTAGCCTAATCTGATGATGGTGAAGCAAAACATTGTGATGAAACGAGCACATGAAACGACCAATGTGTGAATCACACCAATGGACAAGCGTGGTGGATATACTACATATTCAATAATTACCTTGAAATGTAGAGGCCCGAGCTCAACAGTGGGACGTATGAGGGCCGTTGTTATCAAGACCGAGGATTTGTTCTCGAAGAAAATGGCTATTAACATAAATAAACATTCAGGCAGACGGAGAAACATGATGATTTTAAAGGTTCCGTTTTGGCCAAAAAGGCTTTACAAGAAAAAATTAGAGTAAATTTCATTTTTAGAGTTCGGTAATCGTTTTGGAAAACAGAACCATTATAGTTTCGTCATGAACATTATTCTGTCCGTCTTTGGACTCCATAATCAGAAACTGCTCTGTATCTTTCTGAGTGAAATTTGACAGAAAGGTGTTGTCGATCTGCCGCTATATAATGTTTTTCTTATAAAAATACAGGCTACAAAGTTACGATAATCTTTGACAGGATAAATGTATTTATGAGAATACTTGAATGAAAGGCCACGGCACACCTTTCATGATCAAATTGATCGTGTACTGATGTCAGGAGCCTTAAGAACAGACGAGCGTGCATGACAAGCGTTATGAATGTCAAAGAAGCAAGTGAGGTGTGGAAGAATAAGCCTAAATGGCGCTCTGTTGTTCGTGCCTACCTCACAAGAGAACTGGCGTGAAGTTATGTATGTATGTATGTACTCGAATGAATTTCCTTTTGTAATAATACAAGGAACTGAAATCATACAAATATCTATCGCGACGTCTCCACTAAGGATGTTATTCATGAAAATAACTATTTCCACATTATATTGTAGGATTGCGTTATTCGTTTCCGTACGTTACAGGAATACTAATATGATCCTTCCGTTGTTATGTTGCCAAGCTTTTCAGGCGTGATTATTTTGCGAAGACGCCAAGCTGTAGAGATGGGATGGTTCAATAATATAGAAACAAAGAAAGAAATAATAAAACTATATTTTAACGGTTTTAAGCGCGGTAGTTTATTTAATTTTTGTTATTCCCATATTCGGCCACTTTTTAGTAGTCGTGATCACCCAAGACAAACATGTCAACTATCAATGAGTATTGTTAAAGTTTTATTTAGCCTACCGCCAACTTGTTGAAAGAAAAGTGGCAGTAACGTCGTAATAATAAAAATCAAATAAATTACCGCGCTTAAAACCGTTAAAACGTAATTTTATTATGTATATTAGTCGCGAAAACGTAAGAAAATATAAATAACGAAATAATTTATTTTTACGGCATTCCTTGGGCTGAACGCAGATAGCCAAATCATAGTAAATAACTGAACACAAACACAAACACAAACACAAACACAAACACAAACACAAACACAAACACAAACACAAACACAAACACAAACACACACACAAACACACACACACACACACACACACACACACACACACACTTAATCTACAAGGACTGTTGTCTGACAATTATTGAAGAAACGAAGTAAAACACGAAAGTATTTTGGATTAGACTTCTTATATTATTTGCCTCCGCTTCCCTTATCCCCCATTGGACTGGAGGGCATCTACACTGCGTATACTGCTCTACCCCATCAGCTATCGTTCCAGCGATAGACGTGACAGCCGCTACGGTTTTAGTAAATTTCATGAACTTCTCTTACAGATAGACTCGTTTTAGATATTGTCGATAAGAAAATATCCAATGTAGCCCGCTGATTAATTTGACGTTTATGGATCAGTCCCACAGTTTAGGAACCCAAATCTGCTATTTTTGCCAATATCTTGGCATTATTAAAAAATTCAAAGTAAGATTTCATTGCGATAGTTTCAAAAATCTTATTCTACTAAATCCACAATATCTTCTCGACATCGTTGCGGTAGAATAATAGGAGAAAAATAATAATATTACTATAGCAGAAATGGCGTTAGCCGAAGTAAATATTGGAAAACTACCAACATTTTAAACAATTATTTCGCTGGTATTTGCTTATAAATATTTATAGAGTGGCGTAACACTGGTACGCCATTACAATTAATAGAATACCGAAAACAGACAAAACTATGATTGAGACGATAGCGTCCGGCGATTTTAACCAGATAGTATTAGCAGATTTGGGCCCCTGGTCTCGGGAGTATATCTAAGCCATACATTGTTTTTTTTTTCCATTTACACAACTATATTATATCAAAACAATAATATCTTTATCAAATGTTATCAGAAGACTTTCTATCACATGGCGCCCTCGATTATGAACGATGAGTGAATCTTAGATAACACAATAAAACTACTACGTCATGTCCGATAACTATCGCTTCACTTTGCATTTTCGATTGTAAACATTTCATCTGTGCAGGAACGGAGAAAGAATATAATTTCCTGCGGCCGGGCGGCCTGTCGTAAGAGGCGACAAAACAACCCACAGCCAGGTGGTAGGGCATTTGTCCGACTGGATGGCTACGACCCCTGGTCTAAAGTATGTCGCCTTAACAACCTTGAGTTGTGTTCCGGCATTAGTGACCAGGTTCCAGTCTCCCTTAAGAGAGCAGCAGCGTATTTGTAGGACCTTTGGTGATGCAAATGTCCATAGGCGATGGTAACCGCTTTCCATCAAGTGGGCGGTCTGCCTGTCGGCTGAACTTCTGCAATAAAAAAAAAATTGCAAAATTAATAGGTAATTACGGTATCTAGTTTCTAGGATTTCCGCTGACGTAAATTATATAAATATCATTTATAATATGCGGAATTCTACTTTCTAAGTATAGTCTTATGATCAGTTGTCGCGATAAACTTGTTACGTGGAAGATATTTGACTAATTAGTTTTGGAATTAATTTACATTATAGTGAAGTAGAAAACAACGAAGGAGAGGTTATAAGGCGAATTTTAGTGCCAGATGTTAAAGTTTAGGACCCAATTGAAATTTGTTGTTCTAATAAGGATTGTATTGTATAAACAAAAAGTAACACTGGGGGACACCGCTTCTGAAGTCTTATGAAATGTGACATCCATTTTGAAATTCGTAAGTATACATACACCACAGCGTATTGTCCTTCTTAGTTATGAACATTTATCTGTGTAATCGACACATTTTCATACAAAAGCGATTATTGCTTAGCCTTCTGCAGTAGCACGCTTTAGACATCATCGTAATTATTTCAACGTTCGACGGCGCCATTTTTTAGATAGCTTCTTATTCTAAAACCGGTAAGAAGATAATTATCAAGTCTTGAAGTTGGTAATCTTGCCAAATAAGCATTCTTATTTAAATATCGTACGTATATCACACGTAACCATAATTGATAGAATAATCACGTGTTTTTCTATGATTATTATTGTTAGTCCCTAGATTGTTGTTCCCTAGATTCGTTTTTTAAAATATTTTTTTGCATTGCATATAACCTTAATAAACAAATTGCCTCATTTCGACGTCTTTTGACGACTATCATCTGAACCTCAATTATACAACAAAAGAGTTATCGTGTTTAGTTAATTGACAGCCTGTATGGTTGTGTGGGCTAGGCCTTTATCGTCATACGTCACTATAATGCACAGGTTCCGAGTTCGATTCCTGGTATGTTATATTTTGTAATCGAACTTTTCGTTATTTAGTATGGTCTGGGTGTCAGAGATCAGCCTCAGTCAGAGTGGTCTGTTGTATATTAACCATAACACAAGCGTATCTTGCTTAGTTTGAGTATATACAATACGTGTTTGTCTGCCTATTAATTAAAATAATTATTGAATTTTAATAGGAAATATCACGTGGTTCAATTCCTTGTTCGAATTTTAGCCATAAATATACTTTTATTAGGTAACAGCAAGTAAAGTTTAAATTATGTACAATTTCCTAATAATAAAATTACGAATAATACCTATATAAGTTTCAAATCACTCGGGAACGTATATTCTGCATCTTGCGCTGGATGGCATCGCCGATGCGTTGCCTCAAATACAGGGCAGCCTTTTGGCCACGTGAGACTTTTATCAAACGAGATGATAGATCTCGATAAACCGATAGGCCTCGGGAACCCATGGCGGTAGAGTCTCGACATCGAACGCCACAAATATGTATCCATTGCCAATAGATGCATGCATCCGAACAAAGTCACTTTTACGTGCATATACTTAGTACCTATTATAGGTAGAGATGAAACAAACGACCTTGCTTTTCGGTCTAAGAAATGTTTCTGTTAGTTTGGTTAATATAATCAATGCATTTATTAAAAAAACAACTTATGTTCAATATCAAACAACGAACAATAATCTCTTACATTACCACTTCACGTGTATGCTAAATAACGTGATAAAATACTCTTGTTTTAAAAACATTGAACAGCTGTGCACCTTGTTCTTTGATAGCTATATTTTAAAATTGAGATAACGGATACGAAATTATGGTCACTGAGCAAACAGATAGGTCATGTACAGCACGTATGATATCGTGTGACGTGGTTTCGCCGTTCGACCAAACATTTTGCATTGGCAGAGTGGGAGCTTAACGGATGATAAAACTATAGTTAATTTACGTACAATTATTGTTATGAGTATATTCGCTGAAAAAATGGAATACTTTTAGCCTTAAATGCTGGGTAAGGCTGCTTATCTTATGTTGAGAAAGAAAGTATTAGGCGATACAGATGCTCAAAATATGATATATTATTTTAAATCATATCATATCATATCTTTTGATAAATATTTCTTTCGTTTTTCTAGATCTTCTTTGTATTTTTTTACTAATTCTTTATGTTATATTTGTCCTACTAACATAGATGTAAGTAATGATTGTAAAGTAACAGATGGATCTTGAAATAAATAACATATCTTTATTATTTGCGGATAAGCTCTTTTTAAGAAATAAACACATGCCAAACATTAAGTCTTTGATTATTTAAGTAAAAAAACTAAATATAACTAATAAAATTTAATTGAATACAGCTAGTACTGTGTTGTTATTCTAAATATCCATCGATACTAATGAAATTTTAAGAATCTGTCTGTGATTTCAAAGTTATAACAAGTTATAATAAAAAGTATAGTTAAAAACGCTGTGCGGTCAAGTGTCTCGAGGCATAATCGTAATAACAGCCGGCGGGCGTCGTACTCGAAAATAAAACTGATGATTATTATACATTTCCATAAAATTGGATTGAATAACTTATCTGCATTGTATTTATAGAGAAATCGTCCACGTGTAAGTCTGACTCGCACATGGCCATTTGTTTATAAATTATTATGAATAACCTACACCTAAATACGAGCAATTAAGCACGATCCCATATAACGCAGTTGACTTTGTCCGTCACGTTTTCATTTCGAAATGATTCATTACTGATGAGTAACTCGGAAGTCAAAACCATTATCGTTAATATCCGGAACTTGAGAGATTTGCTGGATTTCCAACTACAGTACAGGTATTGCTATTGATTTGTTGTTTGTGGTTTTGTCGATGTGGCAAGGACCAAACCACACAATGAGTAAGTGGGCCCCAATTATGCTATTGTATTTTTTAAATGATTGTATAGGTTCTTTTTTGACCACTGTCTCACCTGATGTTGAGTAATGCAATGTAAAGCACGCTAAAACATACTTATTCACTCATAACTTGAAGTCTCTTAGATTGTATTTGTCAGAAAAAATAGACCCCGGCAAATCATTTCACGATTCGGCAGTGCGCACCAGAAAACATAAAGCGAATCGCTTCGTCTTGACTGGTGGTGTTTCCACCATGTGACGGTGTCGCGAACCGGTGCGTCTGGTTTTCCGATGGTAAAATGGAGATGAGGGAACCAGCTCGTGCAGTAATAAGAGACATTTCCAAAAATGTATTTGGTAGAAGATCGACAGCCAAACAACCTTGCGTATTCTTTTTTTTATGCAGGGGGAAATATATATCGTACACTACCGGGTCCTTCACTGGGATTAGACCAAAGTAATGAGAGTTATCCAGTGAAGATGGCACAGATAACAGAGTCAGTTGCCAGCTTGTGTGGAGACTCAACAAGGTACCCCTAAGAGTAACCCATGGGCCACTATTACACTAAACCCCCCTTCCTCCCATGTGCCCGCGCTCATGGTAGGAATAGCGTGAGACTTAGAACGTAGTTAGGCCCACACTAATTCTGCGCATCAATGCTTGAGAATGCCCTGGGAGAGGCAAACTCACTTCGTTAACAGGGTTTGGTTCCTCCGCACCCCAGATGCTGGAGGACCACCCCTGTAGCGGAATCACGGGAAAACAAGATTCTGAAGTCGAGCATTGAAAACACGGATTTATTAAATGAAAAAACAGCCATTCTGCCTATATTTAATAGCAGAATCGGGACCCAGGTTATGTAATTTTGTTACCAGTGGTCAAGTAATCGAATTGATAACTGCTTGACCTCACTGCCCGATTGACATATCAACGCACCCAGAACCGTGGAAATTTGCATGCGGCTTCTTCTTTCTATAATGTAGCTGCGCACTAAGGAAGGATTTTTGAAAATTGAACTCCTAAGGGGGTGAAAAAAAAGGTGAAAGTTTGTATCGAAAGCCGTCATTTTCAAAGTAAGAAGCACGGTACAAAAGTAAACCTGCTTCTGGTGAGAAATAAATGCACACGTGTATCGGAATTCAACCCCTAAGGGGGTAAAGATGGAAATGAAAGTTTGCTAAAACTATGACTAATTTTAATCTACGCTGGCGAAGCGAGCAACAGCTAGTAATATATAGAAAACCGGTTATGTTCACGTTAGTCAGGGTTACAGGTTAATAGCAAATCTTTATATGGAGATATAATTTGTTATTTATTATGTAACTTTTTTAATTAATAAACTTAAATTCGTTTCTGCATAACTTTGAAGGTATGTATCTTTAAAATAAGCCAAAGGGGTCATTAAAACAACTTGGTTTTCCTTATGAGCAACTACATTATTTACAATATTTTTTCCGGTTTTTAAAGAGCTTGTCGAATCGCGTTACCAATTAAATCATTATGTTTACCAAGAAATTTGTGACTAATTGTTTGGTATACATTAGTAATGATGCATTTTTATTACTTAAAGTTTACTTTGTTGTTATCTTTATCTTAAATTAGTTTATGCTTAGGATTATTTATTAAACCTGTTAAATTCAGTGAAGAAACTAATATTTATGGGAGGCGTAAATGAAACCCAATATGGATTATTGGAAGAAAATTTAAATCGATAACTATTTTCCCACATAAAATTCCGTTTTACTGTTACAAGGCAAATAATTTAAGTTAAGATATTTTATGTCTTGAACAAAATCCTTGTATAACCGTGACAGCGTACATTTAAAGAATGTTAGAAAATTTGGATGTATCAAATAAAACATTTCTTGGTCAAATATGTTTCTGTGCAAGAAATTGAGAAAGAATACTAATTATTGCAGCCGGGCGGCCTGTTATAAAAGGCGACAATACAACCCTCAGCCACGTGATGGGGCATTTGCTCGCCTGGATGGCTACCACCTGTGGTCTAGAGTATGCCTCCATAACAATCTTGAGTTGTGTTTCGGCATCAATGGCCAGTTTCCAATCCCCCCCTTCGAAGCCCGCAGCATATTACAATAACGGCCGGGTTGGGGAATTAACACAATTTTTAGACTTCCATTATTATATATTTATGTATTTTCTTTTTCTACATAGACAGCCATAAGCGCGGCCCGCAGGCCACTGACAGAGATATCTGTCTTTCATTCTACATATTCAAAATTTATTTACTCCACAACAAAAACGACCACAGAGGTTGGTCTTTACAGTACCACCTTTTATGTAGCATGTCTCCATAGGTAACGGTAAACACTTTCCATCAGGTGGGTCTTCAGCCTGCCTGCTGCGTTCGAGCAATAAAAAATAAATGTAGTTTCTCGTTTGATTTGAATAATTTTTAGCGGGCACTTGTAGGGTGATGTTTTATTGTGGAGGTTTATTTCCACAAAACGTGTAACATTTGCTATTTTTGTGCAAAAGTTGTACGTTTGCAGGGAAATTTTTAACTCAAAAATTATACTTTTGCTGAGGTTGAGCTGAACAAATTTTAGGGATCCAACTTTGGCTTGGTGTCTATTAGCTGGAGCATTATTCTAAAATTCGAATATTCATGAAAACTAAAACTTGAATATTCATGAAAACTTTATACTGGACTATTTCACGAATTTTTAGAACCCATATCACCAATTTAATCACTACTTCTTTAAACGTTAATACACTTAATAAACTTTTTAGTAGGCATACAAACAAACTTAATTGCACATCTATATCATGTCTTGGATTTTTTCTAATCTAAATTGCTCGACTGCAAAGAAAGCTTCTCAAAACATTTCTCTCGAGTTTTGGATGGTGATCTAATTTCGACAAAAACACTTAAAATAATTTTTGGTATGTAAACAATTAAACTGTAACGTTACATCCAATATACCTATCCTCACCTCAAATATGGGTTAGGCAACAAAGTAAAATAATATCTAGGTGAAATTGGTACTGGAATGTTTGTTTTCCATGATAACAAACCGAACAGTGCCAAGATAACCGTCTGCGATAAAATTTTATTACGCTCTATCCGTGTCACGATTCCTTCAATAATATCGAGAATCGATAACTTGAAAATTGTCTTGTTTGTCTAGTTGCACTTCAAGGAAATCGTCGTTTATCCGAATTTTGATACGGTTCGTATTCTGCCTGTCGCTAATTAAAGCGAATATATACGAAGGAAACCTACACCAAGATGCTTCATTATATATCGAATAATAATACAATAACAGCCCAAAAACGTTCCAATGGTGGATTCGGGCCTTCCTTTTTTTTTATAGGGGAACGGAAAGTATACCCGCTATCGACGTCGGTTTTGGATCGGATGTGCAGGTTTCATCACGATATTTTCCTACACCGTTAGCACGTTTATATTGTAACACTAGGTCAGAAAACTGCCTAAGTGATGCATTTGAGTTTGAGACGCGTACGCTAGCCACTTAGCTACCATGGCCTGTATATATCTATATATTGAATACTTAGATCGAACTGTGACGAATACAAATGATGTATGAGTAATTTGTTGTATTCAGATCATGATCCTCTCTTGACCTTTAATTAAAAGAGTAAACCGCCTTGTAATCTTGTAATCCATCTAACTCGGCCGTCGGACAATCGAGGCTTGTCTACTGAAACCGGGTCAAAACGAACGGTCCTTTTCATCATTTCAGCCTGTCCCCCGTATCATTAACCCATAACACCCACATGACAACATTGTCCTCTTTTCTAGAACATTGACACAATCAATCCTTCATTACAATAGGTTAGAAAAAATGGCGCCCACACGCTTAAATTTGGCGCGTAAAAAACAATGGTCGCCATAACGGGTCGCGTGCTGACAAAAGGCGGGAAATGAGTATATGTGTCAAACAGGCGTTTGCAATGTGTAATTTGACGTGACGCCTATCTTCCTACTATTTTGAATTCAAATAATAAATAGTAAATAGTTAAAACTAAGTTTTAAGTGAGGCATTTTATTTGATTTTTATTTCGCCACTTTTCTGTAGCCGTGATCACAGAAGACAAAGATGTCAAGTGTTAATGAGTAATGTTAAAGTTATTATTTAGCCTACCTCTAACTTGTTCATTTGAATTTTTTAACCTTTGTTTGTGGTTGTTATTTACTCTATGGCAGCCTAATCTTATTTATCACCGTTTCGCAACACGTGACTTGATGAGAAGAAGCGGAGTAACACATTCTTCAGCAACATGCCTAGCTCTAAAAATTTTATATAATGTTAAAAGGTAAAATAAAGAGAAAATTATCAATCAAAAGTATTCCGGTGCACACATAAAGAGCTCAAAGTGTCCTGAGGCCTGGAAGTTGTTTTTTGCTGGGTTTGGGTCTTAATTAATAGTCTTGATGATCGGCATTAAGTAAATGCTAAGTATGAGTAAAATTCAATTTATTTAGGTATAGAATCAGTAATATTAAAGTGTTGCGTTGTCACTATGCGCCTCATATAAACATCATCGTATTCCAGTGTATGTAGCTGCATAAATTGGGGCGATAGTGAGTGCTCAGAATATTTAATTCAAAATTAAGGAGGTTAAATAACTAGAAAAACAGCGTATAGGAAACCGAATAATTAGTGTAATTTATTATTTAATTTTTATTTCGTATATTTGTATACCTATTTATTCCTTCCTGCGTTGAAAATAAATTGATTGTCATAAAGTCTGCTGTGAATGTTGAATGATTTTTGATAGCGGGAATGAGCGTGGCTATTTGTTTTATCTCAAAAAAATGCGATTTTTCTGCGGAATAGGAGCCTGAAGTTTAAATGAACAAAGCCACGTAGAATGCTGTAGTATTTATATAATTTTATAAACGAATAGTTTTATATATAGTATTTAATGCGGGTTTCTTTGAGCTCTTAATTAATAAATTATTTCTGTTTTGTTGCAGGTAATACAAGATTTGATATAGAAACCGTTATTAACCTGTGCGTAGGTTCACCAAAGCTACTTCAAATGCTACGGATAATGTAAGTTTGTGTGTAATTAAAATCATCGGTTCAGGTACAAAACATCCTTATTGAAGCTTGTAAAAAAACATAGTATAAAATTAAAATTAATACGTTCTAGAGACTAAGAACACTATACAAAATATTGAGTTGTCTCTGAATTGAACAATACCAGTTCATAAATTAAAGAAAATCTTTTAAAAAATATATTTTCCTTCCATCTATATTACAACAATTCAATATAATATTTCAAAGCTATCAAGTATTAGCTATTTCTGACTACGAAAAATAAAAAAGTTCTTTCTAAGAATATAAATGCTAACCTTGTCAAAACACAATATAGGTAAAAATAATTGGTAGTGCAACTATATCGTATCGTATCTAGCAAAATGTTAAGAAAAAATAAAAGTCGAAAAGACCTTAGACAGGAAACCGATCATTTATTTAATTGGCCACTAACATGAGAACTGCCGAAAATTATGTAAACAGGATGTCTGATGCTCGTAAACTCAGAAAAGGTAGTAAAAACAAAGTGCATAGCATCAAAGGCAATTTATAAATAGATGAAAATAATGTATTATTAATTCATATAATAGCATTATTCTTCTACTCTGTCCAACCATTTATTTTACATTTGACATTTGCACGCCTATCAAGTTACAGATGTTTGACAGTAAATTTCATATGCTGTAAATGTCACAATTTGGTAAAATCATTGCTATAGACATTGGAGCCAAAATCAACAAAAGTTAAGTCAAATGTCACAATTGTTATACATTATTGTTCCAGGCGACATAATACTAACGTTCTGTAAGTTATCTAATGCACAGACTATAAATTATCGTCATCACTAAATTTAATCATAGTTAATAGAAACTGACATGGCATTTATTTAGATTTAAAACGTCGTAATTTTGTTTTTATTTCACTTTCAAATATAAACATGTGGGTTATATACGGCTAATAAGCCATTAAAAAATACTGCATTGCCTAATATATTTATTATGCAATGCAGTATTTTTTAGAAAATCATTAAAATAAAATAAATTGCACTAAATTGGTTAAAAATTATTCCATAAGAAATTTGATTTTATATAAAATCGAATTGTTAACGTTTTAGGGCATCACTAATTTATAAATGATCGACCTGTCTCACAAGTAAAATGAACGGTTGGATTGGGTATATATAGTACCGATCTGTCGTGATCGATGCTTTAATCATTATACGATGAAAGTAAATAGTCCTTTTGAATGCATGACACGCTGAACATGTAGTGTAGCGAACAACTTTATCGATTTTATGCTAAGTTTGATTCAAGAGTGAACACCTTAGAGGGGATTTTTTTTTAATTGCATGAGTTTATCAGACAGGCAAAAGGCCCACCAGATGGAAAACGGGTACCATCGCCTATGGATATTTGTAACACCAAAGGAGACTGGAACCTGACCACTGATACCCAAGGTTGTTATGGGGGCATAGACCAGGGGTGGTAGCCGATCGGACGGGCAAATACCCCACCACTTGACTAGATTTAGACTAAGCTTTTTGTTCTACAACAACGATCAGAGTGTAGCACTAGTTTAGGTACCCGTATCTAATTCGAGTTAAGTTGGTCGAAGTCCTAATAGCATGCATACACATCAGTTTTTCTGGTTTAACTGAAAAATACTAACATATTTGAAAATGTCAATATTTACTTTCAGTCATCGTCAATGAGTGTGTGTTATTCACGATCTCATATAACAACAGGAAACTCCTGTCATAGCGCAAAAATGACTGGCATAAATTCCCAAAAAACAGTTCATACGAGATAACTCGTCCGCTCTGACAAAACGTCCGCCGCTTACGCTCGCAAAATCCGTCTCATCGGCACATTTTTATGCATGTCTGCCCAATAAAACAACAGCACATGTCGTAAAAATGTACAGGGGCACAGTTACAATATTAACTTCTTTCGAAATTTATGTCTTTATGCACTCTGCAGCGATTGTTTGATTTAGGGTTACTGATTTCTTTGATGTACATTTTAAAAATTCTTCACCTTTTAGACTATAGTAATGTTTTGAAGTGCTCGGAGTTAAGTGTGTAGAAATTATTAAGTAGGTTAGTATCCTGACATATTTTGTTATATTTGATTTTGTTTTACGCCGCCAGCCTTTTGGGAACGTTCCCGGTAAGTGACAGTGGTTTGGGACCAATATTTTATCTATAATTTTGCTCTCCCTTTTTTTTTATTTAGTTTTAGTATTTAATTTTAGGTTTATATTTTATAGTTTAGTTTAATTTTTAAAATAATTTTGGTTGTTAAAATATTATTAATTACAATCAAATATAGCCCTTTGATTTTTGATTTGGGATATCAGTGATCACTAATGGAAACAAAGCGCTTTGCATCCACTTTCTTTGTGTGAATCGCTGAAACGTGGAATGCATTATCAAACTTTATTATGCCCGATATATATAGTCTGAGTGGCTAAAAGTCACAAAAGTGCAGCATTGCCCATTAACGTTTGAGCTGCGTAAGTCATTTTATGATTATGACAACTTAAAACGTCAGATGAAAACGAATAACGTTTAATGTTCGCGAATCTGAATAAGTGTCAGAGGGCCTAAAGCGGTCGCCTTTGGAGAATCGCTTAGTCAAATTTACATGTGTATAGATAGGTATATTGATAGTTGTAAGACATAACATAACTTCCACTTTATGTTTATACTCTTCATGTTTCGTCATATGAATCTGCGAAAACGTCCTCTTTATAGGCCCTCTGATAATGAAATAATCTGTTCGCGGCCTCGTCCGTGGCAACCATAAGTACAATGTTTCTTAATTGCACTCGACTGAAGCGAGCGTCCGTTATTGAAACAAAAACGTACGTAGAAGACGAATGTTGCAGCGTGTAACGGTACACGTGTCCGTCGAAGCCTGGCATGGAAATCGGGCGGGCAAATTGTCGACCGGGTTGCCAGTCATCGTAATAGTTATGTTCTCGAAATTTGACCTTGGTATTTATGAAAACCGTGGTGTATGAGATGTCGTTTTTCCAAGGTTAGAAAAAGTGTGTCAAATTCTTTAAGTAGTTTATCCTTTGTTAGTATTTAAAACACAAAATAAATATAAAGTCATATCATGTGGTCGTTCTTATTACTTGGTTGAATTCTTTCTGTACATTACTATTTGTATAAATCAATATATGTGAAGTAATGTGATAGATACATTATGTGGGGAACAAATGTTTAGCCATGCCGCCTCCGCCAGGTCCCGGTCGCAGGGTAAGGCCCAAGAAATACTGGCTTGACGTTGTGAACGATGACATGCGTAACGATGGTCTCAAAACGGGAGATGCCGAAGACCGCGCGAGAGTAGAAGAACAAGTATGATAGGAAAGCGGAACCTGGGCGTTGTAACTAACGCTCTGAATGCATCCGAGATTTAATGCTCGGATGATGATGATGACTGATCTCTTTGAATCTAAGTACATTAAATCATTTGTATGTATTCGGTGTTCATGTATTTCAGAAAAAATTCCCATCAATGTAGTTGCAAAAGCGAGGGTGTAGGTTGTTCGTTCGTTCTTTAAGGAATTCGATGTAATAGATTTTTATAAAATTATGTATGTACCATGTTACGATTAAATGGCAAAAATCCTCATAATTCGCAAGGTCTGTTCGTCTATCTATATTTACTGTTTCTAAAGGCTTTTTCCAAGCAAAATATACAAATACAAAATCTAACGTAAATGCACTCTACGGAAAATTCATAAATAGAATAATATAATTTGACACAACAAATTACTGGAATCCGCAAACGTTTTAAATATACCAAAGTTTCGCTAACCTATTTTTAATATGGCAATCCAAGATACGCGACATGCCAGCTTTATTAGCATTTTATCGCACACATTTATATTCCTGTGCACGCCTTGGCCGCTAAGATGCTAAATTTAAAAGTCGTGATTACACTTATTATTCTCAATGTTAACTGAATAGTAGATTTGGGAATTGGAGCGATTCTGAACAGTCTTTTTGCTTTCCCAAACGGCAGCGGCTCCTTTGTAGAAGATTGTTCTTAGAGTTGATAGATGCCTTGTTTGCTATGTTTTATTTGTCACTGAGAGTGTGAGTAAAATGTCAAGTAACTCTCAAAAAAGCAATCTCTTTCTATTTAGTTCTGTTTGGTGGAATAATAACGTTTTACTTGAGCCATTGTTTTTTCTTCTTCTAAGGGATGTCTGGAAAATATACAATCGACTAATTTTTTTTATCTACTAGGATATGCCCGCGACTTCATTCACACTTGACTTGAAATTCTCACGGGATTCCCGGGACACAAAGTACCCGCGAAAATTCCCGCGGGATTCTTGGGATAAAAAGTATCACACATTTTATTACATAAATTTACTATCGATCAGTGAAAAACTCACTTTTCAATTCGATTTTTTTTTAATCTAGTCAAATTAAATCATTCCCAGAAAAATTCTCGCGGGATTCCGAGGATAAAAATTAGCGCAGATTTTAAGTTTAATTTACTGTTGATCAGCGAAAACCGCATCGAAATCGGCCCAGTAGTTTTTACGTGAATCCCGAACGAACAGACGACAAAATAAAACTCACGTTCGCCTTTATATCTTCGATGACAGGAATAAACATCTAATAGTGTTCTGGATATGTTCATTATATGTGTTCTGGAGAAAATAGGATATTTACCACAGAATATACATCCAAATTATACGCGAACGAAACCGACTTGATAGCTATAAATCTAGAAATTTATGAAAGTACAATATTAAAATTAACCATTAATCAAAAATTGTAAATGGTTGGATCAATGAACTTTTCTATTTAATGTTTTTATAATATTTGTTGGGTTTCGTAGTCATGTTGGAGAAAACGAAACCCTTATGTTTATGTTGTATTAAAATTTTTGGGCATACATATGTGAATGATTTACTAATCTAAGTAGTAAGACGTCTACGATTAGAAGTTCAGAGATAAAAATCAGTGTACATATTCCTGTGGGTATCGTACTATTTTCAGTAAGATCTTAATAATTATAAAGATGTAATTAATAACATTTTTATTTAAGTCAATAGATCAAGATATTAGCTGCCACAGATGTAAAATATGTGCCCCTCCTACTTGAACTTTTCTTGACATCCGTTGAGTTAGTTATTGAGATGTGACGAGATACAGCCTAATAAGTACCTTTTTTATTTCTCATATTCTGAAAGTGCGCTTGGAGTTATCTAATCACAGGGACGAAAACTGCACGTTTTTCACGCTGGGAAACGATTAAACCTGCTGTCAAAATATTTAGAAAACTATTCGAACCATAGATAATATACGTGCGACTCATGTCCCAACAATTTTTTACAGCCACTGTTAAATCGCGGCATAAATTGTAATACAAAAAAATATTAACAATTTTGTAACATCATTTTATACTTATAAATTACTTTTCACTAAATTATTAAATACATACATACATAGCTTCACGCCAGTTCCCTTGCGGGGTAGGCACGAACAACAGAGCGCCATTTAGGCTTATTCTTACACACCTCACTTGCTTCTTTGACATTCATAACTCTTGTCATGCACGCTCGTCTGTTCTTAAGGCTACTGACATCACCTCACCATGTAAATTATTAAATAATTTACATAAATTTGAACTCAATATTTTCTACCATCAATGACAAAAAATTCTGGCTGATAGAATGCCACGAAACAGTTACTTGACGTTTCATATGTGACGTATTATATGAATTCATCAAATTTAGATATGGATTTAACCCTTGATTTCATTAGTGAAGTAGTTATTTGTTTAACTTATCAGTTTTTATCTACTTTCCTCATATTCGAAACGAAAAGCAGAGTGTTAACCTCTGGTCAAAGGCCTATTTAGGCACTCGAACTATTAACGCTCTCGCTAAGCTCATGCGCCAAACCATCTCATGCCTAGATAGATCACTTTCACTTTTAGGGTTTTATATACGAATGATAAAAAGAATATACATTAGTTACCTCTGCTGAAGCTTTTTCGTATTCCAAAACTGTCAAGCACTTGACCAGTTTTTAATATTTCGCATAAATATTCTGTTATAATACATTTTACAATCAAATAGATATGTTTAATAACTCTTAATTATTGCACTATTAGAAGTCGAATGTAATTATATAAAAGGAGCCGATTCAAAAGCCTGACTACCATATTTATTGCAATTAAATTGGAAGCCAATGTTCGGTATATTATTTAATGAATGTTCCTAACTTGTTTTGAATGGCTTTTATTGATTTTCAATAGACGAATTTATTGGCAACACACGATGGCTAAATAGATCGGATGCGCAAGATTTGCGCAACAGTGCAAACATCTGAAACATCCCCACGGGGTTAACGCACTGTAACGAGTAATAAATTTTGTGCGAAGGTTATTTCGTTGTATTGTTTATATTGTTATGATGTGTCTTTTTGTTCATTTAATTTTGTTTTTAATTGAAGAATTAGTATTTAACGTAAAGAAAAGCAAATAAGGCTGCGTGCAGACGGGCCACCGACTATAGCAGTGGCCGCTACCGGCCACACGTAGCCGGCGAGTCCGTGCAAATTGTATGAAAAAGCATGTGAACTGCTTGTCACTGGCCACTGCTACACCAGGCTGACGCAGGTCGTCTCAGGGCATGGATGCTTCGGGGTCAGGGTGCCATCATTGTGACACCGGCGACGAGGTACGGCCCAGTATACACTCCAAGAGTGTCCAGCCTGGATGGAGCAGCGCTGAGACCTCGTCGCCGTAACCGGACTCGACCTCTCGCTCCGGGCCGTAGTACGTACCATGGTCGGGAGCAATACCGGATGGGACGCCGTCTGCTCCTTCTGTGTGCACATTATGCTTGCAAAGGAGGAGGCGGAGCGGGAGTGTGAGCGCACATCACGGCTCTGCTCCCGCCAAACGAGGACGCATCGGCGCCGGAGGGCCAGCATGGACCTTCAGCCACCGTAAGCGGGTGGCGCGGATGGGACCCCTTGGGGGATAGGGGTTCTCACTCAGCTGCACATGCCGTCGAGATGGGGCGCGGTGTGTTCCGCACGCGCTCATCGTCTCCCGTGGGGCGAGTTGCAGACCGCCGCCCCACGCCTAGAGAGTTTGAAGATGCCGGGGGATAAAAGTAGTCCTCCGGCAGTGGAAGAGACCTCGCGAGGCCCACGCCTGCCAGGGCTGCGAAGAGGCTAGGTCGTTCCCCGTAGCCCTGGAATTAGGCGAAGGATGGAACACCCTGAGGTTTTAGTGGGTATCCCTAACCGGGGAGTGGCAATAGCATGGCACCAGTTCTGACTGGGCATGCTTGTGCCACCTCCGATCTGGCGAATCCCACACTAGGTCTCGAATTATCCCTCCAAGGTTCTGCCCTTGTCGCGGCTTAGTCCGCAATCGGATTACCCCGGATAAAAAAAACAAAATGGACACCGCTACACCGGTGGCTGTGTTCGGTGGCCCGTTTGCGCCCAGCCTAAGTTGCGTGTATGTGAAGAAAACACTAAAACTTTCTTAAACAAAACTAGTCATCAATTAAGTACACATCTTAGTAACAACTATCGAACGGTATCGAATTTATTGACAACACACGATGGCTAAATAGATTGGATGCGCAAGAATTGCGCAACAGTGCAAACATCCCCACGGGGTTAACGCACTTTAACGAGTAATAAATTTTGAACGGAAGTTATTTTGTTTTGTTTAGTGTTTAGTGTTTTATTTTGATATGAATATTTTTTTCTGTTTCGAAAGCCTTATACCCAAGATCGTAAAACATTCTCAAAATTAACTATAATGTCCAAACATCACCAATGTCAATGTACTAGGTACATAAAATGACGCTACAGAGCGCATAATATTGATTTAATAGTTTCGCATAAAGAATGTTAATTTTATATATATTTAAACTTAAATACAACGAAATAAATTCCTTATTGAATTATTAACCGGCATAAACAGTAATAGGCTCTTGGACAAATGAACAATTTCCCGAAAGATATAAAACATGATTAATTGCTAAGATTAATCTTCACTTGAAAACGTTTTAATTATGGTAATAAACTGTTTTATTAATTCTTGTTTTTGAATATTTATAATTGCCTTCAAATATAAAGTGTTCGCAATCAATCCACTCATTTAAAGGATAGTTAAGAAAAAAATTCATAAAATGCCATACTTTTGCGGTTTAAATATTATGCCTTCTTTGATATCTACATGTCATATCTTTATGTTAGATACTTTGGAAGAGATCGCTCTCAGCGATAAGGCTGCCTCATGTTTTGTCAAGAAAGTATTTTAAATGTGCATTTATGTAGTATTTTTTTTTATAATCAATAAATATAGGAACCCAAAGTTTATTTTCTCTGCAAGACTGATTTTCCAGCCGAAGGTTATATGTACGAAATCGCTATTTGTGATTAAGCCGTAAATTCTATTATTTTTTTATACTGTTAAAATAATTTGCAGTCCTGTACAATAACAGGTATAAATTCTAAGATTCAGATATACAGCTGAAGTATAACTTAATCTAGCAAGTCACAAAAAGTTTGTGTAACGCCACAAAAAGCATGTTTTTATTCAAAGAAATGGCTCTGATTAACGGTTCAATGTAATTTGACTTCCATCAAAACGTACATGAGAACGGCTGTCACCACATTCCATATAATTAAACGGCCCTCCAAACATTCTGCTTAATTAACAGATTAAGCTTAATCAAACGACTTATCCGATGTCCGATGAATGAAGATTCAAAGTTCAATTCGAATATTTAACTTAGGACAAATTTTATTTTTAGGATTCCGTATAGCCGTTTTGGCAAAAACGAAATGCTTACAATATCATCACTCCCCATCTGTCTATGTCAGTTTTACTGATTATACATATAATATGTAAATAGAATGTAATTTGAAACGACGGTGTATTTAATATGCTGTTATTAAATGCATCATCTAACATTAAAACTAAAGCTTAAGTTGTTTGAGATATGGGATCTTTTCAGTTAAATACTTTATGTTCGTCAACTCCACGGAACACTTCAGTGCGCGTTGTTTGACCTAACATAAATCGAATTGTTAACACCATAGGTCCGTTCCACGGTATATAGCAACATTTTATCGTCCCCTGATCCAATAAGAGGTCGTACAACTCGTACATTAGCACTAAACTTTTAATTCCTTTTCGACAAAGGTCAAGAAACGACAAAGTAAGTGGCTACACGCAATGTTGATCATCACAATTGAATAACCACGAAAATGGAATTTAGTTCTGAATGACACAGAACTTGTATATCTTTATATATCCACACTAATATACATATGAGAAGGTAACACTATTTGTTATATTTTCAGGACAAAATGTCTGAGCGAATCTTAATGATAGTGGACAAAGAGATGAACTGGATCCTGAGGAAGGAATTAGGCTACCTTATATCTCCGGAAACAACCTTGAAGGAGGTGAAATAGATGAAAATATGTGTGGGCCAACCAACTCTCTTCTCTCCTCTCCTAAAAAACCCTCCAAGTCACGAGATATAAGTTCTATATATAAGCTTTTGGGATAATTTTCACTTCATTCAGAAAGTAAAAAATAAATAAATACGGATGAAGTCGCGGATAATAGCAAAGTATTAGAGATAACTTTTTACTTCACATACAAGCATTAGTACGAATAGGGGTCGGTGTGAGGGGCGGCATTAATGAAGGAGGTGGGCAGATGGTTGCTGTATGTTTTTAGAAAGTTTCCCGGCATATATAATTATTATTTGTTCTATATTACTTTAGAGCAAATGTTTATTTATTCATCTTTATATTCCTATTACGTCTGTAAAAGGGTCGAGATTGCCCAACGAATTTTAATAAACCACAGTGACTAATGCGGAACAGCCAATTTTAGTAACATTTAGAATTTTTATTAGTCCGTGTGTTGAAGCATCGCAAAGTACTGAACGGATTTAAATAAAATGTGACCCAGAATTACCTCAGATACTTTTGGTCCCAAGAACTGATAGATAGCCTTCCCGTTGGATAGATAGTAGTAGATAGCCGATTTCAAAGGATGACATGCGTACCAATGGTCTCAAAACGGGGGATGCTGAAGACCGCGCGAAGTGGAGTAGAAAAAGTAGGAAAGCGAACCCTGGGCGTCGGAGTGAACGCTCCGAACGCATCCGGGAATTAACGCTCGGATGATGATGATGATGATGAGCTGATTTCAAAACCGTTTTTTGCCACTACTTTGTCTATTGTGTTGTGTTCCGGCATTAGTGACCAGGTTTCAGTCTCCCTTAAGAGAGCAGCAGCGCATTTGTAGCATCTTTGGTGTTGCAAATGTCCATAGGCGATGGTAACCGCTTTCCATCAAGTCGGCCGTCTGCCTGTCTGCTGAACTCCTGCTATAAAAAAAAATCATCCGTCATGTAAACTGTTATTATTATATACTGGATGGAAATAATATATAATAATATCAAACAAAAAAAAAACAAATAAATATAGGGTTCGATTTAAAAATTATATAAATATAGTATTTGTATGTACTTTGATTTGTTCTCTTCATATCCTAGATATTATTCTAGGATGTATAAATATGTACTTATAGTAATGTAATTGTGAATTTGTATTTAGAAAATATACATAAACGTATAATTTTATGTTATAAATAGGGCTTAAGTATCTATTATTTAGCAAATTATACAAATTTATTATGTTAATATGTAAACTGAATATTATGATTGATTTCAGTCTTCAAGATATTTTCCGGGACTTACATTGTATTGTGTTAAAAAGCTCGTCGCCATTGCCGGATTACTCGAATATTGGGCATTCGACTTATTCTTTGTCTATCCTACAACGTTGATGAAATTCCTAACGAATGCCAGTTTAATAACAAGAAGACGCAACCATGTTTAAGTCTTCTATGGTTTTAGTCTCAAATCATTACTGTTCGTCAGACCGCGTCAGTTGTGAAAGTGAAATTGTCCTATGAACATTTATTACAGTCGCAGACACTTGTAATATCACGGTTGACATGTTTTATGTTACAGTCTAAGTGCGGTTCTTAAGTGGGACGTCACTTTCATGAACGATTTGTGTGTATGTATTACGTAATAACATATGATTATCATTTCATATTTTCATATTTTACAAACGTAAAATTTCTTAAAATATTGGCAGTATTGTTTCTTGTACTCGTGCAAGCAAAATTCGACTTTTAGGTGACGAACATTTTCATTCCGCCGACTGTACCTACCATATAAATGTACCCGGAAACATACGACTGTTATATAATGAGCCTTTGTAAATAATAAATATTTGAACTTTACACGTAATATTTTGTTGCCTGTATTTCGATTCATAAACAGAACGTCGTCAGGTTAAGAAAGTTACTCTGTCGTTAAACCATTTTTATAGGGGGTGTAAAATATAAAATGGTATAAGATGGAATTACAAACAAGCTTATATAAAATAATAAGGTGCGATATGAAACGTTATTTGCAACTGAACGCCTCTGTTAAACTCATGGATTATAATAACAACCTATAAACGTCCCACTGCTGGGCTCTGGCCCTCGTTATAGGGGAACGGACGGGCATGTTCGAGGCGGCTTGACAGGTGATTGACAAATCGGTTATCTCGATGAGCAGATTTCATCACTGTGTTTTTTCTTCATTTATAAACACAATATTCACATTAGGTCAGAAAACTGCCTAAGTGGTGCATGCGTTCCGGTCAGGATTCGATCTCGCGTCCTTTGAATTTGGGGCGCTTGCGCTAACCACTACAATACCACGACTTTTTAGGCTGAAGGATTTTTTTTATTGCATAAGTTCAGCTGACAGGCAAACGGTCCACCTGATGGGAAGCGGTTACTGTCAGCTATAGACATTTGTAACACTAAAGGTGCTACCAATGTGCTGCCGCTCTCAAAAGGGAGACTGTAACCTGGTCACTAATGCTGGAACACAATTTAAGGTTGTTATGGCGGCATATTCTAGCTCAGGGGTTGTAGCCATCCAGACGGGCAAATACTCTACAACCTGGCTGTGGGCTATTTTATCGCCTCTTACGACAGGCCGCCTGGCCGCAGGAAAGTATTCTTTCTCCGTTCCTGCACGAATAAAAGATGAGATTAGATGTGGAAAGTGTTGATATCGAGCATTGTATTTTTCTGGAGTTCGGTGTCTCACATAAAGGAGTCAAGCAGCGCACTGATTATTGTTTAAACAGTAATTAACATAATATTTAAAATGATATTTTAAAAGTAAGACGATAAAGACGTTATTTTAGTTAGGTGTTGTCTTTACTATGAAGATATGAACAACTATCTCCACAAGTTACCACATGGACCATTTAAATAAAGCTGTTGTAGTTTATTTTTAAATTTGATTCGATGCGGGAGATCTCGTCCGGTTAGAATGCATCGGGATTCTTACTAAGCTGGGAAATCAAACTGCATAAATAGACTGAAACAGACGCGTGGCTTTTTTACTCTCAAGTTTATCTATATTCTAAACCAATGTTTATATAGAAGAGCTGACGTTAAAACACTTTGTTGTCAATATTACTTTTAAAATATCACTGTAGAAATAACTGTAATTATAGTTTAAATCTATATATTAATACGTGAACCAAAAACGTTGTAACCCTTTTTACGAAAATTACGGGAACGGAGGAGTATAAAATTTTGCACACTTATAGTTTATATAGAGAAGAAGCGACGAATGCTAATATATTTTTTTAATTCAATAAAAAAAAACATTACACACACTACCATGTATTTGACACACACAGGCATATATACTCTTTTGTTTATTGTTCAAGTCAAATTAACAGTGTAGCCTTGGCGAAATTTGTGATTATAGAATTAATCTTTGACAAGGAATTATTATGGTCGAATTTCGACCACGGGCGACCACTAACTAGTAATAATTGATAAGCTTATTTGATTGATTAAAAATATAACGTCAAAACTTGCTAAGCTCGTACAAAATCTATAATAGATAAAAAGCATCTTAGGTGATTTGACGATAAACAATCTTATTAGCAAGCTCTTTTGTCGTGAGAAGGTTAATGGAAAAAAAAACTGTTTTATGTACATTGATTAACATCGTGTAAGATATATCGAGTCTTTACCGTTATATTATCGTAAGCGATATTTAGACCTAAATATATTTTGTGTAGCAAAAGATATCATAAACTATTATTTCGTTTTAACATTTTCAGTTTTTTATTTAGTTTACTGAATTTTTTAGTTAAAGTAGACCCTTTAGTGTCTAATGTAACTAAAACTGAAAGTATAAAAACATAATAATAGTTTAAAATACCTTTTGCAACAAAAAGCATACTTAGGTTCAAATGTCGCTTACAATAAAATGGCGGTAAAGGCTCGATATTACGAAACATGTTCACGTTTAATGCAGGGATTCCCAAACTATTTTGGGCAAGAGACCTCTTTTCCAAAATGAACTGATACTTCAGACCTCCATAGCCAAATTACTTTAAAAATCTTATCTCTAGTTTTTTTTTCGTATTGATACAAAATAATTACCTTACTTTACTTACTTATGTTGAGTGTTTTAAAAGTACAACAATGATACTTCCTACGAAAATATTAGTCATTCTTATAACAGGTTGGTACACGTAATACAATTACAGTATCTTGAAAGTTTCAAATAAGAACTTGTATTAATTAATAGGGGTCGATTTTTAGACCTCGTCGCCCCAAAAATCAATTTTCGCTTATGTCGACCCTGGGAAACCGAATTCAACCCCAGGGGATCGATATCGACCACTTTGGGAATCCCTGGTTTAATGAATAAAGCTTTAAGAGGCGAAAATGTTACCTGAATTATGAGGAAGCTTTGTATTTCAGAAGTTGAGATTGAAAGAAAATTTTTGCGTATATTAAACAACGGAGCAACAGGAAGCGTGAAGCACTTGACCTATCGGGTTTATCTCGGTGCACCGGTGGCCGGTTGCGAAACTGCCGATAGCCGTATGTATGCAAGGTTATGGTAACTTCCGTATCTTTAGGGTTGCCATTACTATTAGTCAATAAATTTAATGGTAATGAAAATTTTTATTTGGATATTTGTGTGCTGCTTTAATAAATCTTATTAACAGTACAGTAACGGAGAAAAAAATCTAATTCTCGCGACCGAACGGCCTGTCGAAAGAGGCGACAAAACAACGCTCAGCCAGATTAGGGCATTTGCCAGTCTGGATAGTTACCAGATCCGGTTTAGAGTATACCGCCATAACAATCTAACTTGTGTTCTGGTAATCAGTGCTTTTTTTTTGTTTCTGTAGGAGGGTGTTTGCGAAAAAACGGCGGAATGGTGTAAGCTCCTTATTAAGGCCATAGGCATATTAAAATGTCTAAAGCGTTTTTTTAACAAAAAGTGAGAATTATAGCCATTTTACGTCACTCAGTCCGTCTTTTTGTAAATTTTCAATAATCAACAGTTGATGTAATTAATTAAATAACATAGATTGTTTATATTATACGCTAGCTGACCCGTACCCCCCTTCCTTGGGCGTATTAAAAATTGTTAGTAATCACAATCAAATATAACTTATGCCACTCAGGAATTATGTAGTTTTCTATTGGTGAAAGAATTTTCAAAAACAGTTCAGTAGTTTAAGAGACTACTTCTTACAAACAAACTCACAAACGTTATTACCTCTTTTTAATGTTAGTATAGTTTTTTTAATTTTTTTTATTGCGGGTGTTCAGCAGACAGGCTGACGGCCCACTTGATGGAAAGCGGTTATCATCGCCTATGGACATTTGCAACACCAAAGGTGCTACAAATGCGCTGCTGCTCTCTTAAGGGAGACTGGAACCTGGTCACTAATGCCGGAACACAACTCAAGGTTGTTAAGGCGACATACTTTAGACCAGGGGTGGTGGCCATCCAGTCGGGGAAATACCCTACTACCTGGCAAAATAATATAGATGAAAGTTCCAATTTTTAAAGTACCTACACGTCCCATTTATCTTACTAAATATGCGTAAGCGCCCTACTGCATGTGAACGAGGTTGGAGCCATTAATGGCACCATCTGTTGGACAAGTGGTTTGGTTAATGCAGTTATGCAAACATGTTGATGCCATGGTAATGAGTTACTACTGTAGGGGACGTTTGAGTTGGTCAGGCCTAGCGAATTAGGCGAAATTGTACATGTTCTAAAACCACACAGGCGTGTATATATTTTAGTTAAGGTTATGGGGTTGGGAAAAGAAATCTAAGGAAATTTGCGCTAAAACTAACGAAATTATTTGCATCTTCTCTCGTAGCCTGTATGCAATGTTATAAATTTAAAATATGCTTATCATTTGTTTCTTAGATAAAAATACTGGGTATGGTTTCTATTCTATCAAGAATAATTATACAAATAAATGCAAGTGACTTAGTTTGAACGTTTTTTAATCCTTCTTTACGGCTTTAGGAATAAAAAAACAAATAAACTGATTATCATGAAATTCGTACACCGCGCATGGATATATATTTAACGCGATATAAACCATTTCAAAAGCTGTTATAATCTAAAAATAAAGTAATCACAATACAGATAAGAAAATACTTGCTCCATAAGTCATTCGACTTTCAGAAATCAATCATAACGTACTCGACTTAATATCCCCGGGAAAGCATTCTGATCGCATGTGAAAATACTACTTTCATGGTGCAACAAATCATTAAATAGAAGTGGAAAGTCAGTCCGTCATCAGTAAACGACAATCGGCTTCCGGTATAAACAGCAGACCACGAGTCAAATCATTCCTTCGAGCTATTATTAACCATACGTTTTCGACGTTGAAGTAAAGAAAGAGTTGTATGTGGATATCTTCTTGGTCATACTAAGAAATTTATTGGGAGAGGTTATTTAAGATTAAGTTTCGGACATATCCTCTGTGTGTGTGTTCGGGGACAAATTCATAAGGTTTTATTGTAAGTGCCACTGGAGAATATTTTTTGATAGTCACACGTATATAATTAAAAATTAAGTGTAATTTATTTCTATTTATGTGTTCTCTATACCAATGAATAAAATTTAAGTGTCTGTCTATATGTATCAAAATAGTGCCAAAGTTGAATTTAAAATTGATATTTATACGACGCGTGATCATAAATGAACGTTCTTAGAAGTTTTGTCTCTATCTTGATTTGATAATGTTTGCAATTTGGCCACGACAATCTGAAAATTATAGATTTCAAAAGACAATTAATGTATTATTAAAATAATATATTAATCCTTATATAGATACGTATCTATATATAAATATAGTTACTCTTATTTTATAGAAAAGATCTGTGTATTTATTGATATACGTAAGAATATTAATCGCCATTGTAATCTCTTCTTAGTTACTGTTCACTTGAAGATTTTATTCTTATCTTTCTTTCTTTGCATTACATTTTTGTCTTTCTTCTGTCGAGCTATCAAACCGATTTATACTACGTATTTATGTAAATACGTACCAGATATATTGAAAACCAATTAGATTATAATAATACATAACAAGTTATCAGATCGAGCCTTCTCATAAACAACTTAATCTCAAGTAATGGCAGCCTGCATTGAAATTAACTCAAAGCATTTCCAACAACATATCCGATTACTAGCCGATAAAGTTTAATGGGTATCAATGAACTTGAATCGTATTGCAATAGCTGTTTAGACATTCCGGCGTTAATGGTATTAATACCTTTTAAAGCTACCGGTTTGCGCTCATGTCTCATTGTAATGACGCAATTTAAGTTCAATAACAACCTTATAGATGGTTTTATCACAGTCTACATGTAACACAGTCGAGTAACAGCTGCATCTAGAAGTAGTAATCGTGTGGTGTGTGGCAAAGCTAAAAAAGGGTGTGAGCCCGAGGTGCCATATACTCACTCGGGGCACGCTTACGTTATTACATTCTAGCTGTGGCACACGGCTTAGTTTGCACTTTTTTTATACTGTATTTAATAAGGAACGCCTCATAATTTTCAAACCCTTACTCTACACCGAAACATACATTTATTTGTTTTTTACTAAAAGCAAAAATGTTAATTGTCGTATTTAATTTGAATAATGTGTGCAAGTGATCCGGTCAAAGTTCACAAACGTCCATTTTTTGGTTTTTTATCTATGGAACACTTTTTTTTGCAAGGTGAAATTCGTTTACGGATACGGCACTACTCGAGGTATTGACAGTAAGGTCTCACTGGCTAGTTTTCCCGAATACTCACTAAAAGATTTCGGTGTTCCTTTGCTCCATATGAGATTGGGTCGTGAAAAGAGGTGGGAAAAACCCTAAAAGAAAATAATTGATTGAAAATAATTTATATCTGCAAAAAAAACACAACGAATATTTTTAGAATATGTTTAAAGCTCTACTGTTCGCTCCATAGTTCAAAACTTAGAGGGATGCCATACTTTTACGAATTTGCAAGCGTACATCTCCCCGTCTAATAACTTAAATTTATTTTTTTAAGAATATCGTCATGAATTTTTAACATCTGTTTAACAATACCCAACACGTTTATGTAAATTGAAAAAATAGTTGAAAAAAGAAACTCCAACTGATACGTTGTTTTTAATTTGTTATCATTATATAGACAATCCCTGACTTAAGACAATAAATGACATTTGGGTTACGAACTGTCAACCATAATGTATAACATATTGTTTTCACTGTTTTATAACAGTTTGTAACGTTAAAAGCATTATGCTCATTTCTAAGCGCTCCGTTCCACATTACTGCCGTGAGTTGACATAACAATCAGCTGAGATTACAACGAGGGCACCGACCGTTCCACTTTATTTATCGTAATATAAAGACGTATTTTGCCCCGTGTTTAATACATAAACAAACATCGGTAGCGTTGTATGTAATTAGTTATATCAACAATGATAACGACGTAAGGTGTTTTATACACTCATTTCTTATTATCTTGTTAGACCTTCTTTTATCCTTGCAGGAACGGAGAAAGAATACAATTTCCTGCGGTCGGGCGGCCAGTCGTAAGAGGCGACAAAACAACCCACAGCCAGGTGGTAGGGCATTTGCCTGAATGCTACCACCCCTGGTCTAGGCTATGCCGCCATAACAACCTTGAGTTGTGTGCCGGTATTAGTGGCCAGGTTCCAATCTCCCTTTAGAGAGCCGCAGAACATTTGTAATAACAAAGGTCCATAGGCGATGGTTACCGCTTACCATCAGGTAGGCCGTCTGCCTGTCTGCTGAACTCATGCAATAAAAAAAAAAAACCTGTCTTATACCTGTGCTTCTGTACTGGCACCGATAAATGTGCGTTGGATTTATAAATGTTTAAATCTGTATTGTATCATTGTAGTGGGGTGCATCTGGAAGGAGCAGTGATTTCAGCTGAAAGCGAAGTTCAGTTCAGTTTTAGCTTCAGAAGAAATAACTTCTTGGCGTTGAAAAGATAACATAGATATCAATGATGTAGGGACGTGGCCTTTTGTATAACGTGATGTCCCGGCTGACTCATCATTACTCAGCCCGAACAGCTCAGGTTAAAATTTTTGAGACGGTTAATTTGATATCATAGGCATCGTTTAGGTAGGAATTTTTCGAAACCGAGATTCTTAGGCAGTTAGGGCAATCTCATTTACTATGTATGTTTATATTGAAAATGATGTATTTTTTATTGCTGGTGTACAGCAGACAGGCTGAAGGCCCAACTATGATGGAAAGTGATTACCGTCACCTATATATCAATATTTGCAACACAGGTGCTACCAATACCTTGTGATACTTGCTGGACTCATGTTTCGTTATTGCCATTTATTACTTTGTTCTGGACAAAAATAACCCTTTTTCGAAATTTTATTTCTTTATTGAGATAGATATGACTAAATTTTAATTGGATTTTTTTATTATTATTTGTAATATTTAAAATTCGGTATTAAATGCTTTCGACGCGACGAAACATGTATAGAGGCGTCTAACTACAATTTTTTAAGTTACGCTCAAGATCTTGCGGATGGGTATAAAGTTAATATTATTAATAAACGTGTCGAAGATGCGGAATTAAGTAGAACGAAGAATGAAAGCGCAATTTAGCATCTGGCAGTCATACGAGGTACCTTAGATGATATAAACATCTATATCTCAATGCGAGGGACATAACTATTACCGAATCGTTACTATTAGATATTTACAATATCAGAATGATCTGATATTATTAAAACTGCCGGGTTTGATCATTATTCTGGTGGCCTTTTATGACTATGAGAAAGTCGAAAATCATAACATGAAAATAACAAATTCCGTAGTTGTCACGGAGGAAGTAAAAGTACATTAACCTAGTATTTTTCACGCAATTACTAGTTGGCTATTCACAAAAACCGTACCGTTACGGCAGCCAACATCCTGACAATTGGTCTCATATCAAAAACTGACAGTTCACAGGTGGTTAACTTACAAAGAGTGCGTTTCGTTAATGTATAATAAGTTGCGGCCACATAGTTAGCGATTCATAAAGTTAGAGGTTTTATATGGTCTTCGATTTGCTTTCGGCAATTTAAAATAGTTAAGGGTTTTTGTACCTTTTATCAGAAACTATCAGTTACAAATAGTTAACCTATAGTTTTTTTAATATTAATAAGTAGAGATCACTTAGGCTTGAAGAAAATTTTGAGTTTTATTTCGTAAATTATCGATTTTGAAGGAAAATATTGAATGTTTATAAAATTGTGTCCAATATTTTAATGATGTTTGTATACTACAGAGAAACATAATACCAAGTAATTAATACTCTGAAAACATTCTCATGTGTAAACTGTTTTTGGGCAGGTTTTCTTTCCGATGAGTATGTCAATAGTCTTAACGTAATAAACGTTTTATTCATAACTCTACTTACATAATACATAACAATGTATTGTTACGAGTGTGGGACTCGAATTAAAATGCCGTTGAAATTACTATAGAATTTATTAGAACTATACAAACACGTATAAAACTGGTACAAATATAACTGGACGCAACCAGTACAAACTGCACAATTCAATAACACGCGCAAAGTTCGTCACTATATAGCTCATCAAATATACACGTCTTGATCGTATCGTAATCGTCGCTTGACAGCCTCACCCCTCCGTTCGGACGTTTCTTTTATTCTGTACAAATACAATATGCCTCGACGCAAAACAATAAATTCTAAGAATTAGTTCGACACACCTGCCTAATGACTGCCATAAAACAAGTAAAACAAGTTTTTATCCGTGCAGGAACGGAGAAAGAATACAATTTCCTGCGGCCGGGCGGCCTGTCGTAAGAGGCGACAAAACAACCCACAGCCAGGTGGTAGGGCATTTGCCCGACTGGATGGCCACCACCCCTGGTCTAAAGTATGTCGCCATAACAACCTTGAGTTGTGTTCCGGCATTAGTGACCAGGTTCCAGTTTCCCTTAAGAGAGCAGCAGCGCATTTGTAGCACCTTTGGTGTTGCAAATGTCCATAGGCGATGGTAACCGCTTTCCATCGAGTGGGCCGTCTGCCTGTCTGCTGAACTCCAGCAATAAAAAAAACATAAAAAAAAATACAATAACAATAGAATGTTTTTCTTAATTACAAATTTTAAACACAATGTAAACAAAAGAAGTCCAAATGCGGGAAAGGTAATAAACCAGGTTTATGGCAGGCAGATGTGCATTCACTTTTTGTCGGCATGTAACAGTATATTAAAACACTTAAAGCATAATTAACTAGTATGTGCTAAAGTTGACACACTGCATTTTCAATCTCGAGAAATTATATATCAATTTTCATTAAGAAGGAAGAAGCATGGAGATAAAGTTACTTTCATACTGTTTATTGTACACAAAAAGTTAGAAGTGGTACTAGTGTTTTGGATATTAGAATGGGACGGTAAAGACTGCCAAGCTATTAATGTATCTATATTAAAACTATCTTAAATTACACCGGCATAATTAGCGGAACAGAAAAAACACTTTGATTTACTCGACAAATTTGTGTTAGCGGGAAACAATGAAAAAATGCCTGTCAGCGTCTGCAAATTACAACTAAATAAAAAAATATATATAACCAGGCTGTATATGAAAAAAGCATTGTTTTTGACGTTTTGTGGTTTTTACTAGCGTTCCACTAACTTTTCCGCTTTTTTTTTTTTTATTGGACTTGACTTTATGTTGTTGGTCCGAAGACCTTACAACTTTACCGGGGTCTTTGGGGCGAGTGCCTTCGCGAAGCGAAGGCGCTCGAGCCCGGGGGGGCAACTTGCTCGAGGGAGCTCCCTAAGGAGTTTTACCTCGGCTGGACTGTTGCCATGAATGGGGAATGAATTTAATGATGCCCACCATAGGGCGACACAAAATACTAATTGAGAACGGGCGACGGGTAATATAAAGCCCGAAGGGAAGGATCACGGCGGGCCGGGATCGGTGGTTTGCGGTGGCCTACGCTATCTTACTGCCGTTTCGCAACGTGTTATGGCTGGGAGAGAAGAAACGGCGAAAGAAACTTCCCAGCAACACGCCTAGTCTATCCTGTGGGGTGAGCTATGTCTCCTAGCGTCCCTCGCGGGGACGTGGAGAGATCTTGTTTGGCGGCGTCTGAGACGCCGCCGTCTGTGTCTGTCTGTCGGTGCCTGCCAGCCTACTGTTCTAACCGTGGGCGGACTGATCCGGGCCAGCCGTTTCGTAATAACGTCGACTCTGTCCGTCAGGACGTTACGCGGTCGTCGCACAAGAGCCTTTCGACGAGGCTTATAATCGGACGCGGACACGACGAGCGGATTTCGATGGTGCGGCGCGAGATCGAAATACTTACGCGAGAGCGACGTAATGTAGTTTTTGATGGAGGGAAGTCATGATCGGGAGGATGCATGTTTTATACAGAGTAAGCTTGTGTCTGAGGGACATTTTGCTTCGTTTGTCTATCATGGGTGCTAAACGACCCATCACAAATCGCGCTCTATTTCGGACTATAGTGATATGCTCGTTGAAGCGCAAGTTCCGATCTAGGGTGACACCAAGATATTTGGTGTACTTTGCCCAGGGGATTTGTTGGTCATAGAGCGAAATGGTTTTTAGGCGAAGGCTAGCGCGTTTGGGGGAGCGAAGCGTGCCCGGGGAAAAGAACATTGCTGCGCTTTTCTCCGGGTTTACCTCTATCCTCCATTTGCGAAACCATTCGCCTAGCTCTGTGACAGCTGCCTGCAGCCGGACGCAAGCCATTTGTCGGTTTTGATCTGATGTATAGAGTGCGGTGTCATCCGCAAAGAGGGCCAACTCCACATCTGGAGTTTTTGGGATGTCGCTGGTGTACAGCGTGAAGAGTAGTGGCGACAGAGCCGAGCCCTGTGGTACACCGGCTGTGAGTGGGTGAGGGGACGAGCGCGTTCCCTCCACTCGAAAACGGAAGCTACGACCTAGGAGGAAGTCTCGCAAGATGAGCACGAGTCTGTCTGGCATACCGAACTGGTACAGCTTGTAAATCAAGCCGTTGTGCCAGACCTTGTCGAAGGCTTTTGCTACGTCTAGAAACAGTGCGGCTGTTCCTATAGGGCGGGGGCGATGGGCAAAGTGAGATAATATGTGCTCCGTGATGCGGTGCACCTGTTGGACGCATGAGTGTCTGGCACGGAAGCCAAATTGCTCATCGGGTATTAGATGTTTGCTGAAGGCAAAATCTCTAAGTCGAGAGAGGATGACCCTCTCGTAAAGCTTGCTGAGTGCGCTCAGTAGGCTGATTGGACGGTAGCTGGACGGTTTATTAGCCGGTTTTCCCGGCTTGTGAATACCGATGACATCTGCTTCCTTCCAGATCGCGGGAAAGGAGCAGTTTGTTATGGCGGCATTGAAGATGCTCACTAGAATTATAATTAGATGGGCGGGTAGGAGTTTTAAAACGCGATTGTTGATGCCATCGGTCCCTGGGGCCTTTCGCGGTTTGAGAGACTTGATCAGATCTTGCACTTCTTCGACCGTGACCGTGTCGAGTGTGGTTTCCGCTGGTAAGGAGGATCTACGTTCGACCTCGGAGTCTACCTCCGTCAGGTGTGACTGGTCGACGTTTTGCGTAGTGGGGGAGCATTGAAGCTCTAGACTCTGAGCAAGGCACTCGGCCTTCTCCTCGTCATCGAACGCCTCGGTGTTGTCGGCTCTTTCTAGCGCGGGTATGACAGTAAGGGTGTCTGATTTGAGAGCTCTAGCCAGCTTCCAGTACGCCTGGTGAGTTGGTTCGATATCCCTCAACGTTCTGTCCCAACGTTGTTCCCTGACTTCCCGGATACGTAGTTTGACCTCGCGCTCTAGTTCGCGGAGTCGGACTCTGTTATCCTCGGTGGGATATCTGTCGTGAGCTCTGGAGGCGGCTCTCTTTTCCCTCAGCAGTACCCTCACCTCGTCCGGCAGGCATAAGTGGCGGTCATCCTCCACTGGCACCTGCCTGGACGAGTTCCGCACTGCGGATTGAAGGTGGCTGGTGAGGGCCTCGATTGCCGTCTCCGTGTCTTGGCGGGACACGATGTGGTCCGGGATGCGGTCCAGGTCTTGTGAGCTGGTTGCCTTGAGGAGGGTCTCAAGTCTCAACCAATCCACAGAGGTCCTAGTTTCAGATGTCTGGTCTGTCTGTGGTCCTAATCTGAGGATAACCGGACGATGGTCCGAGTCGATATCGTCCATCGTTTCGATCGAATGGAACTGAAGGGTTACGCCCCTCAGTAATGCTAGGTCGAGAGTGTTTGGGGTCCCCCAGTCGCGGTTGGGGGGGTATCTTGTGGGGGTCATGGGAGTTAGTATATCAAACAAAAGATTGTCTGATATATTTATTAGGGCTCTGCCATTGGGGTTAGTGGTATTGCAATTCCACTGCTCGTGTTTGCAATTCAGATCTCCGGCTATAATAACAGCCGGGCCTAAGTTGAATAGGGTTTCTAGGTCTTTCTTAATGAGGGTTTTTTGGCATGCGAGGTATGCTGAAACTATGACTAGAGGTTGGTGGCCAGTCATTGCTAGTCTGCAGGCGGATACCTCCATACCTTCTAGTGGGGGGGTGACTACAGGCATGCAGTGTAGGGATCTTCTGAAATAGATCAGGGTGCCGCCACCACGGCCTACCCTGTCATGTCTAGTGATCCGATAGTTAGAGATCTTTGGATCTCTATTACTCGGTTTCAGGAAGGTCTCCTGTACTAGTAGTATATCTACTTGATTGGTAACCAGGAAGTCATGGACCAAGTCGCGCTGGTTTCGAAGGCCATTGGCGTTATAAGTCGCCAGAGTCAATGAGCGTGGTTTATTTCTACCTACATGCGCCATTTGTTACCGGTAACAATAATTTGACTAGGTTGTTTAGTTACAACGATCTAAGTATTTGGAGGAGGTACGCGTGATCCATTTCGATCACGAGTTGATCCCGGAGGGAGGGTTGTGTTGACTCTGAAACTTGCCTCAGTTTCCGAGCCAAGAGTTGGACCTCTTGCAGGTCGAAGGGCAAGTTCTTGGCGAATTTAGTCGCCAAAGCTAAGTCCTCCGCTATAGAGTGGTGGGCCGATGGCCCTGAAGGTCCCTTAGAAATGGGGGCGAGGGCGGGGGCGGGGGTGGCCGAGGGTAGGCCGGCCATAACTGGGGCACGCGTCCTTAGCGGAGGGAACGCTTCCGTCGTGGGAAGACCCGTCCAGTGGTTTACCACTGGGGGGGGGGCCGCCACGAATGCGGGTTTGTTCGGCACTTTTCTAGTGCCTTTTTGGGCATTGCCCTTTCCGACCTTACGTTTGGGTCGGGGGGCGGCAGGGCAGCCTCTGTAGTTAGCGGGGTGACCCGCTTGGCCGCAGAGGATGCAGCTCGGTGGCTCCGGGGAGTCCCGGGTGCGAGTGCACTCCGAGGTCCCGTGGTCGCCCAGGCACTTGACGCACCTGGGACGGGATTGACAATGTAGGGCAGAGTGCCCATAAAGTTGGCAGCGATGACACTGCCGCAGTGTATGTTTTTCGTGTGGACGTTCCACACGAAGGCCAGAGAGGCCACAGACCTTCTCAAGATCGAAGATCTTTTTCCCCTCTGGGGAGAGGTCGAGGACAACCAATACTAGGTTTAGAGGGGACTTTGTGGCGTCGCCTCTGTGCATACGGTGCACTTCGTGCACTGGTAGGGCTTGGGACTTAAGGTCCTCTAGAATATAGGAACTTTCAATTTCCTGAGGAAGTCCGCGGATTACAGCCCGAAGGCGTTTTTCTTCTGGCAGGGCGTAAGTGTAGTAACCGATTTTACGGTCACATAATAAAGTAGTTAGGGCGCGGTGGTCACTTGAAGACGTGACCATAACTTTGATGCCGTGTTGAGTATCACGGGCTTCTTTTATGGAGATTGCCTTACCTGGCAGTTCTTTAGCGAGTTGAAGCCAATGGGCTTTCTCGCGGATGGTCAGGGGTGGCGGCGGGCGTTGTGAAGGTGGCCCAGGGCGGCTGGAAGGTGCCGCTGTCGGTGTTGTGCCCGCTGTTGGGGCGGGGTTGGGGGGGACCTCCCTCTGGGTCTTACGTTTTTTAGTACGATTAACGGTTATAAAACCGTCATCGTCTTCGCGGTCTAAGGGGATGTTCGCGGGAGGCGCGACATCCATAGGGGTAATTTCATCGGCCGGTGGAAGAGGGGCATCCCTGAGGTTTTGCGGACCTTCAGAGGATAAGTCGATTTCTCGACGAGAATCGATTACGCGATGGATGGGCGAACGTGAACGCGATGTCGTCGAACTCGCAGAGCTCGAACGCGGTTTTGTCGATGCGGAACCGCGAGAAAACGAGGCGCGCGACTTTGGTGCCACACGATGGGCATCGTTGAGCGGGGGTGCGGGCGGCGGGCGCACTGGTAACGCGGCGGGTATGGACGCGGGGGGCGCGGGCGCTACGGCAGAGCGCAGGTGGACCGCGGTAAGCGCGGCGGCGGGGGTTGCGGGGCGTGCGCTAGTCGCGGCAGGTGCGATGGTCGCGGCAGATGCGGGTGCGGGGAGGGGGGCCTGCGCGGGGGCCCTTTGCACGTGTGACTCGCGGGACACAGGTTTCTCGGAATTAAGTTCCGAAATAACGGACACCATTGATTGGGACTCCGGAGTCCTCAAAAATTGGTCGAGAGCTTGAGGGAATTGCTGTCGTAAAAACGACAGCAAACCCTCTAACAACGATGGGGAGGGCTCCACGCCGTCCATTGTCCCTGAGGGGGACGAACGATTTGGTGGAAAAACCACCTGATGACGCACTTTTCACTGCACTGTCACAGAAAAAACACAGATCGACCGGGTGAACGAACGAACACAACGAACACGAATAACGGACTGCCGAGGCGGAACGGGAGACGTGCGCGCGCGACGAACGACAGCGGGCGAATGATTATGTTAATTGCTATCGACATTAAAAGGCACTCTGTTGTTATATCATTAAATCTGGGTACAGTACAGGCCTGCCTTTAATACACATATCTGTTTGTAATAAGTAGAAGGTTTTCATTGATACTTAGTATAAAATTACGGGCAGATTGTCAATGTACTTGTCCAATTTGAAAATCTGCCCATAAAATTTCAAGTTAAAATTTTGTTGCGATTCGTTTTGCCACTTATCCGTTGTCATTCGTTTTTCCACTTGTCCGTTGAAGTTTCACTTCTACTGTTTCCCAGCACACCTTTCGATTTTTCGCAAGTTTACTGCAAATTATTGATTTGGTTAGGTTAGGTACATTTTAATGCATGCATTTTTTATTTAAAGATATTTTATTTTATCAAACTCTACACTAAAATTATGCCGCCTCTCACCATGTCTAGTCTAAATTTATGCCACTCCTCCACGCGGCCGTAACGCTTTTTCTCGACAGAAAAATCCTAGGACCCCCGTCTATATAGAAGTTTCACTTCAAAAATCATTGCTGATATATAATATAGACAATGTAAAACTAGCTCTTTTAATGTTTGCTTGTTCCATCTTCGAGGCCTTGATATGATGATAATAAATAAACCGACTTTCATGAAATTTACTAAATACAAGCATAACTTTGCTTATCTTCGGAATATACAATTGGCATTTATTAGCCGATTTATTTAGAGAAAATTACTGGAAGTAAGCCTCATAGGCAGCACTAACTAATGAATAAATTTCCTACTGGAAATTGGCATCATTGTTTGAAACTATTTCATAGAGCTACTAGAATATTGATCAATATTTTGCAGCTAATGTCTAATTAAAAGGAAACCATCCCAACCATTTTGTCTCCAGTTGTCTCAATAATAAAGTCAATGTACTTGTATTAGAAGAATAAATAATAGGTCTGTTATAATGTTTTTTTTAAATATTTACGACATTGTTGAGATGGATGAGAGCGGATAACGCGAAAAAAGAGTACATAGAGGAATTTTAAGGGTAACACAACACTCATAACTGAACATTAGAAATTGACCATTAATGTAGTATGAATGTGGTATGTGATGAAAGTAATGGGTAAAGAGAATCTCAAACTGGAAAATTGAAGAGATTAACGATGTGTGAAACATGCCAATCCGCATTGGACAAGCGTTGCGTTTCACAAAAATTGTTAACCTCGATCCCAACAGTGGGACGCTTGTAGGTGAATATTGTACCTGCATTGCACACAAATACCCTTGCATCAAATTGCTAGACTATTAAAACCCAATACTATAGCTGTTATGGCGTGATAAACAAACATTTTAACAGTTGCATTTTCAGCATTGCTGTCTACTAAGTTCATGGTTATGGGTACCTTAACCTTGATTTTACGATGACCCTAATGAACGGCAGCTGGTATTGAGTTCATTTAAAATTTGATAACGCTTTTATTTTTGATTAGGCCGACACATTAAGTTCCAAAAAACTTGAATCGGCTGGCGTATAAAGCCATTTGCGATCTTAATGGACAGGTGCTATAACCCATGTGGGGTAAGTAGTGGGTTATAACAAAGTCATAAATATGTAAAAAAACTAAAATCGGAGTGCGTCTGGTACTTTATTTGATAAATGAATAATATAAGAATTCTATATTATTATAACCCATTTGGGGTAAGTAGTGGGTTATAACAAAGTCATAAATATGTAAAAAATCTAAACTCGGAGTGCGTCTGGTACTTTATTTGATAAATGAATAATATAAGAATTCTATATTATCATTTATTTCCGCACTTCCTTTCGCTAAAAAGTTCAGCCAAGCATTTCTGATGCTGCGTCTATACCTGTATAATTTCATCAATCCGATTATCGCCGCTTGCATGATGGCGTATATATGAATTTAATTTAATTTCAATTTACAGTATTTAATGATAATTCTGGTACCGCTGTGTGTCACGTCAATTAGAGATAAGAAATAATTGTAGCAGAATAGTAAGTTTTACCAAAATACGAGAATAGAAAATATTTGTTAACCCTATGACAAGAAAATAAGGAAGAAAGAAATAAAAAAAAACGAAAGATAAGAGTCTGGCAGTATAATACAGTAAAAGGCAGGAGAAAAAATTAAAAAAAATTATCGCGTTGATGGTTAGTTTTTGGTTATGGTAGTTGAAACCAAACAATAAATATGTTTTAAATATTTGATTGATTTGATATAAAACCATATTTTAATATAAAATCGATCAAATGCTTGATATTCCAGGTGTATTGAAGAGTTTCGTAGAGAAGTCGATTTTTTTTAGACAGCTCCTTAGTTTAGGGGTTGCCTGGAAGAGATCGCTTTAAGCGATAAGGCCGCCCTTTGTTCAACATTTTTTGTATCTAGTTTTTAAGAACGTAGTTTAATTTTGGTGAACAATAAAATGTTTTCGTTCATTCATGCAATACATATATAGACAGACACACAGAAACACGGAGATGATGAAGTTACAGGGGTTGCGTTTTTGCCAAATTAATTACGGTGGTTTAAAAAGAATTCAAATTCCAAAGTTTTTAATCAAAATAAGTTCCACTGGAGAACAATTGAACCTTTTAAAGGTCATACATAAGTCAAAGAAGACTACATACTGTCTAGAATCTAGATTATGCCTATAGATATTAGTTTGCTTACTATTAATACACATATGAAAGAAAATTGGTCTTGTAACACGCTACCTCCTTGCCTTACCTTGCCCTTGCCATTGAATATATTTTATGGCAGTCTATAACTACACATTACCTTGAACAACTCAAATAGAACATAGAGCGATACAAAAGTTTTGACTAATTGATATATATTAAAGCCTATTTGTATGTTTATCGTTCATTTACATAACGTTGCGTAAATATAACGTATATACATACATAACTTGTTTTACCAACAACTGGAAGATTCGAAAACTTGTCTTTAGTTTTTATCGGGACGTGTTTTAGAGAGTTCTTTACTTTCTATTGACTTGTCGTTTATCATGTTATGTCAGAAGGGTGAGAAACGTAACGGTACTGGTTCTTAAAAAGTTAATTACGAAATAGGAAATTAGGAAAGTTTAGAACGCTTTGTTACGTAGTAGACGGTGGTTAATATATGTATATTGTCGAAAGTAATTATTACTGTTCTCCTGTTGACTTTGTGAATTAATTTAAAGTTAGTTATTTGTTATAAAATGTGTCTTTTAAGGTTTTGTGCATATATATTTAACCGACGGTTAAAATAAATTAATCGCTGTTAAGCCATACTATTAGAGACTATTTTATTTTAACCATTGGTTAAATGTCTATGCATACAAACCTTAGTATGACAGTGAAGTGAGACCCATGCTTAACGACACAATACTAAGTGTCGTGGAAATGAATATGTTGTGGTGGATGTGTGGCGTCACGCGTTAATATGACGCCAGGAACTCGCACATCTGCTGCAGCCTTCATATCAGAGAATCTGATACGCTAGTACGATCACGCTTTACGGAAATCGACTAGTTATGTATGGAGCAAATTTTAGACATACCTAGCATCCGCCTGGTCCTAGTAAAAGGAGTAAACGCAAAAAAACTGACTTCACGTCATGATGACGTGCATACCAATGGTTCCATAATAAAGTATGGGATAAATAGTTAAACACATCAACAACAACATCTACTCATGTAGAATTTAGGAGCTTCTCTGAACTACCTTTATTACTGAGATATTGTCAGTTCCAGTATTGGGGTGGTAATTGAATGATTGCAGATTTCCAATAAAAATAAATACTCCAAATTTTTGCTTAAAATTATTACTGCGATATTACAGAGAAGCCTAATCTAACACCTAGATGCTGAATGCTGATGCACGTAATATTCTCTGAAATATTACGTGTTCTGCTATGTTGATCTGAATCGATAATGGACTTGATATGGGTCTCAACGACTTCATCTGCACGGCCAGGTCGTTGAGCATTTTTAAATAAAAAATCACCAGAATTAAATCTGGCGAACCGATTTTGACACGCTTTCTTTCAAGGCTTCATTCCCATATATGACACATAACTTCTTATGGGCTTGCATATTCGGAAATAATACAATAAAATATGATTAAAGTACACGCCTTGTTCTTCCATTTCTAAATTTGGATAAAATCAAAACTAAAGAACTAATCAATATAATTTTTATACTAAATTAAAGGTAGAAGTGCAAACAATAAGAAAAAATATAAAGTTTGATGCTTTGAACTCGTTAACGAAACAAAAAAAAGTAAATTACATCTGAGGGCCTAAAGAGGTCGTTTTCACATGACAAATATTAGTGGAATTTAATGCTACCAGTATATCTAGACACGCGTGTCAAATTGACTAACCGATTCTCTAAAGACAACTCATTAGGCCCTCTTTCGAGAGAATCCGCAATCATTTAGTTGCCAACCCAATGTATACTTTTCTTCCATAGTATTAATTAATATTAAGCGATATGTAAATTTCCAACGGACAAAGTAATGTGTGGGTGTAGACTATAAATTCAAACTTGCATGCTTCATTTAATCTCTCATAACTCACCCAGTTACACTAACAGTACAATTTCCTCGACAATTTAGCGCCTATACGTTAACAAGCTCAACAAGAGAAGGTACTTATTTTGCCAGTGTGCAACAAATCAACCTCCTTGTTTATATGACCTTAAAAGAATTATTATATGTTAGCAGTGTTTCGTTTTCATACTAAGAGTATGTAGGTTAATTTTAGACTTGTAATTGCTTTTTTAGTTGTTTTATTCAAAGTAATTTCTCATATCCGTGCAGGAACGGAAAAAGAATAAAATTTCCTGCGGCCGGGCTACCTGTCGTGAGAGGCGACAAAACAACCCACAGCCAGGTGGTAGGGCATTTGCCCACCTGGATGGCTACCACCCCTCGTCTAAAGTATGTCGCCATAACAACCTTGAGATGTGTTTTGGCAGTAGTGACTAGGTTCCAGTGACCCTTAAGAGAGCAGCAGCGCATTTGTAGCACCTTCGGTGTTGCAAATGTCCATAGGCGATGGTAACCGCTTTCAATCAAGTGAGCCGTCTGCCTGTATGCTGAACTCCTGCAATAAAAAAAATCGGAGAACATTATTTGAAGGTCATACCTATATATTAAAATTTAAATCTATTGCCTATTTACACCCACACACACGTACGTAATGCATGTGATTGTATGTGGTTACCGTCGCCCATGCACATTTGCAACACTAAGGCAGCCAGTTTTGTCTACTTCGTTGAGTCTTTAAATATCTTTCTAAGCCCTTTTTAAGGACCCTCCTTATTGTTACACTGGAAAAATGTGTATGTGTGCAGTTCTCACGCAGTAGAAGAGAAACAAAGTGTGACAAGGGATGGGAGGGATTGTAAATTTCGTGACGTCACATTTTATATATTATGTCGTTATAATATATTTAAGCTTTAAAACACGAAATTTGAAGTTTTAACGAAAAACAGTATAGTGTTTAAATGATTAAATATAATGTATTCTATCTCATTTTCTCGCAGACTTAGTCCTATAGATTTATATGTTTATCTCTTTTTAGTGTCGTTTTTTCGTTACATCGAGTTTTAAATCTCAACGATTCTAAAGAAATTTCACTTCTGCGGTTGGAGTCTATTCCACAGCATGCAGATCATCATTGTCCGCAACCACGTTTATTTTAAAATTCTATATTTTAAGCATACTACAAAAAGACTAACTGTGATGAAAGCAGGGAATGTCGCAAAGAAATTTTCATTATTTATAATATGTGTACTGAGCTATACACGCGAGTTATTTCATTATTCGATGCGTATCTCAATAAAACTGTCTCAATTAATTGTGATAAAAGCTCGTATATTATGCTTAGCCGCGTTATTAAAAACATATAAATTATATAATTAGCGCGTTAAAAACAAAACTGGGTACTACGTGTTAAGCCACTGTAGCTAATCAATATAAAGCCCATAAAATTTAGCGTTGACTATACAAAATCATGATAATCAATTCACAGCCAAGACGACGAACATTCTTTTCACCTGGTATCAAGCTTTATTATTCATATCGCTTCAAAGCTCTGGATTCTCCGGCCTCTTGGATTTCCACTTCTGTGGGTCCAAGTCACAAAGTCGACGAATACGCTTTCATACATACATTCTTGGGCCCAGAATGAAGGATGAGAGATTTTAAGGTTTCCTTTTATTACGTTGATATTTCTTATAATTGTAGTGAGTTTAGTTATTTTGAGTGAAGTAATCGTGTGGTATGAGTGTTTAAGTATAATTAACTAGTTGTGCCCACGGCTTCGTCAGCGTGAAATTTTTTCGTGTACCCTAAAAGAAAGTATCCTTTACTCCTTATAACATCAGCTATCTGCAGTGAAAGCCCCGTCAAAATCGGTCCAGCCGTTTCAGAAATTAGCCCGAACATCCAGACAGACAAACATTTAAAAAAATGGTTTTAGATATAAGTACCGTATATACTTATGCATTTAGTAAAACGCTGTTATTTTGACATTACAAACAAACACTTCAATTTTATTTATGTGTATAGATGTATAGATTATTGATTTTCATTCACATAGATCGATTATGGTAATCGGCAACTTTTTGGTGAACTTATTCTTAAGTTTTGTTGTCTTCTAGATAGAATTTAGGGCTTATGTTGGTCCATTTTGTAATAGAAAATATAACGCTTTTTTTAAGACATATTTCAAAGCATTACATTTTTTTGGCGCTAAAGTCCCCGTCTCTTCCTTATATACCTTTTTCAACCGGCCATCATAGCAATCAAATAATAATTATTTGTTTTTTTTTTAAATCCATATTTCGCATATCGGTTTTGAGCGCGGTAATTTATTTGATTTTTATTATTCCCGCGTTTCACGTTCCACGTGATCACGAAAGACAACGATGTCAAGTGACAATGAGTATTGTTAAATTTTTATTTGTCCTACCTCCAACTTAAAACAACAACCAACAACTACCGCGCTCAAAACCGTTAAAACGTAGTTTTATTATGTATACAAGTCGCGAAAACTTGAGAAAATATTAAGCTATCGTAAGTTTATATGTGATCCTCCACGGTTCGCTCACTTTCAGGCCTACTTAGACATTTTTGATACATTAAATGTCGTCATGTGTCAGTGATAAATCGTATTAAACGTCTTCGCCCCGGATGTGTTACGTGAAACACCATGGAACAGACATTTATTGATTTCCTGCTAATTTTCGTTTCTAAAACGAAATTTATTAAGCTCCTAATACGTTGTCTTGTTTTTTTTTACTTCTCTGATATCGTCGCCTGACATTGACGACTCGATAGTTTCGACGACTGCAGCTTGATTTACATTTGTATTAGTCGAGATACGAAACTTTGGAGTTAATCCATAACTATTGTTAGGACAGAAATTAGGTAGTAGTTATCGATTAAGTAGATCGCTGTCGAAACGACGGACTTAACTCTCCAGATTAGTAAGTTAACTGTTTTATTAACTAATGAGAGTGTTCTAAATCAAGCTTTGAAGATTGCCCGGACATTAATATACATTCCATTTTTTTTATACATTAACACGTTGAACATCATGGCGGTCCTAAACATGAGCTAGCCTGCGTTACAATTACTGAATCGTATGACCTCTCCAAAAGTTTATCCAGGTCCTCTGCTTCCTCATCTAGCACCCACCAGCGACTTTACACAGGTCGTCTTACTTGTATATTCCTTAACTATGATATGCCCCCGATCTCGTCCACGCTTGACTTGAAATTCCCGGGATAAAAAATCACACATTTTATTATATAAAATTTGTTATCGATCAGTGAAGAAATCACATTGGATTTAATTTTTTTTAATCTGGCATTTTAAATTAATCCCAGCAAAATTCCTGAGGGATTCCCAGAATAAAAGAAGCGCAGATCGAATCGTAATCGGCCCCAGAAGTTTTTACGTGAATCCCGAACAAACATAACCGACAAACAGACAAGAATTTTTTTTAATAGCTTCAATATACAGACACGGCATGTTTAGAATTTTATAATTTATAAATTAATCTTCTAGTTTAACATTATTTTTGTTAAATAATTTTCATCGTTCATCATGACATGCACCACATGGTGTCTTAGTGTTTCTCTCGATTTTTTATATCAGTTGGAACATTTAAAGATCCTCCGACGTATTTGTTTCTTATCTTATCTCTACTATCTTAACACCAAAGAAACAAACTTACTTACATATTTGTATATTACGAAGGTATAGATTACTTTTATCCGTGCAGGAACGGAGAAAGAATACAATTTCGTGCGGCCGGGCGGCCTGTCGTAAAAGGTGACAAAACAACCCACAGCCAGGTGATAGGGTGTTTGCCCGTCTGGATGGCTACCACCCCTGGTCTAGAGTATACCGCCATAACAACCTGGAGTTGTATTCCGGCACTAGTTAACAGGCTTCAGGCTCCCTTTAGAGAGTGGCAGCACATTGCTAGCACCTTTGGTGTTACAAATATTCATAGGCGATGGTAACCGCTTTCTAGTAGGTGGGCCGTCTGCCTGTCTGCCAAACTTAAGCAATAAAAAATAAGCTATAAATCATTATTTAAGGCTAACGGGCAATTATCAGTCTTTCTGATACAGATTTATTATCTATTTTTTTTGCTAAACATATGTTGTATGTCGTTAAGCCACTAAGCGCCACGCCTCATATTGTACAGGAGTTCAATAACTCTTGTCAAGCAACAAGAAATCTGATCAGCTTTTACTAACGCAAACGTATAAACTTTCGACCTAAATCCCGAATAAATCAAGGCTACAAAACAATATAATAACGTAAAGGCCGTCGTCACAGGACAACGCCCTGGTAAAGTTCAATATTCTGAAATTACCTTGCCACATTAATGTTAGGGATGTACTGCGTTACCCATTTTGTCGATTGCCGTAACATTAGTATCGAATAGTGTGTGTATCGAAGCCTGTGATAAAAAATAAAATATTATTGGGTTATAAATTGCTATAAATGTAAAAAAAAACATGTTAACAGCAAATACACAAATTGTTTTGTTAATTGGTTAATTGTTCGCCACACAATAGTCTTTTTGTTTTCTCTGGCTAAATTGAGGCAGGTCGGGGCTTCGAGCAAAAGTTCTTAACCGCAGATTCCACTCATGGGGCTCCCACCCTACGGTAATGGGTGTGTGTGCGCTGGACATACGTCCATGTCGATGGTGTAATAGCGTCTCATTGGCTTATCTGTGGCTTTCGGTGGCCTTCGTCGGCTTCGCCAAGCCGTGCAGAACGAAGATTTCGGTAGTGACAAACGAAATCGAATGTTTTCGTTATTTACCTACGGAACCAAAAAAAAAACATTTAAACGAAAATACCACATATTATCTTAAAAATAAATCAACGGATATTGTTCAAACATTTAGAGTTTTTAACAAATTCCCACATTTTCTTGTTTTATTTTGATTTATCATTCATCTGCAATAGGGTTTATATTTGCGATTATAAGTACTATAAGAGTGGTACCGACACTGGTAGGGCTAGATTTTATGAAAATCAGCAAGTTATGTGCGAAATAAACTAAGTCATGTCGCGTACGCCAAGTCCCTAAAAAGGGGAATGCTTATAAAATGTAGACTTAATGTCTTTTCATAAATTCGCAAAGTATGAAAAGCAGTTGTTGTTGTTTGTTGTTGTTGTTGTGTTGTTGTTGTTGTGTTGTTGTTGTGTTGTTGTTGTGTTGTTGTTGTTGTGTTGTTGTTGTGTTGTTGTGGTTGTTGTTCGTGCCTACCCCGCAAGGGAACTGACGTGAAGTTATGTATGTATGTATGTATGAAAAGCAGACCCCGAACTCCTTTTTAATTCTAGAATATTTTTAACAGAATAATTAATAGAATATTTTTAATAGAATATTTTTTACAGAAGGTGATGTCAGGAGCCTTAAGAACAGACGAGCTTGCATGACAAGAGTTATGAATGTCAAAGAGGCAAGTGAGGTGTGTAAGAATAAGCCTAAATGGCACTCTGTTGTTCGTGCCTACCCCGCGAGGGAACTGGCGTGAAGTTATGTATGTAATATTTTTAACGACTTGTTTGATTATTACTTATTACTGTTTATTGTATGCGGGCGTGAACCAATTTCATTATAAGCAACCGTTGTGAAATTCTAATAAAATATATTTAATTTTAAAATAGCATAATAATATTGATTCGTATTCGTACACGAATCGATATAATTATGAATTAAAGCTTTACACCTCTAATCCATATGAATCATGTTATAAGGACACATGTACAGACATGATTTTCTGGTCACTCATCGTTTAGTAATGTACAGGTGATCTGACTGGAATAATAAATGCACAGATCTTTGTGGTTTTAGTCCGTCGGAAGTGATTTGGACGTTTTCGACCCTGGCGTCTAACGTCCGACTGTTTTAGTATGTCACTTGAATTGAAATGGTTCTTTTAGCTGTCGATGATTATCAGTGTGCTTAGTGCGAGATTTTTTTTTATTGCGTGAGTTCTGTAGACAGGCAGACGGCCCACTTGATGGAAAGCGGTTGCCATCGTCTATAGACATTTGTAACACCAAAGGTGCTAACCAATGTGTTGCCGCTCTCTAAAAGAAGGAGACTACCCTGCCCACTAATACCGGAACTCAACTCAAGGTTGTTATGGCGGCATGCCATAGACTTAGGGTGGTAGCTATCCAGACGGGTCAATTCCCTACCACCTGGCACGATTCTACTCGATGACGTTTAAATTAAGGCAATTTTGTATGGGAATGATTTAGCGTCATCTCGAGACCGTGAAGGGAAACATGAATCGTGCCATACAAAATAGTATTTTGTATGACGAGCCGTAGAGGCAAAAACAAGTAATTTTATTGAATGTAACATCTTTATTTTTTGTTTGTTAGTTTGGTAGCTCGTGGTGTCCTCTTGCAAGTGTAACACTTTTATAGCTAAAAAGGTTTGATTCTTACGTATTGCGTCGACAAAAGGCAAATCGAGTCTCATCAATACTCATTTTCATCATACAATTTCATACCAGAACTAAGTCCGACTTATCCATGCAGGAACGGAGAAACAATACAATTTCCTGCGGCCGGGCGGCCTATAGTAAGAGGGACAGCTTTTTATCAGGTGGGCTGCCTGCCTGTCTACTGAACTTGTGCAATAAAAAAAAATGTGTGTGTGCAGTTCACACGCAGTAGAAGTGGCTTTTCAGAGAATAAGAATTTTCACGTTTCTATTCTATTATAGACGCCTTTATTCTTAGGTATTTGGATCCTTATTCGTAATACATACATTACACTTTATATCACTAGCATGCAGTTCAAAATTCAATGCACTGTTATACACAATTTCTTTTGATCTACGTATAAAAGAATATCTGCCTTAAGTATATACAAATACAGTGAAAATTCATTTGAAATCTTTTAAATTTTATTTAAATTGAAAATTAGTACTGACCGGTAAAGACAAATGTGTTTTATTTTTAATTAAATAAGGTTGAATTTTATGTGCTTAGTGTCGCTTATTCGTTTCATCGAGCTTCAAATCACGATTCTAAAGAAGTTACACTTTAAAAAGTTATTTTAGGCTGCTTAGAATGAACTGGCAGTATTCGGTCACGTAAGGAAAAAGCGTTATGCCCTCTCCAGGCGACCTTTAACGTAAGGAACTTCTGTTCCGATTACATATCCCATGTTTTATGCAATGAATTATAATTTGATTCGATTTAAATTTAAGTTTATTTTTATAATAAGAATTTGGTACACAAAAACCGTCTCCGCTCCAAAAATTTATTTGTAATGTTACTTATTTTTGCTTGCCCTTAACTTATTTTACTTTTATTACATAATTTTTATAATGAGTACTGTTTACTTTATGAGAGCTTAATCTAATTTATTGCCTTTTCACTACGCATTATAAGAGAAAGTTAGCAAAAGCAAATAATATCGCGTTCAGTAACCGTTAAACTTAGGTTTTCGCTACTGTTATATATACAGTAGCGAAAATCTAACATTTTCTTAGGTTTTTGCTGAGCCCAGATTTTTATTAGTTTTAAAATAATAGTAGATCGTAAAATACTGGTTTCAGTACTATAACAAAGTGAATCTTATACTAATATATAAAGCAGAAGAGTGTTTGTTTGTTTGTTTGATTGAATGCGCTAATCTCAGGAACTACTGGTACGATTTGAAAAATTCTTTCAATGTTAGATAGCCCATTTATCGAGGAAGGCTATAAGCTATCATGATGCTAAGACCAATAGGAGCGGAGCACTAATGAAGAATGTTTCAAAATCGGGAGATTTTGAAGACAAATTCCACGCGGATGACGTCGTGGGCACAGCTAGTACATAATAAAATAATTGGCCGACAAACACATTGTATATCCATGTACAATAAATGTAAAATAAGTAACTACATATCGTCTAATATGTATGTATACCACATTTGACAAATTGAATCTGTTTTAATCCTGTCACGGGTTGTCTGGAAGAGATCGATTCTTAGCGATAAGACCGCCCGTTGTGCATATTTAGAATATTTTTAGTCTATAAGTTTTTCTGTGTTTTCTTTTTCTTTTTAATAAACTATATATACGGGTTAACGCGTAAAACAGTAAACCGCGGTGTTAAATATTAATACATTAATATGTTTATTTATGGCCCGTTTCTATATCTTACCAATCGTTCGTTTGTTTCCTATCGGTTAAAAATTTACAAAAGCTTCATAGTAATGTTACAAGTTAGGCTCCGACAAACATAAATTCCACGTACAAGATCTGTAAAAACACATTTTATTACTTGTCGGCATTTGAACTAATTATAATCCTTTTATGATCGTCTTCTTTTGTGCACTTATTTATTGGCATACGTTTCTAGATATTGTGCGGAACAGCCTATTGTCCTACTGTACTCGTTTACGGCCGCTCAGGAGCATCCTTAGTCATGTGTTGCGGATTATAAGTACAAGCTAATTCTAGGAAATTATGTCGACGTTGCCTGGCGGGCACATGTGCATTTGTGAAGTATAAAACGATGGCATGATTGAGAGAGGGGGTCAGTTGCGCTACATCTAGGCGTGACGTGTGTACATTCGGGAATCTAATAGTGACGGACTTTGCGCTTTTTATTGAATTATGACCTTCTGCATTACGTTTGGATTTATTGCGTTCGGTTATATTTGTACCTGTGTTATACGTGTTTGTATAGTTCTAATAACTCTATAATAATTCTAACAGCATTTTAATTCGAGTCCCGCAAACTCGTAACAGTAATATTGTCAAAATTCAACCTATTTAAGGCAAGTGAATGAATGAATATTAATATATTGGAACTGGCCATAAGAGGAAGAACTACACGCAAACATAATTTTTGTTCTCGACACAAAGCTCTGTAAAATAATTTCATATTGGTTTTAAATCTTATTTTAGGCTGTTAATACATAAAATTTTAAATGAAGTAATATGAAACATAAAATCTCACCGTGGAACAGGAAACGTGTGAAAATCGAATTTTAGTGCCTCCCACACCTTTGAAAATTACGATCCAGTCATTAAAATTAATCTTAAAACCAATAAGGCAAGTAGACAGCAGCTAAATCATGTTTTAATGCAAGTACGGTTTCTCAATCGACTGCATGGCGTAGGTTGTGACTTATGATCCTATGGATACTTGTAACACTTCTATCAAAATTTATTCTATGAATTTACATTCATAAAAATACTTTAGGTTTTAGTTACCTAAGTGAATTAAAAAGTTCTTGGAATCAATACTAAAAAATGCAAAATTTTAAAATAAAATATTTTATTTTTTTACATAATCTCCCTCAAAGACAATGCATTTAGAATAACGCGTTTCTAACTTCCTTATTCCTCGCGAAAAAAAATATGTTTTTCTTGAGTCTCGAAAAACTTATCTTCGGCAGCCATAACCGCGACATTATCGTGAAATTCAGATCAACGAATTTCCTCTTTTAATTTTGGGAATAAGTGAAAATCACTTGGAGCTAAGTCCGAAGAATATGGTGGGTGGTCAAGGAGATTAATGCTAACACAGCGAATTGCATCAAGGGTATCTCCCGATCGGTGAGCGGGAGAGTTATCGTGAAGAAACAACACGCCCAACGACAGTTTTCTACGGCGTATTTCTTTAATCGCTTTACGCCCTTTCGGAATTAAATTTGCAGAATAGGGTCCAGTAATCGTCTGGTCTTTTGGCATGTGATCAATAAAAAGGATTCCTTCACTATCCCAAAACACTGAGGAGCCAAAACTTAGCCACCGGTAGGAGCAACTCGAAATTCTTAATGGATGGAGAGGATGGTTGTTTCCAAGACATGAAACTTTGTCTCTTATTTTCAGGATTGAAATGGTGGACCACGTTTCATCCATGGTGACAAGGCGATGGCATAAATTATCCGAATCATGCTGGAATATTTCGAGATTACGCTTAGAAATTTCCAAACGTCGCTTTTTGTTTTCGTCGGTTAACAACCCATCTTGCTGATACCTTTTTTAACCCCAGTGAATGAATTAAAATGGATTGAACTCTACCAAAAGATATCTTTAGGATCTCAGCTAAATGTTTTATAGTTATTCTTCTGTCTTCCAAAACCAGATTCTCAACCTTTTTGACATTTTCTTCCTTAACGGAGTATCTACATGTATATGTATCTAGCCGTGTAAGATTTAGGAGGTTTCGTGGCGTTTGCTGTGCAATTAGCATTTATAGTTTGACTTCTCTATAGTTACGGTTTAGATAGACAGATAACACTTTATTACTCACCTAAATAACAGATACAATATTTTAGACTAAACAATAGGGGCCACCTATTGTTTTGTCTAAAATATTGTATCATATCACTTCAAGCGATCTCTTCCAGACAACCTAGCTTATTAAAGGGTATTCTTTGCTACTCTAACACATAAATTTAGTTGCTACTAAATTTTTAAATATACATACTACATAAGGTTAAATATACATATATTAAACATATGTACATACATACAAACTAGTATAAGATATATTTTTTCTCGTTTTATTAACTACTTATAAACAAAACCAACTTTTTTTCGTGTACAGGCGATTGTGATCTTAAATATCCATAAAAAGCTATAAAATTAGTAATATTTATAAGGAAGCCGACTTCAGGGTCTTTGCTGTAATGTACAAGATCAGCGAAGCGTCAATGTCAAGTTTTTAGCACTCATATATTTGAAATATTTCTGTAATAAGTGTAATAAGCAAAACATTGTGTAACTTGTATAAAGGAAAATATCACACTCACAATGCGTGTGTGGTTTGGTTGCAAAAACTATGTATAGTGTACTAAAATAATAATCTTACAAGGAAGAACAACTTATATGTTGTAGTATGTAAGGTTGTTCGCCTTAATTTCTTCAGCCTCTATTCTCCTGAAGTTTTCAAGAATGGTTTTTGCGCAATTTTGTCATTTGGAATAAGCTCCCAGTCGAGGTTTACCCACAATACGAGCGCTTCGATATAAATGTTTTTAAAAAGGTGTTATAAAAGTCTAGCATCTCTAGTGTTAGAAATATCTACAGACGACGTTAACCAGGTTTTTTTATCAGATAGACCGTCAACGTGACTACTGTACTCCATTAATAAAAGAAATGTACTTTCCGAAATGGTGAATGGCTAAGAAACTGACTTAGATACGCTTGGCCTTCGGAGAGTCTTCGCGTCTCTCTGCGTATTCTACTGACTGTACAAAGGACAGTGTTTCCAGGAACTATTCAGAATGGTGCCTTCGTCTTCTTTCTAGTAGCGCACCGTGGAGATTTGGAATGAGCTGAGGTTTTCCCACAACTCTATGACATGGCTTTTTAAAAAGGGTGTCATAAAATTCCTTCGAACAAGGCAGCGCATTGGTAACAACTTTGGTAAAAGAGGTGAAGATGGATCATACAAATCAAACAATATTACTTTCGTATTTATACATCAATATTACTAGGCTACTATGATATGTACATTACTGACCACTTAATTTCAAACTTCCTGCCCAAAGGGCTTGGTACTTTGAACCCTAGCAGTACCATACTCATATTAAAATGCAATTAGTTCACCATCGTGATAATGCCACAATTACCATAACTTTGGGGCCATTGAACTTTTGAGTTTTCCTATGCGCCTACGCATTTACTCATTGACTTGTTTACTTTGTTTTAAAATCTTGACACTTGTCATTTAACGCACTTATGTAATTTTTGTTATAGAAAAAGTTTGATTAATATAGAGGTTAAACAATCTTATTGCATTTGACTTTAAACAACTAATATAAATATAAATATGAATTTTATACTTATATTATTTCGAAATTCCTTTCCATATTTCTTGTTTATTTTCACTTCACAGCCTAGAATGTAAATAGATTATAGTGATTTTATTATATATATGATACTCAATGTCCGATAAACCAAGAGTATATTCTTTCACAGAAATTGATCTTTACAAGATACTATGATTTGGTATAATAACAGAATGTGGTTTTTTTTTTAAATCAGCCCATATGATACTTTGATAATATATTTAGTAATAATTTATATTTTAATTGATTTTTCAAAAATCTAATAATATCATTTTAGTTTTTCATTTCATTAAAATCGGCCCCGCGACTGTGAGATAAAAGGATGCGCACCTTGCACAATTGGCAGTATATCTTTCGATAGCATATATGAGCCAGGCACCAGTATCACAGTCTCACATCTTCTAATTTAAAAATAAGTACGTTTTACACACGTCGCGGCGCGGTGGATTGAATTTGAGCTCTTATTTAAAGATTTTGAGTAGAACTTTTTTATTTCGTATGCGTGCGTAGGGGGTGAGTTTTGTAACATCTCTTTTCGGAAACGGGTGGGAGATTTTGAGTACAGAACAGGAACGAGCGGACAAATGAATGGCCCCTACAGAGACTCCTTTGAGTGTTTTTCACTCACTGAAGGCCCACTTGAAAAATTCAAGCTGTATACTCTTTTAACTCATACAAACACTTTCTAACTATTAGTAAGAGAATATTAAATAGACTAAGCAGGTTTAATTGCTCACAATAATTAACCCACTAACCACAGAGTGCATGTGGCTACGTTCTTAGATTATTAATTTTACTGCCGTATTTTATATAGCCAATTTAATCAACAACACGCTGTAATAGTCCATTCTTTATTACAAACAACTGTTAATTGTGAGCTGTGTAGTCAGTGTTTTTAATCAAGACAATTACAAATTCAGAACAAGGAGCTTTGGTTTTATAAACGGCTTTATCTTTTTGTAATATCATTACTATATATGGTTATTTAGCATCATTATATTAATACGTGAAGCAAAAACTTTGTACCCCTTTTTACGAAAATTGCGTGGACGGAGGAGTAAGAAATTTCACACACTTATGGTTTATATAGAGAAGGAGTGCAGAATGATAATATTTTTTTTTAATTATGCATAAAAAATACATTAAATCAATAAAAAAACATTACATACACTACCATGTATTTGACACACACACGCATATATTACTCTTTTGTTTATTGTACAACTCAAATGAACCGTGTAGCTTTCGTGAAATCTGTGATTACAGAAGTATAGTCTTTGACAACAGAAACTTATTAATGTTTAAACTTATAATTTAAATTAATTTTGGTTGAATTTCGACCACTGGGCGACCACTGGTTTGTTTTAAAGACTCGTTTCTGCTATAGTGAGATGTGATCATGTTCCGTGACAAGAATGTTTTACTGTCACGAAATGTTGTTTTGTTTTAATGTGTAAATTCACGCGGTTTAGTTTCAAATCGGCTCTGATACACTCATAACTTTCAGACTGATCCAGTCATTACTTCTCGAGTAAACTACGCTAAAACTTAGAACAGCCCTCAGTCATTAATCAGTAAAATAGAATAGATTTTATTATGCAACACGTATATTATTTTAAAAACTTCTTTCGATTTTGCTCCATTTCACATATTTTTTCGTATTTATTATCAAATTACAATATGGAATGGGGTGTTAAAGAAAAAAGATTTGCAGTGATCGCCTTGCACAAAGTGGGTATGGAGCCGTCGGTCATATTCCAGACACTTCAAAAGCTTGGTATCAGCCGTATGTTCGTATATCGTACTATCAACAGATACAACAGCACTTCATCTGTCGAAGACCATAAAAGATCGGGGCGGCCGCCTGCTGTTAGAACTACAAAGGCTATTAAAGCCAGAATTCGTCAAAACCCTATTAGGAAGCAAAAAATCTTATCGCGAGAAATGAAGATTCCCGCTAGGATTCTGTCGCGTATTATAAAACAAGACCTGAAGCTCGGTGCTTATCGTCGATACTACAGGACATGCCCTAAGTCAATCTTTACAATTGAAGGTCAAAACGCCTTCTGTCGCGATACGCAGGTGAAAGGCACAGAAATATCCTCTTTACCGATGAAAAAAATTTCACGATTGAAGAACACTACAATAAGCAAAATAGATAAAGTGTACGCTCACAGTCCTAAAGAAGCTGCTCAAGTGGTCGGAAAGGTACAACGTGGCCATCATTCTGCGTCAGTGATGGTTTGGTGGGGTGTGACTTATCAAGGAGTCACAAAACTACATTTTTGCGAAAAAGGAGTGAAAACTTCAGCCAAAATGTATCAAGATACAGTCTTGGATCATGTTGTGAAACCTCTCAGCAATACACTTTTTAAAAATATACCGTGTACTTTTCAGCAGGACTGCATCTGGTCACAAGGCACGAACGACTGTCCCTCATGTAGCCCAGACCTCAACCCTTTACACTTCAAATTATGGTCAGTTTTAGAGGACATGGCCTGCTCTAAACGACACGGCGACATTGAGTCTCTTAAAAAATCTTTGGAGCAAGTAGTGGCGAAATTTCCCTTGGAAACAGTGCGTAAATCCATAGATTCGTGGCCAAACAGATTAAAGGCCTGTATAAAAGCCAAAGGTGGCCATTTCGAATAGATTGTTTTTGTTTTTTGCTGAGACTTTAATAAATATCGTAGATATACATTTTAATAATATTATATTACTTCATTAAAAAAATGCATTTTCATTTGTAACGGAACTTATGGCTGGACTAGGTATATATACGAAATGACGGTATTATCGCTGATAACGATCTCTCTCGGACAACCTTAGGATAGAGAGAGAACTATGTCATAAAAACTAGGGCAGAGTTTTTGTTGCACAATATTATAAGAACATTTGTATTGTATACCAAAAAGGAGATGGATGGATTGTGTGAAGTATGATATGATGGTTTCTGTTGTGACAGAGGACGTATGTCAGAATATGGAACGAAAATACATATTGTGCTGACATTAAATAAATGGGAGAAGGTGAAGTAAAAGAGAGAGACTAATTCATACATATGCATTTATATACATACATACATACATAACTTCACGCCAGTTCCCTTGCGGGGTAGGCACGAACAACAGAGCGCCATTTAGGCCCATTCTTACTTTATATTATTATTTATATACAAATATACTTAAATACATACATACATACATACATACATAACTTCACGCCAGTTCCCTTGCGGGGTAGGCACGAACAACAGAGTGCCATTTAGGCTTATTCTTACACACTTAAATACATAGATCGTACTAATTTCATATACATACATACAATCAGTACTTGAAATAAAAGCTAATTGCAATAAAAGTGTATCCGGTTGGATAAAGCATCTTACCCATACCACCATAGAGGAAAACTAGATTTCAGTCCAATTATTGTTTACAATTAACATTGGTATTGTAGTCGCAAAAAAGAAAATTGTTACCTGATATTTCGCATGCAAACAAGTGATAAACGAAGATCCATTGTATCTAAAACTAATTAAGATGGGCAATTTGAAAAACAGGTTGTCTATATACCTGTGGCTAGTCTAGACCAGATCATCATGGCTGGCCGCAGGGGCCGTTGAACCCGCGTGTCCGACCTTACTCCGGCTGTTGGATACTATAATTTAGCAGTAGGTACATCAGTTTACACTCGTTTATTAAAGTTGGCCACTAAATGTCTGCTATTTTGAGCGTTTTTATGAATTTAAAAGTCAATTTTTATTTAAGAACTTAAACAATTTTTTCTATATTGTCAACTGTTACTTTCTATCAGTTCCATTTCAGGTGAGCTTGTTTGTCAATAAAATTACTTTTGACAACAAAATAATATAAATTCGAATCTAACAATAATAACTACAATCTAATACACTTATAGCTAAACTTTGACACATACAGTAACATAAATTTAAATTTTAAACATCTTATTAAACAATATTTAAAACTTTCAAAGCACTTTTAAAATAAATAGCATAAGTTTTTTTAGATTCTAAGCTGTAGTTTCAACTTCACTTCACTTGCAGTGAAAATTGATTTACACATCCCTAGGGTAGTTTTTGAAATATAATCTTTTATCCGTGCAGGAACGAAGAAAGAATACAATTTCCTGCGGCCGGGCGGCCTGTTGTAAGAGGCGACTAAACAACCCACAGCCAGGTGGTAGGGCATTTGCCCGACTGGATGGCTACCACCCTTGGTCTAAAGCATGTCGCCATAACAACCTTGAGTTGTATTTCGGCATTAGTGACCAGGTTCCTGTGACCCTTAAGAGAGCAGCAGCGCATTTGTAGCACGTTTAGTGTTGCAAATGTCTATAGACGATGGTAACCGCTTTCCATTAAGTGGGCCGTCTGCCTGTCTGCTGAACTCCTGCAATAAAAAATATATATAAATGCTTTTTGGTTCTGTAATCAAATGATGAAAATAGTGGATGATTGACACTTCGACAAAACCCGCTATAATTCGTAGGCTGTCACGCATTTGCCCGATTTTTAATTTTGGAGTCTTTCGTAACATTCATTAGTGAAGTAATGGGTACTGACACGTAACATCGATAAATATTCAAAAAATTCAAATGATAACTTTCGATTCCTGACATGTGGACATGTTAATGAAATTTTTGACAGTTAATGAAAATAAATAATCACTCTACAGTGATTAAAACAGTAATTTGGCTTTCTTAGGCTGCTTTCTGATTTGTAGCTATAGTAGCGCGCTGCTATAGCGGCGTGGAATCCGTGTAGGCTCGATATACGCAATATCGAAGCTAGCTTACCAAGCGGCTACATTTCTATGAGCGGGTCCTGATTTGATCGGTGCGGGCACGATTCGATAATCGGGAGAAGCCAAAGGGACATAAAGAAAAAAGCAAGAGGAAGAACTTGTCTCGCCATCAGTCCGCACTTCACTGTTACCCAGGGGGTTTTACACACCACAAGGTTTCAACAAATACGCCATTTATAGTAATTAAAATTATTAAATTATATGTGGTTTTCTTTATTTCGTCCGTTCCAAAGATTTTTTTTTCCTGTTGGACCCGGGCGAACGAGATTGCCTGGGACTAATTACAAAGTTACTTATAGCTATCTTATTTCTATCTTTCCAAAGATATATTGGACGACACTGACAAAAGTAAGCGTTTCTTGCTTAGCATACATACATAACTTCACACCAGTTCCTTTGCGGGGTAGGCACGTACAACAGAGCGCCATTTAGGCTTATTCTTACACACCTCACTTGCTTCTTTGACATTCATAGAATGCTTCTTGCTTAGCACATTTCTTAAATTTAAAAATTGACTCCTTTTCTTGATAGCGAGGTGGAGAGGGAGAATTTACAAAAAGTTGTTCTTTGGCGCAACCACTCTTTGTGTGCAGTTCCTATTCCGCCCTGATAACGAGCAAATCAGAAAACGATTATAAACATATAGGCACTTTGAGCTTTCGTAGCGCCTATATCGGGTGTACCGAATCCGCATCGCTGCTGCACTGACAAATCTGAAAGCGGCCTAAAATTGAAATTATGTTTGTGCGCAAATTGTTTATAATTTATCAAAAGTATTATTCTGCCATTTGAAAGTACATCGTACTTATTTTGATATCCGGTCTTAGTGATAAACATAAAAACTTTGTTCAGATTCAAAAGTACTTATTCTGTCCAAGTTATGTATACTCAAAATCATTTTTTGAAAGTCATCCATAAGTTAAAACTTAAGCCTGTTTCCTATTTCATGCACACTATTACGTAACTAATTATGGTTATTTAAGACCAACCAAAAAAGTTTCTAGCAACAAATCTAGCTAAGATTTTTTAATTCGTTTTATTCCTTAGTAACTCGATTTTGTATAATCATCAATATAACCATTTGCACTTTATTTATGTTTTTGGTGTTAAAGTTTTATAGCGCATAAACGTACACCTTAGTCGGTATTATTACTAACAAAAATATATGATGACTATACGTATAACTGTAGCTTTCCACGCGTGAGACTTGAAATAGGATCGTATTGAATTTATTCTATGTAGGGATAAAACGTATCAAATCCGTTATCCAAAAAGATAATACCTAAATTGTCAAAATTATATATGTGCCTTTGTCTTATTACACCTATATAATGAATTTGGATGTTTTTAATTTCTGTAGATTTGCGTGCTTTGTTCGTATCTAGACAGATTGACCTCGTCTGAGAATTTGTTGATGCGCGAAAATGTGTGTTTTTTCAAATTATTATAATGAAGACAATTTAATCTTAATTAAATTTAATTAATTAATATTAGTTATATTGTATTTTAATCCCGTAAGAATATAAGTAGAATACTTTAACTAAGTTACCATCTTCTATGTGTAAGGTGTCCAGAAGACTGACTGAAATTTTTAGTTACGTGTTATATACAATGGAATTCAACTGCCTAGTTGGTCTCTGACTCAACACCACTTGTAATTCTAAGTTAAATGTTGCGTTTTTAAAACCACGTACCATGAAGATGAGTACTCTGTAATTAAAGTTAGTCATAGTATTTGTACCTACTAAGATCCTAATACTAGAACAATATTCTTCAAATGATAATCCGAGCAAATTAAGAAGTAATTTCGAATGCACGATGCGTTAAACTTTTGGTGGTTATTATAATTTTACCAAATTTCATATCTAGTTCCAGCGTCAATTTATGTAGACTCCGGTGCAGAGACCTTCCATAGGTTATGATAATTGCTAGCGTTAATTATAGTATGAGTAATTAAACCAATTGATGATGAAAACATTTTCATATTCATGACACGTACAAGTCTAGACGCAGTTTATAGTCCATAATGTTTTAGTGAATAGACATTTTGTCCAGTTTTTTTATAGCCCGTCTGTATCATAACATTTTGCTCTAACATGTACAGTCGTATACATAAATATTTGTTATCTAATTTACATTTCACAATAAAGACCCTAATCTACTAACTAATCATTAGTAAGATTGTTTTAACACATTTATTTTAACGACTTTTAGCGTTATTTTTGGTATTTTTCCGGCCGGAGAACACCATTGTGTTCCGGCCTATAGAATACATGTTCTAGTGAAACATCATCCGTATAGTCATATTACATTTTGAGAAGAATGATTGTGATATATGTATGTATATAGACAGATGGGAATACGGACGAACCGCATCACGATTTTGTAAGAGTTCCATCATTGTCAAAATGGATACGGTACATTACAACAAACAGTTAAATGGTTGCGCACATCTTATGTATCTTTCGTGAAAGCATAAAATATGATAAGAAATATATAAGAAGTAATAAAAGAAGATAAGAGTAATAAAAACATGGTAGTAGCGATCGAAAGATAGTTTTTAAACTGACTCAAGGGTTGTCCTGTGATAGCTTTCTGGCGCATCTAAAGAAAAACACTTATGTCCAATTTTATACCTTTGACGTCATGGAATTTCAAACTTCTTAAGGATTAGCACCAATACACATTAATCAGATTTCAATAAAAACTGCTATCTAAGGTTTTTTAACTTACGCACCCGACTGTATCGCTGTAACGTGCCTTTGAAGGTCCGTCGAATAAACCGACAAAAACTAAGCTACCGACGATTGTTCTCTACATTATGTGTAACAAGTACATTTTCAACAAATCATGTTATTTTTTGTTACAGGTAAATGAACTTTGTATTTTTATATGGACGCTGTACTCCGAAGTACTTGACAGGTATGAAATAGATTTTTACTTGTGATTATTTTTTGTTGTTAGTAATTTACTATTAAAGATATGTGACTTGGTCGTGAATACTATAAATCCATTTTAAACGTTTTGGGAAGTAATATAACGAACACAAAATAATAATTATGTAATAATAACTAGAGTTTGCCTCGCGGCTGCGCCGCGTGTCACGCCCCAGGTAGTAGTTTTGTTTTTATTACACAAAATCTTCATTCGGTTTTTACATATAAAAATAACAAAGAAACTAAGTCTACCCGCCACGCTTGTCCAAAGTGTCTTGGCAGGTTTGACACATCGGTTATCTCGATGTGCAAGTTTCATCACGATCTTTTCCTTCAACGTTGTTAGAACGTGGTAATTGTAATGATATGCACAGTAGATCAGAAAACTACGTAAGTGATTATACTTGATACTATATATAAAATTCAGCCTTCCTAAAATGTCGTAAGTTCTCACATTTTTTTAAAAGTGTCTGTCAATAGTTATGGCCCACAGGAAGTGTCTGGCAACTGTATATCTTTGTTAATAACAATATCATACGTAACATATGTAAAAACTAGCCTTGCTACATTGACGTAAGTTAGCATGGTTTTTTTCCACCTTTGATACCTTTTATCTGTAAAACGACCCCGCTTTCAGCTTAGCGAGTATCCATTCCTTTCTAAGCTTATGTTAAACTACTGATCCTAAAAATTTCACCTTTCCTAAAATCACGTAATTCTGGGGTGACTGGGATCTCACTCTATTAGCTTACTAGTTTAGTGCATACATATAGCTAAGAATAATAGCAGATTTTGTTTTGCTCTTAAAAATTTAGTTACCATATTTATTTGCTCAACATCAGTATCTAGCCTAAATACTAGTTGCGCTCGGAGCGCCCGTTTCAGAGCCAACCCTCTTCTGCTTCTTCTTACTTTTCTTCTACACCTCGCGAAATCGTCGGCATCCCTTATCGTGAGATTCTTGGCATGCATATTGCTCACGACGTTAAACCAGCATTTCTTGAGCCTACTGCTTTTACCGGGACTTTTATGGTGGCATGATTATATATTGATACTAGCGTTAACACCGCGGCTGCGCCGCGGGTCAAACTCTAGGCTGTAATTCTAAAATCGGTCCAATCGTTTTTCCGTAAAAGCATAACAAACAGAGAGACAAATATATTTTTATCCCGGAAACTCCCATTTTTAGGGTAAAGAGTATCCTATGTTTCATCCTCGACATTGAAAATATATATATATACTGAGTTTCAGCCAAATCGGTCCAGTAGTTTTTCCGTGAAAGCATAACAGACAGACAGAGTTACTTTCGCATTTATATTATTAATACCGATATTGTTGATTGACATATCTAACTAGCCGGATGATTTTTATTTGCTCTTTGTATTGCTTGTACTTAGAGTTCTATGAACATCAAACTGAGTTTATGTTTCATTGATTACTGTTTTGGTTGTCGGATAAATACGAGTGTAGAAGTATATAGAAGGTAATTTACTTTGAATAACGACGCCGTAATGATAACTATAGTATTAATTATAAATACTATGAATAAATCGATAAATAGATTTTATTTCATTGTTTTGATATAAATAAAAAAGTTATAAACTTAGCCGCGAATTTCGCAATATAAGCTGGGTCAATTTGTACTTAGGAAAATAAAAAACCTATTATGCAATAAAGTAGAAAGCGATAAGACGCTTAATGTTCACGGTGTGCGCACACAAAAGGCTTTGTTATTAATCTGATTGGACAATTCCGTATCTAGATCGAACAGTACAGCATGGGTATTCGCAGTTCTAATCTTCGTCGTAAGCTCATAACTGGCGTATATTACTGAAATTAAATGAAATTTTACTGAACATAATAAGTAAAGGGAATATAAGATTATTTAGCAATACGATGAACAGTATTACAGGAGTGTCCAAAGTTGACCCGCACTAGGTTTCTACAGAGCCTGTGTGGCGGCCCACAGTAACGTTTTGGTACTTATTGCAAACGATCTACCTATAAGTTTATGGGAAAGCACGTTCAAAAATCAATCAGGTAATAATATATTTTCGGTAAATATAAATGATACACACACTCGGCTTGTTCATGCTGAATCATTGTAGATCTGTAATGCGAGTTTTCTTATGCTCTGCAGAAGTAATACTTCTATATTCAAGTGTGAAAAAATATATTGTCGGCGTTAGCGTCAGCGCCAGGACCTTGTAAGTACAAAGTTTGTAACTATAAGGTAATTATGTAACAGTTTAGACCAGATACAATTTCAACAAAATATGTACATAATTACCTTTATGTAACAATTTTGACGAAAAAAATAATTTCAGCAAAAAATGTAGTTAGACGGTCTTGCACTGACACCGCCGATATTTATATGATAAATGATTAAAAAAAACGCGGAATATGAAGAAATTAAAGAACTTATTGGATGAAATAATGCACTTCGCTTTTCGTCGAATCTCGATAAAAGAGTACGGGGAGGTCTGCGTCTGCAATGGCCTCACTGTGAGAGAAGAGTTCGAGGTGGACGAGAAAAAACTAAGAAAGTTAACCCGGGTTTCTTAGGTGGAAATTTTGCATGCCACCGGTGTTAAACGCTAGCAGGATGATGATATACTAAAAAATACCCTTATTTCGAATAGCGTTACGTTTTTATAATAAAACTAGCTGACCCGGCGAACTTCGTACCGCCATATTTTCGGAATTCCTAAAAGACTTTGTTTCATGACACAAAAACAAAATCACCAGAATTCGTCCATGTGACTAGGAGGATTCTAGAATCCGATCTCAGCGCCACCTACCGGTTCTAATTGCGAATCTAAACCATCCGGGAACCCACTCAAACACACAAAAACAAAGTCACCAAAATCGCTCCAGGTGATTAGGAGGATTCTAGAATCCGATCTGAGCGCCACCTACCGGTTCTAATTGTGAATCTAAACCATCCGGGAACCCACTCAAACAAACTAAAACAAAATCATCAAAATCGGTCCAGGTGATTAGGAGGATTCTAGAACCCGATTTCATCGCCACCTACTGATTCCAATTGTGAATCTAAACCATCCGGGAAGCCATTCAAACACACAAAACAAATTTCATCAAAATCGGTTAAGTCGTTCTCAAGTTATGCGCGTACATACATTTCTACGATTCATTTTTATATATATAGAAGACTATATAATTTAAAACCTTGAAATATCAACGTTTCAATGTAACTGTACTTTTAATGTATATATGTCAGAAAATAAATAATTAAATTAAATATAATATTTACAAATGATTGTGACAGTTATTAATAGAAGTTAGAATTGATTGTGAAGGAACAAAAATGTATATGTGAAAAACCCATGTAAATATTTTTCCCTTTGTTTTATTACTAATACGTTATTTCATATCCTATTTATATTATAATGTTTATTACCAAGCAACAGTGAAGCAAAATTAAACATTTCCAATGTAGGTAAATATAGCTGTTGTGTTGTAAATAAAATACCTACTCTAGAGAATTCTTTGCATATTTTTAGAAAACAGTTTTCTTCGGCAATTCTAGATTTATATATATTTATCTAAATTATCTTAAAACTGTCATCCTGAAGGTTTTGATCGGGTTTGCATAAATACGTCCAATAGCTTTTTACTAATCTTCGAAAAAACCTATAAAGAATGCATAGTTAAGGTCTTCATGAACGTACGAAATTGGAATATTTTATTATTTATTATATTATATTTTTCATATATTAAATATAAAATATTTTTGTTTGATCCACAAACACTCGAAACGGTAACCGTTTAATTTCATATTATACTTTATTACGACATGTAATTTGTTATAAACCCGATTCATTTATTGACGATTTTGCAAACAGGTCATAGTCCGTGTATTGTAATCTCGTTAATATTACTAACAGTTTACAATAGAAAAAACTATAGTGTAATTAATATTCATGTCGGTACTCAGTACACTACTCTTTAGCCGCAATGGGAAATATAATGTAATTAATTAAAATTATTTGCCAATAAGGAAACTATAAATTACAAGCCAGTAGATATACAAAAACACCCTAGAACCACATTGGTTAACATACAAACTATATTTATTAAATATACATTCTACCTTAAATATAAGAAAAGTTGATTTGGATTTAGTAAAGTACACATGTCAAGTCTGCAAGAGCTCCCTGTGGCGACTGGTGGTAATTCTGGATTTAGTAACGTCTAGTGATTTGTGAATATCGTATCGATATGTTGCGATGTCGATATTTTAATTTAAATAAAATGCAAACAAAGTATTTAAATTATTTATAACCTAACCTTAAAAAGAACTTATCTAAAATAAAACTAAATTATAAATTAAACTTAAACTATAAAATAAATGAGTTAAAAACGACTATAAACATATTTACAGGTAAATAAAAAATGTAATAAGATTTAAATTATATACGTGTGTGTGTATATATATGTATATGTATATTTGTGTGTGTATGTATATATATTTTGTATGGTGTATCTATATAAGTATAGTATTGTACATTATATTATATATATTTTAATTAGTATAGTCTTAAGCTGCACGCCAACAGTTTATCGTGCTTAAGATCCTTGTCCATCCAAAAGTTGCCTGGAAGACATTGCTTTAAGCAGTAAGGCCGCCCATTGTACTACTACCTAATATTAAGATATGTATATGTGTTACTGTTTTAAGTTGGTGTACAATAAAGAGTATTGTTGTTGTTGTAAATTAGAATAATTCAATGTTTGTTCAACCCGTAATGTAAGTTTTTAAGAACATATCTTTTATTTATTCTGAGCAATAAAGTATTTTCATTCATTCAAACGTGAATGGTTATCTGGAGAGATAAGATTTCCTTAGCAGAATAAATAGATTAATTTGTGTTCAATTTTTTAATCTCTAAATGTAAGCTGTTGAGAAGAAATCGATTATTCAAATTTTGATTTTTTTGCTAAATCACTACATTTAGTTGCTCCATACACACAACATTGACCAATTGGAAAGAAAAAAGATAGGAAAGAAAGAAAATGTTTTTTAGGACAAATTGAATGAAATTAATTGTTATAAAAAACTAAAATAAATTTAAACAATGGCCTTAAAGGGTCATTAGTGTGACCTACTGGTCTGTTAAGACCATCCCATTTCATCCATGTAAACCCATTGCTGTCTGACAGAAACGACTGCGGCGTTCACAGACAGATCGACTGGCGGATGGACATGATGATTTAATGAGTATAATTTTTGCTAAAATGGCTATGAAACTTCAAAAACTGTTTTAGTTCACTTGATTTAATCAATGCATGTACCAATATTTATTTTTCAGGTCGATTTCCAAATATATATATATATATATATATATATATATATATATATATTGTCTACTTGATTGTCAGCTACCCCATTGCCATACGCTATGAATTGTGTAATAACACTGATGCAATATATCAAAGCGACTATTATTTGTAATTAGAATCGGTCACATTGTGCTAAAAGCATGTAAGTGCCGATCTGGGGCATAACAAGGTATTTGTGTTTCATCTAGAGTGGACTTCTCTTTAAATGTCAATAGGGTTACCCTTTCAAAGTAACATTGTTACTCCATTTTCGTTAAGATATATTTTGTCTTTAACTTTTTAGGGTTCCGCAGCCATTTTAGGCACAAACGGAACTCGCATAAAATCGTCATATTCTTCTGTCTTTGTAAGTCACAGTCATTTTTCTCGAAAACAAATCGGTTTTTATCTATAAGTCACTAGACAATATTGTTGTAGTAAAATTATATAAAATATAAAGATGGTGGTCGCCATATACATAAGAGGATTGAAAACCTTTTTTTTTTAATGTACACAGTTGTAGAGGGCGAGGCTTCAATGTACGTGTCGTTAATCAAATCTTAAAAAGTCAAGACAATATATTTCTTAATGATTTTGTATTTAAGTCAATAGATGGCGAGATAATCGCATCCTAAATTGTAATTGTTTTTTAGAATCGTAAATGATTTTTTAGATTCCGTAGCCAAATAACAAAAAAAGTGTACGCTTAATAATTTTTATTAATTTTGTCTTTAATCTGCGTACTCCGGTACGCACCTGAACGATTTTTTCTCTTCTTTATTTACACTGACAATGTTTTTATTTGGCTGAAGTAAGAAATAATCAAGTCAGCCGGTAAAGTGAAATGAACTGTGTTAACATAGCTGTAAACGTGATTGTTAATTTATTTGAGTAAACTTTTCAATTTATTTTACTCTTGGATAACGGTCAAAAGTTAACTGGAAATAACAAAATTGAAGCCGTTATAAACTTATTAAATAATTTATTATTTAATACTTAGTTGTGAAGAATACAGTTAAATTAAGTATAATAAATACTTTATAACAATTTCATATTATTTTGTATTGTTTAAATAAACTAACTAACAGCTGTAAGAAGTCTTTTTTACTTATTGTATTTTATTTTTCGTCCAGAGTAATACTAGCGTTCATATTGATTATTTAAATTTAATAGTGAGTTTTTGTCTCGCAGGAAAACCGTTTTCATTAATTTTACTACATATATTTTCAGGTTGTCTATTGTTTGCCCCATAAATATAAGCTATATATATAATACTCATATGCCCGAATTGTTTGTTTACCATAAAAGTTAGGTGACATTCTCTTGTTTGCCCGTACATTAGATTCCATAATGACACGAGTGCCATACGTATTGTTATCCATTTTATTAATTGCAATAATATTATTTAACAGAATATTTCAACGCCATACTAAAAGTCGCTTCTGTAGAAAATTAACCTAACGCCTTTGTCCTAAAAAGCGATTGGCTTTTTAGCACTTCGCCGGCCGCTGCCGCGGCACGCTCGCTTCGCTCGCTCGGCTCGTGCGTTGTTTTTTATGTTCTAACCTTTTTTTTTATAACGCAGGAGGAATGTCTTTTCTTGCGACACTGACTCGGGCCAGGGGGTGGGGGGTTAACCGAGGGGTGTGTGAGACTCCCAGCGGCCGGAATCTCCACGCATGACTACGAGAGCGTAGTAGTCGCGAGATTCCGTCCGCCAGACTACCCACTAAACCTAACCTGCGCCCCTTGCCTCGCGCTTTTATGGGACGTCACAGGATAAAGCCCGTAGGTACACAACTGTGACGCCCCAACGCATGGCTAATCCCCAGGATGGCCCTCGGGGAAGGCCACCCTCTTCACCGGTAGGGGGGGGGGGGGACCCGCGGGCACCTACTTCATGTTCTAACCTAACCAAACCTAAACCTATTGATTGTTTAGTTTAAACCGATTTTATGATTTTTTTCTAGAAGCAATTTCGATGGCAAATGATGTTATGGCATATAATAATTACGCCTTACAATGATGATAACAAATGATGTTATTGAAATTGACTTTATGCGAAACAAAGTTTCTAGCACGTGACTGATATAGTAAACAATGAGTATGACATATAAAATTATGAGAAACAATATTATGTCTGTTGACCAGTATAGCAGATGAAATTATGGTAAATGAAATTCTGGCAAGTGGGTGTAGCCGACATTTTCATTGTAATGCATAGTAACGTAGGATATTTTTATTTTGGAAATTTACACAGTTTTGACAGGAAACGTGTGACGAAAATGTGACACGAAAAGATTCATATTTAAATGAGTGTTGCCACGTGGACGGCTCTAATTATTAATTTAATTTAAAAAAAGTGTGTGTATGTGTGCAGTGCATACGCAGTAGAAGTGAAATAATGTGTGACAAGGGGTGCGAGCGATTCTAAATATCGTGACGTCACATTTCATATATTATATCGTTATAATATATTTAAGCTTTAAAACACGTAATTTGAAGAATTAACTAAAAACTTCAAAATATTTTCAACTCTATCTATATGAGCATAGTGTTTAAATTTATAAAGTATTCTATCTCATTCTCTCGCAGCTTTAGTCCTATAGATTTATGTGTTTATCTCTTTTTAGTGTCGCTTTTTCGTTTCATCGAGTTTCAAATCACGATTCTAAAGAAGTTTCTCTTCAAAAACTGCAGCCAAATATCGACATCGATACTATCGCAGCAAAACCGATAGATCTATTTTTGCACATCATGAGCCCCGCTGCGCCCGCGCAAACGGAAAATTATAAATAAACCGCGTAAAAATCATGTGTGTCGATAAACCAGCTCAGTTGGCTATAGAACTTTGAATGGTACGCACGTCTGGATTAGTTTCTATTTAGAAATACATTAGTATTTATCTGATTGATAAATAGAGAGGCATTTTGTTTGACGTAGTTTGGTATATCAATGGCCGTAGGAATGTTTTCTCAAGTATGTGTTGGTTTTCTTTTCTAGTAACGTTCCTTTATCGCTCGCATTGGTTATCGTACGTGAATTCCATAGCCATTGTATATTTTCTTGGAAATTGAAAAATATTAAACAACCAACTTCAATGCTTTTTCAAGTTATAAAAATTCTTTAAGCTTTCTAAATGAAATTACTCGCGTAAATTTTCATTCTATTATCTCACAGGAAGTCATGCATATTTTGGGTGAAATATTCTATTCCGTGTTGGCTTATAAGGAGACCACGTGTCAATGCAATAACGTAGGTTAGAGTATCTGCAAAGAATAACACTTTAATCAGTTTTTCTGGCTGATTGTCACCAAATACTGATACTGGAATTTCTTTCCCCAACCTGTACGTCACGACGTCCAAAGTACATTACCTTGCATTAGCATGGACGATATGGAGATATTCTCACTGCTGGTTGGGCAGTGGAGAAGCTTCTGGACTGGTATTATTATTTCCGATCAAAACTATGTTTTCCTTAGTTATTAAAGAAAAAAAAATTACAATATAATAAGTATAAGTATTTACAGAATTGGAAACTGGAGTGCCAACATCAAAGGTCGTTGCCCCAACAGTGGACTGTTATTTGAATGCGAAAATCCTTACGTCCACTGACTGCTTTTGTCTGACTAATTAAGTTTATGATTCAGAAAGGGCGATTACTCATGCAAATGTATCCATACATTGTCTCGCCTAAGTATTACTTCGAAACTTAACAACTGTTTCGAGATAAACTTCAGAGTGTGCTTCGGAATAATTAACAAAAGATTAATTCAAAAGGTCAAGGCTTTGAGAATACTCAACACAAATCTTACTTACGCATTATTCATTCCTCATCTCCATGCCAGCGTTTCTCAAACTTTCTGGGTCCCGTTGTTACTTATTTTAATTGTTGCTGAACTTTGTTAACAGAATTGTTTCTAAAAAGTTAAGACTAGGGATTGTCTTTTAATTTTTAACATAGGTTCTCTTTTATTTACTAGGCTAAATCGTGGCCTAAAGATCCAGATCCTTATTATATAAAAGTGTAACGTTTTGAGAACCATTGTATTCATTGTGGCCCGCTCCAGAGACTCTGTAGTGGCCTAGTGCAGGAACCAGAGTTAAATTTGGACGCTCCTGTAATGTTGTTCCTCGCATGCTAAATAATCTTTTGCTCCCTGTAATTGTTATATTAAATAGTTTCTTAACTTTGCGAAATTTATTGATAACAAATAATTTGGTATACTTATTATAAAAAATGCGACTTTACTGATATATAGAGAAAACTAATTTCAAATTTATTTATATTGTGTGGGATATGATTTATGAATCATTGTATTTAAACGATTAATTAATTTTGACAGTAAAATTCTTTTTTGTCTAAATTCAGAAAAGGCAAAATGTTGTCTGTTGTAATACGAAAAGCTTGCAGGTCGTTAACAGTTGTGGGTAACAACGTAATTTGACAAACACTGGCAAAGATTTATGTATTTCAGGTCAGCAGCACAGCAATAAACGTGTCAGTGTAATAACGAAATATTAGCAAAAATGAAATCCCTGCGAAATTATCGCCATTCCCCACATTGCGTATTAAAACGTCCACATAATATGACATAATGTATTATGATTTGCTATGTACATTTTCATAACGTATTTGTACACAATAAAAATATTTATATCGTATTTTTACCAACGATTTCAACTAGCAGAGTATAGTAGATACTTTGTGTGTCATGTTTATTTTATACTACTTTGAGTTCTGTTTCCTTTTAACTTTTCCTCACCATTTGGCGTAACCCTAGTATGTTTTGTTATTCTACACTCATCTATTATGCAATATATCCTCTTTCAACGCATAAACCATCATGACATCCATCCATCCATCCATATAATCGTCAGTTTATGAAATTAAAATGCATTCACATTAATATGTGGTTATAAATGTGATTTTGTTCAGATGTTTCTTTGTTCATTCCTCACGACCTTAGAAATGAAGAGACTCTAAGGAGAGTATATATAGGTGTAACACGGAGGTTTTACGCACTAGCAGCAACCTCCATCAACATGAAATGATGTACTATCCACGATGTCAAAGCAAGACAATTCGCCAATGTCCGCTGTGCAAGACTTTTCTGTAATTCGAATTAAAATCTATCACAATCCATAACATTTTAATATCTTGTAGTAACTTGGAGCGTCATTATAGTAGTTTAAATATATTAAGCTACCACGAGATATAATTGATGTTAGGGATAAATGCGGATTTATTTAGATTTCAGAAAACGTCTTATATCGCAGACAAAGCGAAGTCTGTCTTCCATGATGTGAACATTATATATTCTTAAATGTTATTAGAGGTTGGCGCTGATGAATGAAACCTCCGTGTTACATAGGTAAATATTTTCAATATCGGGAATGAACATAAGATATTTTATATGTCATTAAATGATGTATTTTTTTCGGATTAATAGTCTAAAGTTTACGTGACTCGAATGCCTGGTTCTTATCAGCCTAAGTAAGCCGCCTTCGAGAACGTAAGTGGCTTTAAATCTAATCTCCAATGTTTACATTACTTAAAGATAGTTGTAAAAGAAATTGATTCAGACATTGACGTAGCAAATTACTACATCAATGGATTCAGAGTAGTTATTATTAATTAGGGATTATTCCGCGTCTTTGTCTATGCAAATGATTTACATCACAGTATATCTATTTCTCCCAGAAAAAATATTGTATGTTCATTTATGGCTTATTTTCTTTAACTTACTATTCATTCACTTACCGTACCATCGGTTGAGTGTTAAAGTGTATGTCGCTTAGAGCTTATGACAAATTTTAACCGATAGTAAGGCAAATGAAAGGTCGGTAAGGTATAGGAACTGGCCATTAATACATACCGATTGACTTATTGAATACTGAATAATAAACGAAATAAATAATTTTCTTTTTAGCATGAACATAAAAGAGTGCCTTTGAACCTAAATCGCAGCTGAAGATAATTGTGAAGTATTTTATAATTATTAACATCTTAAGATAATAACATAATTAACATAATTTTTAATACTTAATGTGTAGATGACAATCATTTAACCAAATTCACTTTCACGCTTATATAACATTTCTACATACAGTTGTTTTACATAAATTATGTTTCAAGTGTTGCTACTGTATTTTATAAAAGCACGGAGGACGAATACTAAGAATTCTACTATTTTTACTAGATGTCCGTAATATCGATTGTGGAAACTAATTTACTTAGTTCTGGTTTGTTTTTTAAGTATCAATTTGATCTATTGAGGACTCAATTTTTGACTGACGTGGACATCAAAAAGCGAGCCAAGGTCTACCCGTGACGCCATCTAGTTATGTAATATTTAAAAACTTTTATGAGTCTAATTTTTATTGTGCATTCATAATATTCTTCTTCTGTGATGGGACTCAGTGCTTCGTTGTCAAGTTTTAGGCATAATATAGTCATAGTCGTTACATTCTCAAAATCAATACCTGTCAAAGGACCCCTTGTAAATATTACCCCCGCACGTTAGGGCTTGAAAACCCTATAAGGGCTGTAAGTCCACAAGGGTGAGTGTGAAACTAAACAGTCTTAATTCAAAAAATCTTATTCATACCACTCATTTTGGTCTTTGCATGCATTTTACTAAACCCAGTTTCATAACCCGTTATGTAAAAAACGTAGTCAAGATTGACCTGCAAGATTATGCAGAATTTAAAATGTCTGTTTATATAAAAAAAAACAGCAAAGTGCGTTTTAATCCAGATACAATGAAGGGTTCAGTATAAATCATAAAGGTTGCTGTATTTTATTATTAGAGTACAAAACCTTAAAAAACAATTAATCAAACCTATACGTTAAAAACTATAACAATATATTGTTGAAACTATCCTTTAAAATTTGTAATCTCCGTCACGTTGAATTTTTTGAATTTTTCACGTCGTAGTGGAAATATTAGTCTAGGAATTAAATTTTATGACATTGGAAGCTGAAGTTCACTCACTACTTATTAATTTAAACAGAAATATCACTACCAAATATCGTTTTTTTTTGTTGAAGACCTATCTAACAATACACAAGTCTATGTTCACTGATTTTTTTCATAATACTTTTGAGATTACTTTCTCTATATGCTATACAGTGGTGTATAGTGAAAGTAATGTATATTGTAAAACCTTCCTGATAAATTTGATTCATATAGATCAAATAGTTTTAAAGGAAAAAGGGTAAACTGTGAGATAGTGGGATACACGTATAAAGGTAAACCAAAAAAGGTATGTGTTGTGTGAAGATGACGAGATGATTTGAGGTGTGACATATGACATATATCAGATTAGAAAAAAATGAAAAAAAATATGCCGACATCAAATAATCGGGAGAAGGTGAAAGAAAAGAGAATTTTAGAGATAAGAAAAAACTTCGTTTAAAAAAACCGACTTCAAAAACTAAAAAGTATAAAATAACTTATTTCTGAAGCTATTTTTAATTATAATATCAAAATTAAGTAAGTAAAAGTAAAACAAAAATTACTATATTTTGAAAATTACTAAGCACCGACTTTAAGATATTTTAGATAACATGTATTAAAAATAAGATATTATAATTAAAAATAGCTTTAGAAATATGTTATTTTATACTTTTTAGTGTCTAGCTATGGGTAGGTTTACGAAAGGTGTTGCGCGCCTTAAAAAATATAGGTCCCAAGAAACGGGAACAAAAAAATGTTCGTAAAATGAAAACTACGGGGCCAAAGTACGATAAATTTTTAGGGGACCAAATGGCAACTATTCAGCATCGAACTAAAAAAGAATCACGTAAATCGGATCATAAATCTCAGAGTAATCGGTGTACATACATAAAAAAACATACCGGTCAAGTTGAGAACCTCCTCCTTTTGAAGACGAACATGAAGATTTTGTGAGGATTCCATATTTGCCAAAAGGACTACGGATGCCTAAATAAGATGAGCAAAGAGCCTTGTTTCATCCACGATTATACTCCTTATTTTGATCAGTTAATCTCTTACAAAGGATCTCTAATTTTTTACATGCCAACGACCTTACCAGTTCCTGACACAACGGTTCCCTTCTCTCCTGAGGGGAGCCTGGGTATATCTGTTTCTTTCAGGATTTCATGTAACAATGTGGTGAGTTTAAATCAATTCGTCTCGCTTTAACGCACCGAGATATCGTCTGTATTTGTAACGCGCCGTCTCCTTTCTTTAAACCTGTCTTTGTATTACCACATTTAATTTGAATTTTTTGCAGCGGCTCAAATATTTAATTTGGATTAAATGGATCTAACTACTTCCAGCTTGATTTAGGTGGCATTGTATAATAACTTTTCTCTTATAAGATAGCTGTAAAAAGGTTAAGGTAAGGTGACAATTATTTCCCCCTGGATAAAAAAAGGTGACAATTATTTTAGTGATATTTTGAAAAATTATTACATAATCGTTTATTACCTATAAATAAAGTTCAAGCACCGAGGTCCTGAAGCGGCCGCTTTTGGAGAATTGCTTAGGAAAATTAACGGGCGTCGTCCAGATATCCCGGTAGTTGGAAGACAAACCATAAAGTTCCGCTTTATTTAGATACTTGTCATGTTCGTCATATGAATCTTCGAAAGCGGTCGCTATAGGCCTTCTGTACTGTCTGTGATTTTAAAATAATTGCTAAGTTTCTACGAATATTAGTTTATGTTAAATCCATTACATAGTTCTTCAGTTATAAAGATTTTTTAAACTATTTGTAGTTCCGTAGTCGAATGCCCAAAACAGTGAATGTTTTTTATTTTTAATTTTTACGGAACCCTTCAACTTGGTCGATATTATTCTAAGGCGAAGCAGGCGCCAGACAGACTTCTTGAGGTTTTACTATAGTTTATTCAAGGAGTGTTTATAAAAGGAACTGTTTTGTGTTAGTGCCCATTCAATGCTTTTTACGACTAATCGCTGTCGTTATTAACCATCTATGTATACGCATGCACACAGGCACGCCTTTGTATGAGCGCTATAACAAAACATTAAAAGCTCATTCAGAATGTATCGGAAATACAACGAATACTTGTACCGGCTTCGAGTTTTATTGATTAATTAATTTTTATTTCAAGTTTATTATCAACTGTATGCGAGTGGTGGTTTTTAGAAATTTCTGTTCTTTCACCGAGCTATAAGTCTGTTTTTAATTGGTGAAACTTGTGTGTTTTTATGGTTTCTACGTGAGATAATGGATTCGTTGATTAATTGGATGGACGGTCTGTGTTTTTAATTAAGTCCCGAGTGAGAATATTAAGGATGGGTGGTCTTGATGAAATTCTTAACTTTGTGTGTTAATTTTAATAAATTGGCCAAGGGCGTGTATGTGCACGCACTTTGAAGGGTGACCAACGCTATGTTATTTGCCGCTTATGACAGTCCGCCTGGACGCGGGATTTAGTATTTTTTCTCCGTTCCTATATGGAATCGAACGAGTTGCGTTTCTTCATTTCATTTTGACATCTCGGACAATCAGATCTATCGTATTGCGACACCGTTAAATGGTGGGAACACTACCAGTCAGAACGAAGCGTTTCGCTTCATCTTTGCTGATTCGCACTACCGGAGCATATAATTTGCCGGAGTCTGTTCTCCTTGATATTGGTCTCCTATTCGTTGATGCTTTGGCCATCAACGACTCTTGAAGTCATGATTTTACACCTTCAATCTATAAAATTAATGTAAAGACACAAGTGGTGAACCCGAATGCATTGCTTAATACTATAATGTCACCAACTTCCGCTGTGCCTCGATAATGGTCGACCTGTAGGCCATGTTGCATAATAAGTTCATGTGAGCTGCCTTTTATTATCAACTGACTCTTATTTATGGTTTCCTATCTTTTTAACGTTGTGTTATTGATTAGTAACCATAGGGCTAGGCGCCGTTCAACGTGATGTAATTGTCCAAACTGATTTGAGTGAACTATACAAATAATATTACTGAATAAAATTGAGCTATTTTGTCTTCTTAAAAAACGATGCAGCCTCCGAGGTTCTCTACGAGCATAGCCAGTTTTTTTTTTAACAACTCTACGGACTCGAGTTCCGCACCCTTTTTTACAACTTAATTTCTATGAAAGTTTTTGCAGTTCATACACGCTTATTGTCGTCCGATTATAAGCCTCGTCGAAAGGCTCTTGTACGACGACCGCGTAACGTCCTGACGGACAGAGTCGACGTTATTACGAAACGGCTGGCCCGGATCAGTCCGCCCACGGTTAGAACAGTAGGCTGGCAGGCACCGACAGACAGACACAGACGGCGGCGTCTCAGACGCCGCCAATCAAGATCTCTCCACGTCCCCGCGAGGGACGCTAGGAGACATAGCTCACCCCACAGGATAGACTAGGCGTGTTGCTGGGAAGTTTCTTTCGCCGTTTCTTCTCTCCCAGCCATAACACGTTGCGAAACGGCAGTAAGATAGCGTAGGCCACCGCAAACCACCGATCCCGGCCCGCCGTGATCCTTCCCTTCGGGCTTTATATTACCCGTCGCCCGTTCTCAATTAGTATTTTGTGTCGCCCTATGGTGGGCATCATTAAATTCATTCCCCATTCATGGCAACAGTCCAGCCGAGGTAAAACTCCTTAGGGAGCTCCCTCGAGCAAGTTGCCCCCCGGGCTCGAGCGCCTTCGCTTCGCGAAGGCACTCGCCCCAAAGACCCCGGTAAAGTTGTAAGGTCTTCGGACCAACAACATAAAGTCAAGTCCAATAAAAAAAAAAAAAACGCTTATTGTTTATTTTTGTTACTGTGTGACATTAATTCAATGATTTTTGTGTTGTGGTGTACCTTAAGAATAACTTATTATATTAATTATATAAAGCATAGCCAGTTATGAAGTTATAATTTTAGGGGGTTAAATTTTTTGTTAGTTAATCTGAAACTTGAAATAATTTTATCAGAAGGAAAGGAAATATTTATTTCTACAAATGCAACACATTCAAAACAACGAAGGCAAAAAACGTTTAAAAACGAATTAGTGTGCCGCAATTTGCGAAATGAGTTTGGCATTCGGGAATTTAGGTTGTGCCGAAACGAAGTCCGACACAGCACTGATTTTCAGTGCCCACCTCCTAAATTGTCCGATAGGGTTCTGTTTTTGGTAAAATGACAAAAAAAGTGTATTTCCTCGCCCAGTAACTTTTGTACTAGTATGAAAGACTTCTATATACATAGATTTATAATTTGTCGAAAAATTACCGTTAAATCAGTAATTGAGTCCCGATCTGGTAAATTACTTTTATATATTTACAATTATTATATTTCTTTCTTTAATAATTAGTATTAAAATTCAAAACGAAAACTATTTTAATGTTTGTTCTTTAAAAAAACTCAACTCACTTTTTCTTTTTTTAAATAGGTACGTCCGCAAGTTATCAGAATTTTTAATTACAAAATGTAAAATATTTGTGAAACAAATGAATATTTATTAGGCGCCATTGAATCAAATGTTTACGATTTAAAAGAAAACTTTCCAAAGACAGTTATGTAAACACTGGTCTTGGTATTTTAAGTTTCTTTTATATCACGATCAATTTTTAATAATAAATTGGTGTATTAATTACGCATTACAAAGGGCCGAATACAGCCAACCAGACTGGAGATTTTTAAGCAAGCTGGCTGGTGGCCCAGCTTATGGAAGGTAGTTAACCGCCGCCTATCATCATTCCCACCACCAGCGGCGAAACCAACGCGTGCGTCGCTTTAGAGTGGGATAGGGCGATGAGATAGAGGCATCAGACAGGAGGAATGGGATAGAAAGGATGGGATATGAGATTGGAATAGGGGGATGGGGAAGTGGGCCATTGGAACTCTCACTCATCGCACGAAACACGATTAGCACAAGTATAACCGTTTCACAACGAATAGTAGCGTAATATCACACCGATCGACCCGGCCCTAAGTGTTGAAATCAAAATATTAACTCCAGCATGGCTCTCCACCACGTACAAAAAAATATATTTTTACCATGTCGGGAGTCGATCCTAGACCTTCGCTATCCAGTGAACTAGTTGCCAACACTTACCATATAGCCCTCAAAACCAAATTTAGCTTAAATTGTGGCATCACCTTTAATATAATTATTGTAAAATGAAGAAGTAGACATTGGTCTGAGAAAAATCTTAAGAAATTTGATGAAAAACAAATGTCATACAAAATAGCAATAGACGTAACATGTATGTATATATTTTCCAATATTTTCTAAATATTTCTTAATAAAAGTAACATCTTTTATTCTACAAGTTTAAATAATTCATCAACAAAATGTTTCTTACTGAACACTACTGTTAATAAAAGTTATGGTATTGATTATTTCGAGATTCCAAAAAAGCTTTCGCCATTATATATGGCATTGCGATAAACACCCGGACAGCTGATGGGGGTCAACAACCGGCGTGTCATTGACATTCAATAGTGAGAACTAAGTAAAGTTTTCGTAATTTACTTCAAACATAAGAGTGAAACCGACTCGTTGAAAGTCAATAAACGATGAATTTACGACGGGAGATACGAACTTTGGTACAACCTTGAGGCTGTTTTGTCGATTTTCACCGTATTCAACAGTCGTTGAATGGTTTTCGAGAGTTTTATAGGTGTAATATTGATTTATGTGCGAATCGGAAAGTAAAACTTATCACATTAAACTATACAGAATTTTTCGATTTATTCAACTATAAATAATTTGTTACGTAATGTTAGTATTAATAAACTTAGATTAAAACAAATGTGGGAAAAGATGAGAATACAATTTTAAGCTTGTTATTAAATGAGTGTAGTCTTATATTATTTAGAAAATTAGGAGGTCTATCATGTAAAATTAAATATTTATCGTGTATACAAGGGGGAGTTTTTTGAGGGACCGTTTGATCTGGTGCCAACGCCTCACTTCTATAACCGCCGCACTCAATGTCAGCGGGATGTACATTTGTATACCTCTTTTCCTTTAGCTACCACGGCTCAATTAAGCAACCGTTTTCTATAACACTTTCCACTTACAATACAAATTGGTAGGTTTCGTCGAGTTTTTCTTTTACACTACTACATACGTATAAGAGTCATTTAAGAAGAGCGTCATGATATTTCTTCGAACCCGGCAATGCGTTGGCTCTTTAGCGTTGTAAACGTCCATAAGCAATGGTGACTACTTTTCATCAGGTGTGTTGTCTGTTTCTTTACTTGGCAATAAAAAATCACTTCTTAAAAATCACACTAATATTTGTAATTGTAGCGTATGGTTCGGTGCCCTAGTCTTAATTAGCCATGACGGTCTGGTGGCTGCGGTTTGTGGTTTAGTGCACCTATAATACATTTTGTCACGTCCCTGTAATATTTGTTGAACGTATTGTGATTTTAGATTAAAACATTTCGTTGTACATCATTGATTAAATTGGTTTCGGTTATTAGGTGTTAGATAACCTGTATTTATAAACATATTCTGAAGGACATTGTTTCGTTATAAAGTACATTTGTATTTATATTAGGAATGATAATGGAAAAGTTTTCTATTTGATTTTTTTTAAATTTCCAAATGTTTAGGATCATTATTATGTATGTAATGTACGTACCTTGCATATATAATTTATTTGTAACATGATAACAATTATACAGGTCTTACAAAAGATAGTCAATACACACACATTGTATATTCCTAAGAATGTTTGACGTGTTTTATGTATAGACTAGAGTTTGACACGCGGCGCAACGGTAGTTTTATTTTATTTACACAAAAACTAAATTCGGTTTTTTACATATAATATTAACAAAGAAACTAAGTCCATATATTCAACTGCCCAGCAAAATATAGAGGTGAGTCGAAGCCAACATGATTTAATTATGACAACGTAGGTATTTGTTAGTTAATTAAACAAACGCGATTGCAGCGCCATCTATTTTGCTAATCTGTCTATTCTAAGAAAACAATCATTTATCGGGATGAAATGTATCCTGAGTTCTGCCCCGTGATATAAGTTTGGCTCATTTCGAATTTCATTTAAATCCGTTCAGTAATTTTTACGTGATGCTCTAACAGACACAAAAATTCTAATAATTGCATTTTCGGAATCTCCTGTTCCCAATTAGTCCCCCTGATTTCTTTCACAATTTTAATCGCAATGTACCAACTCAAACCATTTACAGATTTATTTATAGTATAGTATAGGCTACATAAAAAGGAAATCTCTGGAGCCGATCTCAGTAACACCCAGATTTCACTAGATAACGGTAAATGTGAACGAAATGTAGATGACACATGAATCGAATTCGCAAGCTTTTAGTCCAATAAGCCAAGCAACTAATATACACCACTACGTCACAGAGGTTGTCAAATGATACTTATTGATTCTAACAGGTAGCTGAAAGACGATAGAGAAAAATGTTTTCCATCAAAATGGTCGCTCGGAAGCTTGTAATAACAATACTGTTTCACACATCTATAACTCGTTAGTAATAAGTGAAACACTCTCGTCGTCTGTCCGTCGAAGGAAATACATCCCCAAGCTGCCCTATCATCTTTCTCGGACCGGATGTTGCGTCTCCAATTACATTTTTCCTTTTGTCAATAGTTCTTTTATGACGTGTAGAATCTTTCGTGAGACAAAAATGAAATGCTTTTTGATAGTTAGACGTACACAATTTGCTGACAGAACACTACGGTCTTTTACCTAGAGAGTTAGAGTAAGTTTGAACGCTTCGTTAAGAACTATAAAAAGCATTCAAACTTACTCTAACTCTCTATGAATAAGACCGTTAGATTACAAGATGTTTAATTTTTAAATCGAAAATAGATCAGTTGTAAAACAATAGACAATCAAACGATCTAATATAGTGAAAAAGTCGCTCGATTGGTAACGCTGCTTAAAGGCGACATCTTGCAGACAACCTTATTAGGAATAAATTAGGGATTTCATGATGATGGTCGACAAGTATAATTAATTAATATAAGGCAAAAAAGCGAGTAAAAAAATAACTAACTAACTAACTCCGTTGGCTCAGCGACCCAAAATGTGTCTTAGCCTCCGAGACAAGAACACGCTCGTTTTTGGTTTCGTAACAGTTGGTTTATCCGTAAGTGGGGTGTTAACCCTCTGCACAACCCCCACAATGCTGGAGGACCACGCTCGTCGTTGGTCAGCGAGTCCATCGGACGTAGCCGGAAGCGTAGCTAGGCTGTACTACCGACCACTCCCCCATCCGCCGCCCGGGGGACGCTCCTCTGCGCTGTAATGGCCAGCGCGAGGGAGTAAAAAAATAGTCAAAAATTTTAAACTGCAGCACACTAAACATAGCGGGGTAGAAATATAAAACTGGTTCTTTATATAAAATCAAAAGATTTAAAAAAATATATTTTAAAAAAATACTTCAAAATCGCAAGTAATTTAACTCCTGTAACGTCTATAGGTTCTAAAGGCGAACAGCCCTTATAGGGTTTGTATATTAGAGAGAAATTCATTCTTGAATCCAATAATTTGAATCGGACGGGACGGGACACCCAGTGTTACCGACATCGGTTATTGAACTTAATCAAACTGCAGACCCTAAACTAATAACTAGAATAGCTAAACTTGGTAGGTACATCTATAACAGCAGTGTATACCTAGCCAATTCATTCCGCGATTGAATTTTCGGCAGCAAAGTCCATACTTAAGGTTTCGTACTTATTGTGCCAAAAACAGAAACACTTATAAAATCATCATGTGCGTATATTATATCCTTTTGTCTATGTGCCCTTCGGTCTATGTATGTCACAGTCATTTTAAATTAATAAAAAATTACACAGAGTAGTAATATCGAATTTTAGAAAGAGGTTATTTGTGCCGTTTGCAGTTAAAATATTAGCTCCACAGGGTACATCGGCAAAGAGTTTCTTCAAAAAAAATTGTAGGAAACTCTTTGATGCTACCCATTACCAAACGGCTGGTTCATATTGCGCACAGGGAATCAGCATTGCTATCCAGTGTTGCAATGCATCCAGAACTCTGTGCACACTTCCCTCAGGCAGGGTCTGGTACATTTCGGTATAAAATTTTAAACATTAAGATTTCGTTTTACCCAACGCCTATCCATGGAACTTTGAAAATAAACATAGAGACATCTGAGAGTTGCCAGAGTTTTCTCAAGATTATAAATGAAATAAAAAGAATTAGATTTCCATTTTTTTTTACTCAAAACATAAAGGCGTGTATCGTCTGGATCTCGGACCCTCGAAGATATCCCAATCCGCAGACGGTAATATCGCGGGCAGCCCGAGGTCGGATCCGAGTTGATTCCTTTGTTGTCTCGTGCCAGAGATAGCAAACGCTGTTAAGCTGCTGCTACTTGATGCCTTTACGTTACGAAATGCTTTAAAAAGGCAATATAAATACATACATGGCTTAGTACACCTTTAAAGTTTGCTTATGTGTGACATTTTGAATAGTGAGAAGATCACCAAAATCTTGCTGCGCAGTTTTGTTCTTAAAACGTACGATTTTTTTAATAATGGTAAATTAGGATTTAAGTATTGTTTGTTTATATAAAAAGTATCAGGTATTTGGTAAAATTACTTTTCTGATTAGTGCCAAGAATTTCGAAGCTTAACGTCGGTCAAATACCTACCTTTTTATTAACGGACTAGCTGTTCTAAACTCGCGACTTCGTCCGCGTGAAGTTGAATTTTATTTAATTTGCCTTCCGGTGCGGCGACGGCGGCGGCGTGCGCGGGGACCGTTATTTTTTTCTAAAATAAAAATAACCTAAGCTACTCCTTATAACATTGGCTATCTGCCAGTGAAAGTCCCGTCAAAATCGATCCAGCTGTTTCAGAGATTAGACGGAACAAACTGACTGGCATTCAATATTTTTTTAAATTAATTTTTGATATAAGTTCCGTATATACTTTTATATGAATTTAGTAAAAAGCTGTTATTTTAACATTACAAACAGAAATTTCAAGTTTATTTATTTGTATAGATATTTTAATACTTGTATATTCATGGATATTTGACACTGGCTAGATCCAAAATCGCAATTTGTATGCCTGAGCAGTGAAGTAAATATAAAACATTTCCACCTCGCAATAAAAAATAGAATTATGTATGTATAATGTTTATACATGTATGTATGTATAAGTAGTTGTTTATATATTACAGAAAGTTAAACCCACTTGCAGATACAAATTAAGTTGTCAAGTCTAGACATCTAGACGGGCCGTGAGGAGCCTACGCGAATTCCAACCCATTCATCATACAAGTCTCACAAATCAAATTAAGTCATCGCCGTCTGTATTGTGGACGTATTAATAAGGACATCCTGCGAACCCTTCGTTGCTGCATCGGTAGATATGTGATCGGCCTGATTACTCCGAATGATTTGCATATTGCAAAATCTACTGTTAATACATGCACTATGAAGGAAGGACTACGTGGGAGCATTATGAAACGAAGTCTAGATCATCGACGCATAGTCGCTTGTTTGTCGGTATTGGGGAGTGCGCCGCGAAATTGCACGAATCAATTGATCAATTCCTCCCACATGTTTTTTACCACCGAACAAACAGACGTACGAACACACGCCGCCGGTATATAGTGAAAATAACAACCAAGCGATTGAAGCTCTTTGTTTTCAATTTTATAACACGTGCCTCTGAAGAGTAAACCTCTTTACCGTCGCCTTTTTTTCCTGAAGCATACAATTGAGCTGTCTTCAAGTCTTGCGTGAGCAGGTGTCTTTTAGGTAAGCGCTTTCCATCTTAGAAGGCATTTCCACCCAATATCAGATGTAATTTCGGTCAAATGCGTAGGTACCTTTAGAATATAAAAAAGGTGACGAGCTAAAGAGTGGCTCGTCACCTTTTTTATATTCTATTGGTACCTATCCTTTTGTACCCACAAAAAACATTTTGTAGTTTTTTTTTTAAATTTTCAACCTTGTAGTTCGTTACCGGTAATTGGTCGGAATGATTTTAGTTACGCTGGATGTATTACACCAAACAGTTTCTACTTTGTCACACCTCTGTACTCCCCTGACTCAATTCTCCCCTGCCCCATGTGGCTAAATTAAAATCGATAAAACTTAGGGCGGGGAGCAGAGCATTTGTTTAGATGACACTCCCTACGCTGTCCCCTAACGAATCCCTCTGATAAATGGACTGCCAGATTATATACTGTTGTCTGCCCATAGAATGGATATTCATGTGTAATATTGCTTATTGGCCTTTTGTGTGGTTGAACATTATTTTTGATTGCGGTTTTAAGTTTATCGTAAACGTTATTACGTACATATCGTTTATAATATGCAATAATCATATCTAGTCTAGTAGTGACCCATAATGTATCAAGTATAGCGACACACCTGCGGAATGTTCACAGTTTAGGTTAGCGCCGAATCTTCCGTCGCCGAACATTTCGCGCAGAAAGTTCCGCAGGTGTGCCGCGAGGCTTATACGTGAAGAGAAAACGTGTGTGTTTTCTAGTCTATTATATTTGTCTTGTGTCTGTCGCATTTAGAAATAAATATTTTTCTTTCTTTCTTGTGCCATTGTTTAGGGTTTCGTAGCCATTTTGGTAAAATCGGAACGCTTACCGTCTCTCTTTCTATGTACATTTGGAAATCTTACAGGTCATTAATAATCATGAAATTGTTATACATGTCTGTTTAATGAAAAATTAAGATTCAAACAAAGCCAGTCCATAAATTATCACCCCCTTATAAAGTACGTAAATTTAATGTTTCACTGAAAGTTTAAAAGCGAGTGGGTAGTTGCGAACAAAGGGCGGCCGGCCCGTATTTAGGCAAACATGTGCGCGCGCACCGTTCCGGTCGTCCTTCGCAGAATCCCTTCTTTTAAACGGTAATAAATCACAATTTTATTATTTTATATTATGTCTGTCGGTTCGTTTACTTTCATTATGTTTTTACCAAGCTTTAATGCATATTCATTTAGAATATTAATTTATTGCGAGATGAACAATTTATGACTGTTTTAGCGACTATAATATACAAGCGACTATATTATTACAATGTGAATAGCTGATAATCATCCAAAAATTGTAAAATAAAATAAAAATAATTATTTAGAGGAGATCGTGGTTCTGAAATCCTTACTCTGTACTTAATATTAAAAGTGCAAATGGCGTTGGATATTTGAATTACTAAATCTTTTCCACAGGCGTTATGTGCATAAAATTATGTTTTTAGTACGATAAATCGATACTAGGTGACATTGAACAAATAAATTGGAACTAATCGCCAAGACAACACATTGAAATCCTATAAGAGGCATTATTAGTATTAGTCTTCCATGATTACAGATTAAGAAAAAAAAAACAATTTAAATAAATTGTGAATATATCTCTTTCAGACTAATTTATTTATATCAAACTTGTTGTGCTATTAGTATGACAACAAAGGCTTATAATTATAGCTTTGGTAATCAGAACACGTCTGCAACAGTGACACGTGTAGTCAGCGCTAAATGTTATATAAATGTTGCAATATTAATCCAGCGGTATAACGTCAGCTACATAATATAAATTTAATTTACGTATATCCAAAACGTCACAATGTTCTATGAGCTTTGCTTTCATTCTTGGATTGATTACGATATACTTTCTTATTGTCAAAGAGAACTAGAGTTTACGTTTCAATTATTTTAGAATAGGTTTATCTATATATGGTCCTGAAACGCCTTAACAGATTTTATGAAAGTTCTAGGGATTGCAACAATAATTTATCTCAACTATAGGCTATAAGGATAAGATGCTTACTTACATTATCGCTTCGTTAGAAGACTGTTATGACATTGTAATCGAATGTAACAAACAAAATCTTTAATTTTCGATTATAATTCATTTCGATAACTTACAAGTTACAGGAATACTGTTAGTGGAAGAACGAATTCGTGGGTACAGCTAGTTCCGTGTATTAGCATTAAATCAATATCCAATAAGTGCTATCAAAATTATTTATACGTTCAAAATTCCCACGGGACAGGGATACAAACCCCACGCGTATCCAACGGATTGGATCGGTTGATAAATAAATACATTTATATTTCATTTCCAAATTGGGATGTTATTAATAAGATAATTGAATTGGTTCGGCATTGGATTTTATAGTTTAATTTTAATTTGTATGTGTAGTTTTATTTAGTTTAATTAATAAATTAAGTTATATCTAATGAAATAAATATTTTTCCAAGATAATTGAATAACCTCACTGGTAATATCTTGTAGTGGGTTGATAGGTCTGTAATGCTTTGTATAATAATAGACAAAGTTGTGGTATGTACCAGATCAACTGTACAGTTTTAAAATCTAGCAAACGCACTCCAAGAAATTTTCCACCTCAGCACAAAAAATGTCAATTACTTTTACGATATGCCATTCCAAAACTATTATGAAGTCTATTGGGAGCGATGTCATAGTTTGATGCAGCCTTTACATGTTTTGGCAAGCACACGACGTCAGTAAATGCCTAGTAATTAACTATAAATGCACAAATAGCATTTAAAAAACATTGTCAGTTGGTAGGTTTTAAAACTGCACAGTTGATTGAAATGTAGATCGATTCTTTGAGCTTTCAAATTTTATCTTTGATATTTACATATTATCATCATACTTTTATTACTATTTTTAAGTACTGTAATGCTAGTGGTGTTTTTGTTATATTTTTTAAAGTGAAACTTCTTTAGAATCGTTGTGATTTGAAACTCTATGAAACGAAAAAGCGACACCAATAATAGATAAACATATAAATCTATAGGTCTAAGCCTGAGAAAGAATGAGATAAGAATTTTACATTGTGTAGCATAGATAAGAGTGGAGACTCAAAATAGACAATTTGGAGTGAAATAAAAGTGATAATAATATTTTTTTGACTAAAACAGTGAAAAATTGAAAGTGATACTGAAGAAGTTTATTTTGAATTATAATATGTTGACGGATGTAGGCAGGATGTAGGAAAGGAATTATATTTATATTAATAAAAAGAATTTTCTGTGAGTATATTCTCTAAAGTTTTACTTCCACTGCGTGTGAAATTGCACACACACACACACACAATTTTTTATAGGGAAATTGTATATTTGAAATTTAAACAAAAGTATTTTATACAACAATTCCAAAAGTAATTTGATATCAGCCAAAAACGTCGTAATGCTGAACTTGGGACTCCACATTTTAGGGGAATAGACTGTATAACCTCCACTCATTTTCGAGATGGATTGGCAGGTTATCTGATAACCAATTATATGGAGTCATTCAGACAATCACGTAGATTTTTATTTTATCATTACAATAAACATAAATTTTAAAGCACCTATTCTACTTGAAGGAATAAAATTACTGTCCCCTTCCCGTCTGTTCCTACCACTAAAAACGACTATAAAAACACCCCAGCCTTGAGAATTTCGTCATAACCATAAAGAAACACATAAATATACTTAAGGCGGCGACACCTAGTACTATTTAACAAGCGCCGGTAAAAATAGTCAGACTATTACCGATATTGGTTTTCAACATCTGAAAATGTTGGCTCTCGTTGGGATTTTTTTTTTGTAAATGAATGTATGCATGACAAGATTTATTTTTGGTCAAATACAAAAAGGTAACAATACAAAGTAGAAGATTAGACGCAAGAATGATTTGACGTAAAATTGAGCCTGACTCAGCGTTATCTTATAATTGTTATGGGTTTTTATGAAAAATTTAAATTTTGGCAAAAACAGAATTCTTATTAAATGTTCTTTAACCTGTCAATGTAGAGTATGTCGCGTGGTAGCCATATTCTTTCAAAACGACTGAATCTATAAATATGAAATTAGGAAGGTGCATATAGATACAAATGTATTGGTGTATCTAGTGAAATTGCGAAATAACTAAAATTAGAGGTGGCCACCATACATGTATTTGAAGGATGAATTTTTTCCATCAATCACATAAGGTATCGTCATTATGATATTTCCCTCTCTAACTATTGACTATCGAATGAAAGTTTCTGAAAAATTCAGTGTATAAGTTTTGTTACTAGGAGCTTAAAAAATACTTTACCCTGTTTGAACATGATCCTTTACATATTTTTTGAGATATAATCTTTATTTTGGCGTTTTATTAATTAAATCAAAAGCTTTCTGCAACGACTGTTGTCGTATTACTCGATCTTTTGTTTATAAAATTACCAAGCACAATACTTTCCTACAAGATCTTGCCAAAAACTCATCCTAACAGCTCTATATGAAATATCCTTGTCGTCTTCTAATCAATACCTTCTTATTTTTCTGTTGATACGAACAACAGAATGTATTATCCAAACCACTCTCTCTTTTGACATTTCATAGTAACATGTCATCGCAATTTCTTTTCAGGGCATCGAATATAGTGAAAGTTAAATGTTTATGCTAATCCCGTGTTTTTTGCTGAAGCTTTTCGACATATATTATATTGCCTCCTTGGCGAATGCTGTCACGACGGCCGGCGTCTTGTCACGTTTATGAATATATTATGAGTTTTTTGTAGTAGCGTTTTTGCTTGTAAATCTTTTGTACGTTATTAAACGTCCGCCACTCATGTTCAAGGTTGATTGATGTATTTCACACATTGGTAATCTCGATGTGCAGGTTTCCTCTCGATATTTTCTTTTTAATATTTTTTTTTGTGTTTAACGGGTTCTGGCTTAATGTTTGTTCATTAAGGCTCCAATTTGATTTCCCACGGGTTAAATTTTGCGTAATTCTCATAATTGACCCTAGTTTAGTTTAATTATAATCGTTTCCATAGTTATTGGTTATACTATTACTAGCTGTGCCCGCGACGTCGTCCGCGTGGAATTTGCTTTTAAAACCCTCCTATTTTGAAACATTCTTCATTGGTGCTTCGCTCCTATTGGTCTTAGCGTGATGATATATAGCCTATAGCCTTTCTCGATAAATGGGCTATCCAACACTGAAAGAATTTTTCAAATCAGACCAGTAGTTCCTGAGATTAGCGCGTTCAATCAAACAATATATTAGTATATTTGGCTACAACACTAATACTTACATTTTAAATATCGCGATATTTTTTGAATGAAACGTCCGAATTGAATACTTCAAAAAGTTCTAGAAAGTTATTGAATTCGTCTTAAATATGGAGTAATTTATTTTGAGAAGGATTAATACCAAGGTACAAAATAAAGAGTTTTTGAAGCGACGGCATTTAAATGATTTAAAAAAATAAAAGAAAACACTTATTGTGAGATAACTACAATAGTTAGACATATGGTTACTTGATATTTTTTGTAGACAATTATATGTTCTGCAAAGTGGTAGTACATTGTTTTGTTCTATAATCAATAGTTTTCGCAGCGCACGCCGTGTAAGGATTTTTTCGGGTCATTTTTTACACCTTGGGTTACATTATTGGACTTTTAATAAGGATCCCTAATTTTTTTGAAAATATAATATAGCCTATAGCCTTCCTCGATAAATGTACTATTCAACACTGAAATAATTTTTCAAATCGGACCAGCGGTTCCTGAGGTTATCGCGTTTAAACAAACAAACAAACAAACTCTTCAGCTTTATAATATTAGTATAGATATAACCAATAAAAAAGCATAACTTTTAACTTATACGTATACACGACGTTAATTACTCATCGTGAGTTAATAATAATAATTTCTTGCAGATCTGAAGATATCATTTAAATGTCGATTAGTAAATTACATAAAGTACTAGTGTTAATAGAATCTATCCTAAAGTTTTGTTACAAATGTTGTGATAGCTTCATGTTTATTAGCAAATCAATTGAGTGGTGGTACGTGAAATCTGTTAGCCAGGACTTTCAGGATGTTGTTAGAACTGGCCCGAATCCCGCAGAGCAACGAGGCAGCTTTTTTCCTAGCAACTGCATAATAATCGTTTGCTCGGTATAATACTGTGTTATTAAACTATAGCTATTGTATTATTAAATTCACCAAAGAGCTCGTATAATCCTGATAAAGTCTGCCATTTCCTGAGATCGCCAACGTAGTGAAGTTAAGCCGAAAGTCATAATACGGTTGTATTATCAAACCTTATGGATTACGGACACCGATGCGGTAGGTGATGACGTGTGTCTGTCCCCTGGCTTACTGCCAAACAGCCTTTGTCTGTCCGCCTGTCTGCGGCTTTGTATGCAAACTGCTTTGTGTTAAGGTCGACCTGCGAGTACTACTACATAATAGTTAGTCATAAATTTATGAATTTTAATCTGCTTGTCAAGTATTGTACTATGTTAATAATGTTAGCATAGAATAAATAGGACAGAGGTTTCTAAAATCAGTTCTGTGAAAAGATCATCAAAGTCCGCGAAATATATTTATTATTTTAATCGTTGGATTGTTTTTGGCTGTAAAATTCTTACCAATAGGAACACTAAACTGAGATATTTGTTTATAAACCTACAGAACGTCGCAGCTATAGATTTTGTTCAAACGCGCCTACTTATGACGTCATAAGTAGTTACGAGTAAAAGTAGTCAAACAGCGCATCATTTATTGTTTGAAAAGTAATTAAAATTATTTCTGTTATGGTATTTTAAAAGTTAGATGATACGACGTTATTTTAAGGCCTGGACTTTTATATGTAATTTATTATAACATCTTCTATATAAAATAAAGATGAATCGTAGAAATGTATGTACGTGAATAATTTGAGAACGACTTTGATGATTTTTTTTTGTGTTTGAGGGGTCCCCGGATGGTTTAGATTCACAATTGGAACCTTGTGTGATTGGTGGGTGGCGCTAGGATCGGGTCCTAGATTTTCATTTTTTCAGGGCAGGACAACGTCTCACGGGACATCTAGTATATTATAAATATTATATATATATATATATATATATATATATATATATATATATATATATATATATATATATATATATATATATATATATATATATAACAATTTATATTATAAATTACAAATTACTAGAGTTTACCCCCTGGTTCGAGGCGGGTGAATCTCTATTGCGTATCTCTTGTTTAAAGAGCAAGCGGTACAGGTTACATTGTAATATTTTTTTATGTATTTACCTCCGGAAGATTAATTTCATTGTATATAGCAAAGTATCCCATTCCCCGTCAATTTGTAAACTACATAAATGACGAAATTTGACAAAAATGACAAAATGGACAACATGGCCGAAATGAACGAAATGAATGAAATGGAGAAAATGGACAAAATTCGGTCCAGTAGTTTTCTGTGAAAGCGTAACAGATAGACAGACAGAGTTACTTACGCATTTATAACATTAATTTATTATTATTAATTTAATATATTAATTCAACTTCGTGTTGAATTTCATCTATAAACACAAAAATGTACAAAGATAGGCATGAAGTTTGTCATTTTTGCCGAAATATCACAGTATACGAGTTTTTACAGTTTTGCAAGTGGGTGATGTCGAAAAATGACTAAGTCACAGTTTTAACTAGTTTGGAAAAGTCCCCTTTGACTATGTAAAGACGCTTTTTTTTTTATTGCAGAAGTTCAGCAGACAGGCAGACGGCCCACTTGATGGAAAGCGGTTACCATCGCCTATAGACATTTGCAACACCAAAGGTGCTACAAATGCGCTGCTTCTCTCATAAGGGAGACTGGAACCTGGTCACTAAACTAACTAAACACAACTCAAGATTACTATGGCGACATACTTTAGACCAGGGGTGGTAGCCATCTAGTAGGGCAAATGCCCTACCACGCCTGTCATCAACCTTTGATACTTGTTGTGGATTTAGTACAAAAGGGGAATCAAACTGAAACGGTGTTCGCTTGAAGCGCTTTGTCATGCTAATTTGTGCTTGGATCACCGGTATCATTTTATCAAGTACCTGTTGAGCCTTAGGGAATATTTGAAAAACAAACCGTGTTTTGTCGTTTAAAGGGAGGAAAATTGTGTTTTGGATATTAGAGTAAGACGAAAGCCGCTGGGTATTGTATATAAAGCGGCTTTTTGCGTCGTCATTGTTAAACAGATTCGCTGTAGTACTATCTTGCTTATCTGGAATTTATTTTAATGAAGTGAAACGAGAAAATTTTAGTAATTTGCTTTTAAAATAGTTCTTAAATCAAATTACTAATATTGTTGTAAAGTTTTAAACAGATCTCTGAATATTTTTAGACAACGCTTATTATTTACCAGAGTTGGCTACAGTCAAGTTTATCATTAAGATAAAAAAAACTTCGTTTAAAAAAACCGACTTCAAAAACTAAAAAGTAAGTAAAAAATTTTGAAGTTGGTGCTGAGCAAACCATAAAAATTACCATATGCAATACTATTTTAACAACAAAATGTTGCAAAATATTATAATTTTTATGGTTTACTTGACACCGACTTCAAGATGTAGAAAATTTTATATTATTTTGTCTCTTGATAAACTAAATATATTCTTAGTCAAAATCTTTATTACGAAACGTGCCGCGGGCCTTAAAAAAATATAGTTCCCAAGAAACGGGAACAGAAAATTTCATAAAAAATGTTCATAAAATGAAAACTACGGGGCCAAACGATGTTAAATTTTTAGGGGCCCAAATGGCAACTATTCTGCATCAAACTAAAGAAGAATCACGTAAATCGGATCATAAATCTCAGCGTAACCGGTGTACATGAAAAAAAATACCGATCAAGTTGAGAACCTCCTTTTTTAAGTCGGTTAAAAATTACTTAGGTCCAAATTATGTAGGGATTTTAATATTATTAGCTAAACCCGGCTACGTTTCGCTGCGGCTCAGTCTGATATTAACTATTACTAAAGTCAATCCATCGACTACTTTTCGAATTTTGCGGACACAAACATACAGATGCTGATATTTTATAGATAACGGATGATATGGTCATTTTTGGCGGGTAATTTAAGGGTTGTTTGCTGTACCATTTTATTACTGCTGGTGGCCCTGCGTCGATGATGGAGATTGGTACGGTAATAAAATTACTTTCACATTTATGTAGGGTAAACAATACCATTATTGGCACCCCATCCCACGACAAGGTTGGCACCATAATAATTTATTGTAAACATTTAGTTTTTCATTTATTTTGTAGACATACAATTATAATATTATTATTGTATGGTTACAAAATAAACAATATTAATATTTCTTAACATCTTTTATAAATTGACAGAGTGCCAACAATGGTGTAGTTTCCTGTATTTCTAGTTGGAATTTTACGTTTGTTTTAAACAATACACAATAAGTTGTCTCGATCAATTGTTATAAGACGAAGTAGTCCACTTTAAATCAACTTGTTAGCTATGGAGGACCATTATCTAGGCTGGGCCTATTATAGAATAAGCATCTACTTGTAATTCCATTGCCTTGTGTTCTAGTTTAGGTAGATCAGAAGATATATTCGATTCAATGTGGGTATTAATATGGCTAGATACAGGGGTTATATGTAATGTGTTTCGGTTGTTATTTTAACAAGAAATTCCACGCGATTATGGCAAATACAATTGAAACATTTATGCCTTCATATCCGTTTTCTTAACTTACCGAAATTAAAACAAATATGGTTATATTGTTAGTAAAACAAAAATAAAACTCAAAAGAAGTGAGAAAAGGGATATACTTTTTTTTTTAAATTTAAGGTTTATACCATTATTTACATAAAAAAAGATTTTCTTATACTTACTTCTTAACGCTAATTGATTATGTTAATTTTATAATTTTTTTGTTGTGTATTGGATTCTTACGGCCTTATCCATAGACAGATAAATTTGAACACTTGTTTATGGTTCTTCAAGAAGCGTTCAAAGTTACTCTTAACTCTATGAATAGGACTGTTAGTAACAATTGCCACTTAATCTACATAATTTATGTTAGTATTTAAATTATTATTATTGCTTAGACTATTTATATTATATACTAGCTGATGCCCGCGACTTCGTCCGCGTGGTGCGGTTTTTTAACTATCCCACGGTAACTCTTTAATTTTTCGGGATCAAAAGTATCCTATATGTTGACCAGGGAGACAAAACAGAGAAACAAAAAATTTGAAAAAAAATCTAAATTAGATCTATTTCACCTCTTACATCCCCCCTTGACTCTGTTTTTAGCATTTTCTTTCATTGACATTTACAGAAATTCGACCTCTACAATTTATATATATATATATATTACTCAACATTAGCATATTAAAAACATCTTTTTATTGCGAAGCTGGCAAACACGCAGACGGTCTAGCTCGTGGAATGAAGTTGCCGCCGCCTATTATGTGCTTGAAACATCAATGGCGAAACCAACGCGTTGCCAGCCTTTAGGATGGAATGGGTAAGGATTTCCAAACTATTTTGGGCAAGAGACGCCTTTTCCGAAATGAAATGATTGATACCTCAGACGCCAATAGCCAAAATACTTTAAAAATCCTATCTCTAGTTTTTTTTCGTACTGATACAAAATATTTACGTCTTACTTAAGTTTTTTAAAAGTACGATACACGTAACACAAGTTATACAGTATCTTGAATGTTTCAAACAAGAACCTGTGTTAATTAATAGGGGTTGATTTTTCAAAATCATCATCAAAATCAGTTTTCGTTTATGTCAACCCCTTAGAAACCGATTTTGACTCTAGGGGGTCAATATCGACCAGTTTGAGAATCCCTGGCGTATCAGACAGGAGGAATGCAATAGAAGGGGTGAGATATGGGACTGGATGGGATATGGGGGAAGGGGAAGTAGGCCATCGGGATTCACTCAACGTACGAAACACGATCAGCTTAAGGCTAATCGTTTCACGCTGATATTCTCTGAGCCCGTGATATCACACCGATCGAGCCTGATCCAGCAGGGCCTACCACCGCAATTTTCAAGTATTATGCATTTCTAAGTTAGAATAAAATGCTATAGGTGTGCTTTGTATACATTTCCCTCCAATTACACGAGCACTGTCGTATGTGTATCAAGAGAAGTACTTTTAGTAAGACCGAAGCCAAACAAAGGAAACGGGGGTTCTGGCTCCTTTGTAATTTTAGTACCGAGAAACACAAAAGGCTTTGAAGGATTCGAAATTCCAAGGAGTCTCAATATTTTGGGATGTACGGTTGTGTAGATAATTCTTGATCATGAAGATCGTATGAGAATAAATCGAAATGAATAGGTTTAGTTTATTATCTCGAAAGTCGTGGCAACTTTTTGACTGACGCACCCGTGTCTATTCAAATGATGTGGGTTCAAATCTTGGCTGCGGAGTATGTATAGCTTAAGCAGTTTCTTAGATCTAATGTACATATTGTTATTATCACGTGCTGACGATGAAGGAAAACGTCGTGATGAAACCTACATCAATATAACTGATGTGGCACACGAGCGAGGCGGGTGTACTGTCCGCTCCCCGTGAAAGTAACTTGTTAACATTATACTTTTGAAATACCACTGTAGGCTTAATTTTAATCATCGTTCAAACAATATTGACTCGTTAAAGACATAATGTCATAAATTGCCACGCTCGTATGAAATTAAGGCGGTTTTAGTTTTTTGTAAAAGTATCCCAATTGATTTGACTACCCCGTTCAGGTAATTTTTCTTCCATCATTTTTGTCTATGTTTGTAGTATTGTATCTTTAAATAACTGTTTTGACTTTCTCCTTTGAAGACAAAATCGATGCAAGGTAGACAATGAGCAAACCATTAGTCAACTGGCACCAGTCTGGCTACTTATGATATATGCGGTCGGGGATTGCTTATAGGAGTTTAGTACCTGTCTCTGTTCTTAGTTTTGTCTAGTAGGATTGGATATAAATAAGAATATTTTGTAATAAAAAGTTAGTTGAAAGTATGAAGGGTCTATATATAAAAAGCGAGAGAAATATAACTTACGGCGCCCGCTAGTTTCGGTGGCTTTTTCAGAATATAATTTTCAATAGACCTTCATTCCTAGAATTTTTCTATACCACAGCAAAGAAGTTCCTTTTTTTCTCTTGTTTTGCTTTACTGTGTATAGATATATTTGTACTAATATGTACCTATAAATATGAAATCATTTTTTGTTAGGATACAATTAGTGCCAACTAAATTTCATTCGCTTTGCCATGATCAGGAATTTTGAATGCATTTCAAGAGCAGCATCAAAAACACGACCGTAGTACCACTGCTACGGTCTCTTTTTTGGCTATATTCGTCTATCCCACGGAAATGATGTCATTTATCGAAATGAAAAGTCGGTACCCTAAATGTTGACCCGCCATATAAACTAGGTCTGTGTCGGTTTTATTTAAATCCTTTTAATAGTTATCACGTGAGGTTCCAACAGCAGACAAAAATTTCAAATTTGCATTTTCGGAATCTGCTGGTCTGAATTGAATTCCTGGAGTTTTTTCTCTTTTCTAAATTTACTGAACTTTGACCTCCTCTACAGATTTTTTTATGGCAGTTGTTCAGCAGACAGGCAGACGACCGACTTGATGGAAAGCGGTTACCATCGCACATGGACATTTGCAACACCAAAGGTGCTACAAATGCACTGCTGCTCTCTTAAAGGAGACTGGAACCTGATCACTAATGCCGGAACACAACACAAGGTTGTTATGGCCGCATACTCTAGACTAGTCTAGACCAGGGGTGGTCGCCATCCAGTCGACGAGCAAATACCCTACCACCTGGCTGTGGGTTGTTTGTTTGCCTCTTACGACAGGCCACCCGGTCGTAGGAAATCTTATTCTTTCTCCGTTCTTGTACGGATAAAAATCTCATTAGGCAGATTATAGAGTAAGTTGCTTTCCACTTTTCCTTGACTCTATTAATAAACAGATTTCGATGATATTTCATGTATCTATAGGTAGATAGATAACTCTTTATTGTTCACTAAAATAAACAAATAAGGTGATTGAGATGCAGAACGTAAAGAGCTTATATTTTATACCGGAAAATATGAAACTGTGCTGAATTAGGACATGACGATATTAAGATCGTGTTTTTGTTTTCTCGTAGACAAACAACTATTTAATAAAGAGTTTTGTTTACAAAATGTCAACATAAAGAACATAACAAGTGGTAATACTAGTTCACCTCGAGATATCGTCGGTTTATTTTTTTATTATGAAGACTAAGACGGCAGACTCGCCGGCGACTGCCCTCATATAGTCTGAAGGCCAGCAACCGTCACGCGACGCTGTTGCTAACTCAACATTAGTTTTTTAAATGTCACAAGTATATCTTTTATGAGTTGATAATGCTTATGTAGATCAAAGGTGCCATCTATTGGCCGAGCCGGTGTAGAAAATAACATCACTAATTAGAAACGGATATTTTCGTAGAGCAAATGAAGTGAGTGCCTTGCTTGATCAGTTGGCTGTTGCTTATTTAATTGTCTGTCTTGCAGTATTTAGTTCTGTGTTTTCTGTAATGGTGTACAATAAAGTGTTATCTATCTATCTATCTATTTTTATTGTCAGCATCAATAACAAGTTTAATATCTTTATGATCAGTAACTGTCATGAATCATCTTTTAAATCTACTCGTTATTCGATCTGTGACTTATAAGTATATTTATGTCTTGCTACTATAACAACTGCTCACATTTAGCATGCCCACGACTTCACAATGTTTAAAACGATTATTAATTACATAATAATTTAACAGATGAATAAAACAGAAAAACATTATTATTGAATTGTTGTAGGTAGAAAAAATTTATATTTTGATATGTAGCTTCTTTTGTGTTTTTTTAACTTTTTTATATTTTTTATATGGACTTGAATTTATACTGTTGGTCCGAAAATCTTACAGTTTTACCCGGGGTTTTGAGGCAAGCTTATTTATGTTACTCTAGACATATACAGATTAAAACACTAGTACAAACTGCATCAGGTGGCAGCACTAGTTTATAAGCATAACAATATTATATTTAAATCTGCAAAGGATATCATCTGTCGATGCTGTTAATTATGGTGCTTTACTATGGATCATACAATAAATCAAGACTCTGAACACTGTGATTTAATATAACTCCACAACATACAATTTTAACGTCCAACCTATAGTAATTTTGATTGTTTGTTTAAAGTAGATTATAATAATTGTATTTATTTTTATTGTTTCAGGTAAATATTTCAAGTGACATTGACGGTTAGCAAATTTTGAACGGTTGTGAAGTATAAAATATATGGTAAGGACTATATACATAGTTGTATTTACAGCTACAGGGCCATCAGTTTGATCACCACAGCATCTAAAGTGTATGCGAAGATTATTGAAAAGAGAATGAGAGTTGTATCCGATGGATTACTGTGGGATGCACAAGGTGGTTTCAGAAATGGAAGGGGATGTATGGATCAAGTTTTCTCTCTCCGCAATATCGTAGAGAAGCAGCTGGCTATGGGCCGAAAGGTTTTCTGCGGTTTTGTGGATCTAGAGAAAGCATTTGACAGGGTTGTGCGGAAGGACCTCTGGGACATATTGCCCGGATATGGGATTAATGGCCAATTGATGCGTGCTGTGCAGTCCACTTATGAGGGCTGTATGGCATGCGTGCGAGTGGAAGGCAGCCTGTCGCCCTGGTTTGACGTCAATATTGGCGTCCGCCAGGGCTGCGTGCTGTCGCCTTTGCTGTTCATCCTATATCTGGACGATTGTCTCCAGAGAATAAGATTGATGGATGTTGGGGTGCGGATGAGTGATCTAGTTGTAAGCACCTTGCTTTATGCGGATGATGCCGTGCTTTTAGCCGAATCGCCATCAGAACTGCAAACACTAGTCACAATGATGAAAGATGACTGTCAGGCGAGAGGCTTACATTTGAATGCGAAGAAAACAAAGGTTATGGTGTTTGAAAGAGAAGAAACCAGAACGAATGCAAGGATAATGGTCGATGATGTTATGCTGGAGCAAGTGAATGAGTTTGTATATCTTGGATGTGCTTTTAGCAGGGATGGAAGGTACACCGCTGATATAGAAAGAAGAGTGAATTTGGGGAATAGTGTGAATGGAGCGTTAGGTAAACTTCTAGGCGCTAAGAACCTCAGCCAGAAGGCCCAGCTCGCCGTACACAACGCGGTGCTGGTACCTACGCTCACGTATGGAAGCGAGAGTTGGGTATGGAAGAAAGAGCATGAAAGTAGAGTAAACGCGGTTGAGATGCGAGCACTGCGCAAAATCTGCGGAGTGACGCTCGCGGACCGCGTTCGTAATACCGAAGTAAGAAAGAGAGTTGGTCTGAAAGAGAGTGTCGGGGTGAAGGTAAGGAAAGGAATGCTCCGGTGGTTCGGGCATGTGGAAAGAATGCATGATGAAAGAATGACTAAACAGATATACAATGCAAAAGTGGATGGATGCAGAAGTCGTGGAAGGCCACAACACACCTTCCATGATCAAATTGATCGTGTACTAGCAGAAGGTGATGTCAGGAGCCTTAAGAACAGACGAGCTTGCATGACAAGAGTTATGAATGTCAAAGAGGCAAGTGAGGTGTGTAAGAATAAGCCTAAATGGCACTCTGTTGTTCGTGCCTACCCCGCGAGGGAACTGGCGTGAAGTTATGTATGTATGTATGTATGTATGTATTTAAATGGATTAAGATTATTATTTTTACGATTCACAGTGTATTTTAATATAAGGTGACATAGGTCATTTGTGCCACCCGCCACTCGACCACCATCGGATCGCTTTGCTCTCAAACTTTCCGCACGCGTGGACGGCGAGAGAACTACTCGGTGACAACCTTCTGCAACGAGTGAGTCACGTATAAATCAAGTACTAACCCCTTACAATCTGCTCGGCATCTCGGGATCGTGCGACGTTCGCTCTTTGACCGCGCGAGGTGCACTGGTTAAAACGCGGCGTCCATGCGTGGTTAGCGGTGTTTGTTTGTCGGGTGCTGGGAAATCTAATGAACTATGATGATCTTAATTGTATTTGTCGGTAATAGGTGACGATGGTTATGCACATCCTGATCAACAGGCTCCATTACTTCTCGAATACGTACAGGCGCATATTCAATCAAATGACGAAATACAATACTACACGTGCGTATAGTGATTTAATTATCCAATCTACAACGACTCTTTACCGGACATGTAACGTGAATAGGATATTAAGGGATTCTCTTCTCAAAAACTTTGTAATGCACTTTGTTTTCTACGACATTATATAATGCATACTAGCGCCCAAAGTTGTGTCATAGTGACATTGACGAAAATTACAACTTTGTTGAATTATTGTTGAAGTGTCTTCATATATATCTCTCTCTCTCTCTTTAATTGTAAACATTGTGTCTTGTGATACAACAACACAGTTAGTGAAGTCATACAGTTAAGTAATCATCCGAAGCTATATTTATATCAATCCATAAAATTGGATGACTGTCTGCAATTTTAAAAGGTCTAAGTTAAAACAGCTATTTATACGGTACCTGGTTATAAAATGACCGGTTTTAGACTTATTTGTCCCTATATTTGTCTATAAATCTGTCCGGATTAGTCATCAAAATGCCTTAGCTTAGTCTAATTCAATGAAAATGTTAGGAATTGAAACGGAAATTTTATCTTCTATTTTAGTGTGTGTTTCAAGTCGATATCTTATAGAGTTCAGAAGATAACAATATAAATTACACGGATAATTTGACATGTAGTATAAATAAATAGACCCCGATTCCAGCGCCACCTACCGGGTCTAATTGTGAATCTAAATCACCCCAGACCCACTCAAAGACACATAAAATTTCATCAAAATCGTAGAACCCGATTCCAGCGCCAAGTATTTGGTTTAAATTGATCGGTTACATTATTGAAGTTTTAGTAGGGATCCCTAATTTTTATATAGTCTATATTAATCATGGATAATGTAGCATTCGAATGGGGAAAGAATTATTGAAATTGGTCCAGTAGTTCTATAGTTTATTCGTTACAAACATACAAATCTTTCTTTTTTGTAATATTAGATACAGATGTACTAATAACTTAAAATAAACAATAGTTTCCTTTATGTTATTAAAATGTCACCATTTAGCATCTAATTCAATTTCTAACATAATTTATATAATTATAAATTAAGTATAATATTTTTTTTATCCTTTCCTAGTTATATTAAAGACATAGTAGGTGTAAAATATTACCCAATTCACACTTAATCGTTTTTGTATAAATTTGATGTTATATTATATCCTTCTAACATTTTAAATGAATTAGCATATATACTTCAAATGGTGCCGAAAAGATTAAATGAGTGATTTATAAACACAACTTTCTAAAATTATGGAATCAATTCATCTTATTTTGATTGACTTAATTCTTATTTATTTGAATACCAATTAATTACCAGCTCCTGTATCTTATTATCTATTCATGGCCGGTTCGTATATTATACCGACCATTTATTGGCCTTACTATCGGTTAAAAATTTACAGAAGCCTCATACTAGTAATGTCAAAGTTCGACCTATGGTAAGGCAAGCAAGTGAATAAATAAAATTAGGAATCGGTCATCATTTATATGGAGCTTACGTCAAATTTTAACCGATAGTAAGACAAATGAACAATCGGTAAGCTATAGGAACCGGCCATAAGTCGGCTATCTACTAAATCATCATGACAAATTTTCTATATCATACTACTATTCATTGTAATTTATTTGAATGAATTTTGTATATACTTAATCAGTAGTAAGGCAATTTAATAGACGGTAATATATGGAGTCCGTTTGTAAATCGAGCAAATGATACGATTAAAGTGATGGAATTATAATAAGAAGATGTGACGGTACGGTTTTCGTAATAATTACCATCTTTTCAACATGTTAAATGTATGTTTAATTTACTTTTTTCAGGTTATTATCAAACAAAGTGTGCAAAGCTCTTTAAAAGACTTCGAAAAAAACTGGCACACGATCTTTAAAGCCAAAATAAGTTCTTTCACAATCATTAATCGTGTAGTGATTGTCTGTAATAGCTTTGTGGACTAGTCCTAAATCGACTACTTATTAGTGTTTTCTAGTAAATTAAGTATTTTATAATAAGTTCATATTTATAATAATTTCATTAAATCAATTCCCACCACCATCTTACCGGTGTACCCGCGACCTAAGTTTGCTTGCAAATGAGTTGATAAAAGTTCTGTTGAGTTATTAAGTAATCGAATGTATAATTTATTGTCGAATCTATTTTAAACGACATGTAGGCGTTGTTTTATATTTAAACAGTCTAAATTTAGGGTATATAATAGCTTTCAATTTATCAAATAAGGTTTGATGTGTTTATGTAGATTGTACATGTATTCTTTTCTTTTATTGACTAAGGTCCGGTTTTTCATTCGTCAGATAAATGTTATCTGTCGACTAGTGCTGGATATACGTATAGGCCTTTGAGGCCGGGGCCTAAGACTGTATCATTTTAGGGGCGGCAAAATTTTTGAGTGTAAGTACAATTAAAATTAAAAAAATATTTAAATTAGTTCGATCATGAATATATAATCCTCTAAGTCAGGTTGCCTGGAAGAGATCACTCTAAACCCTAAGCGATAAGGCCGCCTTATGTGTTGCCGTAAAATTATTGTAGTTATTCATTTTGTAATAAAACTAGTATTATTTATTATTCGAAAGTAGGTATATCTGGTCAACGGGGGGAGATATTTCTTATATTTAAGTACAAAATCATACTACAAGTATAGTTTTTTGTTTTATTAGTATTTCACTTATTTTTGTTTAAATTTCTTAATAAATATCAATGAGTACTTGTATGTTTGGGTCACTTATGATTTGATGGAGGTTGGTACTGAAAATCAACGCTGTATTAGTTTTTGACACAGCATAATGATGAGTTGCCAACCTCATTGCCGTGAATGTTGTGTACATTTTTTAAATAGTTTATATTTTTTTATAATACTGTTACGAGTTACAGGACTCGAATTAAAAATGCCGTTGGAATCACTATAGAATTTATTAGAACTATACAAACACGTATAACACAGGTACAAATATAACGAGACGCAATAAGTCGAAACGTAATGCACAATTCAATAACACGTGCAAAGTCCGTCACTAAATGTACACACGTCGTGCCTCGCTTGTGTTATCGCTTTGACTGACGATCTCTCCATTGGACTATTGCTTTATAATGCCCGATGCAATATGTTTACCTGGCAAGCGTCGACGCAACTTCCCAGAAAACGTAATCCGCACACCTGCGTAATTATACCTGCGAACGGCCATAAACGAGTACAATACACAATAGGCTATTTTCTAATTACAAATTTTAAACACAAAGTAAACAAAAGAAGATAGTCATAAAGCACTTTCAAGGTTATTAGCTCAAACGCCTGGCGGGTAATAAAGTGTGTGTTTTGTCTATAATTATGCAGGTGGCCCAAATTGTAACAATACGTTTATGTTTTATGTATAAAAGTCCTGTTAGCGTAACGTTTTTTAGTTTAACGTGCATTCATTCTCAACAATAAATATTTTCTTTCTTGTAATTGTTTATTTTGGTGAACAATAAAGTGTTTTCTATTCTATTCTATATAAAAAGACAGACAGCTGGTCATGGCTATTACATGAGAGTTCCATTTGTGTTAAATGTCTACGGAACCTTAAAAAGGGCGAGCGGCTTTTCAAATGCGGCCTAGGGCAGCAGCCATCCAAGTCATCCACTTGTCAACTAACTTATAACTTAACCAAATACAAAAGTGAAGCAATAGAATTATTACTATTCATACAACTATACTTTTTGTATTGTATTTTATCCTTTGATTAGTTTTTATGTGGTGATGGAAAAATTATATAGTCATAATGTAGCTAAATATGTTTCAAATTATTTAAACCTGTTAGTTGTGCTAGCGAAATTCCGTTCAGGTTGTCATGACGTATTTGTTAGTGAAATGTAACGGCGTCAGTAAGTTTCTGTTCCGCAATCAAATATGTATATTTCTCTTGTATATTTGATATAAGTAATAATTACAATATCAGATACAAACAAAATACAATAACTTTATAAACTAATACAATAAAAGAAAACTTAACTTATTTATATTGTATTCCACCCATAGTTCTCACAAGACTGTAAGTAGAAAAGTGAGCCTAGATCACCGTCTCTTCTACGGATAAGGTGCCCAGAAGGCCGGCTACGTTACCTCGCTGGATCGCCATACTGATCCATTGTCCGAGGTAGGCATCAGACCTATGATCACCTGAAGAGTCAATGAGTATTTATGATAACATTTTGGTAGAAGCTCATAGCCTCAGGATCCCACGATGTCCAAGCGTTTCAACAGCAAACGGCACGAATTATAACTCTCATTGAGGGTTGCATATTTGTTCTGAACGAATGAATGAATGAATGAAAACTCTTTATTGTTCACCATAACTTAAACCTAGACATTTAATATAAATACATTTCCATTAGAACAATGGGCGGCCTTATCGCTTATAGCGATCTCTTCCAGGCAACCCGATGTCCAAGGAGACATTACAAGAAAAAGTAAATAATATTTGGTGGTTTAACTAAATTAAAAGACTAATTCAATCGTAATAAAGAAAAAAACTAACAATAATAAACTAATATAGAGAGATATACATAATTAAATAGATTATAATAATATAAATTACATATACTTACATGCGAACAATAATAGAATTCCATTTACTGCATCAAATTTTATTTAATGGACAAATAATGGTCAGTGATCAAGTGTTTGAATGCACAAATGGATGTAGCTTGTCTGATTTTCAAGGGGAGGGATTTTCTGCTTAAGTGATTCAGCTGTTTTCGCCTCCGAACCGGCTTATCTAGACGTGTTTGGTAAATAAGATGCGGCGAACATGTCCACGCAGGTCGCATTGCTCGGCTTGCTACGTTGCTAGATTCATTCAGTCAGGAAACCTACCATCGTCACGTGCAATACCGTTCGGCTCCAATAGAGCCAGCACGTTGACGGTGGCGAGCGCCCTCCGTAAGACATCATTCAAGGCGGCGTGGCGTGACCATCTGCCGGCCTGTGGCGGCAAGCAAGGCCGTGGTACCCTGGGTCGATTACCTCTGTTTCACAGACGCATGTGTGTGGTGCACATATGCGAGAGCCCAAGCGCAGCTTTATAGCTAAAGAAAATAATGACTATATTCATGTATACAATACATATTTGACTGCGGTACATAAAGTATATTAGAATATATGAAAAAAAAATCATTTATGTATATGAAAGGATATAATAAACAAAAGTAAAAATGCAGGAGAAAATATACATCGATAGATACTATATTATTCACCACATACGTTATGAGATTAAAAGAAATATATAATTACGTCTTAAAATAAACAAACGGCGACGGTGTTATATGTGTCTCATGTATACTTATATTATTATGATATCCAAATTTCGCTACTGCATTTTAAATGTATTTTATTTCGCGATGTCGGCAATTAATTTCGGTATTTATTTCTTAATTTAATTAGTACACTCGGGCTTTATTACAATCATTATCTTTGCTTTAGCAAGATATTCTAATCAAAAAGTCGGTAAGTATATTTTAATACAATATTATTTGGTAATTTACATACCGTGAAATAAAATCGAATCTGTTTTTAAAATAATTGTCAAAATTTCTATTAAAACTGCTATATACTATACTATGCTATATTATACAAAGCGTAATTTCAACTGCCTAACAAATATAAAATACCTAAATATAAACTAAACCTAAATAAATCAAATCTTAACTTAAACATTATTCAGATATCACTGCCAGCGGGAAGCGTATGCGTAAATAAATGACCGTTTTAGAGTTTTTGTTTGTTTGTCTGTAAGTTTGATTCGCATAAGCTTTGAAACATCTCAACGGATTTCAATGAAAATTTTACAGATGTTTTATATCAAATTCTTGTGTATGTTTCGATAGCTTGTAGGATTCAGAAGAATATAAATATAAAGTCCAAATCATGTGCGGAATGCGAAGTAGCATGAAGTCCGTCCGTTTATTGCGTCGGCAATACCTGAATTTATGCAGTAATAATAGTCGTTTTAGAATTTAGGTATATATTGTTACGAGATGCAGGACTCGAATAAAATGCCGTTGAAATTATTATAGAGTTTATTAGAACTATACAAACACTTTAACACAGGTACAAATATAACCGAACGCAACAAGTCAAAACGTAATGCAGAAGATCGTAATTCAATAACACGCGCAAAGTCCGTCACTAAATAGATTACCGAATGTACACAAGTCTTGCTTCGCTCGTGGTTATCACTCGACTGCCTCGTCCCTCAATCGAGGCATTGCTTTATACTGCACAGATGCAATATGTCTGCCCGGCCGCGTGGACCGAATTTCCTAGTATCAGTTTGTACTTTAAATTCCACACACCTGGCTGATGACTGCCATAAAATATTGCAATACACAATGGGCTGTTTTCTAATTACAATTTTTAAACACAAAGTAAACAAAAGAAGTCCAAATGCCGAAAGGTAATAAAATGTGTTTCTACAGGTATGCTGGTGTGAATTTGTCTTTGTCGGCGTCTAGGTTGTAACAATATATTTGAGCTTTCGCCGCTGCTTTATCGTAAGTCGACATTTGTACCTGAATAGATTTTTGTTGCAAACGGAGGAAGTTCTCAATTCGACTGTTTTTTGTTTATTTGTTTGGTATGATTACCCCGTCATTGAAGATCGATTTTCAACTTTTTTCTTTATTCGAAAGAGTATACCTCTGAGACGATTCCATTGTCACCAAGTCAGTCTGATAAGCGGATCCTAGGAAATTGAGAGCAGCCTTGTTTAAAAGCGCCGAGCGCCTACACTCTTGGAAAAGCAAAACTTGTATATGCGTGCCAGTAATACAATTTCTGTAGGCGCTTAAAATATAATTTCTAAAGCTATTGAAGCAATTTTATTAGTTAATTTTTTTAAAACTAAAACAAAACCGACTTCAAACTAAAAAGCAAAAAATAAATATTTTCTACAACATCGATGGCAAATAAAACACAAAAATACGATAACAAATTACAAAACGCACCGACTTCAAGATGTATAAAGTCGGTTTTGTCTTAGTTTAAATTTTTTTAACTATTATTGAGTTTTAAGAATTCAGAAGAATTTTTAGTTCACTTTGGTCTAGTTTAATATCTCCCGACAGCAGATATTAGGCCACTAAAGTGATAGACCACAAATTTGAGATGAGAATCTTGAGATGGATCTGTGGTGTTACAAGAATGGATAAGGTGAGAAACGAGTATATAAGGGGATCTTTGAAAGTTGCACCCGTGGCTGAAAAATTGAGAGGCAGAAGATTGAAGTGGTATGAGAGGGCATGTGATGAGGAGGGATGTAAGTCACGTGACAAAAAGAATGTTAAACTGCAAGATTGTTGGGTACAAATGTAAAGGTAGACCAAAAAAAAGATGAATGGATTGTGTGAAGGATGATATGATGATTTGTGGTTTGACAGAGGACGTATATCAGAATCGAGGAGTATGGTAGGAAAAGATCCGATCCCAAATAATTGGGAGAAGTTGAGAGTAAAGAGAGAAAGAGAGAGCAGATGAGGCCGATGGGCCACCACCTGTCAGGGCCCAGCGATGTGGCTAGGCGTGGCTCTGGCATAAAGGCAAAGGGTGGAACACCGAGGGGTTTTAGTGGGTATCTTATCCTAGTCAGACTAGGGTGGCAATAGTACTTCTTCAGGTAAGTGCTACACATCCCCAGCGCTTCGTTCCCGGTGGTTAGTCCTCAATCCGGTTTTCCCTCGTTAAATAAGAGTCTAAGAAAAATTGTAAGTCGTAAAATAATAGTTTAAAATATCATTTGCAACAAAAATAAAACTATTTTAATACAAATGCCGGTTACAGCAAAGCGGCGGTAATATCTCTTATTATTGCATCGGGATGAAAGTGCTGAGTTAAGTGCGACGTCGATGCTCTTATAAAGATATTATTCTTCATGACACTGCTGCTTTTTATATTATGATATAATATTGAGAAATGCGACATACAAAGTGAATTGGCTTCCGTAGCCATTTTGGCAAAACTGAAACCTTTGTATACTATGTCACATTTACTCGATATCTACTAAGGCTGGTGTGCATAGACATTAAACCGATGGTTAAAATAAAATAATCGCTAAAACTATATGGCTAAACGGCGATTATTTTATTTTACATACATAACTTCACGCCAGTTCCCTTGCGGGGTAGGCACGAACAACAGAGCGCCATTTAACTGTCCGTTAAATGTCTATGCACACCAGCCTTAGTCTATATGGATTAAATTAGAGATATGCATCTCCGTCATAACAAGATTAAATATCTGACACTTTTAACGAAATCGATTTCATTCCATTTTCAAAGCTGAAATCGCTCCCAATCTTTTGGCCCATTAAAAGTTTATAAATCTTGGTTATTATAGACTATAATAGAAATAAATGCAATACAGAATTTTATTGGGAATAACCCGAGATCAGAGATTATATGCTTTCAAAAAATACTTTCAGCATAAATTGGTTTAAACGAAATCAGTTTAGTAGTTTTTAAATACTTGCTTTTAGGGCTTTGTAATCAAATGAGAAATACAGTAGAGGTTGGCTTACAAAACTGTTTATAATGCGTGAACTCACACGCACTTCGCTGTTTTTTTCCGTTTGTTTTGGATTTGTTTATTCTATCTTTTTGTCTAAGTACTTAAAGAAGGAACACCGCTGATATAGATTAATACTCCCGGCAGTACTTATTCCAATCTGTACAATATCAGCGAATCGCAGTAAATCTTTCAATATAAAATCGCCCACTTTAGAAATATATGGGCGAAGACAAATTGCCTAATCCTTACAGCCGTGTCGGGTCGGCACAATGGCGGGCAAGGCTAAATCTTTTCACTGCGCCGTATCGTTTACAATTGAACTCAATGTCATTGACAAGGTTTTGTATGTAGATCGGCACGAAATCTTAATTGATCAAATTAATTATTTACTATGCGTAAAACAAAGTGGTGGTTGGTAGGGCAGTGAAGCGTGGCCTGTACTTTTACGATGCAAGAAGCAGTTTTGTATTACAAAGATGAATTTGTTATGTGTAGCCATGTGAAATTATTTTCTCTGGAACTGGTACCCGTGGCAGCCTTCATGTCCTTAATATAAGTGATTTGGATTAAACTGCTTTGTGTTGCAATTATTTTTGAAACCTCGCCACCTTGATGTCTATCAGCTTTTGCACTTATTTTCAGAAGTTAGATGGAGTGTGCGTACGTAATTTTTAAGATTTTCAACAATCGTACGGTACAGGTTTTCATTATCTAACATAACTACAAAGCCAGATGGATCTTATCTATGCTAGTTACGAAGCCGAAAGAATATGATCATATACGAAAAATAAATCTAACTGAATTAGTACACGTGTTTATACGAAAAAGAATTTTTATTGCAATATATTGTTAAGCGAGTCAAAAAATATTTCATTGTCAGAGTTGTTTAAAAGCAATTAATTCGGACCTTGTGCACGTTTATACAAAAGTATAATAGTGCATAACTGGTTAATAATTATTTTTCTGCAGGTCGAGGACAGTTAACGGTATTGTACGTTTATGGGACCCGATATAATCAACCAATATGCAGTTCTTTGGTTTTATGGTCCAATAATGTTCCGTGGATCATTAATATCTCTTTAGTAAAATGCGTTTACAAGTATGAGAATGATTTGCGTCTGTCATTTATAGCGGTTGTCTCGACTAGGCTTCCAAGTGGCTCGACGAATTCAAGTGAATATTATGGGGTTTATTAAAACATCAATTTTTTAATAAATTTTCGTATATATGTTCCATTTTGATATCTGGCAAAGTTGAGAAGATAGGAACATGCCGCATTTTTTGAAGTCCCGCGCTAATGAAGTGGCGAGCTTGGCTATGTTCTTAATATAGCAATGTTGAACCTAATAAAATTCTAAACATGTTACTATTTAGCAGTATTAAAAATAATTAGCATATAAATTTTAATGCAATAATTACGACGACGTGTACTAAATACCATTTATAATTTACTTCTTACGTACAACATAAACTATATCTTCCCGTTATACTACTTAACTCTCATCCAATATCATATTAAAAATTTAATTTAATCAATTAATGGTTTCCGTTTTGAATTAAAGTAACCATTTGGTAAATATTTATTTATTTTTTATTGACGTCTAATTCTGCCAGCAACTCGGTTTGAGTAGATTTTTGCGATTATCCTACGGGAAACACATAATTAGGAAGAAATAGATCTGGTAAATGTTTTTTAGCCCAGGAATGGTATCTCGACCAGCCAATATGAGGCGTTCCCTAAATGTGAAAGAGCAGCCTAAAGTGAATATATAAAGACAACACTAAAAGCAAAGGTATGGTTATTTTAACCTTGGTGTGTTTTAGCGATAGGTAACCAACAAAAATGTTAAAAACAGCCATCCGGCTTGTAGTGGTTCAATAGCCACATATGTACTATTTGAGTCATTTGCTTTTGAAAACATAAAAATAACATTTTATCGAGTATGTATGTTTATATACATGTCTTAAAAACTACTCTACAGATTATATTAATTGAAATTTTCATTTAAAGTATTTTTTAAGTTCTATGATCTCGATTTCTTCTGAATTTCCAATCTAAAAACTTAAAAGTTAGTTAGCAACAGGTGCTACACACCGCATAGATAAATTCATATGTACGTGTAAATAAATAGATTTTCGTGTATACTCATGGTTAAAATCTCACATTTTTTTTATGTTGTCTAAAAATCACCATAGATCTATAGTCTATCCAGTCTGTTTATAGTGTGCTTTAGTTTGAAATTTCCCGGCACACTTTATCTGTGATTAATCCTGGAACGTGTTGAATGATGAAACTAAGGTATGTACTGTTTGTTGTATTTACTTTCCCAATACATTCCAAGGTTGTGTGGGTTAAATAATACCTCACCAAATACCCTTTGAGCCCCTTGCGAGTAGTTGATACACTTCACTGCGTGTTTAAATTTGCGAGTGGATGAAATTGGGGGTACGAGGGTCTCCCACGGGTCCGAGTCTGGCACCGACCAGCACAACATCTGCCCGTATTTTTGAGTGATTTAAAGTATTGATTTATTTGACCCGGTTACACCTTTATTTTTCACTAGTGTCTATCGTACGTCTTCGTAGCGTTTTTTCGCAATAAAATGTATTATATCTTTGAAGTAAATACTACTACTATATTTCTCGCTATGGAGCTTTTCTTTAATACGATTCCGTTTTTCGTGAATAAATTTAGTTATATTATTAAAAATAGTTCCACAATAATAAATAGACGTTAATACTATTGTCATATCTACTATTGGGTCGGTGCCTACAAATATTTGTAATTGTGTATGCACATATAAATATGTGTAAAATACTGTTTTACATATAAGACGTCATAATGTTGTAAAACAGAGTATTTTACACATCTATATATATAAAAGAAAGTCGTGTTAGTTACACTATTTATAACTCAAGAACGGCTGTACCGATTTGGCTGAAAATTGTGGCCCTGAGATCGGGTTCTAGAATCCTCCTAATCACATGGAGCGATTGTGGTGATTTTGTTTTTGTGTGTTTGAGCGAGTTCCCGAATGGCTTAGATTCGCAATTAGAACCGGTAGGTGGCGCTGAGATCGGGTCCTAGATTTTTATTTTTTCAGAGCAGGACAACGTCTTCCGGGGCCGCTAGTATTTGTATAAAAATTAATAATGTATAATTAGCTTATGACTCAGTTTAGTTTAAACTATTTTCAAAATAAGTTCAAAGATGAGTACCAACTCGGTTAATATTTACAGCTATAATGAGTGACTTATAATATACAATTTGGAAAAAACAAAACATACTTTTACATTTAATTAGCGACTGACAATTTCGTAAATTAGTACGTCCTCTTATAGGTTTACCCAGGACAACTTTACGTGCGCATTCCATCAGAACTCCTGAAATTACATGGTTTGAAGTATCCTGTATTTTTTCGATATCTAACGAAATTCTATACAAAAAAATCATGAAAATAAATCTATAAGCCCAAGGCTATGAAACAGAAATGAATATACATACTCATTTTCATATTACATAAATAAGTATTACTTATGCTCGGGCTTCAACTGAGATAATGTTATAGTTATTGACTGTGGTCAAATGCGTCTTGTTTATAGCGTTAAATATAACGCCGTTAACGAATAGCTGCATTAGGGTATATAGATAGTCATACGTTATCTGTCAATATTTAAAATTCATTAACAATTAATAGTAATATCACATCACAAATAACGTATTAAACCCATCGCTACATCTGCGTGAAACTGTCACTAACTGTAACATCATCCCAGATGGAGTAGTAACATAAGGATTATTTTAGCTAAATTATCTTTTCTGCCAGTAAAAATTTGAAAATGATATTTTATCGATATAATATTAAATAACTGCCTCTACTAATACGGGAACAAGTTAACACCGGAAATTGGATTCAACGTTAAAATTTGTATTACGAGAGTATGCGGCTTAGCCGAGATTAATATGGCGGAATATTGGTGTCGAAGATTACGTCGAGTGAATTTAGTGCTTTTCGTCATTGATTTATAAATAATATAAAAATTGGGTAAATAATTCGCAGTCTGTGCACAATATAGTACTAAAAACATTCATTATTTTAGTTATTTAGCTACGGAACCCCAAAAAAAGCATATATATATATATATATATATATATATATATATATATATATATATATATATATATATATATATATATATGTGTGTGTGTGTGTGTGTGTGTGTGTGTGTGTGTGTGCGCGTGCGTGCGTGCGTGCGTGCGTGCGTGTCTGTGTGTGTGTGTGTGTGCGCGTGTTTGCGCGCGCGCTTGTGTGTATGTGTATGTGTGTATATCTCAACTGCTGTTCGTTAGTCCCGCTAAAACTCGAGGACGGCTGGACTGATTTGGTTAATTTAAAAAAAAGCGAAATCAAATTAAATTTAAAGGTAAAGTTTTTTTTTCTTTTTTTTTGGTTTGAATGTCAAACGTTTGATGTTCGTCCCGCCGTTTAGAAATCATATTAAATTGAAAACAATACTTTTGTTTTTGTTTCATAAAATTATTCTTTTAAATTTAATTTGATTGGACGAACATCAAACGTTTGACATTCAAAACCAAAAAAAAGAAAAAAATTAACTTCACTTTTAAATTATATTTTAAATGGCAATTATCATTCAGCTTTTTTATTTATTGATTCTGAGGCGATACGAAGTTTGCCGGTTCAGCTAGTTAATAACATAAAAATCAATTTTCGTTGAAAGCATTTTTTGAGATTTACCACCTTAATTTCATTCAGAATATTCCACGCCATAACATAAAAGTTAGAAGGACACACACATTATTCATGGCCAGAAACTTCATATCTGGTCGCTTTAGAAAAAGCATGACAATACATCGTCATAATTTTTCAAGATGTAACATTACCCCTCATGATTCAATTACATGTATGGCAATCACTCTTAATTTCTAATTATTCTATGATTTCACTACATCATCGTGTAAATTATAAATAAATAATCGGCTGACAAAGACACATTGTATATTCGCAAACTAACCAAGTTGCGCATGAACTAAGGGATAATACTCAAAGGACTAAGGGTACCTTTTCACCAGAGATGGCGAAAAGCTAAGCTACGAAACTATGTGACTATTTCCACTGATGCTAAGCTATATAGCGAAGCGAGTAAGATGTGCTATGAAAATGCGCCGCCGCAAGGTAGCTGTGCGAGGACGATGCGCAGCTCGAGCTATGAGACGTATCGACGATAGGGAAGGCACGCATCTATAGCACGCATACATAACTCACATCTATAGCACGTAACCTTCCATATAAAAAAACGTAGCTTAGTTGAATCAGTTTCCACCAATGCTATGCTATGTGGACCAATGAATGTAATTGGTGGATATCAAACGCATCCATAGCAACGTTGCATACATAGCACATCTCTGGTGGAAATGCACCCTAATGCTGTTCCCAGAATCCTAGACCTGGAGTCTCAAAGCAGCCGCTTTCGCAGATTCGTATTTCGTATATGAATGAAAAGGCCCCTAGAGCAAATAAAGGCAAGGTTGTTTATGAAATTAACCCTGCCAGGAATCGAAACCCAGCACTAGGCTGCCAAACTCTTAGACCTATGTACAATACCTAAAGTATTATCTACGATCAAATAGCTTTTACCACCTACCCGACCCCGCATGATAACAGACAATTACAATAGCCTTGTTATTATTAAAAAGTCCACGGATTAATTTATTAACAGCGATATCAAATGCGGGTCCATTGTGTTAGGACTTGACATTGTGCCACTATTTTAAGCCGGGTTTTGTTAATTTCGACTCATAAGATATTCATTATTGAAACGAGAAAGGGTAGGAAGGGTCTTTGATGTCCATCAAAGAGTTTATTTCTCTGTTCCTAAGCGGCTTTAACTCTTGACCCTACTCATGACGTTTGATGTGCAGTTTGTTTTATTTTTAACCGACTTCAGAAACGAGGACGTTCTCAATTCGTTTGTATGTTTTTTTTCTATTGTTACGACCTAGACGCCGACAAAGAGAAATTCACACTTGCATACCTGTAGAAACACATTTTATTACCTTTCTGCATTTGGACTTCTTTTGTTTACTTTGTGATTAGAAAATAGCCCATTGTGTATTGTAAGCTTTTATGGCAGTCATTAGCCAGATGTCTCGGATTTGAAGTACAAACTGATTCTAGGAAGTTCGGTCACGCGGTCGGGCAGACATATTGCATCTGTGCAGTGAAAAGCAATGCCTCGATTGAGGGACGAGGCAGTCGAGCGATAACCACGAACGAAGCAAGACTTGTTGCGTTCGGTTATATTTGTACCTGTGTTATACGTGTTTGTATAGTTCTAATAAACTCTATATAGATAATTCCAACGGCATTTTAATTCGAGTCTCACACTCGTAACACTATGTTCGTTACTCGGTTTCTCCGTCAATTGTAAACCGATTTTCATTATTTTTCTTTATTCGTATGTGTATACTCCCAAATTGGTCTCTTTGTCACCAAGTCAGAATCTGGTGAGTGGATCCCCAGGGAATTCAAGAGTAACTCTCGAAAATTGTTAACCGACTTTTTTATTTTATTGCAGGAGATCAGCAGACAGGTAGACGGCCCACTTGATGAAAAGCGGTTACCATCGCCTATGGACATTTATAACACCAAAGATGCTACAAATGCGCTGCTGCTCTCTTAAGGGAGACTGGAACCTGGTCACTAATGCCGGAACACAACTCAAGGTTGTTATGGCGACATACTTTAAACCAGGGGTGGTAGCCATCCAGTCGGGCAAATGCCCTACCACCTGGCTGTGGGTTGTTAACTCGCCTCCTACGACAGGCCGCCCGGCCGCAGGAAATTGTATTCTTTCTCCGTTCCTGCACGGATAAAAACTTTGTTATACGGTATCTACCGTCAGATGTGGATCGATTTAAAAAAATCTTTATTCGTAAGTATGTACTCTCGAGGTGGTCTCATGGTCACCAAGTCAAGATCTGATTAGTTGATCGCAGGGAAATCGAAAGCGACCCTTGTTGAAGAGCATATACACAGAAGAGTGAGATGGCAAACTTGTATACGCGTGCCAGTATTACACTTTCTACAGGCGCATGGTGCATACTTTGCTATTTCTACGAAAAAAATATGGAATCATTTTGAAGTGAAACTTCTTTATAATCGTTGTGATTTGGTACTCGACGAAACAAAAAATCGACATTAAAAAGAGGTATACACATATATCTATAGGACTAAACCTGCGAGAGAATGACATAGAATACATTATATTTAATCATTTAAACACTATGCGTATCCAGATAGAGTTGGAAATGTTTTGAAGTTTTTTTGTTGATACTCCAAATTTCGTGTTTTAAAGCTTAAATATATTATAACGATATAATATATGAAATGTGAAATCACAAAATTTAGAACCCCTCCCACCACTTATCACACTTTGTTTCACTTCTACTGCGTGTGAACTACACACACACAATTTCTTGTTTCTTACATTGTGTGTATACTTGGTTAATTTAATACAGTTTTCTACTTTAATATCTAACTTTCGATGTTCCTTAAATTGTAACCAAATGTCTAACATTAAAAAAAAATGTATGTGTGCAGTAGTTAGACCTAGTAGATGGCGTTGCAATCGGTACCTAGATTTTCAATTTTCAGAACAACGTCGGCCGAGCCCTCTGGTATAGGAAATTAATTATATTTTCTTTCCATCTCTTTTTCTTTATTTTCCTAAATGAAATGTCGTTTTGGGTACTCGTGTTTTTGTCATGAATGTCCACGTCTTCTAGCAATCAATTCCGCAAACTTCGCGATCAGAAAAAAAGTTTGATTACTTTACATCAAATTTTTGTTATTTTATTAGACAGCTTAGTGATAAGGCACCCTCAAGATCAAAAGTAATTAATTAAAGAGCTCCACCCTTTTTACGGATATATATTTTTTACAGTTATTCACCGGACCTGTGTCCTGTGGGATCTAATATATAATTTTAGGTTAAATTAATGTCGTATAATTGAACAATATCAAAGTCCAATTCACTCACCTTTATTTAATTCCTTTATACCTAAACCATGCTAATTAAATGTAGATGTCTGTTTTTTAGAATTTCGTTACCTATTTGCTCTCTTTTCTTTCAGCTTCTCCTAATTGTTTGGGTTCGGCACAATATAATTTCATTATTTATTATAATCGACAGACAAACACACATATTCTGTGTCCCCAAATGAAGCAAGTTACGCTTGTGTTATGGGTGATATACAATGGACTACACTGGGGCCGATCTCAGACATCCAGACCATTAACGGAGAAAATTCGTTTCCGAAATTTACTATGCCAGGAATCGAGGCCGGAGCCTCTGCGTTGCAGTGAGATTGGCCGGGAAAGGCTTAGCCCGATCAACCTCAGAGGCCTTATTTTTTTTTTACATATATTCTTATATATCCTTCTATACTTCTCTAGTCTGATATCGTTCTCTGTCACACCACAAATCATTATCATCTTTCATATAATCCATCCATCTCTTTTTTGGTCTACCTTTAATTATATTTATACCCGTCTTCGAGTTTACGATTTTTTTTGTCACGCGACTTTTATGCCTCCTCATTGTATGGCCATACCACCTTAGTCTTCTTCCTCTCAACTGTTGAGTCATGGTACAACTTTCAAAGATTACCGTACGGTATTCATTTCTCACCTAATCCATTCTTGTTACCTTTTTGATTCGGCACTACATAATATAGCTACTAAACTTGGAACGATACAGAAACCATTAGTATGGCCGCAGCGTATAACGACATGCAAAATCATAAAGCGTTACACATTCTTTATGTCGTGGCATTTTGCTATGCCTTTATTCCGTCGACTCTAGCCAATGACGAAACGAGGAACCCCGCGGTGTTTTAGTGCGTAGACCAGCCTACTACCGTGCACCACGTTATCTCACTACAGGTCCTGGTCGTAAACCTAAAGATAAAAAGGAATCCTTCAGAGTCTCACTCCGATATCAATCTGTATATCACAGCTAATATCTAAAGATTTTGTGTAGCTAGATAGAATTTACGAAAATATTTCTTGTGATAATGAAAAGGCAAACCAAAAGATAAAGTTGAAATTTAAAAGTTGAGCAATATCATGTAGCGAGATAACCAATAAAAGCACTGTCATTGATAGTTTAAATAATACTTTTGATTTATTGTTAGTTTACGAAATATTTTGGTTTTGAATAATTGTTGGGTTAAGTTAAAAAAAATATATTAATTACTAACATTGAAATAAATTTATTTGTCAGTGATATGCTACGCTAACAATTCGTAATTGTTTTATTAATTACTAGTAAGGTCATACTACAATGTATTAAAAGTAATAACATGTCATTTTCTATTCAAACCTTGTTTATTTCACTATATAGATAAACTAAGTGATTATTCCTTTTACATTGTGTGTTAAAGGTTACAACGATTACATTTTTTTTTATTGTCTACATTTAAATAATCAATAAATGTCAATTGGAAGAAACAATTGAATTATTATTTAATTGAACTTAATCTACCTTAAAACTATGTTGATATGTTTCCAATATTTATATTAATTACTAGCTGAACACTGAATTGCTTTGTACTATTTAATTGTTTTATTTTTTTCTTGACTAAATTAATTGAAATGACTGTTATTATTATTATGTCTTCTATGCGTTCTTTTTCGAAAAGTTCAATAAATTTATTGTAGTTTTACAAAACTGTTATAATAATTATAATAATAATAACAGCCCATAAACGTTCCACAGCTGGGTTTAGGGGGGAAAGGATAGTATACCAGCCATTCTAGTCCAAGGCGTCTTGTCGGGTTTAACACATTGGTTATATCTACGTATATGTTTCATCACGGTGTTTTCTTTCGCTATCACGTGGTGGTAGTTTTAACAATATGCGCATTAACTAAGAAAACTGCCTGAATGATGCATCCTTCCCGGCTAGTATTGAAATCCACATTTCTTTTGAAACACGAGTTTGTGACTGGTGAGCGTTACACACTGAGCTACCACCGCCATTACGAGTATACCTTGATCAATTTCCAGTATGATGTTGATTATGTTTAATATTTGAAAAACGTTTTTAGTCGATAAAAGTTTAGTTATGAATAGTTTTGAGATTGCGTATGTTAGTTTCATTGAAGTAAACTAAAGTGTAAGAAGATTTCATACAAGATCATTATCAGTGTGAGACGTATATAAAAGGCTTGCTGCATTTTCACGCTAGATGGCACTAAGAGTCGCACCTCGCACGTCTGCATGATCACTACAACACAATTCTTTGAATAATTTAAATAGTCACATTTTCAATTAAATAAAGAATTAGTATATCAGTGTTCAGCTCTACTCCTAAAGTCTCTTATTCTAGGCTTAACTATCAAATAGATATAGGGAATGAATAACTATCGGTTAATCAAAATTAAAGTCTACAATTCAATCAAGATCATACCACAAATCATTACTAACAAGTATGCTGTCTTTAAAAGTAAGTGAAACTTAATAATGAAATTAATCCATATGTGCTTACAGTTTTTGCAATTTTTGTAATGGAGTTTTATTAATATCAACTCAGGTTTTATCTTCAGTCTCATTACATTTAAATTCATGATATCAGTATCAGAGTTAATCTATTAGATGCTATTCATAACAAAATAATATGAAGTAATTATGATTGGGTAAACGTGATATAATAATGATAGCTAAAAAGAAAATTAAACTTTGTTTTATTAAAAAAATAAAAATATATCTCACTCCAAACTTAAAGTATATCTTTAGAAAGCACATAAAATTTACAAAACGATAAAAATCACACTGAGAAATCGCTTGATTTAAAGACAGCATATTAGTGTATACATAATCGTGTTATGGCAAATATTACATTAAATTTATTTAAATAAATTCAAGTAATTAATATGTTTACATTAAGTAATTATCTTTATACATAAAACATATAAAGGTAATACTGTACATAAAAAAATCTAATAGAAACCTGTTGTCCGTACAAGTGAGAGGCTTCGTATTTGTATTTAAAATATTGTATATCATTGTATAAGATTCTTGTACTTATATTTGAAAATCAAATATAAGACATTATTATAGCTGTGATCAAAGCATACTTACGATTAATATCGTAATACTAATGATAGCCATCTCAATTAATTTGACAAATTGAACTGTTGAACAGTTTTTTTTACTTTATTGATTTTCTTTACATTTAAAACTAATAAATGTGAATTAAATCTTAAAGTAATTGTTGATGTTGCTATTAAAAATTCTTATCACATTTAGAAAATATGAGGAATCTTACATACTGCAACTTGTCTCCTTTACTTCATTATACATACTTTCATTTACATTTAAATTGATACTTAAATCTAAAGAAAGTATTATTAATTAACATATTCTTATTAAGAAAGATTTAAGAAATTCTTACATAGGCTTAACGTATACTATAAGCATAACTTATAATGTGAAGCCTATATTAACTTAAAATTATAATACATTAATATAAAAAACTATCACAACACACTTGAAATATCACAAAAATAATCAAAACCTTAAAAACAATACTTTGAATACAATTTGGTACGAATTATTATCATGATTAATAGAACTTTTGATATCAATCTAAAATGTATTATTTACTTAAGTAAATAAATGTCTTATGTGAAAAAAGCCGCCTACAATTTTAATTTGCATATTTAAAACATATAGATAGCTTCAAACTTGTTACATTATGAAATTTAAAAACACTTGAACGTTTTTTAAGTGCTATAAAAAGATCATTTAAAGTTCTTGACACAGACCTGAACTTTGACTAGATTTTATTTTGGATATTACCATTTTGATCCCATCAAAATGTCAGCAAATATCAAAAATGCATTGAATTGAGCAACTAATCCCAGTCCATCTACTTTCTTAACTTAACTCTTCGACGCGAAGATGTTCAAGAATTTCGTCTTGATGTTCAGCAGCGTCGTGATGGACCTCTTAACCTTCTTCTTTGGCATACCCTCAGCCCTCAAGAAGGGTTCCGAGTAAGATTTATGCATTGGAGAATATACTGACTCATCTGTCTCCTTGGGCAATTGATATTTGTACTCTTTCACCACTTTTTCCTCATTAGGGTCATATCTGTACAGAACAGAATAAGTTCTCTTCACCTTTTTTGGTACTCTATTGACACTAGATGTTCTGTCACTTTTGCATCTCTTCACCTTATTCCTGCCGTAGAAATCTTGGTAGTTGTCCGCGTCTACATAGATGATTCTCTTCCCAAGAGCCTGTTCTCGTTCCTTCTTCAGACTCTTCCAAGAAGCAATGACCGATTCTCTGCGGAAAGTCTTGTTAGGATTGTGACGGCTGATGCAATATCCAGTATCTTCCTGTATGTTGGAAGTGTCCTTCAAGGGAGATCCCCTTGGACTCGGGGTGTAGTCAATCTCGTAGTCATCTCTCGAGACCTGAAATGAGAGAAGGCAGATGTTAATGAAATACAATTAGTTATCTTGCCAAGTTTCAGAGTTCTCTTTATTTAAACAAGGATGTATTCTGCGGGAACTGTCTTATTTTTAAGAATGAAAAATTATATAGGCTATCAAATTAGTGACAGTAAAAAAGACAGAAAGAAAGCTATATATACATTATTATTTATTTGTGTAAAAAGATCGATATTACTGGTCGATCCGTAATGTTAGATCTATCTTGCGTATTTTTAAGTAGTCTTACAACGTTTCTAGTCTAGTTTTCTTCTGAAAGCCAAATATATACGATAAAATATACGAGTTCGTAATAAATTATCAATTCGTAACCACAGAAAAATTTGATTTTGATCGTAATGTAAGCAACTGTCTGTGATTACTATTTAACTCTACTGAGTTTATTTAGAATACTGATAACATAAATTTCCTATGAGAATTCCAAAATGTGAGCTCTCTGCTCGCATTTTGGACGTTTTGTCTCTTTTTATCTTTAGTAAACTGAGTAGCCTATCTCTGTCTATCATTCAAGCCCTTTTGACGGTGCCCACATGTCTGACAACACCTGTCGTGTCGGCCATATGTTTTGGTAGACGAAACTTTACGAATAGTTTTAAAATTGGCTTTGGTGTATTCAAACAATTAAATTATTATAAATTACATCATACAGGCTGAATTTTGTATTTAATTACCCGCGCTCAAATAGTTAGTGGAACTTAACTCTTGAGCGGCGTTTTAAAATTATTTTAATATTTAAAATTAAATTTAACAGCATTCCAGCTGTAATAAATTGAAATTTCAAACTGAAATTCTTGTCCCTGGTTAACACGCGTCTTGTTTACATGTTTTTGATGTACTAAAAGCTTTTGCGATTAACGTATCGTTTTTCACATTTCGTAACGACTTGAGTGGACCAAAATTCTCCTTGACATTTGTTACGTTTGGTGTTGAATTTAATTTTATTCATGGGAGTATATAACTTTTAAACTCAGGGGTGCGAATTAGGTTTGCTACTAGATTAGTGTTTAAATCGTTAGACTCACACACACATTATAATATCCCCAAGCTAAGTTGCGCTTGTATTATGGTTAATATTCAACGGATAAAATCAGTAACCGATCTCAGATACCCAGACCAAAGTAAAAAATCTTATTATAATAAAGTTAGTTTTATGCAATTTATCATGCCAGGAATCGAACCCGGGACTTCTGTGTTACAGTCAGCTGAGCAGGCAAACGCTTATAGGTATCACTCAATCACAGAGGCTGGCGGAGGGGCGCAAATGTCGGTATTTTCTGGTACTAGACCAGTATATCGGCTCCAAAGTTCAGATAAAAAGCACAGCCACCCTCTCTCTACCTAGCCTTCGATTTCTATGTCTGTTTTATGGTGCAATATTTTTTATGGTCTTTTATTGAAATTCAGTGTGTGACGCCCGCCGGTCATATAATGGGTCACGCAAAAATAGATGGGTTATTATTGGAGTTCATTAGAACATGGGTGTGGTGTATTGACGATAGATTAGTATGGAGCTGACACTTTGACACGAGATATACAGCGAATACATATTTTAAAATATTTTTGCTTTAAAATAGGACAGCAATGTATTAAATCTTTAAACGTATTTTGGTTATCATTATTCATTTAAATATATTTTGATTTAAGATTTATTTTTAAATAGTACTCTCAGGTACAATGAATTGATCGTGTACGCAAATTTAATGTGCAATTCGAAAAGTTTTTATTGTTATTTAAAAGAGATAACTAATCGGATTTCTGTTGTGTAATACTTTATATTGGCAAATGACATCGACATATAAATTTATGCAGTAATGTTCCTAAGTCGACAACCGCGAAGGATTAATATCAAAAACAAATTTGAAACGTAATCCATTTGTAACTGTCGAACAATAAATATTTCGCCAACTTTAGTAACATAAATCTCGTTTTAAATATTTACTTTCTACTTAATACGAGTGTTTGGGCTGAATTCTAAGAATTCCAATTCTTGAATTAAATGTAACGATATTTAAAATAACAGAATATTTCAACGTCAAATGTCGGTGACACGACAGATATGTTAGAGTCTGTATTTTGACAGGTCGGGTTGTGTAACACCGTTTTAATGGGTTACTGTTAAAAAAACATTGCAATGTTGCGAATTTAGGTCGCGAAAAAAGTAGGTCACTTTTAAATACATGTTCTATTGCTGAAATTAGTTAACACGGTCTAATTAGAACTACGAATTAAGCCTCGGTGATGTGAGCTATGTTTATTATTTTTCATCTCGAATAACCTTGTGCTTTTTTTTTCAGGTAATTTTTAATGCTCATCACGACAGGCGTGCCGTCCGAAAATGTGGTAAGACATTTTCTCATCAAGACTTTTCATATCTTCAAAATCTAATTCGTTTTTTTTCTTACTGAATTGTCGCTGAAACAAATAGATAATGACATTTGTGCGTTCTGTTTTTATCAAAAAAAGATTATTTGATGGGTTCCGTGGTGTTGTGGTTTGAGTGTTTGCCCCTCAATTGAGTCTTTAAATTTTCCAATTGATGGGTCCGAAATAATCATAGTATAATTATTTTTTAAATTGCTCTATTGTTGTAACTATACATTTTTTAAATAATCTGTGATGTTTTCTGCGTATCCATATTATCCTAGCATTTTATATACATCGTGTCCTATTTCACGCAACGATTTTGTAATATTTCGTTAAAACGCGTATATTATTTTCATCTATGAATGCACAGTCAAGTGTTATTCCTGTACTGAAGGTGATAACTAAAGGGTGATGTTAATTTTGTCACAGTTTATTTTCGACACCACTTGAGAATGTTCAATGCAACGTCTATTATTGAACCGTTGCATACTGCAAAATAGTTTTACAACATAACGTGAATACATTTTTGGGTTAACCAGCCTTGTGACTTATGTAATCGAAATCTGGAATATTTTGCTAATAATACTTTATGAATGAGTATTTTGTTGTTTTTTAAATTAATATGCGAGAATCTATTTAATAATTGGCTTATATTTTTGTTCCAATTGATCCCTTTGCTGGAGCAAACAGGCAAATTAAAGCCTTGCAATTTAACAAAAGAAAATGAGTACATTTTTTTCTCTAACATCCAGTTAAATGCATTTTTTTTAGCAAATTTATACTAAAGTAGTCTCTATAGTTTAAGAAATAAGTTTTAAAATATCTTTCGTAATGTCTCAGAAATCGGTACCCAGATTTTTATTACCGTTAATCCATGTGCAAACAGTGTAGTGCAAAAAAATCACCTACATCTCGATATTCATTTTTTTGTGTAAAAATACAGCTACGTACACATATCGACACAAGTTTCTACCGTAAATATTTGGATTAGACTGTCTTGTACCAAAGTGCTTTAGATATATTTTTGCCTCCTTTTTTTAAGATGTTTAACGGTGTTTTAAGTTTGATTTAAGCAATATTAAACAAAACAACTAAAATTATTATTATTATTTTAACAAAATTTAAATTCATTTGTATCTCAAACCTGTCGCAATACGATCATATGCTAAAAGAATTAAGACAAATGGATTGCAATATAGTATATGGACGACTAGACATTTCATCGTAAAATTTCACATTTTATTATCTTGTAACACAGTTTTAACCCATTTCGTGAATTAGACTATAAAAGAGTAATGATCAAATTATCCAATGTTTATGTACCGATCGACACGTATGACGGTTTTTGCGTTTTTATTGCCAAACGTAATATAAACATTAGCGTCCTAAATACAGCCGAAACAGCGAATGTAAGCTGTGCCTATCTTTCAATATTTATAGTTTGGTTTATTTTAGTGCGTTCAAGTATAGATAACTATTCTTAGCCCGTTGCGCTCTTCGGCGCACAATCGCGAAGGTTAATAACCGATATAAAATTGATTCTTAATAAATGTCTACTTGCCTTCAGTAAATTCGAAAGCACAATAGAAATTTTTCTAACAAGCAGTAAACAGTTTTCACTATTTCTAATAGATGATGCCATATCGAGGAACAAATATAATGTGACAAATAACAAATTGATTTGACCGTTTAAATAGGTCGTGACGGATAATGACGATACATGACTAACTGTAGTGCCCACGCGCATTTTTTACTCTACATGTAAATTTTTGCGGGTGACTAATAATTTTTTGTTTGCCAATTATTGCACCATAATGTTGTGGAAGATGACACTACTAATGTTATAATGATTTACAGTTTAGCGGCATAAAATGAACAGTTATTAATCGGTCAACGATATCAATTATATACATACTTTTGACAGATAAATCGTTTATTAAATAGATAGATACATGTATCAGTTTAGGTAGTAGGATACGTGTACGTATGCATGCCAAAAGGCGGAATTTGGAGAACTATACTGTATTAAATTTAACACCTTTGTACCCAGTTTCACATTAAATAAATTGAATTGAAATACTTTTGTTATATTATTCGTTTAATTTTTAATACGTGTATAATTATGAAGCTTTGTCTTTATCTACTAAATAATGTATATTTTAGAAAACATATCACACATTAATAAAAACATATCTCTGTTGTACAATGAAGTGCGAAACCAAAACTATTATATTGGTTGAAATTTATCGTCAGAACTCATCTCGATTTGTTTTCCAAAATAAATTGCTATCCATTAAAACTAGTAAAACATTAATTTGCATAATATATTTACGTCTAAAAAAGCATAACTGATCTCCTTATGTTAATCTTCATATTATTTATATTCCAGTCCTCAAATGAGTGTCTTGGTATTCATATTAAGATAATAGAAAATTTAAATGTGTTTGTCTGTTTGTTCCTTCTGTAGATCTTTGGCTTTAAATTGAACATGGGCAATGTACAACTTTTTCCCGAAAATGCTTTAATCATTATATTAATATTAAAGAAAAAAATAGCTGAGAAATATGCCTTATGCCTAAAACATCAATATCTGGTAACTCATTACAAGAATCCAAACCACCCAATCAATGTTGTTCATTATTTAATGCATAGAAATGTAATGTGATTACATTTCTATGCAATAAATATTATTATTATAAATTCATTATAGATCAATTTTAATAAAAGAAAATTGAAATTTTATATATCGTTTAAAGGTTCTGTACATAGCAGCTAAAAGGAAAGCCGCATTAACTTATAAAGGAATATTTGGTATCCATAAATATTAAAATGTATAATATTTATGTGTGTTAACATTTTAAAATGCCATTCATCATAACCCGGCTGGCTACTGGCTTTCGACTTTCGAAATCAAATACCGATATGTACGACAAATGACAAAAGTAATCGGTATCTTGATATTTTTTTTATAATCGATATTTCTAAAGCTTTTTGACGTTCGATGTAAAACTTTAAATATTAATTTTATCTTCTTATTTAAAATACAGATGCACTGAGAGATTTTAATTCCCGCTTAACTTAGAAAGCATTAAAAAAATCACTAGGTTTAGTTTAAGTTTTCAAGAATATTGGTTAATTAATGGCCATGAAAAATGTATACACGAAAATCCAGCCAAAACGTTTTCATTGACTATTTACTGGGCACACCTTTGATTTATACTGAACCAAAGAGAAAAGGAATTTTTACAATTGGTTTGTAAATTAAATAGTTAAGACCGAACATATATAAAAATATATATAATTCAAACAACTTAAGAGCTTCATTCGGTTTTAGAAGTCTGAAAGTTACTTCTTCGTTATTTAGCTCTGGATAGAAGAGCCATAACGCTGACCACTAGATCAATAAGTTTGGTTTGGTCAAATTGTTTCTTTAAAATAATATATATTTTCATTTATATTTATATGTACACAACAAGGAAGTAGTTTCTTAAGTTTTATTATTTGAATTACTATGATAGCGTATAAATATAAAAATACCAATTTCAAGATAGGTGAAAGTTACCGAAATTCACTGCAACCGGTCTACGAATTAAAATCTAAACACAACAAAAAACTAGTGTCGCGACAATCGACGTTATTGACATTTTGACAGCTCATTGTTAGTTTGACGAGTACTTTCTATTTTTAATTATGACAGAATTTTGAAACTGGTTCCATTTTTTGACAGCAGACAAATGATGCAAATGAATGTAATCGATTACAAAACAACTTTATTTATTTATGTATATTTTTATACTAGTCATTTTATTTTGTTTCTGTCAGTACCATTCAGTGTAATTTCAAATTATCTCAAAAGGAGAAGTATTCGAACGTAAATTGCTCCAAATGACAGTTCCATTTTTAAAACAATGGCGCCCCCGTGAGAGTTCATAGACAAAGCTGGATTGTTTTTTCAGAGCGCTTCTATTCCGCTGCAAACGTGCGCAGGAACTGGCCATTAGTGATATTGTTCACACTAGTTTATTTCATATATCGAAGACACAGTTTTGCATTCAGGTCAATCGCTGTATGGAGAATTCTTTTTTAAAATTTAAACAAATGCTGCAGCTGTTTAGTTGCACTCATTTTGTGTAACCTTTTTAAATATTCTTTTAAAGGGGCCTTATCATGTATTTAAATATTATAGGTATTGACTGTGGCCGAATGGGTATTAAAAATTTAAAAATAACGATATTAACGAATATTAGAGTAACATACGTTATCTGTCACAATATGCAAGACTATTAACAATTAAAAACAATATCTGCATCTGCGTGAAACGGCCTGTAACTATAATATTATCGCAGGTCACAACTCTGCATAAAATGAGTCCGGTGGCACATTGGTAGCACCTTTAGTGTTGCAAATGTTCATAGACGGCAGTAACCATTTTCCATCACAGTTGGGCCGTCAGCCTGTCTGTACTCCAGCAATAAAAAAATCCTAAGTTAAAAGTAAAGCTTTTATAAATAATCTAATGTCAAGAAACACAACCGTTTAATGTTATAACTTTGCAATATGTGTCGTCTTTAGCAAAGTAATAATAAAATAGAAAGCTATAAGCTAAATGTTCCGTTAAAAATATATTCCAGTCTATAATGTTTGTATGCACACGTAATAAGAGACAAGAAACTTTACCAATGATAAAATCACTGTCCGCCCTTCAAGGGACATGTGATAGCTTTCACGGTTACTGGTTGAATCATAAATTAATCAATGTCTCGTAACAGATCTCGGCTTTTGATTAAAAAATAACGATATTAATCACGAAGATTGCTCCCATCGCATTTGATTTTTTACGCCTCGACTTGACTGGCGACAACCTTCAAACGTTCAACTATTTATATGAGTGTCGATGCACTTAAAATACTGGTATATTTTTTTATGTAAAATAAATGAAACATTTTTAAGTTGGCTAACAATTAATGATCAAGGAGAAACATAATATCTTCACAACAATTTACAAGTTGCTAATTTTTGTAGTGATTTACTTAATTAAATGGCAATTATAAACAAGATTAGTTTTAGTTTGACTATAATACATAAGCTAGAAATATAAGCTTTATATCTTAAAATTACAAGAAAATAATGTTAAATATTTAAGTAAATTTGTTATATTTTAAAACTAAACTTTTTTAATATATAAAATGGAAAAATAAATGTTTGTATTGCTTAACATAACGAACTTTTATATAACACTACACAATATTTATTTTCTCCATATAAAGTATTCCGAAAGCGGCAATGTCAAGAGCTTTGCCACAAAAAAGGCTCCGTCCATATAAAACGCACGCACACACGTCGCTTGGTTCAATGACAGCGCCCATAGACGACTCAGTTGCTTTTTAAGCGCATTAAACTGGCCGTGCACTTTGCGTAACAACAACCGGCCAGTATTTCGTAATTTGAATACGCGGAAGTTTAGATCTATTTATTATCTGTGGAGATTTAAGGGTTACAAACATAATGTTCTATTTTTAAATATGCGGTTATTAAGTTCGAATGATGTTTTATTATTATGTTATTTGTAAAATAAATTTATTTATTATGAAATTCATATTTAAGTATTTTTTAATATTAAGAAAATTAAGTGAATATTTGCTAATAAATTATTAAATTAAATTATTAATTGCTATAAACAAAGGACCTTAGATTAATTCTTTAGTCTAGTAGCAATAAATCCTTTTTTTTTCTTCTAAATATTAATTTTTGTACAAACTATAATTGTTTAATTAGTTTTATGATATTTCAAAGCAATGAAGAAATTTTTCTTTATTAAAGCAAAGTTTAAAGTTTATAGTTTTACATTTTTATAAAATTTTTAGGCCTTTTAATATCGAAATCGATTTTATGTTCGATATTTTGAAATGTGAACTTACCACGCTTTCCCAACTACCACCGATGATAGTTTTGTCCAACATCGTGTCTCACACAAATTCACAAAACGACCCAAACACTTATATGAAAAGTTATAACAACAGATGCGTCTGCAATAAAATCCCGATTAGATCGTGCGTATGCGCACCGAATCACGTTGTCACTACAGGAGTGTGGAAATTTGGCACAGTGTTCACATCGAGCTTTCATGAAAGACTGAAGCGTTTTCGTTTCAGCGTCATATTTATAGGAGCGTGTGTAGAGGGCGGGTTAAGGAAGCCGCTGTGTGTCTTCCACTTAAAATTTAGTCACCACCACTGTATTTAAAGCTATATCTAATATATGTGGTTCGGGGAAGCCCGTCTAAATCGATCTTAGGGGCGTTTGCGTTCGTGCCTCTACTTTTCGGGGCGTAATCTTCTCGGAATGACGACTTTAATATAACATAGTCCTATTTGACACTTAAAGGAATATTTACCGACCGACTTGGCAATATTCATATGCACTTTCCGTTACGCGGAATTAGTATTTGTGTCGGCTTAGATGTTGTAGTCTGTAAATTCTAGTTAATAGTTTTTTAGGTTTTATGTTTTTTATTTGAAAAGGATTTGAGATCGTTGAATGTTACTGTGTCACTTAATATAATTGGATCAACCTTACTATTATGATTATCAATTTATCATGCAAAAAAATACTAGGAATTTATTCACCTATTAAGAAACGTCACTCTAAAAGCTCCTGCATGTAAATGTTATTATTTCAAATGCATTTCTTTTTGAAGTGAAACTTCTATAAAAACGGGGGTCTTAGGATTTTTCTGTCACGAAAAAGCGTTACGAAGAGTGGCATAAATTTAGACTAGACGTGGTGTAAGGCAGAATAATGTTAGAGTAGACTATCGATGTTTTTATTGGCTCCAGATTGAATTCAGTTTTTTTGTTTGATAAGATAAAATATGTTTAAATAAAAAATGCATTAATTAAAATGTACCTAACCTAACCAAATCATAATTTGCACTAAACCTGCGAAAAATCGAAATGTGTGCTGGGACACATAGTAGAAGTGGAACTTCAACGGATAAGTGGCAAAACGAATCGCAACAAAATTTTTACTTGAAGTTTTACGGCAGGTTTTCAAATTAGACAAGTACATTAACAATCTGGCCGTAAAACTTCAAGTTAAAACTTTGTTGCGATTCGTTTTTCCACCTGTCCGTTGAAGTTTCACTTCTACTATGTGTCCCAGCACACATTTCTCATTTTTTCTTTTTGTTATGTCTCTGTTTTACTGGGTGCGCACTGTTTGGTACAACTATATTAATTCTTTGTTAAAGTAATTATACAAGTAACATACTTCTGTATTTATTTTAAACAAAGAGACTGAGGTAGATAAATATGAAGAAAACAATTTTTAGCCAGATGTGTTGCTGGGAAGTTTCTTGCCGCTTCTTTTTAAACAGCGATAACACGTTGCGAAGTCGTGTAAATAGAATAGGCAGTAAATTTTAACTTATATGTATGATGACCTACAAAAAATGTTCTCCAATGGAACTTATCTATCTATACTATAATAGATAGGTTTAAAAATGTGAAATAAAGTAGGGGGGATAATTTGGACCAGAAAGTTCCGAAATTGCAATTTTTAGATTTTTTCTCTGTCTGTCTGTTTGAGCATCACGTGAAAATTACTGAGCGGATTTAAATGAAACTCGATACAGAGCTAGCTCATATTCCGGGGCGTAGCTTAGAATACTTTTCATCCTGAGAAATGGCGTCGTTACCGCGGGATAGATAACAATAGCGAAAAAAATGGCGCTGGGATCGCTTCTTTTTTGAAAACTACTGAACATATAATATGATAAAGAAACTCGACATAGAGCTAGCATATATCCCGAATCAACATTTAGAATACTTTTTATCCCGATAAATTATGTACATACATACATACATAACTTCACGCCAGTTCCCTTGCGGGGTAGGCACGAACACGAACGATAAATTATGTGGTCCATAAAATAGATAGATTAGCTAAATAGCAATTGGGATGTAGACAACCATTGCTGTAATTCAACAACAAATACGTTGTCAGTCTGCTCACATGGCATTCATTACGTATTAGGTACCAAATCAGGTTGGCTGCGACTTTTCTTTACGTTTTGCTGTGCAGTTGTTTATTTACACTATATTAATTTAGTTTCTTTGTAATTGTAGTGAATTCAACAATAAACTAAAGTATTGAAGGTACGTAACATAGAGCTTACTACCTAGGGGTTTTCACGAGAAAACTCTAGTTTTCAACTAAAACATTTGAATTTGAATAGTCATTCTTATGTCGATTTGCAGATATACCAACTGGTATAAAATTAGTGAAATTTTCATGAGAAGCATTGAGTTCTATGTTCAGCTGTTTTCAGTGCCACATAATTCGGTAGTTGACAGTATGAAAAATATAGGCAGATTTTTATATATATCGTAGATTACGATCTAAACATGTCAAAAATAAATTGTTTTAATTAAAATAATAAATATTAATTTATATTTTTGAGAAATAAAATAGTTACATTGCAGCCATTAGTCACGTGACAATGAACGCCAATCAGAGCGCGTGACGTCATAGTGTGCAAAACACAACAAGTTGTTAATGAATTCTCAGTGAAAATTCATCGTTTTCCAGTAATTTTGCTGTAAAATAATAGTATTTCCATTGTTATGCACTGTGTTCATATGACTACAACAACTAGTTATTATACAAATACCAGTAATTTGCCAAAAATCGGCGTTGTTATGCTGGGTGCCTTTTTCGCAACTAACACCAATTTGTGCTCTGCAGAATTGCAGAACATTAAAACTTCTGTGTAAGTATATAACATCACAAACTACTATGGTTACTACGTATTATAACATTAAACAATAGCACCTAGTGTTAAAATTGTGATTAAGATATGGCAAAGTTTTATTTTTTAATAATTAATTTTGAGGTTATGATAATTTTAATATTTGTAAATGTTGATGCTAATGGTGAAATTTCTTTTGTAGATCATCGCGAGTATGTTATGGAGATGACGCCATAAGTTATGTGCATTTGAAACGTGATTGCAAACTCCTGTATTGTAAAGTGTAAAATATATCCAGATCATAAAGTGCTATCGAAACTTAGATATATCTCAATGTATCGAAATTATCGACATGGCAGGAGTGAAAAACCAGTATGCACTTCTGCGGATTGTTATTGGAAAAAATCGAAGCTGTCACAACTGTGAACCAGTTTAAAATATGTAGTAGTAACCCTAGTTTACCATCAAATTCAAATGTACTTATAAGTTTTTAGAAGGACAAAAAATGAAACTTGAGGATTGTGCATTATTTAAATATCAACATAATTCTGTTCTCAGTGATACAGCCAGCTCTTTAATGTATCAACTTGTTTTAAAATATAATGAAAAATGTGAGTCATTTTTAAGAAATGCAGTAATATCAGATGCTGTCATTAAAAAATTTATGGATGGATGGGATGGATACCAGCATCACAGGCTTTTGAAGTAAGTTGATGTAAGACCCAGTCAGAGAAAATTTGGAGCTGAAACTTCATAAAAAAAATTAAGAAATGTGGTCTCATATTAAGTCAACAATATCCAATGACTGCTGGTTCACCGGATGGTACATGTGAAAATTGCATAGTAGAAATTAAGTGTCTCTACAGTACAAACCATATTCAAATTATATTAAAGATGGGAAGCCTACAAACAAATATGCTCAATTACAAATATAAATATATTTGACTGCTGTGGAAACATGTATATTTTGTATAGTGGATCCAGATTTTCTAATAATAAAAAAATTAAACTTTCTGTGTAGCAATCAGTTATGAATATGTTAATGATCTTATTACTGACAGTTTGTTACCATTTTGGAAATGCCATGTGCATCCATTACTTTATCAAAGCATATGAAGTAACCACTAGGTAGATTCTGTTCTCATCATTTTATAATAAAATAAAACACAAAATGATTTTGGAGTTTCATTTAATGAGGCAATCTTATAAGTTAACTAAACTACCATGCTCTAGGGCTAGGGCAACTAGGTTAGTTCATGACTACTTAAGGCCGGTTCCTATATCTTATTATTCACTCACCCATCAGTTGAATTTTGACATTATTTGTATGAAGCTTATGTCAAATTTTAAGCGATGGTAAGGTAAATGTACTCTATAAGATATAGGAACCAGCCATTAGTGTACTTATCATCTATAAAGTAAAATTGTTCATGGAAAGGATATTTATTTACATATTTTTATTTGTATGAAAGATTTGATCTGGGTGTGTCAAGTGGAATGGTGATAGTGAGGACTCTGTGTGAGTAACGGATGATGAAGTATATAAAGACAGAGTGTCACAGGGACTTCTTCCATTATTAATTTCTTTGAAACTTTGCTTATACTTGATCCAGATGGCCTTAATGATTTCACAGAATATTTCACTTAAAATGGAAATAAAGAAACTGATTTTTGTGAAGACTACTAGTGAACCTGCCTGGTCCACAGTCTGGCTTAGCTTAATACTGGATTGAGAAGCTTTAGTTCTATATTCATGTGTCATCAGTACTTAAACAGATTTATTTGTTGTTCTAAGACCTTGTAAACCTTATTCCTGGGGCAAAACTGAAAATAAATTGACAATATTATTATTAAATTGTTTCAAGAAAATTAATATTGGAGCTACTCACTATTAATGTAAGAACCTGTGGTTGTGTTAGGAAGTATTTTCATAAATTAAACTAGCACCACTGTGGTACTGGCTAATACAGTAAGTACTACTTTCAACTGATTTATTTATACACTTTCTTAATAGCATCATCTTTTGTTCTTTATTGTTATATATGGTCGATTTAGACTGATACAAGTTCGCTTTCTTCTATCTGTCTTACAATCAAATTTACTAGGTAAACAGCTTGGTTTCAAACCTAAGTGTGATACAGATCCCATTATTTGATATTATACGCAATTTTCCATATCATTTGGTAACGTAGAATTATAAATAGGGCTGATAAACACTTACATCAAAATGATCTTCACAAAAATGTGGCCACTTTCTCCTCATTTGTTTACCCCTTAGACACGTAAAAAAGTAGTTTCTGTGGTCTTTTTATCGTTGTAATGATACACTGCGGTACTATACAGTTTTTGTAATAATTAGTATTCATTTATTATTATGTATTTTTTAAACTTTTGATAACACTTCAACCAAACAGATGTTTGTTTTGCACACCGTGACGTCATGCGAGACGCCATGACAGCTTGACGCGTTTTCGTTACGAAATGTCAAAATATTTATAAAATTCCTAAATAAAATATGTTCATGTTGTTTTTTTACTGAAATATTAATATTTTGGCTAAAATAGACCATAAGGCACAATATAAATCTGTTTCTCAAAAAGTGTCAACTACCGAATTCCAGTTCCAATCTAGTCCAAAATTTCAAATCATTGATACAGTGTCTTCAAAGTAGACTTTGTTGTAGCTTACTTTCAAAGAACACTGCATGATTTTTCATATATTTTAAACGTTCACTATAAATATAGATTTGTTTACTGAAACACTGGTATAATCATAAATCCTTCATCATGAAAACTAAAAAAGTTGTTAGAAAATTTACAGAACGCTCTGTGCAGCTACCGGAAGGGAGGCCCTGGCACAATTCCTATTGAACTTGAATGAAAAATAAATTTTATGTTCTAAACATAATAACTGACCGATTTAACTTTCTTTAATCTCTTGAGACAGTAAATGATAAGTGGTAGAAGGAGCAAATCTTCATATTTTAACAAATACCGCGTAGTGACAGTAAAGGAAAACATGGCAACCTTCAAATCTGCTTTGGATAAGTTTCGGATAAAAAAATAGGCAAAACGTGAAAGAACATATAGAAGAACAACCACCCTGTGTTGATAAACATCGGGCGTTTATTCTTTCTGAATATTACGTGTTCTTTGAATTGGTAAACAGGTCTTAGTGTTGGTCAATGCTGAATGACCAAGCAAACAAACCGGTCCGTTTACATGCAAATAAGTGGTTATTATTGTGAAATAGCCAATTTGACTTATCCTTTTAGCTTTTAATGCTCTCCTCCATTATCGTCAGCCGTCATTTTCATCTCTTGAGTTATGAAAAGTAGCCAGTTGCGTCAGTAGAATAATAAAAATTAATATATCTATAAATGTGAAAATTACTTTGTTTAGAAGATTGTATGGTTTTTAGTTATATTTTCACGATCTTGGAAAGGGACCAATCATCATAAAATTTTGCTATGTATTTTGCTATTAGTTAACACCGAGGGGATGAAAATTTGAGAACAATATAATCACTGTAGTATAGGCATATAATGAGGAAAGATAAAAATTATATCACGAAAAAAAATGGTAAATTGAAATATTGTTGGATATACTTATGTAAATTGTGTGAAGTTTAACATGATGATTTGTGGTGTAACAGCGGATGTAATCCAGAATAGAAGCGTATAGAAGGAAAAGACATATTGTGTTGCCCACAAAAGATTAGAAGATGTAAAGAAAAGAAGAGATATATACCAACGCGATGAACACAATTATTTTATTTTTTTTGTTGCACCGATTACATACATACATTACACACAAAGTGTACCTGGCTCCTTTTCGCGAATAATATTAAAACCACGAGTAATTTCGACACGGCGAGTTGCAAAATATGTCTCAAGTGAAAGATGCGACAAAACCGTAAAATGTGCTTTAGGTTAAGAGGTTTATGGTATAAGTAAACGCGTACATATATCCTCGCGTTTTCAGCGCAGAGGTAAATATAGGAAATCTGAAATTAGATACAGCTGTAACTTGCCAGCCCACGTTGTTTAATCGTGTTTGTAGTAATAATCCCTCCCAGGAACCGAGGGATCGTGCTTTGAAGTAGATTTCTAAGGAAGTGCTAAATATTTCCTTGAGTTTTTTTAATGTTCGCTTGTAAACTGCTTTCTAATTTTTTAGGGCAAAATTTAACTCTTATAAATCGTCCACCTGCGTATGTTAATAGTTATTTTTTATATTAATTTATATTTAAATTTATAATTAGAATAATTCCGAATTAACATTGAGCCGGAAGTGTAAATAAATAATTAAATATTTAAAATTAAGATTAGGGGTAGCAGTCGTAAAAGTTTTTACATTGCAAATAGACGTATGGACTGTCATTAGATAGTTCTTAAAATATAATGTCCTTTTATAAAATTTTTAGTAGAGGCAGTATGTAAGACTTTGGAAGATGTTCGCTTCCAAAATCGAAAAAGTGTGTTCTGAAAAAAGAAACATCATAATTTATTTAGGTGGAGAAAATTTAGAAAAAAAATCTAAAGTATAACTGAAATAATTATTTGTAACAGAAATTGGTTAGAAAAGGCACGTTGGGTAGTTTTTGACGTAAGCAACATTTCTGTTATGTTCTATAGCCAAATAAAATACGATGGATTTTTGTCACCTCTACGGAATCCTTTATTGTGCATGGGCTGATAAGCACTTTGTCGATTTTTTAGACCAAATGTGTCATTAAATTGTTAATATTCAGGGAAGATTTTTCCTACCTTAGACTGTGTTTTGACTCTTTTGAGTGATATAGCGATAGCGATGGCTTTTGTGGTTGAGTGGGCTAAGCCATTGCCGGCCTACCTCTTTGCAATGTAGAAGCTCCGTGTTCGATTCCTGATATATTTATGATATTATTATGGTATATAATTTCGGAGACAATTTTTCTCTGTTATTTATTATGGTCTGGATATCTGGGATCTGCCCCAGAATGGGCCGTTGTATATTACCCATAACACAAGTGTAACTTGATTAATTTGGGGGTGTACAATATGTTGTTTGTCTGCCGATTATTTTTTTATTTTTTATTATATTTAAAATTTCTTTGCTGTACACTTAAAGTAGACTGTTATTCGTTTATTATCAATCATTCTTTTGTGTTACTTTCGGTTAAATTTTGACATAAGCTCCATGCAATTAATGTTAAAATCAACCGATGTAAGGCAAGTGAATAAATAGTAAGTATATATATATAGGAAATAGAATGTTAAAACTTAAAAGAGCATATTATTGCTGTATGTTACAATAGTCAAATGCAAACTTAGTTTGTGCTACTAAAATCTATATAGCTTCATCGATAATCGTGACCAGTTTTGGTTTTACTACCCTTGACGAGTTTATCGGTCAGTCGTTAAGTGCTGATCGAATTGGAAGGTCTTTAGGGGTGTCAGACAGACAACCAATTTGGGAGTTATTATCAACAAAGCCGTTAACTTCACAAATATTACCGTAGTCTAATTTCTTAAAAACGTTTTTTTGTGTTCTGTTGATCTTACTTAATAATGATCATTTCTTTTGGACTAGAATATGTACCTACGCCTATGAAATAACTTCAAACCTCAATTACATGTAGGTATATCGGCCACCCCTAATTTCTGTTTTCGCGATTTCACTACAACCTTGTGTAGCGTGCATCTTATACAAATATTTAAAGCTGGGGAGTTTATTTGTTTGTTTGATTGAACGCTCTAATCTCAGTAACTACTGGTCTGATTTGAATAATTCTTTCAGTGTTAGATAGCCCGTTTATCGAGGACGGCTATAGGCTATATATCATCATGCTAAGACCAATAGGAGCGAGCACCAATGAATAATGGTTTCAAAATCGGAGGTTTTGAAAACAAATTCCACGCGGACGACGTCGCGGGTACAGCTAGTATGGAATACACATATACTGTGCTACAGACCCACTAAACAAACCAAGAATTATACTTAAAGAAAAACACCGACGTACTTACAATTATACAGATTGTCAGAAATGATGATAGTATCATGGTTCTGTTTCTGCCAAAATAGCTGAAGAACTTTAAAAATACATTTAATATTATTAGATAAATTCCCAACAACTCCGCCTCTTTCCATACTACCTACAAAGATTAACTGTCCGCATATAAAATTCATAAAAATCGACTCATTAGCGGGTCTGTATAGAAAGAACAATTAACTCAATTACGCATTTAGGTCTATGATGTGCACCCGGTAAAAAGCTGCATCAATTTCTGCAGCATGATAGTATAGATTTTTTTTTAACAAAAACAAAACCGACTTCACACTAAAAACCAAAAAATGAATATTTAACTGACTTTTTCTACAACATCCAGAAGTCGGTGCCAAGCGAAACATAAAAAAACAACAACAAAATTACAAAATATAGTAAGTTTTATGTTTTACTTGACACCGACTTCTAGAAGCCGGTTTTGTTTTTGTTAAAAAAATATATTTTTTATTTTTTAGTTGCGCAAATACTTCAATAGCTTTAGAAATAATATATTAAGCATCTGTAGAAATTTACAACAGGCACGGGGTATACAAATCTGCCATTTTGCTCTTCGGTGTATATGCTCTTCAACAAGGGTTGCTCTCGATTTCCTTGCGATCCACAAATCAGATCCTGACTTGGTGACTATGCGACCATCTCGGGAGTTAAAAAAATCAATCTGAAAATCGGTCCACAATTGACGGGGAAATCGCCTAACATGCCTACAAAAAAATTAAGCCCCTGTAGAAAGTGTAATACTGGCATACGTATACAAACAACTTTTTTTTTTTTTTTTGACCTTTCGATGAAAAGAAAAATTTTGAAAATTTGTCCACAATTGACGGAATCGAGTAATGAACATACAAAAAAAAACATACAGACGAATTAGGAACCTCCTCCTTTTTCAAGTCGGTTAAAAATGCTAGAAATGACAACATCTTTATTATACTTTAATATGTCACTGTTTACTCAACTCACTGGTTTATTCAAGTAGTTGTTAGTGAAAGCTTATTTATTTAGTTTCGATACGCTGTCTCTCTCTGGGGTTTGCAAGTGGCTATCCAGCTTTCTTGGTGGGCGCAATATCAAAGTCGCTGTCGACGGTTACTGCTCAACCACCAAGCCTATCAATGCTGGTATCCCCCAAGGCCGCGTGTAGTCGCGGACACTTTTTATCCTGCATAGCACTTACTTGTCTATAGAGGACATTTATTGCTATGCGGATGACAGTACCGATGATGCCAGATACACCAGTCGCGCCAATATCCCTCCGTCGCTAGTTGTGTCACAAGTAGAGAACTCCCTAGAGTGAGTCTCTAAATGGGGACGAAAAAATCTTGTTCATTTTAACCCCACTGAAGACCTACCCCACATCCATCCCTTTAACTCCTATCCTCCCATACCCTGATCACACCTCCTAATCACACTTCCAACCTAGTCCAACCAAAACCAACCTATTCCTAAAGTGTAAAGTTATTTGTGTTTAGTAAATAATAAGTAGCAATAAGAAAGAAAATGTAGACCAATAAAGCAAAAACATAAAAAAGATACTATGCGGACAATCTTGTTCGTCTGCGGTTAAACTGAAAAAAAAAAAAAAAAAAAAAAAAAAAACCCCACCGAAGACAAGTCTGCGCATTGTCAGCCAAAAAAACCGCAAATATCAATGCGCCTCAATTCCAAGGAACACCCCTCACGATCTGGAAAAATATTATTAGGGTCCTTGGGGTCGACATAAAGAACGACGTACAATTTCGGGGTTATCTGGAAGGCAAGCCCAAATTTGCCTCTAAAAAGCATGGTGTGCTAAACCGATCCAAGCAGTATTTCACCCCGCGGCAACGACTCGCGCTCTACAAAGCGCAAATCAGACCGCATATGAAGTACTTACTGCTGACAACTATGGGCTGGAGCACCCGCTTACCAGACTGACCCTGTCGCCTCCATACAGCGTCGCGCCGTTCGTATCGTCGACGATCCCATACTAACAGGCGGTTTAGAACCACTTAGCCTTCGGAGAGACTTAGCGTCCCTCTGCGTATTTCACCGCCTGTACAATGGGGAGTGTTCCCAGGATTTTTTTCATCTGGTGCTAACGCCTTACATTTAAAACCGCACTGCTCGCCAGCGACGGGATGTTCACCACCATTTTATTGAGCTCCCACGCTCAACTACGCAATGATTCTTTAGAACATTCATTCCGCGTACAACAATCATCTGGAGGGAAATTCTCGCCACGGCTTTCCCAATGTGCCACGACATGGGGTTTTTTAAGGTAATAAAAATTTTCTTAGCGGTTGACAACGCGTTGGCGGTATTTCTGTCAGACAGTAACTGCTTTCCATCAGGTGAGCAGTCTGCCTGTTTGCCTACTTCAGGCAATAAAAAATAAAAGTTAGTTCAGCCCTACGTTTGACCAGAGTTGAACTCTCGAGTTGCACTCACATTGACGTCATACCGATATGCATCAAGCAGGCTTTACATTGATGGTTTTGAGAGCACAAAGGAATCCCTCTGCAAGTAGAACATGTAATGATGGATGCTTGTAAGATAATCTATTAAAAGAAAGGCAAATACCATTTTGATATATTTCTTCGAAGCTGGCAACGTCTTTAGTGTTGCGAAAGTTTATAGGCAACGGTGATTACATTCTATTAGGTGGGCCGTCTGCTTGTTTGTCTGCTTAAGCCTTGGTTCAATTCTCTCTTTCAATTTGGATGATTCAGTGTTCTATATGAACACAAATTTGAATCAATGTTATTGAATATCGTCGTGTCCTTTCAATTCAGTGCTCTTCAAATAAATTGATTCCATTTGGCTGATCCCTCTAATATCAGTATGAAAGTAAAAATGTTTATTGATCATTGGTTCTTCGCATTATAATGGTGTTTAAATTTAGTTTTTAATAAAATTTTCGTGCAAAATTAACAATAATTATAATGCTTTTTCGACTTTGAGAAAAAATACCTCGTTACCAATCGATTTAACCACAAACACAACGAACACGAAAGATCAACGGCCTCTCTAGTTGAGCCCTGTTGAGCGGGCTTAAGCCTTTACTGGAGATGAGAGCGCGAGTGTTCCGCGCGCGCTCATCTCTCTTCCCGTGGGGCCGGGGAGCCGCAGGACTCAGCACCCATGGTTTTTGTGGGTATCCCTAACCGGGCAGTGACAATAGCGTGGCACCAGTTTTGACTGGGCATGCTAGCGTCACCCCCGATCTGGCGAATCCCACACACGGGTCGCGAATTATCCCCCCCAAGGATCTGACCTTGTCGCGGCTTAGTCCTCAAAACGGATTTCCCCTGGCTAAAAAAAAAGGCTTAACTCTTTGCCGGCTGATTTCACCATAACGCAGAGGCTACGGGTTCGATTCCTGGCATGGTCAATTTTGTAAATGAACTTTCCGTTATTTATTATGTATAGTCTGTGTGTCAGGAATCGGCCTCAGAGTGATCCGTTGTATATTACCCATAATACAAGTGTAATTTGCTTAGCTTGGGGATATAGAATGTATTTGTCTGTCAATTATCTATGTAGCGACGTGATACTTTTATATTTAAAAAAAATGTACAAGGGATCCATTTTTTGCCAAAATGGCTACGGTACCCTAAAAATGACTAAATATTAATTAACTGTTAACTGTAAATATATAGATGAAAGTGAAAAATGGACATGGTACATATGAGATCATAGTTCGGGTGAATGAAATCACTTGACCCTCTCATCGATAATTGAACACGATTTCGTATACATATTTAAGTTGTATATTTTTAAAGTTTTTTACGAAGTAATATTTGGTTAAACATAACGGTATATTTGTATACAAAACTTACATACACCGCTAATCCGTATTATTATTCCCAATATTAAGTTTTGTAATTCAGTTTATTATATATAAAATACGTATTTCAACAACTTTTTCATTTGTAGAATGACATGCGTTTTATGACTTGTTTTGTAGTTAAATTTAATGAGAGTAGGCTTTTTTATTGCGAAGCTAGCAAACAAGCAGACTGCCCAGCTCATGCAAGGTGATTGCCATCGCCTATAAATGTTTGCAACACCACGGGCGGAGGCAACGCGTTGTCAACCTTTATATCTATATTATTAGGATATGCCCGCGACTTCGTCCACCCTTGACTTGCAATTCCCGCGGGATTCTTGTACAAAGTACTGTAGTATTTATAAAAGAATGTAAACTATCGTTTTAGTGAAAACTGTACCGGAATAAGCTAATCTGTATGCACCCGAACATTTAAAAAACCTTTCCAGTGAAAATTTCCGCGAGATTCCCAGGGGATGAAAATATCACACATTTTATTACACAAAATTTGCTATCGTTCAGTAAAAAAAATCACGTTGAAATTCGATTTCTTTTAATCTGGCCAATTTAAGTCATCCCTAGAAAAATTCCCGCGAGATTCCCGGTATAAAAAGTAGTGCAGATTATAAATTTCCGTAATTAAAATCTGCTGCACTTTATATCCCGAGAATCCTAAAGCAATTTTCTTGGGGAAGGTTTAAAATGGCTAAGTCGACAAAAAATGTTTCCGATGCGAAATTTTCACTGCTCGATAAAAATCTTTAGTAAAAACAATTTTAGTTGTGTATGTCTTTAGTAACAATACTTATCGCGAGTTTTTACGGGAATTTCCCTACTGAAAATGACCTTTGATTTTATATTTAGCAAAATAACTGTAATCTTTGTTATCTGTCCAACGTGGACAAAGTCGCGGGCAACTGCTGATTTTGGGATAAAGAGGATTGGATAGGAGGTTGAGATAGGACCACACCGGAGGAATACGATAGTAAGTAGAGTACCACTACTGGGCCTTGGACTTGACCATTTTAGGGGTAGTATGGTGTAGTCGCTACCAGGGCTTGAAAACGTTATCAGTTACCTTTAAAAATATAGGTAATTACCGGTATTTTTGAAAAAGATACTGCCATACCGGTTTAATTTTTTTACCGTTACTTTGTAACAATTATGATTTCAACGTCATAATATAACGTTGAAAATCGTATGTATAACGTTATCGGTAATTTTTACGTTATTTCATGCGACGTTGCCATTCTTACCAAGGTTTGCACCGGTACACGCGACCCATGCGCGTACCTGCAATACAGGCCCTGTTGAGATTTTGTTTCTCATTATCTACCGTATTTATAATACAAACGCTTTAATCTGACTTAAGAATTGGCTTTTTATGATTGTATGTTACCGAATCAACCGACACACAACTCTAAATGTTACGCGCGATCTTAGCACAGTGCTGTTTGATAATCTTTGCGAGTGAAAAGAGAGCGACGATGGTAACAAAACATAGTTATAACGGTAAAATTACCGATAAAAATAGTATTAACGTTATATTTGTTTCCGGTAAAATGGCTATAGAAATAACGGTAAGTTTTATGACGATATTTATCTTTTACCGTTGTCTGAAATTATCATAAATAACGATACCATATTTTTACCGGTACTTTAAGCCCTGCTCGCTACGTTTTCCAATGTGGATTGTTAGGTTTCAGATAGTCTTATCTGGATGTGCAGGCTTCATCGCGATGTTTCCTTCACCGTCAGCACATGGTAATTGTAATATTATGCATATTACGTCAGAAAGTTGCCAAGTAGGGCATGTTTTTCGACCAAGTATCGTACCCACGTCATTTGTAAAGCGAGTGTGCCAGTCACTGAACTACCGTAGCTTGTAATAAATAGTTTATACATACATTCATATACCTATGCTCCAAATATACCTAATGCTCGCCGAAAATTAGCTGTAGAGGGCTGCGCAGTTATTGATTTTGTATAAAAACCTGTTTATAGCGCAGTCATCTGTCGCTTATGAAGAGCGGTCATAAAGATAGGCATCAAAGGTACTTAAAATTTCTAATTGTAGTTATTCATATCTAAGTGCAGTTTTAATAAGTGTTTATTCTCTATCATGTTTTTTATTGTCTGAAGCAGGTAAACAGGTAGATGAACCACCTGGTGAAAAGTGGTTAGCGTCGCCGACACCAGGTGCGTTGCTGCACTCTTGTTTTCGAAATGAATCCGTTTGCGGAGACCCTACTACTCGGGAACATGAAAGTGGGCTAACGTGGTATTCGCTAGCTGTTTCTGCCAGAATACGCACTAAACACCTCAGTGTTTCTCCGGGGTAGACTGGCTCTAAGAAATTTTATAATGACCTTAAACAATCCATTTATAAAATAAACGCGTAGAGGATTTTCGCTTCAATATATTTGATAATTTAATGGTATTATAATATTATCTATGAATTTTATTTCTATCTATTCATAGGTTTTATGTTCTAGTTAATACAGTACTGAATTATTCTCGGGCTTCAATGCGTTTCTACGTCATATGAAAATTACTGCAGTGTTTTATTATCAGGCCGGTCTGATATAAAGGTATGCCCTCCTGTAATTGCGATAAATGCTTTATCTTTAGATGGTTTATACTAGATATATAGATAGATATTAAATAATAGATATTATATGTAGTTCACGCCGTTTATCCTTAGGATGTCATCATTACAATGGCCCGCTCTATGCTTAGGTCGCTGTGGCACTGAAGCATTATTGACTTCTGCCCTTGGTGGTGGTGTGTATCGACTGATGATTTATCTATATTGCGCTGTACTTTATATTCCAATTAATATACGCATCTACTCTCACATACAATACCCTACATAGTTATGTAGGGTATTTTATAATTAGATTTAATTGTTCGTGCCTACCCCGCAAGGGAACTGGTGTGAAGTTATGTATGTATGTATGTAATGGTGAAAGATGTTTATAAGAAATTTTCATTACATAAATTGGGTATGTGTTTGGCAGCCCGTGCACAATGTAGAGTTCTATAGAGGTGACAAACATCGCCTGCAAACGTTGTTTGCCTACGAAACCATAGTCAAGCATCATTCGAGCGTTAAATCCTAGTTGCGTTCGAAGCTTTCTTTTCGAAATCTGGGGTCTGATAAAACCGTAAACAAGAAAGTTTACGATTGGAAACCAATATCTCATGTCTTATTGATATAAAAAAGAATAATCGAGGAACATCATTAGGACTTTCAAATATGCCTAAGACCTAGCGCGCATTAAATCTGTAGAAATCTACAGAATTCAAATCCAGTGCGGAATTAATTACGTGGTGCGCGTGCTTCTATGGAGTTCCATAGGTTATACAACAAATTTTGTGGAAAAAAATTACAGACTGAATTATATCCGATGGGGAACTCATTCTGTAGTACGCGTGTTTCTATGGAGTTCCAGAAGGCTACAGATTTTGCGGATAAATTATATCGCAATATTCGTGGTACGCATAACTGATTTACATATATTACACATACTACATATATACACTGATAAAATATGTCATTCGTCAGTTACATATATTAATGTAACCACCTCAGCCAACAATTTTGTCAAAACGATGACGGAACCATGATAAATTACAATTTGGAGCATGAATATTGCCATAAATATATAATTTAATATCTGGGACCTACCGAGAACTATCGCGGTCATACAACTCTGATTTAGCGTGAAATGTGAAAATATTTACAAGATTTATGCAACGCCATACAGCTAACGTTGGATAAAATCCTAACATCCGTGCAAACAGACGATCAGCCTCGGCCTGATTTCATATTTTTCATCCACGTTTGTTAACAATACATGTTACGTAACGCATTTATATTATGGGTCTTTACGTCATAAAGTTTACCGCTACTTAACCTAGACATCGTCGGGTGTGAAACAAGCTCGAATACCTAGAATTCCGTACCTATTATTCATTTCAATATTCAAAAAAAATTAAATGACTAAATTGTAATATTTGTAATAAAATGAAGCATAAAATATAATCAGCCAAGTGCGTTTTCGACTACGTACAATAAAATGTTACTTTCGGTTGACCAACGACCAATGTTTATATCATTTGGCTTCAGAATGCCCTTGTAGTATATGCGCGTATAGTTTCGTATACTACTTTCTATATAAAATAAAGATGAAACTAGGCACATTATCGGTCGATATGGGACCGCCAAGGCAGGCGTAAATAGTGGTACGCTGGCGCGTGTCCTACAGTTGGAACAGCACATTATTCTGTTGACATCTGAAAGATAGAGCAGCAAGCAACTACAACCCTAAAAATATTTAATTAAAAATCCCAATATCTCAAGACTATTCTACGGACCTTGTTCAAACCAATTTTTGTTGAAAGTTTTTTAAACTTTTTAAACTTTACAAACTTTACAAACTTGATTTCAGAATTTTCCAACATTTAGTACGCTGGTTAGAGGGGAACACTTTTTTACAACTTTAGATGGGAATATCTCCCCATCTATTGACTGAGTTGAAAACGACATCATTGTGTAGCGGCTTATAAAATAAACCTTATTAATAAGATTCATATTTTATTGACTGTAGTTTATGACAAAAATGACTACATATGTACCTCGAAATACAAAAGGAATATGATCATAGGATTAAAATAAATTGTATCATAATCACAATCTTGCACGTTTACTACACACAGTACAGGCATAAACTACGTTTTTCGCTTGGTTTATTTCATGTCAGAGAAAATTCTACATTATTATATTAATTACTTTTTATTAAGCTTTTCACTACCTGAATAATGTCTTGGGATGAACCAAGTAATACAATTTTTCGCTCGATATTTTTTGTAATTAATATTGATCGTGTTATTACTAAAGAACCCTAAAACTCTTCATAAAATGAGTTGACGCCTGAAAACAATTAACTTCGCCAAGTGATTTATTGGTTAATAAAATAAGTCTTTGTTTTCACGAAACTGGACTAGTTCCAAAATTCAGTATGGCGAGGTGGCGTAATTGTCGCTCCTATTTGAAATTGATTTATGGAGTGCGCTATTTATCAGCGGTATTAGTTTGGCGCGCGACTTCACACGCTTACGTGTCTGCTATTTTATCTTAAAGGTTTAGGTCTGCGGAATAATAGGAATTACTTTGTGCATTAAGCATATCCGTCGTGATGCGGCTTATCGACATATCCATAGTATTATGTTCTTGTCCCTTTCGAGTGAAGGGACAAAATAGTTCATATTTCGAAAAGTCTTGATTTTGACTTGTGCGCAAACCAAGATTTAAAAAACCGAGTCTTAAGAAACGTGCTGGGAATTATACAAATTCCGGGCACGTTTCTTTCGAGAGTTTTCCCCGTGGGTCAAACCCTGCAGAGTAACTACATTTTACTTACATAAAAAAAATATTGTTTTTTTATACATAAATAGCTATATAGGAACAGCTGATAAATTTAACTGCCCACTAATTTGGTCCTTCATTAAGAGGACTAAATCAGTGCTAGTCATTAATTATTAACAGAGACATAAGGAAAAAAAATTCTAATAACATTATTGTGTGTATTTTGTAAGAATGTATAGGACTGTATTGTTTTTAAGTAAATAAATCATTATTATAAACCTTCGGTGAAAAATTATGTGTCTGATGGTGAAAACCGCTTAAAAATCCGTTGCATGGTTTAGACGGAGTTAGTGGTTATACGGATAGACAGACGCGGAAAGCAGCTTTTTCTATATCCTATGTACAGACGAAAATTCAAGAAACCACGAATGTCGTGGTTTCTTGAATTATGGCCCAACAGCAATCGCTATTTGGGTAGTTTTCTGACCAATTTGCATAATTATTTTTACTATTACCACATGTTGATGGTAAAGGAAAACATCATGAAGGTTTCTGTAAATCGAGATAACAAGTATGTGAAACTCGCCAATCCGTCTTAGACATGCGTGGCGGGTATATTGTACATTCTCCAGGGGCCCAATTTTTTTATTTGAATATCTTGGCGTTGCAAGATAAGATTTTATTTGATTTTATACATAATCCTTATGAAATATTTATTACTCTCGAATTTTCGGTCGTATAATAATAAAGCCGGAGATTACATGGACATTAAATACATTTTATATTTCATCGTGAAAGTTAAATGACTTTCACCATTTCTGGCAACACACCGTTTTGTCCGTTGCAAGAAAGGAGATAACAACCAACGGTTTAAGGCTAATAAAATACAGCACACGAAGCATTGAATTTGAAATTGCCAGTAATTGTATCATTGACATTGTTTTTTATTTATTTATATACCTTATACTAATATATTTGACGGCCCCTGTGGTTGAGCGGGCTAAGCATTTGCCGGCCTACCTTACTGCAACGCAGAGGCTCCGGGTTCGATTCCTGGTATAGTAAATTTCGGAAACGTATTTTCTCCGTTATTTACTATGGTCTGGGTGTCTGGGATCGGCCCCAGAGTAGTACCTTGTATATTACACATAACACAAGCGTAACTTACTTAATTTGGAGATATACAATATGTGTGTTTGTCTGCCGATTATTATTATTTATTATTATTGTATAAAGCTGAAGAGTTTGTTTGCTTGAACGCGTTAGTCTCAGGAACTACTGGTCTGATTTGAAAAAAAAAAACAGTTTTAGATGGCCCATTCATCGAGGAAGGCTATAATAGGCTATATATCATCACGCTCAGACCAAACTTTATTTTTTAACTATTCCACGCGGACGAAGTCGCGTGCCGAAGCTAGTTATTATATATTATATGAATCAATCAAACAAAAATCTCATATTATGATATATGACATTGAAGCTTTTAATTTTCTGTTTACTAGTTTAATAGGCTTAATTTAAATTATTGCTTACTTTGTATAATTGAAAAATAATTTATAACTTATATAATTTGACAAAATAACTTTAGATTTTATATAAGTATGAAGCAAATAGTTTTACCTTTTCCTCCACTTAAAGACTTTTGTACCCTGATGGGGTAACACACATAGAACTTTGTTGATCTCAATGTTAACTATACTGTCATCATATTTTATATAAATAAAGATATACTTACAATAAACGTTAATTAATGTGATATTCGAATCATTAAAGACATGACGTCACAACTTACTATGTTCATATAAAATTTATGCGGCTTCTACGTTTTTTGAGATTATCACAAAATGTATCAGATGGTTTGGCTGTCAAGTACGCCATTATAACATATTGTTTCTGTGCATTTCCTCGGCCTATCTATTCAAGTGACGTCAGCGGCTCTCGGTCAGTGACGTGCGAAACCATAAATAATGGATTGACCTACTTGCGAGACATGTAGACATTGTAATGAATTAATGTTTTGATTTTGTTCCTACTCGCGGTGAAATCTCGAACACGTTTTCACGTTAACGATAACGTTTGTAAACGGATTCTTATACAGCATCAGATCAAAGGTTTATATGAATATGGAGTTCCGTGTTAGGCAATTTGGATTTTAGACACGTACGAATAATGTGACAACGCAACATCGGACATGCACGTGTTCGGCTACGGATCCCTAAAAATTCTTTAATATAAAAATACCTGATATCTCAAAAAACATTCAAGAGATGTTATTCAAATCAAATAATTTATTGCATATAATAATGGTACGTATACAATTATTTATAAAGAACACATGTTTGTTGCCGGTTCAGTGTACAAGTTTTAGTAAATTACAACTTGCAAACCAAATTTGTTTAAAAATGTTTATTAAACTCTGCTTTCTTAATTTATTTAATAAATTTTCACCTCATATTTGTAAATTTAAAAGAGAAAGCACACAAATTTCGAGACACTTAAATAAAAAAGTCATTAAAATAAAAAAGACATTAAAGAACATCATTAAGGACTGAACCTGCCAGTTTCGTTAGTTAACTACTTAAGTAATACAAATGTAGATCAGGCTTTAATGCCATTTCTTGGGAATATAATTCACATTAAATTTCATAACTTGCAACTGCAACATGTAACGTCCATTGTTTACACAGAAGCATCATTTGGTTGCACGCTACGCGGCCGCACTCGCTGACGTGCGAACTATAAATAATGTATTGACCTAGTTGTTGGTTCTCTGACTACAGCCACTCTTAAGTTCGAAGAAGACAATCGGCTGATATTATCGTGTTCTTTTTTCAAAATTTAAAACGATTTTAAAAAGAAGGTTTCATCTGGTGAGGTCTTTGTTTTTGTTACAATTTTGTATTTAGAACGCGCACGTGTTCAATACACAACGTTTGTAACGGACTTTTGAAGTTGTGTTTGGTTCATTTTTCGTCAGTACTTTATGTTTGTGGATTTGGTTTGTTTATGTTTTTTATAACAGTAGTCAACTAGGACACTCATAATTGCTCAGTAATTTTTTGACTTCGTTTCGCTATCAAAGCGCTTCAAAAATGAAGCGACGGGAAAACTGCAATCGACCCGAGCTAGAAATGAGATGGCGAGAAGTTGTGTAATTGGCTATGCACACGGTACATGTGCAAACACACTATGCGGACTTGTGATCAAACTGTTTGACCACTATTCAAACGTTTCTGTATAACAGTGAAATAAGAAGTTATTTCTAATATGTAATTTCATTTTTTCTTTTTTTTTTTAATTTCACCTTGCGTAATGCCTAGCTCAGCGAGTTAGCTTGTGTTGTTGGTAACATAGAGTAGAAGATACTAGTAACGTAGAGTAACACAACAAAAAACTATTCCGATTTATCCGACATTACCAGGAATAGAAATAATTCTCTGTGTAAGTCGAGCAAACTGACGTTTAACAAATAGCATACAGTGGCCATCAACTAATTAAAGCACTCACTTTAAGTCATCTAAGCCGGATGGTCTGAGTGGTCTCATGATTCTAATAAGCCGTATAACGTGATGAAAATTGCGTAACTGATTTCAATACAAGGGATGCCGAAGACTGCGCGATGTGGAGAAGAAAAAGTAGGAAAGCGCCTCGAAGCAAATGCTCTGAACACAACCGGGATTTAACGCTCGAATGATGATGATGATACAACGTGGTGAAAATAGCTACTTTAACTTTCAATTAAGACTTTAATTTAAAATGTTATATTTAGTGTTACCAATGTACAATTACATTTGTGACATTGAAAATATCATGATGCGTGATCTATAATTAAAATATATGACAGCTGTCATCGCACCAGGGTCGAGTACCCTTGGAACTTTCCTGGACTGATTTTTATCGCAGTAGTATATGAATTACAAATAAAAGAAAGAAAAATACTATATTTCAAGAAATAGCGACGCACTTACATTGCTTACATATTTTATTATGTGAACAGTATCTAAAATATCAAGTTATGTGAATTTTTACGGCGCTTTTTCAGCAAACAAGGTTTGCACTCATCTTATTGCTTACATTCAAAACATAAGCTTATTTGTTATCTTGCGTTTATACTATATAATGTACCTACATGAATGTATGTATGTCTCTCTTGTTTAATATATGTTTTGAGATAAGAAGTAAATGTACAACCAGCAAGAAGAATACGCATTGCGAACGGTCTTAAATACTTTTTCACTGTTCTGAAATCAAATGGCAAAAACAGTGGATATTGAACAACTCTACGGAACCATTCATTGTATATGTATGGGCTAATACGTACTAGTCGATTTTTAATGTTAATTAAACACGATATCCGCACAGTATTTTTATAAGAATACTATATACGCGAGTCGGATTCGTACATAGCCACTTATTTTTTTAAGTAAATTAAAAATAATATGTAAAACCATTTTATAAATCGCTCAAAACGTTCGTTAAGCCATAAAATATATTGTGACTATACCAGGCAACCTATTCGCCGTAGAAAGGAAAGCGCGGACAAAAAGATAACAGAGCCGGTTAGTGTTACTTGAGTTAATTGGTCAGACCGGGCTGAGATGCGATAGAATTGAACGATGAAAGGCGAAACTGGTCGCCAAATGACTTAGATCCGGTATTCTACAATGTCAATCAGTGTGGAATGAAAATCGACCAAGTGTGTCTCAATACCTGTATAGTGAAGGACACCGTAGAGATAAGTAACGTTCGCTGTTTTGATTATTTGACTACGGAACCTAAAAACATTTATTCACAACTAGAGTGCCCCGTGGCTATGCCGCGTGGTCTACCCTAGCCTGCTTTATTTTACTTTCGTCACATTTGGTGTCAATTTAATTTTAATTAACAGCGCGAATTGAGAACCTGTTATTTTTTTTATTAAGTCGGTTTATATAATAACAATAAAAATGTGTGCTGGGACACATAGTAGAAGTGAAACTTCAACGGATAAGTGGCAAAACGAATCGCAACAAAATTTTAACTTGAAGTTTTCAAATTGGACAAGTAGATTAACAATCTGCCCGTAAAACTTCAAGTTAAAACTTTGTTGCGATTCGTTTTTCCACTTGTCCGATAAAGTTTCACTTCTACTATGTGTCCCAGCACACATTTCGAGTTTACTGCAAATTATGATTTGGTTAGGTTGGGTACGTTTTAATGTATTTTTTATTTAAACATATTTTATTTTATCAAACAAAAACCTGAATTCGATCCGGAACCAATAAAAACATCGATAGTCTACTCTAACATAATGCCGGCTCTCACCACGTCTACTCTAAAATTATGCGGCTTTTCACCACGGCCGTAACGCTTTTTCGTGACAGAAAAAATCCTAATACCTACCTATTTAATATACGTCTATATAGAAGTTTCACTTCAATAACTAAAGTTTGTCGCCTATACAAAATCCTTCAATGTGTGTGGTCCGACACACACTTGTCCAATTTTTTTCATCCAATGATATCTATGGGGAAAATTTCTGTAATAGTATAATTTGGGGACATTTTGTGGCGGATATGGGAAATATTCGTAAATTCAATCTGTAGACCTTGGATCAGTTGGGAGCGTGCAGTCTAGTCGTACACGCTTTTGGTCTCACGCATACACATATACGTGTTTACCACAAGTAAACCCTTATTCGCCTTCTTGCAAGAACTTTACGTATAAATTTAATTGCTATGTAATTACATTTACCATGAAATGCAGCGATTAATTCAGAATTGGCTCTTCTTAACGATGTACACGTTAATCATATCATATTACTTTTAGACCATCCCATCCCATGATTAATAAGGAAAAATGATCATTCAATATGAAAATTTATGAAAAATGATATAGATAATGTTTATGGGGAATAGTGTGAATGGAGCGTTAGGTAAACTTCTAGGCGCTAAGAACCTCAGCCAGAAAGCCCAGCTTGCCATACACAACGCGGTGCTGGTACCTACGCTCACGTATGGAAGCGAGAGTTGGGTATGGAAGAGAGAGCATGAAAGTAGAGTAAACGCGGTCGAGATGCGAGCACTGCGCAAAATACTTCGTTCGTCTCTCCAGGTGGTAGGGCATTTGCCCGACTGGATGGCTACCACCCCTGGTCAAGAGCATGCCGCCATAACAACCTTGAGTTGTGTTCCGGCATTAGTGACCAGGTTCCAGTTTCCCTCAAGAGAGCAGCAGCGCATTTGTAGCAACTTTGGTGTTGCAAATGTCCATAGGCGATGGTAACTGCTTTCCATCAAGTGGGCCGTCTGCCTGTCTGCTGATCTCCTGCAATAAAAGAAAAAAAAATCGTAATACCGAAGTAAGAAAGAGAGTTGGTCTGAAAGAGAGTGTCGGGGTGAAGGTAAGGAAAGGAATGCTCCGGTGGATCGGGCATGTGGAAAGAATGCATGATGAAAGAATGACCAAACAGATATACAATGCAAAAGTGGATGGATGCAGAAGTCGTGGAAGGCCACGACACACCTTCCATGATCAAATCGATCGTGTACTAGCAGAAAGTGATATCAGGAGCCTTAAGAACAGACGAGCGTGCATGACAAGAGCTATGAATGTCAAAGAAGCAAATGAGGTGTGTAAGAATAAGCGTGAATGGCGCTCTGTTGTTCGTGCCTACCCCGCAAGGGAACTGGCGTGAAGTTATGTATGTATGTATGTATGTATAATGTTTATTAGAGGGAAACGTTGCAAAAATCATTATATAATTTTAGGTGTGAATACCTACGCGGCATTCTTAGAATTTAAAATAATATTTGAATATAGCGTAATATTCACAGATTGAAACGTGTGGGAAACGCGTTGTTGCGATTTTTTCCCGCGTCCCGAGAATTAAAGAGGAAAATGTATATGTAATTTTGATGCCAACACTCACGTGTATGGTTGGGATTGGGGGAATATACGTAAAAGTAGAGTAAATGCAGTTGAAATGAGAGCTTTGAGAAGTATATGTGAGGTTAAGTCAAACGATATGTCGAGGAATAGTAAATATTAAACGACGGCTTCTTTAGATCTGATTACATTGTTAAAATTTTGTATTAAAAAAAGTGTGAGTATGCAGTTCAAACGCAGTAGAAGTGAAACAAATTTTGACAAGGGGTGGGAGAGATTCTAAATTTCGTGACGTCACATTTCATGTATTATATCGTTCATTATCATCATCCGAGCGTTAAATCCCGGTTGCGTTCGGAGCGATCACTTCGACGCCCAGGGTCCGCTTTCCTACTTTTTCTTCTCTACTTCGCGCGATCTTCGGCATCCCTTGTATTGAGACCATTGGTACGCATGTCATCCCTCACAACATCAAGCCAGCATTTCTTGGGCCTATCCCTTCGACCGGGATCTGGCGGAGGCGGAATGGCTAGACATTTGTTCCCCACGTAACTAGCCGGTTTCCGTAAAACGTGGCCGTACGGGCGTAAGCGACTCTCCTGCAGTTTGTCTGCTATGTCACGGACGTGAAGGCTGCCGCGGATGCGAGAGTTTCTGACGCGATCCTTTCACCTGACTCCACACATCCACCGAAGCATATTCATATATTATATCGTTATAATATATTTAAGCTTTAAACGCTTTAACGAAAAACCTCAAAACATTTCCAACTCTATCTCTATGAGCAGTGTTTAAATTATTAAATATAATGTATTCTGTTTCATTCTATAGGACTAAGCCTGCGAGAGAATGAGACAGAAATATAAACATAAATCGAATTAAATATTTTCGAGTTATCGAGTTTTATTTCGAACTAAATAAGGTTGAATTTTATGTGCTTAGTGTCGCTTTTTCGTTTCGTAGAATTTCAAATCACAACGATTCTAAAAAACTTTCACTTAAAAAAAACCTTTCGGTTGCTAAGTTGCAATTATTTATTTATTGAGAAAATCAACAGCGAATAAAAAAATATAATATAAAGTCGTTTACAATAAAAAGTAAGGCCAATAACAGGTTTTCCTTATAAACTACCACTTTAGTAACAATTTGACAAAGCAAATGTTAATTTGAAATTAAACAAATCAAGCAAGCAAGTCATTATCATATTAACAAAGAAAAGATCTTCAGCGAAGACCAAAGTGCATTTCGTAATCTTAATTTTTTTCATTCTAGTATTTGTACCTATAGAATTATAATCCGCTCATCCATTTTTATTAATAAAAGGATGTTGTGTATTGAATGAAGATGTGACAGCAAGAATTCAAACTGGAATGTTAAGGTGTTTTAAGTTGAGAAATATTAAGTAGGGGGAGTGGATGAAGGTAGAGTGACAAAATTTATCTAACCATTTATTAAGGTTAAATAATATCCATACAAGCTTGATCGATGTTCGTTGCTCGAAATTCTATAGAACAACGATTTATAAATCCCGCCTTTGATTTCGAGTGCTTCCTTTGCCAAACGAATAACTAACGCCAGAAGCTGTTAAAAAGTGATACATCGCTTCTTCGCGTAAACTGTACAGGAAAATTCGTTTATTATCCGACCAATTCAATCTCCCAGCCCTTTGTTTGTCTATGTCATCATTAATATACTTTTAAATTTAGTCGTGCAATTGCTTTGTTGGCTCGGTTGATATGTTTTATTTTGTCTCTAAGAACCTTCATTAACGTTTACGGTATTTTTTAAATTTCCCGACTGTATTTCAGTCTGGGATTAGATTACTGAGAATAAGTTTGTCTAATTTTTTTACACACCATACGGCTGATTTATATTCATCTTCTTAACGTAAAATTCCGGTTGCATACTAATCGTCTGCTTTGGAGCCCCGGGCCCGCTTGCTGACATTGTCTTTTCCACATCGCACGGTCTTCGGTATCCCTTATTGTTACTCTTTTGACACCCTTTCATCTTTCACTACGTCAACTAGTTATTGCTTGTTGGGCCTTATGAACTAATTGTCATAAAGACAAAGCCTTTTTTTTTGCTGCGGAGTTGAATATAGTATTTTTGTTCCGAAAATAAAAGAGATCCTGAGGGATTCACAAGCTTGGGGGTCACAGGGATAGTTCTTGTTATTAAATAATCAGGAAGGGGATTTAGTAATTGAAGCATAAGTCGCCGTCGTCAAGAAATCAATTCTGCTAATATGAAAATTTTTCCCTCAAAGACCGGTAGTCCTAAAAATAATTTATTCTGCCCCGATCTAACTACTCTACAGATTAGTCCTCGTCTAATTTTAGGAGAAGCCATGAAATTTGTTGAGCCCTTTCGAAATCCCTTTTAGCATTGACCCAAATTTCTAGTAAACCTAATATGTCACTCAAAACTAATGACAGATATAAATTGAACGATCAAAGTGACTCTTATGGGATTGACAAGGTTCGTCTCTAACGGCCCTAATCTGTTTTGTATTAATTATTTTATAATGTATTTTTTATTAGGTATATACATAAGATATTTGCTAAATACGATACATACCTAACAAACAAGTGAATAAGATAAATTTCAAGACTAAAAACATTTTTTAAAATTGTATGGATGTATGCCGCTATAATTTGACAAATTGCTTTGACACTCAGTTTTGCTGTACTGGAATTAAATTTCATATAGCATTTTTTAGCAACTTTATTACATCATTTGCTAGATACAGAATACATTTTCCTTCCAAATTTTATTTAACTATTCTATTCTATTCTATCTTTGTTGTTGATGGCTCCAACGCCTTTGGCATTGATTGTTTAACTATTCAAATAGTCTTCGGAAAAGATGACTGACAATCATAGATAGACGAAGATGACGCATTTATAACATTTTTTTTTAAATTGTTACTGCTTAATAAACAAATGTTTCTAATTACGAATTACGGAAGAATATAAATAAGATAATTAAAGAGACATTTAGATAGGTACTGAATGTAAAAAGTAAAAAATAAGCTAGTACGATCATAAAAGCTGAAATATAAAAATTAAGACCTTTATAATATCGAACTAAACAGTGACTTTCCTTTGTATCCTGCAATCCGAATCCCTAAGACATGTAATAAAACATGCAATAAATAATGCTTTTTTTACACGAGACATCACAGCAGTTCTTATTAAAATATAAAAAGTGAAATAAATACATTTTAATGAAGCGTTTGTCGTTATAAAAGTTTAATGGTGATCGAATGAGGGCGCGCAGTGAGCACGCTCCGGTGGGCTCTCGGAACTCGCTCTCGCGGAGACGTGATGTGATGTGAATCATTGAGTGCCAACATTACAAATTATATATTGCATGCGATATTAGAAAACGTATGTAACTTGCAACGAACTGAGAAGCAAGCAGAAGCCCCGTCAAGGTTGTGCGTTCTACAAAATTTACTTTACGTTTTGAGTAAGTCTACAAGCTAACGCAGTTCGGCGTCAAACAAAGGCATACAATTTGGATGAGGTTGGAATCAGCTGTTGTATAAGTTCGGCGTTTGCCTACTGCTCGTTACTCGACGGTGGGGCTTCACCTGCGATATTGTTTTTAATTGTTAATAACGTCACAAATTGACAGATAACGTATTTATATACGTGGTTATTCGTTAATGGCGTTATTTTTAACGCTTTGAAAAGACGTATCCAGCCACATTCGGTATCATTAATATTATCGCAGGTGCGACCGCAGCATCAAGTTTATTCCAAAGCGATAATAAAAAAAAATAAAAAAAAAATTATTGCAGGAGTTCAGCAGACAGGCAGACGGCCCACTTGATGGAAAGCGGTTACCATCGCCTATGGACATTTGCAACACCAAAGGCCACTTGGTTTCTTGGTTACGTGTCTAATAGTTTTTTATTCATTCATAAATTACTTGAAACTATTTAGTACCCGGATTTCTATATCTGAATAAATGGGTATTAATTTACCTTACTACTGTTAAAAATTTGTACATAAATTGCAAGAAAATTACGTTTTCTAGTCTTGCCTTTTTTTGAAAAGGTAAATTCGGTTTCAGGACAGGACTGCGGGGGAAACGCGGTTAGAGAGTATTGGATTCGCAGCGTTGCGGTGATAATGCCATCCAGGGGCGGCTCGAGACAGTAGGCGCGGTAGGCAACTGCCAACGGCGGCAAAAACGCTTGAACTACTTAAGCAAAAAAGACAACAAACACAATACATAACACCCAAAAATATATTTCAATTCGTTCACTTGCATCTAGAAAATATGAGTGGTGAAATCAAGAAGTACATACAACACGAATAGACAGGATTCTGGGACAAGAAATCTAGATAGAAAACTTCTTTTAGTTTTCTTATGTTTCGGTGCGGGCAGCATTTTTCGAGTTTGCCTGTCGCGGCAAAATAGCTTAGGCCGGCCCTGTGCCATCTTCGGAGAAATGTTACGCCCTCCTGGGTCGAGGATAGCTACTAAAACATCCGGTGTTCCTCCCTTCGCTTCATGTTTGGGCTGCGGGTGAACGGCGTGACCAATCCGCGGGCGCCAGCTGGCTACATTTTCTACTAATATAACGTAAAAGTATGTATAGTAAGGTATAGAAATCCAGCGTAGATAAACCACAAAACGAAAATTAAAATACGTGGTCATACAACACGATCGATCGAATGTCACAAGTGCAGTCGCAACGTTGTACTGTGAAAATTAGCCCAAGTGTTTGTAATTCACGCACAATGAATATTTAATGTTTTTTTTTAATTTTTTTATTGCAGGAGTTCAGCAGACAGGCAGACGGCCCACTTGATGGAAAGCGGTTACCATCGCCTATGGACATTTGCAACACCAAAAGTGCTACAAATGCGCTGCTGTTCTCTTAAAGGAGACTGGAACCTGGTCACTAATGCCGGAATACAAAACAAGGTTGTTATGGCGGCATACTCTAGACCAGTGGTAATGTAATGATAAATGTCAAATGTTTTAGACATTTGGCTATGGAACACTAAAATGCATTTTTAGTTTGTTAGAAAAGTAGGATATGGCCCCGAATTCGTCCACGCTTGGATTGTAATTCCTGCGGGTGTCCCGGGACACAAAGCATCGCAGCATTTTAAAAAAAATGTAAGCTATTGTTTTAGTTAAAACAGTGTCGGAATAAGCTAATTTTTATGCATCCGAAAAGTAAAAACCGAAGAACGCATTGAAATTCGTTTTTTTTTTAAATTTGGCCATTTTAAATCATGTTCATAAAAAGTCCCGCAAGATTCCCAGGTTATAAAGTAGGGCAGATTGTAAGTCTAAGAATTTGCTGTCGATCAGCGAACTGCATTGAAATCGGCCCAGTAGTTCTTACGTGAATCCGAAACAAACAGGCAAACCGACAAACAGATAAACAGATCAGAAATGTAAAAAAAATACGTCGTATATTCCATCGTTTATATAGTCTACTCCAGTTGTTTGTTTTTAATAGTTTCAATATACAGACATGGCATGTTTAGAATTTTGTGATAGATTTTCCATACCGATTTTCATTGAAAATTTTTTTCGGACTTCACTAATAAATAAATAATGTAACAGTTCCGCTTTTGGTAAAATGGGTACAAAACTCTCAAAAGGATGAATATTACCGTTTAACTTATTTGTATAATATATTATGAAATAATTTTAAAGTCGAGTATTAGGACTGGAAACTTCGCGTCAAAACCAATTTCATTTCATGTTTATTACTAAGGCTTAATTAACACAACATTTCGTCCGTAAAAGCGTATTCTGTTAAGGCTCTCTTCTCGACAGACAAATGTTGCTTCGTTGAAATTATCGCTGTTTATTTACGCGTTGTACTTCATTACATCGTATTTTGTTGAATAAAATGGTGCAATTTATCATGGTGAATTATTCGCAGAATAGATTACCTGTTTCACTAAGCTGGAAGTCGTAGTTGCTTAGTGACTAACGCACCCGCAACTCTTCCCAATAACGTTAGTTCGAATCATAATTAAGAAATATGCACCGCTTAGGTAGTTTTCCTAACATAATATGCATATTATTGCAACTACCACTTAGTGACGGTAAAGGAAAACATCATGATGAAACCTTTACATGGAGATTACATGCCAATATACCTTTGATAAACTTGGCAAATATATCATCAGTTTCCCTAAGAAATGGCAAAGCTCGAGCCCAGCTGTGATACGTTTATGGCCTAATAAAACAGAAAATATAATATTAATTATTTACACCTAATAATTCTAAATTCTAACCTTGAACAAATTGTATTTTATATTTCTATTTGTTTGGAATTTTTTACATATTCGTTTTCATAATTTTACAAATTCCTACAATAATTTCTAAAGCGTGCAAATTATATTTAAAAATGTATGTAATGAGAATTGTAACCTTTTTCACAGAGTAGTAAATTATTCGCAATTGACAATTTAAAATGCTTTACAAACCAATATAGCGGTGGGTTTAACGTTATTAACATGACACGACTCAAGTTTCACATTTTTACCCATTATCTCCAACCAAAATTGGAAGCGCGAACATAATATCAGCACATTTAAAATATAGTGAGTAAGTGCTTGATATTCCGCACACAATTAGGGGTCCCGTAGGCGGAGAACAGTATTAAATCCAAAATACCCCATGTTTTATCTGAAAACCTGCTCAACAGATCTTGTTGAAGTTCAAATTAGAAGGGATAGGGATAGGCATACAATTTTTATAACTTTTGAAGCTATCAGTCATCAAGCTTTTTTATCCGTGCAGGAACGGAGAAAGAATACAATTTCCTGCGGCCGGGCGGCCTGACGTATGAGGCGATAAAACAACCCACAGCCAGGTGGTAGGGCATTTGCCCGACTGGATGGCTACCACCCCTGGTCTAAAGTATGTCGCCATAATAACCTTGAGTTGTGTTCCGGCATTAGTGACCAGGTTCCAGTCTCCCTTAAGAGAGAAGCAGCGCATTTGTAGCACCTTTGGTGTTGCAAATGTCCATAGGCGATGGTAACCGCTTTCCATCAAGTGGGCCGTCTGCCTGTCTGCTGAACTCCTGCAATAAAAAAAAGCTATCAAGCTCACATATTAGCTTATATAAAAATGTCACTGAAGCAAATTGTTTTGGTTCTTCTAGATATGGCTAAATTGTATCACACGACTATGTCCTGTAATTTTTTTTAACATATTCCCATGTATGTGTGTGCCACTTCTCTTATTCATATTTTTCGCAATTTTATTACAGCTTTTATAGCGGCGTATGCATATGTTACAAACTACCAAAATTTCATCCATATGGACCAGGGTTCATCACACTTTCCTGGTCATGGACCACAGGACAATGTGAAGTAGAATTGCAGGTTACACACTTCTTAATTAGATATTGTTAGTGGGAGATTATATAACAAAACACAAAGAACTTTGAGAACTATTTAATTCGACATCCAAATAAAGAAAACCCATCTAATGCAGAATTAATTAAATTTATGATATTCGCACAACAATTAATCATCCTAGAGAGTTACTATGAGATGTACATTGTGTATCCGATCAAAGTCGACGTGAAAATGATCTTTCGTCACTACACTCGCTCGCTTTCATATCCGATTAGTAAACACAACTACCCGCAAACATTACAATAGTACAATAATAGGTGGCAAGTACTTGGAACAAATGTTATTAACAGTATGTTTGTACAATCACAAGTATACACATACCTTATAATAGACAAGGTGGCATACATTGCACACGTTACAAAAATTGTTAGATAATAATATGTCGTCGGCCATATAGATAGATAATATAAACAGTGGGCCGCAGCTTGACGAACAAGAAAATATTTCCTATTTATTTATTTCCATGAACATACTTCTAGGCCTTATACACATCTAAAACATAACATTTTAAGTATAATAGTTAAAATTAGGGCTACAATTTTTTTGGCGGCGGTTGCTACACACGACTCTGAAATACTATGACATACAAAGACCAACGGATGATCGGACATGTCGCATTCTGTTAAGGGTTCCGTGCATGCCAAAATGGTTATGGTACCCTAAAAATCAAACCGCAAAATTTCCTTGAAATCTCTTTTTTCGTTTTGTAATTTACACCGGCTGATTCATGTCAGGCGATGATGTAAAATAAAAATAAAGTTCAGATGCAGTTTCGAAATTTGAGATTTTCCTTTACACGCGTAAGTGCAGAATGTTTATTTTGCATTATGCGCTTTATGGTTGAAAAACTCTTTCAGTACATTTCCTCGTTTTTATTTACACGTAATATCTGTGTTAACACTCTTAAAAGTTGTTGGTTAAATGAGGTACTCTGTACGCTGTTCCAGTTGCGATACTTCTTTGGTAAAATTGGATGTAAACATTTTATCCTAAAAACATTGATTTGATAATGTGTTTTTGTGTTTGTAGTTCGTTATTAATACTTAATGTTGCGGCTTCCTTTCGTTGGTTTTGTTTAGGTTAATACTTGTCTATAGTTATTATGACTAACTTTATATCTTTAATTAAGGTAGGTAATGTATATATTTGAATACATAATATTAATATATGTTATTGTCTATTTTCTTATTTATCTTAATTATACGTATTTTGTAAAATCTATGTGTCCTATTAATGACATGTATTTGATTTGCACACCACCGACATATTCTCTCGAGTCCTTTCACACAATCCACAGCCCGGGTTGTCTGGAAAAGATCGCTCTAAAGCGATAAGGCTGTCCTTTGTTCCTGCCTTGACACGAAATGACTGTAAAGGATTTACTTTATGTGTATGTGGTGAACAATAAAGTATTTCCTATCTATCCATTTATCTAAGGTTGCTACACATAATGAAGATCAAATGACCGGCGTAATTTAGTGTTTAATTATCATACGGAAAATTATAGAACATTTAATCAAAATTCGACCCTTTCCCTACGTTTGTTTTTAACAGTCCTTCACAGAAATTGATCCTTAGAAGCTACGCTACGATTTAGTGTATTTTTTTTTTCAAAATTAATCGGTGTGATTACTACTGATTAAAAAGTTTTATTTTTCAAAAATGTCTTGATACTGTTTTCGCTTTCATCAAAATCGACCCTAAGACTCCTTTGAGTGTTTTTCGCTACATCTTATAGTTTGGATTATGCCATAGAGACCCATTTAAAAAAATATATCCTATATACATAAATAATTTACGCAGTAAACCTTTCAGGTAGTGAAGATAAAATTGAGACCCGGTTACAAAATCATTAACACTTCGTAAAATTAAACAAATAGGTTCATAACATTTAATATTTATATCATTAGAAATTCGATAAACCCCAATGCTTAAAAATTATTATATTTCATGTGTTAAATAATTAATTTATGGTTTAGAGCGAATTCACGAATTTTAGGCCGTCGCTCGATATATTAATGTTCGTAATTCATGGAATTTTACGCATATAAAAATATTGAGGTATACCGCTTACACTGGATGTGGTGGGGCATAAAAACCCTCAGTTAATATTTATTGGGTGAAGGACTGAATATATTATTTATGGATTTTTAATGCTCCAGACTTCCGCTGTAAGCTGACCGCTTATCATCCAATCCGTCTCGCAAGAACTGTAATGCTAATATTAGAGGGATCAACCAAATTGAATAAATTTGATCGAAAGGCTCAGATCTGAAGGGACACGAGAGTATTCACTGATATTGAATGATTCAAGTTTATGTCTGTATTTATCATATTGGTTGATTCATCCAAATCGAAAGACAAATGAAAATAAGCTAGTGCTTTAGCGAATCATGTTATTATTTAAATCAATATATTGGGAGATCTTTCTTTCCAAAAACATAAAAAGTTTATCTTCCCCCTCTAACATTTACATTATGAAGTAAAATACTAAAAAAAAAAACATCAAGGTTGTAAAGTTAGATAAATAATTTCAATCCCATTTATTATAAAGAAGAACCAAGAAGACGGTCCACATGATGGAAACTCGTTACTGTCGCCTTTGGGCATTTGCAACACCAATGTGCTGTCGGCCTCGAAAGGGGTATTAGAACCTAGCCACTAATGCTGCCCGGAACACAACTCAGGATTATTATGGCGGTATGCTCTAGACCATTAGTAGTGGTTATCCAGTCGGGCAAATACCCTACCATCTGGCTGTGGATTGTTTTGTCGCCTCTTACGACAGGCTTCCTGGATCTAGAAATTAGTATTCTTACTCCGTTCCTACATGGATTAACGCCTAAAGACATAATAATAATATGCAACCCAGGGACGTTGCAGATGTTGAAGTATGGGTTATTTTTTATTAAATGTTTATTTTAGGATTCTATAATTAAATGATAATATCTATGCATGTTGGTCATCTGGAACCCATAATTTTGCATGGCGTCTGTCTCGAAACTTCTAGTTTTATCGCGTTCCAATTTAAATCTTCAATGTCAGTAAAACAATAGCATAAAGTTTGTTGCATCAACAATGCTCTGAGAATAAACTTTAGGATGCATAAATATTTACGTCACAATTTTTAAAACTCTTATTTGCTTGTTTGCACGAGCCAGTTTGTGTGAAGACTGATCAAAATTAGGACGTGGGATATTAGACTACGTTTAAAGTTATCGGCTTCTTTTGCGAGATACAGACAAACATGTTGTTATGAGTTGCAGAACTCGAATTAAAATGCCGTTAGAATTACTATAGAATTTATTAGAACATATACAAACACCTATAACACAGGTACAAATATAACTGAACACAACCAGTGCAAACGTAATGCACGATTCAATAACACGCGCAAAGTCCTTAACTAAATAGATTACCGAATGTCCACAAGTCTTGCCTAGCGGCTGGTTATCGCTCGACTGCCGATCTCTCCATTGGGCCATTGCTTTATGCTGCACCGATACAATATGGCTGCCCGACCGCGTAGACCGAATTTCTTAGAATCAGTTCGACACACCTGGCTAATGACTGCCATAAAAGATTACAATACACAATGGGCTGTTTTCTAATTACAAATTTTAAACACAAAGTAAACAAAAGAAGTCCAAATGCGGAAAGGTAATAAAGTGTGCTTTTATGGTATGCAGGTGTGTAATCTACTTTTGTCGGCGTGTAGGTCTTAACAATATTAACGATTCATCTTATGACAAATGATCATCATCGCCTATAGCCGTTTGCAAAACCTTTCTTGTACTAAAGTTTTCTGCAAAATTCATACAGTACGTATATAAGAATTTAGAAGACTTCTAAATGTCATTAGCCTCCGTATCCATTCAAAAGTCTGTTTTATAGTGTATAAATATCAAAATATTAACTTCACATTGACCATACAGATTTTAATAATCAATTCAAATCGGTAACTCTGAGCTCCGTCTGCCGCTGCTATATAGGCCCGGATGCCGGTGCTAATTAAAGTAAACACGCGTATTGGCTAGTGTCGATATTATTTCTTGCTAGCTGGCCCGGCAAATGTTGTTCTGCCATAAAAAAAAACACCATAAGAGGGTCAAAAATAGATAGATAGCACTTTATTGTATACCATTACAGAAAACTTACGAACTAGTATTATTCTAATTGTGTACAAAGGGCGGTCTTATCGCTAAAAAGCAATCTCCTCCAGACAACCCGTGGCAAGGATATTGCTGATTAGGAATGGCGATGGTGCTATACATAATTATTGTACGATTACTTACATTTTAATAATAAATATATAACTATACTATATATACAATTATACACATAAGTTATATACATATACAAGATGTAGTGATAAAATGCAACTATTTAAACATAATAAATATACAGTTATATGCAATATAATACTAATTATATAAAATTGCATATCATTATATTGCAGATAGAATTTAAATAAAATACTTTACGCCCTATTATATTCTCTATACCTACCAAATATACAAAAAAGTCATTAAAATCGGTTAAGCTATTTCGAAGGAGTGCGACTACAAACACCATGACACGAGATTTTTATATATTAGATTTTGTAATTATACCCTACCAGCATGGCGATTCGACGAGCTATTTAGCTAGCCTTCTGAGCACTTACCCATAGAAGATGGTGATCTAGGCTCAAAATTCTAGTTATAGTCTTAAGCCAGTTAGGTAGAACATGTAATTAATTCAATTTTTATTTTCGTTATTCTACTAATTTATAATTCACATTATTGTTAGAAATGTATATATTATGATTATTTTAGAAATAAACCTTTATTCGTATCTTTGTTTAAGTTTTATATCTATATTACATATAGGGATGCCTATAAACGAGTATACATACATACATACATACATACATAACTTCACGCCAGTTCCCTCGCGGGGTAGGCACGAACAATAGAGTGCCATTTAGGCTTATTCTTACACACCTCACTTGCCTCTTTGACATTCATAACTCTTGTCATGCAAGCTCGTCTGTTCTTAAGGCTCCTGACATCACCTTCTTCTAGTACACGATCAATTTGATCATGGAAGGTGTGTCGTGGCCTTCCACGACTTCTGCATCCATCCACTTTTGCATAAACGAGTATATGTCTGGTTTATCACTGATCAAAGTTAACGCGGCCGCAAAGCAAATAAAGAAAGAAAGAAAAATATTTATTGTCGGGAATGAATGCACATAAAACTAAAAATTCACTAAATTAATAGAATATACCAACTCATAAAACATAAATAATTTTATAAACATACCAACTATTTAAAAAAGAAATGTACATAACAGTCACGACAATGAGGCTGGTAACTCAGCATATTATGCTGTGTCAAGAACAGCGCACACAGCGCTGCCAAAGCCAGCGTTGCCTTTAATGATACAATCAGTTGTTGAAAATTACAACTTTAAACATTAGTACGATTTAATAACATATGTAATACAAACAATACGATTACAGGCTGTGACACGATCAATGAATCATGACGTAGTTACGTTGCGAAAGAGACACGTGCGCCCGCGCCGTTATCGCTGTTGCCAGCGTGTGCGCATATAAACATAGCGTAATTTTCGCTTTGTTTATTTAAATCCAATCACTAATTACTTTTCATTATTTGTTTAGTTGTGTAAACATTTGCTATGATTGATTTGTTCGTTTTCTTTATAAGAAACGTTTTCCAATAACTACATTTAAGATTTTGTAGGGGTGACAAGTCATTTTTGCAAAAAAATATATATTATTTCCCTTATAAAATCGTCACGTGCGTTAGTCCATATTTGTTTGTCGCAGCTACTTCTTTCAAAAAGTACGTATTCATGGAATACACACAATTCACACCACATAGAAATTGGCGAGAACCTCGCGAGAAAAGAAACGCGTTCACCGAGTCCACATTCTCGTCTCTCGTATGCGAGGAATGTGGAGTGTCATAAGACTGTAGGGATGAGATTTCGTAGGAAAGTGTATTCTAGTAATATGACGGTACACAATGGTGTAGTTTTAAAGTGCGAAACAATTAAGTATGTTTGTAATAGTCGTCATGTCCACTTACATTCCCTTTGAATGATTGTTTTTCAGTGTGTAGATACGTGTAATATTGTAGATAGGTCTTCAAATATTAAGTCTAATTTTATCAGAACGAAACTACTTGTAATGAATTTTTCATTACGCAATCATTATTGTAGTTACTTTGTTTACCTAAGCTGATACTTATCCAAGCCACTGGTTCACTAATTAAATAGCTTAAATTATGTATAATCCTATAATGAACCTAGTCGTGAAAACCAGTCTTAACTATCGTGTTCGCGCTAATCCCAAACAACAAATTTCGCATCTAATTAATCTATTACGGCGTCAGTTTATTTAAACAAAGAAAACCGGGTCAAGAAAATTAAAACCGCAGCAGAATAAAAACTGTCTGCTCGATTGTATAACCTTCGTTTCAAAAAGAAACTGTTTATTAAATTCGCAGTCGAGATGAGGTAAATTGACCGCGTATTGAAGTGAATACAATGGACTTGAAAATGTGAATTACAGTTGCAAGACAAACATGTTATGTCAGTGATCAATTGACAGATGTGGGATATGACCCCAATATCGGAGTGTTAGGAAGTTCGCACATTAGACGCAGTGACGCAAATTTCTTGGGAGTCTAATTGTAAATATGTAAAACACCGGCTGCTTTCGATTTTTTTAGAATAACTATAAATGGTGACATAGTTCTTTCCGAGATTAATGATTTGTTTAGACCTTCTAGACTTTTATCGTGTGAATATCGGATTAGTATTAAGCGGAAATTAATCTGACGTTATGCTGGAAGAACACGATCCGTTCAGCCGTTTAGACATAAAAGTTTGAGAAACAGAAATTACTATAACTTTCGCATTTATATATATCAAAGTAGCTCTGCCCGCGACTTTTCGTATAACATCAGCTATCTGCCAGTGAAAATTCCGTCAAAATAGGTCCATCCGTTTCAGAGATTAGCCGGAACATTTTAGAGATTAGCCGGAACATTCCAGACAACATTTTAAAAATTGTTTTTTGATGTAAGTACCGTGTATAGTTTCATATATATTTAATAAAAAGCTGTTATTTTGACGTTACAAACGGATACTTCAGTTTGATTTATCTGTATTTATTTATCTATTGGTTTGAATAAAGAAAATTTAGCTGTATAGATAGATATAATGCATGTGGGAGAATATTGATTACATATCACTATTATTTTGCAAGTTGTGTTTCCTGGTAATATTTTTGAATGTTGTTAGAGATTTTGCTTGTTACAGCATATACAGTCGCTGTGATTGAGTGAGCTTTTGTCCATATAGCTCTCTGATATGCAGAACTCTTGAATTCCGATTTTTGCCGTAGTAAATTTTGTAAACGAACTTTCCATTATTTACTATGCTCTGGGTGCCTAGAATTGGCCTTAGAGTTTCGTTGTTTTTTTTTTTATTGCAGGAGATCAGCAGACAGGCAGCGGCCCACTTGATGGAAAGCGGTTACCATCGCCTATGGACATTTGCAACACCAAGTTGCTGCAAATGCGCTGCTGCTCTCTTAAGGGAAACTGGAACCTGGTCACTAATGCCGGAACACAACTCAAGGTTGTTATGGCGACATACTTTAGACCAGGGGTGGTAGCCATCCAGTCGGGCAAATGCCCTACCACCTGGGAGGTATATTTCATATTTCATTTTCGCGTTGTATATTTCATATAACACTGATTTGAAGATATACTATGTATGTGTGTTTCTCTGCCGATAATTATATATCTATTATTCTAATTCGACTTTAAAAGCAGCTTTATGTAGGTGATAGACATGCAAAGCATACTTATGGCCCGATGATCTTCGCTTCTGAAGATTTGTGTTCTTAAGGCCAATAAGGCCGTCGAACCACAAGTGTTTATTTACTCGCACATCTATCACCAGCTTTAGATGTTCAAAAATTTGTCCAGTCTGAAGAGGCGTGGCGAGATTTCGCTTAAAAGAAATTAAAGCAACATTTTAACGGGAATCGTTACTGATTTGAATAAATTAATGTCGGTGTGAAATTTCTGCGAAAATTTCGCGCCATCCGTCATGGACTTCGCAAAGAAAAAAGTAGAGTGTGGCGAGCAACTAGGGGAAAACGGAATATTTGGAAAGTTGCCCGAGGGGTAGGCGCTAGTTTCCCAAATTCGTATCCTCTTCCCTGTATTTATGATTCTGCTTATACGGAATTGTAAACGAGTACGGAATAGCTTTATGTATATGGTGCGTTCCAGGATTTCTGTTTATTTAAGTTGTCAGGGTACTTTATTTGTAGATTAATAAGGGATGGAAGAATTGTGTGACAGTTAATATGTAGATTTGCGTTATGATAGAATAAATATCTTAGAATAGAGTTGGGTATAAAAGGAAAAGACATACTGTGCCAATCCCAAATTAAAAATAATATATTTAAAATAGTAAATGGAAGAGAAGTTGTCCAAACCTCATTGGACTTATTCTTTTGATTGATTTGATTCTTTAAGTTTTTCTTTTTATTTTGTTTTTTTATGTTATGAAAACTATGAAATCAAACTATCAAAGAAGAAATTGTGTGTGTGCGCTTTTTCGTTTCATCGAGTTTCAAATCACAACGATTCTAAAGAAGTTTCACTTCAAAAAATAATACAGTGCGTATTAATATCTAAAACATTTTCTTTTAATTCAACCTCTATATTGAAATACAGTCTACTAGCCATACAATATATACAGAAGGTTATGCGCAGCTAACAGTTTTTTGAAATTGAAGTTATTTCCATAACTGTTTCAGTCTATAATAAGCTTGTTTCGCGCGAAGTTCCTAATGTATTATTAATTAATATGGAAGAAGTTTGAATTACAAGGTTTATTCGTTCCTTTTATTAATGCTTTAAATATTTAACTATTTCCAAGAAGGTTGGTAAAACATAGATAATGACAACACGAACCAATAGTCCATGTTGACTGTTGGTCCACGAAAAGTGAAGGGTGTCTCCAGGATACTTTTTTTATTTGAGTCAACATAAAATAAACCACGTTTATATAGATCAGACGGCAAAGACGAAATGGGCACAGTAATTACAAAGGAAATATGCACTCTATAAAGAAGATGTAATAACAAGAGTTGAAAAAGGAATGTTAAGGTGGTTTGGACATGTAGAGAGAATGGATAAAAGTAGAATCACAAAACAGGTGTATGACAATATTGTGAATGGTAGAGTTGCTACCGTTAGACCGAGACGAACAAATCATGATCAAATATCAGAAGTGTTGAAAAGAGGTCAGGTAAAAAGCATCTCAAATAAACGTGCATGCATGAAGAGGTTATTGAAAGTAGATGAAGCGAAAGTTGTTTGTCAGGGTCGTCACAAGTGGAGATACTGCCTACCCTCATAAAAAACTGGCGTGATTTAATGCATGTATGTATGTATACGTATACACTCTATCCCATAATTTTCAGAATGTTTCAGAATTTTCAGAATGAAACACCTAAAGTTTGACTGAGAGTAAAATAGGGGTTGATGACGTTGCCTATTTGCTTGAAGATTATTTTAATGTTTAAATTCATGAATACTTGACATTGGCTGTATCCACAAACCGCGTGAAGTCGTATTTATAAAAAGACGAAAGTAATGATTATTTGTAACAGTCAGTTTCAAAGCAAACATATTATCGAGACGAAAAACGAAGAAATATTAACTTAACCTTTAGTTCTTTTTCGATGGGAACATGATATTGTTTAGTATTAATCATGTGATCGTCTGACATGTAATTTATTTCATCTTAGAAGCAACTGTATGGCAAGAGTGTGGGTAGTAGAGCTGGTTCTGGTAGACAGCGACGTACTTTCCACGATCAAATGATAGATGTTTTAAAGTATTACCAGGTAAAAAGCACCTATAATAAACGTATATAATATGAAGAGATTAACGAGAGGAGAGAAGCCAAAAATGTAGGTCAAGATCGTAGTAAGTGGAAATACATCATCTTTGCCTACCCCTATAGGATACTGCTTGATAATAATTACGTAGAAATCTCATATTTTTTGTCTATGACCTAGAAGCAACATTTTAAATTACAAAGACTGTGTCAGATTACGTTCCGTTATTCGTAAGTTGTCCCTGATATTACAACAATATCAACTAGCCATTGTTACGTTCCATTACACGCAAACAGAGACAGTAGGTGAAGGCCGCTCGCTTAATGAGAGGTTGACTTGAGATAAGTAAGACTTGGCATAATTGGGATCAGATCACGCGAGCTTTGTTTACGGTAATCACAAGTCAGAGTTCTATAAAGCTGACTTAGAATTGGGTTTCTAATTGGAGTCATATAACAAAGTAATTGGGTACGTTGAAGTTAAATGTTATAAAGGTGAAACAGTTCGTGTTCATGCGGTTTTGCTCACATAATCCGAATATTATATTCGGACTCGTCAATAAGATTTTAATTTCTGGAATTCAAAAATAATTTTATACCAATTCATTATAATCGATTAATTTTCATGATAATCTTCCAATAACAATATATATATATATATATATATAGGGTAGATAACAGTCTAATCAATTGAAAACCTTATTATCATGTTACAAAATGTTGCGTCTCGTAGATTTTGTACAAGTAAAGATAGTGAAAATAGCGCAGTATTTTAACTACAATACAGCTGCACAGATTCTATGTATCTATGGTTTTGTTACCGTCACAATTCTACCAAGTCCTCTATACGAAACTGAAGAAGGATTTTCTTCTCTTCTATAGAATAATATCTTTGAAACCAGTATCGAAAATTTGGGTTAGTTTAATATACGATAATGTGATATTTAAATAAAAAGCATTTTGCAATAGAAAATAAAAAATCGAATTTGTTTCCGAAAATTGTGAGTTAACGGCTGTGAACCCATTTCTAAGTATTTCGAAATAGTCCATTACGAAACAGTTTTAGTGAACTTCCAATGTGTTACATTTATTTATGTTGATACATAAAGGTGAGTGAGCTTCCTACGAAGGGATCTTCGATGAAAAAATACTGATTCACTTCAACACGGGTTGTTAGGAATACACGTTATGTTTACACAATGTTTAGCTAAATTTCAACAGACTGATTAAATTTTACTAAAATATAGGGTTCCATTCGGGGGTTAATGTTTTGAATTATTTACCTATCTTTATTTTGCTTTGGCATGAATGAATTGTGGCACTATACCCTTAATAGCAGGGTTGTTGGGTTGCTTTGGGCTTTGAAGCCTCGTATCGACAAGTTGACCGTGTCCAAACAGCCCCCCACCTCTCATGGCCGGTTCCTATCGCGACCGTTCATTTGCCTTTCTATTGGCTTAAATTTGATATAAGCTCCACACAAATAATGTCAAAATTCAACCGATGGTATGGCAAGTGAATGAATAGTAAGATATAGGAACCGCCTATCGATCGACTTCAGTTCGATTTTAGTTTTACATCGTGAATATCTCAAATTTCACTAACAGACAAAAATATACATCACATAAATTTAGATAAACACTTCGATTATATACGTAGCATGTTAGTTAACTATATAAATTTCAATATTATTTCAATTAACATACTGTTTATTTGGTATCATATATATTTTATTGGTCGTTAAGATATATTTTTAAAGTTAATAATATGTTTAACTAAAATTCGCTATATGTTTTTTAAGATTTGTTTTAAAAGTATTTTGAGATGGAGTTAACCTTGTGTATAAAGGCAGGTCCTTGTACCGCTGGGCTGCCTGAAATGTACACAGCTAAAAGAAAGAAACTGACGTCTCACGTGATAGTGTGGGATCGCGTCAGAAATTGACCTATCGATGAAAAAGAAGGTAATAAATCTATTGTTATATGAAATGTTTATATGATTGTTAGTTACATTCATGAATGTTGTTAATCGATTTATATCCGCTTAAGCTTTGTTTCGTAGTATTTCGTATTTTAGGTAAACAATAGAATGAAAGCTGTTTATCATATTCGATCGATGTTTAATCATAGTGGATAGTATTGACGGTTCTAAGAATGATTTTTGTAACTTATATATATTTCAAACAGGAAAATAGTGATCATGAAATAGTGTTTTTCTTAGAGGCAAGTAAAATACCTATAAGTTATTCTTAAGGTACACTACAACACAAACATACAATCATTAAATGTCACACACAATAACAAAGTAACAAATAAACGAGTACAACTTCTTAACTTCTTCTTAAATTTAATTGTAAAAGAGAGGTACGGAACTAGAGTCCGTATACTTGTTAATAAAAAAAATACCTATAACTGAAAAGAACAAAACAAAAATCATTTAAATGGAAAACTAAACGCGAAAAAGTCCTGTCCAAGAATTTTGTACACTTCTGTGATGAAAGTCACTAAAAAGTGTCCCAAAAGCTAGATTAATATGTAAAAATCGCGTTTCAAAGTCGTTAAAGCGTTATTTTACTTAGATTTTTATTATAATAGTTAAAAGCTGCTTGTATAAATCGACAAGAAACAAGGTAAATATCGCAGATCGTATATATATAAACAATACTATTTTAAGTAATTCTACAGATCGATTGTATTTTGTTTCTAAACTAAACACAAACACAAGTTTCCAAGTAGAGCGAAATCGTCCATAACCTTGTAATAGTTTTTTAGGAAGATGTTAAAAGTTAGCTATTTCCGTCGGATCTATTATTTTATTAAAGTCTAAAAAGTGGGTTGTTTTTCAGGGTTCTTAAAATATTTACGTCTTTACTATGTTGTTTTGAAGTCTTAGAATTTAACTAAATTGTTATAAGAAGTGATTGTTTTCAATTACACAATGGTTTCTATTTTGTTTTAATTTTATTCAATCGGTATTTGTTGTTCATAAAGAACAAACGCGGATCTTAATCGAAGTACATCTGTTTATATGTTTAATTTTAAAATGAGACCGAAAAAGCGACACTAAAAAGAGATAAACACAAATCTATAGGACTAAGCCTTCGAAAGAATGAGATAAAATACATTATGTTTAATAATTTAAATACTATGCTCATACAGATAAAATTAGAAATATTTTGAATTTTTTCTTTAATACTTCGAATTTCGTGTTTTTAAAGCTTAAATATATTATAACCATATAATATATGAATTGTGACGTCACAAAATTTGGGAACCCTCCCACCCCTTGTCACACTTTGTTTCACTTCTACTGCGTGTGAACTGCACACACACATTTTTATCATATTTAATATGTATAATCCTCAAACATAATCTATAATTTGTTATGGATGACCTAAGGAGGAGAGTGTTGGTTGCCCGACGATATGTCTTCTAGTAAAACCAACCTAATGTTCTATCTCATCACCATACATCAGAGTATTATCATTATCCTAGTTTAATTGTGGTTTCATGTTGGTTGTACTCTGATGCCTTCGGAGCACGGGTCAACTTTCCTACATTTTCTTTTTCCACTCCGTGTGGTCTTTCGTATCCCTTAAAGTAAAATCATTGGCATGCATATAATTCTTCAGGACGTTAAGTTAGTATTTCTTGAACCTATCCTTTTTACTGGGCAGTGGCGGAACCGGCATAGAAAATGTTCCCCACGTAATTGTGTAATAACACCATATCTCAGGACCTAATACATTGACTCTGAAAGTATTCATAGTAAGCCAGTATTGTTGTTTGTGTCATAATTATATCTTACACCTCGTTTATTTCCTACTTAGCAAGGTTGTGGTGAATTTATTCATAGGGTGACCATCTTCTAGATGACTATTGATCAATAGCTATACTTTTAACTTTAAAGAATCGGAGACAAATATACACAGACAGTTAACATAAAAGGATAATTTACATTACAGTATCCATTAAGGATTGCGGTGTTCGTACTTTACTCGCGTCAACTAATATGTCCGACCTAAGAATGTTAAACTTCCATCTCGCAATCACGGTTTTAATCACGTGTATGCATAACAATCTATATACTTTGACGTCACACCCGTCACATTGTCATAAATCCTCTACTTTCCTGTCATACGTTTTGACATTCACCTGCTTTACGAACCACAGCACTAGCATAACGTGGTACATCGACAATGTTTCACTTGCCGTTGGTAAGGTTGGAAGCATTCTGTTATGACCTTTATTGCACAGTAGTTAGAGTAATGTTATATATTATTATAGCTCTTTTTAAATTGTTTTTGACCTGAGCTAGAGGTAAAATGCGACAACTCTGACATTTAGTATGGAAGTTTTGTGAAAATAGAACCGTTAAGCCATACTAGTCCTGTGAGATTTGTGTTTGACGTACCTATGTGATATACATGTCCTCCGTATTATTGAGAAATAGGAGAAATGGTTTTCTTCGTGCTTTTGTTGGTTTCAAACGTTGCTTTCGAAGATTATTATCAATCAAGAGGAAATTGGGTCATGTAATGCTTATTAACTTTCAGAAATACACCACACTGCGACAGAGGACGTATGGCAGAATAGAGGAGGACGGAAGGAAAAGACGTTGTGCCGACCCCAAAAAATTGGGAGAGGCTGAAAGAAAAGAGAGAAAGGCATCACACTCGCCTGAGGTGCAGAGATCACGCTGTGTGTTCCTCCATTTTAAATTGCGTTAAATAGGATATAAATAATAATCATTATTATTATTATTATTATTTATTTACTTCCCATAAAAAGAAAAAGAAAACGAATAGAGTACAAAACATTTGAGAAACTTATTAAAATGGGAAAGACAGGATCCAGAACTAGGTAAACCCTGTATGATGGTACTCTTGGCTCTCGCCTCCCCATTAAGCACTATTTCTATAATATCCGCCACCAAAGAGCATTGTAAACAAGGAACAATAAAGATGTTTTAAGTCACAAAGCTATTATGGAAGTTAACAAGTAATTTAATATTAAATTACAGCGAAACGTATTATTGTAAACATAAATGAGCTTATTTACCCACACACGGACTTATATCAGACAATTTAATTTAATGTAACAAGCATTAATTTAATGTACATGATCTTTAAATTTACATTAAATACCTTCTTAACGGTTATTAGTCTTTGCATAGACATTTTGCTGTATATTCAGTCATTTTATTGAACCAATGTACCTGTAGTGTACTTTGAAAAGTGTTGAGTTTGTACAGCATTTTCTTCACTTATAAAAATTGTTTTAATGTCAACACACTTGTGATTGAATTTTTACTAGCCTATAAACTTATCCTATAAATTGTTTGATTTTATTGTTAATTAAGAACATTGTGTAAATTTGCTTCAAACTAAACGTGGTGATGACTGATGCTTAGTCTGAAACTCGGGTGCAAGTATTGTTGTGTAGCGGTATGTACAATCAATCTTCTTGTTACTTTTCATGTAAGTAGACCAGTAGTAGGTAGTTTTTGAGAAACATGATTGTATGGATAGACATGATGATTGAATAAAAGTTCGTTTGTCCAAAATAGACCAACTACGGAATTCTCAATATGCGATAATAATATCAGCCCATAAATGTTGCACTGCTGGGCTCGGGCAACCCGATCAGGGTCTCTAGATTGTGGAATGATTTTCTCCGAAAATGTTTGTTTGGGGATCAACAAATTTTGGGGTAGGTAAAAAATGTCTCTAGGGATTCAGGTTAAGTATTAAAATGTAACCGTACAGGAACGGGGAAAGAATACAATTTCCTGCGGCCAAGAGGCAAGAAAACAACCCACAGCCAGGTGGTAGGACATTTGCCCGCCTCAATGGCTGCCACCCTACTGCTGCTGGTCTAGAGCATGCCGCCATAACAAGCTTGAGTTGTGTTCCGGCATTAGTGGCCAGGATCCAGTCTCCCTTTAGAGTTCAGCAGCGCATTTGTAGCACTTTTGTTGTTATAAATGTCCATAGGCCATGGTAACCGCTTCCCATCAGGTAGATCGTCTGCCTGTCTGCTGAACTCGTGCTATAAAATAAAATGTTATTTTTGACATAATAAATTCATCATATTGGGGAAATGTCCAAAACGCAATCTGACGACCCTGCGGGGTTTCTATTTTTAGGTAAAAAATACGATAGTCACCGTGTAATTCACAATGTACGCGAGCTGCGTCAATAGCTCTGGTGTTATTATAATAAGTCTTCTATTTACTTAACATTACAAAGTTCGATGGTTTGTTTTCTCCCAAATGTTTGCACTCCCACAAGGCATGTGCCAGTGTTTACTAGCACACGTGTTCATTTGCCAAACGTAACACTTTTTTCTTTGTTTTGGCAGATTTCCGTAATATTAATTAACGAGTAAATAACGCATTGACAGATGGTTCTCGTTCGAAGAATTATACCGTGTTCCAGGTAACATAAAATTTAAATATACATACCGAGTATTGAGTCCGGAAATTGTAACGGGTTTTAAAAGACAAAGGAATAAATAGTCTGGATGTGCCTAATTGATAATCATTAGATGTATTCCGATGCTTTTAGATCTTCTCAATTTATTTACAACGTACTTAACGTAGTCTTCTCCAAGTTTACGCCATACATCCTGATTAGCATCCCTCATCCAGCTCCCACCGACATCCTTGCGCAGATCAGAGCCGTCTTGACCATGTTGAGCGTCGCGATGTTGCGAAACTAAGCCTGCTATCCTCCTTTCGCTTCCAGTAACAAAAAATAGAATTATTAAAACGATAGGCAGTAAATTTCAACATACGATTCATTCTGTTTTCAGTGATTTAAGTGATTTTCAAAACTAACAAATTACGCGTGGTAAATATATTTAAGTAATAAAGTTACCGTTTGACGTTTCTCAGGGCTCTGCACCCGGGGGTATATGGTGTGCCACGCACCCCATATACCTCCGGATAAAGTTGACCCCGGCGTAGGTCGTCGGTTCAACAAGTTACATATGTATGTAGTGTGTAATTGAAATTTTGAAATATTCAAGGTTTTTATTAATTTGCGTATTATTTGATATTTGAACAAGATTCGCTTAGTTCTTGAGGTATGGACACGAAAAGAATGGCCGATTTATTATTTACTTGGCGAATGTCATTCCAGGTTAAATTTTAATTCAGTGAAGTTATTATTATTCGATATTTGCATTGTAGTATAGGTTAGCGCTTGACCATGGTCTCGTCCGATACTAGACGAGGATATGGATTAAGGTGGAGCACGCTTACCTAGAAGATACTTATTCACAGGGGACTTGAAGACACCCAGGTTGTAGGTTTCGGGAAAAACAGACTCCGGGAATGAGTTCCACTCTTTTGCGATGCGCATAACAAAATTGGACGCGCAGCGCTTCATTCGTACAGATAGGTGGTATGTATACGATATACTGGTGCCGCACCGCATACGAGTGCGTCTGATTGTCCGATGGTGGAAGAGAGAGGCTAAGATCAGAAAAACTCCAATGCACACTCACCAAAGTGTATTCGATAGAAAACCGATAGGCTGGCTACCCTCCGTCGATGTTCAAGACTTTATTAATGCATCAAATTAATAAGAATATGAAACAACAGTCGAAAATAAATGGCGCCAAACCGTTAATTAGTTGATTCGTATTTTAAAACAATCGACTCAGTTCTTGAGAACACACAAACATCACCATGCCGGTGAACTGTTAAAGCTGTCACCGCAAGATTCGGTGATGTAAGAAGACGAATCTGGACGTGTGCCAGATACGACGGGCGTTCTGAGGAAACAACCCATCATCGGTGATGTCTTCGGTTTCCGAGGAAAACTGTCATAACATCATCATCACTGTGTAATGGTATCATTTGATTGTGATTTATTTCATTGACGTCTTAGATGTTTAATGATTGGTCAATTAGCTGATGTGATTTGTTACAAACAAAAATTATGAGGCCGTCAATTTGTAGTAGTAAGATCATGTTTGAATTTTGTTCTCGTTATGTTATCCGGAGTAAACTAATACATTTGAAGGGCACAATACATTTACAATTACAATACTAATACATTTGCGAACGGAAGAATTAGGTGAACCTACTTTGTCTATAATAAATAAAGCTGATTTTAAGGGTACAATTTCCAAGAATTTCCTCTGTTGCCAATAGTATCTATCAATAACACTTATTTATAGACAAGTAAACTGTAGTACACGCATGAAGAATGATTTCCTAAACCTCCGTTTACGATCACAATAGACCATTGGTTTATGCTCGGAAGTCGACGTGCGTCATGCGTGTGCGCACCCTTTGTGTATTGGCCTTGTTGCCTTTAGGAACCAAACGTATCTTTCGATCGATTCCTATCATTACTTTTTTGTACTACAGTAGCTACTTGAGTTTGTTTAACTATATATAAAACGTTTTTAGTAGATTTATAGAGGGTTTGTTTTTATAGAGAACTGCTGCAAATTTGGATGCCTTGATAATTTTTTAAATATATTGTTACGAGTTGCGGGACTCAAAATAAAATGCCAGTAGAATTACTATAGAGTTTATTAGAACTATACAAACACGTATAACACAGGTACAAATATAACCCAACATAATAAGTCCAAACGTAATGCTGAAGGTCGTAATTAATTAGTTAAATAAAAAAATTAAAAAATGCGCAAAGTCCGTCACTTATTAGATTCCAGATTGTAGTACATACGTCTCGCTTCGCTCGTGATTCTAGCTCGACTGCCTCCCCCCTCCATCAGGTCCTTGTTTTATACTGCACAAACGCAATATTTCCGCCAGGCAACGTGGACCGAATTTTCTAGAATCAGCTTTTACTTTAAAATCCGTAACACCTGGCTAATGCTTACAATACAACAATAGACCGTATACCAATAAGTAAACAAAAGAAGACGACCATAAAATAATTTCAATGTTATTGTTCAAATGCCGACGGGTAAACCTTCATTATTGTCAGTTTTGGTTACGGAAACCTGAAGACGCCTTTAATTTCAAAGTACTTGATCTTGTTAAAAAATTGGTGGAAAGTATTGTTTAAGCTCTATCAGCATAATTTTGTTCGGAATTTTCCCACTTTATAGTTATAAAGTTACAGAAGGTACACATAATTTTAAAGATTAGAACTTATTGTCGAAACTTGTTGTACAGAATTAGATCCAGTTGGTAGTCTCTGACTACGGAATCCTAAAATCACTTAATGTGACTGAAAGAGATATATCTCGCGAGACAGCACATATTTTTTTAAAAGCCAGATAAACAGAAGAAAGTCTAGGTGTAACTTTTAATAAACTTTGGAAGTTTATATCAAGTATTGCAATATCTTTATACTGCAATCAAACCTTATTTATCTACATTAATAACTTTAAAACAAATCTCGCCCAGTTAGGTTTCCTCAAGATTGTTTTAGACATGTTTATTTTTCATAAAATCCAAAGCACTTTGTGTATCGTAAATTCAGAGGCGATTCATGGCCAAGTTCATGTGTTATTGAATCAAATAAAGATCGAATACATTATTCGAATATTGTAAAATAAACAGACACCGCGACGGCAAGTTCGTCTTTCTGTTATCGCCTCATTTATAAGCCATATGTTGTTCGGAATCGTTTGTGGCGTTAATTTTTCATTAGGTCTCATTGAAACCCAAAGGGCGCAGCTGTGTACATTTGCTCCGCCTTGGTGTGTCTAGTTCAGGGTACTTTTGTTTATTGGTCTTCTATGAAATATGGTTATGTGAAAATAAATGTTACATGCATGCCGGTTTGTTAATAGATTTACGGAAAATTACTGAAGGTATCGTTTTTAATAGCTCTATTAAATTCGTTTGACCTGTAATATACGGTTTTAGTCTTCGCGGAGCATTTGTTTTCCGGTCCATGAAAGATAATGGTCTATTAAAATTTAAAATAAAATCAAACAAGTCAGTATCACGCACAATAAACAGTGAACAAGGGATGATGAACGTCAAATGTTTAGTTTTGGCATTTAGCTAGGGAACGCTACAAATATTATATTGAAAACAAGAAACTCAAACTAGTCAGCGGATTTGTTTAAATTAATCTTCGTTGGAAGCCGGACCACATGTAAATTTTTTTAATTTTCACCTCGCGGTTTACAAGTTAGGAAGGGAACCGTATTTTTGTGATAACTCGCAAGACTAAAATGTTTTCAATGCACCTTTACATGCATGGTGATCCCCTTGATCTGTCCAAGTCTCGCGCAAGCCAAGTCGATGGCTAGTATTTGATGTGTATAATTTATCTGTTATTTTTTTTTATTTGTCCTTCTGACTGTCTCAGGAATATTGGAATTTTGGGCTGTTTTGTTTTTATCAACCTACTATTATTTGTACAAACAAATATTTCTTTATTATCTATGTGTTACTTTTGTTCTCTTTCCAGGTGATAGACTTTGGCAGCTCGTGTTACGAGCACCAGCGCGTGTACACATACATCCAATCGAGGTTCTACCGTGCGCCAGAGGTGATGCTGGGTGCGCGATACGGCATGCCCATCGACATGTGGTCCCTGGGGTGCATACTAGCGGAGCTACTCACAGGTAAGGCATAGTTTCTAGGAATATAATTTTACTAACTGTCAGTGTCAACGGAACCATACCTGATAGCTGCTGTCTCTAAAAAATTGTTATGGCGATGAGATCGAACATCGACGTAGGCGACGTTTGTTCCCATTGCGTTGAATAAGAATGAATATGCTGTGGTGGATGTGTGGAACCACTCAAAAAGATCGCGCCAGGAACTCCCGCATTTGCGGTAGCCTTCATGTCCGTGATAGAGCGATAAACTGGAAAAGTGTTGCCCGTGGGCAACTGTGGCTGTACCAGTGTACTGGTACATTGTATGTTTACATTATAAGAAAACCATCTAGTTATATAGGGAACAAATGGCTAGCCATGACGCCTGCGTCAGGTTCCAATACAAGGTGTAGGCCTAAAAAATGCTGGCATTGTAAACAGTGACCTAGAAGAAAAATATGAAAGCAACTCCGGGTTTCAAAGCGGATCCTCCGAATTCAACCTAGACTTGACTCTAAGATGGTGATGACAATACTTTTATTATGAGAGTGAACTTAGGATATTGTTTATACAGGTAGAAGGGATAGTTTCCGCGGGATATGTATTTATATCTTACAGGAATGTTATCGCGTAGAAGTAATTAAACACATAAGAAATCCGCTTTTGAAGTTATTCATAACAGCACAACATAAATAATTCCGAAATATTTTTCGGGTCACTGTACAAAATGTTCATTCAGTTCACTTTTAGTTACCAGTCTACCTTACTAGACGCAAAAAAACAATGTTAATCGTTTATGTCTGTCGGTTTGACTAGACAGCTTAAGTGCCCTGCGCCTTTGTGAAGTGACCTAAATCCTTTCTGGTTCCTTCCTTGAATTTTACTGTAATATTTTTGGATAGGATTCAACCAAATATTTTTTGTATATGTGAATTTAATCAGGTAAACATTATAATTTAGCGTACAAGCTATTTTTATATTTCACTCTATATTCTGGGATTCTTTTTTTTAACGAAATAACTTAACCAAATAGTAACTATCAAAAAATATATGTATTTGTACATTATTAAGATATTCATCATACCTATGTGATTAAGACACCCATCTCTCATTGCAATAAATTTTGATAACTGTTCTGACGTATTACCATGTTCGTGATGACAATGAGAGTACGAAACTCACAATATCGCCTGCAATTATGAGAAGTATTGAAGTAAGACTTCCTACTCTAATGTGCCCCAGAACTGTATACGTAACGTAAAGGCGTTTATAAAACATTTGAACGACGGCGCCAATAAGCCGCGCGGGCCTGGTTTGTACGTGCTACGTGTAATTCAAGACTACGCTCAAAGAGTAAATGCGTCCTGGAAGTTCTTACAGGTTGATGCGCAGAACGCAACTGTGAGCTTCACTTTTGTGCAGCATACAGAGTTAAGAGAAGAGAGTATTGCGCTGTTGCTCACCCATTATTCGCACTGGTCAATATGAGATGCAATCATCTGTTTCGCACTTACACCGTCATGTGTATTACTTTACACCTCACCTTAACAGTGAACTGTGAACCTGTACAACTACATACTCACGGAGCTAACTTATGTCGTGGCTCGACGCGCATTTAAGTTTTGTGTGTACTATATTTAGTGTTTCCGTTCTATGAATATCATCATCCTAGCGTTAAATGCCGCTTTCCTACTTCTCCTTCACTTCTCACGGTCTTCGGTGTTCGGGATATGACGTAAATTCAGCATTTCTTGTATGTTTCTGTTTTATGATTTAATTTTCATATCGGATATTCCAGGGTTCCCTCTACTCCCCGGTGAAGACGAGGCGGACCAGATGGCGTGTATAATCGAGCTCCTGGGCATGCCGCCGCAGAAGCTCATAGAACAGGGTAAACGCTCTAAGAATTTCATCAGCAGCAAAGGATTACCGCGGTATTGCACAGCGACAACCCTGGCTGATGGTACCACTGTTCTCAGTGGAGGTAAGAGTTATTTTCTTTAATATATTTTTTACTTGTATCCGGGATATTGAATACAATCGAGCATATGCGTACCAGTGTACACATAATGAAGGGTTCCGTAGGGATGACACTCGTCCACTGTTTTCGTTATTTGGCTACGAAACCATAAAAAAGCACCCCATATCTCCAAGACTATTTAACCGAGCTGATACAAACCAATTTTAATGGAAAGAATTTTTGGAGCTCAGTAATCTGATATGATTTTTATTGCAAGTTATCATTTTCGGGAATGACAATGTTTACGATTTTGGAAGCTAATGTTACAGGCGATCATAGCAAAAATATACGTATGTAGATACTAATGTCGGATACCTCGCAAGTGCTAATACTATCCCTTTTTATAGGATGCAGAATCTTTCGGAAAAGGATTCTTTGTTTTGTATACTAATTTGTTCCTCACGGATTTGAACTTGAAGCGATTTTCATGAAATTTCATATATAAGTTGTGTTAATCTGTGACAGAGAGAACGCTCTTGAAAATCATACCGTACATGTCACGCTTTATCCTAACGTGCTATAACTAAATGCGAGTACTAGACAATTGCTTATTGTGGCGAGTAACGAAATATTATCTCGGTATTTTCTATTTATCTCTTTTCAAACTGTGTAAAGGGATGATCCAGAAATAAATTTAGTGATTGGAATATAAAACTTATTACAGTTTTAATTCAGTTAAACTCCTTTGATAAATATTTATTCTATGGAAAATTAAGAAACGGAATAACACATTTTTCTCTTAGCGCTTTACACTTTAATGTTCTATATTTTTTTAGTTATGCCTCAATTCGTTGAATTTATTATGATTTATATTTGATGTCAAATATGCATTGAGTTGTTTTCCACGCAGGTACGCTATACCATTTCAACGCATAGATCATGTTAAATAGTCAGAGCTATATTGTATTTATCTTAAATCTATTGCTCTTATGAATTATTTTAGTTCGAGTTAAATATTTAAATGTTTTGACTGTGCCCTTTGTGAATGTAGATAAATAATATGATAAATTTAATGAAGGGCACTGGCACCTGTAGCAGACTTATATAAATAAGTTTTAATGTCCTACTCAGAGTTGAAATCGTGGTGGCGTAGTGACTAACGAAACCGCGTCTCATTCCAATGATGTAGGTTCGAATCCTAGTCGGGGAGTATGCGTTATAATAATATTTATTTTAAAAAAAATACAGTCCAATATATATACATAAAGAAAGACAATATAAAGTATACACATGTTAGTAGATTTTTTTACCTTATACCTATGTCTTATGCATTGTCTGGGTAATTTTTCTGAACTAATATTAAAGTGTATATTGTCACAATGACTCCGTCCTGATGAATGATATGATGAAGGAAAACATCGTGAAGAAACCTGCACATAGAGGATACCAAGGCGTGAGGTTTTTGTTAATTAAATCGTTAAAAAATGTTAGTACAGCAATCAAGTTGCAAATCCACTTAATTAAAAATGTTCACTATCGCCAATGGACATTTGCAACATCCAACTAACGTGCTACAGGCCTTGAAATATTTTATGACACCTGGTATAAAGGAGCGGGATACGGGGATGACATTTGGCAGTTGGACCACCAGAACTCTCACTTATCGTACGAAACACTATTAGCTCAAGAACCATTTGACGCCAATATTCTGTGACAGCGTGGTATTAAACCGGTAGAATCAGCCCTACGAGCTGCAATCAAAAGAATGATTTCAGTATAGCTCTGCCACGTTGAAAATAAATGCATACTGTAGCGCTGGGAGAAAAGTTGGGCTGGCAGCTCATTCCAAATACCTAAAATGCAAGACAAATGTTGTATTTGTAAACGTTACTTCATCTGGGATAATGTTGAAGATTTAGACCTTTTCACGCATATAGTTATTTGAGATGCGACATTATTGTCTATTTTAACGCTTTAAATAAGACATATACAGCAACAGCCTAAATCTTTAACACTAACGCAGGTAAAGCCCCAGTATAAAAGGAATCCATGACATATTGAATGATATTACAAAATACCCCAAAAATAACAGAACCGTCACTTTAACAACAAGTTCCTGAGATACTTTCACTCATACGTAGCAAAGGAGGTA